>CM042697.1:144194384-145444250 GCA_023614405.1 Avena insularis
TCGGGATTGACATTATTGTTGTAGTTTTGGTTGGGATTGGCACGACGGGGAGGCATATGTGGTTTCAATAAGGATAAGGAATGAGATATAATCCATAGATGCTTAACATGCACAATACATCACATAACAACAATCATAATAACCAAGCTCAAAATAACAAAGAGTTTGAACAATGTAAACAACAAGTTTTGGAAAAGTAAACACACCATAGCAAGCCATCCACATGTTAGATGGTCATTGCGACTTAATAATCAAGTATAATAGATAAAAGATAGTCCAGTAGTCTACACTACTCCTCCTTGTCGACCTCCACGTCAACAAGTGTAAGTCTGGCTGACTCGATGGTTGTCTTGTACTCCTCGACATTAGTGGTCAAGGCCTCGAACTTCGCACGAAGAGCTCTCTTTTGTGAGCCCAGCCTCTCGATCACTCCCTGCTGGGTCTCGAGCTCGTTGTCCTTGGCCTCTATCTCGGCCCTCATGTCCCTGATCTTATTGTTTCTGTCTTAGACTCTTTTCTCCTGATTCTTGAACTTCTTGTCCTGGCTCTCGAATATGGCCTACATCTCCTTGACGATCTCGTCTTGCTCCACGAAGAGCTTGTCCTTCTCCCTCAACTTAACCTGAAGCTTTTCATTGCTAAGCATGACGTTTGTCCTCTCCATGTCGAGGTGTCTAATAAGACGCTTTATGTCCTGAAGGTACAGACGAACTGGCTCAATCGTCTCTTTAGTAGCGCCATCGTACACTACAGTCTCATCCTGCTCGTCACGTCTCCCGAACGGGTGAAAGTAGAGGCCCATGAGCTTAGTGGAGTGTCGTCCAACAAGGCGTCCAAGTAACTCCTGCATGACTACATCTAATCCCTTCTCCTTGTCATCATGCATCAGCTTGAAGGTGATCTTCTCCGTGGTTGGCTCCGTCTGGCGTCCCGACTGTGTGACTCTAAAGCCCCAAAGATCCTTCCTCTCGAACTTGGTAAGCTGGAGTACCTTGATACTAGGAAGTGGGAGGTTGAGCACACTAGTGAGCTCCACGAGACGAGACCCAAAACGAGTTCCCTTGAACTCCTCAGCAGTGCTGATAACAATGTTAGGCATCTATTGTATAAGATAGAGAAAGATTAGAATCAATACAAGTAAAGAGAATACACAAGATAACAAAAACACAAAGGCACATTTTCAACAATAAAACATACAAGTCATGGCATACAAAAATACATTACAAACACTAAGGTACAAACATAACTTAGACAAATTTTTGCAAGAAAAACGACAAGTGTGGTGGTCCAACTAGCGGAGTACGTTACAGTTCTCGCTCATATGCTAAGTCTATGATATCTTCCGTTAGATGTTTTATGGCGGTCCCTAAGTCTTGGGTATAATTCTTCTCCTCCTCAAGGTCATTTTTAGTGTTGAGCATTCTACACTTGATTCTTTCACCAAGCTCCTTGATAGCATCCCAAGCTGCATTTCTTGCAGAGTCAAAGAATGTTGTATACATTTCTGAGTTGGTGCCCATGTAGAATCCTAAATCTTTGTGGTTGTCTCCCTTGTTTTTGTACAAGTGAAGTTGCACCCACCAATATTCTTCTCCTTCATCCATAATTGCAAATCCCTTGTAAACGGCCTCACCATGTATCCCCAAGCTAACCATAAGGGTTTTGAGTGCTTTGGGAAATTCCGTCTCACATTCTAAGGTCATGGTCATGAGTGGTCCCTTCTTGACGTCTTCGTTGATGGTGGCCATCTACAAATTGAGACGAGAAAGAAGATTAGAAGAGTTTTACGAGAAGAAAAAGACACGTGTGGAATTTGCGAAGAGTTACATTTTTCCTTAGTGGTTTCTTAGTCTAATCCATCCTAGGGTCATAATCCTACAGACAACACAGTGCTCTGATACCATCTGTAAGACCCCACCTTTATAAGGTAAAGGTCCGTTTGAATTGCAATGCTAGTCCCTGGATCAAATGCTAGCATCCATAGTTTAAGATGAAGTACACAGAAACAAAGGTCTTTATTACATCGTCATTCTAGAGATAAACATAGTCTTTTACAACTCCATAGCCAAAGGCTAGTACAAGAGTTCATAACATAAGTAAATAAAGTAAAGTCCTCATCTTCATGTGCCACAGGCAAGCATGTTGAGTGTAGACTCTGTTGGGGATATGCGATATGGGTATCCTTATAGCATGTCTCCTATCCGGATAACCCGGGTGGCCCACAGTTGGTAGCATGGACCATGGCCTACTGGGCGACCCAGTTAGATGGTTCTAGAAGGGCAGCCCATGCCGGATAAAGGAAGGCTACGGAGGACTCACCGACATACCCGGAGCCTTGGTGTGCAAGACACGCTAAACTAGTTCTAAGTAGTGTAGGACTCTGTAACCTGTCCGGCTAGGACTTTTCCCTGTAACCCTAGGACCTGGCGACTATATAAGTCGGGCCTATGGGAACCTTTAGGGCACAATCTCAGACGATAACTTAGACTCTCTAGTCACCTCGCAGCGAACCAATCCCTGTAACTCGCCGTATTTGCCCTTATAGTGATTTATAGCAGGAGTAGGATTCCGCCACCGTTGTGGGATCTGAACCTGGGTAAGCTGTGTTATCTCGTACCCGTCAACCGTCCGCCTTCCCCCACGTCTCTAAACAAGCACTCTGAGGACCCCTCCATGGCGAACACGTCGGCAATACCATGATAGTTGGAGCCCACCGTGGGGCAAGAGGCGCTTCAGGCTCTTCTGCGGGCGAGGACCAAGATCTTCATGGGAATCAGCAAAACCGTAGCCATCGGTCATGTTCTCTTATCTGCAATGTTTCGATCGTCCCTCCCGACGAGTTCTGGATCCCGGCGAAGACGAACCCTACGCGGTGCTCGATCGTCCCCATTGGAGATATCCACCTCTTCATCGACGAAACCGACTTGGGCACTAGTTCCCTGGGAGTCGTAGGAGCATCAAGACCCGCACGGACCGCCTACGGGCAGGATACGTTCGCGGAAGGATCAATGTTGGATCTCTCCTCGGAGTTTGTCGGCAAATATCAGAAAAATTCAAGGCCCATCCAAACCGCCCGTGTGCAGGATATAACGGTGGAAGATTGCTGCAAGTCCGCCGGCTTCGTCCGTGCGTCTGGACAACAGAGATCCAAGTTCATCGTAGTGGTGACCATCTTCGATCTGGCGTGTTGCGTTCAGAGAGAGGGTGAAAACCCCCGCGATTACCTTGCCAGGTGGCTCCGTACACGGGTCGATCTGGCGCATTACCCCAATGATGATGCCATGTATCACTTTGTGGAAGGACCGGACCAAGGTACGCTTCTCCGGCATTCGCTAAGGCGGCAGCAGGCTTCAGGACGCCTCACCTTTGAAATCATGGTGCACACCGTCAACAACTACGCGGAGGCTGAGGAGGCAGCTCAGACAGCTCTCGCGCTCATTGACGGAGCCCCCCCGCCTTAGCCGGGCCACTGCCTCAAGTCGTCGCCGCAGCTGAGCCACCACTCCCAGTCATCGTTGCTGATGTTGCACCTCCACCCCCCGTCATCGAGGAAGCCCCGACACCCTCTGACTCCATGATTAACGTGATCTACGCCGACTTCAGCGCAGATTCAAAGGAGATAGACTTCATCTCGGAGGAGCTAGACTCTGCCAAACAGGATATGGAGGAGGATTACAAGCGCGATGAGGAAGCCAACAACATCGTCACGTCCCAAGAGGTTTTTGTCGCCATTGGAACGGCGATGGATGAAGATCAACCCGGACGAGCTCCGCCTACAGCGCTGGAAAAAGGGAAGGGACCACCTGTTGCTGCCGACAATGATCGCGCAATGGTCATGCCCCCTCTGCTAACCCAGTGCAGTAGACGCAGGAACTCGGCACCGGTCCGAGCAACAACAACACCACAAACCTGCCACCTCCGGCATCTATGTCTTCTGCTGCCCAATTTACTCTAGCTTATAGAGTGATGCACGGCAATCTCCTCGTCGAGCCAATGACTGTGGCTCATATTCGCAATGTAGTCCAGCTTGACGAGAACGCCAGCAGCTGTTGGAGGAAGCACAGGCCATCACGGAGCAAGGCGCAAAGCTAGATCAAGATCTGGCCAATGCGTAGAAGTCAATTGAGAAGGCTAGAGCAATGGAGGCCGAGTACAAGACTCTGCTGCAGCAGCAGAAGGCTAAGAAAGCTTCGTATCACATCATCAACGATCCTCGTGTACAGGGAAACCTAGGATGGGATCCCTCGAAGCCGGCACAAGCCAAGCCATATATTGACAGCGAAGGCAGGCAGGTGATGCCCACTCCTCTCCTCAACCTCGCCATCGCCAAGACCCTTTTGGAGCAGGATAGATCACCCGAAGCGGTGAACCAGGTCTATGACCTAGTGTCCAAGACGGTGAAACAGCAAGAAAAGGCCACCTCTTAGAGGCTTATGTCTGACCCAGCGTTTTGCCAGTCTATCCAGCATAAGTCGGCAAGGGACAGATCTCCTCTTGATGTCGGGTCTCAAACGGGTTCGTCAGAACAAAGACGGAGGGATGCGCGCAACAGGAAGGATGCTATCCCCATATCCTCCGACCATGGAGGCAAGGCCCAACCTAGACTTGAACCAGATGATTCAGTCGGCCAGTGATTTCGCAGCTGCCGACGACGATGCTCGCGGCTCTCTGCTGGCAACGGCCGTTCCAACTCAAGCTTGGAGGAACAGCAGCACAAAGTGGAAGACCCCGCATGAAGAAAAGCAAAACTCTGACATGGTCGCTATGACTTTTGCAGGACGAGGTGATGGCGGACAGCGTGGCCGAGGACGGGGAGCTGGTTGTGGGCAGCAGCGAGGTAGTGAAACTACCGCGGAAGCACTCCGCGTTCCCTAGACCTATGAGGAGTACCGTGATATGTCGTGCCTCGTACACTTCGATGCCAATGGCAAGGCCACACACACCAATCTCCATTGCATGTTCGTCAATGACCTCAAGGAGGACCCGGAGTCCGGCTACAAGCAAAGTTAGAAGAATGGACCGCGAGGCAAGGGCAAGGGGAAGAATAAGGAGGAGGAGTCCAAGGATTCAAGTGACATGGACGAGGACGTTGACCTCAAGCACGCCGCCAAGAGCGACGGCAAAGGCAGAAACCCCTTTGAGAAGAAGGCGGCAGTTTTCCAAACTTTCTTTGGCACCCCCACCGTCCGACAACAGAAGACCTCCATGAGGATACTGATGGCTACTCTACCCCCAGTTCCCCAGTTCCTGCACTGGTCGGAGATTCCAATTACTTGGGATAGGAGGGATCACCCAGACCTCATCCCTATGGAGAACCAATACACCATGGTCATCAACCCTCTGATTGACGGCAACGAGTTCACCAAATGTATGGTGGATAGTGGAAGCAGCATTAACATCATGTACCTGGATACACTCCAGAAGATGAACTTGACGGAGGCAAACCTAAGGCGTACCAACACCATCTTCCATGGCGTAGTTCCTGGTCAGGAGGCTCGGTCCCTTGGGTGCATCACACTTGAGGTCGCTTTCGGCGATGTCAATAATTACCACCAAGAACGCATGACCTTTGAGGTGGTCCCCTTCAAGAGCGTGTACCATGTCATATTCAGCTGTGATATATTCCACACCTTCATGGCCAAGCCATGCTTCGTATACAACAAGCTCAAGATACCCGGACCGAACGGTGTCATCACCGTATCCAGAAGCTCTACCAAAGCAAGGGACTACGAGATTGGAGAAGCAGCCTATGTAGAAGCTGTCCTCTACAGTGAAGAATTCAAGGAGATCCAGAGCAAGGTCCATGCCCGCATCGAAGAAATAGATTTCTGACTCCGCCCCAGCATTCAAGGCCGCCATCGAAACTAAGACGGTGGAACTTGTGGTAGGCGATGCCTCCAAGACCACCGCCATTGGGACGAACTTGGACCCTAAATAGGAAAGCGCGCTCATCGAGTTCCTCCGTGAGAACAGGGACATCTTTGCCTGGCAACCTACCGACATGAAAGGTGTACCTAGGGAACTTGCCGAGCACAGCTTGAATATTGATCCAAAATGTAAACCAGTGAAACAACCTCTACGATGCTTCGGAGACGAGAAGAGACGCGCCATAGGAAAAGAGATAACTAGGTTACTTAAGGCTAGTTTTATCCGAGTAGTCTTCACACCCGATGGGTGGCCAATCCTGTACTTGTCCCCAAAAAGGTAACCAAAGAATTAAGAATGTGCGTTGATTACACCGGCTTGAACAAAACGTGTCCTAAAGATCCGTTTGCTTTGCCTCGCATTGACCAAGTCATTGACTCGACGGCTGGCTGGGAGCTTTTGTGTTTTCTCGATGCATACTCAGGATACCACCAGATCAAGATGATGAAGTCGGACCAATTGGCCACTTCGTTCACTACACCTTACGACACGTTTTGCTATGTCACGATGCCCTTCGAGCTGAAAAACACAGGTGCTACGTACCAGCGGACAATGCAGCGTTGCCTACACGATCAAATTGGTCGGAATGTTCATGCCTATGTGGACGATATATCGGTGATGTCTAAAAAATCAAACGATTTAATCTCCGACATAAAAGAAACCTTTGATAATCTCCGGAAATACAACATGATGCTTAACCCTAAGAAGTGCGTCTTCAGGGTTCCAGTCGGCAAATTGTTGGTGTTCATCGTTTCCCAGCGTGGAATCGAGGTCAACTCGGAGAAAATCAAGGCCATCTTAAATATAAACCGTCTGACATGCCTAAAGGACATACAACGGCTAACAGGTTGCGTTGCAGCAGTTAGTCGGTTTGTTAGCTGACTTGGAGAGAAGGCTCTGCCGCTATGCATGTTCCTGAAGAAGGCGGACAAATTGACGTGGACGGACGAGGTACATGCAGCATTGAAGCACCTCAAGGAGATACTTTCCTCAGCGCCTATCCTTGCAGCACCCGAGCCTAGGGAGCCTATGTTTATTTACATGGCGGCCACCAACCGGGTAATCAGCATTGTCGTCGTGGTAGAGCGGAAAGAACCAGGGCATGAGTACGGAGTTCAACGACCAGTTTACTATGTAAGCAAGGTCTTGACGGTGTCCAAGCAGCGATACCCGCACTACTAGAAGATAGATTATGGAGTGTTCCTTGCTTCTCGGAAGCTGAGGCACTACTTCCAGGAGCACCCTATCACAGTTGTGAGCAAAGCTCCACTGTCCGACATCATCAACAATAGCGACACTACAGGAAGGGTCGCGAAATGGGGCATTGAACTTGACGCCTTCGAGATTACCTACAAGAGACGCGACGCTATCAAATCACAAGCTTTGGCGGATTTTATCGTAGATTGGACGGAGATTCTAGATGCTACCCCAATGACGGAACCAGAATACTAGGTGATGCACTTTGACGGATCAAAGCTACTGAACGGCTCGGGGGCTGGTGTACTGCTGTAGTCACCAAATGGGGAAAAGCTACACTATGTTCTGCAGATCCACTTCGAGGTTACGAATAACATGGCGGAGTATGAAGCACTCATTCATGGACTACGCGTAGCCAAGGATATTGGCATCAAGCGCATAGTTTGCTGTGGAGATTCCGACTTGGTTGCCTAGCAAGTGGCTGGCACCTGGAACACGCGGAACCCTATGATGGTGGCATATCGATACAAAGTGGACGAGATAGCAAAGAGCTTCTTGGGCTACGAGGTCAAGTATGTACCTAGGGAGCAAAACGAGGCGGCTGATCTACTTTCTAAGCTTGGATCAGGGTGCAAACAAATTCCGCCTGGAGTTTTCCTGGAGAATCTATGACCACCATCCGTGAAGGGAGCAGACATAGACAACCCGGATAGAGTTGATTCTTTTGTTGACATGGTGTCAAAGGTACCTCCGGCTTGGACAAAACCGTTCATGGAATATCTCGTACACGAAACTTTGCCCGACGATGAGGTCGAAAGATGGAAAATAGTACGTCGAGCAAAGGGCTATACCATAATCAATGGACAGCTCTACAAAAGAAGCACCACTAGTGTATACCTCAAGTGTGTTTCCCAGCAAGAAGGTATTGAAATCCTCCGTGAAATCCATCTTGGAGATTGCGGGCATCACGCCGCTCCCCAATCGTTGGTTGCTAAAGCTTTCCGGCAAGGATTCTACTGGCTGACCGCGAAGGCGGACGCCGACAAGCTGGTTGAGACATGCATGGGAAGCCAGCATTATGCCCGACAACCACATGTTCTCGCTGAAGAATTGCGAACAATACCAGTAACTTGGCCGTTTGTAGTCTGTGGGCTAGACATGGTTGGTCCGTTGCAGATGGCACCATGTGGGTTTACGCATATGCTAGTAGCAGTTGATAAATTCACCAAGTGGATAGAAGCTAAACCCATTAGAAAGCTCGATGGGGCAACTGCCCTTAGGTTTGTCCAGGATCTAGTGGTGAGATTTGGTCTCCCACATAGCATTATCACCGACAACGGCAGCAACTTGTCACTCGGAGAAGTGGAAGCTTATTGTTGGGAGAAGGGCATCCGACTTGATCTTGCATCTGTGGCACATCCATAGTCCAATGGTCAGGTTTAGCGAGCCAATGGATTAATTCTGTAGGGAATCAAGCCACGTCAGGAAGCACCGTTGCATAGAGCAGCTGGAGCCTAGGCGGAGGAGTTACCATCTGTGCTATGGAGTTTACGAACTACGCCCAACAGATCCACTGGCTACACCCCTTAGTTCATGGTATATGGAGCATAAGCCATCCTGCCTCCCGACATCCTTCACGATTCACCGAGAGTTGCCGCCTACGACGAAGATGACGCTGAAGAATCTAGACGCCTAGATGTGGACCTTCTCGAGGAGGAGCGCGTATTGGCATGCCAAAGATCCACCATCTACCAGCAGAAGCTACGCAGCTACCATAGTCGCCGCGTTCGGCATCGCTCGTTTAAATAGAGGGACCTGGTGCTCCGACTTAAGCAGAAGAAGTCACACAAATTATCCCCGCCATGGGAAGGACCGTTCATCATAAGCAAGGCGCTAAAAATGGGTCTTACTACCTTGTTGACAATCGTGAACTAAAGGATAGACCCAAGAAGGATCATAAGCGTAAGCGGCATGACCCGGAAGATGACTACCCGGAGCTTGATCGGCCATGGAACATAGCACAGCTACGTCCTTTCTACACTTAGCATTTTTTATCTATTGTGTACCTCTTATATGATCAATGAAATAAAGCTCTCTGGTTCACTCATATTCTTGAGTCTTTTACCTCCTTTAGTATTCATTTTTTGATCGTATAAAACCTTTATGCACAATCTTTGCGATTGCACTTGTGAAAATTCTTCCTACGGGCGTTAGCTTAAGTTTTCTGGTCTACACGTTCTTTGTTGTTTTTATGTGGATTCTGGAGTAGTGACTTTCGACACTTATTGTCGGCGATTTTGTGCTCAGGTTATTGACGGTGCCATTGGGCATCATCGCTGGCGCATGGTTCGATTTCTTGAGTCTTTCGACTCACGAAAAGTCAAGCATAAAAACCAGATTAATGGATAAGCCAGCACTTTCTTAAAAAATATATACATGCTAGAACCAGTTCTTGAGTAGTAGGAAATAACAACCATTGTTTTCCACCTTAAGTTAAACAAGTAGTTTTTTCTGCATAAAAATTCCAGAGGAAACAAATATTACATATTGTTTTTCATTCCTCTGGCTCAGGCGACTTGGACGTAGCATCATCAGCAGCAGGAGAGTCATCCTCCTCGAAGTCGGCGGTGTTGAGGGGCTAGGAGGAGCGTTGGCTATCGCCGTCAATGGTTTTCCTGGGCACGAAGACGTTAGGGTCGACCAACTCGGTGACTCTGGTATCAAAACCCGCGACTGACGCCAAGATAGCCTTGTAATCTATTGCTTGGCCTTTGTCGTCCATGTCAGGGATACCATAGGTCACCTTGTCGATGTCGGCGTTTTCGTAGTGCACCTTGACAGCACCATCCTCGCGCTGGCCCAGGTACATGAAGCTTTCCATCTTACAATACACTCTGGGGCTCGGTGCAAGGTCTCCAAGAACTTCGCCATGGAATCGACCGCTTTGATGTTGATCTGGAGGTGCTTGGCTATCTCCTTGGCCTGCGTGATGGCGGTGTTGATAAAGTTTTCGGCAAGGACCATGCATTCTTTTGGCGGAGGAGGCGACCGGGTCAACCCAATAGGAGCTACAAATTTCTGACAAAGGAACGCATGAGTTCAATAATACAAAAAGTTCAAAGTATCCAACTTACAGAAGTACAAGACGGAGAATCACTTACTAAAGATGCTAATCTCGTCCTGCTGGAGAGTTTCCGCCATAGAATCCCGTTCTTGTCGGAGGATCTTGTATGCTTCAAGACTGCATTGATTTTGCTCATCGGTAGATTTATTATGCTCTTTTAGCATCTCGATCTCCTCCTTCAAACGGTTCATCTCTATGTTGGCGGACTCTTGCAGGACTTTCATGGAGTCCTCATGCATCTTAAGCATATCCTTCCTCTCGTGCTTAAGGATATTGTTTTCGCTATCCAGCTGCTGAATGTGCTTGGATTTCTCAACAATATCTTTAGCCTTGGAAATGGTTTCTGCAAGGCGGAGAAATAACAATACACAGTGAGTACTCGGAGAATGTTGGCACAAGACCAAGTCGGAATACGAAAAAGAAAGGAAAAACAGACGCTTGCTCTTGGTTATTTGTTCCTATAAGAAGGCAGTTTTACCCTTTTCGGCTTCCAAGTCCGCATGCATCTTCTGGTACTTCTCGTTGGCCACGCCCCTCGGAGCATTCTCATTCTGTAGAAACAAAGTTTAACACTGTTTAGTCTACTTGGAGCATCTAGCCAGATAACTATCCACCTAGAGGCTTGGGGGCTACAGTGAGAGTTTTTTTAACTTAGCAATATGCTTGGTCTTTCTTTAAGCATCTAGTCGGAACTGATTCAGTTTTCAACTAGAAGCTTGGGGGCTACAGTTTAAAGTTTTTAACTCATACATATGCTTAGTATTTCTTTAAGTATCTAGTCGGAACTAATTCAGTTACAACTAGAGGCTTGGGGGCTACGGTATCGAAATTTACAAACACTGCGTATGCTACTCTGAAAGCATCTAGTCGGAATAATTCATTCAAACTATATGCTTGGGGGCTACAGTGAGAAGTTTTCTAGCTTAGTCACTCTTAGAGCATTTAGATGCAAAGACCTATGGTTTTCTGTCTAATTCCCCGGGGGCTACAGTGGGATAATCATATGAAATGCAAAAGGCAAATAAAACTTACAAGTGTGATGATCTTGAGGTTCGTAGTGCTCTCAGCAAGCAACTTGCCGAAGGATAGACTGTTTCCTTGCAAGATTCCTGCTTGCCGGAGAAGCTCCTCAAGATCGCAGGTTGGAGATGTCGGCGCTGCACCAGGAACCAAAGCGAAGCTACTCGGCGTAAGTACCGGGTAGACTATCTTCGGGAACTCTATGGTTTTCCTGGGTGCGGAGGCGCCGCCTTCGGCAGACGTACCACCTTCCATCACTGCCTTACCACTACCGATGGCATCCTTAGCCGGAGCTTTAGCCATTTGTGTTGCGATACTTTCTTGCGTTGCCTGTTCGCCGACAACGGCAAGCTCCGCGGAGGCACCTGAGTCCACTTCCATGGCGGAAGGGCCAGATGCATCTTTGGCCTGTGAGCTTGCCGGAGAAGACATAGGCTGGACGCTGGGAGTCACAGGGGCAATGGCGGGAGATGTGTGGGGATACACGTCATGATGCAACATATCCTTGATATTTCTATGTCAACACCCAGATTTTGAATCCCAGACGCCTATTATGCCATACATCGCAATCCTGGGATTACCATTTTTGTGAGACATAACAGATTTGATATCAGAGTACATCATCCATTACAAACCATACATAAGGTCTTATACAAATAAGGATCTCATAATCCAAATCTTAATACAACTCAAGCAGCGGAATAACGTAATAGTAACGATAGCGTAGGCGAAGCTCCATCTTCAGGGTCACAGGCAATGTTGACGATGGGAGATGATCCTAGTTGTCGTAAACTTCCTGCGGTCCGTCATCCAGATACTCCTCTTCATAGTCTGTCCACGGGAATAGCCAGGGACAAAGCCATGAGTATTCTTTAAGTACTCGCAAACTAATACTAATAAGTGAAGGGGATTTTTGTAGTAGGATACTAAGCTCTAGGGTTGTTTTTCAAAAAGCCAGATTTACTCTACTAAGTTCAGAAGCAAAGAAAGCTAGTTGAAAATTTTATAACACCTAAGTGGGAACTTAAATTTCATATCACAACTCTGTTGTGGTCAAGTCAAAGTCACAAATAATTTCACAAGTCATTTTGAAAACATCTGACGGGGGAACAGTATGGCCACTCCAACTGTCCATAACCGCGGACGCGTCTATTCGAATAGTTTGACACTCTGCAGAGATTGTACACTTTCACCACAACATTCGATACATCCGTCAGGAACAATCTGGAATTCACCATACTCAGTATGCAGATAACAAATATATCCTAACCTTTCGATTACACGCCCTAGTATAGGCACCTCTCCTATGAGTTTGGCCTCCCAACCATGACCAACTATCATCTTGGGTACTGCAGAAGTGGACAATCTTCACAAGATAGCCTCAGCTCAGACCTTGGCCGCAAGGGAACCCATACTAAGGTATATAAATTTCCAGTCAAGCCCTACCCAATTTTTCTGGTATTATGGTTGTACGGTAAAATTGGAATGGTATCGCATCCACACAACCATCAGTTTTATAAAGGTCTAAGGCTCATGCCTCAACATTTTCATCATCAAGATCATCTGGTGTTCAAGAACACATGTCAAAACATTTCAGTAGAATGACTCAGCATTCTAAGGTTTTCATAACCATTTTCACCAAGTATTCCCATCTAAAGTTGATCAAGTTGTATGCTTAGCACAAGCATCTACAAGTGGGATTAAACACTAATGAGGGGTGGTAACAAAGGTGAATGATCTAAGTTCAATCTCATGCCTTAGGATGACATCAAGATTTTCTAACTTAGGCCAAGTTTTATGCTCTTTATGCTACCTTCAATTATCTTTCTAGCATCTACAAGTCACTAAGTAAACTTTTGATAGAAAGCTTTTAATAAAGACAATAAAATATTAAGCTTGCAAGTAAAACTAGGATGGTGTGTCAAGTGGGTATAAACACATATGCTTAAGGCATATAGTTGGCATAGTAACAAGCCAGTAGTAGCTAGCTTAAGTAGGGTATCTTGCAAGTGTTAGCTTGCCTTGTGCAGAGTAGTGGTTGAAGTTCTCCTCGGCTTCTTCCTCGTAGTATCCTCCTTCCTCCTCGTATCCTTGGTTGGTACTAGCGTCTATAAATAAATATGAGGAACACAATCACCAAACAATACTTAAATATTGCTAATCATCACACAAAGGTTCACACTAGGTGATCTATCATCATCATTAACATTACAAGATTAAAGCACTTGTCCCATTTATTTTATTTTGAGAAAAGTAATTTCTACTCATTGAAAAACTACTAAAGATATAATATTCTCCAACTCAAACATGGGATCATGATGACACATGTCATCACCACATATTTCAGTACATGGAAATGTGATTTAAAGTGGTGTCACAATTTAATAAGGTTTAACCTTTTTATTTTATTTAATTAAAGTTACTAGAAATGCCTATGTGGCATTATTTTATTACTTGATCATTATTTCTGTAAGTAAACCTATATATTTTTATATATTCTGAAAGGTATGGTTAAATGTGATTTTTGAGAGTTGGAATCAACTCAAAAGCTCTTATGGTTTAATTTTGAAAAATGTTTGAATGCAGAAAAGCTTCTGCCTTGTTATTTTTACCATGGGTGATCTACAAATCTAAATGGTCTGAATCCAATGGGTTTGGATTAATCATTTCAGTACCTTTCTAACAAAATTGGTTTCATGCATTTTGGTTCAGTGAATCGAGCTAGGTTGATTTTTGAATCTAGGTATAGAACTGCGTTTGAAATTTAATGAATAATTTTAAGTTTGAATTGTTGGGTTGCGCGGGAGGTTTAACTGGGCCGGACCACTATGCATAGCGCATGCGCGGGCTGGTTAAGTGAGCGACCCCACTCGTCAGTGAGATAGTGAGGGGTCAAGCGGTACGAGGTGATCTAGGCCGCACGATCTAACACTAATCGAACGGCTCTGGTTCATCGTCCACGTTGGGCAGCGCCGGCGAGACAGAACCCTAGTCCGGTAGGTGGGGGTCATGGGAGGCTCACCGGGGCTCAGGCGATTGTCGGTGACAGGGGCAAACAATGAAGTTGACGATGGCGGTTCTCCTGGTACCGGCAGCTTCTCCTAGGGCGGCTCCAATCGACGGCGCCTCTCCTCCTCTGTAGCGGCGAACTCCAGTGAAATTCCGGCCACCTGGTGCTCGCCTTGCTCCGGGAGTGAGTGGGTGTGATCATTGAGAGGTGGGGAGTGAACTGGTGTGAAGAAAACGAGCGGGGGAGGTCTCCTTTTATAGTGGCTGAAGGGGACCGAGGGGCGCGGGCTGAGCTTGTCGTGGTCGACGGTATAGAGGGCTAATGGCATTGGAGACGGTAGGGGCGGTGCTGTGCTCCCTGGCGAAGCTCAATGGCGTGGTGGCGAGGCGTGGGGCGGTGCTGATCGGTCGGAACGCTTCAACGCTCTGGGCGGGTCCGATGGCAAATTTAATGGCGCACGGGTGCTCCTGGTCGCGGGGCGGTGAACGAGGTTGTCTGGCAGGGTGCTGGAGTGTTGGCGATCACGTCTGCAAGCGGCGAGGGCGGCGCGCGGTCTGTGGGCGCTGGTCGAGTGTGGCGCACTGGCGTGCTCTCGGCTCGCATGCAGAGAGACTTGGCAAGCTCGGGCAGTGTGGTCCAGGGGCTGGCAGTGCTCGAGGCTTGGACAGGTGGTGGCGGTGGACGGTGGAGTGCCTACTAGACATGCTTTGCTAGGCTTGGTGCTTCTCCTAGCTCGCTGTAGACATGTGGGTGGCAAGTTAGGCTCGGCATGGTCACCATTAATGGCTATGCCAAGCTCATAGTGGTGCTAAGGCTTGTTAATTGGGCTAGATCATCTACTGAGAGTGTAGTGAGAGCTAGACAGGGAACAAGGTTGGCCAAAATCACTGCTCACTATAGTGTTTGTTGTTTGTTTGTTTGCTACAAACAAGGTGTTTGATGAAATGGCTGAAAGAAATTCGAATTGGTGGGTTTTCTAGGCACATACTAGGGAGTCTCTGGTTAGTTGGATTAGTCAAGGGGCACTGGTTGGGTTGGGTTTTGAAAATGTATGATCTTCACATATGATAAAGATTCAATTTTTACTAGTGATTTGAATGAGGTTGCCAAATGTTTCTGCAAGTTTGAAATGTGGGATTTGCTTCACTTTTACTTGCTCTAGCAAGCGGTGAAAATAATTGGAAAAGTTTCTGTTTGAAATCTTGGACTAGAAACACTCAAAGTAACCTAGTGATCAAGATTGGCAAAAATGACCATTTGCTTTAATTGATTTGTATTTGATTTTCTCTTTATTTGTTTCTGATTCGAAATGTTTTATATGATGCTATATTCATCTTTAAACCATTTATTTCTATTTAGGTTTATCACACAAGTTCATTCATGCATTTATCAAATCATCATATTCACACACGCATTCATATGATTTAAATTAATCAAAGTTTTTGTTAACCCTAATTTTAGTGATTAGAGTTTGATGATCATTGTTTCATATTTTTGGGATGTTATAAACCTTCGCTCCTTAAACAAAATCTCGTCCCGAGATTTGATAAAGAAGAAAAATATTACCGAGGATTTAAAGAGATCAGGAAACTCCGTCCTGATGTGATCTTCTCGCTCCCATGTAGCTTCTTCTTCAGTGTGGTTGCTCCACTGAATCTTGAGAAACTCGTTGCTTCGGGTTCTGGTGGTTCTGAAAGCTTCCTCCAAAATACGGATGGGTACTTCGGGATACGTCAGGTCATCGTTGATCTCTATGGTGCGGTGATCAATGTTCTTGAAAACTTCAGTCTTCTCCAGAACTTCAAGGCATTTGCGAAGTAACGATATATGGAACACATTGTGCACTGCAGACATTTCCTCGGGCAGTTCCAATTGATATGATACTTCTCCTCGATGATTCAGAATCTTGAAAGGTCCGATATATCTGGGGGCTAACTTTCCTTTGAGCTAGAAACGCTGCATTCCCTTCAAAGGCGACACTTTGAGATACACAAAATCTCCGATGTTGAAAGAGAAGTCTCGACATCTCTTGACGGCATAAGTCTTCTATCTTGACTGGGCGGTCTTGAGGTGCTCACGAATATTGTGAACTTTCTCTTCTGCTTCTTGTAGGATGCTGGGTCCAAAAATCTGACTCTTTCCTACTTCAGACCATTTTAAAGGGGTGCGACACTTCCTTCCATACATGAACTCAAATGGGGCCATTTGCATACTAGCTTGATAAGTGTTGTTGTACGAAAATTCTGCGAAAGGCAGATAGTCTTCCCATTTAGATCCATACTCTAGCACACATGCTCTTAACATATCTTCGAGTATTTGATTTACTCGCTCCGTTGGTCCATCGGTCTGATGGTGATACACGGTGCTGAAATCTAGTCGGGTTCCTAAACCTTCTTGGACTTTCTTCCAGAATCTCGATGTAAACTGAGTTCCTCGATCCGATACAATCTTCTTGGGGACTCCATGCAAACTGACGATTCTAGCGATGTACAACTCTGCTAGTTTCTAACTTTGATATGTGGTCTTGACTGGTAAGAAATGGGCGACTTTGGACAATCTGTCAACTATGACCCAGATAGAGTCATTTCCCCTACTAGAAGTAGGAAATCCGGTGATAAAGTACATTCCAACTGAATCTCATTTCCATTCCATAATCTGTAATGGTTGCAATAGTCCTGCAGGTCGTTGATGTCCCGCCTTAACTCTCTGACATATATCACTCTTGGCGATACAGCTTCCGATTTCTCTCTTCATCTTATGCCACCAAAATTGTTCCTTCAAATCCTGATACATCTTCGTTCCTCCGGGGTGGATAGAATAAAGAGTATCATGGGCCTCTTTCAAAATAACTTCTTTCAACTCCGAATCTGCTGGTACACAGAGACGTCCTTTGTACCATAGAACTCCTTCTTCGTCTTCGGTGAATCTGGGTACTTTGCCTGTACCGATACGACGTTTGATTCTGTCAATACTAGCATTTCCTTTATGTGCCTCTTTGATCTGACTGATCAAAGTGGGTTGAAGTTCGATGCTAGCCAAAAATCCTTCACTCACTAATTCCATTCGGAAATCTTACATCTCTTTGTGCAAACTGGGTTTCTCCTGCAAAATCATGGAGTTCAAGCGGCACGGCAATCTGCTACCACATTGGCTTTACCGGGGTGATAGTGAATGTCCGGATCATAGTCCTTGATTAGGTCAATCCATCTTCTCTGCCTCATATTCAGCTCCTTCTGAGTGAATATATACTTCAGGCTCTTGTGATCTGAATAAATCTCACAACGGTTTCCCATCAGGTAATGCCTCCATGTCTTTAGGGCTAGAACTACAGCTGTTAGTTCAATGTCATGGGTTGGATAATTCTGTTCATGCTTCTTCAGTTGTCGGGATAGATAATATATAACTTCGCCTTCTTGCATTAGCACACATCCGAGACCGATGTTGGAGGCGTCACAATACACATCAAAGGGCTTCGTGATATCCGGCATGATCAAGATTGGGGCTGAAATCAATCTTCTCTTGAGTTCTTGAAAACTTGCTTCACATTTGTCAGTCAATTCAAACTTCTTGTCCTTCTTCAGCAATTGGGTCATGGGTCTAGCTGTAAGATCCCTCCTTTGTAAAGGAAATGATCCCTGTGATTGCAATGCTAGTCCCTGGATCAATGCTAGCGTCCACAGTTTAAGATGAAGTACACAGAAACAAAGGTCATTATTACAGTCATGGCCACAAGCCTAGTACAAGAGTTTAAATAAGTAATAAGGTAAATAAGTCTTCATCTTCATGTGCCATAGGCAAGCATGTTGAGTGTAGACTCATGACTCTTAATCATCATCAGAATAACCTGCAACATCACAAGTTACAGCCACAGTGGGTCAATACATTGGAATAGTATTGGCAAGTGATACCTTGGTAGAATTTTGGTGGACTAAAATACTATATGCATTTTGGCTAAGTGTAGCTTAGGCTTGCTTTGCTCAAAATAGGTTTTGCCTATTAGTTGAAAACTCTAAGTTTTTCTTTGTCAAAACTTTTCCTAAGGAACCACCAATAGACATTGGGGTCCTTCACCCTTGTTCAACCACAAGTTTTACTTAGAAATTGGGATGAGGAGATTCTTGATAGCTTGCATGTCTTGATGCTCAATTGTCCAATACCAGAGACATGGATAAGTACTTAGATTCTTCCATCTGCAGAGGTTGTGCACTTTCCCCATAAGACTTGATTTTCACCAAGACATGACCTTTCAGAAGCCTTCCCTTAGACCAAATGGACGCGTTCCAACCTATCATCGCACTACCACCAACTGTCCAAATGCCTAAGTTATTGCAACCTACGTGATCCAGGCAGAGCCCATATTGTCAAGTGGCTGCACTAGAATCTTCTTGACATTTGGCCTCTCAAATCCCTTTGTTCCTGGGTGGCTTTCCACAAGTGAGATACACAAGGTAAACCATAGAAATGGGCCTTCTGTAACCACTCAACATAACCCATTCACAACCATTCCACCCAGGTGATTAATTCACTTAGTTGTTTTATTAAGTAAAAACATAGTCCAAAGACTTAGAAATATTTATTCATAGCATGAACTTATAGCCACCCTAAGGTTGCTACTAGCTAGGCTAAGCATGGCATAGATAAGCATCTTAACTTAGAAATATCTAGCAATTCTACAACTACTAGGATTTCCCAAGCATAGCATATAAGAAAAATATAATCATGCAAGACTAGCAAAATATTTCTAATGCATAGTTGAAAAACATAGGGATAAAATCATGAATCACCACTTGCCTTGGTAGTTTGGAGAGTAGCTACAATCCTCACAATCACAATCACTATTTGCACCAAAATCTACACATAAAATGGTAGCACCAAATCACATACAAAATAATTACAAGCAAAATATATGAATGCAGCAACATGATATGTGATGATTTTCTAAACTCAACAAGACAAGTGTACAATACTGGTTCATAAACAAGTTCAAAACTTGCCAAGCAATCTTTATTTGAACACTAAAACAATTCTCAAATAATTAATATACACAAAATAGGCCTACACATGTTTCTATGAAAATAACCATTTTAACAGAAACAAAACATTAAACACATTGCATATTTGGAAAGGGCTTTCTCTCCTGATTCCATTGATATCAAATTTGTCAAATTTGGACATGGGAATCTAAAGTTATGATTAAAACAAAATCAAACATCTAATAGATTCAAATTCTGATTTTAAATCTAACTAGCAGACATGCGGCGTGTTTCTATTGGTTGGTACTGGTTTGGGTGGATTGATCAACGAGAGCCACACGATTTAAATGAAGATGCATGGCCAGATCTAGCGCATACCCCTTCGTTAAGTGAATCTAACGCAGCCGATGGATCTAGATCTAACGGTCCGCGATCAAGCACCATACTCTAGCGGTGCTAGCGGTGGCGACTGGCGGCGGCAGCTCTGTCCATGGCGGCGCGGCGACTACAAGGGGTTTTGGGGTCGTCGGAGATGCTTACCAGACTCGCGGCGATGTACTGAAGCTCAATGTGGCGATGGCTTGACAAGGGGCGCACGGACACAGCAGCACGAACTCGTCGGAGTTGCTGGCGGCGTCGGATCCTCTCCATCGGAGTCGAAGGCAACATTCTGGGCACGAGGATCCAAAAAAAAAGTATCAGCAGGGTCCTCTCCATCGTGTGATTAAAAGAAATAGAGGGGAACACGAGACTCACCGAATTTTGTCTCCGGAGTTGGAGACGGCGTCAGGAACTTGCGGTGTTTGATGGAGTCGACGACCTGGGCAGTACAGGATGAACTAAGGATGTCAGAAGGTGCGCAAGGATGTTGTGAAGCAGTCTGCATGAACTAGAGAGGAAGGGGCGCATAGACCTCACCGGGATTGGTCGCCGGAGTGGGTTCTGTCTGTGGCGGTGTAAGGGCGATTACCGGAAGCCTGGGGGCGCTCTGTGTTCGGGGTCTGGGGGAAAATGGAGAGGGGGCAGAGGGGGTTTAAGTAGGCGAGATGGGGGCGTGAATCACTCTAGCATTGAACGGGAATTGACGACGCGAATCAAACAGGAAACGCTCGGCGTGATTTGGGGATGAACCAGTCGCTGGGTGGAGACGACGATGGTCGTGTGGGCCGTGGCTGTCAGCGAGAGGAAAGGAGAGGGAGTGGGTCCAGACTGTCAGCGACCTAGTGGGTGCGGGTGTGAGTAAAGAAAGCTTGGCAGCTGGGGGGGTTGGGCCAGATTAGGTTGTTTGCTTATTTTTTTCTCTTTAAACCTTTTCTTTTTCTGTTTGATTTTCTAAAATGATTTTCAAACCTCATTTCAAATCAGTTTGATTTCAAAAAAAATCTGGTCTTTTGTACAGTGAACTTAGTACTCAAATATGTGTCAAACATATCTGTTCACTCAAACCCAATTGGGTTATTTGAATAAATAAATAAAACAAGCCTTTGGAAGATATAATAAAAAGGCATAAACTTTGGTTTTATTTCATACTTGTTTTGAAACTTGGCTCAAGCCTTTGGAATCACTTAAGTTCGAATACAAAACATTACTAAATACAATATAAGTGCCCTTCTCATTAGAAAGTAGCACTAAGGCTAGGGTATACACACATAAAATAATGAGCACATTTGCTCCTGTTTTTGGAATGGTTTAGAAAATGAACTCTATATGATCATGGATGCATGGATGATATGCATGAATTTTAAAACTTGATTTTAGGGATGTTACAAATCTAACCCCCTTAAGATGAATCTCGCCCTCGAGATTCGGATTGGCTAGCAAATAGGTGAGGGTGGTCTTTTCGAAGATCATCTTCTCTTTCCCATGTTGCTTCTTCTTCGGAATGGTGGTTCCATTGAACTTTACAGAACTTGATAGTCTTAGTCCGAGTAACTCTTTCTGCAGTCTCAAGAATCTTGATAGGTTTCTCTTCATAAGTGAGATCACTTTCCAATTGAACCTCTTCCAAAGGTATAGTATCCTTCAAAGAAGTCTCTTCCATTTCTGGGTGACATTTCTTAAGCTGACTCACGTGAAACACATTATGAACAACAGACAAAGACTCTGGCAATTCTATCTCATAAGCAACTTCTCCTTTACGACTCAGAATCCATAATGGTCCAACATATCGTGGGGCCAATTTACCTTTGACACCAAACCTCTTCACTCCACGAAGTGGTGACACTCTAAGATAGGCTCTATCACCAACTTCGTAGGCGACTTCTCTACGCTTAGGATTTGCATAGCTTTTCTGTCGGGACTGTGCTATCTTCAATCTGTTCTTAACTAGGTTGACTTTCTCTTCAGCCTCTTTGATAAGTTCTGGTCCGAACAGACTTCTTTCTCCCGCACCATTCCATAGCAATGGGGTGGTACACTTTCTCCCATAGATAAACTCAAATGGTGCCATCTATATACTGGCTTGATAGCTGTTATTATAAGAGAATTCTGCGTAAGGCAGACTTTCATCCCAACTGACTCCATAGTCTAGAGCACATGCTCTCAACATTTCTTCAAGAATCTGATTAGTCCTTTCTGTCTGTCCATCAGTTTGAGGATGAAAAGCAGTGCTGAATTCCAACCTCGTTCCCAATGACTCATGTAGCTGTCTCCAAAAATGAGAAGTGAATTGTGTTCCCCTATCAGACACAATACTCTTGGGTACTCCATGTAGACATACAATACTGCTCATATAGATCCTGGCTAACTTAGCACTTGTATAAGTTGTCTTCACGGGTATGAAATGAGCCACTTTAGTTAGGCGATCCACTACAACCCAAATAGAATCATATCCTGACCTGGTCCTTGGTAATCCGGTAATGAAATCCATACCAATCTAGTCCCACTTCCAGAGAGGAATAGGTAGTGGTTGAAGCAATCCTGCTGGTTTTTGATGTTCTGCTTTCACTCTACTACACACATCACACAAAGCAATATGTTCGGCAATGTCCTTTTTGAGATTATTCCACCAAAATCTTTCCTTCATATCCATGTACATTTTGGTGTTACCTGGATGGATGGAATACGGTGAGTTGTGTGCTTCCTGTAAAATCAGTTTCCGAAGTTCCGAATCTTGTGGAACACAGATACGTTTTCCATGCCATAAAGTACCCTGTTCGTATTCATGGAATCCTTTGGCTTTTCCTTTGCCAATCTTTTCCTTAATCTCTTCAATTTCCTTATCAGTCTTCTGGGCTTCTTTGATCTTGTCCAACAAGATAGGTTGAACATCCAAGGTCATGATATGTCCCTCTGGCACAATCTCCAATCTAAGGTCTCTAAATTGGGCACACAGATCATCTGGTAATTCTCCCTTAGTAAGGCCATTCACAAAAACCTTACGGCTTAGAGCATCCGCTACAACATTTGCTTTACCGGGGTGGTATTGCAAACTTAAGTCATAGTCCTTGATGAGTTCTAGCCATCTTCTTTGTCTCATATTAATTTCTTTCTGGGTGAACATATACTTCAAACTCTTGTGATCTATGAACACTTCACAACGCTTTCCCAAAAGATAGTGTCTCCATGTTTTGAGTGCATGGACAACAGAGGATAACTCTAAATCATGAGTAGGATAGTTCACTTCATGAGTTTTGAGTTGTCTCGAGGCATAAGCCACAACTTTCCCTTCTTGCATAAGTACTGCACCTAACCCGTGATGGGATGCATCACAATACACTTGGAAATCCTTCTCCAAATCTGGAAAACACAATACTGGTGCTGTCACAAGTCTCTTCTTCAATTCTTGAAAGCTGAGTTCACAACCTTCAGACCAAGCAAATTTCTTGTCTTTCTTTAGCAATTCTGTCATAGGTTTTGCTACCTTGGAAAAATTCTCAATAAACCTTCTGTAGTATCCTGCCAGACCAAGGAAACTACGAACTTCTTTTACTGACTTAGGTGATTCCCATTCAGTCACAGCTGAAACTTTAGCAGGATCAACTGCTACACCATCTCCTGACACAACGTGTCCAAGAAATCCAACTTCATTCAACCAAAACTCACACTTGCTGAATTTGGCATATAGTTTATGCTCTCTAAGCTTCTCAAGTATCAAACGTAGATGTCCTTCATGCTCTTCCTTACTCTTGGAGTAGATCAAAATGTCATCGATGAAAACGACAACAAACTTATCAAGAAACTCCATGAAC
This sequence comes from Avena insularis, assembly GCA_023614405.1. Lineage (NCBI taxonomy): Eukaryota > Viridiplantae > Streptophyta > Magnoliopsida > Poales > Poaceae > Avena > Avena insularis. The sequence goes on from CM042697.1 coordinate 144,217,824, forward strand.
ACCTTGTTCATCATATTCATGAAGTATGCTGGTGCATTGGTCAAACCAAATGGCATCACGGTATACTCATACAATCCATATCTTGTGGTGAAAGCTGTCTTGGGTATGTATTGTTCTCTTCTCTTGAGTTGGAAATAACCTGACCGTAGATCAATCTTTGAGAACACACACGCTCCTTCTAACTGATCAAACAAGTCATTGATTCTAGGCAAAGGGTACTTGTTCTGGATAGTCACCTCATTGAGTGAACGGTAATCTATACATAACCTTTGACTTCTATCTTTCTTTTCCACAAACAAAACTGGTGCTCCCCAAGATGAAGAACTTGGTTGAATAAATCCTTTCTGTAACTGTTCTCCAAGTTGTTTCTTGAGTTCTTTCAACTCATCCACTGACATCTTGTACAGTCTCTTTGCTATTGGTCCAAATCCTGGTAGCAAATCAATAAGAAACTCCACGTCTCTATCTGGTGGCATTCCCGGCAATTCTTCCGGAAACACATCCGGATCTATGCTAACCCCCTTAAGAGAATTTAGCTTAGTCCTTTTTGATTCAAAGTTGGTCTTGAATCTGATTCTTTTGTTTTCTGGAGTTGTGAGTGAGACAGTATGGTTTGCACAATCTATCACTCCCTTGTGCTTAGTCATCCAGTCCATTCCCAAAATAACATCCAATCCTTGGGAGTTTAGGATTATCAAGTTAACAGGAAACTTATACTTCCCAAACTCTATGACTAGATTATGACATCCTGAATTCACTATCATTTCTCCTCCAGGAGAACTTACTTTTATAGGACACCCAATAGTTTCTACTGGTAGTTCATTTCTTTCAACAAATGCTCTTGATATGAATGAATGAGATGCACCAGTATCAAAGAGAACAAATTGAGTTTGAACTTACCAGCAACAGCATCAGGCTCCTCATAAATTTCCTCCACATTGATGTGGTTCACTTGTCCCTTCTGAAAAGGGTTGGGCTTGTTGGGTCCTTCAACTTTCTTTTCTGGGCATTCATTTGCATAATGCCCCATCTTCTTGCACTTGAAACACTCAACCTGACCATGATCCTTCTTGACAGGCTGGCTTCCACTGCCACTTCCACTACCACTGTGGTGGCTCTTATAACCACCCTTGTGATTCTTGTACTTGTCATTGTCGTGACAACGGTGATGCTTGTTGTCATGATGACGGTTGTGGTTGTGGTTATGGTGCTTGTTGAATTTCCCATGTTTGTGGGATCCTAAACTCCCACTATAATCATAATGGGAACGTTTGTGAGACGATCCCGAGCTGTGCTTGTCAGAGTGCTTTCTCTTCCTGCTTTCCACTTGTTTCATTTTGTTCTCCAATATAGCAGCCTTGTCACAAAGAGACTGGTATGTGGGAACATAGGCCACTGATAGCTGTAGGTTCAATTCATCATTCAAGCCTTCAAGAAACTTTTCCTTCCTCTTAGCATCAGTGTCAACTTCATCCGGTGCATAACACGCCAGATTGTTGAACTCTTCAATATATTCAGCCACGCTGCGGTGGCGTTGCTTCAGGTTATGGAACTCTTTCTTCTTCAGGCTCATCACACCGGATGAGATGTGAGCAGTACGGAAACCATCTTCAAAGATAGCCCATGTCACATCTGTAATGGGAGTGGTGATCTGGAAGTTATCCCACCAAGTAGCTGCTGGTCCTTCCAACAAGTGAGCTGCAAATCTGACTTTCTCTTCATCAGTATAGCCAACTGTTACTAAATCCTTGTTCACATAGCGTAGCCAATCATTGGCCACCATAGGATCAGTAGTTCCTGAGAACTTTGCTGGCCTCAATCTTAAGAACCTGGTAAGCATGTCAAAACCCGGTGGGTTGTTGTTGTTGTTGTTATTGTTGTTGTTGTTGTTGTTGTTCTGGTTCTGGATGAACGTAGTCATCATCTGCATCAGCTGAGTCTGAGCTGTCATCATTTGCTGCATCTCAGGGGTGATGTTGTTGTTGTTGGGGTTGGGATTGGCACGACGGGGAGGCATCTGTGGTTTGTTCAATAGAGATAAGAATGAGATACCCATAGATGCTAACATGCACAATACATCACATAAACAATCACCAAACATGAATCATAACAATAATAGTTCAACAACATAAACGACAAGTTTGTAGAGTAAACACACCAAAAGCAAGCCATCCACATGTTGGATGGTCATTGCGACTCAATGAAAAGCATGATAAATAAATGATAAATGAGTAGTCATCACTACTCCTCGGCATCAACCTCCTCCTCAACAAAGTTAAGACCTGCATTCTCCATAGCGGTCTTGTATTCCTCGACATTGGTGGTCAAGGTCTCTACTTTGGCTTTGAGAGCCCTCTTCTGAGAACGAAGCCTCTCAATCACAGTCTGCTGATGCTCGAGCTCTAAGTCCTTGTTCTCTAGTTCTGTAGTCATGTCTCGAATCCTCTTGTTCCTATCTTGGACTCGCTTCTCTTGACTCTTGAACTTTCTGTCCTGACTCTCGAACTTGGCCTCCATCTCCTTGACTATCTCATCTTGCTCCGCGAAGAGCTTGTCCTTCTCACGAAGCTGCACCTGGAGTTCGTCATTGCTGAGCATGACGTTGGTCCTATCAGTGTCCACGTGCCTAAGAAGAACCTCTAAGTCCTGGAGGTATAGACGAATCGGCTCTGCTGTCTCCCTCGAAGTGTCCTCGAAGTCAATGGCCTCACCATCCTCATCACGTCTACCGAAGGTGTGGAAATGAGTACCTCCAACCTGTCGAGAGTGCCTCCCTAACAGACGTCCAATCAAGTCCTGCATGACTACCTCTAGGCCTCTCTCCTTGTCATCATGCATGAGCTTGAAGATGATTGCCTCCATGGTAGGCTCAGTCTGGCGTCCGGGCTGATTGACCTTCAGCCCCAAAGGTCTTTCCTCTCAAACTTGGTGAGGGGAAGCACCATGATGGTAGGAAGAGGGAGATTGAGCAAACTAGTGAGCTCAATAATACGAGGGCCAAAACAAGTTCCTTGGAACTCTTCAACAGTGCTGATGGTAACATTAGGCATCTATTTAATAAGATAGAAAAAGTTAGAATCAACACAATAAAATAAATTTCAAGACAGAGCATCACAAGCATAACATTGGCAAACACACAAGTCATAGCATACATAAAATCCATTACAAGCATCCAATATTCAACTTATTTAGACAACATTTTGGAAAATAAAATGATAAGTGTGGTGGTCCCACTAATGTGGTACATTACAATCCCATCTCACTTGCCAAGTTGGCTAACAGGGCATCGCTAGAGGCAATCTGTTTGTCTAGATCACAAGACTCCATTGCTAAGTCTATGATGTCCTTCCTTAGGCTTTGGTTGGTAGCCTCTAACTCTTGGGCATGTTTCTTCTCTTCCTTAAGATCATTCTGTGTGTTAAGCATTCCGCACTTGATTCTATCACCAAGTTCTTTGATGGCTCTCCAAGCTGCATCCCTTGCTGAGTCAAAGAATGTGGTGTGCATCATTGTGTTGGTAACCATGCAGAATCCTGAGTCCTTGTGGTTGTCTTCCTTGTTTTTATACAAGTGAAGTTGCACCCACCAGTACTCAACTCCTTCATCCATCACAGGAAAACCTTTGTACACAGCTGCACCATGTATTCCCATTGAAACCATGAGGTCCTTGAGAGCCTTGGGGAACTCTGTCTCACATTCCAAAGTCATTGTCATGAGTGGTCCCTTCTTCACGACTTTGTTGATGGAGTTCATCTACAAATAGAGATGAGAAAGAAGATTAGAAAAGTTTACGAGAAGAAAAGACAAGTGTGGAAGTTGTTGAAAAATTTTCCTTATTGGTTTCCAATCCTAGGGTCATAATCCTACAGGCAACACAGTGCTCTGATACCATCTGTAAGATCCCTCCTTTGTAAAGGAAAGGATCCCTGTGATTGCAATGCTAGTCCCTGGATCAATGCTAGCATCCACAGTTTAAGATGAAGTACACAGAAACAAAGGTCATTATTAAAGTCATTCTAGAGACAAACATAGTCTTCTACAAATCCATGGCCACAGGCCTAGTACAAGAGTTTAAATAAGTAATAAGGTAAATAAGTCTTCATCTTCATGTGCCACAGGCAAGTATGTTGAGTGTAGACTCATGACTCCTAATCATCATCAGAATAACCTGCAACATCACAAGTTACAACCATAGTGGGTCAATACATTGGAATAGTATTGGCAAGTGATACCTTGGTAGAATTTTGGTGGACTAAAATACTATATGCATTTTGGCTAAGTGTAGCTTAGGCTTGCTTTGCTCAAAATAGGTTTTGCCTATTAGTTGAAAACTCTAAGTTTTTCTTTGTCAAAACTTTTCCTAAGGAACCACCAATAGACATTGGGGTCCTTCACCCTTGTTCAACCACAAGTTTTACTTAGAAATTGGTATGAGGAGATTCTTGATAGCTTCCATGTCTTGATGCTCAATTTGTCCAATACCAGGGACATGGCTAAGTACTTAGATTCTTCCATCTGCAGAGGTTGTGCACTTTCCCCACAAGACTTGATTTTCACCAAGACAGGACCTTTCAGAAGCCTTCCCTTAGACCAAATGGACGCGTTCCAACCTATCATCCCACTACCACCAACTGTCCAAATGGCTAAGTTATTGCAACCTATGTGATCCAGACAAAGCCCATATTGCCAAGTGGCTGCACTAGAAGCTTCTTAAAATTTGGCCTCTCAAATCCCTTTGTTCCTGGGTGGCTTTCCACAAGTGAGATACACAAGGTAAACCATAGAAATGGGCCTTGTGTAACCACTCAACATAACCCATTCACAACCATTCCACCCAGGTGATTCATTCACTTAGTTGTTTTATTAAGTAAAAACATAGTCCAAAGACTTAGAAATATTTATTCATAGCATGAACTTATAGCCACCCTTGGTTGCTACTAGCTAGGCTAAGCATGGCATAGATAAGCATCTTAACTTAGAAATATCTAGCAATTCTACAACTACTAGGATTTCCCCAGCATAGCATATAAGCAAAATATAATCATGCAAGACTAGCAAAATATTTCTAATGCATAGTTGAAAAACATAGGGATAAAATCATGAAGCACCACTTGCCTTGGTAGTTTGAAGAGTAGCTACAATCCTCACAATCACAATCACTATTTGCACCAAAATCTACACATAAAATGGTAGCACCAAATCACATACAAAATAACTACAAGCAAAATATATGAACGCATGCAACATGATATGTGATGATTTTCTAAACTCAACAAGACAAGTGTACAATACTGGTTCATAAACAAGTTCAAAACTTGCCAAGCAATCTTTATTTGAACAATAAAACAATTCTCAAATAATTAATATACACAAAATAGGCCTACACATGTTTCTGTGAAAATAACCATTTTAACAGAAACAAAACATTGAACACATTGCATATTTGGAAAGGGATTTCTCTCCTGATTCCATTGATATCAAATTTGTCAAATTTGGACATGGGAATCTAAAGTTATGATTAAAACAAAATCAAACATCTAATAGATTCAAATTCTGATTTTAAATCTAACTAGCAGACACACAGCGTGTTTCTATTGGTTGGTACCGGTTCGGACGGATCGATCAACGAGAGCCACACGATTTAAATGAAGATGCACGGCCAGATCTAGCGCGTACCCCTTCGTTAAGTGAATCTAACGCAGCCGATGGATCTAGATCTAACGGTCCGCGATCAAGCGCCATACTCTGGCGGTGCTAGCGGTGGCGACTGGCGGCGGCGGCTCTGTCCATAGCGGAGCGGTAACTACAGGGGGTTTTGGGGTCGTCGGAGATGCTTACCAGACTCGCGGCGATGTACTGAAGCTCAACGTGGCGATGGCTTGACAAGGGGCGCACGGACACAGCAGCACGAACTCGTCGGAGTTGCTGGCTGCGTCGGATGCTCTCCATAGGAGTCGAAGGCAACGTTCTGGGGCACGAGGATCCAAAAAAAAGTATCAGCAGGTGCGCTAGATGTAGGCGAACATGCTCGTGTGATTAAAAGAAACAGAGGGGAACACGAGACTCACCGAATTTTGTCTCCGGAGTTGGAGACGGCGTTAGGAACTTGCGGTGTTTGATGGAGTCGACGACCTGGGGCAGTACAGGATGAACCAAGGATGTCAGAAGGTGCGCAAGGATGTTGTGAAGCAGTCTGCATGAACTAGAGAGGAAGGGGCGCATGGAGCTCACCGGGATTGGTCGCCGGAGTGGGTTCTGTCTGCGGTGGTGTAAGGGCGATTACCGACAGCCTAGGGGCGCTCTATGTTTGGGGTCTGGGGGAAAATGGAGAGGGGGCAGAGGGGGTTTAAGTAGGTGAGATGGGGGCGTGAATCACTCCAGCATTGAACGGGAATTGACGACAATCAAAGCAAGAACGCCGGAGTGATTTGGGGATGAACCATTTGGGTGGAGCAACGATGGTCGTGGGCCGTGGTCACGAAAGGAAAGGAGAGGGAGTGGGTCCAGACACAATGACTAGTGGGTGCAGTGTGAGTAAAAGAAAACGCTTTATGAGGGGGGGGTTGCTTTGGGCTAGGCGAGTTGGGCCAGATTAGGTTGTTTGCTTATTTTTTTCTCTTTAAACCTTTTCTTTTTCTGTTTGATTTTCTAAAATGATTTTCAAACCTCATTTCAAATCAGTTTGATTTCAAAAAAATTCTGGTCTTTTGTACAGTGAACTTAGTACTCAAATATGTGTCAAACATATCTGTTCACTCAAACCCACTTGGGTTATTTGAAAAAAATAAATAAAACAAGCCTTTGGAAGATATAATAAAAAGGCATAAACTTTGGTTTTATTTCATACTTGTTTTGAAACTTGGTCAAGCCTTTGGAATCACTTAAGTTTGAATACAAAACATTACTGAATACAATATAAGTGCCCTTCTCATTAGAAAGTAGCACTAAGGCTAGGGTATACACACATAAAATAATGAGCACATTTGCTCCTGATTTTGGATGATCATGGATGATATGCATGAATTTTAAAACTTGATTTTAGGGATGTTACACTAGCGATACTCCATAATCCTTCTAAAACTTGCGGTAGTATCCCGCTAATCCGAGAAATGCACGAACTTGGGTTGAGTGGTTGGGGCTTGCCAATCTTTGACATCCTTCACCTTCGCAGGGTCAACGGCAACTCCGGCTGATACAATATGTCTGAGGAATCGTACCTCCTGTAACCAGAATCCACATTTGCTAAACTTGGCATATAGCTGATGCTCTCTAAGGGTTCCAAGAATGGTCCTTAGGTGTAGCTCATGTTCTTCTTCTGATTTGGAATAAATCCAAATGTCATTGATGAAAACAACGACAAACTTATCCAGGAAGTCCATAAAAATCTTATTCATGAGGTTCATGAAATAAGCGGGGGCATTGGTTAATCCAAAAGACATGACAGTATACTCATATAATCCATATCGGGTGGTAAAGGCAGTCTTTGGAATATCCTCTGCGTGAATCTTGAGTTGATGATAGCCAGTTCTAAGATCAATCTTAGAAAACACTTTGGCACCAGTCAACTGGTCAAACATGTATTATATTTTTTGCAACGGGTACTTGTTCTTGATGGTGACATCATTCAACTTCCGATAATCTGTACACAAACGGTTACCTCCATCTTTCTTGTCCACGAACAAAACAGGTGATCTCCATGGTGACGCACTTGGTTGAATCAATCCAATTTCCAGCATGGCATCAAGTTGCTTCTTCAGTTCCACTAGTTCGGATGGGTTCATACTATATGGTCTCTGGGTTATGGGTCCGTTCCAGGGATTAGTTCAATGATAAACTCGATATCCCGATCTGGGGGCATACCAGGCAAAACATCTGCAAATACATCAGGGTATTCACAGACTATCCGGACTTGGTCAATGGTTGGCTAGGCTAAACTCTTGTTGCACTTGAATTGACGGGGCAAGGTTTTAGATACATGCTCGACTGATATCCCGGCTGTACTGGTCATGGTTATGGCTTTCTTGGCAAAGTCAATTAATCCTTTGTGTTTGGACATCCAATCCATTCCTAGTACTACTTCCAAACCTTTAGTTCCGAGTAGTCTTAGATTAGCATAAAAATCTATGCCATGGATTCGGATAGGGACGGCTTTGCAAATTTTCCTAGATTTGGTGGTTGAACCAGGTATTTGAACAATCATAACATGCTTCAATTTGGTTGGTTGAATCTTACTAGTGCATGCAAATTCTTTAGTAACAAATGAGTGCGATGCTCTAGAATCAAACAACACTCTTGCAAGTACTGAGTTAACAGAAAACATACCCAGCACGACATCTGGCGCTTCTTGGGATTCTTCAGCATGCATGAGAAAGAGATGGCCGTTGCGGTTGAGCGAGTTCCCTGGGGCAAACCTTCTTCTAGGCTGAACACAACGCTGCTGCTGAGCTGGGTCATTTGCATTGGGGGCTGCGGCAATCTTCTTGGAGCACTCATTGGAATAGTGACCCTTGGTTCCACATTCATAACAAGTCACTTGCGACTTGTCCTTCGCTGCAATAGGCACAACATTGCTTCCAGTCCTTAGGGCAGTGTTGGTGTTGGTGGCGGCATTGTTGTTGTTGAACTTGGGTGGTGCGCGGTTGAAATTGCTGGGATTGCCGGGGTTTCCTCCGGGCCTTGGGTTTCCATGGTTGGGATAGGTGGGACGGTTCATCGGGGGTCTGTTATTTCTTGGGGAAAATCCTGGAGATGGGTTAGGGTGATACTTTGGTGTATGGTGGGTTCCTGGTTGATGCATCATGCGGCGCTTGCGGTTCTCATTAGGTTGGTTGATCTTTCCTTCCATCTGAATGGCAGAGTCCACTAGATCTTCAATATTAGCAAAGGGGATATTGACTAACACTGTCTGCATTTCATCATGCAAACCATTCAGGAATCTCTCTTTCTTCTTGGCTTCAGTGTCGATCTCATCTGGTGCATACCTAGCCAATGACAATAATTTTTCACGGTATTCCACTACTGTCATCCTTCCTTGCTTCAGTTCCCTGAATTCATCTCTCATCCTCTTGATTAAACCCGGTGGCACATGGGTTCAGCTGAACTTGACTTTGAACTCTTCCCAAGTCATCAGCTGACCTCCTATCATTGCGCGAACGCTGTTCCACCATGCTCTTGCATCTCCGGCCAGATAGTGGGTAGCAAACAACACTTTCTCGTTGGATTCCACTCCTGCAACTTCCAGATGGTTCTCCATGGTTTGCAGCCAATCATCTGCATCTAGGGGCTCTTCTGACTTAGTGAAAACAGGTGGATTGGTGTTCTGGAAATTCTTGAGCTTAGATCCATGGTTGTCTTGATTTCCATGGCCTTGATTTCCATGGTCTTGATTGGTGTTGAAGGGTGGCTAAGTTGGCTTGACGTTCGACTCTTTCGGCTTCGCGGTCAGAAACCAACATTTTCAAGAGTTGCAACATCGGGTCAGGGGCTGAGTTGCTTCCTCTGCGGGGCATCTAAAGATTGAGATAGATCATGAGAAAAGAGGGAAATTTCTAAGGTTCAGGGTTTTTTTAGAAAGTATTTAAAGTTTGACTCAGATTTTTCTAGCAATTTGCTTTTCATTCATTCATTCATTCATAGCACACGATACAAACACACACCACAACAAAGGAAAACAGATGGTTTTAAGAACCATTCTGTGAAACTACGATACAGTGGTACCAAATACAACTCGATAATGCTAGTGCTCAAGTGCTACTACTCGGAATCAGTGTCCTCATGATCCTCATTATCATCATCGATGAAGGCGAAGTCATCCTCGTCGATGAAGAAGTCCATAGCCTGATCCTCCAGAAAGTCATCATCATCGCTGAGATAGGAGTAGGGGTCTCCACGAAGGTCTTCCCCTGCATTCTCCCTTTCCTCCAACTACATGTCTCTCTCGTGGATGGTCTCCTCCAAATCCGTGATCCGGTGGCGAAGACGGGCAACCATGCGCTCCTTCTTGTCGAGATGACAGCGACGAGACTTGCGATCCTTCACTAGCATGGCGATGGTTTGATCCTTCTTGGCGGCGATGTTGTCCTTATGGTTGGCGTAGGAACGGGCATTGTCCAACTCCTTCTGACGGTCATACATCATGAAGCTAAGGTGGTCCAATTGACTCTTCAGCTCATGGTGATATGGGGCCTCTAGTGGCTGTCCCATAACATCACGCCTTGGGTAGAACTCAAAGAGGGTACCTGACGGGGGAATACCAATCGGGGTACACCCATGAAGAGCGGGTCGACTCGCCCAATACGGCGACTGGCCCATACTAGACCCAGGCGACTGGCACCAACTAGAGGCTCAAGACGGCAACTTCAATACAAAGCCCACCAAATACTTGTAAACCCTAACTGGATGCATATATAAATCCACCAAGGGCACCCCCACGGGGCATCCTCTCTCACATTAGATCAGATCTAGTCTCTCCCTCCGCCTACGGCGGCTCCCATGTAAACCAATCTATGCTCACACTAGATTGATAGCAGGACATAGGGATCCTCCACCGAGGGGACGTGAACCTAGGTACGTCGTGTGCCAATCTCGCTCCAGGATTCTCCTACGTCGCCTTGCTCCCTCTATGTAAGCTACCCCCAGTAGCATCTGCCGTGCAATACCACGACAATACCCTTGATTTGATTGATACTCTGCCCACACACACGGGCAAGAGCTTCCTGCATTACCCTGGCAAGTACATCAAGCCAGTTGTTCTCTCTTAAGGTGAACTGAATTCCCTCTACAGTGGAATGTTCAATCTTTCCTCGGACACTTGCAACAACTAGCCACTGCAGATCTTCTCCTTCCTGATCATTGAGCTAAGCTCCGAAGAACTCGGGGTGCGGACGCTCTAGCATCTCCGACAGCTGGTCCAAGTCACGCTTAAAGATGAGGTCTCCTCCATTCCCCAACTGATAAAACTTTCTTTACTTCATGTCCATCTATAACAATATAGGATGAGTAAGTTAGTAGAGTGATCAAGTGTGTCAAATTTTATGTACTTTTGCATGAATTTTTTGAGGAACATGAATTTTCATGAAAGAATCCAAGTGATAAGAATGAGAATAAGTTTTTGTAAATACTCACTTCCTTTGGTTTTGAAACTAAGTTTTGATTCAAACTTCCATTCTAATTAGGGTCTCCTATGGTCAGGATGGCTCTGATACCAACTTGTCAACACCCGGATTTTTAATCCCAGATGCCTGTTATGCCATACATCACATCCCAAGATTACCATTTTTGCGAGACATAACATATTTGATGTCACAGTACATCATCCATTAAAAACCATACATAAGGTCTTACACAAATAAGGATCTCATGATCCAGTTCTTAATACAACTCAAGTAGCGGAATAACGTAATAGTAACGATAGCGTAGGCGAAGCTCCATCTTCAGGGTTACAGGCAATGTTGACGATGGGAGATGATCCTAGTTGTCGTAAACTTCCTGCGGTCTGTCATCTTGATACTCCTCTTCATAGTCTGGCCACGGGAATAGCCAGGGACAAAGCCATGAGTACTCTTTAAGTACTCGCAAAGTAATACTAATAAGTGAAGGGGATTTTTGTAGTAGGATACTAAGCTCTAGGGTTGTTTTGCAAAAAGCCAGATTTACTCTACTAAGTTCAGAAGCAAAGAAAGCTAGTTGAAAATTTTATAACACCTAAGTGGGAACTTAAATTTCATATCACAACTCTATTGTGGTCAAGTCAAAGTCACAAATAATTTCACAAGTCATTTTGAAAACATCTGACGGGGGAACAGTATGGCCACTCCAACTGTCCATAACCGCAGACGCGTCTATTCGAATAGTTTGACACTCTGCAGAGATTGTACACTTTCACCACAACATTCGATACATCCGTCAGGAACAATCTTGAATTCACCATACTCAGTATGCGGATAATAAATATATCCTAACCTTTCGATTACACGCCCTAGTATAGGCACCTCTCCTATGAGTTTGGCCTCCCAACCATGACCAACTATCATCTTGGGTACTGCACAAGTGGACAATCTTCACAAGATAGCCTCAGCTCAGACCTTGGCCGCAAGGGAACCCATACTAAGGTATATAAATTTCCAGTCAAGCCCTACCCAATTTTTCGGGTATTATGGTTGTATGGTAAAATTGGAATGGTATCGCATCCACACAACCATCAGTTTTATAAAGGTCTAAGGCTCATGCCTCAACATTTTCATCATCAAGATCATCTGGTGTTCAAGAACACATGTCAAAACATTTTAGTAGAATGACTCATCATTCTAAGGTTTTCATAACCATTTTCACCAAGTATTCCCATCTAAAGTTGATCAAGTTGTATCCTTAGCACTAGCATCTACAAGTGGGATTAAACACTAATGAGGGGTGGTAACAAAGGTGAATGATCTAAGTTCAATCTCATGCCTTAGGATGACATCAAGATTTTCTAACTTAGGCCAAGTTTTATGCTCTTTATGCTACCTTCAATTATCTTTCTAGCATCTACAAGTCACTAAGTAAACTTTTGATAGAAAGCTTTTAATAAAGACAATAAAATATTAAGCTTGCAAGTAAAACTAGGATGGTGTGTCAAGTGGGTATAAACACATATGCTTAAGGCATATAGTTGGCATAGTAACAAGCCAGTAGTAGCTAGCTTAAGTAGGGTATCTTGCAAGTGTTAGCTTGCCTTGTGCAGAGCAGTGGTTGAAGTTCTCCTCGGCTTCTTCCTCGTAGTATCCTCCTTCCTCCTCGTATCCTTGGTCGATACTAGCGTCTATAAATAAATACGAGGTACACAATCACCAAACAATACTTAACTATTTCTCATCATCACACAAAGGTTCACACTAGGTGATCTAGCATCACCACGAACATTACAAGATTAAAGCATTGTCCCATTTATTTTATTTTGAGAAAAGTAATTTCTACTCATTGAAAAACTACTTAAGATTTAATATTCTTCAACTGAAACATGGGATCATATTGACACATGTCATCACCTCATATTTCAGTACATGGGAATGTGATTTAAAGTGGTGTCACAATTTAATAAGGTTTAACCTTTTTATTTTATTTTATTAAAGTGACTAGAAATGCCTATGTGACATTCTTTTATTACTTGATCATTGTTTCTGTAAGTAGACCTATATATATATTTATATATTCTGAAAGGTATGGTTAAATGTGATTTTTGAGAGTTGGAATCAACTCAAAAGCTCTTATGGTTGAATTTTGAAAAATGTTTGAATGCAGAAAAGCTTCTGCCTTGTTATTTTTACCATGGGTGATCTATAAATCTAAATGGTTTCAATCCAACGGTCTTGGATTAAGCATTTCAGTACCTTTCTAACAAAATTGGTTTCATGCATTTTGGTTCAGTGAATCGAGCTAGGTTGATTTTTGAATCTAGGTATAGAACTGTGTTTGAAATTAAATGAATAAGCTTAAGTTTGAATTGTTGGGTCGCGCGGGAGGTTTCAATGGGCCGGCCCACTTTGCATAGTGCACGCGCGGGCTGGTAAAGTGAGCGACCCCACTCGTCAGTGAGACAGTGAGTTGTGAAGCGGTACGGGGTGATCTAGGCCGCACGATCTAACTCTAATCTAACGGCTCTGGTTCATCGTCCACGTCGGGCAGCGCCGGCGAGACGGAACCCTAGCACGGAAGGTGGGGGTCGTGGGAGGTTCACCGTGTGATTTAAAGCGATGGTTGGCAACAGGGGCAAACGACGAAGTCGACGATGTCGGTTCTCCTGGTACCGGCAGCTTGTCCTGGGCGGCTCCAATCGATGGCGCCTCTCCTCCTCTCCAGCGGAGAACTCCGGTGAAATTCCGGCCACCTGGTGCTCGCCTTGATCCAGGAGTGAGTGGGTGTGATCAGTGAGAGGTGGGGAGTGAACTGATGTGAAGAAAACGAGCGGGGGAGGTCTCCTTTTATAGTGGCTAAAGGGGACCGACGAGCGCGGGCTGAGCTCATCGTGGTCGACGGTACAGAGGGCTAATGGCATGGGCGATGGTAGGGGGCGGTGCTGTGCTCCCTGGAGAAGCTCACATCATGGTGGCGAGTCGTGGGGAGGTGCTGATCGGTCGGAACGCTTCGACACTCTGGGCGGGTCCAACGGAAAATTTAATGGCGCACGGGTGCTCCTGGTCGTGCGGCGGTGAACGAGGTTGTCTGGCGGGATGCTGGAGTGTTGGCGATCATGTCTGCAAGCGGCAAGGGCGGCGCGCGGTCTGTGGGTGCTGGTCGAGTGTGGCGCACTGGCACGCTCTCGGCTCGCACGTAGAGAGACTTGGCAAGTTCAGGCAGTGTGGTACAGGGGCTGGCAGTGCTCGAGGCTTGGACAGGGGGTGGCGATGGAAGGTGGAGTGCCTGCTAGACATGCTTGCTAGGCTTGGTGCTTATCCTAGCTCGTTGTCGACATGTGGGTGGCAAGTTAGGCTCGGCATGGTCACCATTAATGGCTATGCCAAGCTCATAGTGGTTCTAAGGCTTGTTAGTTGGGATAGATCGTCTACTGAGAGTGTAGTGAGAGCTAAAGAGGGAACAAGGTTCGCCAAAATCACTGCTCACTATAGTGTTTGTTGTTTGTTTGCTACAAACAAGGTGTTTGATGAAATGTAGAATGGCCTGTTCTCCTCGGTCGGAATAGGCAGGTCCTTCCCTTAGAACCGTACTTGAGAGTTTCGTACCTCATACGGCTCATAAATTGCTATCTTTATTTCCCCTATCTTAACTGAATTCGATTTCTAAAAAATCGATCGAATTTGTTTTTGGCTGAAAGAAATTCAAATTTGAATTTTGGATTCAAACTTGGTGGGTTTTCTAGGCACATACTAAGGAGTCTCTTGTTAGTTGGATTAGTCAAGGGGCACTGGTTTGGTTGGGTTTTGAAAATGTGTGATCTTCACATATGATAAAGATTCAATTTTTACTTGTGATTTGAATGAGGTTGCCAAATGTTTGTGCAAGTTTGAAATGTGGTCTTTGCTTCACTTTTACTTGGTATAGCAAGGGGTGAAAAGAATTGGAAAAGTTTCTGTTTGAAATCTTGGACTAGAAACACTCAAATTGACCTAGTGAGCAAGATTGGCAAAAATGACCATTTGCTTTAGTTGATTTGTTTTTAATTTTCTCTTTATTTGTTTCTGCTTTGAAATGTTTTATATGATGCTATATTCATATTTAATCCATTTCTTTCTATTTAGGTTAATCACACAAGTTCATTCCTGCATTTATCAAATCATCATATTCACACATGCATTCATATGATTTAAATTAATCAAAGTTTTTGTTAACCCTAATTTTAGTGATTAGAGTTTGATGATCATTGTTTCATATTTTTGGGATGTTACATTCTAGAAGCCCCCAAAGTTTTGGAGGTCTTCTTCAAATTGGTACTGGACTTCTTCCTGAAACATGCAAAAAGTATAAGTACAGGAATAAGACAAGCAATGGACAATGTCGGAGAGAGGCTTACACAACAGGGGGTGCTTTGGCAAAAGGAATCCCGGTAACCTTTCTTTTCTCCGCCTCCAGGGCGTTGGTAGTCTTCTTGGAGGCTCCACCCTCCGTCTTCTTCTTCTTGCCTCCGTCGGTAGCGTCAGAGGTGGAGCTCTTCCGCTTTCACGCCAACGGGACATCGTCTTCGGACACGACAGTGACTTCCTTCATCTTTAGGTCATAGATTTGGAAAACCATGTCGTCCTCCTTTAGACTCTTAAGCTGTTGAGAGAAATCATAAGGTGTTAGGTGACAAAGGCAAGATGGAAAAACTGGAGCAAATGTCATACACGGAAAATAACCAGGTACCTCTGGGCACTTGCCCTCCTCGAACATGTCGTAGGTGATGGTGAAGCCACGCTTCCTATCCTTCACCTTGACGATGTCCTTGAGGCGGAGCTTGATGGAGTCGCTGGAGAAGTTATCCTCGGAGATGCATAGGCTATCCTTCCTCTCCTTAGAGTACTCATGCATCAACTTCGAGCGGTGCTGCAGAGGCTGGATCCGCCTGACGAACCAACACATGGCCAGGTCCAATCCTGTTAGACCCGTCTCTACGAACCACTCTATCCGCCTTATAGCGCAGGAAGCGTTGATGTCGGAGGGAAGGGAGGTTTGGGATCTCCATGTGGAGGCTTCGACGGCAGCTCCATCGACGAAGTACAGATACGTAGCTTCTCGGCCAACCAGAGGGATATCTAGGCCGTAGAAGTACGTTTGTTGCTAGTTTTTACATGACTCATGGCTGACTATGTCGGGGAACCGCCGACCAGGCCAGATCTTAAAGCTAATTGTCCCGCAGTTCCTAAGCGCTTCCTTGCCGGCTCTGGCTTCCCTCTTAGCGGTGAGGAAATAAATAAAGAGATCTAGCCTAGGCCTAATCCCTAAGTAACCCTCACAAAGCGCCGCGTAGTTTCTAAGCGCGAGCATGCTATTGGGGGAGAGGTTTTGAGGATGAACTCGGTAATGGTTGAGGACAGCTAGGAAGAAATTGGAGATGGGCAGGGAAACACCGCGTACCAGTTGGGCTTTGAGGCACACCTTCTCTCCGGCTTGCGGAGAAGGAGTGACCTCGCCGGCCGGTGCTGCCTACTAGACGAGCCCCTCCATCGCATGGAGGTAGCCCTCGACGAGAGCTCCTGATGTCGTGGTCCTTGATGTCTGAACCGCACCAGTCCCCCTTGTGGGAGTCTTTTTCCTCTTCTAGCAGCTCCAGCGCCACTGGATTATGGTCGCCACCGGTGGATTCGACCACCGCGGACTTAGGGATCACCAGGCCTTCTGGAGGCACGAGGACGGTGCTCGCCGGCTTCGCCACGGAAACGCCTGACGCCGCCATGGAGGGAGCAGAGCTGCTCGTGGCCATTGGAGAGATTGAGGTGGTGACAGGGAGGATTGAGGGGTTAGGGTTTTTTCGCAATCGCGCGGAGGGCTCGAGGAGGCGCTCGCTGGAGGAAGAAGACGACGCAGGAGGAGAATGAGGTGAAAAATAAAATTACACTGTAGTTACAATTTATAACCTCCGGCATCAAGATTGGTGCAACACGATCGAATGGTTGACGCGTGGGCGACGTGTGCGGGCGCGTGCGCGGAAATTTCGCCACGTTCCCAACCGTCGCAGCCAACAGTTCGTATCTCTCGCGCGGGAAAAATGGACATGATTGTGTTCTCTTCATGTGTGAGTTACGAGGCGTCGATGACCTATGTCTATGTTGTCGTAGCTATCACTGGCAGGTGAACCATCACATCGGAATATTCTGGCATGGACGGATACAGTCCGTCTACGGAAGAGTACGATAAAAGAATTAGCAATTCTCCGACTTACAAGTTGAAGACGGAGAAAACCTTGCAGGGTTATTGGGAGGACTACAAGATATTTCTTGACGATTTTTCGACATCCATCTAGACGGAGCATTCAACCTGAAGAGGCAAGACGGCGCAAGATCTCGGAGTTCTCCGGGGGCTATTGTTGGGGATATGCTATATGGGTATCCTCATAGCATGTCTCCTATCCGGATAACCCGGGTGGCCCATAGTTGGTAGCATGGCCCATGGCCTGCTGGGCGGCCCAGTTAGATGGATCCAAAAGGTAGGCCCATGCCGGATAAAGGAACGCTACGGAGGAATCACCGACGTACCCCGGAGCCTTGGAGTGCAAGACACGCTAGACTAGTTGTAAGTAGTGTTGGACTCTATAACCTGTCCGGCTAGGACTTTTCCCTATAACCCTAGGACCTGGCGACTATATAAGTTGGGCCTGTGGGAGCCTTTAGGGCACAATCTCAGACGATAACTTAGACTCTCTAGTCACCTCGCAGAGCGAACCAATCCCTGTAACTCGGTGTATTTGCCCTTATAGTGATTTATAGTAGGAGTAGAATTCTGCCACCGTTGTGGGATCTGAACCTAGATAATCTGTGTTACCTTGTACTCGTCAAACCGTCCGCCTTCCCCCACGTCTCTAAACACGCAATGTGAGGACCCCTCCATGGCGTACTCGTCGGCAATACCATGACAGACTCATAACCCTAATCCTCATCAGAATAACCTGTAACATCATAATTTACAACCACAGTGTGTCAATAAATTTGGAATTGTATTGGCAAGTGATACCATAGTATAATAGTAGTATCTAACATCTATATGAATTTGGCTAAGTGTAGCTTAGGCTGCTTTGCTCAAACTATGTTTTTCCTATCAGTTGAAAACACTAAGTTTTTGTTTGACAAAAACTCCCAAGGAACCACCAATAGACATTGTTGAACCTTTACCCTTGTTCAACCACAAGTTTTTAACTTAGAAATTGGGACGAGGAGATCCTTGATAGCTTCAATGTCTTGATGCTCAAATTGTCCATTGCCGGGACAGGACTAAGTACTTAGGTTTTACTCTCTCGAGAGGTGGTGCACTTTCCCCACAATACTCGACATGCATAAAGACGAGATCTTTTAGAAGCCTTCCCTTAGACCAAATGAACGCGTTCCATCCTATCACCCCTACCACCATCTGTCCATCTGGCTAAGTTAGTGCAACCTATATGATCAAGGCAGCGACCATATGCCATGTGGCTGCACTAGAAGCTTCTAAACACTAAGTATCTCAAATCCCTTTGTTCCTGGGTGGCTTTCCAAAAGTGTGATACACAAGGTAGACCATATACATTGGCCTTGTGTAACCACTCAACATAACCCAATCATACAATTCCACCCAGGTGATTCATTCACTTAGTTATTTTATTAAGCAAAAACATAAGTCAAAGACTTAGCAAAATTTCCATAGCATGTATATAATCCACCCTTGTTTGCTACTACCTAGGCTAAGCTTGATAACATATCAAGTATCTTAACTTAGAGAAAAATCAACCAAGAATAAAACTACTAGAATTTCCCAAGGCATAGCATAGATTATACTTAGCAAAAATTCCATGCAATCCCTATTCAAAATATCACTAGTGCATAGTCAAAATAATAGGACAAATATACATGAAGCACCACTTGCCTTGGTAGTTGGGGGATTAACAACAATCCTCACAATCACAATCACCACTAGCACCAAAATCTACACATAAAATAATAGCACCAAATTCACATTCCAATATTCAAGCAAAAATATTATGAATGCATGCAAATGAAATGAAATTGACTTTTCTATACTAAACAAGTCAAGTCAAAAGTACTGAACACAAAACCAACTATTTATATTCCAAATAAACTTAAATTTGCTTTAAAATCATTTTCTAAATAATTTATATAGCCAAAATAAGTATATATTTGATTCTGCAAATAAACCTAATTTTACAGAAGCAATATACAAATTCAAGCCTACATTAGTGTAGGATTTATTTTTCTGAATCAAATAATATATTATTTGCATTTTTTGGATAAACAAAACAAAAGATATGAATTTTACAAGTTTAAATCTCTAATATATTCAAAAACAGATTTTAAATCTAAATCTCACACACGTGGACGCATTTGATTGGCCCATACCGCTTCGCGCGGATCGGCCAACGTGGGCCATAGGATTTAAGTTAGATCATGTGGCTTAGATCTAAACATATCTCTTCGTTAAGTGATCTAATCAGATCCACTGGATTTGGATCTGACGGCTACGACGCGTGCGACCAGAATCTGGCGGCGCTAATGGGTGCTAGCGGCGGTGGCGCTAATGGGTGCTAGCGGCGGCAGCGCTACTGGCAACGGTGTTCCGGCGATTCCAGAGGGGGATAGGGGATGCGGTGATGCTTACCAGACTCGCGAGAACACGAGGATGCTCAAGGTGTCGCTGGTGTGGGCGGGGGCGTGTTGAAGTGTCCGTGAGAGCTCATCGGAAACCTTGCTGGCGTCAGGCACAGGTTGGCCGAGACGACGGCGATGCTCTGGATCACCCTAGCACAAACCAGAGGCATCAGGGTGTGCGCAAGGTTTAGGCGAACACAATCGTTTGATTCAGAGGCCAAGGGGCGGTCACGTTTTACCACAATTGCTCGCCGGAGACGAGGGCGGCGTCAGGTGTTTGCGGTGGTTGATGGAGTCGACGCTCTGGATCACGAGCAGACAAACAAAGTATATGAGAAGAAGCGCACGAGCAAGGATATCACTATAGCATGAACGAGAAGGGGCGGGATGGACGGAGCTCACCGGAGATGCTCGGGTAGCAGCGTCACAAGTGCAAATACACGCATCCTGGTGGCGTTCTGGCGAGGAAAGCTAGGGGGGAAATTACCGCGGCGGCGAGGGGG
Source organism: Avena insularis (assembly GCA_023614405.1). NCBI lineage: Eukaryota > Viridiplantae > Streptophyta > Magnoliopsida > Poales > Poaceae > Avena > Avena insularis. The sequence goes on from CM042697.1 coordinate 144,238,093, forward strand.
ATAAGTAGCCAGCGGGGGCGAGGGAATCATGCATAGGATCAATTGCTATTAATCCTATAATCAACGCGGCGTTGATGGGGGAGAAAGCAGCAAGCTGCGTCGTGGCCGAGGTGGGGAAGAAAGGTCTTGAGCTGGCCAATGGCAGATAGGCGATAACAATGAGCTAGATAGCGAGTAGGAGTGGGCTTGTTGGGCTTGTTCTGGAGTTGGGCCAAAAGGGCAGCGGCTGGTTTTTTTTTTCATTTTCCCTTTTCTTTTTCTGTTTGATTTTCTAGGAATCATTTTCAAACCCGAATCAAATGATTTTGATTTAAAATCTTCTCTAGATTTTTGTAATGTGAACTTTGCACCTAAATGTGTGTCAAACAACACTTTTTAGTCCACTACACTTTCATCCTTTTAAAATAAAATAAAACCATGCCTTAATGATATATAGATAATAGGCATAAAAATGGTTTTATTTGGAGTTTTGATTTGAAAATTTTTGTGCAAGTCAAGGATACTATGAATGCATGAATGAAATGCAAGCTTTTGTAATTCATGAATTTTGGGATGTTACACTGAGGGCATTTGCAAGATAATCAATGACGTGCGTCCTTCCAAGAGGGGCTTGGAAAATCAACTTGAAGCCGCTAAGGAGTGAAGCCTAGTGGTGTAGGTGCAGGGCGAGAAGGAGGGACTTTAGGAGCAGCTAGAAGCCACTACCAAGAAACTACAAGAAGAGATAAAGGACCTCCACGAGAAGCTTGAAGCCGCCACAAATGAGATAGAACTGTACAAGTCAACTCTAGAGAAGGAAGGTTACTCGTTCGAGGACGAGGATGTGGATTGCGTGGAAGAGTAGAGTAGTTAGTTGTACTACCCATAAATTTTATAAGTTGAATGTTTTTCGTTATTGTAATAAATACCAAGACATGTTTCGTTTAGTTAAACTTGGATGATTCATGTGTTATACTTTGTGCTATGTGTGAATTTCGTGTTCTTATGTGTTTTCATAAGGGTAGGAGTTTATTACTATAGTATATCTTAACTTGTTGCCCAAACCCCACAGATGCCGCCAAGACGTGCGAACAACGATCTCCCCCCAGAGATTGCACAGCTTTTGGCCTCTCAGAACCAGCTGATCCAACTGCTCACTCAGAATATGCAAAAAAACAAGAACAAGAACAACAACAACAACAACAACAACAACAACAACAACAGCACCACCACCACCACCACCATCACCACCACCAACAACAACAACAACAAAAACAACAACGCGCCACCTCAACAGGATCGCTTGACTCGGTTTTTGAGGTTGAACCCTCCTACCTTCACTAGCAGCGCTAAAACAATTGTTGCGGATGACTGGCTCCGCACAATCAACAAGAAGTTAGATGCCGTCCAAGCTATTGGAGCGACAGGGTGCGTTATGCCACGCACAAACTTGAAGCACTTGTTGGGGAATGGTGGGATAACTACCAAGTCACCCATCTGGATATTGATACTATAACTTGGAATCATTTCGAGACAGCTTTCCGCACTCACCATGTGACTGTTGGTGTCATGATTCTAAAAAGTCGCGAGTTTCGCGACTTACACCAGCTGCACCATTTTGTCACCAAGTATGGGGAGCTTTTCAACAAGCTCGCCTATTATGCACCTGATGATGTTTCCACGGATGCCAAGAGGCAGGAGGAGTTCTTAAGAGGGCTCAATGATGAGATATCTATTCAGCTTGTGGCTCGGAAGTTTGACAACATTCAAGAACTCCTGGACAGGGCAACTATGGTTGAATCCAAGCAGAAGAGCATAGAAAACTGCAATAGGAAGTCTAATCTGCACAAGCACTCTGTTCTGTACCAGAACCAGCGCACTTCATCACCACCACCTCATAACAGTAATGGCCACAACCATAACGACCATCACCATGGCAGTCACAAACACAATGGTCATTAGCACCGCAATGGAAATGTCAACAATGGAAAGGATCTCAATGAGGTAACATGCTTCAAGTGCAACAAGACAGGGCACTATGCAACTACTTGCCCCGAGAAGATGAAGAATGGAAATGGCAATGGGAATGGCAATGGACACAACCATGGTAATGGAAATGGGAAGAAGCTAAATCCGTTTGTCAAAGCTATAGTGAATCATGTCTCCGTGGAGGATGCTTGTGATGCACCGAACTCCGTGATTGGTAAGTTCAAGCTCAATTCCATTCCCGCAGTTGTTCTTTTCGATACTGGTGCGTCACATTCATTCAAATCAAGTGTATTTGTAGATAGAGGCAAGATACCTACAAAGACTATAAGTTCTCCTCTAAGGGTAAGTTCTCCTGGATGAGAAATAGTGGCAAACTCTGGTTGCCGAGGGTTAGAACTAAGGATTGATACACACATATTTCCCACAAGTCTAGTAGTTCTAGAGTCATAAGGATTAGACATAATTTTGGGCATGAATTGTATCACTGAATATGAGGGAGTCATAGATTGCACCAAAAGGACTGTCACGCTCACAACACCGGAAGGTAAAAGGATCCGTATCAATTCAACGTTTGCACTTAAGGAAATTATGGTGAATTCTCTTAAGGGGGTTATCTTGGAGGATGTACCCATTATGAAGGAGCATATAGATGTCTTTCCGGAAGAATTACCAGGGATGCCTCCCGACCGTGATATTGAGTTTCTTATTGACTTGATGCCGGGCACATGACCGATAGCCAAGATACCATACAAGATGGATGGGGACGAGTTGAAGGAACTCAAGGAACAGCTTAGGGAGCAATTGGACAAGGGATTCATTCAACCAAGCGCGTCATCTTGGTGAGAACCTGTCTTATTCGTGGAAAAGAAGGATAAAACCAAGAGACTAGTTGTGGATTACCGCTCGTTGAATAAAGTGAAAATCAAGAACAAGTACCCTCTACCCAACATTAATGATCTGTTTGATCAGTTAAAGGGAGCTATTGTGTTCTCAAAGATCAATCTGCGATCAGGTTACTTTCAGCTAAAGATTCGAGAACAGGATGTGCCCAATACAACTTTCACCACAAGATATGGTTTGTATGAGTACACTGTAATGTCGTTTGGTATGACCAATGCCCCGGCATATTTCATTATTATGATAAACAAGGTGTTTATGGAGTATTTGGATAAGTTTATCGTGGTATTTATTTATGATATACTCATATACTCCAAGGATGAGGAGGAACATGAGAGGCATCTGCGCCTAATATGGAAAAGTTAAGAGAACACAAGTTGTATGCCAAGTTCAGCAAATGTGAGTTCTGGTTAAAGGAAGTAGGGTTCCTTGGTCATGTTGTGTCAGCAAAAGGAGTTACCGTAGACCCTAGTAAGGTAGCTTCTGTGACCAAATGGGAGTCGCCTAAGAATGTCGGAGATATTAGGAGTTTCTTGGGCCTCGCAGGATATTATCGGAGGTTCATTGAAAACTTTTCCAAGATAGCAAAACCTATGACAGAATTGTTGAAGAAGGAAAAGAAGTTCCTATGGACCAAGGCATGTGAAGCAAGTTTTCAAGAGTTGAAGAAACGCCTTAACGGCTCCAGTTCTATGTCTTCCTGATATCCAAAAGGATTTCAAAGTCTATTGTGATGCTTCTCGGCAAGGACTTGTTAGTGTACTGATGCAATATGGGAAGGTAGTATCTTATGGCTCTCGCCAACTTAAGAACCATGAACACAACTACCCCACACATGATTTGGAACTTGCGCCTGTGGTACATGCACTCAAGGTATGGAGACACTACCTCATGGGCAAACATTGTGATGTGTTCACTGATAGTAAGAGTCTGAAATACATTTTCACCCAAAAGGAGTTAAATATGAGGCAAAGGAGATGGCTAGAAATCATAAAGGACTATGACCTAGATCTGCATTACCACCCCGGAAAGGCTAATGTAGTAGCTGATGCCTTAAGTCATAATGTTTATGTGAATGGACTTACTGCGGGGGAACTTTCAAAGGATTTATGCAAAGAATTGAAAGATCTTAGGCTGGAAATAGTTCCGAAAGGACACTTAGCAGCTATGGAAATAGTGTCTACGCTTCAATATAGAATCAAAGAAGCACAAAAGGGAGACAAAGAGTTGGAGGAAATAAGATCCAAAATAAGTGAAGGGAAAGCAAGGGTTTTCATCTGGATGAACAAGGGACCCTTTGGTATGAGAAGCGTTTGTGCGTTCCCAATGATCCCGATATCAGGAAGTTAATTTTCCAAGAGGCTCATGACTCACCATACTCAATTCATCCGGGTAACACAAAAATTTACATGGATGTGAAGGATAGATTCTGGTGGCACAATTTGAAGAGGGAAATTGCCGAGTATATTTCTCTATGTGACGTGTGCAATAGAGTTAAGGCCGAGCATCAGAAACCGACAGGATTGCTACAACCATTACCTATACCCGACTGGAAGTGGGACAAGGTTGGCATGGACTTTATCATGGGATTGCCCCGGACTCGTTCAGGATATGATTCTATCTGGGTAGTGGTGGACCACTTTACCAAAGTGGCTCACTTTATCCCCATAAATACCACGTATACAAGTGCTAAGCTCGCCAAGATCTATATGTCAAGGATTATAAGCCTGCATGGTGTTCCCAAGGGAATTGTGTCTGATAGAGGTTCCCAGTTCACCTCAATGTTTTGGCGGCAACTGCATGAGTCTCTCGGAACCATACTAGAGTTTAGTACTGATTTCCACCCACAAACAGATGGCCAAACAGAAATGGTTAATCACATTTTGGAGGATATGTTAAGAGCTTGTGCACTGGACTATGGGTCTAGTTGGGATGACAACATGTCGTATGCAGAGTTCTCGTATAACAACAGTTAGCAAACAAGTATCAAGATGGCTCTGTTTGAAGTTCTATATGGAAGGAAATGTAGGACACGCTGTTATGCAGTGCAGTTGGAGAACGTAGTCTGTTTGGACCTGAGTTGATCAAGGATGCTGAGGAAAAGGTACAATAGATTCAAGACAGGCTAAAAGTATCCCTATCCCGACAAAATATCTATGCTGATTCCAAGCGCAGAGATGTGACTTATGAAATAAGGGACCGTGCATACCTCCGAGTTTCACCACTACGAGGAGTTAAGAGGTTGGCCTCAAGGGTAAGTTGGCTCCACGATTCATAGGTCCTTATAAGGTTCTGGCTCATAGAGGAGAAGTTGCTTATTAGTTGGAATTTCCAGAAGGACTAACAGTTCATGATGTGTTTCATGTGTCACAATTAAAAAAGTATCACACGGAAATGGCCGAAACTCCACTGAGAGATACAGTCCCCCTGGATGAGGTTCAGTTGGAAAATGATCTTACTTATGAGGAAAATCCCATCAAAATATTCGAAACAACCAAGAGGATTACCCGTATCAAGACTATCAGGTTTTGCAGAGTTTAGTGGAATCACCATTCCGAGGATGAAGCCATGTGGGAGCGTGAAGAAGATTTGAAGATGGAACACCCACACCTATTTTCTAGCCAATTTGAATCTCAAGGACGAGATTCTTATTAAGGGTAGTAGGTTTGTAACATCCCAAATTTTGTATTAAGATGTTACTATAAGCATGCATCATATCATTTGCATCATGGCATCATCTAACAAAATAGCATCAAAACCCTAGTTTTTTTCCCACTTGGTCTTATAAAGGCAGTATGGGGATTTCTAAAACGAGCCTGATGAGAAATATGCAAAAGGGTTATATTATGACCCTATGATAACCACCTCATTTTTACAAAAATTTAGAAACCAGTTTCACTAAATTTGGAGCTGCTATGCAAAAGTTATTAAAGTTGTGCTAAAACATAAAATAACAAAAGTATAAAAAAAACTAACGGACCTAACCTATTTGGGCCAGCCCGCACAGGCCGCACCCCTATGCCCAGCACGCGCACGTCGCTTAAGCCTAGATGGGCTGCACAGCTCCACAGCGTGCAACCCACCAGCGCTTGCAGCCGCTGACCGCCCGGCCCCACCATCGTCATCCTCCCCGTTGAGTCTGCAACAAACACGAACAACACCTCCCGATACCGACGCATGGATAGGCTCCAATTCAAACTAATTTCGGCTGCCCCCTCCCCCACGCCTCTGGCATATAAAAGACACGGACCCGTCCCTCGTTTCCCCTCAAAAACCCTAGCAAAACCACACCGAATCGCTGCCCGATTTTCGACTCCATTGCTGCCGGCGAAGCTCGAGAGCTCGAGGTTGAGCAAAATTTCCATCACCCCTTTCCCCCTTTTCCCTACAGACATCTTCCCCTTGAACCACTGATTCTTATCATGCACATATCCCCGTTTGATTTGCAGAGAGCCGCCCCCAATTTCTCATCGATGTCTCGCCAGAGCTCGCGGAATTTGGTGGGGCACTGCCACAGTAGGAGGAAGAAGGGGCGACGCCGTGAACGCGAAGGAGATCGCGAGAAGGAGCGGCTCACCATCGACGAAACCGCCACCTCACGGGACCATCCAATCATCGCCAAGCATCACCACCCAACTGCACCGCCGTCGCTCGCCACTGTCAACGCCATCATCGTTGACGCCAGGTTGGATCGAGAATCTACGACTAATATTAGATGGTGCTAGCAAAGAGGTATCGCAGAATTAGATCATGTCGCATGGCATGCACTGTGTCAACGCGTGTGGTCAGCGTTACACCTGCGCATCCAATCAGATCTCGACACGTGGCGGACTTTGACCAGATTAGATCTATGTTATTTTAAATAGGCAGAAAATATTATAAACTTGAAAAATTCATAGCAAATCGAATACTTGGACAAAAATTACAAATGATATGCAATTGGATTGCTAAAATTGTGTAGAACACAGATCTAAAATAAAATTACAAGTTTACCGTGGTATTATCTCTGTAGAATTTAAACACTAGATCAGAGTATTTAATTCATAGAAAAATAATCGTAACACCGTTTAAGTTGATTCTTGTTGCGTTGGATTTATTGTTACAATGTACACTGTTTAAAATTGTAAAACTTTGCTTAGAGGTTTTTGATTTCATTCGTGGTTGATTTGAAGATTGGATCTCCTTATGGGCATATAAAATAAAGTAATAATCCAAATAACCTAAAATCTATGGGAAATCGACACTAACAACATCCCTAACACAATAACATCCCTGAACAATACCTTTGTAGTTTTCGAACTCATTCTTGCATATTACCATGTTGTATGCATGCATATTATTTCTATGGCTTTGTTTTTGTGCAAGTAGTGATTAGATCTATGTTTGTGTTTTTGTTAGATTGTTCGGAGTGCGCCGAGGAATATTGTTGTGTAGAGTGCTTGTCGGATCAACGCAAGTTACACCTCTTGTTCATAAAACGTCCCAGTTTTGATTCTATGCATGTTTTGATCTCAAATTCTGTAGTGTGCATGTGTAGGATGTTTTGGTAGAATTTTTACTTAGTATTATTTTTGCAAGTGCGATGATTTTGTAGTATGCCATGAGTAGTTCTATACTTAGGATTTTCCCCCTCCTAATAGGTTACCCCTATTTTTGCTAAGTGTTGCTTGCTATGCTATATATATAAAGTACAGTTGGGGGTTCGAAAGACAAGAAATTTTCTATGTATAAAGGCTCTCTTGAGCGATCTTTTCTTTTCAAATCCACTTCAAAATAAAACTAAGTTTTCTTCTGGGCGGAATGGTTGTCGGGTCAACGAGTGAGATTTTGGTGGAGGACGGCCGCCCAAGAAACAAAGAATTTTGCCATGTTTCAGAATTTAGAAGCTTCCAGTGCAACAACAATACACATGGGCTCTGTCTTGGCCTAGTACTTAGTGGGAAACATCACCTTGGTACCAACATATGGAGGTTCTTGGCACGGTTGGATCCAGAAGGTAGAGGGGCTTCTAAGGGAAAGCCTCTCCATGGTCTTGTCTGTAAAAGGACTTGATCGTGGATTGTGGATAAAATGCACAAACTCTCGAGAGTATTGCAATCTGATCGATTAGCAAAGTTCACAGAAAATAACACTTGAGCATCTGAAGGATGGAGCCTCTTAAGGATCTTCCTCTCTCTCTTTCAAAACTTAAAGTTTTCTAAAACCCCATGGCATGAGTCATATCGCCAAAGGGTGGGAATTTGGGGACTTGGTGAGTAATATCCAAGTGTTAGGTTATTTGGACACTTGGTGAGTAATATCCTCGTGTGCCATTCGACCATATATTACTTAAGAAAATGTTTACAAAGTAGGGTAAAATTCTCTCTCTTTTCTCCACACTTAGAGAAAAACTATCTTTGTGCAAATTAACCCCACAGCCTAAACTAGCCTTGCATGTAGAGTTAGTCTTATTCCATCCTTGGTGTAATTTGCCAATACATTTAAAGTATTGACCCAACTTGTTGGTTGTATGTTTTATGTGCAGAATCTGAAGATTGAAAGGTGCGTAGGGATCGCGACTCTACACTCAATAAACCTGGGGAGTTGATGGACTCAAGTTATTTATGTTTCCACTGTAATTTGAGCTAGCTATATGCTAAGAAAATTTGTAATAATTTCATACTCTGGATTACTCATGTAATAATGATATTGTGTTTTACATGATATTCATCGACTTTGAGTGCTAGCTATTGATCTAGGGTCTACCTTGTAAATAACAGGGATCAATGATCTTTACTGATCCGAGGTTGACATGGTTATACCCCACGGGTACACAACATTGGTATACCTGGTCCAGCCCAAAGAAGGCCCACGTCAAGATACGCGACCTGTGGTGATTTCGGGTGGCCCAAGCCCATGATGTCTTCGGATCCTTGGAGCACAAGTCTACAATAGATAGAATTTCAAAGGGTAGGACCTGCCTATCTATATAAAGACTAGGAGGGTATCTCGAGAAGGATCTCTTCCACCCTCGCATACACACCTTCCTGCCAGATTGCATCTGCGCACCCATGTAACCTGGGTAAACCTGGTGTCCTGTGTTGCTTGTCTGTTAACCGTTCCGTGATCTTCAGCATCCCCATCTTCTCCAAAACCAAGTCCATAACAATGGGCATTGACGAGATCGAACCTTGTCAATTGGCGCCGTCTTTGGGAATGGGGGACGCTGATTGTGTGATCATGACGGTCCCATCCGGAGCGATCTACAACTCATCAGCGACAGAGAGTCACCTCCTCTTCGGCACCTTCGGCTTCACCGCCCACTCGCTGGCCACCTTGAGGGATTTCTAGTCCATTGGCGACGGACTCGAGATGCTGTTCGGGAGCTTCTACTTCCAGGTGGGGCATACCGGCACTCTCCACCTCCTAGAGCGGGTGCCACCACCATCCATCAGGCCTGCCTTGTGGGTCCCACCTATCAGCGCGTTACACGCTTCGATGGACGAGTCAGACGGCAGCGGCAGCTGCAACTCAGATCTGTGTGGCCCTTCCTCAGATGAAGGAACCTACGGTTATGGATCCGAAAGCTGCGGCAGCAGGGACCCCATCTGCGGATGTTACCTATGCGCCGTGGTCATCCAAAACGAAATGGAACTACCACCAGGTTCGAGTGCACCCAACCCCCCTCTCAACCCGCAAGGTGAGAACGGAGGAAATGGGGGAGATCCGCCGCTCAGGCCCAACGAAAGTGATGCTAAGGCCTACCAGAAGATCAACCTCAACGAGGAAGGATAGTGCCAAGCACGCAAACCATGGCAGGCAACATCATCCTACCTGTGATTGCGCAAAACGGGATCTGCTGATGCAATACCACCTCCTTCTCATCAACGATCATAACCGGCAGGTGAAGCTGATGGAGGAGCTCGACAAGCGTAAGCAGGAGGCTTCAGAGTCTAGCGCGCGGCGAGCTGCGCTCTCCACCGATGGCGGCTCCAGCTCGCACGACAACAACCCCAACAAGCACCGCTCCCGCACGGAGCACATGGACCTCGCCACGCGACGCGAAGTCACCAGGGCCCTCAACACGTCCTTCACAATGATGGACGTAAACGACAATGTCATGCCGAAAACGCCGCAAGCTACGATCATGGCAGCCACTACATACCTCGCGCCCCATACACCTTTGGTGAGTGACCCGAAGAGCGCCATGCACAAGTCCGTGCTAGCTGGTCTCGGACTCATCGCAGCCACGCTCCACGACGAGGCTCCTGTGGAGCCAAAGAAAAGAGTTGCGGTCAAGTTCACCCACAGCCCTACGCCCTCATCCGAGGAAGACGAGCACGACCTGCCCCGATGTTGCAAGAGCCCACTACGCCGCAGTAGTGACTACGACGCTCGCAACGATCTCACCCAGCGCAAGATCGACAAGGCACGCGCTAAACGCGCGTGTTCAACCAAATCCGACGAGGAAGACGATGGAGAGCTGTGCAGAGCAAGATGCTTCATTAGATCCGTTCTGTGAACGGGGATGCTAAAAAATTTCAAGATCCCTTCAGACACTCCGAAGTTCGATGGTACGCAGGACCCAAAAGCCTGGCTTAGCGACCACCTCTCATCCGTCAAGATGCACGGCAGAAACAGGAACACCGCCCTACAATGCCTTCGCCTGCAGCTGACAGGCGCAGCTAGCATCTGGCTCAGCAGCTTGTCCTCCAGCTCCATCTGAAGCTTGGAGGAGCTGGCATACAACTTCATCCACAACTTCAAGGGCACCAGCAATAGGCCAGCATCGATCAAGGAACTACGAGCCTGCACCCAACGTACCGGCGAGTCCATTCTCTCGTATATACTATGTTGGTCCCATATCAAGAATTCCACCGCACACATCTCCGAAGAAAGGACAATCGACGCCTTCAAGGATGGTGTCAAGCGCCCAGACTTCAAGGAAGAACTCGGGCGCATCAAGCCCAAGATGCTCGACCACCTCATCGACATTGCCAACCGATGGGCAGATGGCGAGGACTCCGTGCACCGAATGCATTCGGATGACGAGGACGACTACGTCCACAGGCGAGAACGCCGCATCAAATGAAGATCGTGAATCTACGACGATCGCAACAGAGTCGACATGGTCGCGTTTGGATACGCCGACCGAACGCAATGACGACAACCGCAGCAGCGGATACCGTGGAGGCAACTACCGTGAAGGAGGGAGACCCGCACATACGTGGCAGCGTCGCAGCCGCGACGACGAGCCTTCGGCATACGACAAATTGTCTGGTCCTTGCACCATCCACTTCTACATCGACAAACAGGATGGCAAGAAGAAGGCCAGCCATATGCTCAAGGACTCCCGCGAGTTCCAGAAGCTCAGCGAGGGTCTCACCCAAATACAACGGCAGATTGTAAACCATGGATTTGGGCCCGCACCTGTACCAGGTGACATCGCCCACGGAGCTCCTCCACAACCACCCGTTGGACCGTCAAATCCAGCGATCGCACCAGCACCAAACAACGGTGCAGGCGGATACCCGCCACCAAAGGGGGCCCTGGTGATCTATAAGGGGCGCCCAACAAACAGGGTGCAAAAGAAGATCACCCGCCAAGTCAGCCTAGCGGTGGCCTCCCCACCAACCATCTTTGAGTACCTCAGTGGCTCGGAGTCCTGCATCACATTCGACTGTTCGGATCACCCACGCCAGATCCCTCGCCTAGGTCATGCTGCCCTGGTGCTCGAGGCGCAGATCAGGGGGTTCGAGATGAGCCGCATCTTCATGGACGGCGGCAGCGACATCAATCTAATGTTCGCCAGAACACTTGCAGCGATGTGCATCCTGCTATGCAGCCTGGAGCAATCAAACACGACGTTCCACGACATAGTCCCAGGGAAGGGCATATATCCCCTAGGGAAGATATGGCTCGATGTCATCTTCGGCCAGCCCGAAAACTTCAGGCGCGAGCGGCTGGAGTTCGAAGTGGTGGACTGGCCATCATAGTACCACACCATCCTCGGGCGCGTGGCATTCGCAAGATTCTTGGTAGTACTGCACTACGCGTACCTGCTACTGAAGATGACAGGACCCAGGGGCGTCATCACCATCTAGGGAAGCTTCACCCGATCCGACCACTGCGACAGAGACTTCAACAGAATCTCCCAATCATTTGGCATGCAGGAGGAGCTCACGAGGCTTAGAGAAGTGACAGACAACGGGGGACCCCCAGTCGCCAGGCAAAACGCACCTGACATGTCATTCGACTCCACGGTCAACACAAAGAAGGTGCAGGTCCACCCGACGGACGCCTCCAAGACGGCGTTGATCGCCAATGACCTCAACCCTGCATAGGAAAGTGCGCTCATCAAATTCCTCCGTGAGCGCTAGGAAATTTTTGCCTGGTGTCCTGCGGACATGCCAGGAGTTCCCAGGGAATTCGCCGAGCACACACTTAATGTGTTTCCGGATGCGAAGCCCGTCAAACAGTCAATCCGACGACTGTCCGAGCCAAGAGCCGAAACCGTTGGAGTCGAAGTCAACAGACTACTCAACGACAACTTCATCAGAGAAATCAAGGAGAGCGAGTAGCTGGCCAACACCGTGTTGGTCCCCAAAAAGGACATGGACATCCTGCGGATGTGCGTGGACTTCACATCGCTCAACAAGAACTGTCCCAAGGACCACTTCCCTCTACCGCAGATTGATCAGATCATCGATTCGACTACAGGATGCAAAAAACTCTCCTTCCTCGACGCCTACTCAGGCTACAACCAGATTCAGCTGAAGGTCGAAGACTAGGAGAAAATGGCGTTCATCACACCGTTCCGAGTGTTCTGCTACAACACTATGCCCTTCGGGCTGAAGAACGCAGGTGCCACGTACCAGAGGTGCATGCAGGCGTGCCTGAAAAACCATATTGGTCGCAACATTTAAGTCTATGTCGACGACATAGTAATCAAGACTAGGAAGGCCAAGACACTAATCGATGATCTCCGCGAGATGTTTGATAACCTTGATCACTACAAGATAAAGATAAACTAGAGAAGTGCGCCTTCGGCATCCCATCTGGCCAACTACTCGTCTACTTCATCTCCCAATGGGGGATCAACGCAAATCCGAAGAAAATCAAGGCCATACTGTCCATGGAGAAGCCGAAGAACCTCAAAGGTGTCCAGCAGCTGGCCGGATGGATCACGGCACTGAGCAGATTCATCAGCCGCATGGGTGAGAAGGCCCTACCCTTTTACCAGCTATTGTGCAAGGCAGACAAGTTCGAGTGGACATCCGAAGCCGATGACACATTCGAGGACCTCAAGTGGATGCTCTCCACCTCACTTGTCCTGGTCACGCCAAAGGAGCGAGAGCCTTTGCTGCTATACATTGTAGCTATGCATCAGGTGGTAAGCACCGTACTCACGGTCGAACGACCCAAAGATGGCAAGACCCATGGGATCCAACTACCAATCTACTATCTCAGCGAGTTACTAACTCCAACAAAGTAGAGGTACCCTCACTACCATAAGCTCGCCTACAGGGTATTCATGATGGCTCGTCGGCTGAGTCACTACTGCCAGGAGCATCAGATAATGGTCGTTAATGACGCCCCACTGTACAACATCTTGAACAAACCCCGAAGCCACGGGACGCGTAGCCCTATGGGGCATCGAGTTGTCTCCTCTGGATATAATCTATGAGCGGTGCAAGTCTATCAAATCTCAAGTCCTCCTTGACTTTCTCATCCACTGGATGGAACTCCAGCTGCCGGACACCCCGGACATGACGCAATCATGGACGATGCACTTCGACGACTCCAAGCATGAGGCTGGAGCAGGAGCTAGCATCATACTGACGTCCCCTCAGGGCGACAAGATGAAATATGTCCTTCGGATGAAGCTTCGCGCCTCCAGCAACGAGGCCGAATATGAGGCCCTCATCCACAACACGAAGATGTCCAAGATCTGCGGCACAGTGCGCCTCGTCATCTACGGTGACTCGAACCTTGTCGTCCAGCAGACGATGAACGAGTGTGACGCTCACAGCACCAACATGATCGCGTACCGCGCGCTCTACAACTCACTCGAAGGGGACTTTGATGGCTGTGAGCTTTGGAACATCGGAAGGGAAAGCAACAAAGAAGCCGGTAAACTCGTCAACATCGGATCCACCTGCACACGGGTGCCACCAGGTGTGTTCCTTGAAAAAATCTGTGTACCCTCAATCAAAAGAAATATCCCAACGGGTTCAACCGAAGAAACAGAGCACTCGGGGGATGCGCCACCCGAAGGACAGAAGGGACCCGAAAAACTCGATACCGAGGCCGAGATGGTCAGCCTAATGCAGGTCATGGCGGCTAAAGAGACATGGACGCAGCCGTACCTTCGGTACCTAATAAACAATGAACTGCCCGATGACCCGACAGATGCCCGGCTGCAATGGGCTGGCAGGACAAAAGATGTTGTGCAAGTTCTCATTGCGAGCACGTATGACTATGTATGGAACACATGCCTATGATTATATAGTACTTAGATGCTTTATCTTATTTATCTGCAAATGACCTAGATCTTGATATTACATGAATAGTCTTGTCCATGCAATACCCGTCCATCCATCCCTATGCCTAATATACTCAAATCTTGTTGTTTGCTACTATTGTTACTACTGCCTTTACTTTACTATTGTTGTTATTTTACTATTGCTACTACAAAACTGTTACTACTGATAAAGGACTATGAGCAAGACTATTTCCAGCTGCAGCTGAATTGACAACTCAGTTGTTAAGGCTTATAATATTCTTTGACTCCCCTTGTGTCAAATCAATAAATTGGGTTTAACTTCCCTCGAAGACTGTTGTGATCCCCTATACTTGTGGGTCATCACTAAGCAACTCGTCTACCTTAGATATAAGCTCTTCATTATTTACCTTGGTGATTGAACTTACTCTCTTTGATGTTCTTTCCACATGCCATTGGGCATGGTTATTTTGCATATCATGAAGTAGTTTCTTTGCAACACTCACTTGCTTTCCCATGATAATTCCTCCTGCTGCAGTATCTAGCATAGACTTAGACATTGGGTTAAGACCATTATAAAAGAAATGTAATATAAGCCATTCTTCTATCCCATGACTAGGACAGTTCATTATGGCTTCTTTCATCCTTTCCCATGCAAGTGCTAGTGGCTCACGGTCTTCTTTTCTAAAGCTTATAATGTTGGATCTTAGCCGCATAGTCTTAGCTGGGGGAAAAAATTTAGTCATAAACAAATTAGTACATTCCTCGCAAGATTTAATAGTGCCCTTTGGTAGAGCTAGCAACCAATCCTTAGCCTTTCCTCTAAGAGAGAAAGGAAACAATCTTAATTTAACAACATTTGGATCTACATCCTTAATATGCATCATGTCGCAAATTTAAGTGAAAGTGTTTAAGTGTAAACCTCAATCCTTAGAGGATGAGCCGCCAAATTGGTTCTGCTGAACCAAGCTTAAAAGGCTAGGCTTAATTTCATAAGTTTCTGCATCAACAGCGGGTTGAGTGATAGGTGCACGAATAAAGTCATTAGTGGGAGTAGCATACTCCCCAAGTCTCTTTTAAGCCATGGCTCTTATATTTTTGGTATTTTTTTAAGTAATGAAAACAAGTAACTTTGGGTTTTCAAATAGATAACAAGAAAGTAAACTATAATAAGAAATAAAACTACAAACTAATAATAAAACTAAAAATAAGGTCTCTAGTGACCTCGCCATGATAGTGAAATTGCTTCCCCGGAACGGCGCCATAAAAAGGGTTGATACATTCGATCCGGATTCACGGATGTAGTATAATAGCTTTTTCCCTAGAAGACCTAGGTCTAATTGAACCTTGGAAATCAATGCTAAAATGAAAAAAGGACATGTCTACAAGACTTGTTTCTTTGTTTTACCTTAGTATACCAGACCAATCTAGATTTTATAGGGGGTTGAATCAATGGATGGAGATATGCCAGGGTTGAAGATCCACCTACAGCTGCACATCATATAGGATAAAAGATAATAATAAGCATAGTCATGTGTAATTTTTGAATGGAGATAGTCTCTTGTGGGAAACACATCCTAATATACTAGATCCCCGGATGCAACGGGCTTAGCAAAAGTCTTTTAATCCAAATGAGTGCACACCGAAGCCATGGGTTACAAATGATTATTAAGTGAAGAACACATATTAAAGCATTAAGTGGTAATGTTGTTGTGATCTCGAATGGGTCGCTAAGTGAAGACTGTACTACCCTAGATGCCACTGGGGTTCCTATGAGATCGCCGCTATCCAAGTATCTCACCTCAAGCCTTTATCAATCTATGGTATCTTGGGTACCAACAAGTCCATAGATCGAGACAAGAGACAAAGAAACAAAACATACAAATCTCAATTACAAATAAAATACAATACTCCCATGACTAGATACACATAGTTGTTGTGAGGTTTCTCCCCAACCCGTAGCCCGTGAGGACTACTCACTCATAACAAATAGATCAAGGATAGAAAACATTGTACAAAATACATAGATTGAAATCGAATATTCTTACAATGGTCCCCAAATCACAAGGAGATCTGTAGTACAAAGGAATTGCTATCGCTAATGGAGGGATGGATGGTGGAATGGATGAACAATGGTGTGGATGTTCTTTGGTGGTGTTGTGATGAAATCTGAGAATGGAAGCTCTCTGGATGGCGGTTGGAGGCTCAAAATATATAGGCGTCTTCATGGAGGTTGTAGGGTCTGACGAAATAGACCCGCCGCCACCCAGTGTGGGAAGACCATACGGGCGGTCTCTGCCCATACCGTAGGTCGTTACACGTACTATCGCCTAGAATTTTCTTCCCAATTACTTGTCCATGTGGACTTCCTCAAAATCCTTCATTATGACTCTCGTTTTCGCATTAAAACCCATGATTTCCTGCACAGCATAATTCAAAGCAAGGTTTTGCATATCTTTGGAATTATTAGTCATTAGTGGCAAGGACTAAGAGTTTCTTATCAATTTCTTGACTAAAAACAATGTTTAAACACAGAGAAAGATGGAAACTATTGTAGCCATAAAAAACAAGGTCGAAAGTAAAAGTCTCGAGGGATAAAGGCCATTTCTAACTTCCGTGGAATGAGTGAAATCGCACTAATCCACCAATTCAATGTACAAGAGAGAATTATATGAGTAGTGGTATGGTAGCTACTCCATCCCGTAGCCGAAGCATTACTTCGTACATGAATAGGAAAACGATACAACCTAACTCCCAAAAATAGACTGAAGATCTTGACAAGCAGAATTCATGAAGCTCTGTAAGAAAACAAAGATTTGATGCAAACACTTCATCAGATCCAAAGTAGATAAGGATTATGATGTTGTTGTCATGTCATAAGTCATAATCCATCGGAAATATATGAATAAAGATCATGGAGAAACATGAAAGATTCAACAGACATATTAAGGATAGCGCCCAAAACTTGAATAGAAGAATTGTAAAAGATCTAGAAAATCTTCATGGAATCCGATGGATTGAGCATAGAAGATAGAGTGACAGGGTTTCAAAACGTTTCTTGACGAGCAAAATACCAAAAGATTTATCGTCCTTCTTGAGAAGATCTGAGCGAGATTTAGCTGTTTTGAGGAAATCTTTAGCAGAACGACGATGATACTTGCCAAAATAAGGGAAATCTCTGGAGTTGTTGAAATATGATGATGGGTGAAGATTAACAGTTGATTTGATGATTCCAGAATTGTAGAAATGTCTTTAGCAGAAGGACATGGTCGAGATAGATGACTATAAAAGTCAGAATTTACACTCTGAGAACTTTGCGCAGATGCGGTGTTCTTGAATCTTGCAAGGATGAAAAGAAGTTCTTCATGTTATTCCATTGATATAGAAAAGTAAAGAATATCGTCAAGATATACCACCATGAATTGAACAAGATATTCCAAGAATTATCGAGTTCATGAGGCAAGAGAAACAAACAGATGCTCAAAACACTTTCTGAGTTCAACACTCTTTGAAAGATCAACATTAAGAGCAAGGATTAGTGTTTAGAAAGATGCATTGAAAGAGTAGATTATCTGGGCCTTCGGATAAGAAAAGAGATACTGACTTGTTCATCTTGTTGATCGGATCACAGGTTCAAAAGAGGATAGATCTAGATAAAAAAGCGATAATAACTCATACATTGAAAGAATAGATTGTCATAGATGAAAGGATGGATCTCTCCCATGGTGGGTCCCTTTCGTTAGTGAGGGAGCGAAACGGTACATGGGGTTGGGCCATAGCGGGCCGTAGCAAAATGAGCGAGAAGACGGAATTCTACAACTCTGTCACATCCCAAAATTTTCCAAATTTTGTATTGTGAAAAAATAAACAAAATAAATAATTGTTGGAATTTAGGGTGAAAAGAAACTTTTGTTTCTAAATGGAAACTTAAAAACCCATCTTGAACAAACTTTGAATAAAGTTTGAATCCAACTAAATTCAAATCAAGTGAAATGCATTCTTCATAATTGCATCTGGAAATTTAAACACTTGAGAAACAAACCAAAACCCTAAAACCCTAATGGAATAAAATCATTTCCAAGATATCTCTAAGACCATGGTTTTGATCCATATAAAAATTTGTCAACAAACATTGATAAATGATCAAGAATGACAAGTAGAAATATTATAAAACCATAGAAATTGATTTCAATCAATTTGGAACCAAAGATAAAATCTTATGAACTTAGTAAGATAAAGAAATTGAATTTCCAAAGCTAATAAAGCACCTATCTAAAAATCCATACCAAATGGTGAGAAAATAATCCTAAAGAGATTTAAAAGGATAAACAAATATTAAATAAGATTTTACAAATTGGAATCACCAAGTTTGGATCTATAAATAAAAAGATATGGATTTTATGAGATAAAGAAAGGAAGATTAAATGAGGAATATTTGAAGGCAAAATTAAATCTTGACCTAATCCATAAACAAATGGAATAAATATAATCCAAATCCAAATAAAATAAATGGATAAAGAATTTTCCAAATAAAATAAAATGGCATTCACCAAATTCTATTTCTATATGAATAAAAACAATCCCTAATAAGAGTGATTAATTAAATCAGGGGAAAATAATTGGAATTTACCCAAGTGGAATAAAAGTTATTTAATTGACTTAAATGAAATAAAAGAATCATTTAAATGAAGTTTTATGGAATTAAAACCATATTTGATTTCATTGGAATAAAGACAAATACCCAATTTTTAAATTATTAATAAATCATATTAAAAATATTCCAAATAAATCAAAGTGAACTATTTGACACCCTAATAAATAAATAAAACCTACTGAAAAGATTTGGAAGGATTTAGAATTCAAATGGATTTTTTAAAAACATTATTAAATCTTGATTGAATTAATACAAGGGCCTATTTTAAATAATTACTATACCCTAAAAAGAATAAAGGAATTATTCTAAATTTGACCTCAGAATATATAAATGAACAGTATTTGAAAATACTCAAAGTTTGGTTGAAGTTTGATTTCAAATTGTTGTTTGAAAAGTTTAAACAAAATAAAAACAGATAAATAGAAAAAGAAAAGGAAAAACAAATCTGTACAAAAAAATGAGCTAAGCCAGCCCAGCTAGCCCAGTCCAGCCCACTCCCTCACTCCCCGCAGTGAATCCTTTTTCACTCAGAAAGACACCCACCCAGTCGCTGACTAGCAGACCCCACCTCCCCTTTCCCTCTCTTGCTGACGCCATGCCCCACTGCCACCTCATCGCCGTCCTCCCCTCGAAGACCATGCCCTCTGGCCGTTTCTGCCACCGATTACTCGCGATCAATCCACCTTAATGACGCGATTATTCCTCGCTGTGACCACGCCGTATTAAATGCCTGATCCTCCTCTTTCATTCCCCCCCAGACATCGCCTCCCCACTGCCCCTAGGTTGCCCGTATTGCTTGCGACAACATCTCTACTCCGACAACCTCCCCTGGCCAATTCCGGCAAGCACGAACCTCCCCGTTTTCCCCGGAGCACACAAGCGTGATCCCCAACCTCTGGCGCATCTCCCTGTGCTTCCCGTTCATCCGCGCGAGCACCATAGCCTCGACTACGACATTGACAGTATGCATCCGCCGTCTGCCTCCACTCCAACGAGCTCTACTGGTAACATCCGACCGCGCCGCCCCCTCTCTTTGATGCTCCCGTACTCACCACTCTCCTACGCGTCTAACGACACCATTCGTTTTTCCCAGCATGCCCTGTAGCGACGTCCCCGACAACGGCCGAGCGTGCCCGACACCAGGGACAACTCCGGCGAACAATTATGGTCAACCCCGTGCGCCCCCTTCCCTGAGACGACAACGTTGAGCTTCAGCAACACTCCGCGAACCTGGTGAGCCACCTCATCCTCTCCCTCGCTTCCTGTAGCCGCTGCAGCGCCGCTAGCAGAACGCCGCCGCCGCGCAGCCGTCGCAGCGCCGCCACTTTCTGGCAGAGTCGATTAGGGCCATGCGATGTAGATCGGACGGACGCGATAGAACATAAACGAAGGGGTACGGGCTTATCTGATCCGTGCGATTCCAGTTAGATCCAACGCTCCACGTTAGTCGATCCACGCAAAACGGTATGAGCGAATAGGAAACATCCACGTGGCCTAGACTGTTTAATAAAAACAGAATAGATTATATTAGATGTTCAAACTTGTAAATTGCATAACTTTTGATCCACACGTCCAAATTTTTAAAATTTTATATCAATGGAATCATAACGACAAGTACTTTCCAACCAGGAACTTTGTTTAGTAAATTTCTTCTGTTAAAATGGTTGTTTTTGCACAAACTTGTGTAGGCATAATTTGAATATAAAATTCATTCTAAAATTATTTTTGTGATAAAACCTTTGGCAAATGGATTGTTTTGAACCTACTGACCATAGAAACCAACTTGTGGATTCAAAAACATATTTTGTGAAGCAAAATAATAAATCTTTGGATTAAAGCATTTCTAGTCAAATAAAAATGTTGTTTATATGTTAAAAATACTTTTTGGAGAAAAATCTTTGGGAAATGATTTGGATTAAACTCTCTGACCCCAATCACCAAGTTTTAGAATAAAAAATGTATTTGGTGAACCCTATAAGGATTATTGCTTTGCTAAAGGCATTTTCAACCACATAAAATAATTTGGTTTAAAAAGGGTTTATAGATAAAATCTTTTGCAAATTGTTTTTCCACTTTTATAAAATGACAAATGGGTGTTTTCAAATGTTTATAACCTATTAGAAAACACTTTTCTAAATAAAACAATCTTTGGCATGCTTGCATGCATTGCTTTGTTTCTATTATTTTATGTGATGTTTGCTTGAATGGTAGATTGAAATTGTGCCTTGCTTGATTGAATTGTAGTGGAATTTGAAGAGTGTGATATTGCAAGATCAAGGAGTAAACTTATATTCTCTACCAAAAAGGCAAGTGATGCTCCATACTTTTGTCCCATTATTTTCACTATGCATTAGTGATATTTCTAAGCAGGACTTGCATGGAATTTTTGCTAAGTGTAAACTATGCCATGGGAAATACTAGTAGATGAAACCTTAGTAGAAATTTCCTAAGATAAGATTCCTACTACTATGATGCTTAGCTTAGCTAGTAGAAAACAAGGGTGGAATATATTCATACTATGGAATATTTCTAAGTCAAGGAATTGTGTTTTGCTTAATAAAACAACTAAGTGAATGATTCACCTGGGTGGAATGGAAGGAATGGTTTGTGTTGAGTGGTTACACAAGGCCCATTTCTATGGTTTACCTTGTGTATATCACTTGTGGATGGCCACCCAGGAACAAAGAGATTTGAGCTGCCATATGTTAAGAAGCTTCTAGTGCAGCCACATGGCATTATGGGCTCTGCCTGGATCATGTAGGTTGCTATAACTTTGCCATTTGGACAGTTGGTGGTAGTGGGATCATAGGTTTGGAGCACGTCCATTTGGTCTAAGGGAAGGCTTCTGAAAGGTCCTGTCTTGGTGAAAATCAAGTCTTGTGGGGAAAGTGCACAACCTCTGCAGAGTGTAAAATCTAAGTACCTAGCCATGTCCCTGGTAAAGGACAATTTGAGCGTCAAGACATGGAAGCTATCAAGAATCTCCTCATCCCAATTTCTAAGTTAAAAAACTTGTGGTTGAACAAGGGTTGAAGGATCACCAATTTATATTGGGAGATGCCTTGGGTGATTTTTGACAAAAAGAACTTAGTGTTTTCAAATGATAAGGAAAATATATTTTGAGCAAAGCAAGCCTAAGATCCACTTAGCCAAATGCATATAGATGATAGACTCCACTATACTACCATAGTATCACTTGCCAATACAATTCAAATGTATTGACCCTTGTGGCTGTAACTTATTATGTTGCAGGTTTTTTTGATGTTAGTGAAGTGTGTTGATTAGGATTACAAGCCTACAACCAACATGACTTCCTGTGGCACTTTGAAGATGAAGGACCCCATGTTATTGTTATATTCTGCTGCATTGTAATGAGATAGCCAATGAGCTATGTAAGATGTAATAAATTATTTTATTCCTGGTTATAAAGTTGTATTATGACCTTTGTTTCTTGATATTACATCTTAACTGTGGATGCTAGCTATTGATCCAGGGACTAGCATTGTAAACACAGGGATCTCTACCTTATTAAAGGTTGGGACCTCTACAGATGGTATCAGAGCACTGTGTTGCCTGTAGGATTGTAACCCTAGGATTGGACAAAACCCCTTAGAAAAGAAAATAGGAGTTGTATTTGTTCCAAAACTTATTTACAAACAATCTTGTAAACTCTTTCCTCAACCATTTTGGTTTTGATTCTACATCTTGTCTATTTCAACTTGATGGATAAAGCCAACCCCATGGCCAAAGACTTCAACATGAGCAAAGAACTTCACCAACTCAAATGACTTCAACTTCAACATCATCAAAGACTTCAACTTTATTTGCACCAAGGACTTCAACTTGAATATCACTAAGGACTACAAGTGAGACAAGAATGTTACTCAAGGTTTGAGGGCTAAGGAAATACAACTTAGAAGGAACCATCATCACCTTTGAAATTTTGTGACCAAGATGTAAGAAATTCTCCAAGGATACAAGGATATTGATCAAGAAGAACTAACAACGAATGATGGAATGATCTCAAGTGAACCATATAGTTGGTCCACCATATTTAGCTTAAATTAAACCCACCAATTTATGTGGTGTAACAAAAATATTTTATTGCCCGAAATGTTCTTGAAACTTGTTGTTTGAGTGGAATATTTGTTTGTGATTGCTTGCACATAGCTTGTGTGAATTGTGTTGTGTGTGGTTAGAATTATTTCCTTAGAAATCTTTTTCCTATTCTAATCCCAATCTAACCCAAACAGATGACTACTCCAAGAAACTCCAACATCAAGAAGGGTTACAACAACAACAACAACCAAGAGATCAACATGATAGAACTCATAGTAACCCAAACCCAGTTGAACCAAGTGACTACTCAGTTTCTGGCCAACAACAATGAGTTAGACCCAACCATGCAAAGGTTTTTGGAAACCCAAACTCAATTGATGCAAAAGGTGACAAATCAAATGATCAACATGGGAGACAACTCTTCCCAAGGAGTTTATGACAACAAGGATGTGAAGGATGATATTCTAGAAGGAACCCAAGCTTGTAATATTTGTGGAGACAAGGATCACACTTCCACAGAGCATGAAGATCAATGCCCCAATTGTGAAGAGAAACATCCAACTAATCAATGCCCCACATATCAAGCTACTTGTTTCCTATGTGAAGGAAATAATCATGTCCCTAACCAATGCCCCATCTATTCCATAGTTCAACAAAGGAAACAAGGTGGAGTGCATCAACAGATTGTAAACCCTCAGGAGGGAAAAACTTCTACCAAGAAGGATGAAGACAAAGGAAAATCTCAGCTTGCACCTCCATGCAATATGACTCAATTTGATAGACCAAAGAGGAGACATATGTATTACCCAAGGAAAAGATTAAGGAGACCAGCAGACTTTCCCACCTTTGAGATAAGATATGAAGAGAATGAACTAGAAGCACTCCTAGATTTGGAGAAACCCAAGAAGAAGAAGGACAAAAGTCAAGTGCAGTGTTGTCATTGCAAAGAGATGGGACACTATGCCAATCAGTGTCATGAGAAGAAACAAAAATATAAAGAAATTAGCCAAGTGTGGTGCAACAACTGCAAAGAGCTAGTCAATTATGTGTCAACTTGTCCACAGAAGATACGTAAGAACTCAATCTTGTCACATGTTACAATTGTGGTAATCAAGGACATTATGCAAGCAATTGTCTAGAAAAGATGAAGCACAAGATAAACAAGCCTATGAAGGATCTCAGCCTTGTCACATGTTTCAAGTGTGGGAACAAAGGACATTATGCAGATGTATGCCCAGAGAGGTTTCAACAAGATCCCAAGCAAGCCAAGAAGTAATCTAGTGGAAAAAATTTAAGGGTGGTAGTACCCTAGTTGCTTTGAGCCAACTTCTAACCCCTATCTTTCCCAAATCTCGGGACGAGATTTATTTTAAGGGTGGTAGCCTGTCACATCCCAAAATTTTCCAAATTTTGTATTGTGAAAAATATATATATATAAACAAAATAAATAATTGTTGGAATTTAGGGTGAAAAGAAACTTTTGTTTCTAAATGGAAACTTAAAAACCCATCTTGAACAAACTTTGAATAAAGTTTGAATCCAACTAAATTCAAATCAAGTGAAATGCATTCTTCATAATTGCATCTGGAAATTTAAACACTTGAGAAATAAACCAAAACCCTAAAACCCTAATGGAATAAAATCATTTCCAAGATATCTCTAAGACCATGGTTTTGATCCATATAAAAATTTGTCAACAAACATTTATAAATGATCAAGAATGACAAATAGAAATATTATAAAACCCTAGAAATTGATTTCAATCAATTTGGAACCAAAGATAAAATCTTATGAACTTAGTAAGATAAAGAAATTGAATTTCCAAAGCTAATAAAGCACCTATCTAAAAATCCATACCAAATGGTGATAAAATAATCCTAAAGAGATTTAAAAGGATAAACAAATATTAAATAAGATTTTACAAATTGGAATCACCAAGTTTGGATCTATAAATAAAAAGATATGGATTTTATGAGATAAAGAAAGGAAGATTAAATGAGGAATATTTGAAGGCCAAATTAAATCTTGACCTAATGCATAAACAAATGGAATAAATATAATCCAAATACAAATAAAATAAAAGGATAAAGAATTTTCCAAATAAAATAAAATTGCATTCACCAAATTCTATTTCTATATGAATAAAAACAATCCCTAATAAGAGTGATTAATTAAATAAGGGGAAAATAATTGGAATTTACCCAAGTGGAATAAAAGTTATTTAATTGACTTAAATGAAATAAAAGAATCATTTAAATGAAGTTTTATGGAATTAAAACCATATTTGATTTCATTGGAATCAATACAAATACCCAATTTTTAAATTATTAATAAATCATATTAAAAATATTCCAAATAAATCAAAGTGAATTATTTGACACCCTAATAAATAAATAAAACCTACTGAAAAGATTTGGAAGGATTTAGAATTCAAATGGATTTTTTAAAAACATTATTAAATCTTGATTGAATTAATACAAGGGCCTATTTTAAATAATTACTATACCCTAAAAAGAATAAAGGAATTATTCTAAATTTGACCTCAGAATATATAAATGAACAGTATTTGAAAATACTCAAAGTTTGGTTGAAATTTGATTTCAAATTGTTGTTTGAAAAGTTTAAACAAAATCAAAACAGATAAATAGAAAAAGAAAAGGAAAAACAAATCTATACAAAAAATGAGCTAAGCCAGCCCAGCCCAGCAAAGCCCAGTCCAGCCCACTCCCTCACTCCCCGCATTGAATCGTTTTTCACTCTGAAAGACACCCACCCAGTCGCTGACTAGCAGACCCCACCTACCCTTTCCCTCTCTTGCTGACACCAGGCCCCACTGCCACCTCATCGTCGTCCTCCCCGCGAAGACCATGCCCTCTGGCCGTTTCTGCCGCCGATTACTCGCGATCAATCCACCTTAATGCCACGATTATTCCTTGCCGTGACCATGCCGTATTAAACGCCTGCTCCTCCTCTTTCATTCCCCCAGACATTGCCTCCCCACTGCCCCTAGGCTGCCCGTATTGCTTGCGACAACATCTCTGCTCAGACAACCTCCCCTGGCCAATTCCGGAAAGCACGAACCTCCCCGTTTTCCCCGAAACACACAAGAGTGATCCCAGACTCTGGCGCATCTCCCTGTGCTTCCCGTTCATCCGCACGAGCACCATAGCATCGACTACGACATCGACAGTACGCATCCGCCGTCTGCCTCCTCTCCGACAAGATCTACTGGTAACATCCAACCGCGCCGCCCCCTGTCCTTGATGCTGACGTACTCACCACTCTCCTACGCCTCTAACGGCACCATTCGTTTGTCCCAGCATGCCCTTTAGCGACATCCTCGACAATGGCCGAGCATGCCCGACGCCAGGGACAACTCCGGCGAACAATTATGGTCAACCCCGTGCGCCCCCTGCCCTGAGACGACAACGTTGAGCTTCAGCAAAACTCCGTGAACCTGGTGAGCCACCTCATCCTCTTCCTCACTTCACCTAGAATGCCGCCATCTTCAAGCCGTTGCAGCGCCGCCACTTTCTGGCAGAGTCGATTAGGGCCATGCGATGTAGATCGGACGGACGCGATAGAACATAAACAAAGGGGTACAGGCTTATCTGATCCGTGCGATTCCAGTTATATCCAACACTTCACGTTAGTCGATCCACGCGAAACGGTATGGGCGAATAGGAAACAGCCATGTGGCCCAAACTGTTTAATAAAAACAGAATAGATTCTATTAGATGTTCAAACTTGTAAATTGCATAACTTTTTATCCACACATCCAAATTTTTCAAATTTTATATCAATGGAATCAGCAAGATAAGTAATTTCCAACCATGCACTTTTTTAGTTAATTGCTTCTGTTAAAATGGTTGTTTTTGCAGAAACTTGTGTAGGCAAAATTTGAATATAAAATTCATTCTAAAATTATTTTTGTGATAAAACCTTTGGCAAATGGATTGTTTTGAACCTACTGACCATAGAAACCAACTTGTGGATTCAAAAACATATTTTGTGAAGCAAAAGAATAAATCTTTGGATTAAAGCATTTCTAGTCAAATAAAAATGTTGTTTATATGTTAAAAATACTTTTTGGAGAAAAATCTTTGGGAAATGATTTGGATTAAACTCTCTGACCCCAAAAACCAAGTTTTAGAATAAAAAATGTATTTGGTGAACCCTATAAGGATTATTTCTTTGCTAAAGGCATTTTCAACAACATAAAATAATGCTTTGGTTTAAAAAGGGTTTATAGATAAAATCTTTTGCAAATGGTTTTGCCACTTTTATAAAATGACAAATGGGTGTTTTCAAATGTTTATAACCTATTAGAAAACACTTTTCTAAATAAAACAATCTTTGGCATGCTTGCATGCATTGCTTTGTTTCTATTATTTCATGTGATGTTTGCTTGAATGGTAGATTGAAATTGTGCCTTGCTTGATTGAATTGTAGTGGAATTTGAAGAGTGTGATATTGCAAGATCAAGGAGTAAACGTATATTATTTTGTCCCATTATTTTCACTATGCATTAGTGATATTTCTAAGCAGGACTTGCATGGAATTTTTGCTAAGTGTAAACTATGCCATGGGAAATCCAGGTAGATGAAACCTTAGTAGAAATTTCCTAAGATAAGATTCCTACTACTATGATGCTTAGCTTAGCTAGTAGAAAACAAGGGTGGAATATATTCATACTATGGAATATTTCTAAGTCAAGGACTTGTGTTTTGCTTAATAAAACAACTAAGTGAATGAATCACCTGGGTGGAATGGAAGGAATGGTTTGTGTTGAGTGGTTACACAAGGCCCATTTCTATGGTTTACCTTGTGTATCTCACTTGTGGATGGCCACCCAGGAACAAAGAGATTTGAGATGCCATATGTTAAGAAGCTTCTAGTGCAGCCACATGGCATTATGGGCTCTGCCTGGATAATATAGGTTGCTATAACTTAGCCATTTGGACAGTTGGTGGTAGTGGGATGATGTAACATCCCAAAATTCTCCTAATTTTTGGAATGTTATAAATAAAATAAGATAAATGAATCGTTTGATCCTCTTGAAAATTTTGAATGAAATAAAACTTTTGAGGAGTGGTTTGAAATTTTACTAAGCCACATTAATGGAAGTGGATTAACATGACTATCACATTGGTTGGTAAGTTTGAACAATCATAAATCCTTTTGCTTGACTTGCATTCATGATCCATACATCACTGGATTCAAACAAATTCTTATATTAAAACCCCATATACAAAAATACAAAACCCTACTCATAAGTTACCAAAATACTCCTACAAGAATACAAACAAGGTATTATGATTACATTTCTTTAAATGTGAAAAATATTTCTATGAAGTGTCCTATGATGATCTACAGAATTTTAGAAAAATTTTGAGACAAGAATCAAATCTTTTGGAGATCATATGAAAAAGATATAAAGTAAATAAGAAAATAGAAAAGGAGAAAAGAATAAACAAAAAAAACTAAACCTAACCGCTACTTGAGCGGCCCAAAGATCCCACCTCTCCCTTCTCTTCCCCTATCACAAGGAAAGCACCAGATTACCAGTGCCAATGGGCCGGCCCAACACTAGCCCGTCTCCTCTCCCGCGGCCGCTGACGCATGGACCCCACATGTCATCTCCCTCCTCCGGTTAGAGACCTGGACGCGAACGCCGCCGCTCCCGAACAGAATCCCCATGAATTTCGCCGATTTCCGCGCAAATCCTTGCCCCCTTCTGCACGAATCCTCCCCATATAAATCTTCTAACCCCGCAGCCTTTTCCCCCTTTCGAAACACCCCGAAAACCCTAGCCCTGAGCCGATTCGGATCTCGCCGATGCCATCGCTATTACCGAAGCTCGAGGCCGAGCTTGAGGTCGACGTCCCTATCGCCCCCTTCCCTCCTTTGTCCTATGGATTTAATACCCGTGCAGTACCGCACTTTCTCACCCACTTTTCCCTCTCGCAGGAACACCCGAGCTGCCGAAATTGCTCGTCGGAGTCTCACCGATGTCGCGCCGCTCCAGGCGAGCTCTGCGACCACGCCAGGGGGAACCGATCTACACCGAGGGTAGGAGGAGTACCACAGAGAGCGTGCGCTTCTCGTCGACCTTTTTCCCATCACCAAAGACCACGGGAACGTCGCCAGCCATCACCTCCGAGATGCTCCGCTATCGGTGACGTCATCTCCGGTGAGTCCCAGGGAGCTTCGATCCAGGACCATCGGATTCCCATCTGGTGGTCTAGATTTGATCCAGCCACGAAGAGGTATCGTCCACTAGGATCGCGCCGCGTCATCGCTTCGTCATCTGCCAGGTCAGCAGGTCAGAGCCCAGTCAGCGCGAGTTATTTGATTTTAATATTTAAAATAGCCAGAATTATGTCCAATCTTGTAAAATTCATATAAAATTGAATACATGTCCAAAAATTATAAATAATATATGGTTGGTTTCATAAGATTGTGTAGAACAATAATACAAGATTAGATATAACTTTTACAGTACATATTTACTGTAATAAATTAAATGGTTCAATGAGCTTTTTAGACATAATAAATCATAGTAAATTATCTGTAGATCCTAAAAATACAAATAAAGTGTCTATGGATTCATAATTTCACATAAAACATTAATATGCTGTTAGATCCAAATTTTGCAGTGTAAAATCACTGTAGTGATTTAAATAGTTTTAATGGACTTTTAGAGTATTAAATTCATAGTAAATAATTTATAACTCAGAAAAATATGAATAATATGTCTATGGAATCACATTATCATGTAGATTACAGATCTGTATTTAGTTTGAATTTTAGACAACAGAAATTGTTTAAATGATTTAAACTCCATTAAACACTATTTAAATCATAAGAAAAGATTTATAACTCCGATTAAGTTTAATCCAATTGCTACTGGTTCGTATTAATGCCCTCTATCCAGTACACTTTAGATACAAATTTAATACGGCAATTAGTATAGAAGTTCAACAGAACTAGTAAAACCCCTAGATTGGCAATCAAGTATTAATAATAGATATCCTATTGCATTAAATGATCTCCTGCATGCATCATGTGTTGTAGTATTGTTCAGAGAACTAATTACAACCATTATGACTTATTAAACCATCATGCATGTTTTTGATCATCCTTGTTGTGTTTGCTATGTTTGCAATTGTTTTGATTGGAACTACTTTGTCCTCGTATTAGATTGTTCGGAGAGTGCGAATGCTGCGAAGAAATACAATCTAACACCCATATTATCAACATAAGGCAAGTTACACCACTTGTTCATAACTTTTGTCCCAGTTTTGATTCTATGCATGTGATCTTCAAAATTCTGTAGTATGCATGTGTAGGATGTTCTAGTAGAATTTTTCCTTAGTATTATTTTGCAAGTGCGATGATTTTGTAGTATGCCATGAGTAGCTCTATACTTAGGATTCTTCCTCCTAAGAGGTTACCCCTGTTTTTGCTAAGTATTGCTTGCTATGCTATATATACAAAGTACCGTTGGGGGGTTCGAAAGACAAAGAACTTTTCTAAGTATAAAGGCTCTCTAGAGCAAACTTTTCTTCTCAAATCCACTTCAAAATAAAACTAAGTTTTCTTCTGGGCGGAATGGTTGTCGGGTCAACGAGTGAGATTTTGGTGGAGGACGGACGCCCAGGAATCAAAGAAGTCTGCCATGTTTCAGAATTCAGAAGCTTCAAGTGCAACCACGATACATTATGGGCTCTGTCTTGGACTAGTACTTAGTGGGAAACCTCACCTGGGTACCAACATTTGGAGGTTCTTGGCACGGTTGGATCCGGAAGGTAGAGGGGCTACTAAGGGAAAGCCTCGCCATGGTCTTGTCTGTTAAAGGACTTGATCGTGGATTGTGGGTAAAGTGCACAAACTCTTGAGAGTATTGCAATCTGATCGATCAGCCGTGTTCACGGAAACAGAACAACATTGAGCATCTGAAGGATGGAGCCTCTAAAGGATCTTCCTCTCTCTTTTCTAAAACAAAGTTTTGAAACCCCATGGCGTGCGTAATATCGCTAATGGGTGGGAATTTGGGAACTTGGTGTGTAATATCCAAGTGACGCTTGGTGCGTAA
This sequence comes from Avena insularis, assembly GCA_023614405.1. Taxonomy (NCBI): domain Eukaryota; kingdom Viridiplantae; phylum Streptophyta; class Magnoliopsida; order Poales; family Poaceae; genus Avena; species Avena insularis. The sequence goes on from CM042697.1 coordinate 144,269,251, forward strand.
TATCCAAGTGTTTGGTGGTTTGGACACTTGGTGCGTAATATCCTCGTGTGCCACTCGACCTTATTTTATCTAAGCAAATGTTTACAAAGTAGGACAATCTTCTCTTCTCTCTGCTTAAAAAAACTAGCTTTATGCAAATGAACTCCAAAGCCTAAACTAGCCTTGCATGTAGAGTTAGTCTTTCCTTCCTTGGTGTAATTTGCCAATACATTCAAAGTATTGATCCAACTTGTTGGCTGCACGTTTCATGTGCAGAATTTCAGAGATCATTGAAAGGTGCGCTAGGATTGCGGGTCTTCACTCAACCTGCCTGTGGCATTGATGGGACTCCAAGTTGTATTTATATCGCTTCTGTTGTAATAATGTAAACTCTGGATTATTCGATTCATGTAATAAAGACTTGCGTTTTACATGATATTTCATCGACTGCGAGTACTAGCTATTGATCTAGGGACTAGCATGTTAATCGCAGGGACTTAGGATCCTTACCGATCCGAGGTCACTACAGATGATAGGTTTGGATCACGTCCATTTGGTCTAAGGGAAGGCTTCTGAAAGGTCTTGTCTTGGTGAAAATCAAGTCTTGTGGGGAAAGTGCACAACCTCTGCAGAGTGTAAAATCTAAGTACTTAGCCATGTCCCTAGTAAAGGACAATTTGAGCATAAAGACATGGAAGCTATCAAGAATCTCCTCATCCCAATTTCTAAGTTAAAAAAAACTTGTGGTTCAACAAGGTTTGAAGGATCACCAATTTCTATTGGGAGATGCCTTGGGTGATTTTTGACAAACAAGAACTTAGTGTTTTCAAATGATAAGGAAAATATATTTTGAGCAAAGCAAGCCTAAGCTCCACTTAGCCAAATGCATATAGATGATAGACTCCACTATACTACCATAGTATCACTTGCCAATACAATTCAAATGTATTGACCCTTGTGGCTGTAACTTATTATGTTGCAGGTTTGTTTGACGTTAGTGAAGTGTGTTGATTAGGATTACAAGCCTACAACCAACATGACTGCCTGTGGCACTTTGAAGATGAAGGACCCCATGCTATTGTTATATTTTGCTGCATTGTAATGAGATAGCCAATGAGCTATGTAAGATGTAATAAATTATTTTATTCCTGGTTATAAAGTTGTATTATGACCTTTGTTTCTTGATATTACATCTTAACTATGGATGTTAGCTATTGATCCAAGTACTGGCATTGTAAACACAGGGATCTCTACCTTATTAAAGGTTGGGACCTCTACAAACTCGCGGGCGTCAGATAGATGGAAGAGTAGTTGGGCCATAGCTGGAAGCTGGGCTGCTCTCTTTTCTTTATCTTTTTTTTATTCTGTCTTCACAAAACCTTTCAAATATGAACTACTTAAGGTTTAAAAATATCCGAAATTTTGTAAGACATAAATAATATTGTAGAGATCAATTATAATATCAATTCTTTCTACATTTGTTGTTATGTTTTCGAAATTCATAATCATATGAAGGGTTAGTTTTATTAAATAGTATTATTAGGAATTAGGGTTTTAGTTTGTTTGTTTGTTATTTATATAATCATTTGAAGTATGAATTTGTCCTTCTCCTTAATTAAATTAAATGTTAAAGAATTAGATTATTAAAACAATGATGGCCATAATAATTCTTTTAGGTATGGCATGATACGATAATATTATTACTTCTATTATGGTAGATTATATCTTTTGGGGCTTTAAACTTTGTGATTTATTCAATTCAAATTCCACTAAATTGTTATTCACTACCTTCTTAGGTGTGGTTTATGTATCGATAAGAATTTATTATATAATTATTAATAGTAGTTACCATCTATGTGACACATGTGATCTATATGTCATCTAATATTTACTACAAGCATTTACTATGAGTTTTAGAGGATTTCATATACTTATGTTCTTTTATGGATATTGAGAAAGATTAAGAACTAAGGCACATTGCCTTTAGGTTTGTGATCTTGTATGATATCATAATCTAAAATAAGATAGTAGAATTGCTTTCTGTGGTAACTTATGAGAAAGAGATGATAGTAATGGTTTCTAAGCAAATATGATTTTGATGTTTTGAAGTAACAAAGATGTGCTTAAGTGATTGGCTATAGGAAAATATCCCTACAAACAGAACTTAAATGGTTGATCAAGCACATGGAATAGATATCAATCTTTCTAAAGAATTAAGGTTGAATGTTTGCCAAGAATTCCTATCTTACATGCTTCATAAGTATTGACTTCTAAATAAGGAATTCCTTTCCTAGATATACTACTGCTTCACATCATCATGTATTAACATGATGATATTTACTTCACAATTATAGTCTTACCAATAATTTCCTTCTCCTAAATCCATTTGTGAATCTAATGAGCTTGACACTAAATCTCTTTATACTCTCCTTATAGAGATAACTCTCATCACTAGAATACTTTTAATGAATCTAATCCATTTGAGTACTTACTCTCTTCCTTATGAATTACTTAGTAATCTTACTTATAAATCTTAGAAGCTTGTCACTAAAGCGTTTCATATACTTTTCACTCCATTCATACTCTTCCTTTATCTTCCATCACTAATATTCCTCAAATAGATATTTATAACTATTCCTACTTCACCACAAGTGTTTACTAATCTCTGAGAGGAAGAATACTACTCTTATAACTCAATGTTTCTCTAGTATGAGCTTGGTCATACTATCTTAACTTTTTTTACCTCTAGTAACTCATACTCCAATTTCATATTACACCATTGTGACTTGCCTTGACTAACCTAGGATAACATATTTATACAAGGGTTTAATCATGCATGTTCTTGTTGGGAATATGCCCTAGAGGCAATCATGTATGATGATATTCCCCAAAATATTCATAAAGTTATTAAATTGCCCTTGTATGAAGATCTGATATATATTATCAAATATTGATTCGGTTGTGAAACTATATATTCATGTTTTTCATGCAAGATATCCTTGGTCATTGAGGTTGTGATGGACACACACCTTAGACCAATGTGAAAGTCGGCTGATGACTCGGTTCCACTTGTCATGGTGTATGGTTCCCAACCTTTAATAAGGTAGAGATCCCTGTGTTTACAATGCTATTCCCTGGATCAATAGCTAGCATCCATAGTTAAGATGTAATATCAAGAAACAAGGGTCATAATACAACTTTATAACCAGGAATAAAATAATTTATTACATCTTACATAGCTCATTTGGCTATCTCATTACAATGCAGCAGAATATAACAATAGCATGGGGTCCTTCATCTTCAAAGTGCCACAGGCAAACATGTTGGTTGTAGACTTGTAACCCTAATTCAACATACTTCACTAATATCAAACAAACCTGTAACATAACAAGTTATAGCCATAAGGGTCAATACATTTGAATTGTATTGGCAAGTGATACTATAGTAGTATAGTGGAGTCTATCATCTATATGCATTTGGCTAAGTGGAGATTAGGCTTACTTTGCTCAAAATAGTTTTTCCTTATCATTTGAAAACACAAAGTTTTTGCTTGATAAAATCACCCAAGGCATCTCCCAATAGAAATTGGTGATCCTTTAACCCTTGTTCGACCACAAGTTTTTAACTTAGAAATTGGGATGAGGAGATTCTTGATAGCTTCCATGTCTTGATGCTCAAATTGTCCTTTACCAGGGACATGGCTAAGTACTTAGATTTTACACTCTGCAGAGGTGGTTCACTTTCCCCACAAGACTTGGTTTCCCAAGACAAGATCTTTCAGAAGCCTTCCCTTAGACCAAAATGGACGCGTTCCAACCTATCATCCCCAACCACCAACTATCCATTTGGCTAAGTTATTGCAACCTATATGATCCAGGCAGAGCCCATAATGCCAAGTGGCTGCACTTGAAGCTTCTCAACATTTGACATCTCAAATCTCTTTGTTCCTGGGTGGCCATCCACAAGTGTGATACACAAGGTAAACCATAGAAATGGGCCTTGTGTAACCACTCAACACAAACCATTCCTTCCATTCCACCCAGGTGATTCATTCACTTAGTTGTTTTATTAAACAAAACACAAGTCCTTGACTTAGAAATATTCCATAGTATGAATATAATCCACCCTTGTTTTCTACTAGCTAAGTTAAGCATGATAGTAGTAGGAATCTTAACTTAGGATAATTCCACTAAGGTTTCATCTACTACGATTTCCCATGGCATAGTTTATACTTAGCAAAATTCTATGCAAGTCCTACTTAGAAATATCACTAGTGCATAGTGAAAATAATGGGACAAAAGTATGAAGCATCACTTGCCTTTTTGGTAGAGATTATAAGTTCACTCCTTGATCTTGCAATATTCACACTCTTCAAATCACTACAATTCAATCAAGCAAGCAATATTTCCATCTACCATTCAAGCAACATCACATAAAATAATAGAAGCAAAATAATGCATGCAAGCATGCCAAAGATGGTTTATTTGGAAAAAGTGGTTTCTAAAGGGTTATAAATATTTGAAAACACCTATTGGTCATTTTATATCAGTGGAAAAATCATTTGCAATAGATTTTACTTATAAATCATTTTTAAACCAAATCATTATTTTATGTGGTTGAAAATGCCTTTATCAAAGTAACAATCTTTATAGGGTTCACCAAATACATTTTTAAATCATAAAACTTGGTGTTTGGGGTCAGAGATTTTAATCCAAAATCTTTCCCAAAGGGTTTTCCTCAAAAAGCATTTTTAATAAATAAGCATTATTTTTATTTGACTAGAAATGTTTTAAATCAAAGATTTATTCCTTTGCTTCACCAAATATATTTTTGAAACCAACAATTGATTTCTATGGTTAGTAGGTTCAAAACAATCCATTTGCCAAAGGTTCCATCACAAAAATAATTTTAGAACAAATTTTTTATCCAAAATATACCTACACCAGTTTCTGCAAAAACAACCATTTTATCAGAAACAATTTACTAAACAAAGGGCATGGTTGGGTAGGATTTGTCTTGCTGATTCCATTGATATAAAATTTGCAAAATTTGTACATGTGGTTTGAAAGTTATGAATTTTACAAAATTGAACATCTAATAGAAATGTTTCTATTTTGAAAACGAAGTCTAAGCCACGTGGCTGTTTTTGATTGGGCCATACCGGTTCGTGCGGATCGCTCACTCTGGTGCGTTGGATCTAAGTGAGGATGAACGGCGCAGATGAGCTCGTACCCTTTCGCTTAAGTGACTCTATCCACACCTTTCGATCTAAATCCGACGATGCATAGCAGCTGGTCAAGAGCTGGCGGCGCAAACGACGGTGGCTGGCGGCGGCAAGGTCAGACGGCGGCGGAGCTGGTGAAATAGGAAGCAAGGGGGTAGAGGAGTAGCTCACTAGAATCACCACGACATACTGGTGCTCAACATGGTCGTAGGAGGGCAGGGGATGCACGGGGGGCGACGGTGATTTCTCGCCGGAGAAGCTTCTGGCGACGGTTGCTATCGAATGTTGACGAAGGCGACGCTACGGGTCATGCAAGAGAGAAAGGAAAGTGTGGTTAGACGCGCAATGTTGTGGTGAGTGCTCGTATGCGAAAGAGGGGAAGAGGGGCGGTCTGACACTACCTAGGGGAGCTCGTCGGAGAGAAGACAGACGGCGGCGCTGCTGGTTGTCGTCGTTGCCGACGCTGGGGGTCAAGCGCGGGCAAGTTGAGGGTGCAGAGAGAAGTGCCAGGGACTGGGGATCACGCTCGTGTGCTCGAGGAGGCGAGGGCGACAGCGACTGGTCGGAATTGATGAAAGTGCTTGCCGGAGCAGTAGGTGTTCTCGAGTTAATTCAGAGCGGCCTGGTGGCAAGGGGTGGACGGTTTCTGGGGGAAATAGAGAGGAGGAACGGGCATTTAATCCAGCATGGTCGCGGCGAGGTTAGAGCGAGGCATTGATGAGAATTCAACGTCGACATTATCGTCTGAGAAACGGCCAGAGGAGGGCGGGGTCTTCGCGTGGGTGAGGAAGAAGCCTGGCAGATGGGGCCTGCTTGATAGCGAGAGAGAGAGAGAGAGAGAGAGAGGGGAGGTGGGGTCCAACCGCCAGCGACACTGTGGGTTCGTTTGCGAGTGAAAAACGTTTCACTGCGGGGTGGAAAAGATGGGCTGCGAGTGGGCTTGCTAGGCTGGCCAGATGGGTTGGGCTGGTTTCTATTTTTTTATACTGATGCTTTTTCTTTTTCTATTTGGAATTTCTATTTTGATTTTATTTAAAACAATTCAAACTCTAATTCAATTCAAACCACCACCAAACTTTGTGTTGATTTTATTTGTTTATCAACATATTCCAAGGTCCAAAATAAAATAATTCTTTTATTCTTTTAGGATCTATTAATAATTAAAACTCTATTTGAAATCTAAATAATACCAAAACCTTTTCAGTAGGTTGTATTTGAAAATATAAAACTCTTGGAATTTTTATTTAAAATACTTTAACAAGTTTTAGTGTTTATTTAAAATGGAAAAAGCCTTTACTCAAATATAATTGGGTATAATAAATCCTTATTATTTTATTTAAATAATCCTTTACTCTTTTTATCAAGTAGAAATATTTTCTTTCATTTGCTTGGACAAGATTTAATTTGGCTCTATAAAATAATCCTTATTTATTATTTCTACTTTGTTTATGAAAACCATATCTTTTTATTAAAAGATCCAAAAATAGTGATTCCAACTATTATTATAACTTTATTATTTATTTATCTTTTTAAATCCCTTTAGGATTCTATTTGATCAAAATAGGTTTTGATGTTTCAAATTGGAATCAAAAAGTTTCTTCTCACCCTAAATTTCAACAATTGTTTAATTTGTTTATTTATTTTTCACGTTTCAAAATTTGGAAAATTTTAGGATGTGACACATGGGAATGGTGATGCTATTCCGACTTACACAGACTCGTCTAAAGAGTTTAGCGAGTCGGACTGACCCAAAGTTGAGATGCAACAAGCATGTTGTCACTTGCAGTCTCAAGCAATGGAATCCTTTGACCTGACGTGATCGCATCATCCGAGTTGTGGATCGCCAACTTAGTTTATATCAAATGTTGTTCTGTAAATGGACAGTTATAAAGGTAGAGCTTGGGTTGGTTGTGAATCAAGCTTCGTACCATGGATTACCAAGATGGGATTTTCCCGTCCGTAATGGAGCGATATTCTCTAGGCCCTCTCGTGTGATATGATTTGGAAGCATGGCCATGTGCTACTCAGTTAAGTGTTAACTGAGGAGTCAGACTAAGAGCTAGTCCAGTGAATTGTATGTCACGAAATGAGAAGAGAGTTAAGCTATTAAAAGGATGGCAAATAATCACCTATATATTGACAAGGTATATCATGTGGAAAATGGACTTGGACAAAATTCACATTGAAGGTTGTCTTCCAGACTTTACGATACTTGGAAGTTGACACGTCTTGCTAGAGGACGCTGCCATCTATCGACTTGAGACCAAGTGTTCATGGGAGTGAGTTGGACTCAATTTCATGACAGGATACTTGGAGGAGTAGCTCATGTCATGTCCAGGTGTACATGAACCTACAGGGTCACACACTTAAGGGTTGGAGCCCATGTGGATTAGATCCATGTGATAATTGGGGTACAGCCTAAATGGGCCTCAAGATTTGAGCCTAACTAGGGATATATTGTAACACCCCAAGTTTTAGCTAATGTATAATTAGGGTTGTTTGTGCATTCATGAGCATCATATTTAAAATGCATGCAAATAAAATAAAATGCAAACCCTAAACCCCTAGTTTCCCCTCTCTCTTTAAAACCTTCTAAAATGGTTTTGTATTTTGAACTACCAAAATTTGAGGAGCCCAAATTATTTATAAGGGCTCCCTATAGTATTTGAATATTTACAAGTGTTCTGGTAATTTTGAAATGATCAAAAGAGAAACAGATTTTAGAAAAGGAAAAAATGTTTCTGATAAAAAAATAGAGCACCAGCAGTAGGTTAACAGGCCGCAGCCTAGCAAACCACCTCCCTTTCTTGCCCTCTCCCTCTTCTCCCTTCCCTGCTGCTCAGTGCGAAGCAGCCAGCAGCCCAAGTGCAGCCCAAACCAGCCCATCCAGGCTCGTACCCCTTTGGCGTCGCTTTCTTTTCTTCTTCCTCGCGTCTGACGGGAAGAAGCTCGCTGTCTTTGGCTTCTCCGTCGATCTCTGTCGCCTGATCCCCGTTGTCCCTCGAGCTCTGGAGTGTGGATAAGAATGCCACGACTCCTCTTCCTCGTCCATATCCCCTCCCGCACTCTCTTGCGCCCTCCCTCTCTTGATTTCCCTTTGGCCAAACCCTAACCGCCACAGGCGTATCTCGTCGTCACTATTCCCGACCTCCCAGTCTGAGTTGTGGCCACCGTTGAGACCGCCATGGTGGACTCGTTCTTCCTACCAAGCGGAGCAAGCCGAAGTGGCCCCAGAAGCCCCAATCGCCACCTCCTTCCCCGCCTCCGGCCGTCGCGCTCGCCATTGATTCCGGCCACCTCGCTCCTCGACAACCCCTCTGTCCGCCTCGTGGTGAGCTCTTGGTCCTCCTGGACCCTCTCCCTTCCTCCCTCTCGCTCTGTTTCACCCACACGCCGCGCGCCGCCTACTGCCGCCGTCAGCCATAGTTGCTGTCGGCGCTCGGTAACCCAAATGGAGCGGCGCCGCCAGGATATTGATCCCCACGTCCATACGGTTCGAATAATATACCCAGCTCGCGCACGTGTGCTCGGGAACACCGGCGATGGTGACCACCTGCAGGTGGCCGGCGACGTGACGTCACGCCTGCGTCATGCTGTTGTAGCCGTGTGGGTCCGTCTGCCCTCTTTGACCGCTTACCGCCACGGTGGCTACTGACGTGGCCTCGGCCCCACCTATCAGTCTCTGTGGCTAGCTTAGCCGTGGTGAAAAACAAACCCCACCCCTCTGATGACGTCATAATGATGCAGTAATCTTTTAAAAAGGCTTTAATAATTTCAGAAATTATTATAAACTTGTAAATTCAATATCTTTTTATTTATATGTCAGAAAAATACAAATAATATATCAAAATGTTCAGAAAAATGAGATCTACCTATCTAAGCTATAATCATGCATTGATAATCAACTTTAATAACAAGTTTATTTAGAAGAACATAGTAACCCCTCATAGGTGATTCTGGAGTTTCCCCGAATTAGGGTTTGTACCCCTCGGAACCCCGATTAAACTGTCGAGCATGTATTAGGGTTAAATTTCAGTACTAATCAACTTGTCATATTATCATACTTGCTAGAGCATTGCACCAATGCCATGTGTTGATTGTTTCCCCCTCTCTTTCTGGTGTTTGGTTCTTCCCGGTAGAATACGATACCGAGATCGAGATCGAAGACCAAGATCAACACCGTCGAAGTTCGAAGGTCGACGAACAATACTTGACCAACTGTAACCAAGTCAAGTACAAGCTACCGAAGATCTGCTTATCTGTTATCAACTGGCAAAGGCAAGCATAGCCCCACCATGATATCATCCTTTCGAAAGCATTACAATTCCTTCCATAATGCATACGATTCTATTGTGGTCTTTTATCGATAGATAGAGTGTCCTATTTGTTGCATTACTCCCTTTGAGCATATATTACCTGATCCACTGCTCCTAGCATAACTAGGTTTGGATTGTGTGCACTGCTAGAGCTAATATCTGTGTCCTGCTTAGCCATGCATAGCTATCAGTGCTGGTTCATCCAGATGATGTATTAGATGAAGAGAATCTAGTATGACAGGAGAACATGATGAGATGAGATCAGAGGTGATATGATATTAAACATGCTAAGGCTTGTATGGGAGGCCACAGTGGGATGTGGTTTTTCTAGTCCCATGCTCGCCACCACTAGGACCTGAGTTCTTGCCTTTGGAACAGAGATGAGCGTACAGCCACACGGGGCTTGGGAACCTCTCGCCTGATTAACTTGCCTATTATGATCCATGAGTCCGTAGTTAGCTATTTGGCTTCTGCATATTTGGATGGGTTGAAGGTGGTGCATCATATAGGGCGTGACCAAGGAGGAAGGAGGATCCGGGAGTACTCCCGATCCGTGGACACAGAGATATGGGCTGATGGAACCCTTTCTTGGAGACTCATGGATTTAGACAAAAGCAAGGTAAAGGTCATGGCCAACCACCCTCTGCCAGCCTTCCAAGGAAGAGGGCTAATAGCTTGGCATTAAGAGTCGGTTGGTACGTGTGGGAAAAGTTTTACATCCCTGCAGGGTTAAATCTTTTTGAAAAGCCGTGTTCATAGTTATGAACGCTTGGTGACCAGATTCTAAGATCATAGACAACTTTAACCTAATCGTAAAACTTGGCAGATCAACGTGTGCTTAAGGATGCTTCCTCATGGGTACGAGCGGGTGATCCTAGTTAGGGTTGAGATGATGATGATTTGGTGGATATCAAAAGATGATGATCAATACTCCGGAGATGTCGCTCTCTTATCCCCTTTAAAAATACTCTGACTAGACGAGCTTCTTCTCCCTCTTGTTTTATAAACAAAAGATGGCTTTATGTTGCGGAGTACACCCTATACTCACCCTTGCTTTGTTGATACTTTTGACAGAGTAAGTGTTCCTTGAAGATGAGCTTGGTACTACATCGACATCGACGATTAGCTTGGGGTTCCCGGCCGGCAGCCTGGAATCTATGGGTTGGGACGTCATCGTTATGCTTCAGGCCCCTTAGGCCATTTGTTAAGTTTGTTATACTTAATAGAATTTTTTGCCTTCCGTTATTTGATGTTTGTGGTCAGTGACCTCTGCTTGTAATAATTTGGTTCTCTGCTCAATTATGAACTTGCTGTAATAATTTTTGTGTCGTAGTGTCACAATTGTGTTACTGATTCTTCACTGGATATTCTCGAGCTCAAGGTTAAGCGTATGTCAAATGGAGGTCTGGGATTTGTTTAGCCCTGATCCCGGGGGTGTCATGGGTTTTGGTATCAGAGCAGTACCGATCGTAGGAAAACCTTGCTATTGGTCGACATTGAGTCTAGTGTTTGTGAAAACTATTTTAAAATCTTAAAAGTATTTGCGAAAACTCTAGTAAGCTTCTTTTTCTCCTTATCCAGTTTCGCTCTAACTCTGGGTTATCTTATCTAGTGTTGATTTCGGAAAACTTAGGTGCCTTGTTGGCATGTCGCTTCTAAGCCAGTTGACCTAGTTTTAAGTTCTCTAGAGTTGTGTGTGTTGTGAATTCCTTGTTTCCCTTGCTCTTGTTCATATGAGAGATTCCTTTCTATCATGATCTCCCTATCTTTTGGACCCACAATATTATATTGTTGGATATGCAGTGTTCTGATCTAGGCTTCAAGGTTTACTTTCGCCTTGTCTGCCTCCTTTTTATTTGTTGGGTACTTCAGAAGTTGTTTCTTCTCTTGGAAGTTACCTCGTGATTACTATCTTGTAGTGTATGTTGCGTCACTCAAATAGTAGTTACCTATTTTCTCGGGTTTTAACCCTTGGACTTGAACCAAAGACCCCCGATTGTGCTGGATTCTGGTGTTGCGAATCTTGTACATGAAGCTGACCTTTAACCCAAGATCCATTCCTCTGACCCCTATCATTAATGTTCACACATTACCTCAGGATGGCTGGTACTACAAATTCTAGCCTTCAAGCTTGTGGTCTTTGTCGCAATTGAATTGTGACGACCAAGGAATTCCCCTACCACTAGCTATGGCATATGTTCTTAATGGAACCAAATAGATAACGATAAGAGTACTCCTCGAGAGTCTCGCATCTATACTCGTGACTCTGCCACACCTCACCCCTTCTCTGCATTGTTTATCGAAAGATTGTTAATCTATGAATCCACATCTCGGGATCCTATCCTGAGCATGTTCCTTTCCCCTTGTTGTTTTCCGACCTTTGTTTACCAGTTGCTAACCAAGTAGTAAACATGCATTGGTGTCTTCTGATGCAATATACTCTTGTGGTCCGTCAGGACAAACCATTTCGGGACGTCTAGGAGAAACAAACTCCAGTACGTCGTCATATCTAGGACCAGGTCAAAGTGTTGTAATCTTCAGATTAAGAAGCATTGTTTAGCTTCTATCTGTTCTACCTTAAAGTATCACACTCTTTTATACTAAGAGGTCATGCTGAGTTTCATGATCCCTTAATGAAGTGATGATTTTACACATATTTATCCACCCTTCCTCGAGACTTCGTGCTCGTGAGTGATGCGCGTGTATAATAATGTGTCCATCTAAGATTCTTAGCAATTATTATTGTTATGAACCATAAGGACATTTGAGTCATTCTTAGTATGATTGGATAACCCTATCACCAAGCGAAGTTTGATTGTGCTACCAAGTTCGTTATTCTGGTACACTCTCTTCGGTCAAAGAGTTAGGCTATGCCGAAGCTCTGAGACTATGTCTGCTTGCCTTAACAAACAAGTTTCCTCTAGAACAAAGTGACATATCGGTGCTTCGTGATATCCTGGACGTCTTTCTAGAAGTATCGCCATGTTGGCACATGATCGCGTTGTCAGGTTCTTGAGCAAGCTAGTTCTCTAAACTTCTCTTTTCTCCAAGGATCCATACTGTATACCCCTGAACTAGTTGGTAAAGCTTAAACAACAACTTGGAGAGTTGTAAGACAAAAAAATTATTCGACTTTGTTCCTTCTTAAAGGGATGTCTAGTTTTGTTGGTGCTGAAGAAAAATAGCATCTCCTTTCTGGATATGTTATCTTCCCCCACCTTTCATTTGATTTGGGTTATCGTCAAACCAAACTCAGTTCCAAGGACTATCTTGATGGTGTTGTTACTTGTGATGTTTCACTTGAGTACATCTTCATGTCCTTTGGTATGACCAATACTTTTGCCTCATTCAGGAAACATATGATTCCATCTTATTGGAGTGTCCCGATAAGTTTGTTGTTGAGACCATCAACAATATCCTTATCTTCTCCATGTTAGAAGAGATTCATATAGAACAATTGGCATCAGTGTTAGAAACTTTTGAAAACCAACTTTGAGTCGTCTTGAAGTATGTGTTCTGGATGTTAGAAGTGACCTTCTCTGGTTCACGTGCAATTGTTGAAAGATTTTGCCGTGGATTTGAGTTGGGTTGTCTCTCTTTCTTTAAGGACACAAGTGTGTTTTATTGTTAGTACTTTATATGTATGAAGTTGTCTTTCGACAATATGCTAATACATAGGTCTAGCAATCTATCTCATCTTTTGGAAGCTTTACACTAAAGTTGATATCTTGAGAATCTAGTAGATTTACCTCTATGGTAAATGTTGCAAACTTTCTATTCGGACATGTCGAGTCTAAATTATCATCTCACTAACCAAATATGAATCTCAAGCAGCAACAATGGTTTGTGTTCCTCAAGGTTTAGACATAGGTCTCTTTGTAAATCTAGCAAGATTGTTGTAATGGTTGACACACTTAGCCGGAAAGACCGTTTGCCATATTCCTTTGAATTAGCAATCTCAACCGCTCTTCATGAGGCTTCTTCTATGATTTATTATAGGAGTTGTGCTTATGGTTTCCTTTGTATCTGAAGTATGACCTTTACTTGATGTCAGCTATCCCAAACATCAAGGAGAACATTTAAAGTAGTGCTGCTAAATGTCTCTTGGTCGATCCTCCAGACCCTTTTATGATGGCAAGCATTTTGTTGTGCCAAGTAATTGAAGTCTGAGAATGAAGTCTCTTTCTTCTCGTATCATCAGGAATATCGTGGGAATGGCCACGGTAGATGCTGCAATCGGCAGCGAGTAGTAGAACAAGGGGGAAAGGGCGGCCAGCCATCTGCGGTGCGAGATGAGGGCGGAGACACAAGGGTTTACCTAGGTTCGGCCGCCCGGAGGGTAAAGACCTACTCCTGCTAGATTGTATTATGGAGAGAGTACAAGGGCGAGCTCGATGACTAGGCGGCGAGTCGCTAGGGTGTATGATGGAACGTGTCCTCTATGCATACCCTAGGGAGGTTTATATAGGCTCACCTCGCTAGGGTTTACAGATCTACAACCGAATTAGTTAAGGATTTGGAGTGTTCTTGACCTAATCCGACTGGGCCTAGCTACGCTTCTAGGCCTCCAGCTTCTAGTCGCCTGGGTCCTTGTCAAGTCTCGATCCAGTCGCCATCATACAGGCCCACTCGCTAGCAGCTTGGGCCAGTAGGAAACGTCCTGCTGGGTATACCCCCTTCGGCATATCCCCATCAGTAGTCCCCGAGGCCGTCATTGATTCGTCGCAGGTGTTTGTTGGCAGTCGGAGTATGCGGGTCCAATTCGGACGCCCAGTCAAATCGGCGGTGGACTACCTGAATAAAAGAAGGAACTAGTCATTTTAGTCGCAATAACAACGACCAATCGAATCACAGCTTGGCGAATGGGTCAGCGAGTAGTCGAGTCACTGCTATGGTGATCAGGTCGGTGAATCGTCAATTTGCTGAAGACAGCGAGTCGAGTAGATGAAGTTGGACCGTCAGCGCTGGTCAAACTTCCCTGACGATTTAGACCTCGACGACGTCACGAGCAAGTACCCTTTATCGATGGGCGCAGTCGAGATCGCCGAAGTGCTGAAGCTGACCGAGATGGCTGCAGTGTACGCCGACCGGGTATGGGCGATGGGCAACCTCATTCTGTACCAGGAAACTATTGTCGCCCCGAACGACCCCGAGTCGGCACACCGCAACTTCAAGGTGGAGCAGCTGTTCCGCGCGGCCATGGCGGGTGAACTCACGACGTACCCTTCAAACCCGTGGGTTCCCTTTATCCACCATCGCAGAAGTGGTGGCGCCTCATCGTCAAAGCCAGGGGAGTAGAATAGTTTGCCGATCGGCATTAATTAGAATAGATATGTGACTACCCTTGTAAGCGAACACATTTTGCTGCTTGCAGGAATGCAAGGATGCTTTTTGTCAACACCCGGATTTTTAATCCCTGATGCCTGTTATGCCATACATCGCAATCCCAGGATTACCATTTTTGTGAGACATAACAGATTTGGATACCATAGTACATCATCCATTACAAACCATACATAAGGTCTTACACAAATAAGGATCTCATGATCCAGTTCTTAATATAACTCAAGCAGCGGAAATACGTAATAATAACGGTAGCGTAGGCGAAGCTCCATCTTCGGGGTCACAGGCAATGCTGACAATGGGAGATGATCCTAGTTGTCGTAACCTTCCTGAGGTCCTTCATCCTGGTACTCCTCTTCATAGTCTGGCCACTGGAATAGCCAGGGACAAAGCCATGACTACTCTTTAAGTACTCGCAAACTAATACTAACAAGTGAAGGGGGTTTTTGTAGTAGAACACTAAGCTCTAGGGTTGTTTTGCAAAAAGCCAGATTTACCTCTACTAAGTTCAGAAGCAAGAAAAGCTAGTTGAAATTTTATAACACCTAAGTGAGAACTTGTATTTCATATCACAACTCTGTTGTGGTCAAGTCAAAATCTCAATTCATTTCGCAAGTCATTTTGAAAACATTTGACGAGGGAACAGTATGGCCACTCCAACTGTCCATAACCGCGGACGCGGCTATTCGAATAGTTTGACACTCTGCAGAGATTGTACACTTTCACCACAAGATTCGATACATCCGTCAGGAACAAATCTTGAATTCACCATACTCAATATGCGGATAATCAATCCTAACCTTTCCATTACACGCCCTAGTATAGGCACCTCTCCTGTGAGTTTGGCCTCCCAACCATGACCAACTGTCATCTTAGGTACTGCACAGGTGGACAATCTTCACAGGGTAGCCTCAGCTCAGACCTTGGCCATGAGGGAACCCATACTAAGGTATATAAGTTTCCAGTCAAGCCCTACCCAATTTTCGGGTATTGTGGTTGTATGGTAAAATTGGAATGGTATCGCATCCAGACAACCATCAGTTTTATAAAGGGCTAAGGCTCATGCCTTAACATTTTCATCATACAAATCATCTGGTGTTCGGAAACACATGTCAAAACATCTCTGTAGAATGACTCATCATTCTAAGGTTTTCATAACCATTTTCCACCAAGTATTCCCATCTAAAGTTGATAGGGTTTTATGCTTAGCACTAGCATCTACAAGTGAGGCTGAGTACTAATGAGGGGTGGTAAACAAGTGGAGTTTAACTAAGTTCAATCTCATGCCTTAGGGTGACATCAAGATTATCTAGCTTAGGCAAAATTTAATGCTCTTTATGCAACCTTCAATTTTCTTCCTAGAATCTACAAGTCACTTAAGTAGACTCTAAGTAATAGCTTTGATAAAGAAATAAAGTAGAAAGCTAGCAAGTAAAACTAGGAGGGGGTATCATCAAATATGTCTAACCAAGCATGCTTAGTGCATCGCCTAGGTTATCTAACTTTCATAATTACAAGTGTTAACTTGCTCAATCAACTAGTAGTATTAGGATTGCCTTGTGCAGAGCAGTGGTTGAAGTTCTCCTCGGCTTCTTCTTCATAGTATCCTCCATCCTCCTCGTATCCTTGGTCGGTACTAGCGTCTATAAATAAATATGAGGTACACAATCACCAAACAATACTTAACTACTTTCAATCATCACACAAAAGGGTTCTATAGATGATCTAGCATCATCACTAACATTCAAGATTAAAGCATTTGCATTATTTATTTATTTTAGAAAAGTAATTTCTACTCATTGAAAAACTAAAGATTTAATATTCTCCAAACCAAACATGGGATCATGTTGACACATGTCATCACCACATATTTCAGTACATGAGAATGTGATTTAAAGTGGTGTCACAATTTAATAAGGTTTAACCTTTTATTTTAAATAAAATAAGTGACTAGAAATGCCTATGTGGCATTCTTTTATTACTTGAACATTATTTCTGCAAGTAAACCCATATGTTTTTATATATTCTGAAAGGTATGATCAAATGTGAGTTTTGAGAGTTGGAATAAACTCAAAAGATATTATGGTTGAAATTTGAAAAAAATTGAATGCACAAAAGCTTCTGACTTGTTATTTTTACTAGAGTTGATCTACAGATCCAAATGATTTGAATCCAACGGGCTTGGATTAAGCCTTTCAACACCTTTCTAACAAAATTGGTTTCATGCAATTTGGTTCACTAAATCGAGCTGGGTTGATTTTTGAAACTAGGTACAGAACTGAGTTTGAATGAAAATAGAAAAAGCTAAATTCAAACGAGTGGGCTGCGCGGGAAGGGTTATTGGGCCGGCCCAGTGTCACTCCGCAACACGGGGCTCAACTGACAGGGGGGTCTACTGGTCAGTGGCTCATAAAACGCGAAGCGGTACGGGGCGATGTGGTGCGTTGGATTGGAATGAAGATCGACGACTGAGGGTCGTCATCGATGATGAACAAGTCACCGACGAGCTCGAACCCTAGCGGATCGATGGGGGTGCATAGAAGGCATATCGGGGCTCCAGTGGCGACGACGAGGCGGGCAAACGACAAAGTCGATGATGGCGAACTCAGGGGTGGCCGCGGCAGCTCCAGGGGTGGTCGAAATCAATGGCTCCCTTCTTCTCTAGAGGCGGCCTGCTCCGGCGCAATTCCGGTGAACTGCTGCTCCTCGTGCTCCCGCTAAGGGGTGGAATGATCAGTGAGATGAGGGGAGTGAGATGGTGTGAAGAAATCGAGCGGGGGTCGTCTCCTTTTATAGGCTAGACGGCGAGACCAAGAGGGATGGGCAGGCAACGGTGGTGACACGGCTACGTGCGGCTAGAGGCATGGCCGAGGTTGGCGATCGACGGGTGGTCTCCTGGCGATGCTCTAGAGCTTAAATGCGTGTGTAGGGGCAGTGGCAAATGGTCGGGAACGCGCGGTGCTCTGCAAGGCAGAGGCGGCGAACTCCGCGGAGAGCGGTGGCTACGGGATACGGGCGGTGAAACGAGCATGTCTGGTGGTCTCCTGGGACGGTGGGGTGCATGCTGGCGGGCCGCGAGGGCTCGAGGTGGTCGGGTTGCGTGGGAACAGCGCGTGCACTGGGGTGCTCGTCGGCATGGTCGACAACAGCACGGGCATGGCGTTCTTGGCTGTCCTGGTCTCTGTCTTCGAGCTAGGGCTGGTCGAGAGGGGGCGATGAGGCATGGGATGCATGCTAGACAAGGTTGGCACGGCTAGTTCTTCTCCTAGCTTGCTGTCCACACTGGGGTGACATGGGTGCTCTCGGCCTGCTCACCATTGATGACAATGGCCAGCTAAGGTTGCTAGATGATCTACTAAGGCTAGTTGTAACCAGAGAGGGAACAAGGTTGGCCCAAAACACTGCTCAACATAGTGTTTTTGATTTTGTTGATTTGAATCTGCAACCTGTTTGATGAAATGGCCGCATGAACTTAAGTTTTGAATTTTGAAAAGATTTTTGGTGGGTGTGCTAGGCATGTGTTGAGGGTTCTGTGGATGCTTGGGTTTTGAAAATTGAGCTTGTTTGAGTGGTTTTTGAAATAGTGGGATCTTCCCATATGAAATAGATTCAATTTTAAACTGTCATTTAAACTAAGCATTTGAATGTTTTTGGATGATCACAAAGTGGGCCTTGGTACCTTATTATGAGTACTATCAAGGGGTGCAAAGATCCATACATGTTTCTGTTAAGTTCTGAAACTTAGAGATAGCCAAAGTAGGCATGGGAGTTAATTTGGTCAAAGTGACCAGTCACCTAATTTGTTTATTTTAACTTGTTTGTCTTTGGGAAAAGTTTGGGGATTGTTTAGATGATGTTTATTTCACCTAAGAATCATTTTACAAGCAAAGAAACACAGAACCATGGCAATTCAAAAGAATCCAAATTTTAATACACACACATATGGATGCTTTCATATTTTTAATTAGAATTTTTTTTGTTAACCCTAAATTTGATAATTAGAGTTTGATGATCCAAGTTTAGTATTTTTGGGATGTTACAAACCTTACCCCCTTTAACAAAATCTTGTCCCGAGATTTGAAAAAGGACGAAAAGACTACCTAGGATTTGAAGAGATCGGGAAACTCCGTACTGATATGATCTTCGCGCTCCCAGGTAGCTTCTTCTTCTGTGTGGTTGCTCCACTGAATCTTGAGAAACTTGACGCTTCGGGTTCTGGTAGTTCTGACGGCTTCTTCCAAAATACGGATGGGTACTTCGGTATAGGTCAGGTCATCGTTGATTTCTATGGTCCGGTGATCAATATTCTTGAACACTTCAGTCTTCTCCGGGACTTCGAGGCACTTGCGAAGTAATGAGATATGGAACACATTGTGCACGGCTGACATCTCTTCTGGTAGTTCCAATTGATACGACACTTCTCCTCGATAATATTGAAGGGTCTGATATATCTGGGGGCTAACTTTCCCTTAAGTTGGAAACGCTGCATTCCCTTCAATGGCGACACTTTCAGATACACAAAATCTCCTATGTTGAAGGCGAGGTCTCGACGTCTCTTGTTGGCGTAACTCTTTTGTCTGGACTAGGCGGTCTTGAGGTGCTCATGAATCTTGTGAACCTTCTCTGCTGCTTCTCATACATGAATTCAAATGGGTCCATTTGCAAACTAGCTTGATAACTATTGTTGTATGAAAATTCTGCGAATGACAAACAGTCTTCCCATTTTGATCCATACCACACATGCTCTCAACATATCTTCGAGTATTTGATTTACTCGCTCTGTTTGTCCATCGGTCTGAGGGTGATAAGTTGTGCTGATATCTAGTCGGGTTCCTAAACCTTCTTGGACTTTCTTCCAGAATCTCGAGGTAAACTGAGTTCCTCGATCCGATACGATGTTCTTGGGGAATCCGTGCAAACTGATGATTCTAGCAATGTATAACTCCGCTAGCTTCGAACTCTGATATGTGGTCTTGACGGGTAAGAAATGGGCGACTTTGGACAATCTGTCCACTATGACCCGGATAGAGTCATTTCCCCTACTAGAAGTAGGTAATCCGGTGATAAAGTCCACTCCAACGGAATCCCATTTCCATTCCGGAATCTGTAGCGGTTGCAACAATCCAGCGGGTCTTTGATGTCCCACCTTGAATCTCTGACATATATCACACTTGGCGATATAGCTTCCGATTTCTCTCTTCATCTTATTCCACCAAAATTGCTCTTTCAAATCTTGATACATCTTCGTTCCTTCGGGGTGGATAGAATAAAGAGTATCCTGAGCTTCCTTCAGAATCACTTCTTTCAACTCAGAATATGCTGGTACACAAAGGCGTCCTTTGTACCACAGAACTCCTTCTTTGTCCTCGGTGAATCCGGGTACCTTGCCTGTACCGATACGACGCTTTATTCCGTCGATACTAGCATTTCCTTTCTGCGCCTCTTTGATCGAGCTGATCAAAGTGGGTTGAAGTTCTATGCTAGCCAAAAATCCTTCACTCACTAATTCCATTCGGAAATCTTCCATCTATTTGTGCAAGCTTGGTTGCTCCTTCAAAATCATGGAGTTCAAGCGGCATGGAAATCTGCTAAGGGCATCTGCTACCACATTGGCTTTATCAGGGTGATAGTGAATGTCCAGATCATAATCCTTGATTAGCTCAATCCACCTTCTCTGTCTCATATTCAGCTCCTTCTGAGTGAATATATACTTTAGGCTCTTGTGATCTGAATAAATCTCACAACGGTTTCCCATCAGGTAGTGCCTCCATGTCTTCAGGGCTAGAACTAAGGCTGCGAGTTCGAGGTCATGGGCTAGGTAATTTTGCTCATGTAATTTCAGTTGTCGAGATAGATAAGATATAACTTTGCTTTCTTGCATTAGCACACATCCGAGACCGATCTTGGATGCGTCACAATACACATCAAAAGGGCTTCATGATATCCGGCATGATTAAGATTGGGGCTGAAATCAATCTTCTCTTGAGTTCTTGAAAACTCGCTTCACATTTGTCTGTCCATTCAAACTTCTTATCCTTCTTCAGCAATTGGGTCATGGGTCCGGCGATACTCGAGAATCCTTCTACGAACTTGCGGTAATATCTCGCCAATCCGAGAAATGCATGAACATGGGTTTGAGTGGTTGGGGCTTGCCAATCTTCGACATCTTTCACCTTTGCAGGGTCAACGGCAATTCCTTTGGATGATACAATGTGGCCGAGGAATCCTACCTCCTATAACCAGAATTCACATTTGCTAAACTTGGCATACAACTGATGCTCTCTAAGGGTTCCAAGAATGGTCCTTAGGTGTAGCTCATGTTCTTCTTGTGATTTGGAATAAATTAGAATGTCATCGATGAAAACAATGACAAACTTATCCAGGAAGTCCATAAAAATCTTATTCATGAGATTCATGAAATAAGCGGGGGCATTGGTTAATCCAAAAGACATGACAGTATACTCGTATAATCCATATCTGGTGGTAAAGGCAGTCTTTGGAATATCCTCTGCACGAATCTTGAGTTGATGATAGCCTGTTCTAAGATCAATCTTAGAAAACACTTTGGCACCGGTCAATTGATCAAATAGATCTTCTATCTTGGGCAATGGGTACTTGTTCTTGATAGTGACATCATTCAACTTCCGATAATCTATACACAAACGGTTACCTCCATCCTTCTTGTCCACGAACAAAACAGGTGATCTCCATGGTGACGCACTTGGTTGAATCAATCCAATTTCCAACATGGCATCTAGTTGCTTCTTCAGTTCTGCTAGTTCAGATGGGTTCATACTATATGGTCTCTAGGCTATGGGTCCTGTTCTGGGGATTAGTTCGATGATAAACTCAATATCACGGTATGGGGGCATACCGGGCAAAACATCTGGAAATACATCGGGGTATTCACAGACTATCCGGACTTGGTCAATGGTAGGTTGGGCTATACTCTTGTTGCACTTGAATTGACGAGGTAAGGTTTCAGATACATGCTCGACTGATATTCCGGTTGTACTGGTCATGGTTATGGCTTTCTTGGCACAGTCAAATAATCCTTTATGTTTGGACATCCAATCCATTCCTAGTACTACTTCCAAACCTTTAGTTCAGAGTACTATCAGACTAGCATAAAAATCTATGCCATGGATTCGGATGGGTCCGACTTTGAAAATTTGCCTAGCTTTGGTGGTTGAACCGGTGATTTGAACAATCATAACATTCTTCAGTTTGGTTGGTTGAATCTTACTAGTGCATGAAAATTCTTCGGTGAAAAATGAGTGCGATGCACTAGAATCAAACAACACTCTAGCGAGTACTGAATTAACGGAAAACATACCCAGCACGACATCTTGCGCTTCCTGGGCTTCTTCAGCATGCATGAGAAAAAGACGGCTGTTGTGGTTGAGTGAATTCACTGGGGCAAACCTTCTTCTGGGCTGAACACGATGCTGTTGTTGAGCTGGGGCATTTGCATTGGGGGCTGCAGCATTCTTCTTGGGGAACTCGTTGGAGTAGTGACCCTTATTTCCACAGTCATAACAAGTCACTTGCGACTTGTCCTTTGCTGCAACAGGCACAACATTGCTTCCAATCCTCGGGGCAGTGTTGGTGTTGGCGGCAGCATTATTGTTGTTGAACTTTGGTGGTGCACGGTTGAAATTGTTAGAGTTGCCGGGGTTGTTGTGATTTCCTCCAGGCCTCGGGTTTCCACGGTTGGGATAGGTCGGACGGTTCATCGGGGGTCGGTTGGATCTCGGGGCAAATCCTGGAGATGGGTTAGGGCGATACTTTGAGATCTGATGAGTTCCTGGCTGATGCATCATGTGACGCTTGCGGTTCTCATTGTCTTGGTTGATCTTTCCTTCGATCTGGATGGCAAAGTCGACAAGAGCTTCAATATCAGCAAAGGGGATATTAACCAACACCATCTGCATCTCATCGTGAAGACCATTCAAGAATCTTTCTTTCTTCTTGGCTTCAGTGTCGATCTCATCCGGGGCATACCTAGCTAATGATAAGAATTTGTCACGGTATTCCACTACGGTCATCCTTCCTTGCTTCCGTTCTCTGAACTCATCTCTCATTCTCTTGATCAAACCCGGTGGCACATGGGTTCTGCTGAACTTGACCTTGAATTCCTCCCAGGTCATCATCTGTCCTCCGGTCATTGCACGAACGTTGTTCCACCATGCTCTTGCATCTCCGGCTAGATAGAGAGTGGCGAATAGAACTTTCTCGTTGGCTTCCACTCTGGCGACTTCTAGGTTGTTTTCCATGGTTTGCAGCCAATCGTCTGCGTCTAGGGGCTCTTCTGACTTAGTGAAAACATGTGGGTTGGTGTTCTGGAAATTCTTGAGCTTAGATCCATGGTTGTCCTGATATCCTTGGCCTTGGTTGTTGTGGGCTAGCTGAGCTATCTGCTGAAGGGTGGCTAGGTTGGCTTGATGTTCGGCTCTTTTAGCTTCGCGGTCCGAAACCAACATTTGCAGGATCTGCAATATCAGGTCCTGGGATGAACCACTTCCTCCGCGTGGCATCTGAAGGTTGAGATAGATCATGAGAAAAGAGGGAAATTTCTAAGGTTCGGGGATTTTGAAAAGTTTTTAAAGTTTAACTCAGATTTTCTAGCGACTTGCTTTTCATTCATTCATAGCACACGATACAAACACACACCACAAAACTAGAAAAACAGATGGTTTTAAGAACCATTCTGGAAACTACGATACAGTGGGGTCGAATACAACTCACTACGCTAGTGCTCAGGTGCTACTACTCCTCGGAGTCGGTGTAGTCGTCATCCTCATCATCCTCATCGTCATCGATGAAGGCGAAATCATCCTCATCGGTGAAGAAGTCCATAGCCTGATCCTCCAGAAAATCATCATCATCGCTGAGATAGGAGTAGGGGTCTCCACGAAGATCCTCTCCGGCATTCTCTCTTTCCTCCAACTGCATGTCTCTCTCGTGGATGGTCTCCTCCAAATCCGAGATACAGTGGTGAAGATGGGCAATGATGCGCTCCTTCTTGTCGAGCTGACGGTGGCGAGACTTGCGATCCTTCACTAGCATGGCGATGGTCTGATCCTTCGTCTTGATGATGGCGGACTTTTGGTTGGAGTAGTCACGACAATTGTCCAATTCCTGCTGACGATCGTACATCATGAAGCTAAGGTGGTCCAACTGAGTCTTCGGCTCGTGGTGGTATGGGGCTTCCAGTGGTTGTCCCATAGCATCACGCCTTGGACAAAACTCAAAGCGGGTACCCTTGATCTGGTTGATACTCTGCCCACACAGACGGGCAAGAGCTTCCTGCATGGCCCTGGCAAGTCCATCAAGCCAGTTGTTCTCTCTTAAGGTGAACTGAATTCCCTCAGCGATGGGGGTTCAATCTTTCCTCGGAGACTTGCAACAATTAGCCACTTCAGATCTTCTCCTCCTTGATCATTGAGCTGAGCTCCGAAGAACTTAAAAGTGCGACGCCTCCAGAAGTTCCGAAAGCTGGTCCAAATCCCTCTCAAAGATGAGGTCTCCTCCATTCCCCAACTGATAAAATTTGCTGTACTTCACGTCCATCTATAAGAATATAGGATGAGTAAGTTAGTAGAGTGATAAAGTGTGTCAAATTTTAGGTATTTTGCAAGAGTTTTTGAGGAACATGAATTTTCATGAAAGAATCAAAGTGATAAGAATGGCAATAAGTTTTTGTAAATATTTGCTTCCTTTGGTTTTGAAACTAAGTTTTTTATTCGAATGTCCAGTCTAACTAGGGTCTCCAATGGTCAGGATGGCTCTGATACCAACTTGTCAACACCCGGATTTTTAATCCCTGATGCCTGTTATGCCATACATCGCAATCCCAGGATTACCATTTTCGCGAGACATAACAGATTTGGATACCATAGTACATCATCCATTACAAACCATACATAAGGTCTTACACAAAAAAGGATCTCATGATCCAGTTCTTAATACAACTCAAGCAGTGGAAATACGTAATAATAACAGTAGCATAGGCGAAGCTCCATCTTCGGGGTCACAGGCAATGCTGACGATGGGAGATGATCCTAGTTGTCGTAACCTTCCTGAGGTCCTTCATCCTGGTACTCCTCTTCATATTATGACCACGGGAATAGCCAGGGACAAAGCCATGAGTACGCTTTAAGTACTCGCAAACTAATACTAACAAGTGAAGGGGGTTTTTGTAGTAGGACACTAATCTCAAGGGTTGTTTTGCAAAAAGCCAGATTTACCTCTACTAAGTTCAGAAGCAAGAAAAGCTAGTTGAAATTTTATAACACCTAAGTGGGAACTTGTATTTCATATCACAACTCTGTTGTGGTCAAGTCAAAATCTCAATTCATTTCACAAGTCATTTTGAAAACATCTGACAGGGGAACAGTATGGCCACTCCAACTGTCCATAACCGCGGACACGGCTATTCGAATAGTTTGACACTCTGCAGAGATTGTACACTTTCACCACAACATTCGATACATCCGTCAGGAACAAATCCTGAATTCACCATACTCATTATGCGGATAATCAATCCTAACCTTTCCATTACACGCCCTAGTATAGGCACCTCTCCTGTGAGTTTGGCCTCCCAACCATGACGAACTGTCATCTTGGGTACTGCACAGGTGGACAATCTTCACAAGGTAGCCTCAGCTCAGACCTTGGCCGTGAGGGAACCTTAAGTTTCTAGTCAAGCCCTACCCAATTTTCGGGTATTGTGGTTGTACGGTAAAATTGAAATGGTATCGCATCCAGACAACCATCAATTTTATAAAGGGCTAAGGCTCATGCCTTAACATTTTCATCATCCAAATCATCTGGTGTTCGGAAACACATGTCAAAACATCTCAGTAGAATGACTCATCATTCTAAGATTTTCATAACCATTTTCCACCAAGTATTCCCATCTAAAGTTGATCAGGTTTTATGCTTAGCACTAGCATCTACAAGAGAGGGTGAGTACTAATGAGGGGTGGTAAACAAGTGGAGTTTAACTAAGTTCAATCTCATGCCTTAGGGTGACATCAAGATTATCTAGCTTAGGCCAAATTTAATGCTCTTTATGCAACCTTCAATTTTCTTCCTAGAATCTACAAGTCACTTAAGTAGACTCTAAGTAATAGCTTTGATAAAGAAATAAAGTATAAAGCTTGCAAGTAAAACTAGGAGGGGGTATCATCAAATATTTCTAACCAAGCATGCTTAGTGCATCGCCTAGGTTATCTAACTTTCATAATTGCAAGTCTTAACTTGCTCAATCAACTAGTAGTATTAGGATTGCCTTGTGCAGAGCAGTGGTTGAAGTTCTCCTCGGCTTCTTCTTCGTAGTATCCTCCCTCCTCCTCGTATCCTTGGTCGGTACTAGCGTCTATAAATAAACGCGAGGTACATAATCACCAAACAATACTTAACTACTTTCAATCATCACACAAAAGGGTTATATAGATGATCTAGCATCATCACTAACATTCAAGATTAAAGCATTTGCATTATTTATTTATTTTTAGAAAAGTAATTTCTACTCATTGAAAAACTACTTAAGATTTAATATTCTCCCAACCAAACATGGGATCATGTTGACACATGTCATCACCACATATTTCAGTACATGAGAATGTGATTTAAAGTGGTGTCACAATTTAATAAGGTTTAACCTTTTATTTTAAATAAAATAAGTGACTAGAAATGCCTATGTGGCATTCTTTTATTACTTGAACATTATTTCTGTAAGTAAACCCATATGTTTTTATATATTCTGAAAGGTATGATCAAATGTGAGTTTTGAGAGTTGGAATCAACTCAAAAGATATTATGGTTGAAATTTGAAAAAAATTTGAATGCAGAAAAGCTTCTGACTTGTTATTTTTACCAGGGTTGATCTACAGATCCAAATCATTTGAATCCAACGGGCTTGGATTAAGCCTTTCAACACCTTTCTAACTAAATTGGTTTCATGCAATTTGGTTCACTGGATCGAGATGGGTTGATTTTTGAAACTAGGTACAGAACTGAGTTTGAATGAAAATAGAAAAAGCTAAATTCAAACGAGTGGGCTGCGCGGGAAGGGTTATTGGGCCGGCCCAGTGTCACTCCACAGCGCGGGGCCGAACTGACAGGGGGGGTCTACTCGTCAGTGGCTCATAAAACGCGAAGAGGTACGGGGCGATGTGGTGCGTTGGATTAGAATGAAGATCGATGGCTGAGGGTCATCGTCGATGATGAACAAGTCATCGGTGAGCTCGAACCCTAGCGTCTCGATGGGGGTGCATAGGGGGCATACCGAGGCTCTAGTGGCGACGTCAAGGGGGGAAAACGACGAAGTCGATGACGACAAACTCAGGGGTGGTCGCGGCAGCTCCGGGGGTGGTCGAAATCAACGGCTCCCTTCTTCTCCAGAGGCGGCCTGCTTCGACGCAATTCCGGTGAACTGCTGCTCCTCGTGCTCCGGCTAATGGGTTGAATGATCAATGAGATGAGGGGAGTGATATGGTGTGAAGAAATCGAGTGGGGGTCGTCTCCTTTTATAGGCTCGACGGTGAGACCGAGAGGGATGGGCAGGCGACGGTGGCGACACGGATACGGGCGGCTAGAGGCATGGCCAAGGTTGGCGATCGATGGGTGGTCTCCTAGCGATGCTCTAGAGCTTAAATGCCCGTGTAGGGGCGGTGGCAAATGGTCAGGAACGCGCGGTGCTCTGCGAGGCAGAGGCGGCGAACTCCGCGGCGAGCGGTGGCTACGGGGTACGGGCGGTGAAACGAGCATGTCTGGTGGTCTCCTAGGACGGTGGGGTGCATGCTGGCGGGCGGCAAGGGCTCGAGGTGGTCGGGTTGCGTGGGAACGGCGCGTGCACTGGGGTGCTCGTCGGCATGGTCGATAGCAGCGCGGGCGCGGCGTTCCTAGCGTTCCTGGTCTCTATCTTCGAGCTAGGGCTGGTCGAGAGGGGCGATGAGGCATGGGCTGCATTCTAGACAAGGTTAGCACGGCTAGTTCTTCTCCTAGCTTGCTGTCCACACTGGGGTGACATGGGTGCTCTCGGCCTACTGACCATTGATGACAATGGCCATCTTACAGTGGTGCTAGAGGTTAGTTAAGGTTGCTAGATGATCTACTAAGGCTAGTTGTAACCAGAGAGGGAACAAGGTTGGCCCAAAACACTGCTCAACATAGTGTTTTTGATTTTGTTGATTTGAATTTGCAACCTGTTTGATGAAATGGCCGCATGAACTTAAGTTTTGAATTTTGAAAAGATTTTTGGTGGGTGTGCTAGGCATGTGTTGAGGGTTCTGTGGATGCTTGGGTTTTGAAAATTGAGCATGTTTGAGTGGATTTTGAAATAGTGGGATCTTCCCATATGCAATAGATTCAATTTTAAACTGTCATTTAAACTGAGCATTTGAATGTTTTTGGATGATCACAAAGTGGGCCTTGGTACCTTATTACGAGTACTATCACGGGGTGCAAAGATCCATACATGTTTCTGTTAAGTTCTAAAAATTAGAGATAGCCAAAGTAGGCATGGGAGTTAATTTGGCCAAAGTGACCATTCACCTAATTTGTTTATTTTGACTTGTTTGTCTTTGGGAAAAGTTTGGTGATTGTTTAGATGATGTTTATTTCACCTAAGAATCATTTTACAAGCAAAGAAACACAGAACCATGGCAATTCAAAAGAATCCAAATTTTAATACACACACATATGGATGCTTTCATATTTTTAATTAGAAAAGTTTTTTGTTAATCCTAAATTTGATGATTAGAGTTTGATGATCCAAGTTTAGTATTTTTAGGACACTTTTGTCAATTTTTTTCGGTTTGATTGTTGTTTGTGCGAGTCCCCGAGCGGGTCCGCCCTTTTAAGGGGTTTACCTTGTTTTTATGTGTGTTGTTTGAACTATTAGTAAGTTAAGGTCGACTCGCCATGGCTTGGAAAGCCAGTCGCATGGCGACTCCAAGGGGTTCTCTGTACTTAGCTGTTTTCCGGGGCACGAACAGGGTCGGGTGGCTGATGTAGCACCCCCAGGGGTTAGGGTTAAACTAACCTCAGATCACCATCTAAGATAAGTTCAACGCCCAAACACTTAAGATCACAGAATGATTCGGTAACATTACAGAACACAGGGATTCAATAGCACAAGTTTAAACTCTTAGCGGAGTGAGATATTAGAGTTATTACAAACCAGAGGTCATAGACCCAACATTGCATCACACAGCGAAAGCAAATTATGTTGTTCTACACAACAACTTAGCAAAAGGCCTAAGAGGACATTAACAAAAGTGACGTCCATCCCACAGTCCTCAGGCTGCTACCTGGGACCCCCAACTACTCGTCAATGTCAACGTAGAAGCCACCTTCAGTTTCAACCAGATCCTCTGTAGAAAAACAACAATGGCGCAAGGCTGAGTACGAGAATGTAGTCTGCAAGACTTAGATAACCTAGTGTCTACATGCTCTGGCTAGAAAGGCTTTCTCTGGATTTTCTTTTGCGGAAAGAAATTTTTATTTGTAAACAAGAGAGAGAAGAGGCTCGTCTACTTAGAATCTTTTAAAAGGGATAAGATAGCGACTTCTTCATCTTGTTCATCACATCTCGATAACCACCAGCTTCATCAGAACCTCCTATCTAGGATCACCCCCTCGACCCAGAGGAAGCATCCTTAAGCACACGTGGATCAACAAGTTTTTATAACGGTTAAAGTTATCTATGATCTTAGAATCTGGTCACCAAGCGTTCATAGCCGTGAACACGACTTTTTGAAAAGATTAATACCCTGCAGGGGTGTACAACTTTACCCACACATACCAACCGACTCTTAATGCCAAATATTATTAGCCCTCTTCCTTGGAGGGCCGGCAGAGGGTGGCTGACTATGACCTTTACCTTGCTTTCGCCGATACCATGAGTCATGCAATAAGTATGATTCTGCAGTAATGGGTCAAATCCCGAAGCCGGTACTTAAAGATGTGAGGCGAGGTTGGTTCACCAGGGGCTCCATCGACCCCAAGCAACCCGGTCTACGCTTCCCTACATGTTATGATGCACCTCCTTCACCACCTCTTTCGAAAACGTTTTCAATGCGTATGCCAAATGGAAAGCCCGAACTATGTGACTCATGGAATCTACTAGGCAAGTTAGTCAGTCGAGGGGTTGTCCAGGCCCTGTGTGGCTGTACGCTCGTCTTAGTTCCAAAGGCAAGAACTCAGTTCCTAGTGGTGGCGAGCATGGGACTACAAAAACCACACCCAACATGGCCTCCCATACAAGCCTTAACATGTTTAGTTAACTCCATCGATGATGTCACCATCTCCTACCTCACTTCCTTCATTGGCACCTCTGATTCATCATTGAATAGATCAGACGTTGTTTCTATGCTTGGCTAAGCTGTCGGTAACAAAAGCTCTACAACGCTCACATGCCAAACCTAGGTATGCTAGGAACAGTGGATCAGGAGTATAAGGCTGCAAAAGGGAAATAGTGCAGCAGATAGGTAACACTAGCTACTGACAAAATACCACATTGGAATCATGTGCATCATAGCGAGAATGTAATATACTTTATAAAACATAAGTTCAGAATGAGAGGCTACGCTTGCCTTGTCCGTCAATAGACATGTATAGTTCGTCGGTGTTGTTGACTTCAACTTCGGGCTCGGATCCTATCGCGAAGAACCAATACCGGAAAGAAAGACAACAATCAATACATGGCATCGATGCAATGCTCAAACAAGTATGATGATATGAAAAGTTGAATTTGCATTGAAATGAAACCCTAAGGCATGCTTGATAGTTTAAACGGGGTTCCGAGGATTGAAAACCCTAACTCGGGGAACTCCGGAAACACATGAGAGGGGTTGATTTTGTTCTCTAATTAAACTGGTCATTAAAGTTGTTAATCAATGTATGATTATAGCCTAAATAGGTAGAACTCATTTTTCTAAACATTTTGATATATTATTTGTATTTTTCTGACTTATAATGAATTAGTTATTGAATTTACAAATTTATATCATTTTCTCAAATTATTAAAAAAATTTAAATAGAAATATTACATCAGGCTGACATCAAAGACAAGAGCGATACACATACGGGTGACCAGAGAGATCGAAGAGGGCCGAGGCCACCTCGTGCACGTTAGCGAGAAGGTCGAGGCGTTTTCCACCAAGGTTGGCTCTAGCCAAAGGGGCTGACTGGTGGGGCCTGGGCCACACAGGCGCCACGCGGGCCTCGCTAGAGAACGGACATACGGCAGCGACTGGCGATGCTACGGGGCGCGAGAGGTTGCGTGCTACGGCTTGTTCGAATCAGCGCACGGAGACGAACCTAACTATGGCGGCGCCTCCAACTCTTGGTCACCGGAGCTTGAGCTTGGTCAGACGGCGGGCGATGTTCTCGATCTGGCCTTGGGCACAAAACAGAGGGCTAGAGGGGAAAAACAGGGTGCCTTGAGCACCGTATGCTCACCCTGAGCGCGTAGATGGCGACGGTGAGGCTGGGGGAGGTCGAGGTCGCCAGCAATGTCGATGACGGTGGTAGACAGAGGCGGAGAGGGTGAGGTCGTTGCCGATGATTGGATGCACCCGCGGCCGATTCCTTTGGTGAAGATGACCTTCACGACGGAGCGGTTCCAACGGCGGCCTCAGCTGACCGTGGGGTGGCCGGAGGTGGCGGGACGAGGCGGCTCCTGCGAGCTCTAGGGTTAGAGCTTGCTTGAGCGAGAGCTAGAGAGGAAGAGAGAGGGGAAAGTGAGGTCAAGGGGAAGAGGAGCACGGCACCGTCGGATCTGATCCTCGCGAGCATCGGCGGTGCGCATCGCAACACCGAGGCCGTCATGACGGCGTGGCGACAATGAGCTTCTGCCGTCAATGAGGAAGGCGACGGGGAGCGGAGCAAGCAGTACTGGCACTGTGGGCTGCGCTGGGCTGGGTGGACTCACTGCCTGCAGGAGAGAGAAGGGAATAGCTGGGCTCGGCCCAGAGGCACTAGGTTGCTTATTTTTTTTAGACAGATCCTTTTCTATTTCCTAAATTCCTTTTCTCTCTTCTGTATAATGATTTGGATATTGTTTTAGATAATTCAAAATACTAGGATTTTGTGAATATGTTGAAAACAATGTGGGGCCCTTTGACACTATTTGGGATCGACTATTTTTTTATACTTTTCAAAATTCAAACACCATATTGAATAGATTCCAAAAAGAGGGGAAAATACTAGGGTTTAGGGTTTTGCATTTGTACTTTGGTTCACACACTTGATCACATGAAATATTTTATTGAGTTTAACACATGCATGCAATGCTTAGGTACTAATTACATATTTTACAAGCTTGGGCTGTTACAGCCGAGTCCTCAAGCGTGGTACTTGGCGGTTCGAGTCGCATGCCCGAGGTAGGTGAGGACGGGGCGCGTTGTTTTGGCGCGTCACTCCACCTGATTCGTAGGACCAGTCGCGTGGCGAGTCCAGGACGCGCTCTCATACTTGGCGTTTTCCCTCGTCGCTCATGATTGTACTGGCGTCAGTCCTCGAGCGTAGTGCTTAGCCGTTTGAGTCGCTGTGCCAAGGATGTGGAGGACTGGGTTGCTGCAGGAAGCGAATGCGGTTTTTGTGGCTCGGAAAGCCAGTCGGGCGAGGCGACTCCGATGGGGCTCCGGGTTGGCTTTTTTCGTGGACGACGCGAGGCCCAAAATTTTCGGTGCCCTTGTACCGAACTACTTGGCCGTGTTGGCCGCGTGACTAAGGGTTGACTTCCGCGAGTAGCATAGCGTTGTTATTACTAGTGCGAGTGGCACAAGGTATGGAGAGTGGACACAATTTGTGCGAATCGATGTTCTTTATTTCATAGCGGGTAGGAGGTACATGTCTGGAGTTCTAGGAGTAGAACTTCCGTAGGAGGTTTACATTCCATGACCGACTGACGTCGAGTTTTCCGTCGCCTCGGACGTCGGTGAGGTAGTAGGCGTCATTGCCTAGGACGCGCCCGATGGCGAATGGTCCCTCCCAAGGAGAAGAGAGCTTATGCATGCCTTTCTTGTCCTGGATCAGACGCAGTACCAGGTCGCCTTCCTGGAAGGTGCGGGTCCGTACTCGCCGGTTGTGGTAGCGGCGAAGCCCTTGCTGGTAGATGGTGGTGCGGGAGCGAGCTAGGTCACGTGCTTCGTCGAGCTTATCGACTCCGTCCTGGCATGCGAGCTCGTTGTCGGCCTCTACGTAGTTGACCACCCGAGGCGAGTCGTGCTCGAGGTCGGTTGGCATGACGGCCTCGTCACCGTACACCATGAAGAAGGGGGTGAATCCTGTCGACCTGTTGACGGAGGTGCGAATGCCCCAAATGACGGAGGGGAGCTCTTCGACCCAGCACCCAGGAGTTTGCTCGAGTGGAACTTGCAGTCGCGGCTTCAAGCCGTGGAGGATCCTCTAGTTGGCGCATTCCGCCTGGCCGTTGGACTTCGGGTGGGCGACTGAGGCGAGGTCGAGTCGTATGTTGTGCTACTCGCAGAATTCAGCCATGGCTCCTTTGGCGAAGTTGGTGCCATTGTCCGTGATGATGTTGTGCGGGAACCCGTAGCGATAGATGAGATCACGTAGGAACTTTGTGGCGGTCTTCCGGTCTCACTTGCGGACTGGCTTGGCCTCCAGCCACTTTGTGAATTTGTCGACTGCGACTAGGAGGTGGGTGAAGCCAGAGGGGGCCTTCTTGAAGGGCCCTACCATGTCCATGCCCCACACGGCGAATGGCCAGGTGATGGGGATGATTTTGATCGCCGAGCTCGGCACGTGAGTCTGGTTGGCGTACTTCTGGCACCCGACACAGCGTTGGACGATGTCGACCGCATCGGCATGTGCTGTGAGCCGTGTCACATGGCCTTGGCGACTAGGGAGAGGGCACCAGCGTGGTGGCCGCAGTCGCCAACGTGGATGTCCTGGAGGATCTTGCGTCCTTCTATGGGTTGGACACAGCGTTGGAACACGTCGGTCACGCTACGCTTGTGGAGCTCGCCGATGATGATGGCGAAGGATTTGCAGCGTCGTGCTATCATCCGTGCCTCCGTCTCGTCAGCGGATAGGGTGCCTCCTCCAGGTAGGCGACGTATGGCATGGTCCAGTCGCTTGGCTCGGCGATTATTGCGACCAGGGCCGTGTCTAGTTGCAGCGGGATTCCAATGTCGATCTCCCTCGGGGAAGAGACGGAAGGCTTGGTGATGGTGTCGAGGAAGACGCCGGCAGGTGGCACGAGGCGAGCCGAGATGATGAAGGAAAGTGCGTCGGCCTCCTTGTTCTTCCGTCGGTTAATCCACTCGATGGAGTAGCCAGCAAAGTGGCCTCCCAGTTGGTCCACTGCTTAGCGGTATGCCGCCATGGTGGGGGAGACTGCATCGCAAGTGCCGGCGAATTGCCTGGCGATGAGGTCGGAATCGGCGTTGCAGCACACACGATTGATGTTCATTTCCTTGGCTGCTCGCATGCCGTGGAGGAGCGCCTCGTACTCGGCCATGTTGTTGGTGGAGGGGGTGAAGTCAAGGTACTTGACGTAGCGTAGCTTGTCGCCCTTTGGAGATGTGAGGACGATCCCTGCCCCTGCACCATCTGCATTCTTGGAGCCGTCGAAGTGTAGGGACCAGTATTGGAGGTACGGCAGTTTCTCTGGCTGTTGTGCCTCCTCTGAGTTGGCGAGAAAGTCTGCTAGTACCTGATGTTGTGGACTTCGATCTCGACAGCCCACTTGGTGATTCGCCCGGTCGCCTCACGGTTGGGGATGATGTCCTACAACGGTGCTGAGGAAATGACCGTTATTGGGTGCTCCTCGAAGTAGTGCGGCAGTCACCGCTGGGCTCTAAAGACCGCATATACCAATTTCTGGTACTGCGGGTAGCGCTGGCGCGACTCGGTGAGGACAGCGCTGATGTACTATACAGGTTAATGTACCGGGCGCTCATTGCCCTCCTCTGGCCATTCGACGACCATGACGGCGCTGACGACTCGCTCGGAAGCCACGACATAGACGAGCATGGGCTCCTTGTCGACGGGGGTGGCGAGTAGCGGTGCCGCGAGTAGCACCTCTTTGAGAGCGTGGAGCGCGTCATCTGCGACCTTGTCCCACTGGAACGTGGGGTTCTTGCGCATTAGGCGATAGAGGGGCATCAACTTCTCGCCTAGCCGAGGGATGAAGCGACTGAGAGCCGCGACTCGCCCGGCCAACTTCTGGACATCGTGCAGGCACTTGGGTTTACCGAGCCG
Source organism: Avena insularis (assembly GCA_023614405.1). Taxonomy (NCBI): domain Eukaryota; kingdom Viridiplantae; phylum Streptophyta; class Magnoliopsida; order Poales; family Poaceae; genus Avena; species Avena insularis. Next base: position 144,304,357 of record CM042697.1, read on the forward strand.
GGCGATCGTGTTGATCTTGGTGGGGTTTGCCTCGATCCCGCGCTTGGAGACGAAGTACCCCAGCAAATGTCCAGTGGGTACACCGAAGGTGCACTTTCCCGGGTTTAGCTTTATCTTGTACATCCACAGGTTTGCGAATGTTTCCGCTAGGTTGGCGAGTAGGTCGCCCTGGAGAGCGGACTTCACCACCACGTCGTCGATGTAGACGTGGATGTTGTGGCCAATTTGGATCGCAAGGCACTCCTGCATGCACCTCTGGTAGGTTGCTCCGGCATTCTTGAGACCGAAGGTCATGGCAGTGTAACAGAAGGCACCGAATGGCGTGATGAACACCGTCTTCTCCTTGTCCTCAACTACCATTTTGATCTGGTTGTAACCAGAGTAGGCGTCAAGGAAGCATAGCGAGTCTAAGCCCACGGTCGAGTCGATAATTTGGTCGATCCGTTGGAGGATGAATTGCTCCTTTGGGAAGGCAATGTTGAGGTTTGTGTAGTCGATACACATTCTCCGGGTCCCGTTTTTCTTCTCGACCAGGACTGGGTTTGCCAGCCACTTGGAGTACTTGATTGGCCGTATGAAGCCTGCAGCGAGTAGACACTACACCTCCTCGGTGATTGCTTGGCGGCGCTCTTCATTGAAGGGACGCAGCGACTGCTTGATGGGTCGCGCTTTGGGGTCAGCGTTGAGTTTGTGCTCAGCGAGTTCCCTCGGGACACCAAGCATGTCGGAAGGTTTCCATGCAAAGATGTCGCGATTCTCAAGTAGGAACTCGATGACCGCGCCTTCCTATGCTGGGCTCATGCCCGTTCCGATCATCACCGTCTGGCTGGAGTCACCTGAGACAAGCTCGACGGAGCGAGTGTGCGTCGTCGCCTCAAATGCGGTGGAGCCGCCGCCCTCCGAATTGGGCTTCTTGAGTATGGTGGGGTCATTGTTGTTGACCCCGCTCATGTACTTGGCGAGATCCTCCGCATGGTTCGCTTCTGCGGCTATGACGGCGTCAGCGAGCTCGGCGCCTTTGGCCTCGCACTCTGAGGCCATGTTGGGGTCGCCGTGGACAGTGATGATGCCGCATGGACCGGGGAGCTTCATCGCGTTGTACACGTAGTGGGGCACTGCCATGAATTTGGCGAATGCCTGTCGCCCCAGGAGGCAATGGTAGGGGCTATAGAAAGGCACCAGCTCGAAGACGATTCGCTCGGTGCGGAAGTTCGCTGGTGTGCTGAAGGTGAATGGCAACGTCACCTTGACGATCGGATACGCCTTCCGACCAGGGACGATTCCGTGGAAGGTGGTGTAGGTCGTCTCGATCATCGACTGCGGGAGCCACAGTCGCCTGAACGTGTACAGGTACAGAATGTTGATGGAGCTACCACCGTCCATCAGCGTCTTGGGGATCCAGTAGTCCTGCACCTTGGGCTTGACCACCAAGGCGACTCGACCCGGATATTCGATCCATGGAGAGTGTTCCTCGCGGCTCCAGGTGATTTGTTGCTCGGACCAGTTGAGGAACTGGGGGATGTCGACCTGGGACACCACGTTGACGGCGACGGCACGGGCGATCACCTTTTTCTCGTGCTTCGTGTTGAAGCCGGTGAAGGTGTAGAGTGATCCGGTGTCATTGCTGAATTTCCTGCCATTTGGCGGGTGGTTGTCGGGGTCTTCCCTTGCGTGTCGTGCCTTCTCAATTTCCCTCAGGGAGTGGCAGTCGGCGGTCATGTGGGTGGCGAACTTCCCCTCCCTGCGGTGGAACACGCAGGGCTGGTTAAGGAGAGTCGCGGGGTCGAACCTTGGCTTCGCCTTGTAGTTGCCGCCGTCGTGGCGCTGGCATCCGTCGCGGCGAAAGCTCTTGGGCTCGCGCGGAGCGTAGCCGGCATTGGCGACAAAGTTGACTCGCCCATCACCGCAGCGCTTGCCGGTGAGGCGAGTGTTTCTATAGCGTAACTCGGGTCATCTCCCATTGTCGTGGCCGCTCATGCGGCGGTTCCCTCCCGACTCGTCGTCGGTTTCCTTGTTGGGTCCTCCTCCGTGTACCGCTTGGCGATCTTAAGGAGGTATGGGATGTTGTGGAGTGTCTTGTATACCCGCTTGAGCTTGGCGACCAGGGGCTCGTAGCGACACGAGGTCTTGAAGCAGTGAATCGCGGTATCCGGGTGGATGCCAGCCGTGTTGTACCACAGGTCTTGCCATCGCTGGACCCAGCTGCGGTTCGACTCGCGGGGTCCCTGGATGCATCGCTCCAGGTCCTCGATGGTGCTGGCGCGGGTGTAGGAGCCTTCTAAGTGCCTGACGAAGGCGTCACGCATTTCCTCCTAGGAGTCGATGCTATCTACGGGGAGGGTGTTGATCCATTGCCGGCACGCTCCCTCCATCATCAGAGGGAGGTATCGGGTGGCAAGTAGGTCGTTATGGCTGGCGATTCCCATCGCCATGAGGTACGTGTCCAGCCACACGGAGGGGTCGTATGAGGGGTCGTACTTCTAGATCTCCTTCGGCGCCTTGAAGTTCTCCGGGTATATTTTGCCTCGGATCATCGGTCCAGAGCACTGGGTCCGACTCGGCTTAGCGATCCCCGTGGTTCGCCATCGCGGCGGTTGGTGAGGGTATGCCTCAAGTCGTCGGGCTGGCATGCGTACCAGCTCTAGTTGTTGATGATGTGGGTTCACGCGTCGACTGGCTGCCCATTGGCAGCGATGAAGTTGTTTGCCGGTCGCGGGTCGTTGGTGGAGAGTGTCGCGTGTGTGGGTCGGTGTTGGAGCTGCAGGGACTCAGGTGGTGGGTAGTTGAGGGTGTTTGCCACCATCGGGCGGCCGCTCGAGGCCGCCCTGCTGCCTGACAAACGCGAGTACATGCGACCATGTGAGTCGGCTCCCGTGTTTTATTGCTTGACGGCCTTGGTGAGTAAAGACTTGGCGTATTGGATCTGCAGGGCGCCTTCCCCGGTCACGTTGATGTTTTCGACCGCGTATCGGCTCGCGATGACGTTGTCCATCAGAGTGGAGAATAGCGGGAGGCAGTTCGCGTATCGCTCCTGCGAGGATACCAGGATTCTTGGCTGGTCCCGGGGGCGCGCGGACGGGTAGTGGTGGGGGAGCATCGTTGGCCGTCGCGCCTGGTGGTGGCCGGGAGCTCCCTCCTGGCGGCGCGTTCTTGCAGATCGCGCGATCGGCCACACGGGCTAGATAGTTCTCATCGTCGAAGTTCAGGGCATGGCCCTGAACGGTGGGGTTTAGGCGCGACTTGATGCGGAGCTGGTGGTAGCGTGAAAGTTCCTGTGCTGTCACCTGCTCGAGGCAAAAAAATCGCGCTCGTCTTGTTCCTTGTGGACCGCCTCCTCCAAACGTAGGCCGAGTTCTTCGACCTTTGTCACTGTCGCGGTCGGCGGGATCAGCGTGGAGAAGGGGTCTGGCGGTACATCCACGCCACTCGCCATGTAGGTCGCGACGTTGCGACTGGATCCGATGTGGAAGTCGCCACAGTTCTCCGACCCAGAGTCGGAATCGAAGATCCCAAGGATGGAGGGGTCCTTGAAGTCTCCCACGTTGGAGACCTGAGTGATGGAGCCCGCGGATGACACGGTGACGATGGATCCGGTGACCGACGTCAGGGTCGCCGAGTCGGCATCATCGTTGGGGGCCACGTCGTCCGCGACCACGGTGGTTTCGGCCACGTTGCTGTTGGCCGAGTAGTACTCGGAGGCGAGGCGGTGGATGGTGCGGACCTGACTCTCAGAGAGCCGGTCGCGTGGTGGCGACTGGCGGATGCAGGCCGAGTCCTCTGAGATGATGAAGTCGATGAAGCCGATGAATAGGATGATCGTGCCGACCGGCATAATCACCCTTTGCGTGACGGGGCACGCCGCCGGGACGTAGCTGCTCGGACGGATCAGGAGGATCTCTCCGATCGCGATCATGCGTCCGGTGGCGATCGTCTCGTTGATGGGCAGATTGGATCTCGCCGCAGAACACCGGCCTGACCGACCAGGCCCCACGGTGGGCGCCACTGTCGTGGGAATGACCACGGCAGATGCTGCAATAGGCAGCGAGTAGTAGAACAAGGGGCAAGGGCGGCCAGCCATCGGCGGTGCGAGATGAGGGTGGAGACACAAGGGTTTACCCAGGTTTGGCCCCCCGAAGGGTAAAGACCTACTCCTGCTAGATTGTATTATGGAGAGAGTACAAGGGCGAGCTCGACGACTAGGCAGCGAGTCGCTGCGGTGTATGATGGAACGTGTCCTCTATGCGTACCCTAGGGAGGTTTATAGGCTCACCTTGCTAGGGTTTATAGATCTACAACCGAATTAGTTAAGGATTCAGAGGGTTCTTGACCTAATCCGACTGGGCCTAGCTACGCTTCTGGGCCTCCAGCTTCCAGTCGCCTGGGTCCTTGTCAAGTCTCGATCCAGTCGTCGTCCTACAGGCCCACTCGCTGGCAGCTTGGGCCAGTAGGAAACGTCCTGCTAGGTATACCCCCTTAGGCATATCCCCATAAAGGAATCTTCTTAACTATTCATTTAGTCGTGTAAAGTGATATCATGATCTTTGCAAAGATTTTGATAAACCTGGATGAATAAAGAGTTTCCTTCGTTTCCTTAATCATGTTATAAGAGTGACTATGATTTTAGTAATCAGAAGTTTCTCTTGACACGTGTTCCTTGTGACTCTTATGAGTCCTCTCCACCAAAACACCTCTCTGTCTTAAGCCTTCTGTTGCATGAAAGAGTAACCCTTCTATGTCAAAAGTAGTTCAATAGCTTGGTTTTGTTGATCCATATCTTGTAACCTGAAATCTCTACTTAAGTCATTTAGTAGAGGTTCATCTCTCGAAGTCTATGTTCTGTCATTTCTTTTGGAAGCTTTGCTTTTCCAAAGATTAAACTCTGCTGAAGCTCCATGGTCTCAGTCCTTATGAAGACCATCTATCTAACAATTTGACACCTTCTCCTCTTGTTTCCTCTATTACCTTGACATGTTTCATGTTGTCATCTCTGAGTTGTTTGTGAACACTCCATCCATGAGCTGACCATGAGATACTCAATGTGTTTTTAGTGAGTTTTCCTCTTATCCTTAGTGTGACCCTGTTTCTTCCCCTCTTTGTCTCTCTTCCTACCTTTGGAATCTCGGGTCAATATTCTCGTAAGGGGGATAGATCTATAACACCCCAAGTTTTAGCTAATGTCTAATTAGGGTTGTTTGTGCATTCATGAGCATCATATTAAAATGCATGCAAATAAAATAAAATGCAAACCCTAAAACCCTAGTTTCCCCTCTCTCTTTAAAAACTTCTAAAATGCTTTTGTATTTTGAACTACCAAAATTTGAGGAGCCCAAATTGTTTATAAGGGGTCCCTACAGTATTTGAATATTTACAAGTGTTCTGGTATTTTTGAAATGATCAAAAGAAAAACAGATTTTAGAAAAGGAAACATGTTTCTGATAAAAAATAGAGCAGCAGCAGTAGGTTAATAGGCCGCAGCCCAGCAAGCCACCTCCCTTTCTTGCCCTCTCCCTCTTCTCCCTTCCCTGCTTCTCAACGCGCAGCAGCCTGCGGCCCAAGTGCGGACCAGACCAGCCCATCCGGGCCCGTACCCCTTCGGTGTCTCTTTCTTTTCTTCTTCCTCGTGTCCGACGGGAAGCAGCTCGCTGTCTTCGGCTTCGCCGTCGATCTCCGCCGCCTGATCCCGCCGTCCCTCGAGCTTTGGAGTGTGGATAAGAACGCCACGACGCCTCTGCCTCGTCCATATCCCCACCCGCACTCTCTCGCAACCTCACTCTCTCGATTTCCCTCTGGCCAAACCTTAATAACCATGCTTGTGAGAGGCTGGCGTCTCTTCTGTTCCCGACTTCTCGATCGACCGATTTCCCTCTAACTGGCCACCTTCGCCGCCACTTGCTGTTCACTCTTCCGCCCTCGAGTTGTGGCCACCGGTGGACTCGTTCTTCCTACCAAGAGGAGCAAGCCTAAGTGGCCCCAGAAGCCCCAATCGCCACCTCCTTCCCCGCCTCCGGCTGTCGCGCTCGCCACCGATTCTGGCCACCTTGCTCCTTGACGACCCCTTTGTCCTCCTCATGGTGAGCTCCTGGTCCTCCTGGACCCTCTCCCTTCCTCCCTCTCGCTCTGTTTCACCCACACACCGTGCGCCGCCTACCGCCACCGTCGGCCATAGTTGCTGTTGGCACTCCGGTAACCCAAATGGAGCGGCACCGCCAGGATATTGATCCCCGCGTCCATACGGTTCGAACCATATGCCCAGCTCGCGTGCGCGTTCTTGGGAACACCGATGATGGTGACAATCTGCAGGTGGCCGGCGATGTGACGTCACGCCTGTGTCATGCTGACATAGCTGCGTGGCTCCGTCTTCCCTCTTTGACCGCTAACCGCCATGGTGGCTACTGATGTGGCCTCGGCCCCACCTATCAGTCTCTGTGGCTAGCTTAGCCGTGGTGAAAAACAAACCCCACCCCTCTGCTGGCGTCATAATGTTGCTGTAATATTTTAAAAAGGCTTTAATAATTTTAGAAATTATTATAAACTTGTAAATTCAATATATTTTTATTTATAAGTCATAAAAATACAAATAATATATCAAAATGTTTAGAAAAATGAGATCTACATATCTAAGCTATAATCATGCATTGATAATCAACTTTCATAACAAGTTTATTTATAAGAACATAGTAACCCCTCATAGGTGATTCCGGAGTTTCCCTGAATTAGGGTTTGTACACCTCGGAACCCCGATTAAACTGTTGACCGTGTCCTAGGGTTAAATTTCAGTACTAATCAACTGGTCATATCATCATACTTGCTTGAGCATTGCACCAATGCCATGTGTTGATTGTTTCCCCCTCTCTTTCCGGGGTTTGGTTCTTCCCGGTAGAATACGATACCGAGATCGAGATCAAAGACCGAGATCAACACCATCGAAGTTCAAAGGTCGACAAACAATACTTGACCAACTGTAACCAAGTCAAGTACAAGCTACCAAAGATCTGCTTATCCGTTATCAACTGGCAAAGGCAAGCATAGCCCCACCATGATATCATCCTATGATTTCCAAAGCATTTCAATTCCTGCCATAATGCATACGATTCTACTGTGGTCTTTTATCAATAGATAGAGTATCCTATTTGTTGCATTACTCACTTTGATCTTATATTACCTGATCCACTTCTCCTAGCATAACTAGGTTTGGCTTATGTGCACCGCTAGAGCTAATATATGTGTCCTGCTTAGCCATGCATAGCTATCAGTGCTGGTTCATCCAGATGATGTATTAGATGTAGAGAATCTAGTATGATAGGATAACATGTCGAGATGACATAAGAGGTGATATGAGATTAAACATGCTAAGGCTTGTATGGGAGGACATGGTGGGATGTGGCTTTTCTAGTCCCATGCTCGCCACCACTAGGACCTGAGTTCTTGCCTTTGGAACCGAGACGAGCGTATAGTCACACAGGGCTTGGGAACATCTCGCCTGATTAACTTTCCTATTCTGATCCATGAGTCCGTAGTTAGCTATTTGGCATCTGCATATTTGGATGGGTTGAAGGTGGTGCATCATATAGGGCGTGACCAAGGAGGAAGGAGGCTCCGGGAGTACTCCTGATCCTTGGACATAGAGATATGGGCTGATGGAACCCTTTCTTGGAGACTCGTGGATTTAGACAAAAGCAAGGTAAAGGTCGTGGCCAACCACCCTCTGCCAGCCTTCCAAGGAAGAGGGCTAATAGCTTGGCATTAAGAGTCGATTGGTATGTGTGGGTAAAGTTGTACACCCCTACAGGGTTAAATCTTTTCGAAAAGATGTGTTCACGATTATGAATGCTTGGTGACCAGATTCTAAGATCATATAGAACTTTAACCTAATCGTAAAACTTGGCAGATCAACGTGTGCTTAAGGATGCTTCCTCATGGGTACGAGGTGGTGATCCTAGTTAGGGTTGAGATGATGATGATTTGGTGGATATCAAAAGATGATGATAAATACTCCGGATATGTCGCTCTCTTATCCCCTTTAAAAATACTCTGACTAGACGAGCTTCTTCTCCCTCTTGTTTTATAAACAAAAGATGGCTTTATGCAAAACAACGCCACCAGCCATAAGTCTTAAGGAGTACACCCTGTACTCACCCTTGCTTTGTTGATACTTTTGAAAGAGTAAGTGTTTCCTGAAGATGAGCTTGGTACTACATCGACTTCGACGAGTAGCTTGGGGTTCCCCGCCGGTAGCCTGGAATCTATGGTGTGGGACGTCATCGTTATGCTTTAGGCCTCTTAGGCCATTTGTTAAGTTTGCTATACTTAATAGCATAATTTGCCTTCCGTTGTTTGATGTTTGTGGTCAGTGACCTCTGCTTGTAATAATTTGGTTCTCTGCTCAATTATGAGCTTGCTGTAATAATTTTTGTGTCGTAGGGTCACTATTGTGTTACCGATTCTTCACTTTATATTCTCTATATCAAGGTTAAGCTTATGTCAGATGGAGGTCTGGGATTTGTTTAGCCCTGATCCCGGGGGTGTCACATATATATAAGTGGAGCAACAAGGGATAGTCCCTAACCTAGTCGTCACTTTCTCCACTCCCAAATCGGGTTAGACAGGATCTAGCAATCCCCTGCCCGTGCTCCTTCCTATACATGTGGATAACAGTAGAGGCGTTGCACATGCCGCGCTGGAGCTAAAGGAGTTTGTGGGGATCTATTGAAGGAGTTCATTGGTATCCGGCGGAGCTATTCGTGAGATTGATCGACACTGCATCAACTGACGTGCTTTATTAATAATCCGCACATGCGCGTCTAGTGGTAAATCTCGTGGCCTATTACCTAAGCTGGATCTTGGGAGTACCGCGTAGGATAAAAGTTTTGTTCATCTTCCCTCGTCCCAATAGTTCTCTCCACCAGTGTCACTTATGTATCATATGAACATTCACTCTTAGTGACTCAAGCATAATCATTACAATCCTTTGATCATTTGTGGCTTAGGTTTCCAATTGGTAATCAAGGCTTTCATCAATATAATATTAAAGTTGTATTATAATTATCTTCTTAGAATTTACATTAGACTAAGATATATTATTCAATGACTATGCTTACTTGATCCAATAAGATTACTCCTTGGTAACTATATCTTCAAACGTCATCCTTATGATCTTATTTGTTACCACATATATCATTATTCAGAATAACTCTTCTATTCCATTCAGGAGTGAGTTAGCTCCACCAATTATCATGTTGATTTGATTCTATCCTAACACTCTCATCCTAAATATGATAATTCAAACTAGCCTAATTACTTACCTCTTCTTACTTCTTTATTTAAAGTCTTTGAAATGAATGCTATGATAAGAGAAGCGTTGATAGATCAAGAATTGATAGATCAAGGATTGATCACCCAACATTGATGATAAATAGGTACTAGAACATGGTTCAATAGAAATTATAATGGTTGGTATGACAAGAAAGATATGTAGTGGTGAAGGGTCTTGACTTGGTTTCCTTCCTACTTAGTATAACAAAAGAGTTAGGTTTGAGTATTACCATGGTGCTCAAGGTAGGAATAGATAAGAATAAGATAGATCAAGATTTAGCTATTGAATTCCTTTAACTTGAGTTATATACTTAACTTGTTATTATGAGTTGTTATAAAGAATACCATGATGTGATCTCTAGAATATTTGGTGTTTATCATTAAATAATGTGTTGTAGATTTTAGCTTTATTTCATTTGATCTACCCATAGATAAAATTACATTTACCCAAAATAAAGTTTCAGCAAAGGTCATATTGAAACTTATCGCACTCAGCGTGATGATCTACTTCATTTCCACCAAGTTAAGAGAAGCATCAATTACTTTGACAAGTTTTAATCAAAAGCGCGAAAATTATTCAGATTTTCTATGGATGAATGCAATGCACATATCTGATCTTATCTTATTTCTAAACTCTAATGCTAGGATGTTACAGTTTATTACTTTCTAAGATGATTACTTATTGGTGTTTACTTTGCAATTAAATATTGCACTTGCATTAGCAATCATCATATTAAACTTTGCATCTATTGATAATAAATTCCAATCCATATCCGCATAGATTAAACTTGAGATGTTGATATGTTAGCAACGTAACTATGAAATTTTTAGTTTGTTAAGTTATTATATCATAAATTGACATCATAGTTAGATCTTCGAACATTATTTTTAATGTTTTATGGGATTTCGCATAAAGCCCCTTTATTTTGGTTATAACTCTATAGGACAGAAAACCCTATTTTTACGTATTTTTTACTTTTAGTAACCTTCTCAAACTTAAATTGGACAAAGATTTTTTGCCACATAATTTTTCATCAAGTACCCTGGGACCAATGAGCAGCTTGGAGGCCACCTAGAGGCCCAAGAACGACATGGATGGCTAGCCCATTGGACATGCAATTTCCTTGATTATTTTGTCTTTGTTTTGGCCTAAAACCATTTTTATATATTCGAGATTTCACGAGTTCTAGAGGAGACAGCCACCGTGATAGAAACACCGGAAACAGAGATAGAAACTACGCCTCCGTTGAAGATTGGATGGGGAAACACTAGAAGCCACCCCCGGTTGCTCTTTCGACTCCTCCAACATCGTCTCCGCCGCCACCATGACAAAGAGGGAGTAGTCCACCCTATACTATGTGTGTGGCACAGTAGCTTGATCTCCCTCTGTGTGTGTGCGTGCACTATCATGTTTTTAGAATTATATGAGTTATCATACATGATTATATTCACATATGTAATTTCCCTATGGTGGACCTTATGATTATGTGATGAGATGTGAGATGCAATTTCAATATGCATTTTTAGATGCATACTACTATTACCCTATCCATGTATGATTTTACTGATCAAACTAGAATTCTAGGACGCGAGAGGGGGACATATGTGTTATATGGAGTAAAATAGTAGTAGTGATTGGATATTGACAGAAAATTTAGGAGATGCCATGATTTTTACCTTTCTATGTTTACTTCACTTGAGAGAAGGGATACTATTTTCTAGTCTATCTAATGAAAAAAAGAAAGTCTTGTTTGTTCGAGTTAGTGCATGAGAGATCCAACATCATGTCATCCACTTAAATCAGTACACTATATAGCCATCAGAATGCAGCCACCTAAATATTAGTGTGCAATATTTTATCTTACTAGTGGACCATTAAAGAGATTTGTTGCATCATCTCTATATTAGGACATGATTTCCATATAAATACGGATCAAACACCACATAGTTGTATCAATATTATTTTGTCTAAAAAGGCTATATTCTTGCCAGCTTGTTTACGAGAGAGAGAGATCAAATAAACCCATGAACTTTGGTACATGTTTCGCCATAAGAAACATATTTTACATTAATTTACTTGCATTTCCATTTTTTTGCACTATATTAATCCGAAAATACAAAAAATCCTTTACTTGAATCTATAGTTTGCATATTTATTCCACCATAAACAATATTTTCTTGTACCATTGCATTTGTGTTTTACTTTATTAACTTTCTTTTCAACTCATTCTAAAAGGTCGGGTTGCTTGACAGCCACCAAATGGAGTTGGGGATACAATGCGATCATATTTTTTACATGATAGTGAGAGAGGACAGTGAAAGAGAACTAGAAAATCCCCCAGTGTTTGACTATACTCTGAGCCACCTTTGTGGGTAAATTACCGCTTGCTACAATACGCCGCGCTTGGAGTCCCAACGAGTAGATGCACAGGTAGTTTATTGACTTCATCATGTAAACAAGTTTTGTGCCACATTAGGCCATGTCGTATGAAGATATGACATAATATCTAACATAGGTCACTCACATGATAGTTAGGTGACATGTCAGGAGATTTGGATTAGCATTGTTCTATTCTATAAAGAAGATGGTACTGATTTTTATGCACATCTCTGATGAATATTTTCATCATAGAATTGCAACACAACTACAACGGAATGATCTTCATCATACAAACATACATATATTACATACGACAAACATTCTATGGTGGTAATAAGTTTGGAATAAAAGTTCTTTTATGGTGGAAACAGTTTTCCTATGATGGGAGGGTTTTGTCACATACAATCATATTTGTAGTAGTCCACTGTAGCTATGTTTGTTTGATCATATTGATTACTATCATTTAAGTTTTCTTAGTGATTTGCGGCACAAAATAATTCCAATATGACACTATAACATCCCAAATTTTGTATTAAGATGTTACTAGAAGCATGCATCATATCATTTGCATCATGGCATCATCTAACAAAATTGCATCAAAGCCCTAGTTTTGTTTTTTCCCCACTTGGTCTTATAAAGGCAGTAGGGGGATTTCTAAGACGAGCCTTATGATAAATATGCAAAAGGGTTATATTATGACCTTATGATAACCACCTCATTTTTACAAAAATTTAAAAACCAGTTTCACTAAATTTGGAGCTGATATGCAAAAGTTATTAAAGTTCTGCTAAAACATAAAATAACAAAAGTATAAAAAAACTAGCTAACCTAACCTATTTGGGCCTGCCCGCGCAGGCCGCACCCCACTGCCCCGCGTGCGCGTCACTTAAGCCTAGCTGGCCGCTAGCGCCCGCAGCCGCTACCACCCGGCCCCACCATCGTCGTCCTCCCAGTTGAGTCTGCAATGAACACGAACAACACCTCCCGATACCGATGCATGGATAGGCTCCGATTCAAACTGTTTTCGGCTGCCCCCTCCCCCATGCCTCTGTCATATAAAAGCCACGGACCCATCCCTCGTTTCCCCTAAAAAAACCCTAGCAAAACCACACCTAATCGCTGCCCAATTTTGGACTCCATTGCCGCCGCCGAAGCTCGGGAGCTCGAGGTTGAGCACAATTTCCGTCGCCCCTTGCCCCATTTTCCCTACATACCTCTTCCCCTTGAACCACTTATTCTTATCATGCACATCTCTACATTTGATTTGCAGAGAGCCTCCCCCAATATCTCGCCGACATCTCGCCAGAGCTCGCGGGGTTTGGCGGGGCACTGTCGCAGTAGGAGGAAGAGAGGGGTGACGCCATGAATGCGAAGGAGATAGAGAGAAGGAGCCGCTCACCATCTACTACACCGCCACCTCGGGGGACCATCCAATCGTCGCCGAGCATCGCCACCTGAATGCACCGCCGTCGCTCTCCACCGTCAACGCCATCATCGCTGACCCTAGGTTGGTCGCGCTCATCCCCGTCCGTTAGATTGAGAATCTGCGGCTACGATTAGATGGTGCTAGCAAAGAGGTACCGCCCAATCATATCCTGTAACATCCCTAAAATCATGATTTCAAAGTTTGCATATCATTCATGCATGCATATAGATTTGAGATCAATTTCAAACTCATTTCAGAAAAACAGAAGCACATAGTGCTATGATTTTATGTGAGCAGATTTAAATCAAATGGCCATCCCCATTTGAGAGTTTGAATGATTTCAAACCTAGCTTGTTTGTATTCCTTATAGAAAGGATTGAGTGTGGTTTTGGACCAAGATTTACAAATTGGAAATAGTTTCAAAAACCATTTTTCAAATTTTGCAAACCAAGTGCCAAGTCTCTGTTATTTTATTCTCCAAGCTTGACCAAGCCTTTGCAAAGCAACCACTTGGGTTATGACCTATTTTTGAGATCATTACACCACTACAAAACCTCAAGAAGATTTGAATTCAAATGAAACTTGAATTCATTTGAAAATCAATTCAGAAAATTGAAATAGAAAAAGAAAAAGGAGAAAGAATTAGAAAAGGGCCGGCGCCAGGATTCTAGCCCAGCATCTGAACAGGCCCAGCTAGCCCACCCGGGCCATTCCTCTCTCTCTCGCCTGCAGCGCTTACCCTGCATCGGCGACGGACCCCACCTCCTCTTGGCGTTTCTTGTGGCGGGCCCTCTCCACGTCGCCCTCGTCTTCCCCAAACCGCGCCCGCGACCACGTCGCCGCTGCTGTCAAGGCCGGTAATGGCGCGGCGTAATTAGACTTAATGCCGCAGGCGTTTCCTGTCGCGCCTGGGCCTATTTAATCCCCTCTGCATCGCGAGCATTTCCCCCCACTCTCCTCGCTCACTCCACCACCAGGCTGCGCGCATTTTCTCTCGAAGCCCCGCAGTACCGACGACTCCGGCGACCGATTCCGGTGAGCCTCGACCGCCCCCCTCTCTCTGGTTCAAACGATGATGCCCAGCTTGATCTTGCGCATCCGCTGACGCCTTTCTTTTGCCTGCTCGTGACCCAGGTCGTCGTCTCCGTCCACGACCGAAACCACCTGCACCGCCGATAGACTCCGGCGACCAATTAAGGTAAAACCCGAGCGCCCCTTGCCCCCTCCTTCACGCGAGTTTGTTTGCATGCGTCTTGCGCAACTCCTGATGCCTCTGGTTCGTGCTAGGGCGACGCCAAACATCGGCAACAACCACGACTGCAAGCGACAGACGCCGCCCGCAACTCCGACGAGCCCCTGAGACCGTGCCAGCGCGCCCCTTCGCAAACCAACGCCACGTCGAGCTTCAACACGCCACCGTGGATCTGGTAAGCTACTTCCCCCACTCCCGCGCGACCTAGAGCGCCAGCACCGCCGCTGTCAGACGCGCCGCCGCCAGTCGCCGCCGCTAGCGCCGCTCGTGTTTGGTCAGAACGATTAGGAGCGTTAGATGCAGATCCTGCGGCTGAGATTAGAAGTGAGCGAAGAGGTAAGCGCGCATCTGAGCCGCTAGATCTTACTTAGATCCTACGGCCCGCAGAGCTCGATCCGGCGAACTGCAGCGCCAATAGAAACACGACGCGTGGCTAGGGTTAGATTCAAAAACAGAATTCAAATCAGATTTAGATCCAAATTTCAAATGGCTATAACTTTTGATTCCCACGTTAGATTTTTGCAAATTTTATACCGTTGGAATCAGTGAGACAAGCCCTTTCTGAATCTGCAATGTGTTTAACAAAAAGTTTCTGTCAAAATGACTTTTTAGGCAGAAACTTGTTTAGGACCATTTTGAGTATAGATTTTGTTTAGCAAATGGTTTTAGTGCTAAATAAGTTTAGTTAGCAAGTTTTTGACTTGGTTATGTTTCTGTATCATGCACTTGCTTGGTGGAGTTTTCAAAAATCATCACTTAGCATTTTCTTGCATGCATGCATTCATATTTTTGTTTGTATATGAATTGTGTGTAATTTTGTGCTACAAATTTTTGTGTAGATTTTGCTAGTGACTGTGATTGTGAAGAGTGCTACTCTCCCCATTACCAAGGCAAGTGGTACTTCATGATATTTCCATCCCTATATTTTGTACAAGCATTAGAAATATTTTGCTAAGTCTTGCATGTTACTATTTTTGCCAAATGCTATGTTGGGAAATCCTAAGTAGTTGTAGAATTGTAGAATTGCTAGGGAATTTTCCTAAGTTAAGTTACTATGCCATGCTTAGCCTAGCTAGTAGCAAACAAGGGTTGGTAAAGTATATACATGCTATGATGAAAATGTTTCTAAGTCTTGAGACTTATGTTTTTCTTAATAAAACAACTAAGTCAATGAACCTCCTGGGTGAAATGGGACTTGAATGGTGGTTTTTGGTTGAGTGGTTACACAAGGCCCATGGATATGGTTTACCTTGTGTATCACACTTGTGGTATGCCACCCAGGCACAAAGGGATTTGGAGGCCAAGTGTTGAGAAGCTTATAGTGCAGCCACTTGGAAATATGGGCTCTGCCTTGATCATATAGGTTGCTAGAACTTAGTCATTTGGACAGTTGGTGGTAGTGGGATGATAGGTTGGAACGCGTCCATTTGGCTAAGGGAAGGCTTCTGAAAGGTCCTGTCTTGGGAAACCAAGTCTGGTGGGGAAAGTGCACAACCTCTGCAGATGGAAAATATAAGTACTTAGCCAAGTCCATGGCAATGGACAACTTGAGCATCAAGACATGGAAGCTACAAGAATCTCATCACTCCAACTTCTAAGTAAAAATTGGTGGGTGAACAAGGGTGAAGGACCCCAATGTCTATTGGTGGTTTCTTGGGAAAGTTTTTGACAAAGAAAAACTTAGTGATTTCAACTAATAGGAAAAACCTATTTTGAGCAAAGCAAGCCAAGCTACACTTAGCCAAAATGCATATAGTAATATAGTCCACTTAAAATTTACTAAGGTATCACTTGCCAATACTATTCCAAAGTATTGACCCCTTTGTACTGTAACTTGTGATGTTGCAGGTTACTCCGATGATGATTAGGAGTCATGAGTCTACACTCAACATGCTTGCCTGTGGCACATGAAGATGAAGACTTATGTTTATTTACTTATTCCAAAAACTCTTGTATTAGGCCTATGGCCCTGAGTTGTAAAAGACTATGTTTTATCTCTGGAATGAATGTAATAAATGAACTTTGTATCTGTGTACTTCATCTTAAACTATGGATGCTAGCAATGATCCAGGGACTAGCATTGCAATCACAGGGATCCTTTTCCTTTACAAAGGAGGGATCTTACAGATGGTATCAGAGCACTGTGTTTCCTGTAGGATTATGACCCTAGGATTGGAAACCACTAAGGAAAAAAATTCAACTACTTCTACACTTGTCTATTCTTCTCGTAAACTTTTCTAATCTTCTCATCTCTATTTGTAGATGAACTCCATCAACGAAGCCGTGAAGAAAGAACCACTCATGACCATGACCTTGGAGTGTGAGACTGAGTTTCCCAAAATTCTCAAGGACCTCATGGTGGCAATGGAAATACATGGTGCAGCTGTGTACAAAGGCTTTCTAGTGATGGATGAAGGAGTTGAGTACTGGTGGGTGCAACTTCACTTGTACAAAATCAAGGAAGATAACCACAAAGAAAGAGGATTCTGCATGTACACCAACACTGTGGTGCACACCACATTCTTTGAGTCAGCAAGGGAAGCAGCTTGGAGGACTATCAAAGAACTTAGTGCTAGAGTCAAGTGCAGAATGCTCAACCTCCAAAAAGACTTAGAGAAAGAGAAGGAACATACCCAAGAGTTGGAAGCCACCAACCAAACCTTAAGGGGAGATATTATAGACTTAGTGATGGAATCATGTGAGCAAGATAGACTGATTGCCTCTAGGAACATTGTGTTAGCCAACAGAACCAGTGAGATAGGATTGTAAACGCACTTCGTTAGTTGGACCACCACCTATCACCTTATTTTCCAAAATGATACCTTAAATAAGTTTGGACCCTGATTGATGTAATGGATTCATGTATGCATGACTTGTGTGATTTTGTGTTCCAAGGATATGTATGAAATGTTTGTCTTGTTTTATCTTAAATTGTGTTGTCCTAACTTTTCTATCTTATAAATAGATGCCTATTACCATCAGCACTGTTGAGGAGTTCCAGGTTACCCGCTTTGGTCCTCGTATCGTTGAGCTTACCACTTTGCTCAATCTCCCTCTTCCCACCATCATGGTGCATCCACTCACCAAGTTCGAGATGAAGGACCTCTGGGGCTTCAAGGTGAACCAGCCCGGACGCCAGACGGAGCCTACTACGGAGGCCATCGTCTTCAAGCTTATGCACGACGACAGGGAGAAAGGCATGGAGGTAGTCATGCAGGACCTGATAGGACGTCTGCTAGGCCGTCACTCCCGACAGGTTAGGGGCACCCACTTCCACGTCTTCGGAAGACGTGATGATGATGGAGAGTCCATCGACTTTGAGGACGACTCGAGGGACGCAGCAGAGCCGATATGTCTCTATCTCCAGGACTTAGAGTCTCTCATTAGGCACGTGGACACGGATAGGACGAACGTCATGCTCAGCAATGACGAGCTCCAGGTGCAGCTTCGCGAGAAGGACAAGCTTTTCGCACAGCAGGACGAGATAGTCAAGGAAATGGAGGCGAAGTTCGAGACCCAGGACCGTAAGTTCAAGAGTTAGGAGAAACGCGTCCAGGATAGGAACAAGAAGATCCGGGACATGACTGAAGAACTGAAGTCCAAGGATTTTGAGCTAGAGCAGCAGCAGATGGTGATCGAGAGGCTTCGCTCCCAGAAGAGGGCTCTCAAGACCAAGATCGAGTCCTTGACCACTACTATTGAGGAGAACAAGACCGCGATGGAGAACACAGGTCTTACCTTCGTCGAGGAGGAGATTGATGCTGATCAGTAGACTTGACTACTCGTTTATCTTTTATTATCATACTTGTTATTTGTGAACTTGTTATTGGACCATCCGACATGTGGATGGCTTGCCACTTGTGTGTTTTACTTTGAGAACTTGTTATCCTGTTGTTGAGCTTTTATCTTTGTGATGCATGCTATGTGTTTGCTTATGTGATTTAATGTGCATAAAACATCTATGGGTATCTCATTCTTATCTCTATTTGAACAAACCACAGATGCCTCCCCGTCGCGCAAACCCCAACCCCAACAACATCACTCCAGAAATGTAGCAAATGATGAATGCTCAAACACAGCTTATGCAGATGATGACAACATTCATCCCAAACCAGAATAACAACAACAACCCCAATAACAACAACAACAACCCTCCGGGCTTTGATATGCTCACCAGATTTCTGCGTTTGAGGCCAGCTAAGTTCTCGGGGACGACTGATCCCATGGTGGACAATGATTGGCTATGTTCTGTGAACAAGGACTTAGTGATCGTGGGCTGCACGGATGCTGAAAAGGTCAGGTTCGCATCACATCTGCTGGAAGGGCCCGCCGCCACTTGGTGGGACAACTTCCAAATCACCACTCCTATAAATGAGGTGACTTGGGCTATCTTTGAGGAAGCCTTTCGCATTGCTCATATCTCGTCAGGAATAATGAGCCTGAAAAAGAAAGAGTTCCACAATCTGAAGCAGCGCCACCGCAGCGTGGCTGAATACATTGAGGAGTTCAACAATCTGGTGCGTTATGCACCGGATGAGGTTGACACAGATGCCAAAAGAAAGGAGAAATTTCTGGAAGGCTTGAATGATGAGCTGAATCTGCAGCTGGCTGTGGCATATGTTCCCACTTATCAGTCGCTCTGTGACAAGGCGGCTATATTGGAGAACAAAATGAAGCAAGTCGAGAGTAGGAAGAGGAAACACTCCGACAAGCATAGCTCGGGATCGTCTCACAAACGATCTCACTATGATGACAGTGGAAGCTCAGGATCCCACAAGCATGGGAAATTCAACAAGCACCACAACCACAACCGTCATGACAACAAGCATCATCGCAGTCATGACAATGACAAATACAAGAACCACAAGAGTGGACATAAGAGCCACCACAGTGGGAATGGTAGTGGAAGTGGAAGTCAGCCTGCTAAGAGAGACATCAGTCAGGTTGAGTGCTTCAAATGCAAGAAGATGGGACACTATGCAAATGAGTGCCCGAAAAGAAAGTTGAATGACCTGTCAAGCCCAATCCTTTCCAGAAAGGTCAGGTGAACCACATTAATGTGGAGGAGGTCTATGAGGAACCTGACGCTGTTGCTGGTAAGTTCAGACTCAATTCCATTCCAGCATTTGTACTCTTTGATACTGGTGCATCTCATTCATTCATATCAAGAGCATTTGTTGAAAGAAATGAACTACCGGCAGAAACTATTGGGTGTCCTATAAAAGTAAGTTCTCCTGGTGGAGAAATGATAGTGAATTCAGGATGCCATGACCTAGTCATAGAATTTGGGAAGTATAAGTTTCCCGTTAACTTGATAATATTAAACTCCCAAGGTTTGGATATCATTCTGGGAATGGACTGGATGACTAAGTACAAAGGAGTGATAGATTGTGCCAGCCATACTGTCTCACTCACAACTCCGGATAATAAAAGGATCAGATTTAAGACCAGCTTTGGAGCAAAAAGGAGTATGCTTAATTCTCTTAAGGGGGTTAGCATGGACAGTGTACCAATTGTATGTGAGTATCCGGATGTATTTCCGGAAGAATTACCAGGAATGCCACCAGATAGAGATGTGGAGTTTCTGATAGATTTGGTACCAGGTTCTGGACCAATAGCAAAGAGACCATACAAAATGTCAGTTGATGAACTGAAAGAGCTCAAGAAGCAACTAGGAGAACGATTGCGAAAGGATTTATTCAACCAAGTTCTTCATCTTGGGGAGCCCCAGTTTTGTTCATGGAGAAGAAAGATAGAAGCCAAAGGTTATGCATAGATTACCGTTCACTCAACGAGGTAACTATCAAGAACAAATATCCTTTGCCTAGAAACAATGACTTGTTTGATCAGCTAGAAGGAGCATGTGTGTTCTCAAAGATTGATCTCCGGTCAGGCTATTTTCAACTCAAGATAAGAGAGCAAGACATACCTAAAACAGCCTTCACCACCAGGTATGGATTGTATGAGTATACCGTAATGCCTTTCGGCTTGACCAATGCTCCAGCATACTTCATGAATATGATGAACAAGGTGTTCATGGAATTTCTTGACAAGTTCGTTGGCGTTTTCATCGATGACATCTTAGTCTACTCCAAGAGCAAAGAAGAGCATGAGGGACACTTGCGTTTGATACTTGAGAAGTTGAGAGAGCATAAACTATATGAAAAATTCAGCAAGTGTGAGTTCTGGTTAGAAGAAGTTGGTTTTCTTGGTCATGTTATGACAAAGGATGGTGTGGCAGTTGATCCTGCTAAGGTTTCAGCTGTGACGGAATGGGAATCTCCCAAGAATGTAAAAGAAGTTCGTAGTTTCCTTGGCTTAGCAGGTTACTACAGAAGATTCATTGAGAATTTCTCAAAGGTTGCTAAGCCCATGACTGAATTATTAAAGAAAGACAAGAAGTTTGCTTGGTCTGAAGGTTGTGAAGTCAGCTTTCAAGAATTGAAGAAGAGACTTGTGACAGGACCAGTTCTATGTCTGCCAGATTTGGAAAAGGATTTCCAAGTATATTGTGATGCGTCTCATCAAGGTTTGGGTGTCGTACTTATGCAAGACGGTAAAGTTGTGGCCTATGCCTCGAGACAACTCAAAACTCATGAGGTGAACTATCCTACTCATGATTTAGAGTTAGCCTCTGTCGTCCATGCACTCAAAACATGGAGGCACTACCTTTTGGGAAAATGTTGCGAAGTGTTCACCGATCACAAGAGTTTGAAGTATATCTTCACCCAGAAGGAAATCAATATGAGACAAAGAAGATGGTTAGAACTTATCAAGGATTATGACTTCAGTTTGCAATACCACCCCGGTAAAGCAAATATTGTAGCAGATGTTCTAAGTCGTAAGGTGTTTGTGAATGGCCTTACCAAAGGAGAATTGCCAGATGATTTGTGTACTTAATTCAAGGAACTCAGATTGGAGATTGTGCCTAAAGGACATCTCATGTCTCTAGATGTCCAACCCACTTTGTTGGACAAGATTCGAGAAGCTCAAAAGACTGATAAAGAAATTGAAGAGATTAAGGAAAGGATTAGCCAAGGGAAAGCTAAAAGTTTCCATGTAGACGAACAAGGTACTTTATGGCACGGGAAACGTATTTGTGTTCCACAAGATCCAGAGATGCGGAAACTGATTCTGCAAGAAGCCCACAACTCCCCGTATTCTATTCATCCGGGTAACACCAAAATGTACATGGACATGAAAGAAAGATTTTGGTGGAACAATCTCAAGAGAGACATCGCCGAACATATTGCTTTGTGTGATGTGTGTAGTAGGGTAAAAGCGGAGCATCAGAAACCAGCAAGTTTACTTCAACCACTACCTATTCCTGATTGGAAATGGGACAAGATTGGTATGGATTTTATTACCGGATTACCAAGGACCAGATCGGTATATGACTCCATATGGGTAGTAGTGGATCGCCTAACTAAAGTGGCTCATTTTATACCCGTGAAGACAACCTATACAAGTGCCAAGTTAGCCAAAATCTACATGAGTAGAATTGTATGCCTTCACGGTGTGCCTAACAGTATTGTGTCCGATAGGGGAACCCAATTCACTTCCCATTTTTGGAGACAACTACATGAGTCATTGGGAACGAGGTTGGAATTCAGTACTGCTTTTCATCCTCAAACCGATGGACAAACAGAAAGGACTAATCAAATTCTGGAAGACATGTTAAGGGCATGTGCCCTAGACTATGGAGCAAGTTGGGATGAAAGTCTGCCTTACGCAGAATTTTCTTATAACAACAGCTATCAAGCCAGCATTGAGATGGCACCGTTTGAGTTTCTCTATGGAAGAAAGTGTACCACCCCATTGTTATGGAATGGTGTGGGAGAAAGAAGTTTATTTGGGCCAGATATTATCAAAGAAGCTGAAGAGAAGGTCAAACTGGTTAAGGACAGGTTGAAGATAGCACAGTCCCGACAGAAAAGCTACGCAGATCCTAAGCGTAGAGAAGTCACCTACGAAGTTGGTGATAGAGCCTATCTTAGAGTATCACCACTTCGTGGAGTGAAAAGATTTGGAGTCAAAGGAAAGTTGGCACCAAGATATGTTGAGCCATTCAAGATTCTGAGTCGCAAAGGAGAAGTTGCTTATGAAATTGAACTGCCAAAGATCTCTATCGCCATCCATAATGTGTTTCATGTGAGTCAGCTTAAGAAATGTCACCCATAAATGGAAGAAACTTCTTTGAAGGATACCATACCTTTGGAAGAAGTTCAACTAGAAAGTGATCTCACTTATGAAGAAAAGCCTATCAAGATTCTTGACACTGCAGAAAGAGTCACAAGGACGAAGACTATCAAGTTTTGCAAAGTACAATGGAATCATCATTCCGAAGAAGAAGCAACATGGGAAAGAGAAGATGATCTTCGGAAAGACCACCGTCACCTATTTGCTAGCCAATCCGAATCTCGAGGGCGAGATTCACCTTAAGGGGGTTAGATTTGTAACATCCCTAAAATCATGATTTCAAAGTTTTCATATCATTCATGCATGCATATAGATTTGAGATCAATTTCAAACTCATTTCAGAAAAATAGAAGCACATAGTGCTATGATTTTATGTGAGCAGATTTAAATCAAATGGCCATCCCCATTTGAGAGTTTGAATGATTTTAATCCTAGCTTGTTTGTATTCCTTATAGAAAGGATTGAGTGTGGTTTTGGACCAAGATTTACAAATTGGAAATAGTTTCAAAAACCATTTTTCAAATTTTGCAAACCAAGTGCCAAGTCTCTGTTATTTTATTCTCCAAGCTTGACCAAGCCTTTGCAAAGCAACCACTTGGGTTATGACCTATTTTTGAGATCATTACACCACTACAAAACCTCAAGAAGATTTGAATTCAAATGAAACTTGAATTCATTTGAAAATCAATTCAGAAAATTGAAACAGAAAAAGAAAAAGGAGAAAGAATTAGAAAAGGGCCGGCGCCAGGATTCTAGCCCAGCATCTGAACAGGCCCAGCTAGACCACCCAGGCCATTCCTCTCTCTCGCCTTGGCCAAAGACACCTGCATCGCGACCAGACCCCACCTCCTCTTCGTGCATTTCGCTGACGAGCGGGCCCTCTCCACGTCGCCCTCGTCTTCCCCAAACCGTGCCCGCGACCACGTCGCCGCTGCTGTCAAGGCTGGTAATGGCGCGGCGTAATTATACTTAATGCCGTAGGCGTTTCCTGTCGCGCCTGGGCCTATTTAATCCCCTCTGCATCGCGAGCATTTCCCCCCACTCTCCTCGCTCACTCCGCCACCAGGCTGCGCGCATTTGCTCTCGAAGCCCCGCAGTACCGATGACTCCGGCGACCGATTCCGGTGAGCCTCGGCCGCCCCCCCCCCTCTCTGGTTCAAACGATGATGCCCAGCTTGATCTTGCGCATAAGCTGACGCCTTTCTTTTGCCTGCTCGTGACCCAGGTCATCGTCTCCGTCCACGACCGAAACCACCTGCGCCGCTGATAGACTCCGGCGACCAATTAAGGTAAAACCCGAGCACCCCTTGCCCCCTCCTTCACGCGAGTTTGTTCGCCTGCGTCTTGCGCAACTCCTGATGCCTCTGGTTCGTGCTAGGGCGACGCCAAACATCGGCAACAACCACGACTGCAAGCGACAGACGCCGCCCGCAACTCCGACGAGCCCCTGAGACCGTGCCGCCTTCGCCAAACCAACGCCACCGAAGCTTCAGCACGCCACCGCGGATCTGGTGCTACTTCCCTCCCTGCGACCTAGAGCGCCCGGCACTTGTTGTCGACGCGCGCGATCGCGCCGCGCTAAGCGCCGCTCGTGTTTGGTCAGAACGATTAGGAGCGTTAGATGCAGATCCTGCGGCTGAGATTAGAAGTGAGCGAAGAGGTAAGCGCGCATCTGAGCCGCCAGATCTTACTTAGATCCTACGGCCCGCAGAGCTCGATCCGGCCGAACCCGTACGCGCCAATAGAAACACGACGCGTGGCTAGGGTTAGATTCAAAAACAGAACTCAAATCAGATTTAGATCCAAATTTCAAATGGCTATAACTTTTGATTCCCACATTAGATTTTTGCAAATTTTATACCGTTGGAATCAGTGAGACAAGCCCTTCCTGAATCTGCAATGTGTTTAACAAAAAGTTTCTGTCAAAATGACTTTCTAGGCAGAAACTTGTTTAGGACCATTTTGAGTATAGATTTTGTTTAGAAAATGGTTTTAGTGCTAAATAAGTTTAGTTAGCAAGTTTTTGACTTGGTTATGTTTCTGTATCATGCACTTGCTTGGTGGAGTCTTCAAAAATCATCACTTAGCATTTTCTTGCATGCATGCATTCATATTTTTGTTTGTATATGAATTGTGTGTAATTTTGTGCTACAAATTTTTGTGTAGATTTTGCTAGTGACTGTGATTGTGAAGAGTGCTACTCTCCCCATTACCAAGGCAAGTGGTACTTCATGATATTTCCATCCCTATATTTTGTACAAGCATTAGAAATATTTTGCTAAGTCTTGCATGTTACTATTTTTGCCAAATGCTATGTTGGGAAATCCTAAGTAGTTGTAGAATTGTAGAATTGCTAGGGAATTTTCCTAAGTTAAGTTACTATGCCATGCTTAGCCTAGCTAGTAGCAAACAAGGGTTGGTAAAGTATATACATGCTATGATGAAAATGTTTCTAAGTCTTGAGACTTATGTTTTTCTTAATAAAACAACTAAGTCAATGAACCTCCTGGGTGGAATGGGACTTGAATGGTGGTTTTTGGTTGAGTGGTTACACAAGGCCCATGGATATGGTTTACCTTGTGTATCACACTTGTGGTATGCCACCCAGGCACAAAGGGATTTGGAGGCCAAGTGTTGAGAAGCTTATAGTGCAGCCACTTGGCAATATGGGCTCTGCCTTGATCATATAGGTTGCTAGAACTTAGTCATTTGGACAGTTGGTGGTAGTGGGATGATAGGTTGGAACGCGTCCATTTGGCTAAGGGAAGGCTTCTGAAAGGTCCTGTCTTGGGAAACCAAGTCTGGTGGGGAAAGTGCACAACCTCTGCAGATGGAAAATATAAGTACTTAGCCAAGTCCATGGCAATGGACAACTTGAGCATCAAGACATGGAAGCTACAAGAATCTCATCACTCCAACTTCTAAGTAAAAATTGGTGGGTGAACAAGGGTGAAGGACCCCAATGTCTATTGGTGGTTTCTTGGGAAAGTAAATCGAATACTTGGCCAAAAATTACAAATGATATACCGTTGGATTGCTAAAATTGTGTAGAACACAGATCTGAAATAAAATTACATGTTTACCGTGGTATTATCTATGTAGAATTTAAACACTATATCAGATTATTTAATTCACAGAAATATAATTGTAACTCCGTTTTAGTTGATTCTTGTTGCGTTGGCTTTGTTATTACAATTTCCACTGGTTAAAATTGTAAAACTTTGCTTAGATGTTTCAGATATGATTCGTGGTAGATTTGAAAATAAAGTAATAATCCAAATTACCTAAAATATGTGGGAAATCGACACTAACAATATCCCCAACACAATAACATCCCTGAACAATATCTTGGTCATTTTGTAACTCATTCTTGCATATTACCATGTTGCATGCATGCATATTATTTCTATGTCTTTGTTTTTGTGTAAGTAGTGATTAGATCTATGTTTGTGTTTTTGTTAGATTGTTCGGAGTGCGCCGAGGAGTATTGTTGTGTAGAGTGCTGCTCGGATCAAGGCAAGTTACACCTCTTGTTCATATAACGTTCCAGTTTTAATTCTATGCATGCTTTGATCTCAAATTCTGTAGTGTGCATGTGTAGGATATTATGGTAGAATTTTTACTTAGTATTATTTTTTCAAGTGCGATGATTTTGTAGTATGCCATGAGTAGTTATATACTCAGGATTTTTCCCCTTCTAATACGTTACCCCTATTTTTGCTAGGTGTTGCTTGCTATGCTATATATATAAAGTACCATTGGGGGTTCGAAAGACAAGAAATTTTCTAAGTATAAAGGCTCTCTTGAGCGATCTTTTCTTCTCAAATCTACTTCAAAATAAAACTAAGTTTTCTTATAGGCGGAATGGTTCTCGGGTCAACGAGTGAGATTTTGGTGGAGGACGGCTGCCCAGGAAACAAAGAAGTCTGCCATGTTTCAGAATTCAGAAGCTTCTAGTGCAACCACAATACATATGGGCTCTGTCTTGGCCTAGTACTTAGTGGGAAACCTCACCTGGGTACCAACATCTGGAGGTTCTTGGCATGGTTTGATCCATAAGGTAGAGGGGCTACAAAGGGAAAGCCTCGCCATGGTCTTGTCTGTAAAAGGACTTGATTGTGGATTGTGGGTAAAGTGCACAAACTCTTGAGAGTATTGCAATCTGATCGATCAACCAATGGCGTGAGTCATATCACCAAAGGGTGGGATTTTGGGGACCTGGTGAGTAATATCCAAGTGTTAGGTTGTTTGGACACTTGGTGAGTAATATCCTCGTGTCACATTCGACCCTACATTACTTAAGCAAATGTTTACAAAGTAGGGTAAAACTCTCTCTCTCTCTCTATCTATCTATCTTTTCTCCACACTTAGAGAAAAACTAGATTTGTGCAAATGAACCCCACAGCCTAAACTAGCATTGCATGTAGAGTTAGTCATATTCCTTCCTTGGTGTAATTTGCTAATACATTCAAAGTATTGACCCAACTTGTTGGCTACATGTTTTATGTGTAGAATCGGAAGATCGAAAGGTGTGTAGGGATCACGAGTCTACACTCAACAAGCCTGGAGCATTGATGGACTCAAGTTATTTATGTTTCCGCTGTAATTTGACCTAGCTATATGCTAAGCAAATTTGTAATAATTTCATACTCTGGATTACTCGTGTAATAATGATGTTATGTTTTACATGATATTCATCGACTGCGAGTGCTAGCTATTGATCCAGGGTCTAGCATGTAAATTATAGGGATCAAGGATTTTACTGATCCGAGGTCACAATAGATGGTATCAGAGCACAAAGTTGCATGTATGACATGACCCCTATGATTGGAAACCACCTTTAACCTTGTGTGCCTTACTCGATTTATTCTTCTAAGTTATTTATGCACTTCTAGTACCTGCTTTTACCTATTTATTTATGTATCTAATCTTTGTTCTTCTAACTTAAAGATGACGAGCTTCTTATACGACACCGTCGTGGACATCGAGCCCGTTCACTTTGGAGGATGCCTTATGGATCTCATCACGCATTTGGGACTTCCCCTGCCAACAATCCAGGGAAGCCCAATGAAGAAACTCCACAAGGACGGCTATTGGGGAGTCAAGGTCATCCAGCCAGGACGATATGAAGGCAAGCGCCCAACGGAGGACATAGCAATCGACACCATCAGCGACTCCAAGGAGAAGGCACTTAGCATTAGCTTGCAACAGCTCATTGGTCACATGTGTGGGCGCCATCAGGAAGATCTTCAAGGTTACTGCAGCACACTTTTTGGAAGGCGTGATAAGGAAGGAGTTCACATGGAGTTGATCTTTGAAGAAAGGACTATGACCAAGTGCCGAAGGACGCAATATCAAGACTTGGAGTGCCACATCCATGACCTTGAAAAGGGTAGCTCCCTCGAGATGCTAAGGAATGATGAGTTGTGCGCTCTCATCAAGGAGAAGGAAGAAATAATCAAGCAGCAGGAGGAGGCGATGAAGGTTCAAGAGGTAAAGTTCAAGGACCAAGAGAAGAAGTTCACTAACCAAGAGAAGAGGGTGATAGAAAAGAATAAGAAGATTAGGGATCTCAAGAAGGAAATCGAGAGCAATGATGTGCAGACCGAGTGTAAGACCCCACCTTTATAAGGTAAAGGTCCATGTGAATTGCAATGCTAGTCCCTGGATCAAATGCTAGCATCCACAGTTTAAGATGAAGTACACAGAAATAAAGGTCTTTATTACATCATCATTCCAGATATAAACATAGTCTTTTATAACTCCATAGCCAAAGGCTAGTACAAGAGTTCATAACATAAGTAAATAAAGTAAAGTCTTCATCTTCATGTGCCACAGGCAAGCATGTTGAGTGTAGACTCATAACCCTAATCTCATCAGAATAACCTGCAACATCATAAGTTATAGCCACAGTGGGTCAATACATTTGGAATTGTATTGGCAAGTGATACCATGGTAGAATAGTAGTATCTAACATCTATATGAATTTGGCTAATAAGTGTAACTTAGGCTTGCTTTGCTCAAAATAGTTTTTTCCTATCAGTTGAAAACACTAAGTTTTTGTTTGACAAAAACTCCCAAGGAACCACCAATAGACATTGGTGAACCTTTACCCTTGTTCAACCACAAGTTTTTAACTTAGAAATTGGGATGAGGAGATCCTTGATAGCTTCAATGTCTTGATGCTCAAATTGTCCATTGCCGGGGACACGGCTAAGTACTTAGGTTTTACTCTCTCGAGAGGTGGTGCACTTTCCCCACAAGACTCGACATGCATTGAGACGAGATCTTTCAGAAGCCTTCCCTTAGACCAAATGAACGCGTTCCATCCTATCACCCCTACCACCATCTGTCCATCTGGCTAACTTATTGCAACCTATATGATCAAGGCAGAGCCCATATGCCATGTGGCTGCACTAGAAGCTTCTAAACACTAAGTATCTCAAATCCCTTTGTTCCCGGGTGTCTTCCCATAAGTGTGATACACAAGGTATAGCATAGACATGGTCCTTGTGTAACCACTCAACATAACCCAATCATACCATTCCACCCAGGTGATTCATTCACTTAGTTGTTTTATTAAGCAAAAACATAAGTCAAAGACTTAGCAAAAATTCCATAGCATGTATATAATACACCCTTGTTTGCTACTAGCTAGGCTAAGCATGATAACATATCAAATATCTTAACTTAGATAAAAATCTACCAATACTACAACTACTAGGATTTCCTAAGGCATAGCATAGTTTATACTTAGCAAAAATTCCATGCAATCCCTATTCAAAATATCACTAGTGCATAGTCAAAATAATAGGACAAATATACATGAAGCACCACTTGCCTTGGTATTTGGGGGAGTAGCAACAATCTTCACAATCACAATCACCACTAGCACCAAAATCTACACATAAAATAATAGCAACAAATTCACATTCCAATATTCAAGCAAAAATATTATGAATGCATGAAAATGTAATGAAATTGACTTTTCTATACTAAACAAGTTAAGTCAAATAGTACTAAACACAAAACAAACTATTTATATTCTAAATAAACTTAAATTTGCTTTAAAATCATTTTCTAAATAATTTATATAGCCAAAATAAGTATATATTTTATTTTGCAAATAGACCTAATTTTACAGAAGCAATATACAAATTCAAGCCACAGTAGTGTAGGATTTATTTTTCTGAATCCAATGGTATATTATTTGCATTTTTTGGATAAACAGAACAAAAGATGTGAATTTTAAAAGTTTAAATCTCTAATAGATTCAACAGATTTTAAATCTAAATCTCACACACGTGGACGCATCTGATTGGCCCGTACCACTTCGCGCAGATAGGCCAACATGGGCCATAGAATTTAAGTTAGATCAAGTGGCTCAGATCTAATCGTACCCCTTCGTTAAGTGATCTAATCAGATCCACTTGATCTGGATCTGACGGCTACGACGCGTGCGACCAGAATCTGGCGGCGCTAATGGGTGCTAGCGGCGGCGGCGCTACTAGCGACGGTGTTTCGGCGATTCCAGAGGGGGATAGGGGCTGCGGTGATGCTTACCAGATTCGCGAGAACACGAGAATGCTCAAGGTGTCGCTGGCGTGGGAGGGGGCATGCTAAAGTGGCCGTGAGAGCTCGTCGGAAACCTTGTTGGCGTTGGGCACGGGTTGGCGGAGACGATGGCGAAGCTCTGGATCACCCTAGCACAAACCAGAGGCATCAGGGCATGCGCAAGGTTTAGGCGAACATAATCATTTGATTTAGAGGCCAACGGGCAGTCGCGTTTTACCACAATTGCTCGCCGGAGACGAGGGCGGCGTTAGGTGTTTTTGGTGGTTGATGGAGTCGACGCTCTGGATCACGAGCAGACAAACAAAGTATATGAGAAGAAGAGCATGAGCAAGGAGATCACAATAGCATGAACGAGAAGGGGCGGGGTGGACGGAGCTCACCGGAATAGCTCACCGGAGATGCTCGGGCAGCGGCGTCGCAAGTGCAAATACGCGCAGCCTGGTGGCATTCTGGTGAGGAAAGTTGGGGGAAATGACCGCAGCGGCGAGAGGGTTAAGTAGCCAGCGAGGGCGAGGGAATCATGCAGAGGATCAATGTATATTAAGCTCGTAATCAACACGGTGTTGATGGGAGAGAAAATGGTCGGCGACTGTGTCTGCATGGGGAAGATGGTGCTAAGATGGCGCGGGGCCACTAGGCAGTGACAGCGAGGTAGGGCGAGTGCGGGTGAGAGAGAGGGGAGAGGGGGGAACGACCGGGTGGGCTTGTTGGGCCTGTTCTGGAGTTGGGACAAAAGGGCAGCGGCTGATTTTTTTTTCCTTTTCCCTTTTCTTTTTCGCTTTGATTTTCCAGGAATAATTTTCAAACCCAAATCAAATGAGTTTGATTTCAAATATTCTCTATATTTTTGTAGTGTGAACTTTGCACCTAAATGTGTGTCAAACAACACTGTTTAGTCCACTACACTTTCATCCTTTAAAAATAAAATAAAACCATGCCTTAATGATATATAGATAATAGGCATAAAAATGGTTTTATTTGGAGTTTTGATTTGAAAAAGTTTGTGCAAGTCAAGGATGCTATGAATGCATGAATGAAATGCAAGATTTTGTAATTCATGAATTTTGTGATGTTACTAATCTAACCCCCTTAAGATGAATCTCTCCCTCGAGATTCGGATTGGCTAGCAAATAGGTGAGGGTGATCTTTTTGAAGGTCATCTTCTCTTTCACAAGTTGCTTCCTCTTCGAAATAATGGTTCCACTGAACTTTGCAGAATTTGATAGTCTTAGTCCTAGTAACTCTTTCTGCAGTCTCAAGAATCTTGATAGGTTTCTCCTCATAGGTGAGATCACTTTCTAACTGAACCTCTTCCAAAGGTATAGTATCCTTTAAAGAAGTTTCTTCCATCTCTGGATGGCATTTCTTGAACTGACTCACATGGAACACATTGTGAACCACTGACAGTGATTCAAGCAATTCAATCTCATAAGCTACTTCTCCTTTGCGACTCAAAATCTTGAATGGTCCAACGTATCTTGGTGCCAACTTTCCTTTGACTCCAAATCTCTTCACACCACGAAGTGGTGAGACTCTAAGATAAGCTCTATCACCTACCTAATAGGTGACTTCTCTACGCTTTGGATCTGTGTAGCTCTTTTGTCGAGACTGGGCTATCTTCAACTTGTCCTTTACCAATTTGACTTTCTCTTCAGCTTCCTTAATCAGTTATGGTTCAAACAAATTTCTTTCTCCAACACCACTCCATAGTAGTGGCGCAGTACACTTTCTAGAGATATTCAAACGGTGCCATCTCAATACTGTCTTGATAGCTATTATTGTAAGAGAATTATGCATAAGGCAGACTTTCATCCCAACCAGCACCATAGTCTAGGGCACATGCCCTCAACATATCCTCCAAAATCTGATTGGTCCTTTCTGTCTGTCCATCACTCTAGGGGTGAAATGCTGTGCTGAACTCTAATCTTGTTCCCAATGACTCATGCAGTTGTCGCCAAAAATGCAAAGTGAACTGAGTCCCTCTATCAGACACAATCATGTTAATATAGATCTTGGCTAACTTAGCACTTGTATATGTAGTCTTCACGGGTATGAAATGAGCAACTTTAGTTAGGCGATCTACCAACACCCAAATGGAATCATATCCAGATCTAGTCCTTGGCAGCCCGATGATGAAATCCATACCAATCTTGTCCCACTTCCAATCAAGAATAGGTAGTGGTTGTAATAATCCTGCCGGTTTCTGATGTTCCGCTTTCACTCGACTTCACACATCACACAAAGCAATATGTTATGCGATGTCCTTCTTGAGATTATTCCACCAGAATCTTTCCTTCACAATCATGTACATTTTGGTGTTACCCGGATGAATGGAATATGGTGAGTTGTGTGCTTCTTGTAGAATCAGTTTCTGAAGCTTCGGATCTTGTGGAATATAGATATGTTTTCCATACCATAAAGTACCATGTTCGTCTACAAGGAAACCTTTAGCTTTCCCCTTATTAATTTTACCTTCGATCTCTTCAATTTCCTTGTCCATCTTTTGGGCTTCCTTGATCTTGTCCAACAATGTGGGTTGAACATCCAATGACATGATATGTCCTTCAGGTACTATCTCCAATCTGAGATCTTAGAATTGGGCACACAGATCATATGGCAATTCTCCCTTAGTAAGGCCATTCACATAAACCTTACAGCTTAAAGCATCTGCTACAACATTTTCTTTACCGGGATGGTATTGCAAACTCAAGTCATAGTCCTTGATGAGATCAAGCCATCTTATTTGTCTCATATTGATTTCCTTCTGAGTGAATATATAGTTTAAACTCTTGTGATCTTTGAACACTTCACAACGTTTTCCCAAAAGATAATGTCTCCATGTTTTGAGTGCATGGACAACAGAGGCTAACTCTAAATCATGAGTAGGATAATTCACTTCATGAGTTTAGAGTTGTCTCGAGGCATAAGCTACAACTTTCCCTTCTTTCATCAACATTCCACCCAAAACTTGGTGATATGCATCACAATATATTTGGAAATCCTTCTCCAAATCTGGCAGACATAAGACTGGTGCTGTCACTAGTCTCTTCTTCAATTCTTGGAAACTGAGTTCACATCCTTTAGTCCAATCAAACTTCTTTTCTTTCTTGAGTAACTCTGTCATTGGCTTAGCTACCTTTGAGAAATTATCAATGAATCTTCTATAATATCCTACCAAGCCAAGGAAACTACGAGCTTCTTTCACTGACTTGGGAGATTCCCACTCAGTTACAGCTGACACTTTTGCGGGATCGACAGCTATACCATCTACCGAAACAATATGTCCGAGAAATCCAACTTCATTCAACAAGAATTCACACTTGCTGAATTTGGCATACAGCTTGTGCTCCCTGAGTTTCTCAAGTATCAAATGCAAATGCTCCTCATGCTCTTATTTGCTCTTGGAATATATCAAAATGTTGTCGAGGAATACGACAAAAAACTTGTCAAGAAACACCATGAACACTGTGTTCATCATGTTCATGAAATAGGCTGGTGCATTCGTCAAACCAAATGGAATCACGGTGTACTCATACAATCCATACCTAGTGGTGAAACAAGTATTAGGTATGTCTTGCTCTCTAATCTTAAGCTGAAAATAGCCTGATCGGAGATCAATATTTGAGAACACACGGGCTCCTTC
This sequence comes from Avena insularis, assembly GCA_023614405.1. Classification (NCBI taxonomy): domain Eukaryota; kingdom Viridiplantae; phylum Streptophyta; class Magnoliopsida; order Poales; family Poaceae; genus Avena; species Avena insularis. The sequence continues at coordinate 144,338,144 of CM042697.1, forward strand.
TAGCTAATCAAACAGATCGCTGATTCTAGGCAAAGGATATTTGTTCTTGATAGTCACCTCGTTGAGTGATCGATAGTCTATGCACAACCTTTGACTTATATCTTTCTTCTCAACAAACAGAACTGGTGCACCCCAAGATGAAGAACTTGGTTGAATAAATCCTTTCTGCAACTGTTCTCCAAGTTGTTTCTTGAGTTCTTTCAACTCGTCAACTAACATCTTGTTGGGTATCTTTGCTATTGGTCCTGATCCCGACAGTAGGTCAATTAGAAACTCTACATCTCTATCCGGTGGCATTCCAGGCAATTCCTCCGAAAACACATCCGGATACTCTCTCACAATTAGCACACTGTCTATGCTAACCCCCTTAAGAGAATTTAACTTACTTCCTTTAGATTCAAAGTTAAACTTGAACCTCGCCAATCGAATCACGGTGAGCCCATGGTCCCTGTGGACCCTTCCCCTTCCTCCCTCCTACTTTGGAGTGTGCTGCCACCATTGCTCCGCCGTCCACCGCTGCAGTAGTATCCGCCGTCGTCGCCCCTATGTCCAAAACCAAGCAGCGCCGCCACTGTTTGGTTCCTCGTCCCCTCCCGGTTTCAACACGAGTAGTCACGCCTCCCAGCGAGCCCTCTAGTGCCACCGCCGACGACCATCTGACGCGGGTCGTCGTGATGATGTCACACTGGCATGGCCATGACGTGTCTGTGGGTCCCATTGACCGCTGACCGTCCAGCGTGGGTCTGACGTGTCCCTAAGGCCCACATGTCAGCCATAGTGGCTAGGCTCAGCCGCAGTGAGAAACAACCCTGGCCCCCTAGTTAACATCACAGTGACGCAGTAAACCCTTGTAAATTGGTTTAATAATTCCAGAAAATGTTATAATCTTGTAAATTCAATAACTTTTTATTTGTAAGTTGGAAAAATACAAATAATATATCAAAATGTTCAAAAAAATGAGAACAATCTATTTAAGCTATAATCATGCATTGTTAAGCAACTTACATGGCAAGTTTAATTAGAGAACAAAACCAACCCCTCTCATATACATCTGGAGTTTCCCTGAGTTAGGGTTTTCACCCCTCGGAACCCCGATGAAACTGTCAAGCATGTTTAAGGGTTTCATTCCAATACAATTTAACTTGTCATATCATCATCCTTGTTTGAGCATTGCATCGATGCCATGTGTTGATTGTTTCCCTCTCTTTCCGGTGTTTGCTTCTTCCCGGTAGAATATGATATCGAGATCGAAGACCAAGATCAACACCGTCGAAGTTCGAAGATCGACGAACAATACTTGACCAATTGTAACCAAGTCAAGTACCAGATGTCCAAAGCTCTGCTTTCTGGTTATCAACAGGAAAAGGCAAGCGTAGCCCCACCATTATATAATCCTATGATTTCGAAAGCATTTCAATTCCTGCCATGATGCATACGATTCTACTATGGTATTTTATCGATAGATAGAGTATCCTATTTGTTGCATTACTCCCTTTGAGCTTATATTACCTGATCCACTGCTCCTAGCATAACTAGGTTTGGCTTGTGTGCACTGCTAGAGCTTATATCTATGTCTTGCTTAGCCATGCTTAGCTATTGAGTCTGGTTCATCCAGATGATGTATCAGATGCAGAGAATCTAGTATGACAGGAGAACGCGATGTGATGACATCAGAGGTGATATGAGATTAAACATGCTAAGGCTTGTATGGGAGGCCACAGTGGGATGTGGTTTTTCTAGTCCCATGCTCGCCACCCTTAGGACCCTAGGTTCTTACCTCTTCAACCAAGACGAGCGTACAACCACACGGGGTAAATTGGGACCCCTTGATTAACTAACTTGCCTAGGCTAGTCCATGAGTCCGTAGTTAGCGTTTTGGCATCTATATATTTGGATGGGTTGAAGATGGTGCATCATACAGGGCATGACCAAGGAGGAAAGAGGCTCCGGGAGTACTCCCGATCCTTGGACATAGAGATATGGTCTGATGGAACCCTTTCTTGGAGACTCATGGATTAGGCGAAAGCAAGGTAAAACGGTCGTGTCCAACCACACCCTCTACCATCACACCAAGGAAGTGTGTCAAGTGGCGCTAAGAGTCGGTTGGTACGTGTGGGTAAAGTTGTACACCCCTGCAGGGTAATAATCTTTCAGAAAGTCTTGACCATGGTTATGGACAACTTGGTAATGGATGGGAGATCATAGAGAACTTTAACCTAATCGTAAAACTTGGCAGTTCAACGTGTGCTTAAGGATGCTTCCTCATGGGTACGAGGGGGTGATCCAAGTGGAGGTTCGATGATGATGATTTGGTGGATATCAAAAGATAATGATCAATGTTTCAGAGATGTCGCTCGCTTATCCCCTTTTAAAACATACTAATTAGACGAGATTCTTCTCTCTCTCTTGTTTTAGAAACAAAGATGGATTTATGCAAAACAACTCCACCAGCCAGAATTCTTGCAGAGTACACCCTGTACTCACCCTTGCTTTGTTGATACTTTTGTAGCAGAGTAATTGTCCCCTGAAGATGAGTTCCGTACTACATCTACATCGACGAGTAGCTTGGGGTTCCCGGTCGATAGCCTGGAATCTATGGGCTGGGACATAATCGTTATGCTTCAGGCCTCCTAGGCCATTTGTTAAGTTTGCTATACTTAATAGCATAATTTTCCTTCTGTTGTTTGATGTTTGTGGTCAGTGACCTCTGATTGTAATAATTTGGTTCTCTTCTCAGTTATGAGCTTGCTGTAATAATTTTTGTGTCGTAGGGTCACTTCCGTGTTACCGATTCTTCACTGGATATCCTCGAGCTCAAGGTTAAGCTTATGTCAGACGGAGGTCTGGGATTTGTTTAGCCCTGATCCCAAGGGTGTCACAGGTCTTGGTATCAGAGCAGTACCGACCGTAGGAAATCCTTGCTATTGGTCGATGTTGAGTCTAGTGCTTGTGAAAAGTATTTGCGAAAACTCTAGTATGCTTCTTTTACTCCATATCCAATTTCGCTCTAACTCTGGGTTATCTTATCTGGTGTTGACTTTGAAAAGTTTTGATATCTCTTCTAGTCTTTCAAAGCTTAGGTACCTTTGGCATGCCATTTCTTAACCAGTTGACCTAGTGTTGAATTCTCTAGAGTTGTGTGTGTTGTGAATTCCTTGTTTCCCTTTTTGTTCCTGTTCATCTGAGAGATTCCTTTCTATCATGATCTCTCTATCCTTTGGACCCACAATATTACATTGTTGGTTCCATAGTGTTCTGATCTAGGCTTCGAGGTCTCCTTTTACCTCGTGTGCCTCCTTTTTGTTTGTTGGGTACTTCAGAAGTCGTTTCTTCTTTCAGAAGCTACCTTGTGATTACTATCTTGAAGTGTACTCTATGTCACTCAAGTAGTAGTTACTTCCTTTCTTTGGGTTTTAACCCTTGGACTTGAATCGAAGATCCCCGAATGTGCTAGATTCTATCATTGTGAATCTTGTACATGAACCTGACCTTTAACCCAAGATCATTTCTTTTGACTCATGTTGCTAATGTTCACACATTACCATGGGATGTCTGGTATTACAATTCTAGCCTTCAAGCTTGTAGTCTTTGTCGCGATTTAATTGTGACAACCAAGGACTTCCCCTACCACATGCTATGGCAGATTTTATTTAATGGAACCAAATAGATCACGACAAAATTTCTCCTCGAGAGTCTCGCATCTACACTCGTGACTCTGCCACACCTTACCTCTTCTATGCATTGGTTTTCGGAAGATTGATAATCTATGCATCCACACCTTGGGATTCCATCCTGAGCATGTTCCTTTCCTTTGTTATTCTCTGACCTTTGTCTACCAGTTGGTAGCCAGGTAGTAAATGTGCATTGGTGTCTTCCAATGCAAGATACTCATGTGGTCCGTCCAGACAAACCATTTCGGGATGTCTAGGAGAAACAAACTCCAGTACCTCGTCGTATCCAGGACCAGGTCAAAGTGTTGTAATCTACAGATCAAGAGGCATTGATTAGCTTCTATATGTTCTATCTTAAAGTGTCACACCCTTTTATACTAAGAGGTCGTGCTGAGTTTCCTGACCCCTTAATGAAGTGATGCTCTTACACATAATTACCCACCCTTACTCGAGCTTTCGCGCTCGTGAGTGATGCGTGTGCGTAGTAATGTGGACATCTGAGATTCTTAGCAATTACATTGTTTTGAACTCTAAGGGCATTTGAGTTATTCTTAACGTGATTGGTTAACCCTATCACTAAGAAAAGAATGATCGTGCTACCAAGTCTGTCATTCTGGTGCACTCTCTTTGGTCAAAGAGTTAGGCTTGTGTCAAAGCTCTGAGACTGTGTCTTCTTGCCTTACTAAGCAAGTTTCCTCTCGAACTAAGTGACATATCGGTGGTTCGTGATATTCTAGATGTCTCCCTAGACGTATCGCCATGTTGCCACATGACCGTCTTGTCAAGTTCTTGAGCAAGCAAGTTCTTTGAACTTCTCTTTTCTCCAAGGATCCGTACTGAATAACCCTGAACTAGTTGGTTGAGCCTAAACAACAACTTGGAGAGTTGGAAGATAAAAGTGCCAAATGACTCAGTTCTTTCTAAAAGGGATGTCTAGTTTTGTTCGTGCTGAGGAAAGATAGTATCTCCTTTGTGGACATGTTATCTCCCCCACCTTTGATTTGATTTGGGCTATCGTCAAACCAAACTCAGTTCCAAGGACTATCTTGATGGTGTTGTTACTTGTGATGTTTCACTTGAGTACATCCTCATGTCCTTTGATCTGACCAGTATTCTTGCCTTGTTCATGCAACATATGAGTCCATCTTCTAGGAGTCTTTTGATAAGTTTGTTTTTCAGCCCATCAATGACATCCTTATCTTCTCCATGAAAGATTGAATTCATGTGGAACATTTGGCATTAAATGTTGGAAAATTTTGAGAACTGTCTTCGAGTCATTTCGAAGTATGAGTTCTGGATGTTAGAAGTAACCTTCTCTGGTTCACGTGCAAATGTTGAAAGATGTCTTCGTGAACTCAAGTAGAGTTACCTCTGTTCCTTAAGGACATATGTGTGTTTTATTGTTAGTACTTTATATGCATGCTGTTGTATTTTGACAATATGTAAATACATGGGTCTAGCAATCTAGCTTAGTCTTTTGGAGCTTGACACCATAGTCCATATCTTGAGAATCTAGTAACTTTAACTTTGTGGTAAATGTTGAAAACTTTCTACTCGGACATGCTGAGACTGAAGTATCATTTCACTAAACCAAAGCTGAAGCTCAAGCAGCAATGATGGTTGGTGCACCTCAAGGTTTTGACATAGGTATCTTTGTAAATCTGGCAAGATTGATGTAATGGTTGACGCACTTAGCCGGAAAGACCACTTGTCATATTCTCTTAATTTAGCAATAACAACCACTCTTCTTGAGGCTTCTTCTATGATTTATTATAGGAGTGGTACTGATGGTTTCCTTTGTCTCTGAAGTCCGACCTTTACTTGATGTCTCGTGTCTCGAACATCGAGGAGAACATTATAGTAGTATTGCTAAATGTCTCTCGGTCAATCCTCCAGGCCCTTTTATGTTGGCAATCATTTTGGTTGTGACAAACAATTGAAGTCTGAGAATGAAGTTTCTTTCTTCTCTTGTCATTAGGAATCTTCTTAACTATTCATCTGGTGGTGTAAATTGATATCATGATCTTTGGCAAAGATTCTGAAAAACCTGGGTGAATAAAGAGTTTCCATCGTTTTCTCAACCATGTTTTAAGAGTGACTATGATTTTGCTAGTCAGCAGTTCCTCTTGCTACATGTTCCTTGTGACTCATACGAGTCCTCTCCACCAAAATACCTTTCTGTCTTGACCTTCTATTGGATGAGAGAGTGACCCTTCTGTTTCAAAAGTAGTTCAACAGCTTGTTTTTTTATCCATATCTCTGAACCTAAAATCTCTACTTAAGTCGTTTAGTAGAGGTTCATCTCTCGAAGTCTGAGGTCATGTTCTTTCTGTTGTAAGCTTTCTTGTTCAGAAGCTTGAAACCTTCTAAAGCTCCATGGTCTCAATCCTTATGAAGACCATATATCTAACAACTTGAACCTTCTCCTCTTGTTCCCTCCGGTACCTTGACGTGTTTCATGTTCGTCATCTCAGAGTTGTTTCTAAACACTCCATCCATGAGTTGACCATGAGACACTCCGCGTGTTATTTAGTTTGTTTCCCTCTTATCCTTAGAGTGGCCCTGTTTCTTCCTCTATCTGTCTCTTTTCCTACCTTTGGAATCTCGGGTCAAGATTCTTGTAAGGGGGATAGAGCTGTAACACCCTAGTTTTAGCTAATCTAGAATTAGGGTTTGTTTGTGCATTATCATGAGCATCATCTATTTCAAAATGCATGCAACAAACAAGATCAAAGATAAAACCCTAATCTTCCCTCTCTATTTGAAAACATTTCAAATGGTTTTATATTTTGAAAACTACCAAAACAAAAGGAGCCCAAATGGACTACAAGGGCCCCACATTATTTTAAATGTTTACCAAAACTCCCTGGTATTTTTGGAATACCCAAAACATCTTTGTATTTGAATTATCAAAGAGAAAACATAAAAATGAAAAATAAAAAGGTTTGTTTAAAAAAACAGGCAGCAGCAGCCAGCGAAGCCGGCCCAACTCCCTTTCCTCTCTTCCCTGCTGCCCAGCGCACCTGCAGCTGGCCCAGCAAGAGCCCAATGCGGACTGGTACCCCTTCGTCCTTCTGTCTCGGTCGTCGTCTTCATTGGCGACGGAGAGGTGCTCGCTGTCGCCGCCGCAGCCGCCCGATGCTGCCAGCCGCCCCCGGTTGAGGATAAGAACACCATGCCATGCCCGTCTTCCCCTTCCCTGGCCTTATCCCCATCTCTCGCTCTGGCCCTCTCCTCCCGTGAGCTTGCTGAACCCTAGCTTGCAGATGCCGCCGGCGTCACGTTGTTGCCGTTCTCCCCTCGCCTGCCTGAGACCACCAAGAGCACCGCCGTGATGCCAACTCCCTCCTCGCCAACGGAATTGACGTGGAGTGCTCTGTATCGTCGCCATCGATGTATTCTTCCCCGCCACCGACGACCATAGCCGGCGCCATTACTCCGACCTAGACCTCCTCTGGCCAAGCCGACCTCGCGAATCAAATCACGGTGAGCCCATGGTCCCTGTGGACCATTCCCCTTCCTCTCTCCTGCTCTGGAGTGTGCAGCCACCATTGCTCCATCGTCCGCCGCTGCAGTAGTAGCCGCCATCGTCGCCCCTGTGTCCAGAACCAAGCGGCGCCGCCACCGTTTGGTTCCTCGTCCCCTCCCGGTTCGAACGCGAGCAGTCACGCCTCCCAGCGAGCCCTCTAGTGCCGCCGCTCACGACCATCTGATGCGGGCTGTCATGATGATGGCACGCTAGTGTGGCCATGACGTGTCCGTGGGTCCCATTGACCGCTGACCGTCCAGCGTGGGTCTGATGTGGCCCTAAGGCCCACATGTCAGCCATAGTGGCTAGACTCAGCCGCAGTGAGAAACAACCCTGACCCCCTAGCTGACGTCACAGAGATGCAGTAAAACCTTGTAAATTGGTTTAATAATTCCAAAAAATGTTATTGTCACATCCCAAAATTTTCCAAATTTTGAAATGTGGAAAATAAATAATTGTTGAAAATTTAGGGTGAAAAGAAACTTTTTGCTTCTAAATGGAAACATCAAAACCCTTCTTGGACAAACTTTGAATGAAAAGGGAGTCCAACAAAATTTCAATCAAGTGAAATGCATTCATCAATGAATGTATCATGAAATTTAAACACTTGGAAAAGTTAAACCAAAACCCCAAAACCCTAATGGAAGAAAATCATTTTCAAGATCTTTCTAAGACTATGGATTTGTTCCATATAAAAAAATTGGCAACAAACATTTATAAATGATCAAAAATGAAAAACAAAAATATTATAAAACCAAAGAAATTGGTTTCATTTAATTTGGAGCCAAGCATAAAAATTTATGAATTTAATAAGATAAAAGGAAATAATTTTCAAAGCTAATAAAGCAACTATTTAAAATCCATACCAAATCTTGAGCAAATTAATCCTAAAGGGATTTAAAAAAAGATAAACAAATATTAAATAAAATTATACAATTGGAATCACCAATTTTAGATCTATAAATAAAAAGATATGGATTTTATAAGATAAAGAAAGAAATAAATGAATTAGGAATATTTAAAAACCAAATTAAATCTTGGCCAAAACCATAAACAAATGGAAGTTATTGAATAATAAAAAGGAGTAAAAGATTATTTAAATAAAATCATAAGGATTGAAAAATATCCAATTTTATTTAAATAAAGACAAATTACCTAAACTAAATAATAAATCCCAAGAAAATTATTTAGAAGACAATTTAAAACTTGAATTAAATCCATAAAAATAGAATAAAGATAATCCAAATAAAATAAAAGTATAAAGAATGTTCAAATAAAATTATATGGCATTAACCAAATTCAATTCTATTTGAATGAATACAAAATTCCTAATAAAAAGGATTAATTAAATCATGAGAAAATAATTGAAATTGCCAAAAGTGGATTAGAAGATTATCCAACTAACTTAAAAAGCATAAAGGATTAATTAAATAGAAATATATGGTTTGGAACATATTCAAAATCATTTGAATAAAGACAAATGCCCAATTTAAATGAATATTAAATCATATTATATTATTTTAAATAATTCAAAGTGAATTATTTAACACACTAATGAATAAATAAGACCTACTGAAAAAGGTTTGGCAAAAATTGGAATTCAAAAGAAGTTTGAAAACATATTTAAACCTTATTTAAATAAAGACAAGTGTCTAGTTTAAATAAATAATAAACTATAAAAGAATAAAAGAAATTATTCTAAAATGGACTTTAAATACATTGTTAAAGCATTATAAAAACTTACTGAAAGGTTGGAAAAGTTTTAAAATAAAAAGAGGGTTTGAAATCATTTGAATAAAGTCAAAATAGAATTCAGAAATAGAAAAAGAAAAAGAAAAAGAAACCATAAGGAAAAAAATAGAAAACAGACCAGCCCAGCAAACCAGGCCCAGTCCAGCCAGCCCACCTCTCTCTCCCGCGAACCGTTTTTTCTCACTCATGGGCATACCCTCTCAGCTCACTGACCTAGTGACCCCACTGACCACGTCAGCGTCGTCTTCCTCGTGGTGACCACGCCCCCTATTTCCTCGAGCAGTTTCTGCCATTGATTGATTCGATCAATTCGCATTGATGCAGCGATTAATCCTCGCCAGCAACCTTGCCCTCTTAAACGCCATCCTTCCCTCTCTATTTCCCCTCAACCTCCCGCACGTCTCTGCCCCCAGGCTGACCCAATTTTCCTCCGCAACCGTCACTGCTCTGGCGAGCTTTCCCACCGATTCTGGTGAACCCGTACCTTCCTACCCCCTAGACCACACGAGATTGATCGTCATCGCCAAGCGCACTTGCCAGTAACTCCAGCTCGCCCGCGCGTGCTTCAGAGCGTCGGCAACGACCTCGCTCGAGCACCACCGTTGACTGCGTCCACTCCGACGACCTCTCCCTGTAAGCATTGAACGCCCCCTCCTCTCTGGTTGACACTCACATGCTCTCCTCTGTCTCGCGCGTCTAAAACACTCATTGTTTTGCCTCCCCGAGCCCTGTAGCCTCACCTTCGTCGATGACAGAGCGCGCCCATCGTCAGTAGCATCTCCGGCGAGCGATTCAAGCCAACCTCGTGCGCCCCTTGGTCTACGGCAACCACCTCGAGAATCAGCACTCCACGGCGAACCCGATGAGACCCTTTTCCATCTCCCTCGCTTCCTATTTTGGCTGAACCACCGCAGCCCGAGCGCGCCACCGCTTACCATTGCCCAGCGTCGCCCATCTATGGTTGACATGCTATGAGCCGTTAGATCTTGATCTTGTGGGTATGATAGATTCATTAACGAAGCGGTATACATCGATCTGCACCGTGCGATTTAATTTAGATCCAACGCACCGCATCAGTCGATCCAGACGAACCGGTATCGTTCAATAAGGTTAAGACACGTGGCTGTCCCGTCTGTTTAAATTTCCAAAAATGAATTTTGATTGTTTAAACTTGTAAAATCCACAACTTTTGTTCTGCTTGGCCAAAAATTGCAAATTTTATATCATTGTATTCAAAAAAATGTGAACTTTGCAACCATGCCCTTAGTTTAGTATTTTGCTTCTGTAAAATTACGTGTTTTGCAGAAACATGTTTAGGCCTATTTTGAGTATAGAAATTATTCTAAAAATGATTTCAGGGTAAAATCTTTGCAAATGGTTTGTTTTGAACCTACTGACCATAATAACAAACTTTTGTATTTAAAAGTATATTTTGTGACACTAAGGAATTATTCCTTGAATAAAAGCATTTCTAATAAAATAAAATGTTGCTTTGATTTAAAAATGATTTTTGGGTGAAAACTTTTGCAAAGGGATTTGTTTTTAAATACTTTGACCATAAAAACTAACATTTGTGTTTAGAAATATATTTGGCAAACAATAGAAATTATTTCTTTGATTAAAATCATTTCTAGCAAAACAAAAATGATTTAAATGGCCCATTTCTACTAACTTGATTTTAAAATGGTTTTGCCACTTTTATAAATGACCCTTAGGTGTTTTAAAATGTTTATAGCCTATTAGAAACCACCTTTCCAAATAAAACAATCTTTTGCATGCTTGCATGCATTGCTTTGTTTATATTATTTTATGTGGTGAATTGTTTGAATGCTAGTTGAATATGTGCTTGCTTGATTGAATTGTAGTGAACTTTGAAGAGTGCAACAATTGCAAGATCAAGGAGTGAATCTATATTCTCTACTAAAAAGGCAAGTGGTGCTTCATACATTTTGTCCTATTATTTTCACTATGCATTAGTGATATTTTGAGTAGGACTTGCATGAAATTTTCTATGTGTTAAACTATTCCATGGGAAATCCTAGTAGATAATGCCTTAGTAGAATTTTCCCTAAGTTAAGATTCTTGCTATATTATCATGCTTAGCCTAGCTAGTAGCAAACAAGGGTGATATATATACATGCTATGGAAATTTTACTAAGTCTTGTGACTTATGTTTTTGCTTAATAAAACTACTAAGTGAATGAATTACCTGGGGGGAATGGTATGTTTGGGATATGTTGAGTGGTTACACAAGGCCCAGTGACTGGCAACCTTGTATATCACACTTGTGGAAAGCTGCCCAGGAACAAAGGGATTTTAGATACTCAGTGATTAGAAGCTTCTAGTGCAACAACGTGGCATATGCGCTCTGCCTTGATCATATAGGTTGCAATAACTTAGCCAGATGGACAGAAGGTGGTAGGGGTGATAGGTTTGGAACGCGTCCATTTGGACTAAGGGAAGGCTTCTGAAAGATCTCGTCTCGATGCATGTCAAGTCTTGTGGGGAAAGTGCACCACTTCTCGAGAAGGAAAATCTAAGTACTTAGCTGTGTCCCCGACAACGGACAATTTGAGCATCAAGACATTGAAGCTATCAAGGATCTCCTCATCCCAATTTCTAAGTTAAAAATTTGTGGTTGAACAAGGGCAAAGGACCAGTGGTTACACAAGGCCTAGTGACTGGACAACCTTGGTATCACACTTGTGTTCCTTGGGTGATTTTGATAAACAAAAACTTAGTGTTTTCACCTGATAGGTAAAATCTATTTTGAGCAAAGCAAGCCTAAGCTCCACTTAGCCAAATGCATATAGTTGATAGATACCACTATTCTACCATAGTATCACTTGCCAATACAATTTAAATGTATTGACCCTTGTGGCTGTAACTTATTATGGTGTAGGTTTGTTTGATGTTAGTGAAGTGTGTTGAATAGTATTACATGTCTACAACCAACATGATTGCATGTGGCACTTTGAAGATGTAGGACTCCATGCTATATAGTTATTTCTGCTGCATTGTAATGAGATAGCCAAATGAGCTATGTAAGATGTAATATATTATTTTATTCCTGGTTATAAGCTGTAATATGACCTTTGTTTCTTGATATTACATCTTAAACTGTGGATGCTAGCTATTGATCCAGGGACTAGCATTGTAAACACAAGGATCTCTACCTTATCAGGTTGGGACCTCTACAGTTATAATCTTGTAAATTCAATAACTTTTAATTTATAAGTCAGAAAAATACAAATAATATATCAAAATGTTCAGCAAATGAGAACAATCTATTTAAGATATAATCATGCATTGTTAAGAAACTTACATGACAAGTTTAATTAGAGAACAAAACCAACCCCTCTCATATACATCCGGAGTTTCCCCGAGTTAGGGTTTCACCCCTCAGAACCCCGATTAAACTACCGAGCATGTTTTAGGATTTCATTTCAATACAATTTAACTTGTCATATCATCATCCTTGTTTGAGCATTGCATCGATGCCATGTGTTGATTGTTTCCCTCTCTTTTCGGTGTTTGATTCTTCCCGGTAGAATACGATATCGAGATCGAGATCGAAGACCAAAATCAACATCGTCGAAGTTCGAAGATCGATGAACAATACTTGACCAACTGTAACCAAGTCAAGTACCAGATGTCCGAAGCTCTGCTTTCTAGTTATCAATAGGCAAAGGAAAGCATAGCCCCACCATTATATAATCCTATGATTTCGAAAGCATTTCAATTCCTGCCATGATGCATACGATTCTACTATGGTATTTTATCGATAGATAGAGTATCCTATCTGTTGCATTACTCCCTTTGAGCTTATATTACCTAATCCACTGCTCCTAGCTTAACTAGGTTTGGCTTGTGTGCACTGCTAGAGCTTATACCTGTGTCTTGCTTAGATGTTGAGTCTGGTTCATCCAGATGATGTATTAGATGTAGATAATCTAGTATGACAGGAGAACGTGATGTGATGACATCAGAGATGATACGAGATTAAACATGATAAGGCTTGTATGGGAGGCCACGGTGGGATGTGGTTTTTCTAGTCCCATGCTCGCCACCCTTAGGACCCTAGGTTCTTGCCTCTTGAACCAAGACGAGCATACAACCACACGGGGTAAATTGGGACCCCTCGATTAACTAACTTGCCTAGGCTAGTCCATGAGTCCGTAGTTAGCATTTTGGCATCTGCATATTTGGATGGGTTGAAGATGGTGCATCATACAGGGCGTGACCAAGGAGGAAGGAGGCTCCGGGAGTACTCTCGATCCTTGGACATAGAGATATGGTCTGATGGAACCCTTTCTTGGAGACTCATGGATTAGGCGAAAGCAATGTAAAACGGTCGTGTCCAACCACACCCTCTACCATCACACCAAGGAAGTGTGTCAAGTGGCACCAAGAGTTGGTTGGTACGTGTGGGTAAAGTTGTACACCCCTGCAGGGTAATAATCTTTCAGAAAGTCGTGTCCACGGTTATGGACAACTTGGGAATGGACGGGAGATCATATAGAACTTTAACCTAATCGTAAAACTTGGCAGTTCAACGTGTGCTTAAGGATGCTTCCTCATGGGTACGAGGGGGTGATCCAAGTGGAGGTTTGATGATGATGATTTGGTGGATATCAAAAGATAATGATCAATGTTTCAGAGATGTCGCTCTCTTATACCCTTTTAAAACATCTTGATTAGACGAGATTCTTCTCTCTCTTGTTTTACAAACAAAGATGGCTTTATGCAAGACAACTCCACTAGCCAGAAGTCATGCAGAGTACACCCTGCACTCACCCTTGCTTTGTTGATACTTTTGTAGCAGAGTAACCCCTGAAGACGATTTCCATACTACATCGACATCGACGAGTAGCTTGGGGTTCCCAGCCGGCAGCCTGGAATCTATGGCCTGGGACGTCATCGTTATGCTTCAGGCCTCTTAGGCCATTTGTTAAGTTTTCTATACTTAATAGCATAATTTGCCTTCTGTTGTTTGATGTTTGCGGTCTGTGACCTATGATTGTAATAATTTGGTTCTCTGCTCAGTTATGAGCTTGCTGTAATAATTTTTGTGTCATAGGGTCACTGCCGTGTTACCGATTCTTCACTGGATATCCTCGAGCTCAAGGTTAAGCTTATGTCAGATGGAGGTCTAGGATTTGTTTAGCCCTGATCCCAGGGGTGTCGCACGAACTGGCTCAATCGTCTCTCTAGTAGATTCATCGTACACTATAGCCTCACCTTGCTCGTCACGTCTCCTGAACGGGTGAAAGTAGAGGCATGTAAGCTTAGTGGAGTGTTGTCCAACAAGGTGTACAAGTAACTCCTGCATGACTACATCTAATCCCTTCTCCTTGTCATCATGCATCAGCTTGAAGGTGATATCCTCCGTGGGTGGATCCGTCTGGCGTCCCGGCTATGTGACTCTAAAGCCCCAAAGATCCTTCCTCTCGAACTTTGTAAGATGGAGTGCCCCGATACTAGGAAGTGGGAAGTTGAGCACACTAGTGAGCTCCACGAGACGAGACCCAAAACATGTTCCCTTGAACTCCTCAGCATTGCGGATAACAATGTTAGGCATCTATTATATAAGATAGAGAAAGATTAGAAGCAATACAAGTACAGATAATACACAAGATAACAAAAACACAAAGGCACATTTTCAACAATAAAACATACAAGTCATGGCATACAAAAATCCATTACAAACACTAAGGTCCAAACATAACTTAGACAAATTTTTGCGAGAAAAACGACAAGTGTGGTGGTCCAACTAGCGAAGTACGTTACAATTCTCACTCATATGCTAAGTCTATGATATCTTCCCTTAGATGTTTTATGGTGGTCCCTAAGTCTTGGGTATACTTCTTCTCCTCCTCAAGGTCATTTTTAGTGTTGAGCATTCTACACTTGAGTCTTTCACCAAACTCCTTGATAGCATTCCAAGCTGCATTTCTTGTAGAGTCAAAGAACGTCGTATACATTTCTGAGTTGGTGCCCATGTAGAATCCTGACTCTTTGTGGTTGTCTCCCTTGTTTTTGTACAAGTTAAGTTTCACCCACCAATATTCTTCTCCTTCATCCATAACTTGAAATCCCTTGTACACGGCCTCACCATGTATCCCCAAGCTAACCATAAGGGTTTTGAGTGCTTTGGGAAACTCCGTCTCACATTCTAAGGTCATGGCCATGAGTGGTCCCTTCTTGACGGCTTCGTTGATGGTGGCTATCTACAAATTGAGATGAGAAATATTAGAAGAGTTTTACGAGAAGAAAAAGACAAGTGTGGAATTTGCAAAGAGTTGAATTTTTCCTTAGTGGTTTTTTAGTCTAATCCATCCTAGGGTCATAATCCTACAGGCAACACAGTTCTCTGATACAATCTGTAAGACCCCACCTTTATAAGGTAAAGGTCCATGAGAATTGCAATGCTAGTCCCTGGATCAAATGCTAGGATCCACAGTTTAAGATGAAGTACACAGAAACAAAGGTCTTTATTACATCGTCATTCCAGAGATAAACATAGTCTTTTACAAATCCATAGCCAAAGGCTAGTACCACCCCTACCACCATATGTCCATCTGGCTAAGTTATTGCAACCTATATGATCAAGGCAGAGCCCATATGCCATGTGGCTGCACTAGAAGATTCTAAACACTAAGTATCTCAACTCCCTTTGTTCTTGGGTGGCTTTCCACAAGTGTGATACACAAGGTAGTTCATAGACATGGGCCTTGTGTAACCACTCAACATAACCCAATCATACCATTCCACCCAAGTGATTCATTCACTTAGTTGTTGTATTAAGCAAAAACATAAGTCAAAGACTTAGCAAAATTTCCATAGCATGTATATAATCCACCCTTGTTTGCTGCTATCTAGTCTAAGCATGATAACATATCAAGTATCTTAACTTAGAGAAAAATCTACCAAGACTACAACTACTAGAATTTCCCAAGGCATAGCATAGTTTATACTTAGCAAAAATTCCATGCAAGCCCTATTCAAAATATCACTATTGCATAGTCAAAATAATAGGACAAATATACATGAAGCACCACTTGCCTTGGTAGTTGGGGCAGTAGCAACAATCCTCACAATCACAATCGCCACTAGCACCAAAATCTACACATAAAATGATAGCACCAAATTCACATTCCAATATTCAAGCAAAAATATTATGAATGCATTCAAATGCAATGAAATTGACTTTTCTATACTAAACAAGTCAAGTCAAACAGTACTGAACAAAAAAACCAACTATTTATATTCTAAATAAACTTAAATTTGCTTTAAAATCATTTTCTAAATAATTTATATATCCAAAATAAGTATATATTTGATTCTACAAATAAACCTAATTTTACAGAAGAAATATACAAATTCCAGCCCACAGTAGTGTAGGATTTATTTTTCTGAATCCAATGATATATTATTTGCATTTTTTGGATAAACAGAACAAAAGATATGAATTTTACAAGTTTAAATCTCTAATAGATTTAAAAACAGATTTTAAATCTAAATCTCAGACACATGGACGCATCCACGTCTGTGCATCGTCATCTCGGACACATGGATGATTCGATTTTGCGTCTGCTATGCGGCGGATCGGCCAACGTGGGCCATAGGATTTAAGTTAGATCATGTGGCTTATATCTAAACATACCCCTTCGTTAAGTGATCTAATCAGATCCACTCGATCTGGATCTGACGACTATGACGCGTGCGACCAGAATCTGGTGGCGCTAATGGGTGCTGGCGGCAGCTCTACTGGCGATGGTGTTCCGGCGATTCCAGAGGGGGATAGGGGCTGCGGTGATGCTTACCAGACTCGCGAGAACACGAGGATGCTCAAGGTGTCGCTGGTGTGGGCGGGGGCGTGCTGAAGTGGCCGTGAGAGCTCATCGGAAACCTTGCTGGTGCCGGGCACGGGTTGGCGTAGACGACAGCGACGCTCTGGATTACCCTAGCACAAACCAGAGGTATCAGGGCGTGCACAAGGTTTAGGCGAACACAATCGTTTGATTCAGAGGCCAAGGGGCGGTCGCGTTTTACCACAATTGCTCACTGGAGATGAGGGCGGCGTCAGGTGTTTGTGGTGGTTGATGGAGTCGACGCTCTGGATCACGAGCAGACAAACAAAGTATATGAGAAGAAGCGCACGAGCAAGGAGATCATGATAACATGAACAATAAGGGGCGGGGGTGGACGGAGTTGACCGGAATATCTCACCGGAGATGCTCGGGCAGCGGCGTCGCAAGTGCAAATACGCGCAGCCTGGTGGTGTTCTGGCGAGGAAAGTTGGGGGAAATGACCGCGGCGGCGAGGGGGTTAAGTACCCAACGGGGGCGAGGGAATCACGCAGAGGATCAATGGCTATTAAGCCCGTAATCAACGCGGCGTTGATAAGGGAGAAAACGGTCGGCGATTGCGTCTGCGCGCGCGGGGTGGGGAAGAAGGTGTTGAGCTGGCGCGGGGCCACTGGGCAGTGATAGCGGGGTAGGGCAAGTGCGGGTGAGAGAGAGAGGAGAGGGGGAAACGGTCGGGTGGGCTTGTTGGGACTGTTCTGGAGTTGGGCCAAAAGGTCAGCGGCTGATTTATTTTTTCCTTTTCCCTTTTCTTTTTCTGTTTGATTTTCTAGGAATCATTTTCAAACCCAAATCAAATGAGTTTGATTTCAAATCTTCTCTAGATTTTTGGATTGTGAACTTTGCACCTAAATGTGTGTCAAACAACACCGTTTAGTCCACTACACTTTCATCCTTTGAAAATAAAATAACCATGCCTTAATGATATATAGATAATAGGCATAAAAATGGTTTTATTTGGAGTTTTGATTTGAATACTTTTGTGCAAGTCAAGGATTCTATGAATGCATGAATGAAATGCAAGCTTTTTTTAATTCATGAATTTTGGGATGTTACACCGAGTGCCTTTGCAAGATAATCAATGACGTGCGTGCTTCAAAGAGGGGCTTGGAAAAGAAACTTGAAGCCACTAAGGAGTCAAGCCTAGTTGTGGAGCTGCAGGGCGAGAAGCAAGGACTTCAGGAGCAGCTAGAAGCCACTACCAAGAAACTGCAAGAAGAGATAAAGGACCTCCACGAGAAGCTTGAAGCCGCCACAAAGGAGATGGAACTGTAAAAGTCAACTCTAGAGAAGGAAGGTTACTCGTTTGAGGACGAGGAAGTGGAATGCGTGGAAGAGTAGAGTAGTTAGTTGTACTACCCCTAATTTTTATAAGTTGAACGTTTTTCGTGATTGTAATAAATACCAAGACATGTTTCGTTTAGTTAAACTTGGATGATTCATGTGTTATACTTTGTGCTATGTGTGCCTTTCATGTTCTTGTGTGTTTTCTTAAGGGTAGGAGTTTATTACTATAGTATATTTGTAACATCCCTAAAATCATGTTTTCAAAGATTTCATATCATCCATGCATGCATAATCATTTAGGGGTCATTTCCAAGTCATTTCTAGAAAACAGAAGCATTGTGTGCTTATTATTTTATGTAGACAAGCTTTGATCCAATACTACCCTCTAGAGAGAGAATATTTGTTTCAAACCAAGATTTTTTTGTTTATAGGTTGGTTTGGTTGAGTTCCAAAGCTTGGACAAAAATTTCCAAAACAAATTATGGTTTTAAAACCATTTTCAAATCTTTAGCAAATCTTGTGCTAAGGCACTGTTTATTTTTAAAATTTCAAAAGAACCAAACAAGTCCAGCAAGACAGCATGGTTTTATACCCAAAAATATGCAGGTTTCATTTTACAAAATTCCAGAACAAGTTTGAAAATCAAACACATATGATTTCATTTGAATTTGATTCCTGGAAATTCAAACAGAAAAAGAAAAAGAATAAAGAAATGCAAAAAGGCCGGCGCTAGCTTTTCAGCCCAACAACAAACTCAACCCAGCAAGCCCACCCGGGGTTTTTCTCTCTCTCTCACGCGGCGCAGACCTACCCCGCGCTCGCTGACTGGTGGACCCAAATGCCACGCAAGCATCGTCCCCAAACCACGCACCCCACGACCCCGTTGACGCCGCCGTTACCTCCATCACTGTCACGAATGAAGCAGGCTTAATTGCCGGCGTTTCCTCGCGTGATCCTCGCCCTTGCTCCTGCTATAAAACCCTCTCCTCACCCCGCATCTTTGCCCTCACTCAGCACCTCTTCTCCGCGACCAGGCTGCCCATAATTCAACTTGCACCGCCCCGGTACCGAGCACCTCCGGTGACGCATTCCGGTGAGTACAGCACCACCCCTTCGTCTCTGGTTCATGCGAGCTTGTACGCCTAGCTTCTACGCATCACCTCACCCCATTCGTTTGCTCTACCGTGAACCAGAACGTCGCCTCCGTCCGCCTCTGCAAACAACAGAGCCGCCGCTCAACTCCGATGATAAATACCGGTAACCTCCGAGCACCCCTTGATTCCTCTTTGACCCTGTCACATTCGCCATGACCTTGTACATCCTCTGACCCCACTGGTTCATCCTAGGGCGGTCTACATCATCGGCAACAACACCATCTGCAAGCACCCGACGCCGCGCTCAACTCCAACGAGCCCCAGCGACCTCCACGGTGCGCCCCTGACCACGCCAGCAAGTGGTTGAGCATCAGCGCGACCTTACGAGTTCGGTAAGCCCCTCTGTTGACCCCAACTCCCTTTGTAGCCGCAGGAGCGTCTCTGACAGAGCGTCGCCGCCGCGCCACCGTCGCCAGCGCCGCCGATCTTTGGTCGTTTGATCTGTAGCCGTTAGATTTAGATCTAACGCATGCGATAGATTCACTTAAGGAAGGGGTACGCGTTAGATCTGGCCGTGTGTTTTCATTTAGATCCAGTGGCTCTCGTTGATCGATCCAGCCGAATTGGTATCAGCCAATCAGGATACGTCGTGTGGCCTGTGTTTAGATTTAAAAACAGAATTTAGATCTATTAGTTATTCAAACTTGTAAAATTCATAACTTTTGATCCACACGTTCAAATTTTGCAAATTTTATATCATTGGAATCAGGAGAGAAAATCCTATCTGTTTATGAAACTTTTTTAATGTTTTGCCTCTGTAAAAAGGGTTGTTTTTGCAGAGACATTTGTAGGCTTAATTTGAGTATGGAAATTATTTGAAAAATGTTTTAAAGATCAAATAAAGTTTATTTTGAGTATCTTGGACTTTTTTTATGTTTCAGTACTGTATACTTGTCTTGTTTGGTGTATAAAAATCATCACATGGCATTTGCATGCATTCATATATTTTTGTTTGTATATTTTGATATGTGATTTTGGTACCATTATTTTATGTGTAGATTTTGGTGCTAATAGTGATTGTGGTTGTGAAGATTGTTGCTACTCCCCAAACTACCAAGGCAAGTGGTGCTTCCTATTTTTATCCCTATATTTTCACCTAGGCACTAGAAATATTTTGTATAGGACTTTGCATGAATATTTTGATAAGTATCTATATGCTATGCTTGGGAAATCCTAGTAGTTGTAGAATTGTTAGAATTTCCTCTAAGTTAAGATGCTTACTATTGCCATGCTTAGCCCAGATAGTAGCAACCAAGGGTGGAATAGATAATCATGCTATGTGAAATATTTCTAAGTCATTGACTTGTGTTTTTGCTTAATAAAACAACTAAGTGAATGAAACACCTGGGTGGAATGGAAAGAATGGTTTGTGTTGAGTGGTTACACAAGGCCCATTTCTATGGTTTACCTTGTGTATCTCACTTGTGGAAAGCCACCCAGGAACAAAGGGATTTGAGATGCCAAATGTTAAGAAGCTTCTAGTACAGCCACATGGCCATATGGGGTCTGCCTGGATCACATAGGTTGCAATAACTTAGCCATTTGGACAGTTGGTGGTAGTGGGATGATAGGTTGGAACGCGTCCATTTGGTCTAAGGGAAGGCTTCTGAAAGGTCCTGTCTTGGTGAAAATCAAGTCTTGTGGGGAAAGTTCACAACCTCTACAGATGGAAGAATCTAAGTACTTAGCCATGTCCCTGGTATTGGACAACTTGAGCATCAAGACATGGAAGCTATCAAGAATCTCCTCATCCCAATTTTCTAAGTTAAAACTTGTGATTGAACAAGGGTGAAGGTTCACCAATTTCTATTGGTGATTCCTTGGGAAGATTTTGTCCAAGAAAAACTTAGTGTTTTCAACTAATAGGTAAAACCTATTTTGAGCAAAGCAAGCCTAAGCTACACTTAGCCAAATTCATGTAGTATCTAGATGCTAATATTCTACTAAGGTATCACTTGCCAATACTATTCCAATGTATTGACCCACTGTGGCTGTAACTTGTGATGTTGCAGGTTATTCTGATGATGATTAGGGGTTATGAGTCTACACTCAACATGCTTGCCTGTGGCACATGAAGATGAAGACTTATTTATCTTATTCTATATTTGAACTCTTGTATTAGGCATGTGGCCACGGAGTTGTAAAAGACTATGTTTGTCTCTGGAATGATATGTAATAATGACCTTGTTTCTGTGTACTTCATCTTAAACTGTGGATGCTAGCATTGATCCAGGAACTAACATTGCAATCACAGGGATCCTTACCTTTATAAAGGGAGGGATCTTACAGATGGTATCAGAGCACTGTGTTGCATGTAGGATTATGACCCTAGGATTGGATTAGAAACCACTAAGGAAAAAAATTCAACGGCTTCCACACTTGTCTTTTTCTTCTCGTAAACTTTTCTAATGTTCTTTCTCATCTCTATTGATAGAAGGATGCTTTGATAACCTTTAGTCTAGAGAGTGAGAGTGGTAATGTACTTAGATAGTTGGACCACCACACTTATCATGCTATTTCCAAAAAATTTGTCTAAGTTAGGTTGAACCTTGGATGCTTGTAAAGAATTTATGTATGCCATGACTTGTGTGTTTGTTTGCCAATGATATGCTTGTGCCACCTTGTCTTGTGTACTTCTAGTGATGTTGTTTCTAACTTTTCTTTATCTTATAAAATAGATGCCTAATGTTACTATCAGTACGGCTAAAGAGTTCAAGGGAACTCGTTTTGGCACCCGTCTTATTGAGCTCACTAGTGTGCTCAATCTTCCGCTTCCTAGCATCATGATGCTTCCCCTCACCAAGTTCGAGAGGAAGGACCTTTGGGGATTGAAGGTTACTTAGCCAGGATGCCAGACTGAGCTAGCCACGGAGGCTATCACCTTCAAGCTCATGCATGACGACAAGGAGAGAGGCCTAGAGGTAGTCATGCAGGATTTACTTGGGTGATTGTTAGGGAGACACTCTCGGGAGATTAGAGGTACTCACTTCCACGCCTTCGGTAGACGTGACGAGGATGGTGAGGCTATTGAGTTCGAGGATACTGCTAGAGAGACGGCAGAGCTGATTCGTTTGTACCTTCAGGACTTAGAGGTTCTTCTTAGGCACCTAGATACTGATAGGACCAACGTCATGCTTAGCAATGATGAGCTCCAGGTGCAGCTTCGTGAGAAGGACAAGCTCTTCGCGGATCAAGACTAGATAGTCAAGGAAATGGAGGCCAAGTTTGAGAGTCAGGATAGGAAGTTCAAAATCCAAGAAAAGAGAGTCCAAGACAGGAACAAGAGGATTCGAGAGATGACTGCAGAACTAGAGGCCAAGGACTTCGAGCTCGAGCATCAGTAGGTTGTGATTGAGAGACTTCGTTCTCAGAAGAGGGCTTTCAAAGCCAAGGTAGAGGCCTTGACTACCAATGTCGAGCAGTACAAGACCGCTATGGAGAATGCAGGTCTTACACTTGTCGATGAGGAGGTGGATGTAGAGGAGTAGTGATGACTACTCGTTTATTTATCATTTACCATACTTATGATTTTGAGTCGCAATGACCATCTAACATGTGGATGGCTTGCTATTGGTGTTTTTACCTTTCAAACTTGTTGTTAACATTGTTGAAATTTTGTTATTGGATGCTTGTTTGGTGATTGTTTATGTGATGTATTGTGCATATTAAGCATCTATGGGTATCTCATTCTTATCCTTATTGAAAACCACAGATGCCTCCTCGACGTGCCAACCCCAACCCAAACAACAACAATGTCACCCCCGAGATGCAGCAGCTGATGACAGCACAGACACAGCTGATGCAGATGATGACTACCTTCATACACAATCAGAATAACAACAATAACAACAACAACAACAACAACAACAACAACAACAACAACAACAACAGCAACAACAACAACAACAACAACAACAACAACAACAACAACAACAACAACAACAACAACAACAACAACAACAACAACAACAACAACAACAACAACAACAACAACAACAACAACAACAACAACAACAACAACAACAACAACAACAACAACAACAACAACAACAACAACAACAACAACAACAACAACAACAACAACAACAACAACAATAACAACAACAACAACAACGACAACAACAACAACAATCAGAACAATCCACCAGGTTTTGACATGATCACCAGATTCCTAAGACTGAGGCCTGCAAAGTTCTCAGGAACTACTGATCCCATGGTGGCCAATGATTGGCTACGCTCAGTGAATAAGGATTTGGTAACTGTCGGCTACACCGACAAGGAGAAAGTCAGATTCGCAGCACATTTGTTGGAAGGACTAGCAGCTACTTCGTGGGATAACTTCCAGATCACCACTCCCATTGAGGATGTGACATGGGCTATCTTTGAAGACAGTTTCCGTACAGCTCACATCTCATCCGGAGTGATGAGTTTGAAGAAGAAGCAGTTCCATAACTTGAAGCAGCGCCACTGCAGCGTGGCTGAATATATTGAGGAGTTCAACAATCTGGCGCATTATGCACCGGATGAAGTTGACACTGATGCCAAGAGGAAAGAGAAGTTCCTCGAAGGACTAAACGATGAACTGAATCTGCAGTTATCTGTGGCCTATGTCCCCACTTATCAATCTCTTTGTGACAAGGCTGCCATCTTGGAGAGCAAGATGAAATAGGTTGAAAGCAGGAAGAGGAAACACTCTGACAAGCACAGCTCGGGATCGTCTCAGAAGCGTTCCCATTATGATGATAGTGGGAGTTCTGGATCCCACAAGCATGGAAAGTACAACAGCCACTACAACCACAACCGTCATCATGACAACAAGCTTCACCGTAGTCATGACAACAACAAGTACAAGAATCACAAGAGTGGATACAAAAACCACCACAATGGAAGTGGAAGTGATAGTGGAAGCCAGCCTGTCAATAAGGATCTTAGTCAGGTTGAATGTTTCAAGTGCAAGAAGATGGGGCATTATGCAAATGAATGCCCAGAAAAGAAAGTTGAAGGACCCAACAAGCTCAAACCTTTCTAGAAGGGACAAGTGAACCACATCAATGTGGAAGAAATCTATGAGGAACCTGATGCTGTTGCTGGTAAGTTCAAACTCAATTCTGTTCCAGCATTTGTTCTCTTTGATACTGGTGCGTCTCATTCATTCATATCAAGAGCATTTGTTGAAAGAAATGAACTACCAGTAGAAACTATTGGGTGTCCTATAAAAGTAAGTTCTCCTGGCGGAGAAATGATAGTGAACTCAGGATGTCATGATCTAGTCATAGAGTTTGGGAAGTATAAGTTTCCCATTAATCTGATAATCCTAAATTCCCAAGGATTGGATGTCATTTTGGGAATGGACTGGATGACCAAGCACAAGGGAGTGCTAGATTGTGCCAACCATAATGTCACACTCACAACTCCGGAAAACAAAAGGATTAGATTCAAGACTAAATTTGAACCAAAAGGGAGTAAGATAAATTCTCTTAAGGGGGTTCGCATAGATAGTGTGCCAATTGTGCGTGAATATCCGGATGTGTTTCCGGAAGAGTTGCCGGGAATGCCACCAGATAGAGATGTGGAATTTCTGATTGATTTTCTACCAGGATCAGGACCAATAGCAAAGAGACCTTACAAGATGTCAGTTTATGAGTTGAAAGAACTCAAGAAACAACTTGGAGAACAGTTGCAGAAAGGATTTATTCAACCAAGTTCTTCATCCTGGGGAGCACCAATCTTGTTTGTGGAAAAGAAAGATAGAAGTCAAAGGTTATGCATAGATTATCGCTCACTCAATGAAGTGACTATCAAGAACAAATACCCTTTGCCTAGAATCAATGACTTGTTTGATCAACTAGAAGGAGCCTGTGTGTTCTCAAAGATTGATCTCCGGTCAGGTTATTTCCAGCTGAAGATAAGAGAACAAGACATACCTAAGACAGCTTTCACCACTAGGTATGGATTGTATGAATACACCGTGATGCCATTTGGTTTGACCAATGCACCAGCTTATTTCATGAATATGATGAACAAGGTGTTCATGGAATTCCTTGACAAGTTCGTTGTCGTTTTCATCGATGACATTTTGATCTACTCCAAGAGCAAAGAAGAGCATGAAGGACATTTGTGTTTGATACTTGAGAAGCTTAGAGAGCATAAGCTGTATGCCAAATTCAGCAAGTGTGAATTTTGGTTGAATGAAGTTGGATTTCTTGGACATGTTGTGTCAGGAGATGGTGTAGCAGTTGATCTCGCTAAAGTGTCAGTTGTAACTGAATGGGAATCTCCTAAGTCAGTGAAAGAGGTTCGCAGTTTCCTTGGCTTGGCAGGATACTACCAAAGATTTATTGAAAATTTCTCCAAGGTAGCTAAACCAATGACAGAGTTGCTAAAGAAAGGCAAGAAATTTGCTTGGTCTGAAGGATGTGAAGTTAGTTTCGAAGAATTAAAGAAGAGACTAGTGACAGCATCAGTCTTATGTCTGCCAGATTTGGAGAAAGATTTCCAAGTTTATTGTGATGCATCTCATCATGGATTAGGTGCAGTTCTAATGCAAGATGGGAAAGTTGTGGCTTATGCCTCGAGACAACTCAAAACTCATGAGGTAAATTACCCTACTCATGATTTATAGTTAGCCTCTGTTGTCCATGCACTCAAAACATGGAGACACTATCTTTTGGGAAAACGATGTGAAGTGTTCACGGATCACAAGAGTTTGAAGTATATCTTCACTCAGAAATAAATCAACATGAGACAAAGAAGATGGCTAGAACTCATCAAGGACTATTACTTGAGTTTGCAATACCACCCCGGTAAAGCAAATGTTGTAGCAGATGCACCAAGCCGTAAGGTTTTTGTGAATGGCCTTACTAAGGGAGAATTGCCAGATGATCTGTGTGCCCAATTTAGAGA
Source organism: Avena insularis (assembly GCA_023614405.1). Classification (NCBI taxonomy): domain Eukaryota; kingdom Viridiplantae; phylum Streptophyta; class Magnoliopsida; order Poales; family Poaceae; genus Avena; species Avena insularis. Next base: position 144,364,308 of record CM042697.1, read on the forward strand.
TCTCAGATTGGAGATTGTGCCTGAAGGACATCTCATGTCATGGGATGTTCAACCCACTTTGTTGGACCAAATCAAAGAAGCCCAAAAGACAGACAAGGAAATTGAAGAGATTAAGGAAAAGATTGGCAAGGGAAAGGCCAAAGGATTCCATGAAGACGAACAGGGTACTTTATGGTATGGAAAACGTATCTATGTTCCACAAGATCCGGAGCTTCGGAAACTGATTCTACAAGAAGCACACAACTCACCATATTCCATTCATCCGGGTAACACCAAAATGTACATGGATATGAAAGAAAGGTTTTAGTGGAATAATCTCAAGAAGGACATCGCCGAACATATTGCTTTGTGTGATGTATGTAGTAGAGTGAAGGCGGAACATCAGAAACCAGCGGGATTGCTACAACCACTACCTATTCCTGATTGGAAGTGGGACAAGATTGGCATGGATTTCATCACTGGATTGCCAAGGACCAGGTCAGGATATGATTCTATTTGGGTAGTAGTGGATCACCTAACTAAAGTGGCTCATTTCATACCCGTGAAGACAACCTACACAAGTGCTAAGTTAGCCAAGATCTATATGAGTAGGATTGTATGTCTGCATGGAGTACCCAAGAGTATTGTGTCTGATAGGGGAACTCAATTCACTTCTCATTTTTGGAGGCAACTACATGAGTCATTGGGAACGAGGTTGGAATTCAGCACTACTTTTCATCCCCAGACTGATGGATAGACAGAAAGGACCAACCAGATTCTTGAAGATATGTTGAGAGCATGTGCTCTAGACTACGGAGCTAGTTGGGATGAAAGTCTGCCTTACGCAGAATTCTCTTACAATAACAGCCATCAAGCCAGTATTGAGATGGCACCATTTGAGTTTCTCTATGGGAGAAAGTGTACCACCCCATTACTATGGAATGGTGTGGGATAAAGAAGTTTGTTCGGACCAGAACTAATCAAAGAGGCTGAAGAGAAAGTCAAACTAGTTAAGGAAAGATTGAAGATAGCACAGTCTCGACAGAAAAGCTACGCAGATCCTAAGCGTAGAGAAGTCACCTATGAAGTGGGTGATAGAGCTTATCTTAGAGTGTCACCACTTCGTGGAGTGAAGAGATTTGGAGTCAAAGGAAAATTGGCCCCAAGATATGTTGGACCATTCAAAATTCTAAGTCATAAAGGAGAAGTAGCTTATGAGATTGAATTGCCAGAATCATTGTCTGCCATTCACAATGTGTTTCATGTGAGTCAACTAAAGAAATGCCATCCAGAGATGGAAGAGACTTCTTTGAAGGATACTATACCTTTGCAGGAGGTTCAATTGGAAAGTGATCTCACCTATGAGGAAAAAACCTATCAAGATTCTTGAGACTGCGGAAAGGGTTACCTGGACTAAGACCATCAAATTCTGCAAAGTTCAATGGAACCATCATTCTGAAGAAGAAGCAACATGGGAAAGATAAGATGATCTTCGGAAAGACCACCCTCACCTATTTTCTAGCCAATCCGAATCTCGAGGGCGAGATTCACCTTAAGGGGGTTAGATTTGTAACATCCCTAAAATCATGTTTTCAAAGATTGCATATCATACATGCATGCATAATCATTTAGGGATCATTTCCAAGTCATTTCTAGAAAACATAAGCATTGTGTGCTTATTATTTTATGTAGACAAGCTTTGACCCAATACTACTCTCTAGAGAGAATATTTGTTTCAAACCAAGATTTGTTTGTTTATAGGTTGGTTTGTTGAGTTCCAAAGCTTGGACAAAAATTTCCAAAACAAACTATGGTTTTAAAACCATTTTCAAATCTTTAGAAAATCGTGTGCTAAGGCACTGTTTATTTTTAAAATTTCAAAAGAACCAAACAAGTCCAGCAAGAAAGCATCGTTTTATACCCAAAAATATGCATGTTTCATTTTACAAAATTCCAGAACAAGTTTGAAAATCAAACACATATGATTTCATTTGAATTTGATTCCTGGAGATTCAAACAGAAAAAGAAAAAGAATAAAGAAATGCAAAAAGGCTGGCGCTAGCTTTTTAGCCCAACAACGAACTCAGCCCAGCAAGCCCACCCGGGGTTTTTCTATCTCTCTCTCACGCGGCGCAGACCTACCCCGCGCTCGCTGACTGGTGGACCCAAATGCCACGCAAGCATCGTCCCCAAACCACGCACCCCACGACCACGTCGACGCTGTCGTTACCTCCAGAACTGTCGCAAATGAAGCAGGCTTAATTGCCGGCGTTTCCTCACGTGATCCTCGCCCCTGCTCCGGCTATAAAACCCTCTCCTCACCCCGCATATTTCCCCTCACTCAGCACCTCTTCTCCGCCACTAGGCTGCCCACAATTCAACTTGCACCGCCGCGGTACCGAGCACCTCCGGCGACGCATTCCGGTGAGTACAGCACCCCCCTTCGTCTCCGGTTCATGCGAACTTGTACGCCTAGCTTCTACGCATCACCTCACCCCATTCGTTTGCTCTGCCGTGCACCAGAACGTCGCCTTCGTCCACCTCTGCAAACAACAGAGCCGCCGCTCAACTCCGACGAGAAATACCGGTAACCTCTGAGCGCCCCTTGATTCCTCTTTGACCCTGTCATGTTCGCCACGACCTTGTACATCCTCTGACCCCACTGGTTCGTGCTAGGGCGGTCTACATCGTCGGCAACAACACCATCTGCAAGCACCCAACGCCGCGCTCAACTTCGACAAGCCCCAGTGACCTTCACGGTGCGCCCCTGTCCACGCCAGCAAGTGGTTAAGCATCGGCGCGACCTTACGAGTTCGGTAAGCCCCTCCGTTGACCCCAACTCCCTCTGTAGCCGCCGGAGCGTCTCTGACAGAGCGCCGCCGCCGCGCCACCGTCGCCAGCGCCGCCGATCTTTGGTCGTGTAGCCGTTAGATTTAGATCTAACGCATGCGATAGATTCACTTAACGAAGGGGTACGCGTTAGATCTGGCCATGCGTTTTAATTTAGATCCAGCGGCTCTCGTTGATCGATCCATCCGAATCGGTATCAGCCAATCAGGACACGCCGCGTGGCCTGCGTTTAGATTTAAAAACGGAATTTAGATCTATTAGTGATTCAAACTTGTAAAATTCATAACTTTTGATCCACACGTTCAAATTTTGCAAATTTTATGTCATTGGACTCAGGAGAGAAAATCCTATCTGTTTATGCAACGTTTTTAATGTTTTGCCTCTGTAAAAATGGTTTTTTTTGCAGAGACATTTGTAGGCTTAATTTGAGTATGGAAATTATTTGAAAAATGTTTTAAAGATCAAATAAAGTTTATTTTGAGTATCTTGGACTTTTTTTTTGTTTCAGTACTGTATACTTGTCTTGTTTGGTGTAGAAAAATCATCACATGGCATTTGCATGCATTCATATATTTTTGTTTGTATATTTTGATATGTGATTTTGGTACCATTATTTTATGTGTAGATTTTGGTGCTAATAGTGATTGTGGTTGTGAAGATTGTTGCTACTCCCCAAACTATCAAGGCAAGTGATGCTTCATATTTTTATCCCTATATTTTCACCTATGCACTAGAAATATTTTGTATAGGACTTTGCATGAATATTTTGATAAGTATCTATATGCTATGCTTGGGAAATCCTAGTAGTTGTAGAATTGTTAGAATTTTCTCTAAGTTAAGATGCTTACTATTTCCATGCTTAGCTTAGCTAGTAGCAACCAAGGGTGGAATATATAATCATGATATGTGAAATATTTCTAAGTCATTGACTTGTGTTTTTTCTTAATAAAACAATTAAGTGAATGAAACACCTGGGTGGAATGGAAAGAATGGTTTGTGTTGAGTGGTTACACAAGGCACCCAGGATATATAAGCATGGTACCATGGGTGGAATATATAATCATGATATGTGAAATATTTCTATGGTTTACCTTGTGTATCTCACTTGTAGAAAGCCACCCAGGAACAAAGGGATTTGAGATGCCAAATGTTAAGAAGCTTCTAGTGTAGCCACATGGCAATATGGGCTCTGCCTGGATCACATAGGTTGCAATAACTTAGCCATTTGGACAGTTGGTGGTAGTGGGATGATAGGTTGGAACGCATCCATTTGGTCTAAGGGAAGGCTTCTAAAAGGTCCTGTCTTGGTGAAAATCAAGTCTTGTGGGGAAAGTGCACAACCTCTACAGATGGAAGAATCTAAGTACTTAGCCATGTCCCTGGTATTGGACAACTTGAGCATCAAGACATGGAAGCTATCAAGAATATCCTCATCCCAATTTTCTAAGTTAAAACTTGTGATTGAACAAGGGTGAAGGTTCACCAATTTCTATTAGTGATTCCTTGGGAAGATTTTGTCCAAGAAAAACTTAGTGTTTTCAACTAATAGGTAAAACCTATTTTGAGCAAAGCAAGCCTAAGCTACACTTAGCCAAATTCATGTAGTATCTAGATGCTAATATTCTACTAAGGTATCACTTGCCAATACTATTCCAATGTATTGACCCACTGTGGCTATAACTTGTGATGTTGCAGGTTATTCTGATGATGATTAGGGGTTATGAGTCTACACTCAACATGCTTGCATGTGGCACATGAAGATGAAGACTTATTTATCTTATTCGATAATTGAACTCTTGTATTAGGCCTGTGACCACGGAGTTGTAAAAGACTATGTTTGTCTCTGAAATGATATGTAATAATGACCTTGTTTCTGCGTACTTCATCTTAAACTGTGGATGCTAGCATTGATCCAGGGACTAGCATTGCAATCACAGGGATCCTTACCTTTATAAAGGGAGGGATCTTACAATATCTATCTCTTAACTTGTTGCCTAAACCCCACAGATGCCGCCAACACGTGCGAACAACGATCTTCCCCCAGATTGCACAGCTTTTGGCCTCTCAGAACAAGCTGATCCAACTGCTCACTCAGAATATGCAAAACAACAACAACAACAACAACAACAACAACAACAACAACAACAACAACAACAACAACAACAACAACAACAACAACAACAACAACAACAACAACAACAACAACAACAACAACAACAACAACAACAACAACAACAACAACAACAACAACAACAACAACAACAACAACAACAACAACAACAACAACAACAACAACAACAACAACAACAACAACAACAACAACAACAACAACAACAACAACAACAACAACAACAACAACAACAAACAACAACAACAACAACAACAACAACAACAACAACAACAACAACAACAACAACAACAACAACAACAACAACAACAACAACAACAACAACAACAACAACAACAACAACAACAACAACAAACAACAACAACAACAAACAACAACAACAACAACGCGCCACCTCCGGCACCTCAACACGATCGCTTGACTCGGTTTTTGAGGTTGAACCCTCCTACCTTCGCTAGCAGCGCTAAAACAATTGTTGGGGATGACTGGCTCCACAAAATCAACAAGAAGTTAGATACCATCCAAGTTGTTGGAGCGACAGGGTGCATTATGCCGCGCACCAACTTGAAGGACCTGTTGGTGAATGGTGGGATAACTACCAAGTCACCCATCTAGATATTGATACTATAACTTGGAATCAGTTCGAGACAACTTTCCGCACTCACCGTGTGACTGCTAGTGTCAAGATTCTAAAAAGGCACGAGTTTCATGACTTACACCAACTACACCATTCTGTCACCAAGTATGGGGAGCTTTTCAACAAGCTCGCCTATTATGCACCTGATGATGTTTCCACGGATGCCAAGAGGCAGGAGGAGTTCTTAAGAGGGCTCAGTGATGAGATATCTATTCAGCTTGTGGCTCAGAAGTTTGACAACATTCAGGAACTCCTGGACAGGGCAACTGTGGTTGAATCCAAGCGGAAGATCATAGAAAACCACAACAGGAAGTCTAATCCGCAAAAGCACTATGTTCTGTACCAGAACCAGCGCACTTCATCACCACCACCTCATAACAGTAATGGCCACAACCATAACGGCCATCACCATGGCAGTCACAAACACAATGGTCATAAGCACCGCAATGGAAATGGCAGCAATGGAAAGGATCTCAGTGAGGTAACATGCTTCAATTGCAACAAGACAGGGCACTATGCAACTACTTGCCCCGAGAATATGAAGAATGGAAATAGCAATGGACACAACCATGGTAATGGAAATGGGAAGAAGCCGAATCTATTTGTCAAAGCTACAGTGAATCATGTCTCCGTGGAGGATGCTTGTGATGCACCAGACTCCGTGATTGGTAAGTTCAAGCTCAATTCCATTCCCGCAGTTGTTCTTCTCGATACTGGTGCATCACATTCATTCATATCAAGGGTATTTGTGGATAGAGGCAAGATACCTACAAAGACTATAAGTTCTCCTCTAAGGGTAAGTTCTCGTGGAGGAGAAATAGTGGCAAACTCTGGTTGGCGAGGGTTAGAACTAAGGATTGGGACACACATCTTTCCCACAAGTCTAGTAGTTGTGGAGTCAGAAGGATTAGACATAATTTTGGGCATGAATTGGATGACTGAATATGAGGGAGTCATAGATTGCACCAAAAGGACTGTCACGCTCATAACACCTGAAGGGAAAAGGATCTATATCAAGTCAACGTTTGCACTTAAGGAAATTATTCTGAATTCTATTAAGGGGGTTATCTTGGAGGATGTACCCATTATGAAGGAGTATCCAGATGTCTTTTCGGAAGAATTACCAGGGATGCCTCCTGACCATGATATTGAGTTTACTATTGACTTGATGTCGGGCACATGACCGATAGCCAAGATACCATACAAGATGGATGGGGACGAGTTTAAGGAACTCAAGAAACAGCTTAGGGAGCAATTGGACAAGGGATTCATTCAACCAAGCACGTCATCTTGGGGAGCACCTGTCTTATTCGTGGAAAAGAAGGATAAAACCAAGAGACTAGTTGTGGATTACCGCTCGTTGAATAAAGTGACAATAAAGAACAAGTACCCTATACCCAACATCAATGATCTGTTTGATCAGTTAAAGGGAGATAGTGTGTTCTCAAAGATCGATCTGCGATCAGGTTACTTTCAGCTAAAGATTCGAGAACAGGATCTGCCCAAAACAGCTTCCACCATAAGATATGGTTTGTATGAGTACACTGTAATATCGTTTGGTCTGACCAATGCCTTGGCGTATTTCATTACTATGATGAACAAGGTGTTTATGGAGTATTTGGATAAGTTTATTGTGGTATTTATTTATGATATACTCATATATTCCAAGGATGAGAAGGAACATGAGAGGCATTTGCGCCTAATTATGGAAAAGTTAAGAGAACACAAGTTGTATGCCAAGTTCAGCAAATGTGAGTTCTGGTTAAAGTAATTAGGGTTCCTTGGTCATGTTGTGTCGGCAAAAGGAGTTACCGTATACCCTAGTAAGGTAGCTTCCGTGACCGAATGGGAGTCGCCTAAGAATGTGGGAGATATTAGGAGTTTCTTGGGCCTCGCAGGATATTATCGGAGGTTCATTGAAAACTTTTCCAAGATAGCAAAACCTATGACACAATTGTTGAAGAAGGAAAAGAAGTTCCTATGGACCGAGGCATGTGAAGCAAGTTTTCAGGAGTTGAAGAAACGCCTTCTAACGGCACCAGTTCTATGTCTGCCTGATATCCAAAAGGATTCCGAAGTCTATTGTGACGCTTCTCGGCAAGGACTTGGTAGTGTACTGATGTAAGATGGGAAGGTAGTATCTTATGCCTCTCGCCAACTTAAGAACCATGAACACAACTACCCCACACATGATTTGGAACTTGCGTCTATGGTACATGCACTCAAGGTATGGAGACACTACCTCATGGGCAAACATTGCGATGTGTTCACAGATCATAAGAGTCTGAAATACATTTTCACCCAAAAGGAGTTAAATATGAGGCAAAGGAGATGGCTAGAACTCATAAAGGACTATGACCTAGATCTGCATTACCACCCCGTAAAGGCTAATGTCGTAGCTTATGCATTAAGTCGTAAGGTTTATGTGAATGGACTTACCGCAGGGGAACTTCCAAAGGATTTTTGCAAACAATTTAAAGATCTCAGGCTGGAGATAGTTCCGAAAGGACACTTAGCAGCTATGGAAATAGTGTTTGCGCTTCAATATAGAATCAAAGAAGCACAAAAGGGATACAAAGAGTTGGAGGAAATAAGAGCCAAAATAAGTGAAGGGAAAGCAAAGGCTTTTCATCTGGATGAACAAGGAAACCTTTGGTATGAGAAGTGTTTGTGCATTCCCAATGATCCTGATATCAGGAAGTTAATTTTCCAAGAGGCTCACGACTCACCATATTCAATTCATACGAGTAACACAAAAATGTACATGGATGTGATGGATAGATTCTGGTGGAACAATTTGAAGAGGGAAATTGCCGAGTATATTTCTCTATGTGACGTGTGCAATAGAGTTAAGACCGAGCATCAGAAACCGGCAGGATTGCTGCAACCATTACATACACCCGAATGGAAGTGGGACAAGGTTGGCATGGACTTTATCACGGGATTGCCCCGGACTCGTTCAGGATATGATTCTATCTAGATAGTTGTGGACCACTTTACCAAAGTGGCTCACTTTAGCCCCGTAAAGACCACATATACAAGTGCTAAGATCACCAAGATCTATATGTAAAGGATTATAAGCATGCATGGTGTTCCCAAGGGAATTGTGTCTGATAGAGGTACCCAGTTCACCTCGAAGTTTTGGAGGCAACTGCATGAGTCTCTCGGAACCAGACTAGAGTTTAGTACTGCTTTCCACCCATAAACAGATGGCCAAACAGAAATGGTCAATCAGATTCTAGAGGATATGTTAAGAGCTTGTGCACTGGACTATGGGTCTAGTTGGGATGACAACTTGTCGTATGCAGAGTTCTTGTATAACAACAGTTACCAAACAAGTATCAAGATGGCTCTGTTGGAAGTTCTATATGGAAGGAAATGTAGGACTCGCTGTTATGGAGTGGAGTTGGAGAACGTAGTCTGTTTGGACCTGAGTTGATCAAGGATGCCGAGGAAAAGGTACGACAGATTCAAGACAGGCTAAAAGTAGCCCAATCCCGACAAAAGATCTATGCTGATTCCAAGCGTAGAGATGTGACTTATGAAATAGGGGACCGTGTATACCTCTGAGTTTCACCACTACGAGGAGTTAAGAGGTTTGGCCTCAAGGGTAAGTTGGCTCCATGATTCATAGGTCCGTATAACGTTTTGGCTCATAGAGGAGAAATTGCTTATCATTTGGAGTTGCCGGAAGCACTAACAGTTCATGATGTGTTTCATGTGTCACAATTAAAGAAGTATCACCCGGAAATAGCCAAAACTCCGCTGAAAGATACGGCCCCCCTGGATGAGGTTCGGTTGGAAAATGATCTTACTTATGAGGAAAAGCCCATCAAAATATTGGAAACAACTGAGAGGATTACTCGTATCAAGACTATCAGGTTTTGCAGAGTTCAGTGGAATCACCGTTCCAAGGAAGAAGCCATGTGGGAGCGTGAAGAAGATTTGAAGACGGAACACCCACACCTATTTTCTAGCCAATCTAAATCTCAAGGACGAGATTTTATTAAGGGTAGTAGGTTTGTAACATCCCAAGTTTTGTATTAAGATGTTACTAGAAGCATGCATCATATCATTTGCACCATGGCATCATCTAACAAAATTGCATCAAAACCCTAGTTTTTTCCCACTTGGTCTTATAAAGGCAGTATGGGGATTTCTAAAACGAGCCTTATGAGAAATATCCAAAAGGGTTATATTATGACCCTATGATAACCACCTCATTTTTACAAAAAATTAGAAACCAGTTTCACTAAATTTGGAGCTGCTATGCAAAAGTTATTAAAGTTGTGCTAAAACATAAAATAACAAAAGTATAAAAAAACTAACTGACCTAACCTATTTGGGCCGGCCCGCACAGACCGCACCCCTCTGCCCCGCACGTGCATCGCTTAAGCCTAGCTGGGCCGCATAGCTCCGCAGCGCGCAACCCACCAGCTCCCGCAGCCGCTGACCGCCCGGCCCCACCATCGTCGTCCTCCCCATTGAGTCTGCAACGAACACGAACAACACCTCCCGATACTGACGCATGGATAGGCTCCAATTCAAACTAATTTTTGTTGCCCCTCCCCCCACGCCTTTGGCATATAAAATACATGGACCCGTCCCTCGTTCCCCTCAAAAACCCTAGCAAAACCACACCGAATCGCTGTCCGATTTTTGACTCCATTGCCGCCGGCGAAGCTCGGGAGCTCGAGGTTGAGCACAATTTCCATCGCCCCTTGCCCCCTTTTCCCTATAGACCTCTTCCCCTTGAACCAATGATTCTTATCATGCACATATCTCTGTTCGATTTGCAGAGAGCCGCCCCCAATTTCTCATCGACGTCTCGCCAGAGCTCGCGGAGTTTGGTGGGGCACTGTCGTAGTAGGAGGAAGAGAGGGGCAACACCGTGAACATGAAGAAGATCGCGAGAAGGAGCCGCTCACCATCGACTACACTGCCGCCTTAGGGGACCATCCAATCATCGCCAAGAATCACTACTCGACTGCACCACCGTCGCTCGCCATCGTCAATGCCATCATCGCCAACGCCAGGTTGGTCACGCTCATCCTCGTCCGTTAGATCGAGAATCTGCGGCTAAGATTAGATGGCGCTAGAGAAGAGGTACCGCCCAATTAGATCCTGCCGCATGGCATGCACCACGTCAATGAGCGTGGTCAGCGTTACACCTGCGCATCCAATCAGATCTCGACACGTGGCGGAGTTTGACCAGATTAGATCTATGTTATTTTAAATAGGCAGAAAATATTATAAACTTGCAAAATTCATAGTAAATCGAATACTTGGACAAAAATTACAAATGATATGCCATTGGATTGCTAAAATTGTGTAGAACACAGATCTGAAATAAAATTAAAAGTTTACCTTGGTATTATCTCTGTAGAATTTAAACACTAGATCGGAGTATTTAATTCATAGAAAAATAATCGTAACTCTGTTTTAGTTGATTCTTGTTGCGTTGGATTTATTGTTACAATCTCCACTGTTTAAAATTGTAAAACTTTGCTTATAGGTTTTAGATCTTATTCGTGGTAAATTTGAAGATTGGATCTCCTTACGGGCATATAAAATAAAGTAATAATACAAACTACCTAAAATCTGTGGGAAATCGACACTAACAACATCCCTAACACAATAACATCCCTTAACAATACCTTGGTTGTTTTGGAACTCATTCTTGCATATTACCATGTTGCATGCATGCATATTATTTCTATGGCTTTTTTTGTGCAAGTAGTGATTAGATCTATGTTTATGTTTTTGTTAGATTGTTCGGAGTGCGCCGAGGAGTATTGTTGTGTAGAGTGCTGCTCGGATCAAGGCAAGTTACACCTCTTGTTCATATAACGTCCCAGTTTTGATTCTATGCATGTTTTGATCTCAAATTCTTTAGTGTGCATGTGTAGGATGCTCTGGTAGAATTTTTACTTAGTATTATTTTTGTAAGTGCGATGATTTTGTAGTATGCCATGAGTAGTTCTATACTTAGGATTTTCCCCCTCCTAATAGGTTACCCCTGTTTTTGCTAAGTGTTGCTTGCTATGCTATATATATAAAGTACTGTTGGGGGGTTCGAAAGACAAGAAATTTTCTAAGTATAAAGGCTCTCTTGAGCGATCTTTTATTCTCAAATCCACTTCAAAATAAAACTATGTTTTATTCTGGGCGGAATGGTTGTCGGGTCAACGAGTGAGATTTTGGTGGAGGACGGTCACCCAAGAAACAAAGAATTCTGCCATGTTTCAGAATTCAGAAGCTTCCAGTGCAACCACAATACACATGGGCTCTGTCTTGGCCTAGTACTTAGTGGGAAACCTCACCTAGGTACCAAAATATGGAGGTTCTTGGCACGGTTGGATCCAGAAGGTAGAGGGGATACTAAGGGAAAGCCTTGCCATGGTCTTGTCTGTAAAAGGACTTGATCGTGGATTGTGGGTAAAGTGCAGAAACTCTCGAGAGTATTGCAATCTGATCGATCAACCAAGTTCACGAAAAAGAACACTTGAGCATCTAAAGGATCGAGCCTCTGAAGGATCTTCCTCTATCTCTCTTTCAAAACTTAAAATTTTTCTAAAACCCCATGGCGTGAGTCATATCGCCAAAGGGTGGGATTTTGGGGACTTGGTGAGTAATATCCAAGTGTTAGGTTGTTTGGACACTTGGTGAGTAATATCCTAATGTGCCATTCGACCCTATATTACTTAAGAAAATGTTTACAAAGTAGGGTAAAACTCTCTCTCTCTATCTCTCTCTTTTCTCCACACTTAGAGAAAAACTAGCTTTGTGCAAATGAACCCCACAGCCTAAACTAGCCTTGCATGTATAGTTAGTCTTATTACTTCCTTGGTGTAATTTTCCAATACATTTAAAGTATTGACCCAACTTGTTGGTTGTATGTTTTATGTGTAGAATCCGAAGATTGAAAGGTGTGTAGGGATCACGAGTCTACACTCAATAAGCCTGGGGCGTTGATGGACTCAAGTTATTTATATTTCCACTGTAATTTGATTTAGCTATATGCTAAGAAAATTTGTAATAATTTCATACCCTGGATTACTCATGTAATAATGATATTGTGTTTTACATGATATTCATCGACTGTGAGTGCTAGCTATTGATCCAGGGTCTAGCATGTAAATCACAGGGATCAAGGATCTTTACTAATCCGAGGTTGACATGGTTATACCCCACGGGTACACAACATTGGTATACCTAGTCCAGCCCAAGGAAGGCTCACGTCAAGATACACGACCAGTGGTGATTTCGGGTGGCCCAAGTGTAGGGGTTCGTAGCATGGAAAACAAAAATTTTCTATCGCATACAAACAAACAAGCCAAGATCTATCTACTATATTGTAGCAACGAGTCGATAGTGGAACTCACCCTCGAAGATTCCAAAGCGGTTAACGAGAGCAGATTCTCGTGGGTGATGTAGTCGTACTCTTTCCGATCTCAAGATCGCGTAGACGATCCTTCCGGCGCCGCGTTCCAGGCGCTCCTTGATCGGTCACACGTTCGGATTTTCGACGAAGACCTTCCTCTCCCTTGTTCCAGCAGGCGGAGGTTGTAGCACTCTCCTCGCGATTCCGGCAGACAACTGGCGTGGTACCGGAGGTAGAGGAGATCCCAGGCTCGCCTTAAGCCGTGCGAGTATGGTGGAGCTTATGAGAGAGGCTATTAGTGGTCTAGTAATTAGACACACCAATTAGAAGGCTCTAAACCAATTAGAAGGCTCTAAACCGAATAGCTCTAAACCGGGGTCTAGATCTAGGGTTTAGATTAGAGGATAGGAACTTGTGTGTCATAGGAGGGGAGCCCTGCCTCCTTATATAGGTGGGAGGGGGCTGGCCAGGGGAGGAGTGGAGTCCCTCCCCAACTCGGCATTGAGTTGGCCCGGTTGGAGGAGGTCTCCTCTCCAACTCGGTTTCCCTCTTCTCCTCCTCTTTCCACTTTCCAAAACTTGCCGTTTGACTTTCAAACTAGCCGTTTGACTTTTCAATTTAGGATTTAAATAAACCCTTTATTTTGGACAGCGAGAACACTTAGTACATGATGCAATCATTCCAACTTACAATGACACATTCATGTACCCTTCCCCCCTCCGGAGTGCCGGAAATTCCGGGACCTTCTAGAAAGTTCCCCATGAAAACACCGGAACCATTCCCCAACACCGAAACGGGACTTTCCTTATATGAATCTTATTCTCCGGACCATTCCGGATCTCCTCGTGATATCCGGATCCCATCCGAGACTCAACAACATTCGGTCTCTTTCTCATAATACCATAACTACTCAAACAACGTCGAATCCTTAAGTGTCTCCCACGGTTCGTGAATTATGCGGACATGATCGAGACACTTCTCCGAACAATAACCAATAGAGGAATCTGGAAATTCATATGGCTACATATTTCTACGATTACTTTGCGATCGAATGAACCACTTACATACGATACCAATTTCCCTTTGTCTCACGATATGTTACTTATCCGAGGTCATGATCGCTTGGTATCTCTCGCATACCTAGTTCAACCTCGTTCGATAAGTACTCTTTTCTCCTGTGATATGTGATCCCTTGTGAGCCAGTCACATGCTTGCAAGCTAATTGGATGACATTTCACCGAGAGGGCCCAGAGAATATCTATCCGTCATGTGGATGGACAAATCCCACTCTTGATCCATGTGTTTCAACCAATACTTTCCGAACACTCAATGCCACCTTTATAGCCACCCTATTACGGTGTGGTGTTTGATGACATCAAAGCATCCATCCAAGAAAGGCAATATGCATGATCTCATGGTCGAAGGAATTAGGTTACTATGTATCAGAAAGCATATAGCAATTGAACTATTGAAATGACTTGATCTTTATGCTACGCTTATCTATAGGAGTATGTCCATCACATCATTCTCCTAATGATATGACCCTGTTGTTAATAACATCTCTATGTTCATGATCAGGAAACAATGATCATATATTAACCAACAAGCTAGTTTAACAAGAGGCTTTACTAGGGACTCTTTTATGTTTACAAATCACACAAGTATTAATGTTTCCTGTTAATACAATTATAGCATGGTATGTAAACATTTATCATAAGTGTGAAGATATGATAATAACCACTTTATTATTGCCTCTTGGGTATATCTCCAACAGTCTCCCACTTGCACTAGAGTCAATAATCTAGTTTCAAACCTTTGTGTATTCAACACCTATGGCTTTCCGGTGTTGTATGTACACGATTGCTAGTGGTCAACTGATCTCCGGATCTGACACTTCCAGGTCCGTGTGTAATTGCATGTCTTTGCGTCTCTACGCATCACTCATTCTCTAATGAGATGGCTTTGTATAAATTTGGTCTTTCGGTGTGACCTTTAGTTCTTTGGGGTTAAAACATGTTGACAATATTGTCGTACAATATATCTTCATAGTATTATCCCGCTGTGAACTACACCTAGTTTGATAACAAACTACTTGACACAAATGCCCTCTTTGCTGCTATAATAGCAGTCATATACTTAGCCTTTTGTTGTAGTATCTGTCACAATGTCTTAACTTTGGAACTCATCCAAATCCATTATGGAACTCACTTTCCATTATATTGTGCCACCCTTAGTTTAGATTGAGATAAACTAAATTTGTACTTTGTGACAAAGCTAGTATCAATGTAGTACTTTTACAATGAACTAACCATCTATTTGTCACTTCCACAAATAATATACTCTTAGTTCTTCCAAAAGATCATAAGAATACCCTTACTATTGTCCAATGATCATTTTACAAATCATTCTGGTATATGCTCACAACACTTAGAGCATAGGACATATCTGGATTTGTACATATCACAGTATGATTGATATAAATACTCTTTGTGATTTCATACATCAAGTATCAAACTATACTTGAATCTTTGTTTCACTTACCAAATGTCAATACACTTGAATATATCATCAATATTGAACTCTTTCAATCCTTTCTGTGCAACAAGAACCTTTCTTGTAGTTTCTATATTGAATTCATTCAATATCTCGTTTATGTACTTCTGGCACAACCATATTAGCGTCTATTGATGCCAAATATTTGGGTTTTGCCTAAGTCTTTCATCAGGATGAAATTCTTAATATGTGTTAATAAAAGATACATTATTTCCAATCAACAATATGTCTTCCACATAATGTATTAGAAACATGTCTTAGCGCTCCCACTTAATTTCTTGCAAATGCAAGCATCTTCATTGTCTCCGATGAAATTAAACTCTTTTAACAGTTTCATCATAGTGAAGATTCCAACTCCCCTATGCTTACTTCAACCATTGAAGTTTACATATGCTTTTAGCATCCTTTGAATTAACAAAACCCTTTGGACCGTGTCATGCACACGTCCTAGGTAACCATTCTATTAGAAGAACTTGTTTTGTTTATTCTACTACCACATAACAAATTATATGTAGTGGTTGCTACATTAATCCGTCTAGACTAAAAATCGCTATGAAAGATCAAATCTTGTCATATACAACCTTTGAACATTGTTGTGAACTCTTTCCCAACATGTCGACTATTTCATAGATGTGAAACATCCATGTCTACTTCTTTATAGATCCAAACACAACTGCAAGGTCTTACACCTTTTCCGAGGGTCCTTCAAGTTCAAAACTTGATTTCTCGTGTATGGAACTATCACGGATTATATGGCTTCAAGCCATTTGACGGAGTCAGGGCCCATCATTACTTCTTTGCATGTAGTAGGTTCATTATTCTCAAATAATGATTCAACCCTCAAATCTTGGTATTTGATTGTTCATCCGACCTACTTGATTCAATAGAAACTTAGACCTCCGTGACCACAACCTTTGAGGCACGTGAGCCATGAGCATTGTTGCTGCCTCCGGAACACTTTTCGGTGCTGCGCAACTTTGCACATATAGCTAAGGTTCTTTTAACCTTATCAAAGTTCTATTGTCCTCCCACTTAACTTTTCACGAAAAATTCCTTCTCAAAGAAACTTGACGTTCTAAGCGACAAACACTTTTGTCTCCGGTGTTTATGGAGGAATACTTAACATTTATACAAAGACAGGTTCATCCGACTTTGGTTGCACACATCTTTCTTATGCATAGCATACCAATGTTTAAGAAAGGACTACTTGGGTTTTATCCCAAACCATAACCTTATATGGTGTCATTTCAGCGGATTATGATGGAGCTCTTTTAGTGGAAAACGGTAGTCTCTAAAGCTTTTAATCTTTAAAATATAATAGCAGTTTTATGAATTATACCTTCGATCTTACCATGTCAAACAAGGTTCAATTACATATCTCGAATGCTCCATACTCTTATGGTGTTTCGGGAAATGCAAATCCACGGAACGATTCCTTAAATCTTAGGTATTATGCTAAACTTGTAACTTAAATATCTTCCTTTATGATCTTATCATAAACTATTTATATTCTTGTTACAATGATTTTGCACTTCATCTTGAAAATCTTTCAACTTTTCAAATATTTCACACTTCATCCTTATTAAGTAAATATTCACATATTCACTCAAATTTCGGAGAAAGCATATGAAGTTGAAATCCATCGCTCTTGACTACACATAATGGAGTTCGTACAACAATATGCACAAGTTCCAATAAGCTAGTCTTTCGTTCCCTTTTGGCCTATGAACGAAGTTTTAATTATCTCTAGGAAAGTTTCACAAACCGTCATTTGATCAAAAATCAAAAGACTCCAAAATTCCATCCATATGGAGTTTCTTCATGTTTTCTTTCCAATATAATTTAAACGGCGATGTCACTTCCTAAGTGATCTTTCAATCAATTTGTCTTTCGACAATTTTAGCATTAGTTTTATGGATGTGATTTCTCCAACGAGATTTGTGAATCATCCATCTTTTATGGATTACGGCAATTATTTGAACAACCCTTTTGTTCTCATAATACCTGATAAAACAAATCTTGAAGGCAAGCTTTTGATGTTTAACGAGCAACACAATAACCCTTTATTTTGTTCTCGATGAACATCATCACATATTCTTTGCTAATTACTTAGGCCATTGTAGTTCATGAATTGTGTTGTTTCGTATGACGATTCATACCAACAAATTCAGTATCAAGTACTTAAGAACCACATTGTTTAATAAGCAAAGAATATAGCCATAACATGTATATCATCTATATACTTTAAACTGAACAATTCTAGTCTTTTCTTTTCTGCCATATATTTATGAGATTCTCTTTCAAGATTTCTTGAAAGAATCTATCAACATCAATAGTGGAGTCATACATATGACACATAGTCCAAAGCGTGTATAGTTAAATACCAATGTCTTTGAACTTGCACTTTGAAGTAGATCACCATTATCAAATATTTGGTGTTCTTTCAAATTCCTTTCTTTAGTAATCTCTTGGTGTAGTAAACATTTTACCTACATCAAATATTCACCCTCATCATGGACTTATCCATGATCTAGCTACTTTAGCTTGTAACGTGAATCATGAGTATAATGTTGCTCTCAAAACCTATTGGAATATTAGGAAAACTATTGTATCAAACTGTTTGCAAATTCTCATAAAATATGATAACATTACTTTTGCCATATTATAATCTATAAAGTTGTAAACAAAACTTCGTTTCAGATATCACAATATCTTCCACACATCATGGTTTCTGAAACAACTCTTTCAGATCCTAGATAACCTTGATATTAAGATAATCTTTTGAATATCAAGAATCATGGAGACAAACATGATACTCATATACTAACACTTGGAATTGTCACTCTTGTTTTAATACCAATTATTAAACTTCATAGAGTAACCGGAACTTACTGAAAGTTTGCAATAGGACTTTTAAACTTTAGATTAACACTTCAAAACAATACGATACCAGTTCGTAAAGTAACTAACCAGAATTCTATAGTTCTATCATCTCAATTATAACTAAGCGCAAGGTGGTAAACGGATGCCAATGACTACAACAACTATGCAAATTCACTTTGATTTAGTTTATGATAAATTGAGTTCTAATTAATAATTAAATTAATCTAGGTGAACTCCCACTCAAAACAATATCCCTCACATTGTTTTAGTGATCACACGAACCAAATCCACCACATCAAAACCGATCATCACGAGAGTTGATATAGCTTTAATGGCGAACAATCATCATGTTCATCATATCTACTATATGATTCATGCTTTGCCTTTCGGCGATCCGTGTTCCTGAGGCCATGTCTGTACATGCTAGGCTCGTCAAGATCAAACCTTAGCTTCCGCATAAGCAAATCTGGCTTGCTTACGTTGTATTCACCCGCGGAATCAAAGACACCCGATCATCACGTGGTGCTTCGAAGCGCAAGCTTTGGCAACGGTGCATACTAAGGGTGAACACTTTAGAACTTGAAATTTATGTGCATGAGGGATCATCTTATAATGCTACCATCGTCTACTAAGCAATACAAGATGCATAAAGGATTAACATCACATGCAATTCATAATATGTGATATGATATGGCCTTTCTCCTTTGTGCTTCCGATCTCCATCTTCAAGCACGAACATGATCTCCATCATCACCGGCATAGCATCAAGGTCAATGACGCTTCTTCATGGTTGTCGTCCACCAGCTTCAACTATTACAACTATTTTGAATAGACACGCAGGTCTTAACAGAAATTAAAGACAACCATATGGCTCCTGCCGGTTGTCAACTTACAATAAGGAACATTGCATACATCAAATATAATCACAATCATGGCCATATCAAATCATCAGACACCCCTGCAAAACAAAGTTAGACGCCTCTACTTTCTTTGCATTTTTACGTGGTTTGGGGCTTTCAATAAGTGTCGCTCTAACTTACGAACAAGAACCACAACATTGATACTAGCATTGTTGATTACCCGTTGTAAATTGGATCTTAACTATGATAGTAGAAACAGCACCAGAGCCACTTATGCAATACAAGTTGCATGTTAAGCGTGGAGCAAGTCTCATGAACGATGTCATGTAAGGTTAGCCCGGGCCGCTTCATCCCAACATACCGCAAGATGCAAAGTACACAAAAAGCAATCTACAATAAAAGCATCAACGCCCACAATGACCATTGTGTTCTACTCGTGCAACAGATCTACATATAGACACGGCTCTGATACCACTGTAGGGGTTCGTAGCATGGAAAACAAAAATTTTCTATCGCATACAAACAAACAAGCCAAGATCTATCTACTAGATTGTAGCAACGAGTCGATAGTGGAACTCACCCTCGAAGATTCCAAAGCGGTTAACGAGAGCAGATTCTCGTGGGTGATGTAGTCGTACTCTTTCCGATCTCAAGATCGCGTAGACGATCCTTCCGGCGCCGCGTTCCCGCAGCGCTCCCGCAGTCGGTCACACGTTCGGTACTCGACGAAGACCTTCCTCTCCCTTGTTCCAGCAGGCAGCGGAGGTTGTAGCACTCTCGCGATTCCGGCAAAGACAACGTGGTACCGAGGTAGAGGGAGATCCCGAGGCTTCGCCTTAAGCCAAGTGCAGTATGGTGGAGCTTATGAGAGAGGCTATTAGTGGTCTAGTAATTAGACACACCAATTAGAAGGCTCTAAACCAATTAGAAGGCTCTAAACCGAATAGCTCTAAACCGGGGTCTAGATCTAGGGTTTAGATTAGAGGATAGGAACTTGTGTGTCATAGGAGGGGAGCCCTGCCCCTCCTTATATAGGTGGGAGGGGGCTGGCGCGCCAGGGGGAGGGAGTGGAGTCCCTCCCCAACTCGGCATTGGAGTTGGCCGCCGGTTGGAGGAGGTCTCCCTCCCCAACTCGGTTTCCCTCTTCTCCTCCTCTTTCCACTTTCCAAAACTTGCCGTTTGACTTTCAAACTAGCCGTTTGACTTTTCAATTTAGGATTTAAATAAACCCTTTATTTTGGACAGCGAGAACACTTAGTACATGATGCAATCATTCCAACTTACAATGACACATTCATGTACCCTTCCCCCTCCGGAGTGCCGGACATTCCGGGACCTTCTAGAATGTTCCCGATGAAAACACCGGAACCATTCCCCAACTCCGAAATGGGACTTTCCTTATATGAATCTTATTCTCCGGACCATTCCGGATCTCCTCGTGATATCCCGGATCCCATCCGAGACTCCGAACAACATTCGGTCTCTTTCTCATAATACCATAACTACTCAAACAACGTCACATCCTTAAGTGTGTCTCCCTACGGTTCGTGAATTATGCGGACATGATCGAGACACTTCTCAACAATAACCAATAGAGGAATCTGGAAATTCATATGGCTCCCACATATTTCTACGATTACTTTGCGATCGAATGAACCACTTACATACGATACCAATTTCCCTTTGTCTCACGATATGTTACTTATCCGAGGTCATGATCGTCGGTATCTCTGCATACCTAGTTCAACCTCGTTACTGATAAGTACTCTTTTCTCGTTCCCGTGATATGTGATCCCTTGTGAGCCAGTCACATGCTTGCAAGCTAATTGGATGACATTTCACCGAGAGGGCCCAGAGAATATCTATCCGTCATGTGGATGGACAAATCCCACTCTTGATCCATGTGTTTCAACCAATACTTTCCGAACACTCAATGCCACCTTTATAGCCACCCTGTTACGGTGTGGTGTTTGATGACATCAAAGCATCCATCCAGTAAAGGCAATATGCATGATCTCATGGTCGAAGGAATTAGGTTACTATGTATCAGAAAGCATATAGCAATTGAACTATTGAAATGACTTGATCTTTATGCTACGCTTATCTATAGGAGTATGTCCATCACATCATTCTCCTAATGATATGACCCTGTTGTTAATAACATCTCTATGTTCATGATCAGGAAACAATGATCATATATTAACCAACAAGCTAGTTTAACAAGAGGCTTTACTAGGGACTCTTTTATGTTTACAAATCACACAAGTATTAATGTTTCCTGTTAATACAATTATAGCATGGTATGTAAACATTTATCATAAGTGTGAAGATATGATAATAACCACTTTATTATTGCCTCTTGGGTATATCTCCAACACCAAGCACATGATGTCTTCGGATCCTTGGAGGACAAGTCCATAGTAGATAGAATTTCAAAGGGTACCAACCCTAATTTGTAACCGACTCGACCTAAGCCCAGGACCTACCTATCTATATAAAGTCCAGGAGGGTATGGCGAGAAGGATCTCTTCCACCCTCGCATACACACCTTCCTACAAGATTGCATCTACGCACCCATGTAACCTTTAGTTCCGCCGTAATCAAGAGCAGACAAGCAGGAGTAGGGTTTTCCCTCCGAGGGCCTAAACCTGGGTAAACCTCGTGTCCCGTGTTGCTTGTCTGTTAACCGTTCTATGATCTCCAGCATCCCCATCTTCTCTAAAACCCAAGTCCATAACAATGGGAATTGACGAGATCTAACCATATCAATTGGCGCTGTCTATGGGAAGGGGGGACGCAGATTGTACGATAATGACGGTCCCATCCGGAGTGATCTACAACTCATCGGTGACGGAGAGTCACCTCCTCTTCGGCACCTTCGACTTCACCGCCCACTCGCTGGCCACCCTGAGGGATTTCGAGTCCGTTGGCAACGGACTTGATATGTTGTTCGGGAGCTTCTGCTTCCAGGTGGGGCATACCGGCACTCTCCGCCTCCCAGAGCGGGTGCCACCACCATCCATCAGGCCCGCCTCATGGGTCCCACCTATCGGCGTGTTACACGCGTCAATGGACGAGGCAGACGGCAGCGGTAGCTACAACTCAGATATGTGCGGCCCTCCTCAGATGAAGGAACCTAAGGTTCTGGATCCGAAAGCTGCGGCAGCAGAGACCCCATCCGCGGACGTTACCTATGCATCGTGGTCATCCAAAACGAAACGGACCTACCACCAGGTTCTAGTGCACCCAACCCCCCTCTCAACCCACAAGGTGAGAACGGAGGAAACGGGGGAGATCCGCCGCTCGGGCCCAACGAAGGCGACGCTAACGCCTACCATAAGATCAACCTCAACGAGGAAGGATGGCGCCAAGCATGCGAAGCCATGGCAGGAAACATCATCATACCTGTGAATGCGCTTAACGGGATCTGCTGATGGCATACCACCTCCTTCTCATCAACGATCATAACCGGCAGGTGAAGCTGATGGAGGAGCTCGACAAGCATAAGCAGGCGGATTCGGGGTCTAGCGCACGGCGAGCCGCGCTCTCCGCCGCTGGTGGCTCCATCTCGCACGGCTACAACACCAACAAGCACCGCTCCCGCACGGAGCACATGGACCCCGCCACGCGACGCGAAGTCACCAGGTCCCTCAACACGTCCTTCATGATGATGGACGTAAACGGCAACGTCATGCCGAAAACGCCACAATCTACGATCATGGCAGCCACTACATACCTCGCACCCCATCCACCTCCGGTGGGTGACCCGAAGAGCACCATGCACAAGTCCGCGCTAGCTGGTCTCGGATTCGTCGGAGCCACGCTCCACGATGAGGCTCCTGTGGAGCCGAAGAAAAAAGTTGCGGTCAAGTTCACCCGCAGCCCTACGCCCTCATCCGAGGAAGACGAGCACGACCTTCCCCGACGTCGCAAGAGCCCACAGCACCGCAGTAGTGACTACGACGCTCGCAACGATCTTACCCAGTGCAAGATCGACAAGGCACGCTCTACATGTGTGTGTTCAAACGAATCTGACGAGGAAGATTACGGAGAGCTATGCGGAGCCAGAGGCTTCAGTAGATCCGTTCAATGAACGCGGATGCCGAAAAAATTCAAGCTCCCTTCGGACACTCCGAAGTTCGATGGTACGCAGGACCCAAAATCCTGGCTCAGCGACCGCCTCTCATCCATCAATCTACACGGCAGAAACACGAACACCGCCCTACAATGTGTCGTGGTGGTGGCATGGTAGATGCCATGGGTAGGCTAAAGTTTAGGGCCAATGGATGCTAGAGGGATCCGAGGATGGAAGATGTAGTGATTTTCTACACTCAACAGTTCTACAAGTAAGTCTCTATTTCTCTTCTCAATGAATACAAGTGATCCTAGAGCTGTCTCATAGAGAGGAAAAACACTAATACCCAAGCCTACCGGCGTGGAGTCAATCGATACCCGCTCAGGAGCCCGCGTCTCCCCTTATAAAGGGGTGCCCTGGTTCCTTCTAGGGCTGACGTGGCAAGCATATCCTTGGAATATGCTTGTCCCAATATGGTATCTGTGTCCCCCTTCTATCGGCGGCAATGTTCCAGAAACCCTCACATGCATGCCTCGGGGTTCCTCACTGTCACCTCCGTGATGTTCGTCTGCCCTTCTGCTGCTCTGCTCCTTGTCCTTTGCGCTTGGCTCTGTCTAGATTCCTCCTAGCCAGTGACTAGGGTTTGACTATAGGCACCTCCTTCTCCTGCAAGCTTCGCGTTATTCGTCCTTGTCTCGCATAACTCGGCTTGGCCTTCACCTGTATTTGAATTAGTTAGAGTCATTCGGCCGACTTAACTCATATGTCGGCCGAATAAGGCGTTACTCATTCTACATTTGTCATGGCCCTGCTTATCTCGGCCGACTCTCGCATGATTCGGCCGACACAATCAGTAATTCGGCTTACGACAAGGGAGATTCCTTTCGTCTTTACCCTGTCTTGACCCTATCCGGGGTCACCTCCCCAACATTAGTCCCCGAAGCTAGTGTGGTCCTGCCCGGCCGGGCCACATCAGTTTCCCTGCATTCTTCTCTCTTTCTTTCCGAGTTATTTCTCTCTGTTCGAGGTATCCACGCAACTTCCTGGGTACGCCTCTTCCTTCATGTACTACTCATCATTGATCTTCTAGTTTTTTGTTCCGCTACAGTGTCCACTGACAAGCTACAGTGATTATTGCGCCCGTCGCGTCGGTGCAGTGACGCCTCGAGGACCGCATCGGTCAGTTGGCCCGATCCTCTCCTGCACCGTGTGGCCTGTGGTGTGGCTCCACTAGCTGCGCACGGTTTCGCGATACACGCGATTATGTGGATATCGTGGCATAGCCACGATCCCACTACAGTTACTGTGGCGCGGTTATAAAGAGGGGAGAGGGGTTTGGGCAGTTCACTTTTCCCCTTCCGCTCTCCCTCATCTTCTTCCTCGCGCCGCCGCTCTTCTGCGTGTTCCGGTGCTTTCGCCTTCGTCGTCCTCCTCGACGGTCACGCCGCCGTTCTTCAGCTCCCGCGACCTCACCATCGCGCCCTTGTTCCGGTGCTCTCACCGGTGAGTTTTCCATCGGTACCACCGCTAGGTCTTCGTGCTAGGAATTCCTGCTTTCTAGATTCCCCGCGGAGGTTCTCCTTCTGTTCCGCCGCAGTGCTTGTTAGAACCACGACGGGGCCCTGCGTCTCTAGGCCACTCCCCGCCGCTAGTCTATCCTCCGACGAACCTATGTCTAGTACTGCCAGCGGAGCCCTCGTTGAGGATGACGACTTTGTGTCTGGTCTAGAACGGGGTTCTTGGCAGGGTTCCACCATTACTCGTTGCGAAGTAGAGTGGTTGATTAAGATGCGCCGGATTCCCGCCGAGGTAAGCTGTCGCTTGCCCGGCAAGGAATCGTCTCCCGTTCTCAATGAAGGCGAGTATGTAGTCTTCATGTCCCACTTTGCTCGTGGGTTCAGCCTCCCCCTTAGCGATTTTGCTAGGGGGTTACTCGATTACTTCGGCCTCCAGCCGCATCACCTGTCAGCCAATTCTATCGCCTCTTTGTCAGCTTTTATCTCGGCTTCGGAGGGGTACTTCGGCCTTTGGCCCTGCGTACATGTTTGGTCCAAATTCTTCCAAATCCGATCTAACGTTGTGCCGGACAAATCTCTTCATCCTTCTGAGAAATCTCTTACGAAATGCGGGGCTCCGCCCATTACACCTCGGAGAAACTCTGAGTTCCCGTGTGTCGCCGGCCTTGAGTCGTGTAAGAAATGGCATAGATCATTTTTCTATGTCAAAAATACTGGGAAGGAAGATAAGATTCGGCTCCCTGCTTTTGCTATCGGCCCCCCTTACAAGAAGAATTGGAACTACAACCCTAGGAAGAGCCATGCTCTGGACGAGGCATTTGAGATTCGGCTCAAGGAGTTGATCCGCGCCGGGCTCCGTGGTGAAGATCTGATGACCGCATTCACAAGCAGCTGAATCTGCCCTTTTCATCTTCGCTCTCACAAGCTTTGTTACATGAGTGGTCCTCTTGATCCCAACCGAGTTTTGACAGTTGATCTCGACGATTATCATATTTATAAGCGTGTCCGAGTTATCTTCAAGACCGACATGCCGGAGGAATGGGCATGGGGACTGAAGCCATTCACTCACGGGAATCCTCCTTCTCAGGTAAATTTATGCATTGGTGTTTGCTTCCGAGTCGCCTTTGTGATTGTTCTTTTTGCTAATCCTACTTTGTTTTTTCTCTCGTAGAGGTTTACGAAGCAAAAGACAGAGGATGCCGAGGTTTTGGCTCTTCCGTGGACTGCAGATCGTAATACCCCGGACAACGGGCAACCTGACTCGGAGGAGTTTGTCCCTAAGTCGGATGTTGCTCCGGTTCGTGCCCGTGGCAAGACCTCGGCCCATGCGGATGAAGGTGACTCGGACGACGTCCAAATTCTTGAGGTAGTTGCCGCAGTGCCTATCTCTTACGCATTTCTGACTCCTTCTTTCCCAGCTAATCCAGCTGGTCAGGTGCACGACGCCGAGCCTCTTGCTTCTCAAGCTCCTGCTACTTCGAAGAAGCGCACCGCTTCGGCAGATCCCTCCGGTGTTGCCCCAAAGAAGCGAGTGAAGAAGTCTTCGCAGCATATCCCGAGGCATAAGACCATGCCTGCGGTTTCTGGGTGAGTTTACTTTCATTTGTATTTCTTGTTTCTCTCTTTATGTCTCTTGACTCGACTTTTTTGCCTTTCGCAGAGCTCCTCTCTCCGCAAAGCCTAGCGGTCCGAGTATGACGAGCCATACTACTCGGCCGCCTTCTCCTCCTCCTCCAGAAGATACTCGGGTTCCTAGTCCCTCTTGTGTTGATTCTCCTCCTGCGCCGACCCATATGTCGCCTCGACGGGATGTGCCTGTTGCCCCCACCGTTATTGCCGACGTAACCCCCACGCCTGATCATTCGGTTGAGTCTGTTGCCCCTGTCAAGACCGCTGAGGTTTCCCCCCATGATCCTTTGATCACCACAATCCCAGCTGCTACTCCAACTCCAAACGAGGATATCACCACCTTGGCCCCCTTGGAAATTTTAGTTCCTCCTGCCCCTCGGGACGTGATTCCTAGTACTGAGGTTGCTGCCCTTGCCGAATCCTCTACTAAAAGTAGGAAGATTGTTGTTACTAAACCTTCAGCATCTCAGAAAGGGCCAGCTAGCTCTTCTCAGCCCAACATAGCTGATGCACTTCGCAAGGGAGCTTCCTCTGCTAAGCCTGGTGTTACTCCTGCTGCCGATACTCAACTTACTCTTCACAAGAGTCCGGCAACTGCGGTGGTCACACAACGGGCCCGAGGTAAAGTGTTGACTCGCACTGAGAGCGGAAACAGCCTCGGCTCTTTGGTGGAGTAAGCCAATAACTGGAACACCGCCGATCAACTTGAAGGAAATCCGAGTAGCCAACCATTTCAGCTTTCCGACATGAGCAATCGCTTGCACATGGCTGCTAAGATTGTCCTTGATAGTGACAAGATGAATGCGGTAAGTGCTTCCGTTGATACTTTGTCTATCCTTCAAATGGTATCATATACACACGTCCCCGAAGCTTGCAACCGGATAACTTGTTGTTCGTTTGGAAGCTTTGTCAGGCTTCAAATGCATTTCTTGCTAAGTCAACCCCCTTCGTGACTCAGATTAGCCGTGATATCCAAATCAAGTTTTGCTTGGTTCGGATTTGCTTTAGCTTTGATTATCTAGCCACTTTGATCCGAGTCAAGTTTTACTTGATTTGGATCTGCTTGAACTTTGAATATCCAGCCACCTAGATCCGAGTCAAGTTTTACTTGATTCGGATCTTCTTACTTTGAATATCCAGCCACCTAGATCCGAGTCAAGTTTTACTTGATTCGAATCTGTAACTTTGAATATCCAGCCACCTAGATCCGAGTCAAGTTTTACTTGATTCGGATCTTCTTTAACTTTGAATATCCAGCCACCTAGATCCGAGTCAAGTTTTACTTGATTCGGATCTGCTTTAACTTTGAATATCCAGCCACCTAGATCCGAGTCAAGTTTTACTTGATTCGGATCTACTTTAATTTTGAATATCCAGTCTTGTAACCTTCTATTATATCTAGGTTGTCCATGATCGGCGGACAGCCGAATTTCAAAGGTTGCTCTTTGCCCACAAGAAACTGCAAGAAAAGTATGAGAAGGTTGTTCCTATAGTGAAGAAAACTGGTAATTTTAACAAATCCGTGTATTGTTCCATAAGTTCGTAACATTTTTGGCTTGTCGTCCTAATTTACTCTTCGCTGGTGTGCAGCTAGTATCAACAATCTGAATACCCATCTTACCAAGAAGGTTGACGCTCTTGAAGGTTGGTTCCTCGTTTTTGGTTTTTAATTTGTTAATTCCTGTCCGAGATAAATACTAGGTTTCTTACAACCTTCCGGCTTTGGTATAGCCGAGTTACAAACACTTGCAGCATCGCATCAAGAATGCATACCTATGCCTGATATGATGTTGCATTTTTTAGAGCAAGCTGCCACTCATTCGGTGCAACTCAAAGAAAAGGACGATGAGATAACTCGGTTACGCGCCGAGGTTGAGTCTCTCAAGCTTTCCCAGAAGTCCGAATTGGAAAAAGTTGATCAGGAATTCTCTGAAGAAAAGAATCGACTGAGCCTGCAGTTGCAGAAAGATAAGGAACTTCTTGACGCTGCCGAGCTAAAGAACCGGGCGATGAGCGAGGAAATCACTCGTTTCGAGAAGAGTAGGGCCAATTGGGCCCTGGATCTCCAGAAAATGTTGAGTTACATCCATCATAAGTCTCCGCCTGTGGCCGAGTTATCTTCTTCTCTTTCTTATTTTTAACTGATGTGACTTCCTTTTGTGTAGATCATTTTCCCGAACCGAAACCAGTGAGAACTAAGGCTATGATTGCTGCTCGTGAGCGCCGAGGTGTCCCCGTTGCTCCGAGTCAAGAATATTCAATGGAAGACTTTCTGATTGTCGTCGGTGCTGCTATTGGACCAATGAAGATTATGGGAAGAGATCTGGTGCAAGCAGCTATCCGAGCCTATCATGTTCTTTGGCCGAACACCTCTGGAACTCCTGAGATTGATGAAGTTGAAGTGCTTGTGTCAAGGTTGATGGCATCTCAAACCCAACTTAAGCTCTGGAGGGAATCTGCTAGGAGGGCTGGTGCTGACATGGCCCTTACGGCCGTGTTCTCTTGGTATGAAGATATCTCCCTCGATACTCTGATGCATCTGCTCACTGGATCTCCTTGGGTTGAAAATCCGGAGTTTATTGCTCGCCGTCAAGCTCGTGCCTTCCAGCTTATCGAGTATGCTGACTTGCATAATTGGATCGAAGGGCCAAGTTTTCTTCCCAATCCGGCAGATGACGTCAAAGCTGAAGATGCATCAGGTGATGACTCGGCCGATCAGGATGAACCGGAGGGTGATTCGGATAATTCCCGCGATTCAAACGAAAACTCAGATGAGGATGGCGACGCGCGATCGTCCTCTAAAGGGACTGAGAACTCTCGAGCTCAAGTTGATGTCTCTCAGCAGCCGGGGCTTGTCCCCAAGGTTACCACGGCTTCTGTTGAAGCCAAGGTAACTTCGGCTGAGGCGCCAGCTACCTCGGAGCGCCCAGTTCCTGAAGATACCCTTGCGAAGGAGACCGAGGTCCCTCCACCAGCGTCCGAGATACCCATGCCCGATGCTCCTGACAATGCTACTGCCCCTTAAGGGTGATTTGGCCTTTTTCGTTGTTTAGGTTCAAAAAACTCTAAGTTGTTTTAAGTCCCTGGTATGCCGGGTGTATGATGTCTGTGGAACAATTGTCCGTCTTTTGGTGTGGTGTGAACTTTTTTGCCTTGCGGCGCTGAGGCATTGGTGATGGTAACTATTGTCATTTTATTTAAGTAAATCTAACTGCTTCATATCTTTGCTTTTCCCAACTTTAATTTCGTAAAGCTGGATCGTATTCTCCCATGTGGCTGACCTTCGTTCGGCATTTATCTTGCTTGCCCTTTGTAAACTTGGTTGTGTAGTTGTTGTTTTCGCGATTTCTTCTTGAAGTACAATGCTCTAACCTCATAGATTGGCTTGTATCCCTTATTATACCTCGACTTGCTAAGGTTGTTACATCTAGAAGTCGTTAGTTGTTCCCTCCTTGTTATTCCTTTGTCGATCGAGGCGAGCTTACATTGCATCCTATGAGTTATGATCAGCAAATTGGGTAGTCCCCCTGTTTCTACTGAAGTTATCGAGCTCTTGTTTGTATGTAAAAAATTAATGAGTAGCATAGGTCACTTGCGAGTTATCGCTTGGGTTGCTGAAGGTTCATATCCATTCAAAAAACATCGAATGATATGAAGCAGTCCGCAAGTTATAAACCGGGCTGCCAAACCATAGTTCATAACTCAATGTAGAGAACACCACGGGGCAGTCCCTGAGTCACTGCTCGAGGTGCCGAGGTTTACTACATAATTCAAAAAATGGGAAATAATTATGGGGCAGTCCCCGAGTCACTGCTCGAGGTGCCAAGGTTTAATGCATAATCCGAAGCAAGAAGTAACATGATGAAGTCCTCGAGTCACTGCTCGAGGTGCCGAGGTTTAATACATAGTCTTAAAAAATAGAAACAACATGGCGCAGTCCCCGACTCGCTGCTCGAGGTTCCAAGGTTTAATACATAATCTTAAAAAATAGAAACAACATTGTGCAGTCCCCGAGTCGCTGCTCAAGGTGCCGAGGTTTACTACATGCTTGATATTCTGACTTGATGCGTCGCATCGCGACGTACAACATGTGGCTTCTAAGTGTAGAACGGGCGAAGTAAGGCTATGTTCCATGGTCTTTTTGATTCATCTCCGGCTTTATTTGCCTTGTTCTTCTCTGGTGGCTGAGCGTCGATCAGGTAATATGCATCATTGTGCAATGCTTTACTCACGATGAATGGTCCTTCCCATGGGGGTGAGAGTTTGTGCATGCCGGCTGTGCGTTGCACTAGCCAAAGAACCAAGTCTCCTTCTTTAAAAACTCTTGGATTGACCTTTTTGCTATGATATCATCTGAGATTTTGCTGATAAACAGTTGATCTTGATAATGCCAATTCCCTTGCTTCTTCTAGCAGATCCACATCGTCTTGCCGTGATACTTCGTTTACTTCGGCCGTTGTGTATTGGATTACTCTTGGCGAGTCATGCGTTATGTCGGCTGGAAGCACAGCTTCTGCCCCGTATACTAGAAAGAATGGGGTATACCCTGTCGACATGTTTGGGGTGGTTCTGAGGCTCCACAGTACTGCTGGAAGCTCCTCAATCCAGCATCCTGCCGACCTTTGCAGTGGTTCGATAAGTCGGGGTTTTATTCCTGACAATACCAGTCCATTTGATCTTTCTACTTGCCCATTTGATGCTGGGTGAGCCACCGAGGCAACATCTAGTCTTATGTGTTTTTCTTGGCAGAATCTAGGAAAGGCTCCTTTAGCAAAATTTGTGCCATTATCCGTAATAACACTGTGTGGATATCCATATCTCAAGATAATATCTTTGAGAAATTTTACCATTGTTGGTCCATCACATTTCCTTATTGGTTTCACCTCGATCCACTTTGTGAATTTGTCCACCATGACTAGAATGTGAGTCATTCCGCCTCGGGCTGGCTTGAACGGACCTACCATATCCAAGCACCATACAGAAAAAGGCCTATTGATCGGTATCGTTTTTAACTCGCATGAGGGAAGAAGGGCAGGAAGCCATATTGGCGTGATTTTCCCTGGGATAGTTTCACTGTCGATTTCCATATTTTCCGCTGACATAACAGCTTCGGATTTTTCTTTGTTTGTTCGTGCGACGGCCGGGTTCACCTTTAGAAAACCCTGGTCACATTCTTTGTCGATTTCCATTGGCACACTTCCTTCTATCAGTTCGGCCGAGATACGAATTGACTCGGATTCTGGTGATGGTGTAATCGATGGTCTTCTCAGGTGTTCTAGGGCAATGCCCGGGGGAATTGATTGCCTAGTTGATCCGAGTTTTGACAGTGTATCTGCGGCTTCATTTTCCGCTCGAGGTATATGGTGAAATTCGCATCCATCGAAATAACCACTGATTTTTTGCACATGAAACCTATATAGGGCCATATTCGCATCTAGTGCGTCCCAATTGTCTGATACTTGCTGTACTACCAGATCCGAATCCCCATAGCATAGGATCCGACATATAACAATCTATTTTGCCATTTTTAACCCATGGACGAGTGCTTCATACTCGGCTACATTGTTTGACGCGGCAAAATGTATCTGGAGTACATACTTCAGCTGATATTTTTTTGGCGAGGTTAATACTATCCCTTCCCCCAAACCATTTCTCAGCTTGGATCCATCAAAATGCATTGTCCAATAATTCGGATCTGGCAATGGTGGTTCATATTGTACCTCGGCCCAATCCACAAAGAAGTCGGCCACTGCCTGAGATTTGATTGCATCTCTCCTATCAAATTGCGGAGCATAAGGTGATAACTCGATTGCCCATTTTGCTATTCGGCTACTTGCATCTTTGTTGCTCAATATCTTGGCTATGGGCGCTTCACAAATCACTTTTATCGAATGTTCTTTGAAGTAATGTTTGAGTTTTTTCGCCGACATGTATACTCCATAAGCCATCTTCTGGTAGTGCGGGTAGTTTTGCTTTGAGGCTGATAATATCTCACTTAGGTAATATACCGGCCTCTGTATTGACTTATCCCCTTCATTCCGCTCCACGACAACCACCGCACTTACCACTCTGTTAGTGGCGGCTACATAAAGTAACATAGGTTCTTTTGATAATGGAGAAGCCAAGATCGATGCTGTGACCAACATCTTTTTCAACTCATGAAATGCATTATCAGCCTATGGTGTCCAGATGAATTTATTAGATTATTTCATCAGTTGATATAGAGGTAATGCCTTTTCCCCTAGCCGACATACGAATCTACTCAGCGAAGCTAGGCATCCCGTGAATTTTTGTACATCATTCAGACACCTCGGCAGTTCCATTCTTTCAACTACTCGGATTTTAGTTGGATTTGCCTCTATACCTCGGCTGGACACGAGGAGACCGAGTAATTTTCCAGCTGGCATGCCGAAGGTACATTTTTCCGGGTTAATCTTCATTCGGAATCTTCTAAAGTTTGGGAATGTCTGCCGAATATCATCAAGGAGCGCTTTGCTCTCTTTGGTTTTTATAACCACGTCGTCTACATATACTTGTACATTTTTTCCTATCTGGTCATGTAGACACTTTTGCATGCATATTTGGTATGTTGCTCCTGCATTACTCAGGCTGAATGGGATGGTGCGATAGCAATAAGCCACGTACGGGGTAATAAACGCAGTCTTTATTTGATCGACCGGATTTAGCGGTATCTGGTGGAAACCAGAATACGCGTCTACAAATGACAACAGCTCACAACCAACGGTCGAATCAATGACTTGTTCTATCCTAGGTAAAGGAAAAGGATCTTTGGGACACGCCTTGTTTAGGTTCGTGTAATCCATACACATTCGCCATACGACGGCTACATTCGGGTCATCCTTTTTCTTTTCTACTAACACCGGATTTGATAGCCAATCCAGATGAAGCACTTCCATGATGAACCCGGCCGCAAGGAGCCGAGCTATCTCATCCCCTATTATTTTTCTCCTGTCTTCGGCGAAGCGGCGGAGAGGTTGCTTCACCGGCCTTGCTCCTGGCCTTACATGCAAAGAGTGCTCAGCCAACTCCCTTGGCACACCTTGCAGGTCTTGAGTCAACCATGCGAAGATATCCCGATTCTCACGGAGGAAGTTGGTGAGCTCGCCTTCCTATTTGGCATCTAGGCCGGCACCAATCGTGATGGTGCGCTCTGGGAACTGCTCATCTATCTGGATCTTTTTCGTCTCTTTAGTCGGCTAGAAAGAAACACTTCCATGGGGGTGGCTAATGCCGGCATATTCAGCTGTGTCGACTGAGCCAGAGCCTCTACCTCCTGAATCCTCCTTTTTTCTCTTGCAATCACTAATGACTCGGCCAGGTTTGATCCGGCCGAAGCACATTCCATTGATTTTCTGTAATCTCCGGCTACTGTTATCACCCCCTGTGGCCCGGGTAACTTCATTTTCAGATAAGTAATGTGGCAGCTGCTCATGAATTTAGCTAATGCCGACCGTCCGAGTAAAGCATGATAGCAACTTTCTAGGTCCAACACTTCAAACTCCAAATTCTTCGATCTGCAATTCTCCCTTGTGCCGAATAACACATCTACTCGGACTTTCCCAATGGGTTCACATGAGACACCCGGCACTATTCGATGGAATGTGGTTCTTGTGGATTGTAACATATTCTGTGTTATTCCAAGTTTGTGCATTGTGTCCTTGTACATAATGTTGATACTACTCCCATTATCAATGAGCACTTTTGAAAATTTCACATTAATGCTGGGTCCGACAAATGTCGGATCTAGTACCAGTGCATACGACCCTGGATTCGGCATTATCTTCGGGTGTTATTTTATGCTCTAGGTTATTTCCTGATCGGACCAAGGCACGTATCTTGGTACTGCCGGCATAACAACATTCACTTCCATATGTCGGCGTTGTACACTCTTCCTGTCTTGCTGTTCTGTTGTGAACACACAGTATGATTGATGATTCTCCATGTAATCATTACGTCCGTTGTTTCCGGGGTTTACCCTTCCATCTTGACCTTCATTTATCACTTGATGCACTGCATCCCTCCAGTCCGAGTTATCATACCTCGGAGGAGGTTGTGGTAACATTAACTGCTGTTCATTTGCCCCGGTCAGCTGCGGCTGCTGCTGCTGCTGATGTGCTTGATGAGGAGGCGCCTGCATGCCTGCCGGGCTCCCCATTGCATTTTTCATCCAAGCACATTGACGAGTTGTATGATTAGCCGGCTTGCCTGGGTTTGGAGTGTGGAACTTACACGGTTGATCCAACATGGATTCAAATGTGTACTTCGGCCTTTCCTGCCACTGCTTCTTCTGTTCTGGTGTCCACTATCTTTTCCCTTCATTCCTCGGCGTCCACTGCTGAGGACCATTCTTCTGTCGCTGACTGTTTCCATGACTCGGCTGGTCTTGTACCACCGCTGCCACCTGATTGGAAGCATATCTGTAATCTGGCCTCTCCTCCCTTCTTCTACCTCGGAATTTGTTGGGCCTCGATGGTCCGGCTACATCTCTTGCATATTGATCTGGATGCTCCCAATGCTCTGCCGACATTAATTCTGGTTGCGTCGGATCCCCTAAAGCATACGAATCTGCTATCCTGATGGTCTCTGCCAACGTGGTTGGCATATCTCTTTGCAGCCTTTGCCATAATACACTTCCATATCGGGAGAATTGAGCAAACCAAGCTATCGCTTGAGACTCTATGACTCCTTCGCATGAGTTTCTGAGGTTACACCACCGAGTCAAGAATTCTCTATCTGTTTCATTCGGCTTTTGCTTGCACATAGCAAGCTGATGTGGCATGTTTGGTCTTTTATAGGTACTGGTGAATTGCTGACAAACATTTCTTCAAAATCTAACCAACAGTTGATACTGCCTGCCGGCAGATTGTTTAGCCATACTCTAGCTGGTCCTTCCAGCATCTGTGGGATGTATCTCATTGCCCATCGTAGGTTTCCGCTAGCTATCTTCACCGCAGTGGCATAGTCAATTAACCAATCTTGTGGTTTTGTGCTCCCATTGTATTTTTTCGTGCCCCTTGCCAATTGAAATTTCGGCACCGGTGGTTCGCCCATGATCCGAGGTCCGAAGCACGCCGGACCAGGCGGACCCTGCTCCTCCAATAACTCGGACCGATATAACCTATCAAGTTTTAGTCTTGCATCATTTGACGGCAAGTTTCTGTAAATGATCATCTCTTGTATTCCATAATGGTTATTTCCACCATGTTCTGCATGCTCCATATCCGAGTAACCATCATTGTACCTCTCATTTGCCTGATTATGGTGAGCTGGTCTCACTTCTCGCTCTTGCCGAGGCTCATACCTCGGCTAAGGATCTGGTGGAGGGTTTCTCCTTCCTTCCGCCGGGTTATTGTTCTCATGATTTCCCCTTCCGAGGTCCCCGTACCCTTTGTTCGCACGGTCGGGGTTTCTATCTCCACTGTTACCCCGGCTGCCATTCCGGCTACTGCCAGATCATACGGAACAATTTGCTTGTTTCTTTTTCCTAAAGTCACCGCTCTATCTTTTCGCGTGTTGTTTCCTGGTGAGGATGCTGCTGCCGCAGATAGTGCGGGTGCTGCTTCGGCCAAATGAACCATACGCGAAGCTCCCGGTCTTGTCGGGTTAGCCCTAAGCATTTCTTCATTCTGCTAGTTCGCAATGCGCACCAGCTCATTTACTCTTTCTTCCTGTTTCTGCCGGGCTTCTCCGCTTAATCCTTCTAGCTCCAACATGGCGGCATTTGCCGCCCTTAGGTTTTTTGCCGGGGTACTATACCTCGGCAAGCCTAGATCGACTGAATCACCTTCACGAGCTTCATGCTCTTTGTTGATATCATTCATGAGGTTCTTTCCTCTCAATCTCAATTCATCTACCCGCTCAGGGGCCACATCCAGTTTGTTTGCCTTAGCATACTCCCGCAGGGTCCTGTTCAAGGACACCCGCAAGGTCGACACCTTTTTTTCCTCTACCAGTACTTTTTGTCTAGTTTATTCTAACCCCGCTTGGGCGTTAGCCGGATCAAGTATCGGCGCCACAGGTGTGGTTAGATTATCTATACTTGCCTGGAGAATATTCTCTGGCCTCTCCAGAGGCGGTCATCTTACCCTTGCCGCCTTTGGGGTCGTCTCCTGCACCTCGGCTGATTTTGCTGCTGGCGGATCTACCTCGGTGGGCTACAGAGTTTTCTGCTTCGCGGCCATCTGTCCTCCTGCTGCCGGGTCCTTGCTTGGCCCGGTGCCAGCCCCTTCCGTCGGTGCTGCGGTTGTCACCATCACCTCGACGCTACCGACGGGGCGTGCGTCACGCGGACCGTTAGCAGCGCTGAGGGGAGGTTCTCCTGCTTCAATGACTCGGCGAGGATAGACGCTGGACGTGTCGACACCGACGTAGACCCTGTGTGTACCCAGGTTGATGAAGACACCGTTGCGCGGAGGCGCTTTCTTCTGGTTACTCAGATTATCACGACATAGTCCCAGAGATCAAATCTCTAGACTAAGCCAGAGACAACCCGCTCGCCGGTGTGGATGAAGTTTCCCGTCCAGATCTTGACTCCAGCTAGCACCGCTGCTGGCCTCACGGTGGGCACCAACTGTCGTGGTCATGGCACGGCAGATGCCATGGGTAGGCTAAAGTTTGGGGCCAATGGATGCTAGAGGGATCCGGGGAGGGAAGATGTAGTGATTTTCTACACTCAACAGTTCTACAAGTAAGTCTCTATTTCTCTTCTCAATGAATACAAGTGCTCCTAGAGCTGTCTCATAGAGAGGAAAAACACTAATACCCGAGCCTACTGGCATGGAGTCAATCGATCCCCCCTCAGGAGCCCGCATCTCCCCTTATAAAGGGGTGCCTTGGTTCCTTCTAGGGCTGACGTGGCAAGCATATCCTTGGAATATGCTTGTCCCAATATGGTAACTCGGCGGCCTCCTTTATGTGTCCCCCTTCTATCGGCGGCAATGTTCCAGAAACCCTCACATGCGTGCCTTGGGCTTCCTCAATGTCACCTCTGTGACGTTCGTTTGCCCTTCTGCTGCTCTGCTCCTTGTCCTTTGCGCTTGGCTCTGTCTAGAATCCTCCTAGCCAGTGTCTAGGGTTTGACTATAGGCACCTCCTTCTCTTGCAAGCTTCGCGTTATTCGGCCTTGTCTCGCATAACTCGGCTTGGCCTTCACCTGTATTCGAATTAGTCAGAGTCATTCGGCCGACTTAACTCATATGTCGGCTGAATAAGGCGTTACTCATTCTACATTTGTCATGGCCCTTCTTATCTCAGACGACTCTCGCATGATTCGGCCGACACAGTCAGTCATTCGGCTTACGACAAGGGAGATTACTTTCGTCTTTCCCCTGTCTTGACCCTATCCGGGGTCACCTCCCCAACACAATGCCTTTAGCTACAGCTGACAGGCGCATCTAGGATCTGGCTCAGCAGCTTGTCCTCCGGCTCCATCTGAAGCTGGGAGGAACTGGCATACAGCTTCATCCGCAACTTCAAGGGCACCAGCAAGAGCCAGCAAATCGAGGAACTGCAAGCATGCACCCAACGTACCGGCGAGTCCATTCGCTCATATATACTATGCTGGTCCCATATCAAGAATTCCGCTCCACACATCTCCAAAGAAAGGACAATCGACGCCTTCAAGGATGGTGTCAAGCGCCTAGACTTCAAGGAAGAACTCGAGCGCGTCAAGCCCAAGACGCTCGACCACCTCATGGACATCGCTAACCGATGGGCAAATGGCGAGGACTCCGTCCACCGAATGCATTTGGATGACGAGGACGACTATGGCCGCATGCGAGAACGCCGCAGCAAACGAAGATTGCGCATCTATGATGATCGCAAGAGAGTCAACATGGTCGCGGCTGGATACGTCGACCGACGCAATAACAGCAACCGCAGCAGCGGATACCACGGAGGCAACTACCGTGAAGGAGGGAGACCCACACAGACATGGCAGCGTCGTTGTCGCGACAACGAGCCTTCGGCATATGACAAATTGTCTGGTCCTTGCACCATCCACTTCTACATCGACAAACAGGATGGCAAGAAGAAGGCCAGCCATATCCTCAAGGACTGCCGTGAGTTCTAGAAGCTCAGCGAGGGTCTCACCCAAATCCGGCGGTAGATCATAAACCATGGATTCGGGCCCGCACCTGTACCAGGTGACATCGCCCACGGATCTCCTCCACCACCCGTTGGATCGTCAAATCCAACGATCACACTAGCACCAAACAACGGTTCAGGCGGATACCCGCCACCAAAGGGTGACCTGATGATCTAGAAGGGGCGCCCAACAAACAGGGTGTAAAAGAAGATCACCCGCCAAGTCAGCCTGGCGGTGGCCTCCCTACCATCCATCTCTGAGTACCTCAGTGGCTCGGAGTATTGCATCACGTTCGACTTTTCAGATCACCCACGCCAGATCCCTCGCCCAGGTCATGCTGCCCTGGTGATCGAGGCATAGATCGGGGGGTTCGAGATGAGCCGCATCTTCATGGACGGCGGCAGCGGCATCAATCTAATGTTCGCCAGCACACTCACAGCGATGCGGGTCCCGCTATGCAGCCTGGAGCAATCAGACACGACGTTCCACGGCATAGTCCCAGGGTAGGGCATATATCCCCTGGGGAAGATATGGCTCGACGTCATCTTCGGCCAGCCTTAAAACTTCAGGCGCGAGCGGCTGGAGTTCGAAGTGGTGGACTGGCCATCACAGTACCACGCCATCCTCGGGCGCGTGGCATTCGCAAGATTCTTGGCAGTACCGCACTACGCATACCTGCTACCAAAGATGCCAGGACCAAGGGGTGTCATCACCGTCCAGGGACGCTTCACCCGATCCGACCACTACGATAGAGACTTCAACAGAATCTCCCAGTCGTTCGTCATGCAGGAGGAGCTCACGAGGCTTAGAGAAGTGACATACAATGGGGCACCCCACTCGCCAGGCAAAACACACCTGACATGTCATTCGACTCCACGGTCAACACAAAGAAGGTGCAGGTCCACCCGACGGACGCCTCCAAGACAGCGTTGATCACCAATGACCTCAGCCCCTCATAGGAAAGCGCGCTCATTGAATTCCTCCGTGAGCACTGTGAAATTTTTTCCTGGTGTCCTGCGGACATACCAGGAGTTTCTAGGGAATTCGACGAGAACGCACTCAATGTGTTTCCGGACGTGAAGCCCGTCAAACAGTCAATCTGACGACTGTCCGAGCCAAGAGCCGAAGCCGTTGGAGTCGAAGTCAACAGACTACTCGACGTCAACTTCATCAGAGAAATCAAGGAGAGCGAGTGGCTGGCCAACACCGTGCTGGTCCCCAAAAAGGACACGGACATCTTGTGGATGTGCGTGGACTTCACATCGCTCAACAAGTACTGTCCCAAGGACCACTTCCCTCTACCACGGATTGATCAGATCATCGATTCGACTACAGGATGCGAGAAACTCTCCTTCCTCGACGCCTACTCAGGCTACAACCAGATTCAGCTGAAGGTCGAAGACCAGGAGAAAACGGCGTTCATCGTGCCGTTTGGAGTGTTCTGCTACAACATTATGCCCTTCGGGCTGAAGAACGCATGTGCCACGTACCAGAGGTGCATGCAGGCGTGCCTGAAAAACCATATCGGTCACAACATTCAAGTCTATGTCAACGACATAGTAATCAAGACCAGGAAGGCCAAGACGCTGATCGACGATATCCGCGAGATGTTTGATAACCTTGATCACTACAAGATAAAGCTGAACCTAGAAAAGTGCACCTTCGGCGTCCCATCTGGCCAACTACTAGTCTACTTCATATCCCAACAGGGGATCGAGGCAAATCCGAAGAAAATCAGGGCCATACTGGCCATGGAGAAGTCGAAGAACCTCAAAGGTGTCCAGCAGCTGGAAGGATGGATCGCGGCACTGAGCAGATTCATCAGCCGCATGGGTGAGAAGGCCCTACCCTTTTACCAGCTATTGCACAAGGCAGATAAGTTCGAGTGGACACCCGAAGCCGATGACGCATTCGAGGACCTCAAGTGGCTGCTCTCCACCTCACTTGTCCTGGTCACGCCAAAGGAGCAAGAGCCTTTGCTGCTATACATTGCAGCTACGCATCAGGTGGTCAGCACCGTACTCGTGGTCGAACAACCCGAAGATGGCAAGACCCATGAGGTCCAATGCCCAATCTACTACCTCAGCAAGGTACTAACTCCAACAAAGCAGAGGTACCCTCACTACCAGAAGCTCGCATACGGCGTATTCATGACGGCTCGTCGGTTGAGTCACTACTTCCAGGAGCGTCAGGTCATGGTCGTCAATGACGCCCCACTGTCCAACATCTTGAACAACCCCGAAGCCACGGGACGCGCAGCACTGTGGGGCATCGAGCTGTCTCCTCTGGATATAATCTACGAGCGGCGCAAGGCTATCAAATCTCAGGTCCTCCTTTACTTTCTCGTCCACTGGATGGAACTCCAGCTGCCGGACACTCCGGACATGACACAATCATGGACGATGCACTTCGACGGCTCCAAGAGTGAGGCCGGAGCAGGAGCTGGCGCCATACTGATGTCCCCTCAGGGCGACAAGATGAAATACATCCTTTAGATGAAGCTTCGCACCTCCAACAACGAGGCCGAATATGAGGCCCTCATCCACAGCATGAAAAATGTCCAAGATCTGCAGCGCAACGCGCCTCGTCATCTATGGTGACTGGAACCTTGTCGTCCAGCAGATGATGAACGAGTGTGACGCTCATAGCGCCAACATGATCGTGTACCGCGCGCTCTACAACTCACTCGAAGGGGACTTCAAGAGCTGTGAGCTTCGGTACGTCAGAAGGGAAAGCAACGAAGAAACCGATAAACTCACCAACATCGGCTCCACCTGCGCACGGGTGCCACCAGGTGTGTTCCTTTAACAAATCTGCGTACCCTCTATCAAAAGAAAATTCCCAAAGGGTTCAACCGAAGAAACAGAGCACTCGGGGGCTGCGCCACCCGAAGGACAGAAGGGACCCGAAAAACTCGATACCAAGGCCGAGCTGGTCAGCCTAATGCAGGTCATGGCGATTGTAGAGACATGGAAGCAGCCTTACCTTCGGTACCTGATAAACAATGAACTGCCCGATGACCCGAGAGATGCCCGGTGCATATCTCTCCGGTCCAAGGCCTTCACCATTCACAATGGCGAGTTGTACAAGCGCAGCATTTCGGGTGTGCTGCAAAGGTGTGTCACCATCGGCAACGGCAAAACCATCCTCCAAGACATCCACGAGGGCATCTGCGGCCATCATGCAGGCAGTCGCGCCCTAGTCGCCAAAGCTCTACGAGCTGGATTCTACTGGCCAACAGCCATGAACGACGCCAAGGACATCGAACAAAGGTGTAACGCCTGTCAGAGGTACGCGGACAAGCTGCACGCACCAGGATCCGAGCTAAGTCCCATACCATTGGCCTAGACCTTCGCCCAATGGGGCCTCAACATGATCGGCAAAATGCCCAAATCCTCGAAAGGAGGCCACGTCTTCCTCCTAGTCGCAGTAGAAAAGTTCACCAAGTGGATCGAGGCCATGCCCCTCACTAACCAAAGCGGCAAAACTGCCGTCAAGTTCTTCGAGTCCATTGTCTACAGGTTCAGCGTGCCACACAGCATCATCACGGACAAGAGCTCGAACTTCATCTCGAAGGAATTCCAAGACTTCTGCGAGGGCCTCGGCATCAACATAGCATACGCCTCTGTGGCGCACCCGCAGACCAATGGACAGGTCGAAAAGGCCAATGGCCTCATAGGCAACGGCATCAAGAAACGCCTGCTATGTCCACTCGAAAGGCTTGTGGGAGCCTGGGCAGAGGAGCTACCCTCCGTCCTCTGGAGCCTGCGTACAACGCCAAACATCTCAACCGCCTTCACGCCCTTCTTCATGGTGCACGGAGCCGGAGCCGTGCTGCCTGCCGAGGTATGCCACAAGGCCCCACGGGTCGTTGCCTACAGCAAAGCTGAATCAACGGCCGCACTCGAAGATGCCATCGACACACTCGACGAGGCACGCAACATTGTCGCGGTTCGCTCAGCGGTCTACCAACAGAGTCTCCACAACTATCATAGCCGTCGGATGCGCCCAAGGTCCTTCGTCGAAGGAGATCTCGTCCTACGACTCAAGCAAGAACGGCTGAAGAAGCTCGAGTCACCCTGGGAAAGACCCTACATCGTCATAGAAGTCATCCCAGGTGGCGCCTACCGCCTCATGGACATCGCATCAGGAGTCGAATACTCCAACCCCTGGAACGTCGCACGTCGGTGACGCTTCTACCCCTAGTTAACTTTTACTTTCAATAAGGCTACTCAGTCGAACAATGTACATCCTCATTACGTTATGAATAAAAGCTAAGTTCCTTGGCCCAAATAACTTTTCACCTTAAATTATTTCTTGCTAAATATGCTTGGGGGCTATGCCTCACCTCATGACCTCGTCGACTAAGAACAATACATGCAACCTGAGTAGTTGACCACGTCAGGCTAACGAAAAGGACATGCACATGACAAAGAACCACGTGCTAGTACATATAAACTTTACAAAGGGCACTACGAGCCCACTCGAAGTAATAAAAAATTTACATTAAGTTTTTTCTTTACATGATCTACCTATTCTGGAGCATCACATTCGCCCACTGCTCAAACAGATCTACGATCTCTTCAGCATGTTGCGTTGCATCCACATTATGCGGGCGCATGTCCCATAGGGTGCCATCCGGTCGAAGGGGCGGCCCAGTCGCCACCTCCGCAAGATCGACATCACGGCGAGGCAACCGAACGAGAGACAAGGCGGCCTTGACCCCAGCAATCAGCTGATGCCGCACCAACTCTTTGACGTTGCCTACGTCCCAAAATTTACCAAGAAGACCCGGGAAGGTAGAAGGCGCAGCGTCCAAGGGGAACATGACATCCTAGATAGCCGCCAATGACGACCTCACCTGCCTCAGCACCCAAAGAACCTGGTTCACACGATCTTGCACCGTCGCAAGGATGATGGCCCAATCGCGGTCCATCCAGAAGAAGCCACCAGCCTCCAGGTCCTATTGCGTCAGGCAATTCATCCAAATGGCGACGTGCTCCTTCTCTTCCTTCACAATGAGATTCACACCTGCAGAACATGCACAATGAGCAAGTATATAGAACTACACCAAAAGAACAGCAGTTCGTGAAGACTCACATTGCAGTTGCTCGCTCATTTGCCGCAACTCTCCCATCAAGAACTCCTCCCTGGCAGTGGCTCGCTCAGCTTTCGACTTCCACACATCTGCGTGGCCTCGAATACTAAGGATGTCCTTTTCCAAGCTACGGACATGATCACGAAGAAAAGCCAACTACGACGCATCATCCAAGGATGGCTGCGGCCTAGGAGCAGTCGAAGTGACAACAAGAACCTCACACGAAGGACCCTAAAGGCAAATAAGCAAGTATAAACATCACAAGCACTTCTAACAGCAGCTCAAAAGATAGACTTATATACATAAATAAAGCCACCTCGTGGCATAATTGGACTTGTTCATCAGCACGATGTTACAGAAGGAAGCAAAAGAATAAGCTATTCTAGCTACAACACATGGGCCTAAGCACCCGCATCCGGAGCAGTCTCGGAGCCCGACTGCCTGCTTTTGGCTTCATGCTGCTGCTTCTCCGCATACTCAGCCAGGAGATCGATGAGATTAGGCCCATAGCGCTTACAGCGATAGGCAAAGAGGGCGAAAGCTACCTCCGAGCCATTTGTAGTCGTCGGCATCTGGGACATGATGTGTGGTAGGTCCATCTCAGCTCCGGATGCCATGGCCATCGCCAGCCCCATGGAGATGCCGATGCCCTTCTGCTTGCGCTAATACGCCGCTGGAGCTTCCTCTGACAGAGCATCCGCAAGGGCATCGACATATTCAAGAGCAACGCCCTTGGGGACGACCTCCTTGTAGAAGCACATGAGCACTTGTTTGGCCTTTGCCAAGGAGCCAGTGGCAACGGCGCAGCAATCTTCGACCGTCGCGGTAGCATCAGCCAACGCATCTCCATGCTCCAGCGCACCACGATCAAACGTGGTGCCTGAAGCATCTGAAACAAAGAATAAAAGCACTCGAATGATAAAATACAAGACGCAGTCGAAAAAACACAAGACCCAAACAAGTCAAGGAAAACTCACCGGAAAAAGCTTTGTCTGTAGCCATAAGCTTATCCGTCATATCCTTCTCACGGGCAACTGCTTCAGCCACGAGCTGCTCCTCGTGATCGGCTTGAACGCTTGAAGTTCTAAATCAATCTGAAGAGGAAGGCCAATTGAAGTTGCAATTTTTACTTGAAATTTTTACTTGAAGCCTCCTTCTGCAAGCGCTCCTTGGACTTTTTAGCATCCGTGGCCTTCTTCTCCGCTCGACCAAGGCTCTTATCGAGAGCATCCAGTCTTTAGAGAGCAACATTGTTTTCATCTGCAACATAAAGA
Source organism: Avena insularis (assembly GCA_023614405.1). Classification (NCBI taxonomy): domain Eukaryota; kingdom Viridiplantae; phylum Streptophyta; class Magnoliopsida; order Poales; family Poaceae; genus Avena; species Avena insularis. The sequence continues at coordinate 144,409,281 of CM042697.1, forward strand.
AACACCTGATTAATACAAGCAAATCCTTGGTACAGACGAAATAAAATAGGGTGAAAAGTTACATACCTTGAAGCTGTTGCAGGTTATCCTCCAGCGCCAGGTGCTGCTGGATCAGGAGGTTGGCGCCGTGCACAAAGGGCTATAGATGAAACAGAAACAAAAGATCAAGAAATAACCCAAAAAGGCTCAGGGGCTCCCCCCCAAGGAGTAAAACAGAAAGTACTTACATGTTCAGGCATGGACTCCGAAGGTCTCTGTGCTGTCTTCTGAGCTACGACTTCCCGAGCTTCTCGCCTAGAGGAATTCGGGTCGTAGTCCACAGAGACGGCCACCACCTGAGGGATAGAAGACGTCGGCTTCGACTCCCCTATAACCTCCTGGGTGTCCCCGTTAAGGGACTCCTCCGAAGAATGGCTGCACGAAAAGATTTGATCAACAACAACTCACACTACTTAGATAGACGACAGTAAAAAGACTCAGGTGAAGTCACTTACGACTCGATGTCTGATAAGTTGAAGACGGGAGCTGCCTTCTCCTTCTTCTTCTTGGCCGGCGGCTGCAGAGCCACCACCCGAAGGGGCATAGCAGGGAAAGGTGCAGACGATGCACCTTCATCCTCGCCATGCTACTCGAGGAAAGATGGACCCCTTGGAGTTGGCAGGGTAGAAGCATCCAAAGACTCACTCCGAGAGCGCTTTCGGGTCCGCCCTTCACTCGCCTTGGGAGCATCCGCAGTAGGCGACTGCGCTGGAGTAAGCTCGAACTCGGAGTCCACCTCCTCATTGTCCGGCGCTTCGGTATACTTCTCAGGTAGAGGAGGCATAGACCCTGTTACCTTGAGGCGCTGCAAGCACAAGGAAAAGGGGAACAAGATAAATAACAACATCAAACACTTGAAAAAAGTGCTACGTGCACGAACAAATATCACCTGGGAAACCCCTTTATTGGCGCTAAAAGGAGTGGTCAAAGATTTCCCCAGGAGGTCCTCATCGACTTTGGCCTTCAGCAGGGGACGAAGGGCCCTATCCAGGTCATCTGAAGACAATTCTTCGGATGAAACCCTTGTTGGATCGCTGGAGCCGGCGTAGAGGAACATTGGGTGCACCCTCGCTTGGAGTGGCTGCACTCGGCGCTTGAGGAAGGTGTGGATAATGTCCACACCATTGACCTCTTTTCCTGGCACCATCTGAAGAGCCTCCACCCGCTGGTAAAGCCTCTCCACCTCTTCGGATTCACCCTCCAGAATGTGGTTCTTCCACGATCTCTTTCGGATGATCTACTGGGAGGAATCAAAGGGGGCAAGCCCATATTGCTGACCGTCCAGCTTAGCATCACGAATGTAGAACCACTTCCGGCACCATTGTTGGACAGACTCGCAGATAGAAAAATAGAAGAATTGGACGGAGGAGAGGATGGAAATGATGCATCCCCTAAGCAGATAGACTCCACCAGTGCCGGACTGCCTCTTCACAGAACAGAGCTTCCGGAAGAGGCCGAAGTGTGGCTCGATACCGAGCCAACACTCGCAAAGAGTTATGAAGCAAGCGATGTGCAGAAGAGAATTGGGAGACAAATGATGCAATTGAATCCCGTAAAAGAAGAGGAGTCCACAAAGAAAATCGTGAACAGGGAGAGAGAGAACATGGATGAAAAACGCAAAAAACATCACCCGAAACCCTTCGGGTGGGCAGGGGATTACCTCATCACCAGGGAGGATGGCGTCCCCCTTGTTCTGGGGGATCAACCTAGAATTGCGCAGCTTGCGAAGATCCTGCCGTGCATCTCTGTGCGCCTCCACCCGCTGTCAGTGATGTGAGCGGTCACGGCAACCTTCTTGCCGTCGGAGGCAGTGCTCGGACCAGCGCTGGTGGTGGTCTTCTTTGGCTTGCCCATCGTGCAGCGTCGAGTGCGGCGGTGTGCATGTAGAAAAGAAGAGGGAAAGATGCGAAGAACTTCCAATGCGCAGCGAAGGAAAGCAAAGCTTGCGAAAATGGAGGCAGGAAAGATGAGCAAATGCCAAAGGGTAAAAAGAAATCACTGTTTACCCACGGTATTAAAATAGGAAGACGACGCACACGAGCCATTGATCAAGAAGCCCTAGCGCGCACCCTATATTTAACCCTACACGTGTCAGCACAGCAACGAACCATCGCCAACACGCCATCCACTACGACAAAATCTTTTTTGGCAACTTTGCCCAAACCAACGCTAAGTGAGAAGCAATCTCGTTGGCCACCCGAAACACCTCCGCGGTGATAAAATTTCGGATGTTGTGTCTACGACGCAAAGATAAGCCCTATAGATATCAACTGATGGCCTGGTAACGCACCTGACTGCGCTCTGCCAGAAAACTTCTGTGTTAACAGGCACGATGAGAATCCTGACAGACGCGTTGGGTACACCACTTGAAAATCACTGGGATTCGACTCCTATAATACCTCAACAGCCTGGGTCGAATCACACTAGCAATCGTTCCGAATTCAAGTCTGGGGACTCGAGTTTGACAAAGATCGTGTTGTTTTGTCCTATGATAGTTAACTGGCCCTAATCCATCAGGAGAGTTAGGCACGCGCATCAACAATTCCTATGAACTAAACATTTCTCCTTATGAAACAGGTTCAACTACATAGCACCCAAAAGATTGAAGAGTCTCCATCCGAATCTACGATTCGACTAAACACCCGGGGGCTATTGACATGGTTGTACCCCATGGGTACACAACATTGGTATACCTGCTCCAGCCCAAGGAAGGCCCACGTCAAGATACGCGACCCGTGGAGATTTTGGGTGGCCCGAGCCCATGATGTCTTCAGATCCTTGGAAGACAAGTCTACAGTAGATAGAATTTCAAAGGGTACCAACCCTAATTTGTAACCGACTCGACCTAAGCTCAGGACCTGCCTATCTATATAAAGGCCAGGAGGGTACGGCGAGAAGGATCTCTTCCACCCTCGCATACACACCAGATTGCATCTGCGCACCCCTGTAACCTTCGGTTCCACCGTAATCAAGAGTAGACAAGCAGGAGTAGGGTTTCCCTCCAGAGCCTAAACCTGGGTAAACCTCCTGTCCCGTGTTGCTTGTCTATTAACCGTTTCGCGATCTCCAGCATCCCCATCTTCTCCAAAACCCAAGTCCATAACAATGGGCATTGATGAGATCGAACCTCGTCAAAGGTCACAACAGACACGAACAAGAAGCTTGGCGTTTGTTAGACCGCCCATTTGGACCCTGCTTCTGGGTTCAAAGTGTATGTCAAAATTAGGGGATAAAGGACCCGGTGTCGATTTCTGGGCTGAATATCACCAAGAGACACCGGATTCTCGATTCTATGGGAGAAATGTGATTCTCTAAATCATAATGAAACTTAGAAACACTAATAGTAAAGCAGTAAATGGACGGCACAAACATTGCACACGACCTAGCGTGCACTCTAGAATCATCGCGTTCGATACTATGGCCTATTTGATCTAGAGGAGTTTTAGAGAATTCTAACTACTAAGATTTTTCCTACACATGTAGTGTGATGGAATTATTTATTATGATCCATTTGCATTATTAGATTTCATAAGAAAAAACCATACACTCCAACCACTTAGAAAATGATCATAAGTTTTCATGTGCCAAATAATGAACCGTGTAATGTTTTTAGGGGCAACGGGCTTGCATGTAGTATTCAAGATGGCATGACTCTAATCATGAGTCTTTGTAATGGGATTATAGCTCCCATGCGACATCTTTACGTGGAATTGGAAGGAAAGCGACATTGTTGAAAAGAATAGCTCGCATGCGACGGTTGTGAGGCAGCTAATATCCCAGGGCCACGCGGGCCATAAAACGGTCGTAAGGACACATTTAACTTTGTTCCAAGATTAGGGTTAAGCCAAACCGGTTGGTTGGGACAGCCAGTCAAGCCAGTCAAACCAACCGCTTCCGACCGAGAGCCCGCGTCACACTGACTGTAGCTTCCCCGAGGGCGGCGGCGGACCTCACCCATCATTCTCGGCGCTGGCGCCGGCACGGCAATTAATTTAGGCGGCGGCGCTTTCATTCGACGGCGAAGGTGGTGAGTGCCATTTGAAAGCTAATTCCTCTCCCATTCTTCTCAATTCGAGATCTGAGCGTGCCCATTGATGCTAGATTGTGGAGGCGAGGGTGTGCTGAATGGGGCGAGGGGGAACGATATGGAGCATGGAGAGGGGACTTCTAATCGGTATATCCCGTATCTCTGCACTTAATTTCTCTAAGGTTGAGCTCTTTGTTCACTTCCGCTAGCTCACAGTGCCCGCCAAAAACAGGGGAGACGATGTTGCGCGCCAAACCTTCGAATTTTGCATCAATTTCTTTCCCTCTAGGGCTGTTTTAGTTGATGGCAGCACGCAGATCATTGAGAGAGACACGGTTGTTAAATGGGAGGTGGAATTAGAACATGTTGATCCCCAAGAGCTAATAAACATGGGAGAGGAGGCGGTGAGGAAAATGGTAGAAAAAATTGGGGATAGTGTGGTTTGGGGGCCAGAGCAAGAAGTTTCTTTGTTACGATTTGATGATTGCAAATGTGACTATGTTAGGGTTGAGACAGGGGAACATATAGTTGATGAAATCGATGAGCGAAACGGTTGGACAAGCAAAACTGTTCTGTTTTTAGCAGAGCTCATTGATCTGAAACCTGATTCGAGGGATGGATATGTGGCCTCGGCTGCTCAGATGGTCGAGGATGATTGGGCTGCACAAAGGCAAGTAATGCCTATACTTACTGAGTTGGAAGTGTTAACAGTGGAGGATGATGATGCTAATGCACAAGGGGAGGCTGCAGATGGTAATGCACAAAGGATTGTAACTATTGATTGGAATTCAGTTGAGATACATGACCGGACTGATTTGGTCATTGCACCAATAGATGACATTGAAATGGCAAAGCTTTTTGGCATTCCTATAGATGACAGAGACAAGGAGAAGAAGAGGGATGAAGCTGCAAATGATGGTGACAACCATTTAAGAGATGAAGAGGCAGATATAGATCTAGAGTTGTTGTAAAATGCTGTAGTTCATGTAGATGATGCACATGATGATGAGCTAGTAACAGTTTATGACAAAGAGGACCCAGTTATTGAAGTTGGGAGATTGTTTCCAAGCATGGATGAATTCAGGATGTGTTTCAGGTCATATGCAGTCAAACGTGAGTTTGCTACCAAGACTATGTGGACTGATAAAAAGAAGTTCTATGCAAAATGCATAGGTTATGATGGTGGTGTCAAGCCTTGCAAGTGGTATATATCTGCTAGACGCCAACCTGATGGAAGGACAATAAGAGTGAATCAAATTCCAAAACCTCATACTTGCATTACAAGTTCTCAAACAGTTACAAAGATGACATCACAATTATGGGTTGCAGAAAAGGTCAAGCCCATTTTAGCCACAACACCAAACAGCACTGCAAAGAGACTGAAAATAGACTTGGAAAAGCAGTACCCCATTAAGCTGAATTATACTACAGTGTGGAAGGCAAAGCAAAGGGCAATGAAAGAGCTATATGGTGATTGGGCAAATACCTTTCGAATGCTTTATAACTTCAAAGCAGTAGAGAAGAGGTCACTGGCGGGTTGTGGAGATAGATACCGAGGTAACGGTGATGGGAAAGTCTTCTTCTCTAAATTCTTCATGGCTTTAAAGCCTTGCATCGATGGCTTGAAAGCAGGGTGCCGTCCATATTTGAGTATAGACTCATCTTTCTTGACTGGAAAGTGGAATGGTCAACTAGCAGCATGCAATGATTTAGATAGACACAATTGGATGTTCCTGAGCTATTGGCATGTTTCACTGAGATGAGGCATCATGGACATGGTTCATGATGCGATTGAAAAAGATGCATAGGGCCAGTCTCTCCATTGGCAGTGCACACAGATGCATGTAAAGGTTTAGAAAATGCAGTGAAGATTGTTTTCCCTCATGCTGAGCAGAGGGAGTGCTTCGGCCATATGTGGATGAATTTGATCAAAAAATCAAAGGAGATGATTTTGGACGCATGTACAGCAGAAGATCTTACACCAGTGCGTATACATTCATATCACCTTGAGAAGATTAAGGCGGCATGCTCGGAGGAGGATAGGGTCAAGTTTTGTACATGGTTGGAAACCTACCATTCTTTTTTATGGTACAGGTCTGGTTTTAACACTGCCATCAAATGTGATCATATCAACAATAATTTGGCAGAAAGTTTCAACAACAAAGTGAAGGAGTTAAAAGACTTGCCTGTCCATGACATGGTTGACCAGATCAGGATCAGGATCATGATCATGAGGTTGTGGGAATTGAGAAGAAGGCTTGGTGATGTTCTTCAAGGAGATAAGCTTCCTGATGTTGTGCAGCAGGTGGTCAACAGGAGCAGAAATCTTGCACATTTGCGTGTTGATAAATCCTCATTGTGGGGTGCTGAAGTCAGAGATACAAAGACTGGCAGGAGGCATGTTGTTGACACTCAATTGCATGAATGCACATGCCTTGAGTGGCAACACACTGGGAAGCCTTGTGAGCATGCCATACTTTTCTTGGCCTCCAAACACAAGCTAAATATGCACCCATATTTGCATGAGTATTATTCTGTAGCAAAATTCAAGGCTGCATATGGAACACCAATTCCAGCACTTACAGATCACTCTCAGTGGCCTGAAGTGGACATTCAGTTCTCCTTGTGTCCTCCTTTGATGAAAAGAAAGTCTGGCAGGCCCAAGCAGAGTAGATTCAAGGCTTGGTTTGAGAAAGGTGGGAGCAGCAAGAAGGGAAAGAAAGATGAAAAGAAAGATTCCAAGCCAAAAAGGGCCCAAAAAGGTAACAAGAATAGATGCAAACTCTGTGAAGAACTTGGACACCGAGTTGGCTCTACCAAGTGCAGATACACTGCTGAAAAGGTAAAGTATGTTCATCCAAAATCTATCCCATTTCTTGTTGATGATTTTTCTCCCCCAGCTAACTTGCTTGTTTTCAGGAGGAAGCGTGGAGAAAAAGGCCCACCTCTTGTTGTTGATGAATGCTGGCCAGTGAAAAGGGCAAGAATCAATGGCCAAAGAAAGAAGAGAACTAACCAGATCATGTTTGGTGCTGCTGAGGTGCAATCTGAACTTGTTTTGGAGGATGATGTGCAAACTGTTGAGGCTTTAGGGCACACCGTTTCTGATTTGGAAGCTCTGGTGCAAAATGAGGGGCAAAATGAGCCTGTTGTTGAGGCTCTAGTGCAAAATGAGCCTGTTGTTGAGGCTCTGGTGCAAAATGAGCCTGTTGTTGAGGCTCTGGTGCAAAATGAGCCTGTTGTTGAGGCTCTGGTGCAAAATGAGCCTGTTGTTGAGGCTCTGGTGCAAACTGACCATGTTGATGAGGCTCTGGATCATGATCATGAGATTGTTGAGGAGGTGCAGGAGGTGAAGGAGACTCTTGGACGTGTTGTGGGGAGGCCAGATGGTAATGGTAAGAAAAAGAAGAGCATAAACCTGTTGTGTGGTGTGAAACTTGTGAAGGAGAAGAAAACAAGGGGTAAGAAGAGCCAAAAGAAATAGACTTTGAATTTGGCACTTGTTGTTGTAAACATTTGTTATTGTAATAATTTGGCACTTGTTGTTGTAAACATTTGTTATTGTAATAATTTGGCACTTGTTGTTGTAAACATTTGTTATTATAATAATTTGTCACTTGTTGATAATTTGGAAAAAATTCAAATATGATGGTAAATTTGAATTCCAACAAATGTAGCTATGTCACTTTTCTATGTGTGTATGAGCTTCCAACATTTTTCTCATATGTACAATACAACTCATCCTCACCCTGATCCCTTTTGTGAAGTACAACTCACCCTCACCCAAAATGGGGTAGAAATGGGCTCCAAAGCTAGGGTAAACCACCCCATTTCTAAGCAAGTTTTTTTCGACCATTTCTAAAACCAAGTTTGATATTTTTCCTCAGAACTATGTCACATAACATGACACCATGCGAAGGTTTTGTATTTTTTTGAATTAGTTATGCACATTTGAATGTCTGGTCAAACTTGAAAGGTTTTCATAAATATTCTTAGCTAGGGGATGAGGATCACAAAACTAGCATTGGATCTCTGATGAAATAGCATGTTGTGAACCTAAAAATGATTTTTACAAAAATTCATCAGCATGAAATCATGTACCTGTAGTTCATATCTTACCCACTTCCAACCGATTCGGCAGGATTTGTCTTTTTCACCAGGGATGGAATAAAAGGTTTGAGATACTTAAGTTGGGAATTGTACATGCTAGGTGGTCTAGTATTTTTGAAAAATAGGATGTTACCATTTTGAAACTTCAATTTGGTGGTTGCTTCACAAATCCCCCCCCCCCTCTTTCGGCACTCAGAAAATAGAAAATGGATTTTCTGTGCGTCGAAAAGGAAAACTTTGTGCTACAACATTGTTAGTCATCCCATTATATACATGCATGCCAAATATGGGCACATTATCACAAACTATGCCTTGATTCTAGCCATATCAATGGTCATTTGACCCGAAAGCCAGAAAACCTCGGATGAGATAGGTCATTTTGTGAATGGTTTTTTGAAATATGATCAATAGACCAAGTTTGATATTTTTCCTCACAACTATGTCACATAACATGACACCATACGAAGGTTTTGTATTTTTTTTTATTTTTTTTTTGAATTAGTTATGCACATTTGAATGTCCGGTCAAACTTGTGAAACCCCGTTGACTGCATCCTAAACCCAGCTAACCCTAAGGCCGAATGAGGAACGTAGATCTAACCCTAGCGCGACACTGTGGCCGTCCGATCACGTCTTCTAGAAGGATCCCGCGGGTGGCTCTGGGCGATCCGTGGAAGGGCTTGTTCTGCAACCTGATTGGTTGGCGTCTCTTAGAAGGATTTCGTGGCTAGCTCTTGGCGATCCGTGGAATAGATGATTCTGGAATCTGATTGGCTTCATCGTTTTTACGTGCAACAGCGTGGCATGCGAGCGTGGCACACTCCATTGACCGTTGGACCGAGCGTGGCATGCGAGGGCGCTGGACGGGGCGGGCTGCACCATGCATGCAGCTTCTCCTAGCGTTGCAGTCTAGCTATTTTACGTGCAACAGCGCTGCAGCGTATTTACTCCCTCCGTCGCATTAAATAAGTGTACGTGTAACAAATTTCTTCAGTCAAACTTACTCCCCTCAGGTTCATTGTAATAAATGAGACTTTTCATGACACCACATCTATGTTATTTTGCATTATGGAGTAGTAACTTAGACTAGTAACATATGCATGATACCACATCTAAGTGCATTGGAAAGGTAGAAGTACACTTTTTGTAGACAAATTTTAAAACCAAACGTACACTTATTTGTGGACAGAGGGAGTATGTATGTCACTATGACCAGCCTAAGAAAAAATATCAAAATCTAAAATATGTAATAAATATAACGTACAGCGTGGCACACTCCATTGACCGTTGGACCGAGCGTGGCATGCGAGGGCGCTAGGCGGGGCGGGCTGCACCATGCATGCAGCTGCCCCTAGCGTCGCAGTCTAGCTATTTTGCGTGCAACAGCGCTGCCCCATTAAATAAGTGCACGTCGAACAACTTTCTTCAGTCAAACTTACTCCCTCTATTCCCTCCAACTGACATCCCTCTGATTACTCCCACCGATTTTTCTTGCGTGTGTAAAAACGAACGAGTTTGTTGCATGCGGTGTGTAAAAACGAACGAGTACCTTGATGCTAGATTCCTGCATTTATTACCGAAGTAAATCAAGGCCAAATTATATTTTCCCTTTTATTTTTCACTGCCAATGAACAACTACCTTGGACGTTTTTTTCTCTCTTTCGCATTAATGCATGCATGCATGCAGGAGCGGGGGCGGCGGTGCAGGGATTACGTCGCATCCTAGCTATTTTTTTCTCTCTTTCGCATTGATCACGCCCGCTGCCCACACGCAACGCAGCGCACGCGTCTGCGCCAACGCGACGCTGGATTCCCACGCCGCCCTTCACGCCCCGCCCTCAATAAATAGGCAAAACGCCTTTGCCTCCTCATCTCATCTTGCCCCTCATCATCAACCTCGAGCCCGTCCCTTTGCCTCCTCCTAGCCCCCAAACACTCCGGCGACCATGGCGACCTCCCCCTTCCGCTTCCCTTCCGACACCGAAGTAAGCGACGAGGACAACCACCCGGACCACAAGCAGTGGTGGGAGCAGGAGGCGCCCACGCGCCCCAAGCGTGGCAAGAAGAAGAAGTCCCCGCCCTGCCCCTAGGGGGAGCAGGGCCCCATCGTCACCAACCCTGTCACCAACCCCGTCCCCAACCTCCCCGGCGGCGGCGACCTCCCCTCCGAAGCGTACTGGGCTACGACGGAGAAGGAGGAGGCAAAGCAGGAGGCTGCTATCGCCAGGTGGGAGGCGAAGCAGGCCTAGCGCGCCTTGAAAAAAAGGCGCATACGGGAGGACGAGCAGCGACGGGAGGCCAATGGCTGGGCCTTCCGGGAGGAGCAGCGGGAGAGGCTGGCGGCGTGGAATGCCACGAAGGCGGCTGCACCGGCACCGCCTCCACCGCCGATGGAGTAGGGTAGCTAGGGTTAGGGTTTAGGGGCTAGCCCAGGGTTTAGGCGGGGCGCCTATTCCCTTCTATATTATTGTACTTTTTTCTTTTTATTGTAATGTTATCGATTCGTCTATCTAATATAAGTAATGTTATCCCAATATTATCTATCCCCTTGTTTTATTGTAATCTGTGTTTTATTGTATTGTCATTTGTCAAAACACCCAAAACAACAAGTGTAAAACAAAAGACACAAAAACAAGTTCATATAATACTCGTGTAATATTTATAAAATGAATGAAATTAGAAAAGCTCAAAAGGAAGAATAAGTTAACGTAATAATGGTTGATTATTTTCAAAACAACACATGGTTCATTTTCAAATAATACATTTACATATTTACATAAGTTAAAGGAGCGCCCAAGTTATGTTAGTTAAATGGATGTCCTTGGACTTTATTTATATATTTACTTTCGCAAAAAAAAAGATTGCGACCTGAGCACGAGTATCTGCAGATCCACACGTCCCTATTTAGATTGTAACGTGAGTACCATTTTTTTTTGCCCAATCAACATATAGTTACTATTGGTCTGGATACGTCCATTTTGGCCTGGCTAAGTTCTATTTGGGCCTGGCCTTTTTCAATCCTCGTCAATTGTTTTTTTTACTTTTCAACCCTCCTCCTCGCACACTCGCATTAATCGATAAAAGGAACACTGACGAAACTGAAGGAACACTGATTTAAAAAACAGAGCAACTCAAAATTAGCCCGAATTTGTGTTGCATTTTATTCAAGCCAAAGACATAGACCATTACATCCATTACAAAGCATCACTCGAACACTGACTGCGCTGTCTAATGACTAACAATCAGGAGATAAACAAATCCGAGAGAAATTACACAAAAATAAAAAAAACGGCCATCAGATTGTCCTGCTTCTTCAATTCGATGATTTGCCTTAGCTGCTTGTTCATCTTCTTTAGCTCGGCCTTCACTTCCGCATCCACCGTAGTACCAGTGGAAATGGGGTTGCCACATCCCAATTGCTCCACCACGGACGGGTTTTCGAGCTCCCGGGATGCTACCTCCACCCCAATTCGCTCGTTGTACTCATCAAGCCACTCAAAATGCCCACATTTTGGCAGTTCCTGAAATCGCAAAGATGAACCCTAAATCCCAAATTCGATGAAATGCATGAAATTTCGAAAGAAAAGCGAGAAATTGGCGCTCGGAACACTCAGATCTCACCTTTCCCGGCTCGGGCTTGCTCTCACACTTCACAAATTCCCTGCCAATGTTGTCGTTCTTTTCGGTGGATGTGACAAGCCGCTTCAGGGGCGCGGTACGGGGGCAATCGGGTCACCTCCTCATCGGCACCGCACCATACCGAGGCCATGAACGGTGGGAGGAAGCAGAGCTCGACATCCCTCGCTGGCGTTGCCGCACTTGCTCGCCGGAGAAGAAAACGGAAGGGGATGAGATGCTGGAACGGTGGCGGGAGTGCTCGGGTGCGGGGATGGATCGGGGCCAACGGCTCTCTTCAACCATAGGGTGGGTCCCACGATATGAGGTGGACATTAGGTGAGTTCCGCCGTGACGTGGAGAGGCTTGGGTCCTACTGTGCTCAGCTGATTCGAATTTGTTGACGGTCTCGTGGGGTTAAGTAGAAGTGTCACACGAGAGCTATTTGCCGCTTCAGAAGTGTCGCATGCGAGCTATTCTTTGCAACGATGTCGCTTTCCTTCCAATTCCACGTAAAGACGTCGGAAAAAGGCATTCAAATGTGCATAACTAATTCACATTCAAGTACTTACTCGAATCTGAAGAACACCCAAATCATATTTCTCGGAACTCCAATTCCTCGGAACAGATCAAAGGGGCCCCTAGTTCGGTACAGATCGGTACATTTCTAAAACCAAGTTTCATATTTCTCGGTACTCCAATTCCTCGGAACTCAACAAGCTGAAGAACACCCAAATCATATTTCGTATAAAGAAATGGCGATCAAAATATCGAAGATTCTGAGGCTTTAACGGGCATCGGCACAGGTAGGGCCTGTCCATATGGCCTGCCCATACCACGAGTTCTGGGCATCGGAAACCTCAAGAACTTCTGTATTTCTTCACCCAATTCCGTCACCGTTTGTTCCAATACCTTCCCTAGGTCATAGGGAACATATGTGGGGGTACTGGGGACCCTCCTAGGGCTATATAAAGGAGGAAGGAGACAGGGGGGTCATACCATCCTCCATACATCCATGATGGTGCCTTGTCGTCATCCCGCATCTATAGCCGCCGCATCACACCTCCATCAGATCAAGATATCCATCTCCACCATTGCAAGACACCTCAAGATCCATCTGGACCTTAAAGTAAGACCGGGGAGGAAAACACCGGGGAGCTAGCACCAGGGCACACCCCATGTGACACCGCGAACGTTACGCCGCTGTCACCATATTCATCATCACCACCTTTGCTCCTTATTTCTTCCGTATCCGTGATGTGTTGTATTATGGCTTGAACCACTTTTAATGTTATAATTAGTTGAGTATATATGCATATGATCCATTGTCTATGGTTGAGTTGTTGGTTGCGTGCTTCTAATCATGTTATATTATATCTTAGTGACTAGAGACATCCAATCCATCGATGTAATTGGAGATGTCCAACTCCCCGAGTCCAAACATGTATTAGATGAGTATTTTGTGTGAATCATTTGATCTTACTAGTAGCCGGTTTGATATCACTTGAGATACGTATATACGTAGGGGCACGATTATTTATAGAACTTAATGTCTTTAGTTCCGGTCTTTATCATCTTAATATCTTCCATTTCTCGTGGCTGGCTTGTAATGGAGGGAGGATAATTGAGTTGTCTTATGTCACTCACTCGGCAAGAGAAAATGTTATCTGAGGGACCGTCACACGTATAAGATAAAACCCATTGACGTTGTTCAACGCACCTATACACCACTTTACTTGGGTGTCATAACATTAAAACTCTCTCATCGTGTTTCCTACTTTTAGTATTTACTTTGACTCTAGTTTATTTTCAGTCCTAGTAGTTGTTTATAAACCCTCTCTTTAAATAGCATTATCCTAGCAACCTATAGAGTATACTATTTCAAACATCATTTTGGGTGCAAACATGGACACACAGACAACATGGCTATGGGGTCGAGTGGTTTCCATTCTGCAAAGCTTTCAAGGGACATTATATACTGGAAAATATCTTCCGCTACAAGTGTTGCAATAATCTTGTTGTTGAGGCAGGTAAAACAACGGCTCAATTGTAGCTCATGGAACCCATCTAGGGTTCCGTCCCCTCTCCGGCGGCGCCGGCGGTCCACTCCTCCTTAGTTGTCCTTGGGGCCATGGAAGCGTGGCGGACCACGGCCCCTCATTGATGGGAGGGTTCTGGTTCTTTTTAGGTCTTTTCTTAGTGTCTTCTTAGAGATGGTGAGGCAGTGGCTACATCGTGAAGTCAGAATATGTCCTTCCCACCCAATCATCGCTCCGGTGGTGCGTCTAGTGCTGGCAGAGAGTGTGTGGAGTCGTGTGTCTGGTGGATCTCTTGGTATCATGTCTTTTTTCGTATCCTTTGGTGTGATTGAGGTCGGTCGCTTTAGATCTACGATTGTCATCTTCGGCGATGGTTGGTGCTCTGGTGTATTGGTACTTTGGGGTCTTAGCATGACGACTTCCCGTCTATCTATTATAACAACTTCTACTACGACAAGCTTTGTCTAGCTCCAGTGATAGAGGGACGAGGAGGACGGCGCGCCTTCTGCTCGTGCTAGTGTTAGTAGTCGTCGCTAGGTGGTCCAATGACCTATTTGCAATTTTTATTACTTTCGAAACTCTCTGTACTGGTATTATTGATTATTAATAGAACGGTAGAATTTAGCAAAGAAAAAAAACCTAGTTCATGGTGTATATCTCACCTCTTAATGTCTGGTCTACTGAGCCATTGACATATACTCTCTCCGTCCCAAAATGTAAGACGCCTAAGATTTAATCGAAAGTTAATATCTTTTAAGTTTGACCAAATATATACAACAAAATACGAATATCTGCAATATCGAATAGAGATATTGGGAAACTATATTTTATGGTGAACCTATTGATATTAATTTGATATTATTATAAATTTGTCAAACTTAGAATATGTTGACTTTTACCTAAAACTTAGACGCCTTACATTTTAGGACGGAGGGAGTATATAAACGCGAAAATCAAGGCAGTAATAAGCCACATTGCTAATAGCAACACCACCCTTTAGGTTCCCCTGTAATGTACACACAAATCATCCACTCCATACCATGCAGCCGTGTGCGTGCATAGCGCTACTAGTTTACAACACAAAATGCATCGATCATATTTTTTACATATCATGTGACATCCATCAATTTTACATCAACCTGCAGCCTTCCAGGTCATACGACTTATTGGCCGGAGAAGGTCTGGATGATGGTGTTGTGCCACGGGTCAGACAAGTGCTGGAACAGGTTCTCGAGTGGCCCCTTGCCGGTGACGCTGTGCTGCACCGAGAACCCCAGGAAGGCCAGCATCGCCAGTCTCCCTAGAATATTATTATACGATAAATTAATTCTTAGCTTGCTCGTAACATACATATCCGATAGATAGTGTAAAGATTGCAGTATAGTACTACAGGTTAAATTTACATACCGTTGGCGAGCTCCTTCTCCTTGGCCTCGAGGGTGGGCGCGAAGTTGAGCGGGTTGAAGACGCTGCCGGGGTAGCCGCACTCGTGAGGAGGCAGGCTGTAGCTCTTGAAGATGGGGTCCTGGTTGACGCACCCAGGGTTCTTGATGTCCTGCCACCGCCGGATCTCGACGTAGTGGAAGAGGATGAACTCGATGACGAAGAGGGTCGACGACGACGCGAAGTAGGTCCCCTTGCCGGCGTCGTACCACTCGGGCGCGTTGATAAGCCCGATCTTCGTCAGCAGCTCCGGCACCAGCATCCCCGCCACGCCCAGCATCGCCCAGCGCCCGTTCACCAGCTCCGCCTGCACGAACCACCGCAGGTTCTCCGGGTCCTCCGCCAAACCCAACGGGTCGAATCCGTTGTCACCGGGCAGTCTGCATTATATATATAGCATGTATTATTAGCTCGACAGTACTCGTCCTTTTTTTTCATCGAGCTGAGTGGAATCGCGCCTGCATTCGGGACTTACTTGCCGTCGAGGTATGCAGGGGAGGTCAGGCCGGGGAGCCACTCGCCCTTGGCCTCCACCCGGAGGCTACGTTTCGTCGTCGACGACGACGACGACGACGACGACGAGACTTGGGCAACGCGGCTGGAGTGTCCAAAGAGGCCAGAGCTAAGCGATGTCGACGGGCGCAAGGCCGCGACGGGGGCGCGGGCGGTGATCGACGCCATGTTTCCCGAGTGGACAGAGCGGTGATCACCAGAAGAGGAGGGGAGGGGGGGCAGACTCGTTCTGCTGGCAGGTGCAGCGTGGACTGTATTAAACTGCCAGGGAGTGGCCACGAGGCTCTGGCGGCGTGTATGGCCAGGATCGGCGTTGCGCGTAGATCGGAGGGCCGGGTTGCGTCGTGAGATGGGTGGCCAATTGAGGCGCGTTGCCTCTTATCCTGCGTTATCCGGATTCCAGGATGCGGGGAAATCAAAGCGAGGATTGCTATTGGATGGCGGTGTGACCTGTGGCTCTCTCCTACTGCCACGTCGGTTTATGTGAATGTGTCATGGTTGGTGTGCATCGCTCGATACCTCCATTGAATATGTGATGGAAGTATGCTGTAGCAGGGTGCAGGTGGACAAAAATATCATTGTTTCTGGATCTGGTGCAAGTACAATCACAATTGACTTTTCTAGCCCTTGCCCTGGAAATTTGTTGCTGAAATTTCTACTAATAATAGTAACATCAAAATTGATAAAATATTCTAAACCAAGCTTTAGAGCATCTTCACTCTATCCAGGAGGCCGATCCGGACGCCGAATTTTGGTCCGGACGCCGAAAATTGCCCAGTCGCGTACCTAGGGACCTGTTTTCGACCGGATTTGGGCTAATTTTCGTCTGGACTACCCAGGCCGAACCCAGGTTTCCGGGTACGTCCTGGGAACGCCGACTCAGCGAATTCGGCGAAAAAAACGAAACGGCGCGTAGACCCGTCGAGTCAACGACGGAAACCGAGTCATCGTCATCCTCGGAACCACGCGGCAACCGTCGGACATTAACTGCACGTCGCGTCGGCCACGCGTCGCCGAATTACGGCGCCATCGTCGTCGCCTCGGCTCCCGTGACGGACCGGCGGGCACTAACTTCCCGTCGTTCGCCGTCTCCCGCCCTCGCCGCATGCCTCAGCCTTTATAAGCCGTACCCCTCGCCGGACAACCTCACACTCTCTCACAGCTCCCTCCAGCCCACCAGCCTGAACTCCGGTGAACTCTTTCTCCCAGCTCTCCTCCCCCAGCCATGGCCGAGAGGTACCTGGCGACGGTGCGGCGGCGAACGGCTTCGGTCGGCGCACTCTGCAGGCGTGGGAGGCGCGCCTGCTCTACGAGGCCGGTTACGTTGCGCCGCCGGATGCGAGGTCTCCGCCGGGGTGGAAGCTTAGCGCCAGCGGCATTCCCATCCCGCCGGCCGGACGCCGGAGGAGCTCCCGTACGAGATCCAGGAGTTCATCTCCGGCATGGACGACCCCTCCGCCGCCGAGAGCGCCGACAACCTGCTCTGCTTCTTGGAGCGCGATTACCACGCGCCGCTTCGCGAGCCCGCCCGAGCAATCGCCGTCAGCGCAACAACTTCGGCGGCGGCTGGCGTTCGAGCCTGGGCCGACGCTCGGTCGGTGATTAAGCACATCAACGCCGGGAACACGTCGTGTCTCGGCTACCTGCGCACACCCGTGCCGGTGTCAAGGTCGGTCTGGCGACCTCCGGCGAACTGGATGCCGAGGAGGATGGTCAGCATGAGCTCGTCCTCCTCGTCCTCCGCCTCCCACTCCTCCGGCTCCACACCTCTACCGTCGTCGGGGCCACGCCCAGTCAAGCGCGAGGTTGTCTCGCCCGTGCGCTCGCCGCCGCGGACACGCTCGCGCGGTCTTGTCATCGGCGAGCCACGCGCGACGGCGTCACCCACCGGTCACCTCTGTCTTCGACGCCCGACGACGGCGCCTTGAGGATGGGGCTAGAGGAGTCGCTCCGCGACTCGGCGACGCAGCCGCCGCCAGTGGAGCCGTCCTCGCCGGACATCCTGGAATGGTCTAGGAAGGATCGGGAAGCGGCGGGCAGCGATCCTCAACTGCGGCGAGCCGAGAAGTGGCAACGGCCGACGATGGGCGTTGGCCGGGCGTGAGCACGCCTACCAGGGCGCCCCACTCTACGTCCTCGACGACGAGGAGGAAGAAGGCCCGTCCTACCAGCCATGGAGGTTCGGCGACCAGGCGAGAGCTCCGCAGAACGGCCGAAACAACGGCAATGGCGAGGATGACGGCCGCGCCGACCCCGGCTACACGGCGTTCTACAACAACTTTGGCATGTAGGACGGCGAAGGCACCGGCGGCGGTCACTGCGGCGGCCTTTTTATCTTATTATGTACTAGTTTAGTTTAAATTTGATGTAATCCGCCTATATTCGCCCAACTTAATGAAATTCGCCCATCTTTAATGAATTTTAGCTGAACTTGGAAACTCGGTCTGAGTACGCGAGTGGAAAACTAGGCATACCCAGACCCGAAAACTAGTTCCGTCCGGCCGAAATAAGGTCCGGTGGATTTGCCCAATGAGTGGAGATGCTCTTAAATTGTTCTTGAGAGGGCTCAAGATTATTGAGCCAATGATTCCCAACACTCGGCAATAGCATCTTCTCAAGATTTCATCATGTAGTAAAGCTAATGCTAATACCCACAGGAGGATTGGATAAATAATATATCGCCAAGAATTTAGAACATAAAGCGGCGTAAGCAAAAAAAAATGACCGGATAGATGGCACCTTTTGCATAATGAAATGGTAAATAAATCAAATTAAACGATTTTTTGTTTGACGTTGCCTATCTAGTGGTTTACTAATATTCTGTCGCTATATATATTGATTGGCCCTCAGATTGGGTTTTAAATTATTTCCAGCCATCAATTCTTTCTTTTTTTGAAAGAAGTCCAGCCATCAATTCTTATACTTGCCGGCAAAACACAATAGTTTTCTGCTCTTGCAAGGCTTTCTCGTCAACGCAACTCCCACGTCAGCTTTTCAGTTCGTGAACAATTATCCTGATTAAATTTTCTCATGACCATAAGCATATATTTTCAGAACTTAACCATATTCGAATTGCATTTTTTACCCGTACATCTGTACATGCACAGGTTCTGTAACTAGCATTACATGGAACTCCTAGATGACCAACCAGCAACCAGGCTTAGGCATACAAATTCATCTATATACCAGTATGGCACAAACCACCCAGCTATATTTTAAACAAAACAGTTTGTTGGGGCCAGCATTCTGTTGCAAGAAATTATCAGCCAACACAAGTTTTTGAGTAATTTTTCACTTTGCTCACAAGTTTTACAGGCACCAACAGCTGCTGAGGTACATTTGCCACAGGGATCTCACAAGTAACAAGAAACTACATAACAGTGTCACATGCAGTTCCAAAACTTGAAGACCATAGCTGCTGCACATTACATGCGAGATTTCTCTATGCTATATCGGATGGATAGCTTATTTCTGGAAATACATCGGTTGGCCACCCAAGGGTGCATGAGACGGAGTCGCAAGGGGTGTGCCATATTGT
Organism: Avena insularis; assembly: GCA_023614405.1. Classification (NCBI taxonomy): domain Eukaryota; kingdom Viridiplantae; phylum Streptophyta; class Magnoliopsida; order Poales; family Poaceae; genus Avena; species Avena insularis. The sequence goes on from CM042697.1 coordinate 144,428,604, forward strand.
GCCATCTGCTGTGAAGCTTGGTACAATATTGGCCGAGCACCAGAACTCGATCCGATTGCAGGATAGTTTGGAGCTGGGTTTGCCATCAATGATTGTGTCGGGTACGAGGTTGATGCAGATGTGAATGCCCCTTGTTGCATGTTAGGATTCCAAGCTGGCACTTGTCCAACAGGGGTCGCTCCTGCTGAGCTTCCGTAAAAGGAATCAGCTGGCGTGGTGTTTTGCCATGCCACTCCTGGAGTGCTTAGACCTGGGGCTTGACCTGCAACTTGCACCTGGGCACTAGGATTTGAGACGGTGTAGTCTCTGCTTCTCCCATCATGTGCCTGAATGACAATACACAGATCCCACCAATATCACGTAAAGCATCGTGGAAGCAAGCAGTAGAAAACAAGATGTTGAGGAATCTTACTACCGTCAAATTCAACGAATCATACATTAAGCTGACTAAATATAGCAATATTATTTTTTTTCCTAAATGGATGCGTTCATTTATTCTTTGTTAATTTACACAGCCTGAAAACTACTATTTATACCTTTACATTGAGATCAGTATGACGAGAGTATGACAGATGAAGCTTACAGTAACCACCATCATATATGCAATGCCCCTCCAAAGCTTGTTTAGCAACTCCTGCTGTTGTTATATCTGCAAATATGGTTTCTGTTAGTTCTACGAATATTTCAAAAATTACAAGTGGTATAATGTAAGAAAACATTAAAAAAGTGAAGATTCTGGTAGCAAAGGAGGAACAATTTTTACTGTTCAGAATGAAAGAGATGTTACTCAGTTTGAAAAACAACTATTATCATTTTTTTGTTATACAAAATAATTCACTTCAATCTACAGCAATGACAAAAAAAACTTGAAATACACTCTACCTTGAGAGTGAAACTTCTCAACAAAATCAAATGCACTGTACTAATGGGGTCCCCACATTCAAAGAAGCACCAAGGCACGCTACATAAATTGATCAAACTGTAGTAGATATGACTTTTTCTGGTGTGGTAGATTGATTTTGTTTCATCAATTTCTAAGAATTTTTTCTGAACATTCACACAAATTTTAGGAGGAATTACAGGGTGTACTAGAAGGGTAGAAAGCACTAGATACGTCCTCACCTGACTCCTACTATAACCCAAAGGGGGAATAATTAAGTCAGGTTATGTCTAAGGCAGAAGAACAGCTCTACTAAGAAAGAATATTCTTACAGGAAATGGTAAGAAAAGATCAAGAAATTACAAAAGGCAACTTTATAGCTGTGGATAGTTGTAGATGTCCATTTTAAGTCTTCACGAACTCCAGCACCTCTCTGCTGAATTTTCCAAATTAAGAAACCTCGATGCATACAGAAATTATGTAACTCAATAATCAACACAGCATCCGTAAGATGTCCACAGAGTTCAGTATCCCCTATGAAGTTGGCTCGTCGGGAACTAACGCCTGAATAAACAAACTAAAGCCGAGGTGCATCGAGGTCAGGCTACGTCCAACAAATCAAGGCATGACGATATCACGGCATATCCTACTGTATTGTGATATGGTGAGGTTTACCATTGTTGGCAAATACCTGGATACTGAATTAGAGCCTGCATTCCACCATTCTTCTCAAACATTGCAATCTTTTGGACAGTACCAAAAGAAGAGAACACCTGAAATTACCTCACACGGTGATTATACAATAATTTTCTCAGAAATATTTTCTTATTTAAAGTAAAAAATAATCTGGAGGAGAAGATGGCACTAAAATACTCTTACAGTGTGTAGAACATCCACTCCCACAGCATACTGCATATTCTCGATTGACGCTAAAAGTACATTGCTCTCGGGCTCCTTAATCTTCCCATCAGAGCCTAATGAGGGCTGCACATTTTCAATGGTGTAAGCAGCAGCCAGAGAAGACATAAAAAGAGATATAATAGTATGAACTGCAAGCATACCTGTGCAATTCCCTCAATTGCAGTTGGGTTAACAGGAAGATAAGGATTTGTGTAATCTCTGAACAATCAAACAAACACTGTTACGAACTTGCATAATCCCATTTTACAATTTTTTATGCAAACCAGAGTTTTATAGACCAAAATAAAACTGAACACAAAAAGAACAAGTTAAAGCTTTAAAGTATCTTGTACCTGCTGCGATGTGACTGGAATTTAATATTCAAATCTTTGTGTGCCGAAAATGTTATCCTCAGATGACAAATGCTGACGTGTTCAGGCAGTAGATATCTGAGAGAAAATCAACATCAGTGTCGTTTATATCACATAAACTCTAACACACAATACTAATAAAATGCAATGTTGGCACGTAAAGGAAGTAAATATTATAAGGGAAAATTACATCACTCTTGTACCAAAGAATTGCTAATGGACAGTAATAAAAAATGTACTACCTCGGGATGCTTCTTCCATCCAACGAATTTTTTGCTTCCAGAGCAGTTGGAGCATCAGTATATTGGATGAGTGCCTGGAAAGTACAAATGTTAAGCTGATTTAAAAAAATCGTATTATATAAGCAACTCGATATAAGCATTATGTTACCTGGAAACCAGCAGCTTTCTCAAATGTTGCTATCTTGTGAACAAATCCAAAAGCAGAAAATACCTAGTGCAAATCATGTGAAAAGCATTATAAAATGGGACACGTATACTGCAAGTCAAATAACTCACAGAATGCACATCACATGAAGCATAGATGACTTACCAAATGAATAACATCTATGCTAACATCATTAGGCTGGACACCTTCAAAAGTGACAAGCAGGACATTGCCTGAAGAATCACCAGTGCCTTTATTGTTTGTTATTTCTTGCCTATTTGAATACTGGATATATACAGTTTTACCACGAACTTGGGCAGGTTCTGAAGATGAAGCATAATATGAAACCATTGAAATTGCCTGGTTTTGATCCGCCTGAAATAGGCACATTCAAGATAAAAGTCAGGAACCCATGTACTTGACTACAAGTTCCAATTATATACATCTAATAGCTCTTTAAGCTCACTTTTCACTAAACTTCTGCCACATATATTAAACTAAAGGAAGCACATTTCTGCAACCAGAAAATTACTCATGCAACGTCTCCTATTGCATATACAATTAAACAGGGGCGGTTTGTTTTTGCAATAAACTGACTCCTTGGGGTGGGGAGCCTACAGAAATTCAACCAAACCACGGACCACCTAACCCTTGATTTCGTGGTTCACCCTATAAAGAGTCATGGGCAGCAGCTATTTCTTGCACCAATCTTGTAAAATGTAAAGCAACCACAGCAGGGCAATCCATTCATGATATTAAAACAGGATGATGAACACAGATCTATTAGAAACCAACAATCCTGCTCAAAATAAATGTTCCGTCATACAAGAACCAACTATTTTCTAGGCCTGGCCAGGAATTTCAATCATATACTGCTAACAGCTCTTCAAACTCTAGCCTACAGTCCACTTTACACTATAAACTTCTGGTAAATCAATCTGAACGAATCACATTTCTGCAGTAAGAAAATTACTAATGTCTTATTTGGGACCCTGTAGAAACTCAATCAGATCAGAGGCCACCTGACATTTGATTCTCCATAGAATTGTCAGATAGTATTTCTTATACAGCTGATTGATTTATTCATGATACCCATCTTTACTATGATGATGAGCACAGATATTTTTGAAATTAACAATCCTGCTCAAACGAAAATGATTGTCATAGAAGAACAAGTGTTTTCTTGACATTAAAAAGGAAACAAGTGTTTCCCCAGCACACATCAACATTCCACATGTGCGGGCAACAAAACTACGGTTCATATTCGATTGGGCCACAGGTAAAAGAGAAAAATTATGTGATATTTATCACACAGAAGAGAACATTGTGAGCCAAGCATAAACTGCAATCACTGACAAGAACAAGGTTTATCCAGCCTGTGAGATGAACTTGTATGCATCTCGCTGAAATTATGGCTTGCAACCAACAATCAACCCAAAAATTCTAAATATCAAATAACACCAAGCCATCAATTGGCCACTGATGATACTAAACCGACACGAAGCAAAAGTGCCATAACTAGATGCAAGCACGTAATTAAACCCTAACTCGGACAGATAAACGCGAATTCATCAAAATAACCAGCCAACAGCCGCCGCAGCAACGAGGCAAAATCGCAACAGCGGACGAGCAGGGTGGGTCAGGGGACGAGCAGGGCGCCTTACGAACTCGACGAAGGCCTGGTTGCGGTTGGCGCCAACGTTACACATGGTGTTCACGACCCTGCCGAAGGGCTTACAGAGCTCGACGAGCTCCTCCTCAGTGCTCTCCCACGGCATGTTCCGCAGGTGCAGCACCTTGGACGGCGTCTGTGTGTACCGGAACTGCGTCGACCCCGACGGCATCCTCGGTCGTTCGCCTCGCCGGCGGGGCGCGCTCGGTGAGATGGGGGACGACCTGCTAGGGTTAGGGTTTGGTAAATCGGGACGATGAGTCTCGATACGGGGGGCTAGAGGAGGAGGAGGAGGAGGAGGAGGGAGGGAGAGGGAGGGGGGAGGGATTGGGATGATAGGGATGGGTGTTTCGATAGGGAGGTGTTGGACCCCTTCGTTTGCATGCAATGGATTATGGAACCCGGAGGTATCCTGTGTTTTCCCTGGCCGAAAAATCCACGAGCCCATTTGACCTGAGGAAACCCGCCGTTGCCATTTGGTTGTCTTCGAGGAAAAGAAACCCGGCCTTTCCACGCCCCTGCCCCGGGAGCTCTCTCCACTGGTCTGCACATTTAATAACGGCGTTGGTTTGTAAAAAGAGTGTGAACGTGTTGCTATCAGCCAGCTTAAAATCTTATCAAAAATTTATAATGTCTTATAGATCAAATCATTTATCCTATTTAAAATTTGTTTTCATTGTTGCATTAGTCGCGACGAGATCTTCAAAACTAGATCTCATATTGATATGTTTTAGAAAAAAATCGGACCAAAAGGTTATTCACCCTAAACACGTGAGTTATACATGTCATAATATATAAATTATTCACCCAGTAACACATAAGTTACCCACCATATAAACATATTGGATAGAGGTGTTCTCACATATGTATTGAGCAAGTTTAATTGAAATGCGGTAGACTAGTTGTTAGGATACTGAGACTTTATTGTCATAAACGTGTTAGCGTCGCCGAGCGATTAAGACTCGATATCCTAAAACCCTTTAATGCTTCGTCACTCGTCCACTATGATAATGACGATGGACGTCGACGAAGTCGAGTAGCTAGATTACAGGTTGCGCATAGTGGGTGGGCTAATCTAGTTAAGAGATCGTGCGTTGCTACGGTCTCTCGAGTTTTGTTTATAGTCAGATATGTGAATGTAAAAAACTGTAGATAGAGAAAATACAACTAAATAGTATTTTAAAACTCTAAAATTTAACCTTTCTTAAATTGTATGCCAAAAAAACTAATTGGATGGCATATGCATAGAAAGGGTCCACCTACTTATTTGTTATCGGCTGAGATCTACACATAGACGCTCTCAAATCTTCTTCCAACCTATCTATTTCCTTTATCCCTCGCTTGAAGCTAATCGATGTAAGTTTTACATGTAGCTCGTATAGCCTGCCTATGTTAAAGCATCTCTAGCATTGTCCATAAATAGCAAATCGTAAACGCCGAAGTACGAAGCGTTGAATACGTGATTCCTCGCTTCACCGGCATATTTTGTTCTGCTGTTCCGATTTACGGGGACTGCTAGGCAGGGTGAACTGCAAACAAAACCGTAAACATTATTTCGATAGTTTCGACAGCAAAAGACAGCAATTCCAACAGTTTGTAGAGCAATCATCGCATAAAATCTAAACTAAAAAGACACGACAAACAACATACATAGGTCGAGCTCATGCCCTAGCGTCGTCGTCGATGGGCTCTCCGGTAGCAGCAACCCTTGCCGTAGCCGAAGAAGAACCATGCATCGAAGCGGCAGCATCTTCCATGACTTGCTTCCTCCTTGCTAGGGTCTCGGCCCTACGAATGTCCCACCACTCTTTTGTGATAGCATCCATCAAGCTCGGATCCATCATCATGATCTTATTCTCCTTTGCTAGGATCTCGACATTGGCTTTTTCTCCTCAAGTGCTATCTTTCTCTCCTATAAGTCATGAACCGATTACCACCATGCTTGCTTCATCTCATTCTTCTTCTCCTTCATGATCATCTTTGCTTCTAATGTCTTCATCGTCATTGTAGGGCAGATCCCTCTTTGTACCTTGGTGGCAATTGGTCGAACGAGTTGTGGGCGCCAATCACGGGGGCTTCCGGTGAGGCAATCCCGGCCAACGGCGGGGCATGCTGCGGAGGAACAGGGCGGGACTGGTTCTTGGCGCCGCCGTCTTCCGCGTGGGCTTCTTCCGTGTGGCGAACACCTTCTTGGGCTTAGGTGCCGGGGCGAAGAAAGGCGTGGCGTGAGCACCGCCGGTCACGGGAGCGGTGGCCGGCGGGACGTCCTGCCCGGCCGCGCGCTTCCTCTTCTTGATGGCCGACGCGGCGACAGCCGGCGAGCCCGCGTGGACTGTCGGAGCGATGGAGGACGACTGATGCAGGTGCGGGACCTCAACAGTTACCGGCGGGAGCTGTGCGGGCTCCATGGCGTCGATTCCGCGTGACAGCGAGGAAGGGAGCGGCGGGGGAGGTAGATCGATGGTGGCGGCAAAGCGGAAGCGGGAAGAGAGGTGGAGGAAACTTCTGTCACGCCAAGGAAGAAGAGGAGTGAGGGTTGACGTTCGGTTGGCTGCGTAAACCAGATATGATCGGTTCCACGAGCGATATTTGGCGCGCCCCGTAAAACTTTTTTCTGGTCAGGGATATTTACAGCGCATGATTTTTCCGGTCATCGATAAACAGCGGTTATTTTACGATTTTAGGCTATTTACGGACACTGCTAGAGATGCTCTTGTTCCTAGCTTCAAGTCAATTGACGTAAGCTTTACACGTAGCTTGTATAGCCTGCCTATGTGGTTAGCTTTACATATAGCTTGTATATAGCACGTATAGCCTGCCTATGTATATAGTCTGTTTATATGATTTTCTATTGCGTGTATGATTTTCTGTTGCGTGTATTATGACGGTACCCGCTCCATCAAAGGCATGGGAGATTGGGAGTATCAGTGGTACGCCAGGCCAGTCCTAAGATTTTGGGGGCCCGGAGAAAATTAAAATATGATGCCCCTTACTATAAATTTCTTTTTTAATATGTATATATGCAATGATGAAAAATAAACTTCAAATATATCCAGATGCAATATTCACATAAAAATAACTATCTTTACATTTTACCTTAAATCTTTCTCCATAAATTTATAGAAGCAAAGTGATGCAATCAATCAATCTTATCTAATAACTTCTTCTCGATCAATAGAGTTATCAAACCATTTAACCTCTTAAGACATTACTGATCTCAAATAGTTCTTCAGTAATTTCAACTTTAAAAAGCTTCTTTCAACTGATGTAACAGTTATAGACATAGTAAGTAAGTTATGATAGAAATAGAAATATTAGGATAGCAATCCACTTGTTTGATAGACGGACATTAATACTAGCAGATTTTATAGGAGATGAATTAAATATGTGCTCATGATCACTTACATTGTCATCATCTGCATTGATGTCAATGTTGTCATCTGTATCAGTATCATCTTCTAGATCAACATTACTCCGTTTTTCATATAACTAGTGTGAACTTATCTTGATTTCTCGAAGTGCTCGCTCTTCAAAAATTTATGAATAAATCCTCTATGTGATTCTATCAATTTTTGTTCTTACTTTCTCTTTTTCTTCTTCTTAGCACCGGATTTAGGTGCCATAGCCAGTTAACTACACTAGAAGTAGTAAGAAAAACAGGTACTAATCAGAACTAGAAGTCTAGAATTAGGGCATACATCGACCAAGTCCATATAGATTGAGAGAATTGGGTAGCGGGAACAGATGTTTTGATACCTTTGGCGCAGACTGGGATCGGACCATCGGTGAATGACCGTCCTTGGAAATAACCGAGACGATTAGAGGAGATGTGCGACAGGCGATTGATTGTGTGCCTGCGTTCCACTGCGTCAACTGCGATTCCCCGTTTACGATCGAGAAGACGAGTTAGGGGAATGAACAAACGAGAGTTGCTAGACACTCGTTTATTTTTATTTGACGACTACTTCTGCCGCTAGATCTAATCGCATCCTCTCTTCCCTTTATTTTGTTTGACGTGAAAATGCCCCAATCTGGCCCAACGAAGACGTTGAACTGCTACTCTCTATTATCTTTTTAAATCTACACTATATAAAGCAATATCTGGGAAGGGCCCCAATATTTTTGAGCCCGGGGTGGCCGCCCCTCCAGACCCCCCAAGGGACGGCCCTGGTGGTACGTGTGAAAGGATAGAGATATCGCCTAGAGGGGGGGGGTGAATAGGAAATTTCAAAACTATTACGGTTTTGGCTTGATAAAATGCGGAATTAAACTAACGTTTATTTTACAAGCACAAAACCTAAATACACTAGGCTCAACTAAGTGCACCAACAATAAATCAAGCTAAGCAATAGCACACGATAAATATACCACAAGTGACAGGCAAGATATAATTACTTCAAGCTCGATGGCTATCACAAGGAAAGTAAGCTCGGGTATAGAGATAACCGAGGCACGCGGAGACGAAGATGTATTCCCGTGTTCCCTTATAAGTAAGGTACGTCACGTTGGAGAGGTGTGGGATTCCAAGAAGGATTTTCCAACGCCACAAAGGCTCACCTTCTTCTCCGAGTCTATCCCACGAAGGAATAGGCCCTTTCCTTATGGCTAGCTTTTCCTCCACTCCGGAGATGGCAAGCTCCACAACCACTTCACAAGCTCCACGAAGGGGAAGCCCGGGTCTCTTCACAATCTTCCACGAAGAGGACACCGTGGCACTAACCACCAAGCCAACTAGGAGGTCACCATGCAATAGTAACAAGCTCACGGTCTCTCACTCGAACAAATAATAATGGAGAGCTCAACACTTATGCAAGAATGCAAAGCAAGACCATCAAGGATGCTCAAATCCTTCACTCTCAAATCCCACCAAAGCAACAAGTGCTAGGGAGGAATTAGAGAGGAAGAACAATGGTGAAAGTCAACCAATGACTCCAAGATCTAGATCCAATGGGTTCCCCTCACTTAGAGGAGGAATTGATCGATGGGGATTGTAGATCTAGATCTCCTCTTCCAAAGCCCTCAAAAAGATACAAGAATCATAGGAGGGAAGGGGGAGGAAGCAAGCTCAAGAGGTTCAACAATGGAGGTCAATTTCGTGGTCAAGAACACTCTAAAACGTTGGGGAAGAACCCCCTTTTATAGTGGAAAGCAAATATGGCCGTTAGGAGAAAACTGTACGAATTCGGTTGAAAGTTCGGTTGATGCCAGAATCGGATGGTTCGGTTCCTAGACCGAAAACCGGATTTCAACCGGATTAGGTCAATACACGCCCTGGATAGACTCGGTATAGAAAAACCGAAAATCCCGGTTTCAGATCCGGTTTTCCGGTCCTGGCACCGGACCACCCGGTCTGGGAGCGGTTGAACCGAATCCACAACCGGGATGAAACAGACTTCACGAAAAACACAATAACTTTTGCCGGACTCCAATTTCGATGATCTTGGGCTTGTTTTGACGAGGACAACAAGCTCTATAAGATTGTGCAGAGAAACATCATAGCCCAACAAAGGAGGATAAAACCAAATGAAGAAAGGTAAGAAGCCTCCCTAAATAAGAACCGATAAAACCTTCAAACTCGAAAACGCCATAGAAGATGCATACGAATTCCGTTTTCGATGAACTTGGGCTTGTTGAAGAGCTAGCAACAAGCTCAAGAACCTCACATGGAGAAACACCAAGAAGCAACAAAATAGGAAGATGCAAAGTATGAAAAGGATTGAGCTTCCTATGACGATGTGATCAAGTTACACAACCGAAAGTCCCTCTTGATAGTGTGGCTATCTATCCTATAACCCGGTCTCCCAACAACCACCTTGAGACCGGTAAAAGGAAAACCTAGCAAGGCCATACCTTTGCCTTGTGCATCCTGCTTGATCTTGATGACAACGCTTCAAGCTCCACCCAAGCCTGAATGTAACACTTGATCATTGTTGCTTCGTGAAGACTCCTAATTTGCTCCCCATACACCACTATGGGTGAAGGGTTTCGCAACATAGTAAATCAAAAAAAATCTACGGATACGAACGGGAAAGCCAAGATCTAATCTAGAAGATGCAAACAACGAGGGGGGAATAGATGAGATCTTCATACCCTTGAAGATTCGCACAGCGGAACATTCAACGGAACGTGGGTGATGTAGTCGTACTCGCTTCTCCTCCTCGCGATCCGATCCGATCTAACACCGCAAGTGGTGTGGCATCCCGCAAAAACCACTACTAGAAAATCGCGTTGTTTTTGTGCATTGCATCATCATGACCGTATGCTCATGTCATCATGCCACATTGCATTTGAGCATAGTCATCATCATGCATCTGTTTGTCTAAAACTATTTTCGAAAGACTATCTTTATTTTCGAAACGCCCCGTCTTTATTTCAAAGTAAAACCCGGGTCTCCGGATTATTTTGTTTCGTCTACCAATGGATTTCAAAAGCCCCATTTTAAATATTAAAATTATTTATTTTATTTTTAGGGTACCAGACGGACCGATCCGACCCAATGGCCACCCCCAAAGACAAAACCAGACTAACCGTCCAAAGAAAACCTAGTAAAAATATCTAATCCTAAGTCTACCCACCCTATCCTACCCAACCCCAGCCACCTCACCCCACCCGATCACCTCGCCCACCTCACCACTTCCTCCAACCCAACCACTCATACCGCCCACTGTCCAACTCCCCGCCCTGAGACCCACCCACTGCACCCAAGTACCCCACACGCGACGCCACGCCCCACCGCGCCAAAACTCCCCGCCTCCCTCGCTTCTCCCCCCTCCACCCCCACGGCTCCCAACACCACCTGATCCAACCGCCCGGGGAAAGCCCCCTCCCGACAGGCTCCTGCCCGCGTGGGCCCCGCCTCGCTCTCCCACCTACCCATCCCGGCACCCCGCATCGCCGCCCCCCCCGCCCGCGCCGCTTCGCTTGCAGCCACTTGCCATGGCCAAGGCTTGGCCACCATCGGCTCCGTCCTCCGCGCCCCTCGCGGCCCCGCGCCTCTTCGTCGCTGCGCCGGCCTCCGCTCCGCCCACCTCCTCCTTCCTCGTCGCCGGCCACGCCTGTCAGCCGACCTCGGCCCGTCGGCGAGCGCCGCCTCCTCCCCGGCTCGCCTTCGGCCGCCGGCCAGTGGCCCCGCCTCACCGCTCTAGCGCCGCCGCTGGGCCTTCCCCTGCCCCGCGCCCTCCACCTCGTGTTCGCCGCCGCCACCGTCGGTCCCTCCTCTCCTCGCCGGAAGCCGTCCGCGTCGCCGCCTGGTTCTCCTCCGGCAGCGCCACCCCGGCCCTGCCGCTCGCCGCCCTTCTCGCCCGCCTCCGCCCCGCCGGACCCGGGGCCCCCTATCGCGAGCGTCCGCCGCCGCTCAGGCCGCCCTCTCGCGGTGCTCCACCACCTCCTCGTAGCCGCCTCGCTCCCTCGCTTGATCCGCGCCCTCTCCACCTCGTTTTCCCCACGCCAAGCCCACCTCCGGCGACGCCTTGCCCTTCGCCAGCGCCACCTCGCCGCCGCCGCGTCATCTTCCCGCTCCCGTCCCCCTCTGCTGGCTCTGCTCGGTTTCGCTGGGTACACATGCGTGGCCGCAAGGGGTCAAGCCCACAGAACACGGTGTGGCCAAATTCGTCCCGATGTTGCCTGGAAGACGCAGGGTTGCAACAAGTTGGAGCCACAAGTCTGCCGGTGTCGAATTCCGTGAACTCCTGTTGGACCCGGCGTATCGCCACGCTGACACAAGTTCGATTCTGACGTTCGATGCCGGAGTCCGAAGGTCGTCGCAGAAGGTTGTCGAGCGACAAGGCCTCCTTCATGAACTGACAAGATCTACCACATGGACGCACCACGGACTCGGAGAAACCCTCGGACGCCAAGATCCTCGACCCGATGGAAGAACCCGAAGACCGATCCCCGAGACCGAACCCTCGGCACGCCAAGATCTTCTCCTCGGAACGCCATGACCGTCTACCCGGACCCGAAGACCACAGATGCGACAAGTTCTCCTTCCCGGATGCGAGCCCCGGATCCGAAGACCGCCAAGCCCTTCTTCCCGGATGCGAGATCGATCCCCGTCGAACCCTGAGTCCGACCCCAAACCCTCCAGAACCCCCAAGATCTTCCGAACCCCGATGTGTGACCCCTTTCTGCGCCCCTATTTTTATAAATGAAATACAAACTTGCTGCATATTAAATTGTCATCCTTGCATACATATTGCGGGTTGGGGGTATGTTGTCGAATCATCTAATAATAAATATGGCGCCTATATATGGACAAATCTAGTCTTATATTGGTCCCATTTAAATTGGTGTAGCGAACCGGTGCTATCTTTTGGCCATGTTAAGACAACATTTAAATTGTGGGGTATCCAAACAACATGAACTTAATAATTAAATGTCGGGACCCCGGTTCCGCTTAATATGGCCTAATTGCATCGCACCTTTGCCATGTCATACATCATACATGCATCATGCCCGATCTTCTGCCGTAGTAATAAATAGTGCATCCGGTGTTTCTTCTAGTGTTTTGCTTCTTCGCGGATTAGGCCGATGAGTTGATGCGAGTGTCGACCCGATCTTCGGATGAACCTTCGAAAATGTTTTCAGGCGAGCATCTCCCCCATTCTACCTATCTTACTTTTATAGTATTTATTCCCTCCTATTGATCTATTGCTATCTGTGTTGCGATGCTCTAGTTTTCGTACCCGTGATATCCCTTGCAGCCTTATATTGCCTTGGACACATCCTATTACCTGTTGATTGGTAGATAGTTGGACTTGCGCGTCGTAGTCGCTTGCTCAAGTGCTGTTGCGTGTCGTCACGTACCACAGTTGTTGGAGTATTGCCGTGTGTTTAATGTTGGAGTTGATCAAGACTTTAATTACTGTTTAATAACTAAAATTGAAGTAGGTAATGCAGAGGCACCGGTGGGTGATAGACAATATTTGGTTTCCGATCACCATCGGTGTCCCAGGGACCCCGAGTTCTTGACACCTGTTCCGAGATCGAGCGCGCTAACCACATGTGGGATGTGTGGGCACCTCATCGATTAGTACCTGATTTCAAAGTATTGTACCGGGGGCCACAACTAGTTTGAGGTTTTATTTACTATTCTGTACTTATGCCATGCTTTACTGCTTTATTTAAATTGTGCGGTAATCGCATTTGCATCGCTTGTTAGGATCGGGACACGTTTTCCTCAGACGACAAGCCCTCATCTTTTCGGGTTCCTCGTTCTGACAGCCCACCCAAACCCTGAGTCCGCTCTGAGACCGCCGACTTCGTTAAGGGTAGACTTAGTGGGGTGGCCCCATGTACTTGCTTTGGGTCTAGGAACGCCATGACTTAGGCCCCGACATACCGATGGGTGTATGTTAATTGATCCGCAAAAAGGGTCAAGTGCGTGTGGATACTTTGGTGCACCCTGAGGTTAAATCTTTTCAAAAGCCGTGTCCGCGGTTATGGACGACTTGGAGCACAGTTCTCGATCATAGACAACTATAACTAAAGTTTACTATTATAATTGGACGTGTATCCGATGTGACTAGTAATCAGCTCAACTACAACGGAATGGCTAAATAAAAGTACCAACAACTGCTGGGTTTTGGGATATCTCATGCTAATTGTATTTGACTAGTAAGTGTCGCAACTACAACGGAATGGTTAAATAAAACTGCCCAACGCTTATTTTATCGGATGACTATCTATACTTGACTAGTAATTGCTGCAACGATAATCGAATAAATAAAACTGCCAATCGTGTGAGTTCCTCGGTTGACTTCCTCGTTTGGTGTTGAGGGAAATACCGATGGGTATGTTTGGTGGTAGTATCGGATGGTTCCGAATAGGTCTTTCTTATCCTCTCTCGATAGCCATGCTTATATCGAGTCTCTATAGGTTGTTTAGTACATGCTGCCGCCGCTTCACCCACCATACCTATGTAGGCGAGGACCGCCAATTCTAGTCTCGCCGCAATCTTGGCCTCGATCGACGCCTCTTTTTCCTTTGCCCTTTGTCGGCACCCCTTTTGTTTAGCAGGTTTGAGAACGTCGTTAGCGGTTACCCTTCCGCTTGGCTCGGGCAGGTTATGGACGCCATTGGTTATTCTTCAGAGCTCTTAGCCCCATTTGCATCTTGTCCGTAGTCGGGCGCTATATCGTTTTCAAGGTGATTTGGATCTCTGTACGTTATATTTGTATTCTTGACTCATTGAATCGCTGCTGTATATATATCTGTTCTGTGGGTCCCATCGAGGACTGTTGTGTAATGTTACTACTTCGTTTTCCACCCGCACGAAAGTGCCTGGTGGGCGTCCTTGAATCGTTTCTATGCGGGTTTGGCGGGAAGCGTTAAAACTTGCATAGGGCCGATTCGAGGGTGTTATAGAGTGGTATCAGAGCTCAGCAGTTGCGATACCCCACAAGTCCAGCCTGTAGGATAACCTAGCTAACGGCCGAAGTAGAGTGTCAAAACTATTTTTGCAAAATCGGTTGGATAGTTCTGATTAGGTCTAATTTTACTCCTTACCCCTCTGCTGCTCTCCTCTCACCTCTGCGTGTTTTGAATCCGCTCTCTTCTCTCTCTTCGAGTCCAGGATTTCTCGTGGTTGGGTTCCGTTGTACCTTCAGGGTTTCGCTTCCTCCTTTGGTAACGGTGTTGCTACATCTGGTCTTCATGCTATCCGAGGAATCCTTCGTCTGGTGGACTTCTGTGTGTTCCTTGTTTGTGCCTTCCGGTGTTTTCCGGCGCGACGACATCATCTACGTCGGATCCGATGCAGAGTCTGCATCACTCCTTTGTTTCTGAACCTCGATTGTCGAGATCTTCACCGATTCGAGAATGGTTGCACGCTTTTCTACTGATTGTGCGGAGTAATAGTTTGGGTGCGTGATGGATTGGCCCCCATGCCGACTACCCCTTCTATTCGCTTTTGTACATTGAAGTGGATGAGAATGCATCGGTTCCCTCTTTCTATCGAAGCTAGAGGTGGCTTTATTTGTTGATATCTCTACCTTCGACCTTTTGTTCCCGGAGTGTTCTCTCGACGATCCCGGACAACGACCTATTGTTAGTGGTGTCGCGAGGATCTACACGAAGCGAGAAGACGCAGATCGCCGACCTTCCTTCCGGTACCATGAGACGGATCTCGAGGGCGAGATCCATTGTTAGTGGTGTCGAATTGTGGCATCCCGCAAAAACCACTACTAGAAAATCGCGTTGTTTTTGTGCATTGCATCATCATGACCGTATGCTCATGTCATAATGCCACATTGCATTTGAGCATAGTCATCATCATGCATCTTTTTGTCTAAAACTATTTTCGAAAGTTTCGAAACGCCCCGTCTTTATTTCAAAGTAAAACCCGGGTCTCCGGATTATTTTGTTTCGTCTACCAATGGATTTCAAAAGCCCCGTTTTAAATATTAAAATTATTTATTTTATTTTTAGGGGCAGCCGTACCGGACCGATCTGACCTAGTCGGCCACCCCCAGTACAAAAACCAGACTAACCGGTCCAAAGAAAAAACCTAGTCAAAAATATCTAATCCTAAGTCTACCCAACCCTATTCTACCCAGTCCCCAGCCACCTCACCCCACCCTATCACCTCGCGCCACCTCACCACTTCCTCCAACCCAACCACTCATAACTCCCTGCCGCCCGAGACCCACCCACCTGCTGGCCACCTGGTACCCAACACCACACGCGACGCCACGCCCCACCGCGCCAAAACTCCCGCTCCCTACCTCGCTTCTCCCCTACGCCGCCGCTCACCCAACACCACTGATCCAACCGCCTGGGAAAGCCCCTCCCGACAAGCTCCGCCTGGGCCCCGCCGCCTCCCACCTACCCATCCCGCACCCAGACGCCTCCACCCCGCCTCTCTTCTCTTGCCGGCCACCGCCAGGGCGAGCCCCGCCATTGCCGCCGACCATCGGCTCTCCTCCGCGCCTCATGCCCGCTCTTGCCGCCGCGCTGCCTCCGCTCCGCCCACCTCCTCCTTCCTCGTCGCCGGCCACGCCTGTCGCGCCGACCTCGCCCTGCCGAGCGAGACCGCCGCTCCTCCCGGCTTCGCCGCCGGCGATGGCCCGCCACCGCTTAGCGCCGCTGGCCTTCCCGCCGCCCTCCACCTCGTGTTTGCCGCCGCCACCGTCGGTCCCTCCTCTCCTCGCCGGAAGCCGTCCGCGTCGCCGCCTGGTTCTCCTCCGGCAGCGCCACCTGCCGCCGCCTCTTTCGCCCGCCTCACGGACCCGGGGCCCCCTATCGCGAGCGTCCGCCGCCGCTCAGGCCGCCCTCTCGCGGTGCTCCACCACCTCCTCGTAGCCGCCGGTCGCCTCCTCCCTCGCCTTGATCCCGCACCGTCCTCTCCCACCTCGTTTTCCCCCCCACGCGAAGCCCACCCTCCGGCGACGCCCGCTGCCAGCTCGCCAGGCGCCACCTCGCCGCCGCCGCGTCATCTTCCCGCTCCCGTCCCCCTCTGCTGGCTCTGCTCGGTTTCGCTGGGTACACATGCGTGGCCGCAAGGGGTCAAGCCCACAGAACACGGTGTGGCCAAATTCGTCCCGATGTTGCCTGGAAGACGCAGGGTTGCAACAAGTTGGAGCCACAAGTCTGCCGGTGTCGAATTCCGTGAACTCCTGTTGGACCCGATGTACTGCTTACGCTGACACAAGTTCGATTCTGACGTTCGATGCCGGAGTCCCAAGGTCGTCGCAGAAGGTTGTCGAGCGACAAGGCCTCCTTCATGAACTGACAAGATCTACCACACGGACGCACCACGGACTCGGAGAAACCCTCGGACGCCAAGATCCTCGACCCGATGGAAGAACCCGAAGACCGATCCCCGAGACCGAACCCTCGGCACGCCAAGATCTTCTCCTCGGAACGCCATGACCGTCTACACGGACCCGAAGACCACGGATGCGACAAGTTCTCCTTCCCGGATGCGAGCCCCGGATCCGAAGACCGCCAAGCCCTTCTTCCCGGATGCGAGATCGATCCCCGTCGAACCCTGAGTCCGACCCCAAACCCTCCAGAACCCCCAAGATCTTCCGAACCCCGATGTGTGACCCCTTTCTGCGCCCCTATTTTTATAAATGAAATACAAACTTGCTGCATATTAAATTGTCATCCTTGCATACATATTGCGGGTTGGGGGTATGTTGTCGAATCATCTAATAATAAATATGGCGCCTATATATGGACAAATCTAGTCTTATATTGGTCCCATTTAAATTGGTGTAGCGAACCGGTGCTATCTTTTGGCCATGTTAAGACAACATTTAAATTGTGGGGTATCCAAACAACATGAACTTAATAATTAAATGTCGGGACCCCGGTTCCGCTTAATATGGCCTAATTGCATCGCACCTTTGCCATGTCATACATCATACATGCATCATGCCCGATCTTCTGCCGTAGTAATAAATAGTGCATCTGGTGTTTCTTCTAGTGTTTTGCTTCTTCGCGGATTAGGCCGATGAGTTGATGCGAGTGTCGACCCGATCTTGGATGAACCTTCGACAATGTTTTCAGCAGCATCTCCCCTTTCTACCTATCTTACTTTTATAGTATTTATTCCTCCTGTTGATCTATTGCTATACGTGTTGCGATGCTCTAGTTTTCGTACCGTGATATCCCTTGCAGCCTTATATTGCCTTGGACACATCCTATTACCTATTGATTGGTAGATAGTTGGACTTATGCGTCGTAGTCGCTTGCTCAAGTGTCGCTATGCGTCGTCACGCACCACAATTGTTGGAGTATTGCCGTGTGTTTAATGTTGAGTTGATCAAGACTTTAATTACTGTTTAATAACTAAAATTGAAGTAGGTAATGCAGAGGCACCGTGGGTGATAGACAATATTTGGTTTCACCTTTGGTGTCCCGAGGACCCCGAGTTCTTGACACTGTTCGAGATCGAGCGCTAACCACATGTGGGATGTGTGGGCACCCCATCGATTAGTACCTGATTTCAAAGTATTGTACCGGGGGCCACAACTAGTTTGAGGTTTTATTTACTATTCTATACTTATGCCATGCTTTACTGCTTTATTTAAATTGTGCGAGGTACGCATTGTCTTATCATTAGGATCGGGACACGTGGCTGTATCGACAAGCCCGATCATCTTTTCGGGTTCCCAGTCGTTTACAGCCCACCAACCAAACCCTGAGTCCGTCTCGAGACCGGCCGACTTCGCTTGGGTAGACTTAGTGGGGTGGCCCCATGTACTTGCTTTGGGTCCGGGAAACGTCATGACTTAGGCCCCCGACATACCGATGGGTGTATGTTAATTGATCCGCAAAAGGGTCGAAGTGCGTGTGGATACTTTGGTGCACCCCTGCAGGGTTAAATCTTTTCGAGAAGCCGTGTCCGCGGTTATGGACGACTTGGAGCACAGTTCTCGATCATAGACAAATATAACTAAAGTTTACTGTTATAATTTGACTTATATCCGATGTGACTAGTAATCAGCTCAACTACAACGGAATGGCTAAATAAAGTACCAACAACTGCTGGGTTTTGGGATATCTCATGCTAATTGTATTTGACTAGTAAGTGTCGCAACTACAACGGAATGGTTAAATAAAACTGCCCACTGCTTATTTTATCAGGATGACTATCTATACTTGACTAGTAATTGCTGCAACGATAACTGAATAAATAAAACTGCCAACTGTGTGAGTTCCTCGGTTGACTTCCTCGTTTGGTGTTGAGGGGGAAATACCAGGATGGGTATGTTTGGTGGTAGTATCAGGATGGTTCCGAATAGGTCTTTCTTATCCCTCTCTGATAGCCGACAGTTATATCGAGTCTCTATAGGTTGTTTAGTACATCTTTGCTGCGCCGCTTCATCCACCATACCTATGTAGGCGAGGACCGCAATTCTAGTCTCGCCGTGTCTTGGCCTCGATCGACGCTCCTCTTTTTCCTTTGCCCTTTGTCGGCACCCCTTTTGTTTAGCAGGTTTGAGAACGTCGTCGTTAGCAGGGTTACCCTTCCGGCTTGGCTTGGGTAGGGTTATGGACGCCATTGGTTATTCTTCAGGGCTCTTAGCCCCATTTGCATCTTGTCCGTAGTCGGGCGCTATATCGTTTTCAAGGTGATTTGGATCTCTGTACGTTATATTTGTATTCTTGACTCATTGAATCGCTGCTGTATATATATCTGTTCTGTGGGTCCCATCGAGGACTGTTGTGTAATGTTACTACTTCGTTTTCCACCCGCACGAAAGTGCTTGGTGGGCGTCCTTGAATCGTTTCTATGCGGGTTTGGCGGGAAGCGCTAAAACTTGCATATGGCCGATTCGAGGGTGTTACAAGTGGCGATGCCTCCGAGAGATGCACACGTGTGGCACCTCGACGTCTACTCCTTACTCGGTCCAGCAAGTAGGGTGGAGAGATGGATTGAATCTACAACGCGACGGCGCGGTGCAAGCGGTGGAGAGTTTCTGCGGCAGGGCTTCGCCTACGCGCAGTCGGAAGAGAGAGAGGAGGGCAGCAGGGCGGCTAGGGTTTGAGGAGGAGGTGTGGGAGGGGTGCACCCCCAGCCCTCTTTATATAGAGGGGTGGGCGGCTGGCCTTTGCCCCTCCCCCAAGACCTAGGCCGGCGGCCAAGGAGGGAGGAGTGGGGGTTAAGTTTCCCCCTTCTAGAAGCTCCCCTAGGGTTTCCCTAGGGTTTGGCCGGTTGGGCCCTATGGGGCCCTGTGCCCCTGGCCCAATGCGGCCAGGGCACTCCCTCATAGGCCCATGCCCCCTCCCGACAAGTGGGGCCACGTTGGTCCCACTCTGGAAGCTTCTAGAAGCTTCCGGTACAATACCGAATAACCCGAAACAATTCCGAACTCCAAAAACTGCATTGCCTTATATGAATCTTATTCTTCGGACCATTCCGGAACCTCTCGTGATGTCCCGGATACCATCCGAGACTCCGAACAAAAACTCATAAACCAATTATCCAATCTATCCTAGTCGAGACATGTTATGTGTGACCCTTCGGGTTCGAGAATATGCACATGATCTTCTATCAATAATCAACAGGGTCTGAAACCCATATTGACTTACACATTCATCGATGATCATATCGGATGAACCACGATGCCGTGATTCAATCAATCCCATATATATTCCCTTCGTCGCGATATTTTACTTGCGAGATTTGATGCGTCGATGCCGTCATACCTAGTTCAATCTCGTTCACAACAAGTACTTGACTCGTTCCGTAATTCGATATCACTTTGTGATTAACTCCTTAACCACATGCTTGCAAGCGGTGTTGATATCGACACGAGTGGGCCCAAGTATATCTCTCCGACTTGGGAGGGACAAATCCCATCTCGATACATACAACCCAATGTACTTTCCGATCACCGAGAGACACCTTTATGATCACCCTCTCATAGGATGACGTTTGATGACCTCAAAGCTTTCTTACGATACCGTGGAGTTGTATTATCTCATGGTCTAAGGAATACAATATTTGACATAAGAAAAGCTTCACAAAGATGAACACGATGACACGATCTAATTGTTCGCTTAGTTTGTCATCCATCATATCATTCTCCCAATGATATGATCTCATTATTAATCGACAACTCATGTCTATGGTTAGGAAACCTTAACCATCATTAATCAATGAGCTAGTCCATAGAGGCATACTAGGGACACGGTGTTGTTCACAAACCACACAAGTATTAAAGTTTCCGCTTAATACAATTCTAGCATGGAATATAAACTTTACCATGAACAAGAATTATAATAATAACATCTTTATTATTGCCTCTAGGGCATAATTCCAACAGTCTCCCACTTGCACTAGAGTTAATAATCTAGTTTACATCTGGCAACAATCTAACACCCATGGCACTAAGGTGCTGATCATGTTTTGCACGTGGAAGAGGTTTAGTCAATGGATCTGGGACATTCAGATCTGTATGTACTTTGCTAATCTTCAGATCTCCATCTGCTATATAATCTCGGATTATATGAAACTTGCGGTTGATATGCTTGGTCTTTGGATGATATCTTGGTTCCTTAGCGAGTGCTATGGCGCCAGTGTTGTCACACAATATCTCAAGTGGGTCCAAGGCACTTGGAACCACGCCAAGCTTAGTGATGAAGTTCCTGATCCAAACTCCTTCACTTGACGCTTCTGCAGCAGCCATGTATTCCGCTTCTACTGTAGATCCCGTGATCACGCTTTGCTTGCAGCTTCTCCAGCTCACAGCTCCTCCATTCAAAATATAAACGTATCCTGTCTGAGATTTAGAATCATCCTTGTCGGTGTCGAAACTAGCGTCGACGTAACCCTTTACGACGAGCTGTTCATCACCTCCATAGACGAAGAACATTTCTTTAGTCCTATTCAAGTACTTTAGGATGTTCTTCACGGCTGTCCAGTGTTCCACTCCTGGATCACTTTGGTACCTGCTCGTCAAACTAAGAGCATTGGACACATCCGGTCTAGTACACAGCATGACATACATGATAGAACCTATGGCTGAGGCATAAGGCACTTTGCTCATAGCTTCTCTATCATTTATCGTAGCTGGACACTGAGCCTTGCTCAATATCTTACCTGACAACATATGCACTGAACCTTTCTTTGCCTTATCCATTCTGAACCTTTTCAGAACTTTGTCTAGGTATGTACTCTGGCTTAAAGCTATCAAAGCCTTTGTCTATCTCTATAGATTTTGATGCCCAATATATAAGCAGCTTCCCCTAGGTCTTTCATTGAAAAACATTTGTTCAAATAACTTTTCACATCGTTAAGCATGTCAATGTCATTTCCAATAATCAATATGTCATCCACATATAGTACCAGAAATGTCACTGAGCTCCCACTCACTTTCTTGTAGATACAAGCTTCGTAGCAATTTGGAACAAATCCAAAGCTCTTGATCACTTGATCAAAACGAAGGTTCCAACTCCGAGATGCTTGTTTCAGTCCATAAATGGAACGCTGAAGTTTGCACACTTTATCAGCATCCTTAGGATCGACAAAACCTTCGGGTTGCATCATATACAACTCTTCATCAATGTTGCCATTGAGGAATGCAGTCTTGACATCCATCTGCCATATTTCATAATCATGAAACGCAGCAATTGCTAATAAAATCCGAATGGACTTAAACATCGCTACGGGATAGAAAGTCTCATCGTAGTCAACACCTTGAACTTGTCGAAAAACTTTCGCGACAAGTCGTTCTTTATAGACGGTAACATTACCATCCGCGTCCGTTTTCTTCTTGAAGATCCATTTGCACTCAACAGCCTTTCGGTCGCTAGGAGGGTCCACCAAAGTCCATACTTGGTTTTCGCTCATGGATCCCAATTCGGATTTCATGGCCTCTAGCCATTTCTCAGAGTCTGGGCTCATCATCGCTTCCTCATAGTTCCCAGGTTCACTGTCGTCTACTAACAAGACAGTTAAGACAGGGTTGCTGTACCACTCAGGAGGGGCACGCGACCTTGTCGACCTACGACGTTCAGTAGTAGCATCGTCCGAAGCTTCATGATCCTTGTCATTAGCTTCCTCTATTGTTGGTGCAAAGTTTGGAACAATTTCAGGTGCTGCGCTACTCTCCAACTCAAGAGAAGGTTCAACAACCTCGTCTAGCTCTACTTTCCTCCCACTCACTTCTTCTGAGAGAAACTCCTTCTCAAGAAAGGATCCGTTCTTTGCGACAAACACTTTGCCTTCGGTTCTGTGATAGAAGGTATACCCAATAGTTTCCTTAGGGTATCCTATGAAAACGCATTTCTCCGCTTTGGGTTCGAGCTTGTCCGGCATCAACTTCTTGACGTAAGCTTCGCATCCCCAAACTTTAAGAAACGACAACTTAGGTTTAGCACCAAACCACAGTTCATACGGTGTCGTCTCAATGGATTTAGATGGTGCCCTATTTAAAGTGAATGGAGCGGTTTCTAATGCATAACCCCAAAATGATAACGGCAAATCAGTGAGAGACATCATGATCGGACCATATCTAATAGAGTTCGATTCCGGCGTTCAGACACACCATTGCGCTGTGGTGTTCTGGGTGGCGTGAGTTGCGAAACGATTCCGCTTGCTTTAAGATGCGTGAGAAAATCATAACTCAAATATTCACCTCCACGATCGGATCGTAGAAACTTAATTTTTCTATTACGATGGTTCTCCACTTCATTCTGAAATTCTTTAAACTTTTCAAATGTTTCAGATTTATGTTTCATTAAATATATATACCCATATCTACTTAAGTCATCAGTAAAAGTGAGAAAATAGCGATATCCACCGCGCGTTGAAACACTCATCGGTCCGCATACATCGGTATGTATGATTTCCAACAAGTCCGTTGCTCGCTCCATCATTCCGGAGAACGGGGTTTTGATCATCTTGCCCATGAGGCATGGTTCGCATGTGTCAAATGATTCAAAATCAAGAGACTCCAAAAGTCCATCAGAATGGAGTTTCTTCATGCGTTTTACACCAATATGACCTAGACGACAGTGCCACAAATAAGTAGTATTATCACTATCTACCTTGCATCTCTTAGCCTCAATGTTATGGATGTGTGTTTCATCCCTTTCGAGATTCAGAAGAAATAAACCATTCACAGCAGGTGCATGACCATAAAATATGTTACTCATATAAATAGAACAACCATTATTCTCAGATTTAAATGAATCACCGTCTTGCAATAAACACGATCCAGATATGATGTTCATGCTCAACGCAGGCACATAATAACATTTATTGAGGTTTAAAACTAATCCCGAAGGTAAAACTAAGGAGAGCGTGCCGACGGCCATCACATCAACTCTTGATCCGTTGCCAACGCGCATCGTCACCTCATCCCTCGCAAGCCGCCTATTCCGTAGCTCTGTTTCGAGTTACAAATATTAGCAACTGAACCAGATCAAATACCTGTGCACTACAATGAGGGCTAGTAAGGAAAACATCAATAACATGTATATCAAATATACCTTTGATGGTGCCAGCCTTCTTGTCCGCTAAGTACTTCGGACAGTTGCGCTTCCAGTGACCCTTGTCCATGGAATAGAAGCACTCAGTGTCCGGCTTAGGTCCAGACCTGAGCTTCTTCTCAGCAGGGTCAACACGCTTGCCGCTGCCTTTCTTGAAGGGCTTCTTTGCACCCTTACCTTTCTTAAAGCTGGGGGGCTTGTTGACCATCAACACATGATTATCCTTCTTGATGTCCACCTCCGCAGCTTTCAGCTTAGCGAAGAGCTCGGTGATCGTATCAGTGGAACCAATCTGATTATGAGTAACTACAAAACTTTTGTAGCTAGGAGGGAGTGATTGCAGAACCCTGTCAATCTTGAGCTCCTCTGGAATCTTGCAGTCCAGCTTGTTTCACATGCGTTGAGTGTAGCCCGACATCTTTATGGCGTGCTCACTAACGGAACTCCCTTCCTCCATCTTGCAGTTAAAGAATTTCTCAGAGATCTCATATCTCTCAGAACGGGCCTGAGTCTGGAACATAGTTTTCACTTCCTCAAGAATCTCAAAGGGCCCGGGATAATCTTCAAAACAATTTTGAAGGTCCAATTCCATAGCAAACAACATGGTGCTCTTAATCACACCATAATCATCTTTGCGCGACTGATAAACAGCTTTCTCATCAGCCGGCGCATCTACAGCAGGGGTGTCACCTAGCGCATTCTCAAGGACATAGTCCTTTTGTCCGCCAGCGAGAATGATTCTCAGATTGCGGAACCAGTTGGTGAAGTTAGACCCATTGTTCTTAAGCTTTTCTTTCTCAGCAAAAACGTTGAAGTTGAAGTTGGACTTAGCCATTTGATCTACAAAATTTGCAAGTACAATTTAGACTATGTTCATGATAACTAGTTCAACTTAATCAAATTACTAGATGAACTCCCACTAAATTCAACATCCCTCAAGTTGTTTAGTGAACATGATCCAAAATCACCACACCTAATCCGATCTTCACGAGAAGAGATGTGGTTTGAATGGTGGACAACGAAGTGTCGATCATATCATTCATATGACTCATGCTTAACCTTTTGGTTCGCGTGTTCCGAGGCCATGTCTGTACATGCTAGGCTCGTCAAGTCAAACCCAAGTATTTCCGCATGTGCAAAACTGGCTTGCACCCGTTGTATGTGAACGTAGAGTTTATAGCACCCGATCATCACGTGATTCTTGAACACGACGAACTTTCGCAACGGTGCATACATGGGGAGAACACAGTTTTATCTTGATCTTTAAGTGAGGAATCATATTATAATGCTACCGTCGCGATCTAAGCATAATAAGATACATAAAAGGATAAACATCACATGCATATAACTTTATGTGACATGGTATAGCCAATCCTCGCGCAATGATCTCCAATCTTGTGCGTGCCGGCATGATCTCCATCACTCCACCATGATTGCCTCCACCACGAATAGCAACTACAACTATTGCTAACTACTTAGCGATAAAGTAAAGCTTTTACATGGCGTATAAGAAGTTAACACACAGGTCATACACAATTATAAAGACAACCATATGGCTCCTTCCGGTTGTGTACTCATCGACATGCAAGTCGTGAAACATTACAAAACATGATCATCGCATACAACATACACATCACATCTTGGGCCATACCATATCACAGAAAACACTCCCTGCAAAAACAAGTTAGACGCCTCTACTTTGTTGTTGCATGATTTACGTGGCTTATGGGAGTAGCAAGCTAAGAACGATTCTTACCTACGGAAAGCCACAACAGTGATATTATGGTTGTCAAACTCCGGTGTAAATCCCATGACAACTATAGTGAGAGAAACTGGCATCCACCAGCCGCATGTGTGGAACAAGCCACAAATCAAGTGCGGAGCCGGTCTCGCGAACAAGGTCGCGTAAGGTTGGCCTGGACCGCTTCGATCTCACTATCCCGCGTCATAAGAAGTACACAAACAAGAAGCTTGCAACAGAAAACATCAACGCCCGCAACAACCATGTTGCGTTCTACTCGTGAAACACATCTACGCATAGATCTAGCTCTGATACCACTGAAGGGTTTCTCAGCATAGTAAATCAAAAAAATTCTACGGATGCGAACGGGAAAGCCAAGATCTAATATAGAAGATGCAAACAACGAGGGGGGAATAGATAAGATCTTCATACCCTTGAAGATTCGCACAGGGGAACGTTCGACGGAACGTGGGTGATGTAGTCGTACTCGCTTCTCCTCCTCGCGATCCGATCCGATCTAACACCGCAAGTGGCGATGCCTCCGAGAGATGCACACGTGCGGCACCTCGACGTCTCCTCCTTCCTCGGTCCAGCAAGTAGGGTGGAGAGATGGATTGGATCTACAACGCGACGGCGCGGTGCAAGCGGTGGAGAGTTTCTGCGGCAGGCTTACGCCTGGCGTGGTCGGGAGAGAGAGGAGGGCAGCAGGGCGGCTAGGGCTTGAGGAGGAGGTGTGGGAGGGGTGCGCCCCCAGCCCTCTTTATATAGAGGGGTGGGCGGCTGGCCCTTGCCCCTCCCCCAAGACCTAGGCCGGCGGCCAAGGAGGGAGGAGTGGGGGGCAAGTTCCCCCCCCCTTCTAGAAGCTCCCCTAGGGTTTCCCTAGGGTTTGGCCGGTTGGGCCCTATGGGGCCTTGTGCCCCTGGCCCAATGCGGCCAGGGCACTCCCTCATAGGCCCATGCCCCCTCCCGAGAAGTGGGGCCACGTTGGTCCCACTCCGGAAGGTTCTAGAAGCTTCCGGTACAATACCGAATAACTCGAAACAATTCCGAACTCCAAAAACTGCATTACCTTGTATGAATCTTATTCTCCGGACCATTTCAGAACCTCTCATGATGTCCCGGATACCATCTGAGACTCCGAACAAAAACTCATAAACCAATTATCCAATCTATCCTAACTTCGAGACACGTTAAGTGTGTGACCCTTCGGGTTCGAGAATATGCAGACATGATCTTCTATCGAATCAACAAAGTGTCTGAAACCCATATTGACTCCCACATTCATCGATGATCATATCGGATGAACCACGATGCCAGGATTCAATCAATCCCATATATATATTCCCTTCGTCTCGCGATATTTTACTTGCGAGATTTGATCGTCGATGCGTCATACCTAGTTCAATCTTGTTCACAGCAAGTACTTTACTCGTTCCGTAATCCGATATCACTTTGTGATTAACTCCTTAACCACATGCTTGCAAGCGGTGTTGATATCAATTACCGAGTGGGCCTGAAGTATATCTCTCCGACTTGGGAGGGACAAATCCCATCTCGATACATACAACCCAATGGTACTCCGATCACGAGAGACACCTTTATGATCACCTCTCATAGGATGATGTTTGATGACCTCAAAGCTTTCTTCCGATACCGTGGAGTTGTATTATCTCATGGTCTAAGGAATACAATATTTGACATAAGAAAAGCTTGAAAGATGAACACGATGACACGATCTAATTGCTCGCTTAGTTTGGTCATCCATCATATCATTCTCCCAATGATATGATCTCATTATTAATCGACAACTCATGTCTATGGTTAGGAAACCTTAACCATCATTAATCAATGAGCTAGTCCATAGAGGCATACTAGGGACACGGTGTTGTTCATAAACCACACAAGTATTAAAGTTTCCGCTTAATACAATTCTAGCATGGAATATAAACTTTATCATGAACAAGAATTATAATAATAACATCTTTATTATTGCCTCTAGGGCATAATTACAACAATGGGATAGCTTCATTAATACATGTACGGCAAGCTTATCTAGAACTTGCCCTTCTCAACCTTGATGATGATGACCACTTGATGTCATCCTCTCATGGGATATATAATATCTTCATTTTTGAAGCATGCCCATGGAAAGATACATGTCCTATAGAAAACACAAAGGGCAAATATATAATGGGTTAGTTCATGATGCATAATTGATAAGGCTTACCATACCACAAGACCATGTGGTACATTCTTTATGCTTCATGTGTTGACCAACTTGAAATCACTCTTCACTCTTTGTATTGGTCAACCAAGTATCTTCTCATTCTCCATCTTAATATCTTGAGGTACATAAGGAACTTTTCATCTGATTACATGCTCTAAATCTTATTCAACCATAGCTCAACTAATGAGGCTATCATGACACCGACTTAGAGCCATATCTTGAATTCTTCTATTGAGATCACACTCTCAAGATCTTGATCATATCATATTCTTCTCTTCAACTCGATGATTTTGATGCCAATACTCAAGGTATATCTTTATCTTCATGGCATACATACTTGAATCCAACACATGGAATACAAGCATGACCTATGGAATATACCTTCATATAAAACTCAGTGAAAACATTAGACCATAGAGATTGTCATTAATCATCAAAACCACACATAGGGGCAATTACCCTTTCAATCTCCCCCATTTTGGTAATTGATAACAATCACAACAAGAGGGTTTATATAATAAATATTAGAAACAAGTACGCAACTTATCCGAGAATAAGTTGTATACAAGAGGCTGTATTTCATATGGTTAAGTAACACAAAGATACTATCCCATATCAAAACCGATTCTACTCACATAAACTACAACTAATGTAGGAGATGTGAGTAGAACCAACATATATAGAGCAAACTCCCCCACAATATATGCACGTGTGATGATCTTGAATTTCATTGCATACATTGTCAAGCATAACCTTTGGGAGAGTTTCCACTATATATACAACCATGCAAAACATAATAAAGATGAAATGCATGAAAGGCAAACACTTAAGAATAAACCAATCTTAAGTAGAAAACCATTTCCTTTAAAACCCTCTAAACTTCTCCCCCATTGACAACAAGTGCCAAAATGGATAACAAGGTTAGAAGGGACAATATAGTATGAGTTCCTACACAAGGTGTGCATTACTCGTAATATGAGTGAAATCACATGCACATATCCAATGACAAACACTTGGAGGAAATCAAACTATATTGAGGATCCAGGATTGCTAAAAGGATAACAAGGTTAAGGAACTTCAACAGATGAAGAAAGCAATCGAAAGATCCAAATAATCAAATGGACAAATAGTGATCTAAGTGGAATAAGGAAGCTCCCCAAGGTTCGTGCATAAATTAGTTGTTTCATTTGAATACAATATGCACAAACATGGAATCCTCACTCCCTCTATATTATTTAGAACACAACAAAGGTACAAGTATTAGATATAAACAAATACACTTGTCAAGACAAGATTAAGTTCAAAATAAACCAAATATGAGATATGAGTGTGTGAAGATGCAATAAAAGTAAACCAAGCACTCATAAATCAAGACCTTACCAAAAACACTAAAATCAAGAGGGTAAGAGTGATGGTCGGAGAAGAGCGAGTATATCAAGGCTAGATATTAACACTCTCGTGTATATAAGTTTCTAAGTGGAAAAAAACATGAGAATAATCCACAAAGAAACATCCACACAAAAGAGGTTAATAAAAATAATACATGATATCCATACGGAAGTCATGAGGTATACCAAAAAGGATATTTTTCTTAAGTGCATATATAGCCATGGCTCTATTTTATCTTATGGTATATCAATGAACTTCACCAAAGAAAAACAAAAATCTCAAAACCATCACAACTAACACTAAGGGAACTAATGCTAGTTGAGATATTTTGAGAAAGGCAACAAGTATCAAATGGAATGATTCAATGCAATTTCAACAATATTGCACATGATAGTACCTTGAGGAATTGATATGCAATAAATTGCTAGAAGGCATATTTGGAATTGGTGAATCATGAACATGATTTTATATACTCCCCATTATATGCATCATCTCAAATTACTAACATAAGCAATAAGGATAGAGAAGTCTTTCAAATATACTTGCAAGAATCAAAACATTTACAAACAAATAGATTCATGCCAAGATGCAACCTACAAGAGATTAGATGGAAGAATAGTATGCATGCATAAGATACTTGTTACCGAGATAGAAATGGTACGATTTAGTAGATAAGAATTCTTTGATCATCCTAGCTTGGCTCCAATTATCATGTGGTGACAACACTTTCCTTATAGACGAGACAAGCATCCATTGCATCTTCAATGTACCTAAAACAACATTCAAGTACATCTTGGTCCCCAAACTTATTGGGTCCAAAGTGGTTAGAATAACCACAACACATAGGATACACTCCATAAAAATATGTGCATATTTAGAGATGAATTTGAATTTCATGCACATCTTATCCGTTTAAGGATTTGATGGAGTATACCCTATATATTGGATCAAAGAAAGCAAAACATGATATAAGATATACATTTAGTAAGCATTCATGCGCGAGACTTTCAAGATCCAACAAAGATATACTTTGGAAAAATCACCAAAAATATTCAAGAAGGCATACAAGGTGTGACAAAACACATTTGTTGTCCAAACTATATCAAAGAATAAAATCAACACAAGATTTGTTCAACAAAGTTCAACAAATGAACCGAGCAAAAACTATTAAGCATGAAAGATGAAAAAAAACAAAAATGCTCAAAGATTTATCTCATTCAAGAAAATAAAATAGAGAATAAAGAATGAGATAACAAACTCCCAAAAGAGCAAGGTTTCAACAAATAAACCAAACCCTTAACAATTTTCACAATGGCACAAGGTTCGGAGAAGAAAAGGTTTGTCTTGCACTAACACACATTTGATAATAATCAAAAACATCATCAAAGAGATGTTCAAAAGCCAAGGAAGACAATGGGAGCCACACCAAAGTTTTGGAAAGAAAATAAGGCAATAAGAGGTTAACTCCAAAGTGAAGATGATCCACAAATGCTACCACACACAAGTATATCAATTGTCGAAGACAATGAGTTTATCGGAATAGATTTTGTGTGGTATATTGCACGGGTATTAAAGATAAATCTTCACAATAAAAAGCATAGGATAGAAATAAAAAGATTAAGCACTATGCAAAGATAGAGATTCTTGATAGCTTCAACTAATCACACAATCATGCAAAGCAATGATTAGAATAACTTGAAGCAAATAGTATCCCAAATAAGATATAGAGATATGTATTTGATAAAGACCGCACCAAGAATTTCTTACTCAAACAAAGACCAAAAACACGAGCAATAAAAGCTTCTAACAAAAATAGGACCTTGCTTGAGCCAACATGCCACCTAGAAACAAGATAATTAACAATATCAACTCTAAGTGGCACTACCTCATATGTTCACATTTCCTTGGATTGTGATATGCAAAAGAAGCATATTACTCTAAGAGGAAAAACAACCTCAACTAGAGATAATTAATGGACATTTAGAATTTGAATTTCTCATGAGTATGATACACCACATAGTGACTAGATAATCTTGCAATATCAATACTAAGTGGGAGTACTCATGTACATATATTTTAAGGTTTGAGAGATGCGCGAGGCATGTCACTCACCCAAAATGGGATGTTCCATTAACCACTCCAAAAGAGCCAGATAAGATATCATCAAGATGCATTAGAGGCTCAAAATAAAACACAAGAGTAAATGATGTGCCAAACACCTAGACATACTTGAATACACAAAATAATCAAGCATGACGCACACCAAATACAAACACATACTTGGTACAAAACCAAAACATGTAAAGGGGCATAAGTACAAGTTACCGCGAAGAGGCACATTGTATAAGATAGGTAAATAATAATCCTTAGGACTTGGCTTGATCAAATATAACATATGAAGATCCCTTAATTCTTCATGAGTTAGCCAAGTCTCCAATGCCCTCCATAAACACCTATTGATCAAGTTTGAGCCAGTTGGTCCCCAACCAAGTTGGGTCCTAAGAGGTTAGTCACAATAGGCTTGGCAACCCAAATGGTTCTTTTCTTGACACCACTTTGAGTTCCAACAAACTTGGAAAACACATTGCCATCCTTATCCTTCCTAAGAGAATAATTATCATCAACAATGATAGGGTTAGATAAGGTACCGTTTGAACATTGTCGTGGTATTGCCGACGAGTATGCCATGGAGGGGTCCTCACAGTGCGTGTTTAGATACGTGGGGGAAGGCGGACGGTTGACGGGTACGAGGTAACACAGCTTACCCAGGTTCAGATCCCACAATAGTGGTGGAATCCTACTCCTGCTATAAATCACTATAAGGGAAATACGCCAAGTTACATGGATTGGTTCGCTGTGCGAGGTTGTCTATGAACGTTTGAGATTATGCCCTAAAGGCTCCCATAGGCCCGACTTATATAGTCGCCAGGTCTTAGGGTTATAGGGAAAAGTCCTAGCCGGACAGGTTACAGAGTCCTACACCGTCTATTACTAGTCTTGTGTATCTTGCACTCCAAGGCTCCGGGTACGTCGGTGACTCCAACCGTAGCCTTCCTTTATCCGGCATGGGCCTCCTTCGGATCCATCTAATCGGGCCCAGCAGGCCATGGGCCATGCTACCAACTGTGGGCCACCCGGGTTATCCGGATAGGATACATGCTATGAGGATACCCATATAGCATATCCCCAATAGTAGCCCCCGGAGAACTCCGAGATCTTGCGCCGTCTTGCCTCTTCATTTGGAATGCTCTGTCTAGATAGATGTCGGAAAATCATCAAGCAATATCTTGTAGTCCTCCCAAAGAACCCTACAAGGTTTTCTCCGTCTTCAACACGTAAGTCGGAGAAATGTTGAATCTTCCATCGTACTCTTCCGTAGCCGGACTGGATCCGTCCATGCCGGAATCTTCCGATGTGACGGCTCATCTGCCTATGTCAGCCAGGGCGACGTAGGCGTAGGTCAGCAACGCCTCGTAACTCACACATGTAGAGAACGCAATCATGTCCGATTTTCCCGCGCGAGCGATACGAACCGTTGGCGGCGACGGTTGGAGACGTGGCGAAATTTCTGCGCACATTCGCAAACACGTCGTCTACGCGGCAACCGTCCGATCAAGCTGCATGGATCTTGATGCTGGAGATGATAAATAGTAACCGCGGTGGGATTTTTTACTTTTTACCTCATTCTCTCCTCGCATCATCTTCTTCCTCCAGCACGCGCCTCCTCGAGCTCTCCGCAAAAACTCGCGAAAAACCCTAGCCCCAATCTGCACCAGTCGCCTCCAAACTCACTCCATGGCTAGCAGCAGCACTTCCCCTTCCATGGCGGCGTCGAGTGAAGCCGCGGCGAAGCTGGCGAGCTCTGTCATCGTGCCCCCAGGGGGCTTGGTCATCCCCGTCTCGGTGGTGGTTGAGTCCACCGGCGGCGACCATAATCCAGCGGCGCTGGAGCCGTTGGAGGAGGAGCTCGATTCTCACAAGGGCGACTGGCGTGGCTCAGACATCACGGACCGTGATATCCAGGAGCTGATCGCCGAGGGCTACCTCCCTGCGACGGAGGGGCTCGCCTGGCGGGCGGCGCCGGCCGGCGAGGTGACACCTTCTCCCCAAGCCGGAGAAAAGGTGTACCTCAAAGCCCAACTGGTACGCGGCGTCTCCCTGCCCATCTCCAACTTCTTCCTCTCTGTCTTGAACCACTATAGAGTCCAGCCCCAGAACCTTTCTCCCAACAGTATCTTAGCGCTTAGCAACTACGCAGCGCTCTGCGAGGGTTACTTAGGGATAAAGCCTAGGCTAGATCTCTTCGTGTACTTCTTCACCGTCAAGCGTGAAGCGGAGCAAGTAAGGAAGAACTTAGGAATTGCGGCACCATAAGCTTCAAGATCCGTCCTGGCTGGCGGTTCCCCGACATCGTCAGTCACGAGTCCTGCAAAAACTGGCAGCGTACTTACTTCTGACCCCGATCCCCCCCCACGGCCGGGCGATGCATGCAGAACCAGACTTAAATAGAAGGCCGGCTGAAGCCTCGTCATGGAGATCCCAGGCTTCCCTTCCCTCCGACCTTGATGCTTCCCGCGCCATAAGGCGGATAGAATGGTTCGTGGAGACGGGTTTGACCGGCTTGGACCTACCCATGTGCTGGTTCATCAGGCGAATCCAACCTCTGCAGCACCGCGCGAAGCGCATGCACGAGTATACCGGTGATAGAAGGGATAGCCTCCACATCTCCGTGGACAACTTCTCGAGTGACTCCGTCAAGCTCCGCCTTAAGGACATCGTCAAGGTGAAGGACAAGAAGCGTGGCTTCACCATCACCTACGACATGTTCGTAGACGGCAAGTGCCCAAAGGTAGTTATTTATTTTCCGTATATGACATATACTCCAGTTCTTCCGTCATGCAAATGTCATCTCATCCAACACGATGACTTCTCACTTAACAACTTAGCGATCTAGAGGAGGACAACATGGCTGCCCAAATCTACGATCCAAAGATGAAGGAAGTCACGGTCGTGTCCGATGACGATGCTCCATTGGTGCGAAAGCGAAAGAGCTCCACCTCTGACGCTGCCGACGGAGGCAAGAAAAATAAGACGGAGGGTGGAGCCTCCAAGAAGACTACTGCCGCCCTGGAGGCAGAGAAGAGAAAAGTTACTGGGATCCCCTTTGCCAAAGCACCCCCATTTGTGTAAGATTCTTTCTCTCTGACATTGTCCATTTATCTGTCTTGCTCCTGTACTTATGCTTTTTGCACGTTTCAGGAAGAAAGCCACGACCAGTCTGAAGAAGACCTCCAAATCATTCGGGGCTTCTAGAACCATCAAGGACATGCTGCATCGCGAAGCATCTCCCGCCATCGCCCCTGCCACTCCCTCCGTCAAGCCTTCATCTGCCCCGACAAGCTAATAAGCTAAGGAGGCATCTGGCCCTTCTACCATGGAAGTGGACTCAGGTGCCTCTACCGAGGTCGATATTGTCGGCGAGTAGGCGACGCAGGAGAGTGCCGCCCACCAAATGGCTGAAGCTCCGGCTAAGGATGCCATCGGTGGTGGTAAAGCGGTGGTGGATGTAGGTACTTCTGCCGTAGGCTGCGCCCCCGCCCCCAAGAAATCCATAGCCTATCCAAAGATAGTCTATCCGGTACTTACACCGGGTAGCACTGCTATGGTCCCTGGTGCGGCGCCGACATCTCCGACGTGCGGTCTAGAGGAGCTCCTCCGACAAGCAAAAATCTTGCAAGGAAACAACGAGTCCTTTGGCAAGCTGCTGGCCGAGAGTGCTACAAACCTCAAGATCATTGCACTTGTAAATTTTATTTGCCGTTTGCTTTTCATACAAGTATCCCACTGCAGCCCCCAAGGATGTAGATGGAAAACCATAGGTCTTTGCATCTATATGCTCTAAGAGTGACTAAGTTAGAAAAACCTCTCACTGTAGCCCCCAAGCATATAGGTGGAATGAATAATTCTGACTAGATGCTTTAAGAGTAGCATACGCAGTGTTTATAAATTTCAATACTGTAGCCCCAAGCTTCTAGTTGTAACTCGATTAGTTCCGACTAGATGCTTAAAGAAAATCTAAGCATATTGCCGAGTTAAAAACTTTATACTGTAGCCCCCAAGCTTCTAATCGAGAACTCAACTAGTTCTGACTAGATGCTTAAAGAAAAGCTAAGCATATTGCTAAGTTAAAAACTCTCGCTGTAGCCCCCGAGCGTCTAGGTGGAAAGTTTCCGGCTAGATGCTCCAAGCATACCAAACAACATTTAACTTTTTCCCTTTTTTCCACAGAACGAGAATGCTCGGAGGGGCATGCCCAACGACTAGTACAAGAAGATGCGCGCAGACTTGGAAGCTGAAAAGGGTAAAACTGCCCTCTTGAAGGAACAGATCACCAAGAGCAAGCGTCTTTTTTCTTTTTCGCATTCGGACTTGGTTTTGTGCCCATATTCTCCGAGTACTCACCGTGTACTTTGCTTTCTCTGACTTGCAGAAACCATCGCCAAGGCCAAGAATATTGTCGAGCAATCCAAGCACATTCAAGAGCTAGATAGCGAGAACAAAATTCTTAAGCAGGAGAGGAAGGACATGCTGAAAATGCATGAGGAGTCAATGAAGGTCCTGCAGGACTCCGCCACCGAGGAAATCAATCGCTTGAAGGAGGAGATCTCTATCTTAAGAGATCAGAAGAAAGCTGCCGATGAGCAGAATCAACGCCATAGCGAGGCGTATAAGCTCCTCCAACAAGATAAAGAATCCTTGGCGGACACCCTCTGGCAAGCTAAGGCCAGCATCTTCAGTAAGTTTTCTCCGTCTTGGATTTCTGTAGTCTAGATACTCTGAATTTTTTGAACTCATGCGCTCCTTGTCGGAATTTGCAGCTCCTATGGGTTTAACCCGGTCACCTCCTCCAGCCAAGGAATGCATTGTTCTTGCCGGCAACTTCATCAACACCGCTATCATGCAAGTGAAAGAGATCGCCAAGCCCCTCCAGATCAACATCAAGGCATCGAAATCCGTGGTGAAGTACTCGGAGATTCTGCGTCGAGCCCCCGAGCGTATCACAAGCTGGAAAGCTTCATGTGCACGGGCTGGAGCAAGGATGGCGTTGTCAATGGTGAAGGCACACTACGAAGATGCTGACATCGACACGGTGACCTCTGGCATTCCCGACGTAGACGACGATGGCAAAAAAATTAACCACGAATCCATCTTGTCGTCGCTCGCGGGCTATGACACCATAGTTGCCGAGTTGGTAGACGTCAACGTCTTTGTGCCGATGAACACCATCGATAGCGGCAACCAAAGCTCCTCTGAGTCCCTTCATACCACCGACTTTGAGGGTGGTTCTCCTGCTGGTGATGCCGCTGCTTCCAAGTCACCAGCGCCAAAGGAATGAAGAACAACTTTGTAATATTTGTTTCACATTTGGTGCGTATGCGGAAAAAACTTATTTATGTAACTTAAAGCGGAAAATAATGTTGTATGTCCTGCTACTCAAGAACCAGTTTCTAGCATGTATATATTGTTTAAGCAAGTGCTGGCTTATCCATTACTTTGATTCTTATGCTTGACTTTTCGTGAGTCGGAAGACTCGTTGTCGGAACCATGCGCTTAGGTGATGATGCCCAATGGCACCGTCAATAACCTAAGCACAAAATCGCCGATAATAAGTGCCAAAAGTCACTACTCCAGAATCCACATAAAAACGACAAAGAACGTGTAGACCAGAAAACTTAAGCTAACGCCCGTAGGCGGAATTTTCACAAGTGCAATCGCAAAACTTGTGCATAAAGGTTTTATATGATCCAAAAATGAATACTTGTCTGACTTGAGTCTATCGTTCAGTTCATGATTGTCAACGAGGTAGTAAGACCCATTGAGTAGCGCCTTGCTTATGATGAATGGTCCTTCCCATGGCGGGGATAATTTGTGTGACTTCTTCTGCTTAAGTAGAAGCACCAAATCCCCCTCGTTAAACGAGCGATGCCGAACGCGGCGACTATGGTAGCTGTGTAGCTTCTGCTGGTAGATGGCGGATCTTTGGCATGCCAAAACGCGCTCCTCCTCAAGAAGGTCCACATCTAGGCGTCTGGATTCTTCAGCGTCATCTTCGTCGTAGGCGGCAACTCTTGGTGCATCGTGAAGGATGTTGGAAGGCAGGATGGCTTCTGCTCCATATACCATGAAGTAAGGGGTGTAGCCGGTGGATCCGTTGGGTGTAGTTCGTAAACTCCACAGCACAGATGGCAATTCTTCCGCCCAGGCTCCAGCTGCTCTATGTAGCGGTGCCTCTAGACGTGGCTTGATTCCCTACAGAATTAATCCATTGGCTCGCTCAACCTGACCGTTGGATTGTGGGTGTGCCACAGATACAAGGTCAACTCGGATGCCTTTCTCCTAACAATAAGCCTCCACTTCTCCGAGTGGCAAATTGCTGCCGTTGTCGGTGATAATGCTAAGTGGGAGACCAAATCTTACCACTAGATCTCAGACAAACCTGAGGGCAGTTGCCCCATCATGCTTTCTAATGGGTTTAGCTTCTATCCATTTAGTAAATTTATCAACTGCTACTAGCAGATGCGTAAACCCACATGGTGTAAATACATGGTCCCACCATGTCTAGCCCCCAGACTGCAAACGGCCAAGTTATTGGTATTGTTCGCAATTCTTCAGCAGGAACATGTGGTTGTCGGGCATAATACTGGCATCCCATGCATGTTTCAACCAGCTTGTCGGCGTCCGCCTTCACGGTCAACCAGTAGAATCCTTGCTGGAAGGCTTTCGCGACCAACGATCGAGGAAATTATGAAAATTATGCAAAGGATTGACCTTCCTATGACGATGTGATCAAGTTACACAACTGAAAGCCCCTCTTGATAGTGCGGCTATCTATCCTATAACCCGGTCTCCCAACAACCACCTTGAGACCGGTAAAAGGAAAACCTAGCAAGGCCATATATTTGCTTTGCACATCCTGCTTGATCTTGATGACAACGCTTCAAGCTCCAACCAAGCCTGAATGTAACACTTGATCATTGTTGCTTCATGAAGACTCCTAATTTGCTCCCCATACACCACTATGGGATAGCTTCATTAATACATGTATTCACATGTCCATTATCACCAATATGGATGGCAAGCTTCAAGCAAATGATCTTCTCGAGATGCTTATCTAGAACTTGCCCTTCTCAACCTTGATGACGATCACCACTTGATGTCATCCTCTCATTGGATATATAATATCTTCATTTTTGAAGCATGCCCATGGAAAGATACATGTCCCATATAGAAAACTCAAAGGCAAATATATAATGGGTTAGTTCATGATGCATAATTGACAAGGATTACCATACCACAAGACCATGTGGTACATTCTTTATGCTTCATGTGTTGACCAACTTGAAATCACTCTTCACTCTTTGTATTGGTCAACCAAGTATCTTCTCGTGCTCCATCTTAATATCTTGAGGTACATAAGGAACTCTTCATCTGATTACATGCTCTAAATCTTATTCAACCATAGCTCAACTAATGAGGCTATCATGACACCGACTTAGAGCCATATCTTGAATTCTTCTATTGATATCACACTCTCAAGATCTTGATCATATCATATTCTTCTCTTCAACTCGATGATTTTTATGCCAATACTCAAGGTATATCTTTATATTCATGGCATCCATACTTGAATCCAACACATGGACTACAAGCATGACCTATGGAATATACCTTCATATAAAACTCAGTGAAAACATTAGACCATAGGGATTGTCATTAATCACCAAAACCACACATAGGTGCAATTACCCTTTCAACGTGTACCCATGCAATGAATTCTGTTGTGTCAAATGCACCGCCACCGAGGTGCCGTAAACATATTTGCTCGCTCTCTTCCCTCAACCATCATGTATACCATTTCATCTTACCTACCATTATCTT
Source organism: Avena insularis (assembly GCA_023614405.1). Lineage (NCBI taxonomy): Eukaryota > Viridiplantae > Streptophyta > Magnoliopsida > Poales > Poaceae > Avena > Avena insularis. The sequence goes on from CM042697.1 coordinate 144,468,057, forward strand.
AAAAATACCATATATGCACATAGAATATGATTTTCAATATCGTCATGAACATTAGATGAAGGTCTCTGGTCACATCTTTCTCCGATATGCCTTCGGCAATAACGGGTTGCATTAGGTCCTTGCATGTTGGCACCAGCGAAAACACATTACCCGCAAAAAATGAATAAATAAAATCATCAATGCTTTGATGGGTTTCATACTTTCAGCTTGATTAACACACCGATAGAAAAACAGTTAATAGTCCACTCTCTCAAAATACATATCAATTGAGAAGGTAAAAATTCAAATAGACATAATCTATTAGAAGATGAACTTTGATAATTCCTACAAGATCTTTAGAACATGCTTCTTGTTTACCTTCTTAAGCTTTCAGTTTTTGCTGAGTAGCTCGGAAGGAGAGGTTTTCCTTTCATTTTCAGAAGCTTGTCGAGGTCATGTATCTTGTGCTTAGCACCCGATCTCTTGAGGGCTACCCCTATATTCTTTATATTTCTTCTTAATAAGGTCTTCTTCATCTCAACGGAGAATAAAAATGAATATGGTACCAAGGTTAGATTTTTGATGTAACCAGTAGCAAAATTTATCAACCTAAAGACGGAAAATATTTCTCTGTATCTTTCAATCTAGTAAATTGCTACAACAAAAAACAACTATCATGTATGAAGCTTGATTATCTAACCATAAAGAAATTTCCCATCTTCATTTTGTCCCAGTTAAGCATCTATAGATTCATGCAAATAATAACTTTGTAATTGTTGTTTTGTTCCAAGTATATGATTTTCTTGAGGTGTCACTTTAGGGAATAATAAGTTGCAGCAGTAGAAACTTTGATCTTTTCAATGCTATATGTTATTTTTACATAACAAATAGCAAACGCCAGTAGACCGCAATGCTAATTTTCATCTTCCAAAGAGTTGTCATTTTTACGTAATTTGGTATATGCCAATATAGAGTTGCTTCCATCAAATAGTAAATGTCATACCTCCTTATACAGTTGTCCTGAGCAGATCCTTCTCCATCACCCGCTTTAGCACCACTGCTCCTTCCATCCAATATTTCGAATTGATCAAAGAATCTTCTGTTTATAGAACTCATTCAAGAACTCTTTTGTCCCTTGTTTCGACTCTGACAAGAGAAACTTGATGGCAATGTTCTAGTAATTCTTGAGCTTTACCTGCACAATTCAAACTAGAGCCTCAACACTCATGAAGATGGGTCGTACTGGTGCTACAGTGTCAATAATCACTTCAGTATGAAGAGTGTAGTCTGGTTCTTTCCAATAATCTTGGACGCCGAAGTAAATGATTGGTGCATATGATGTGTTGTAGGAGCAAGAGGTTGTGGTGTTTGGAATTCAAAATTTCAAAGATTTTAGGGTACAAATTTGCAACTAAACCTACCAGGTAGACACAGCCAAAAGATACATGTCCAAGTTTTCTTCATGAGCAGAATTTTGTGTCGCCTTTATAGGCTCTTTAGAGTACATCTTCACATTTCTATAGAATGGTATGTCTGTGATTGGAATATTGTGAATCTAGAGGGTTTCACAATGCTTCAATCAAAACAACAAAATCTAATGAGATATGCAGGTTTACTATGACCTGATGCACAGTTTGGATTTTGAATTTTCTTCCACCAGAACATTGGAACAATTTGGCTTCTTGAATATTTTGTTCCACCTGAGCACAGGAAAACAAGCCATTGCCATTGTATGGAGATTTGCTTCTTCGAAGGTTCATATATGTCTTCAAGAGCTCATGCAAATAAACCTTTTTATAATAACGTAAGGAAAAGAGGACAAACCAAATGAATAGTAATAGGACACATCATATTCTACTTTCTAGACATTTGTACATATGTTCATGCTTATTTAAATAGATATATGATTGCAATTTCACAATCATATTCAATATAGCAATATCGTAGTCACTCGATGTGGACAGTGAGACCTCACCAAAGGAGTTTCTGTTAGATAGATCTCTCCCCGTTCGAGCCCAACGGCCGAACGGAGTCCCTTATCCGCGCCCTGATCAGGGGCACCCCAACCTCATCTGGTGGGTGGGCCCCTGTCGCTAGCGCTATATAAAGGAGGTGGGGGCCGGCAGCATGCGTTACGAGGTTAGCCATGCCCTATCCGCCCCACCTACAAGCCAATTCCGATCTAGGCTAGCGTTGCACCGACGGGAAGCACCACCGCCGCCACACGCTCGCCCCTTTTTCCCCATGGCCACCGACGCTAGCAGCTGTGCTAACTCCGGCATCCCCTCTGGCTCATGCACCTCGAGCCAGGGCGTAGGTGGTATTCCTCTCTTTCTCTCTTTCTCAGATCCTAAAGGCTACCGCGATTATCTAGACTAGGAGATCGCAAGGGCTATTCTATCATTGGTATCAAAGCCATCTCTAGCTCTAGATTTTTTGGTATAAACAGAAAAGGCAAGAGAAAACCCTAGATCCAACCCGAAAAGTGCGCCTGCCCCTCTGGCCGCACCGTCCCCCTCGATCCCTATGCGCATCGGCAAGCCGAGGCATAGGGAAGAAGGACACACCCCTTCGGGGTAAAGAAAAATCCCAAAAAATGGTCAAAACCTAACCCTATTTTTTCCCAGATTCGAATCCGAATCAAACAGAGAAAGGAAAGCCCCATTTTTTCTCCCAGATCCCGCATGCAAAATCCCACAGAGAGAAAAGAAAACTCGAAAAACCCCAAACCCTAGATCTAAAACAGGAAAAGAAAAACCAAAACCGGACGTCGCCGGCAAGGGGCCCCCTCCGCTATGCCGCTTGAAGGTTGTGCGCCCACCCTCGGGTGGGCCTTGCCGCCAAGGAGAGGAAGGGCAGCTTAGCTGTCATCACCCTCTCTGCCATTCTTTTCGGTTGGTGGGGAGGTGGATGGGAGAGAAAAGAGAGAGGGGAAAGGGAGTGGGAGAGAGGGAGGGACTCGCCGCCACCGTTGTCCCCGCGCGGGGCGGCCACCTCGCCTCGTCTCCACTCAAAAGCGCGCGGGATGGAAAGTGGGGAGGAAGGAGCCACTGCTAGCTAGGAGAGGGAGGGGATCGCCGGCGGTGCCGGGCAGCGCTGCCTCACCTTGCACCAGGTAGCGCAGCCGCTAGAGAGAGGTGGCGGGGCTCACGGGATGGGGAAAGGGGTAAATGGGGGCTAGGGTTTGCGTTGGGGCCGCGGTGGTTTTTTTTGATATAGCGAAAATCACTCCTGGCCGCAGGATCTAGGGCGGTGCCATTGGACGCTCTGGATTGAGCAGAGCAGGCAGCTGCGGTGCGGGCTGGGGCAAGCGCAGCTGGGCTGCGTGCAGGCCGCTCTGGGCCGCGAGCAAGCGTGCACTGCAGGGCTTATTATGCTGAGCGGCGGCGCTAGCGCCTGGGCGCATGGCCGGCGTCTTTGGCGCTCTTTGGCGGCGGTGGCAGATAAGCGGCATGACGATGAGCAGGCCGCTAGCTTCGAGGAAAAAGGCCCAGTAGGGCGTACAATACAGTTTTTTTGTTTTTATTTTACAGAGGCCGTTTTTGATGTTTTTTATCAAGTTTTTGATGAAAATTTGTACAGTTTTCCTTCATTCATTTTATTTCAGTAATTTTTTTGATTAGAGAATATGAAAGTGACAGAATTTTTTCTGTAACGTTTAAAGTTTATGACTATTGTAATAATGTTTCCGCTGTAAATAGTTGATTTAAATTGCTAGAATGCAATAAAGTGTTTATTAAATTTTGTTTTAAAAGATGTGATAAAGTGACTTAAAGTTGATTATGCTCCATGTTATTAATTGACCAACATTATTAATAAACATGATCATGATCCCTTTTATTATGTGTTAAAGGTGCATTTAATTTTATCTTTACCCAACAGTGATATAACTTTAAATGGCACAAACAATTGCATGCTTAATTTATACCAACGTTGGATTAATGCATATAGTTGTTTTTGGTTGTCTCACATCTTTTATGGTTTTCAGGAGGTCTCAACCTCATGAGCTGCCTGAAGGACATTCCACTGCTCAGAGGAGATAACTATTCAGAGTGGAGGAAAAAGGTAGACCTGGCCTTTGTCTGCACCGAGGTGGACTGGGTTATTGAAACCAAACAGCCAGTCAAGCCTAAGGACCCAGTGAGGGATGATACTGAGGACAATGATGCATGGGAAAACCGAAAGAGGGACCATGCTCCAGTGGAGCTGGTATACTCAATAGATAACCAAAAGTGGGTAATGCAAACAGAAAGTGCTTGGCCTTTGTCAAGAATACGATTGAGAACGCAATAGTGGGTTCAATCGAAGAGTGTGCCTCTGTTGGTGAGTACCTAGAAAAGATAAATAGCTAGTTTACTGGCTCTTCAAAGATGTATCCAACCCAGCTGCTCAAACAGCTGGTGACAGAAAAGTATACAGGAGGGCCACATGGCATTAGAGAGCACATCTTGAGGATGAGCAACATGGCGGCTAAGTTAAAGCCCATGGATGCTGACCTCGAGCTCAAGCCTGCTCTACTGGTGCATCTTGTCATGGCCTCTCTTCCCCAACAGTTCGAGAACTTTGTCATCAACTACAACATGTCCCCTGAAAAGTTAGGACATTGAAAAGACCATAGGGATGTGTTCTCAAGAGGAAGAAAGGCTTAAGTCCATTCACGGTGGTTCTTTGAACTACATGAAGGACAACAGGAAGAGGACCTTCACCAACAGCAACCATGGTGGCTCCCCTTCCAAGCCACATGGCAAGGGCCCCCTACAACACCAACATCAGTATCAGCAGAGTCTCCCTGGGGACAAGGACCAGTGTCAGCATTGCAAGAATCCTGGTCACTTCAAGAAATATTGCCCAATATGGCTCAAGTCCATAATGGCAAAGAACGGTAAAGACATAGTTTCTTTTGTAAATGAATCCTTGTATGAAAAGTTTTCTAAATCTACTTGGTGGATTTACTCTGGTGCAATTGTTCATGTTGCCAACTCTTTACAGGGATTCCATTCGACAAGGACTTTGCAAAGAAGGGAAAGACTCATTGAGGTCGCGAATGGGATTCAAGCAGAAGTGGAGGCTGTTGGCGACATTCCTCTAGAGCTAGCTGATGGCTTTACTATTCTGCTTAAGGATGTTTTATTTGTTCCTTCCATCGATAGAAACTTAATAAGTGTGTCGTGCCTGGATAAAGACATGTATGAGTGTTATTTTGGACATGGCAAATGTGCCATTTGGTTTAAAGATACTTGTGTGGGTGTTGCTTCACTGCACGACAAGCTTTATTTATTATCCTTGCATGAGAAAGTGTTTTCTATGTGTAATGTGAGCGAACAAGTTCCCTTGTCGAACAAAGAACAAAAGAAAAGAAAGCGAACTCATGACTCATCGAAGTTATGTCACTATAGATTAGGCCATATTTCGAGGGGAAGATGCGGTGATCCAGCATACCACTGCATGATGTAATACACTATAGTCGTTGACATAACACCAATGAAACACCGTTCACTAATATTACATCCCTCAGAGTGGTACAACAGAAACACAACAGGTCCAAGACATGACTATAGGTTATAGCTCAACTCTTTACACAAGATCCAGAGAACACTCTAGGTTAAAGAGAGAGAAAGAAACTTCTTACAAAGAAGATTCAGAAATAAACAACTCAAAAACTATCATACTATTAAGACTAGTATCTTAACTAATGGTCTAGCATTGCTGCTATTGCAATACACTACGGAAATAGGTTCTATGGCTAGAGATTATATTCCTATCTAATCAGTAACTTCGTCTTCACTTGGGTTGATGTATTTGTTGAATTTCTTGACTTCATTCAAGAACTTTAGCTTCTGATGATGATTCCTGGAGCATATCTTGATGTAGACATCGTATGTACCGGCTTCAGAATATAGCAAGGGTTAAGAAGATACGTTGAGTACGAGCGTACTCAGCAAGTTCACTAGAAAAGGAGTGTTTGATGCACTATATCTACAGCCACATACCATAGGTCGTAGACAATGCAGGTTTTCATAAACATTTCTTCAAAGGTTGCTTTTATTCTAAAAATCTATGTCCGTCAGCCTTCACAGGTTTACCAGAACTTTCATGGAGTTCCTTTCCCGCCACATTCGCAGCTCCTTCCCGGAATAGGGAGTAACAAGTTACAGTTCTTACACTCTGTAGAGGTGCGTCACTTTACCCATGAGAGACCTTAGGCTTTGTTGCACGGCCGGGAGTATGTTCCCATTCAAACTTCCTTGGTTTGAGGCCCAACCTAAGATCCAAGCCAATCACTGCCCCCTTCGCGACGTCACATGCCTCCTTGGTGTACACCATGCCCACATATTGAATTACGACAATGGTTTGTACAGACCGTTAGATGCCAGAACTATCGTGGGACGTTGAGGGTTCCCACCCATATGTTGCACATCCTCTACGAATTACCAATTAATATGCATGCTACGAGTGATAACAGCCACGACCTGCACATCCGGCTACATGCGAGAGAAAGAAGATATAGCTGACTTCTCTGTCCCATTCCAAATCTCATGGTCAACGCGTAATATACGACGCAAGAATCACTAGCGACATTGCTTATTAAATCCTAGGTGATATAGTCCTGAACAGTGGTATTCCAGCTGCCAAATTTAATAGATTAGATGATCACCCTGGATCAGTAACCAATAGTTCACATTATTATCAAATATAGTGTTTTCTGACCTTTTTCAAATGCAGGTGATGACAACACTCGATTTGCAAAATACTTTACAGAAAATAAACAAAGGACATGGGCAAGTGTGAACTTGCCTTGTGTGATTGCAAGATTATGCACTTACGGTCTTCGAGACAATATAAAAGATCCAATATCTGAAATCAGCATCATTGGTCCGGTAAGGACTAATGTTTAAAGAAGCAAGATTCTTTTATGCATAAGTAATGTAATGCAAGTTGATAAACTTGAATCCTGGGGACAACGTTGATCTAGGGTTTGGAAACTGGAAATGGATTCTTTAGAATGTGTTGCCCTTTTAGATTAAGTTTTACACATGTGCTTCTTATTAAGACTTGTGAGTGTGTGTGAAATAACATGTAATTATAATACCATAAAACAATGAGATACACACAAATGTGAAATGCTACTCAAGATTGCTTATACAATAATTGTTTATCTTCAAATTTTACTTTATAAGTAATGTCACTTATAAAGAACTTAAGTGTTATCAATCCTAAGTTTACAAGTAAAGTATAAAGTATTGTGATTACTATTAATTGTCATATGTTTTCTGAAGTGGCAAAAAGAATAACATTTGAAGAAAAGATTTCTTTACTAAGGTTTAACAATCCTGATAGCCTCTTGAATATATTTGATAGAATGTGGTTGATGTTGTTTATTATTTCTTGAATAGTTTGGACTTGAGATGCTTTATGACTGGAATATAACAAACCAAAGTTAACTATAAAACATATAACAAAGTCTTTAGTCTTATATTTAAAGTCTTGTAGACTAAAATTAACTTTAAAAACATGGATGGATTTAAGGTGTAATGCTTATGGTATTTGTATCTTGTTCACTTTATAAGGTTTCTTAAAGTTACTTAAGAATAGTATTACTTCTATTTGAGTAGTCGTTTCTTAATTTTATAAATGTTGATTTATTTCCCTATAAGGGTGTGGTTATGGTTTATGAATAAGTAAACAATATTGTTTACTACTTATGAATTCAATATAGTGTTTTGGTATGTTTATAACTTGTGGTTGAAGTAAGTAAAAAGGTTTTGTTTAATCGCAAATTATTTATGAATATTTTATACTTTATATAGATCTCTTTAGAAAATAAACTACACATATGGTTGAATGATAATTCAATAAAATTGCATTTAAAATGTGTTGAACCATTTTGACTTCATAATATTAGTATTTAAGACTAATACTATTTATTAGACTTTAATTGGTTAATTTAGAAATATTAACAAATTTTATTTAAAATTATATGAATTATTAATTAAAGAAATAGGTTTAAATTCAAGTTATTAAAGTGTTTAACTTTTTATTTAACTCAAAAGTGGAATATTATATTTTTAACATGTAGGTATTATTTTTGTGATCATTTTGATATATTATATTTATTAAGATATGATTTTTATAAGATTTATTACTTTATAAATACTTAATAAATGACAAATATTTTATTAAGTGAAATAATAATGTATGATTATAGATTTGAATTATAGTTCTTATTTTTCTAAGATTTTTGGTATATCATTTATATTTTAAACATTTATCATTATTAAAATATGAATTATAAAAGTTTTAATACTTATAAAATCTTTATTTAATAATAATTATTTAAATTATTAACATAATAATGTTTGATAATAGTTTAATGTTATAGATTTTATTTTTTTTGAATTTTTTTAGATATTAAACATATTTTTTTGAATTATAAAACATAAGTGCGGTGACCCAGCATACCACTGGATGATGTAGTATACTATAATTGTTGACATAACACCAATGAAACACCGTTCACTAGTATTACATCCCTCAGAATGGCACAACAGAAACACAGCGGGTCCAATACATGGCTAAAGGTTACAACCCATTCTTTACACAAGATCCAGAGAACACTCTAGGTTAAAGAGAGAGAAAGAACTTCTTACGAAGAAGAATCAAAGATAAACAACGCAAGAACTATTATACCATTAAAACTAGCATTTTAACTAAGGGATTGGCATTGCTGCTATTGCAATACACTACAGAATTAGGCTCTTTGGCTAGAGATTATATTTCTATCTAATTAGTAACTTCGTCTTTATTTGAGTTGATGTATATTTTGACTTCCTTGACTTCATTGAAGAGCTTTAGCTTTTGATGATGAGTCCTGGAGCATAATTTGATGTAGATATTGTCTATCAAGGCTTCAGAATCTAGCAAGGGTTAAGAAGATACTTTGAGTACGAGCGTACTCACAAATTCACTAGAAAAGGAGTGTTTGATGTACTATAACTACAACCACAGACCGTAGGTCATAGGCAATGCAAGTTTTCGTAAACATTTCTTCAAAGGTTGCTTTTATTCTGAAAAGCTATGTCCATCAGCCTTCACGGGTTTACCAGAACTTTCATGGAGTTCCTTTCCCGCCACGTTCGTAGCTCCTTCCTGGAACAGGGAGTAACAAGTTATAGTTCTTACACTCTGCAGAGGTGCGTTACTTTACCCATGAGAGATCAACTCTTTGTTGCACAACCGGGCAGCTTATTCCCGTCCACAATTCCTTGATGTGGGGCCCAGAAGATGATCCAGGCCAATCACTGCCCCCTTCGCAACCTCGCATGCCTCCTTGGTGTACACCATGCCCACATTTTGGATTACGACAATGGTTTGTACAAACCGTTAGATGTCAGAACTATCGTGGGACGTTGAGGGTTCCCACCCATATGCTGCATATCCTCTATGAATTACCAATTAATATGCACGCTACGAGGATAATAGCCATGACCTGCACATCCGGCTTCATGCAAGGGGAAGAAGATACAGCTGACTTCTCTATCCCATTCCAAATATCATGGTCAACGCGTAATATACGGCACAAGAATCACTGGCGACATTGGTTGTTAAGTCCTAGGTGATATAGTTCTGAACAGTGGTATTCCAACTGTCAGATTTAATAGTGTAAGGGTCCCAACCTTCAAATAAGGTAGAGTCCCCTGTGTTTACAATGCTAGTCCCTGGATCAATAGCTAGCATCCACAGTTAAGATGTAATATCAAGAAACAAGGGTCATAATATAACTTTATAACCAGGAATAACATAATTTTATTACATCTTACATAGCTCATTTGGCTAATACATTACATTGCAGCAGAATATCTATAAGCATGGGGTCCTTCATCTTCAAAGTGCCACAGGCAGACATGTTGGTTGTAGACTTTGTAATCCTAATCAATCAACTTCACTATATCAAACAAACCTGTAACATTACAAGTTACAGCCACAAGGGTCCATACATTTGAATTGTATTGGCAAGTTTCACTACTATGTTGAATATAAGTGGATCCTATCATTACATGCATTTTTGGCTAAGTAGGTTTTAAGGCTCATTTGTAGAAAGCAATAGTTTATCCTATCTTTTCAAAATAGTTTTGTTCTTTTGTCAAATCTTTCTGAACTCCTTGGTAAATCCCCAAGTGTTCAAGTCTTGGTAAAAATCTCTTGAGCTCCTTGGTAAATCCCCAAGTGCTTCAACTTTTTATCAAATTCTCTTGAGCTCCTTGGTAAATCCCCAAGTGCTTCAAATTTTTATCAAATTCTCTTGAGCTCCTTGGTAACCCCAAGTGCTGCAAGCTTTTATCCAAATCTCTTGAGTCCCTTGGTACCCCCAAGTGCTTCAAGTCTTTTGTTTTTACTTTAAAGTTTTTCTTTTAGAAATTGGAATGTCGAGATTTCCCATAGCTTCAAGCTTTAGTTGCTCAGTATTGTCCATAACCGGGGACACGGCTAAGTACTTAGATTTTATTATCTTCTGCAGAAGTTGTACACTTTACCCACATGTCACACTCTCATCTTGTTGCCACCAGTGGCCGCTGGATTGGTACTCACCAAGATGGAGTACTGGCAGATTGAGAATGTGACGAAGTCTTTCCAGAGGGTCCTCCCATACACCATTGCTAGCTTGTCTTCAGTACCCATGTGGGATTCCAAGTTCCCTCATTTTCAGTAACCTGAATACAATGCATGGGTCTTCCCAATGTAGTTGACTAAGCCAGAGCCATATGTAGCATGTGGTTGTACACGAAAGCCACAATTGGAGAAACATGTTCAATCTCTAAGTTCCTGGGTGGTTTTTCTTTTGGTGCACAACACAAAGAGATTGCCATAGACATGGTTCCTTTTGTTGCCACCTTCTCCAAAACTAGAAGTATCCTTGTCCACCCAGGTGGTTCATTGAGTCATAAGTCTTTTCTCAACTTCATAAAAAAATCTCAACATGTATCTCTTCTCAAAAATATGTAGCATGGCTAAGCATTTTACAACTACTTTGTTTTCACTAAGGAATATATAAGGTATCCTATTAGGATTTAGCATAGCATAAGTATAGAAATTCTTTTTATGCATGTTTCAAAATCCACTAAGTATAATGAAAATAGTAGGACTTTAGATGATAGTGTAACTTGCCTTTCTTTTGGTAGGGAATGTTGGTTCACTTCTTGATCTTGCTAGTTTCACACTTTTCTAACTTCACTACAAATCAATCAAGCAAACACAATATCAACTAGCATTCCAACCAATAATCAATCGAACAAATCACACACATAAAATCATAGGATCTAAGTCATGCATGCAAGCATGCAAAAGATAGTTTTATTTGCAAAGATGGTTTCTACTAGGATCTAAACTTTGTAAGGCTCAAGGTGGACATTTTCTAAAGTGTCAAAACCATTTGCAAAAGGGTTTTATCTAAAAACCATTTTTAAATTCAATCATTATTTTATGTGGTGGAAAATGTTTTTATCAAAGCAACAACTTTATGTTGTTCACCAAACAAGTTGTTAGTTCACAAAACTTGGTGTTTTGGGTCAGTAGGTTTGAATCAAATCATTTTCCCAAGGTTTTTACTCCAAAAACATTTTCATAACAAAATCAATATTTTTATTTGACTAGAAATGGGCTAATTCATTTTTTCAATCCTAATCTTCACCAAATCCATTTTTAAATCCACAAGTTGGTTCCTAAGGTCAGTAGGCTCACTACAAACCAATTTGCAAAGGTTTCAACCCCAAAAACATTTTGGAATAATTTTTATAACCTAAACAAGCATACAAATGTTTCTGTAAAAACAAACATTTTACCAGAGGCTTTTTACTAAACAAAATGCATGGTTGGCTAGGTCTTGTTCCACTGATTCTATTGATATAAAGTTTGTAATTTTTGGACGTGTGGATCAAAAGTTACAAGGGTTTCAAATTTGCAAACAAATCTGATTTCAAATTCTGTTTTAAACAAAGACTGGCCACGCGTCGTGTTCTTATTGGGCGGTACCGCTTCGTGCAGATCAGCCTCTCTGGTTCGTTGGATCTAAACAGATCGCACGGTGTGGTTTGACTCATACCGCTTCGCTCAGTTCTAATCTCAGCCACGCGATCTCGATCTAACGGCTACTGTCTAATTGCCACTAACTGGCGGCGTTGCGCGGTAGCAGACGGCGGCGGCCGGTTCAGGGCTACAGGAAGCAAAGGAGGAAGTGGAGATGCTCACCGTGCTCAGGGGATCGTGGCGATGCTCAACGTGGTCGCGAGGAGGCGAGGGGCGCACTGGAGCGGGTTTAATCGCTCGCCGGAGTGGAGGACGGCGTCGGGTTCGTCTGGTGGTCGTCGTGGGCGGTGCTGTGGTTCACTCCGAGGCAAAACGAGGATGCGGTTAGAAGCGCAAGACCAAGGCGAAGCTATGTGCATGAAGGAGAGGGCGCGGGGTGGTCAGTTCTTACCAGGGAAGGTCATCGGAGATAGTAGCAGACGCGGCGGCGCTCAGTCGAGGTGGTTGCCGTTGTTCTGGGGCGCCCGCGGTTGAACGGATGGCACAGAGAGAAGCGTCAGAGGCTGGGGGGTGTGTGTGCTTGGTCAATGAGGCAAGGGGTGGCGCAGAGTCGCCGGAATTGGCTGGGGACGATGGTCGGAGCAGTGAGGGTGCGCGGAGAAATTGGTCGGCCCTGAAGCGAGAGAGGAGGCGCGTGAGGGAAATGGAGAGAGGAGGCAGGCGGTTAATAGGCAGCCACGATCCGCGGTACGATCAGCGGAATCAACGTGTATTGATCGCCGAGTAATGGCTGTGGCAATGTCGGGAGTAAGTTGAAGACGATGAACAGTGTTGTGGGCCTTCTTTGTGAGGCGGTGAGAGGAAAAGAGGGCCACCGGTCGAAACGCTGCTTTCTTCGTGAAGAGAGGAAGTGGGCTAACTGGGCTTAAGTTGGGTCAGGTCTGACTCTATTTTTTTCTTTCAAATGCTTTTTCTTTTTCTATTTCTATTTTCTGTTTTGAAATTCAAACAATAATTCAAACATTCAAATTAACTCAAACATTCACCAAACATTGCAATTGAATTTGGTTCTGTTTAACAACATAAACCAAAGTCCAAAAACCAAAATAAATTAGTAATTTTATTTTAGGGTCCATTTATAATTAAATAAAATGGACATTAGTTATTAAATCAAATGGGTTTTAATTTATTTTAAACCTCCATTTGAAATCTAAATATTTTCAAAACCAAATCAGTAGGTTTTATTTGAAAATAAAGAATACTTGGAAAACTTGTTTAAGATAAATAAATAAGTTTTGATGTTTAATTAAAATAGTAAAACCCTTATTTTTAATAAACTTGGATACTAAATCCTTATTATTTTATTTTAAATAAATCTTTACTATTTTTATCAAATAGGAATATTTTTATTTCAGAGGCTTGGCCAAGTTTTAATTTGGCTTATAAAATATTCCTTATTTAAACTTCTTCTTTTTCATTTAAAATCAAATCTTTTATTAAAAGATTCAAAGATAGTAATTCCAAATATTTTAACCTTATTGTTATTTATCTTTTCAAATCCCTTTAGGATTTTATTTGATCCAAAATGGGTTTTGAAAGTTTCCAATTGGATTCAAAAAGTTTCTTCTCACCCTGAAAATCAACAAAGTTTTATTTTATTCATTTATTTTTCACATTACAAGATTTGGAAAATCTTGGGATGTGACAAATAGATTAACTGATCACCCTGGATCAGTAACCAATAGTTCACATTATTATTGAAAATAGTGTTTTCGGACCTTTTTCAAATGCAGGTGATGACAACACTGGATTTGTAGATTACTTTACAGAAAATAAACAAAGGACATGAGCAAGTGTGAACTTGCCTTTTGTGATTGCAAGATTATGCACTCACGGTCTTCAAGTTAGTATAAGATCCAAAATCTGAATTAGCATCATTGGTCCGGTAAGGACTAATGTTTAAAGAGGCAGTATGCTTTATGCATAAGTAATGAGATGCACTTTTAGAAACGCGAATCTTGGAAATAACGTTGTTCTAGGGTTTGGATTCCGGAAATGGTTACTTTAGAATGTGTTGTTCTTTTAGATAAGTTTCACACTTGTTCTTCTTATTAGGCTTGTGAGTGTGTGTGAACTGTTGGAATTTTTGCCTAAATAGGCCCAGCCCATTTATTATATGCCAATAAATTCCTGAAATCCTAGAGGCCCATTTGGCCCATTCATGCAAGGCAAGAGCAGGGACAAATGTTTAGTCCCACATTGCTAGTTGAGTGAAAGTTGGACCAGCTTATAAGATGATCTCTCCTACCACTTGGTAAAAGTATGAGAAGGAGAAGGAGAGAGTTCCACACACGCGCTCCTCCTCCTCGCTCGCCTCGCCATGCCACGCCTCGCCTCGTCACGGCAGCCTTGCCAGCGAAAGAATCTCATGAGCCGAGCTTTATTTTGCCACGCATGAATGGTATATGAACAGATGTACAGAAGCTGAAACGTTTGCTTTGAGTGGACTTTTAATACGAGTTAAATGAATACGAATTGAGTGGAGGCTGTCCGGTGGGCTGCCACCTGTTCGCTTCATCTACCGTCCATTCGTTTCATCTTACTCACAGCCTGCCTACCTTCCCTCTGTGCCTATAAGAGAGAGGTCGCGCCTCCTCTCGATTACCATCACACATCCTTTGTGCCTCCGGTTCTAGAGCACTGCTACCTAGATCTTCCCCATCCCGTCTTGCGGCGTGCCATGGCCGGACGATGAACCTCAAGAGACCCCGCTACTTCGAGTCCTGTACGGGAGAAGGGCGATATGGTTTTTGGGGAGCGCTATCAGCGCGACTACTGGCTTCGTCACGGACTCCCTCACAGATAGCGACTGCAGCGACGTCTTCCCCGACGAGGACTTCTTCCCTGACATCAGCACTCTCTTCCTCGACGACATGGCCAACGACGGTTCCAACGCCGGCGGTTCCACTTCTGCTACTGCCGTGTATATCTTTTGTCTCAATCTTGTTCTGATCATATCGAAAGTTTTATGCCTTGCAGTTTGTTTGGTTAGATGCCTTAAAATGTATTCGCTATTTCAGATGATTAGTATATTGCCTATTATTCTAATCATGATTTATCTAGCGTTTATTATAGATAATTCGCTTGGTAAATTGCTCTATTACTCAACCATCCAAAAACCTTATTTCAGGCAATTTGCCCCAAGTGGCTTTGTTGCTTCTATGAAGCCACCTGTGTTTGAAGGCGTGAATTACAAACGATAGCGTGCAAGAGCAGTGCTCTGGTTTCAGACCATGAGCTGCTATAACGCCATCTATGGCGCACCTGAGGGGGAACTTAATCCTGCTCAGGAAGAGGCGTTCCAAAAACTTGATACCACTTTCAAGGCTGCCTTGATCAGCATCCTTGGCGACAATATTGTCGATTCATATCTGTCATTTAGCAATGGCAAAGATATGTGGGATGCGCTCGAGAGAAAATTTGGAGTCTCCGATCTTTGGCGATGAAGCGTATGTCATGGAACAATTCTATGACTATAAGATGGTTGATGACCGCTCCATTGTGGAGCAGGCTCATGAGATACAGTCACTTACCAGGGAGCTTGAGCACTTCACTTGTGTGTTACCGGACAAGTTTTTTGCCGGAGGCATCATTGCCAAACTTCCTCAGTCATGGAGGAATTTTGCTACTTCTCTGAAGCACAAGAGACAAGAGTTCTCCGTGACGGATCTCATTGGGACTCTTGATGTGGAAGAGAAGGCGAGAGCAAAAGACACACGTGCTCGAGGTATCGAGGGAGGTTCTAATGCCAATCTGGTACAAAAAAGGAACTTCCAGCCTCACAAGTTCAAGAACAAAGGCAAGTTTGATGACAAAGGAAAGTTCGATGGAAAGAACAAGGTCTCACAGTCCACCAACTTCAAGAAGAAGACTGATAAGAGGAAAGGTGCTTGTCATGTGTGCGGTGATCCTAATCATTGGGCTCCTGCTTGTCCCAACCGCTTTGACAAGCGCCAGCATGGGAAGAGCAGCAAGACTGCTAATGTTGTCATGAGCGACGTTGAGATGAAAGATGTTAGGTATGGTATATTACCTACTGTTCTTTCATTATGTCATTCTCCTAATTGGTGGATTGACACGGGCGCTAATGTACATGTCTATTCTGATATTTCCATGTTTTCTTCATATCAGGTCAGAGGGACTCAAACCGTGCTGATGGAGAATGGCTCGCATGCTTCTGTTCATGGTGTTGGTACGGTCGATCTGAAGTTCACTTCGGGAAAGACCGTGCGCCTGAAGAACGTGCATCATGTTCCCTCAATAAATAAAAATCTTGTTAGCGGATCTCTTCTGTGTCGAGATGGCTACAAGATTGTATTCGAGTCCAATAAATTTGTAATTTCGAAGTATGGAACCTTTCTTGGTAAAGGCTATGAATGCGGAGGTTTGTTCCACTTATCTCTGTCAGACATTTGTAATAAAGTTGTTAATCATATTTACACGAATTTTGAATCAAATGTCTGGCACTCTCGTCTTCGTCATATTAATTTTGGTTGTATGACGCGGCTAGCCAAAATGAATTTAATCCCTGATTTCTCAAATGTTAAGGGATCTAAGTGCCAAGTCTACGTGCAACCTAAACAACCTCGCAAGTCACATACGACTGCAGAAATGAGAAATTTAACACCACTAGAGCTCATACATTCTGATCTTTGTGAGATGAATGGTGTGTTGACAAAAGGTGGAAAGAAATATTTCATGACTTTGATCGATGACTCTACGAGATATTGTCATGTGTATCTTCTGAAATCAAAAGATGAGGCTTTGAGTTTCTTCAAAATCTATAAAGCTGAGGCAGAAAATCAACTTGATCGAAAGATTAAGAGGCTTAGGTATGATCATGGTGGAGAGTATTTTTCAAACGAGTTTGATTCCTTTTGTGCGAAACATGGCATAATTCATGAGAGGACGCCTCCCTACTCACCCCAGTCAAATGGAGTAGCCGAAAGAAAGAACCGTACTCTAACTGATTGTGTTAACGCCATGTTAGACACATCGGGTCTTTCTAAGGAATGGTGGGGGAGGCACTATTGACCGCGTGTCATGTCCTAAACCGAGTTCCCACAAAGAACAAAGAAATTACTCCATTCGAAGAATGGGAGAAGAAAAGATTAAAACTCTTACTTACGTACTTGGGGTTGTTTGGCAAAGGTTAATGTACCACTCCCCAAGAAGCGCAAGCTTGGACCAAAAACCATTGATTGTGTTTTTCTGGGCTATGCTTTTCATAGCATTGGTTATAGATTCTTGATAGTAAAATCTGAAGTGCCTGACATTCCTGTCGGTACAATCATGGAGTCGACTGATGCGACTTTCTTTGAGGATATCTTTCCAATGAAGGATAAACCTAACTCATCAAATCCGGAGATACCTAGTTCATCTAATCAGGAATTTGCTATATTCTCTGAACCTACCATTCCAATTGAACACTCTAATAGTCCTAAGGAGGATGATAATGAAATTCCTAAAAGGAGCAAGAGACAAAGGACTGCAAAGTATTTTGGTGATGATTTCATTGTGTACCTTGTCGACGACACTCCCACTTCCATTTCAGAAGCATATGCATCTCCTGATGCTGACTACTGGAAGGAAGCTGTTCATAGTGAGATGAATTCCATCTTAGCTAATGAAACATGGGAGATTACTGATCGTCCTTATGGGTGCAAACCTGTAGGATGTAAATGGGTGTTTAAGAAGAAACTAAGGCCTGATGGTACTATTGAGAAGTACAAGGCAAGGCTTGTGGCCGAGGGTTATACCCAAAAGGAAGGTGAAGACTTCTTTGACACTTACTCACCTGTAGCAAGGTTGACCACCATTCGAGTACTACTTTCTCTGGCTGCCTCACACGGTCTTATCGTTCATCAAATGGACGTTAAGACGGCTTTCCTAAATGGAGAGTTGGATGAGGAAATTTATATGGATCAACCAGATGGTTTTGTAGTAAATGATCAAGAAAGAAAAGTGTGCAAGCTACTGAAGTCTTTGTATGGTCTTAAACAAGCACCTAAGTAGTGGCACGAAAAATTTGATAAAACCTTAACCGCTACAGGCTTTGTTGTAAACAAAGCTGACAAGTGTGTATACTATCGCCATGGTGGGGGTGAGGGAGTCATCCTTTGTTTGTATGTTGATAACATACTGATTTTCGGAACCAATCTTAATGCAATTAAGGAGGTCAAAGATTTCTTATCTCGGTCCTTTGAGATGAAGGATCTAGGAGTAGCTCATCCTGAACATCAAGCTATTGAGAGATGATGATGGTGGGATTACACTGCTTCAGTCCCACTATGTGGAAAAGATCTTGAGTCGTTTCGGGTATAGCGACGTCAATTTTTCTCCTACACCGTATGATCCTAGTGTGTTGCTTCGAAAGAATCGAGTAAATGCTAGAGACCAACTAAGATACTCTCAAATCATTGGCTCGCTTATGTATTTAGCTAGTGCCACGAGACCTGACATCGCCTTTGCTGTAAGCAAACTCAGTCGATTTGTTTCAAATCCAGGAGATGATCACTGACATGCTCTTGAGAGAGTTATGCGATATCTAAAAATCATGAGCTATGGCATACACTATACCGGTACCGAGGGTACTAGAGGGTTATAGTGATTCAAATTGGATATCGATCTTGTGACGAGATAAAGGCCACAAGTGGATATGTTTTCACACTTGGTGGTGGCGCTGTTTCTTGGAAGTCTTGCAAGCAGACCATCTTAACGAGGTCAACTATGGAAGCAGAACTCACAGCACTAGACACGGCCACTGTTGAAGCAGAGTGGCTTCGTGAACTCTTGATGGACTTACCTGTGGTTGAAAAACCTATACCCGCAATTCCAATGAACTGTGATAATCAAACTATAATTATTAAGGTGAACAGTTCTAAGGATAATATGAAGTCCTCAAGACATGTGAAGAGGAGACTAAAATCTGTTAGGAAAATGAGAAACTCCGGAGTTATTGCATTGGATTATATCCAAACATCTAAGAACCTGGCAGATCCCTTCACAAAGGGACTATCACGCAATGTGATAGAAAATGCATCGATGGAGATGGGTATGAGACCCACACTATGAGTTTTCCACAGTGGTAAACCACTCTATGTGATCGGAGATCCCGTGAATTAGAATTGGGAGACAAGCTATTGGTTAGCTGAGAGGAAAGTATCCCTACTTTAATAAACACCACTCCATAAAGATGCAATACTTTCCTATTCTGCATGGCAGGTTGATTTATTATCTTAATGTGTTCTAAGTGGCTTATCCTAAGCAAAGATGTTGTCCTACAGAACATCTTTTGAAGAACACACCTATATGAGTCTGACTATTAAAACATCACAGTCTATGAGAGTAGGGTGCTCTCTAATAAACTCATGAAAGGTCATGGAGTATGACGTATAAGCTCCACCCGCGGGGAAGTCCCACGGTAGCCTAGTATCGGTCAAGACTTTTTGTGAAGCTAGGTTCGCAGCAAACTTGCAGTTCAAGGCATAGTCCACTGTACAAGTTGCAGCCTAGTATAACATAAAGCTCTAGGTGGAAGTTCAACTTAACAGTCTCCACTACAGTACCGGTATATAAACAATGTTTTGGAACCAAAGGCAAACTTCATGTGCCTCTGATCAGTGAGGGATTGTTGGAATTTTTGCCTAAATAGGCCCAGCCCATTTATTATATGCCAATAAATTCCTGAAATCCTAGAGGCCCATTTGGCCCATTCATGCAAGGCAAGAGCTGGGACAAATGTTTAGTCCCACATTGCTAGTTGAGTGAAAGTTGGACCAGCTTATAAGGTGAGCTCTCCTACCACTTGGTAAAAGGATGAGAAGGAGAGGAGAGAGTTCCAAACGCGCGCTCCTCTTCCTTGCTCGCCTCGCCACGCCACGCCTCGCCTCGTCATGATGCGCGCGCGCCGCGGGTTGCGGGAATCTCGCCGAGCCGAGCTTTATTTTGCCACACATGAATGGTATATGAACAGATGTACAAAAGCTGAAACGTTTGCTTTGAGTGGACTTTTAATATGAGTTAAATGAATACGAATTGAGTGGAGGCTGTCCGGTGGGCTGCCGCCTGTTCGCTTCATCTACCGTCCATTCGTTTCATCTTCTATGCAGTCTGTCTACCTTCCCCTCTGTGCCTATAAGAGAGAGAGGTCGCGCCTCCTCTCGATTATCGCCACACATCCTTTGCGCCTCCGGTTCGAGCACTGCGCTACCTAGATCTTCCCATCCCGTCTTGCGGCGTGCACCACGAGCCGACAGTAGGCCTCCGAGACCCGCTGCTTGAGTCTGTCGGGAGAAGGGCGATAAGGTTTTTGGGGAGCGCTATCAGCGCGACTACTGGCTTCGTCACGGACTCCCTCACAGATAGCGACTGCGGCGACGTCTTCCCCGACGAGGACTTCTTCCCCGACATTAGCACCCTCTTCCTCGACGACATGGCCAACGACGGTTCCAACGCCGGCGGTTCCACTTCTGCTACTGCCGTGTATATCTTCTGTCTCAATCTTGTTCTGATCATATCAAAAGTTATATGCCTTGCAGTTTGTTTGGTTATATGCCTTAATATGTATTCGCTATTTCACATGATTAGTATATTGCCTATTATTCTAATCATGATTTATCTAGCATTTATTATAGATAATTCGCTTGGTAAATTGCTCTATTACTCAACATGAACAACACATATTTATGTAGCAATAAAATATATATCTATGAAATGCTATTCAAAATTGTTTGCACTTTAATAGTTTATCGCCAAACTTTACTTTATAAGTAGATTCACTTATAAATAGCTTAAGTGTTATTGCTCCTAGGTATATGAGTGAAGTATGAAGTAATGTGATCTTGATTATTTGTCATATAATGTCTGAAGTGGCAAAACAAATAACTTTTGAAGAAAAGATTCCTTTTCTACGGTCTAAACAATCTTTGTGGTTAGTTAGTGGTGGTCGATGTTATATGTGCTTGCTTGAATAGTTTGGGCTTGAGATGTGTTATAACTTAACCATGTCATACCAAAGTTAGCTATAAAACATCTAACAATGTTTATAGTGTTATATTTAGATTCTTGTCGACTAAAGTTAACTTTAAAACAAAGATAGTTTGAAAGTATAATGCTTATGATATTTTTATCTGGTGTACCTGGTAATGTTTCCTTAAGGTTACTTAAAAATGGTTATACTTTTACTTGGTGTAGTGGTTTATTGAGTCTATAATGGAGTAATATCATTTACCTTTTTATAGATGAGTGGTTATAGTTTATAAACCAAGATATAATATTACTTAATTACTTATGAACTTACTATAGTGTTGTGGTAGTTTTTGTAATCTGGTGGTTAAAGTAGATAGAAAGGATTTGATTTATTTACAAATTGTTCTTTAAGGTTTTTATTATGAATAGGGATCCTTTTAGAATGTAATCTTCACTTAATGTTGAAGATAATTTAAATAAAAGGTATTAATAATGTTTTAAACCATTATGGCTTCATATTATTAATATTTAAGACTAAAACTATTTATTAGACTTAATTGACTCATTCTAGAAATATTAACAAATTTTATTTATACTTATATGAATTTTAAACTAAGTAATTAAGTTTAAATTTGAGTTATTAAAACATTTGAATTTTTAATTAACTCAAAAGTGAACAATATTTTTTTTAACATGTAGAGATTATTTTTGTGATCATTTTTGTATATTACATTTATTTTTGTGATTTATAAATAATAAGATATTATTTTTACAAGTCTTATTACTTTATAATTACTTAATAAATAAATATTTAATTAAGTGAAATAATAATACATTATTATGGTTTTAAATTATAATTTTTATTTTTCTACGATTTTTGGTCTTTTATTTATATTATTAACATTTACTATTATTAAAATATGAATTATCAAAGTTTTATTATTTTTAAACCTTTATTAAATAATATTTATTTAAATAATCATCATAATAATATTGGATAATAAGTTTAAGTTGTAGATTTTAGTTTTTTACAAATTTTCATATAATATACATATTTTTCTAAATTACAAATCAAAAGTTATGAATTAAACAAGATTTAATCATTTATTTGATTTCTGGAATATTAATAATTAGGTTTATAACATTTTATTTATTTCTTAAATGGAAATACTTTTTACACCGCACCTACACTTAGCCTGATTCACTGACCAGTGGGCCTATGTCCACCTCAGCGCACAGGTTAAAGAAAATGCATTTGTTACCGACTAGTTGGCTACCCCTGTCAATGACATATGGGCCCTAGGCCATGTCACATGCCACGTGAGACAAAGACTGGTCAAACAGGGTACTGGGTCCAGGGTGGTGTCGGCGTGACGTAGCTATGGCGTCAGCACCACCACCGCCGTTAGTGCTTGGTCACTGGCGATGATCTACTGCGCCCTAGCAAACGAAACGAAATCGCCGGTGCCGCTCGGAAATAGTCATCGGAGCTTCAGCTCCGACGAGCTCCGACGGTGGCCGACGGTGACAGAAGGTGCGACGGCATTTAACAACGAGATACGGCGATTTAGGGATAGTGGAGTGTTCAAGAACTCACCCTAATGATGATAGAGATATCGGCGAGGACAGGCGTGGTCGGAAATGAGTTCCCCGACGAGGATTCTGACGAACTGCCGCGAAGAGGAACGGCAAAATTTAGCCTCTCCAGTGCTTCCCTTGATGCAAGATTCTACTCAGAGGATCTACGGAGGACGGGGCTTCTCCATGGCTACTTGGAAGAGAGTGGGGAGGTGCGGTTCGACGACGAGGTGTGGCTCCGGTGAGCTAGGGTTTCAGCCCCATTTGAATCGGAGAGAATAAGGAGGGATTGTGGATAGGGATTGAGGCAGGGTGTCGCGGTGGCCTTATTATCCCCCTCTGGAACAACGACGAGCATCTTGATGCATGGCTGACGATGATTACGGCATCGGGCGGCGGCGAGCTCCTCCAGCGAGCTGCCTGTGTGCGTGAGGATGACAACGACATAACTTTTGCGGAAAACCCCCTGGTGATTCTTTCAGCTCAACCAGCGGTCCTTCTTCGGTCCCACTTGTCAGTCACAGATGGAAACGAGCTGGGCTAGTTGCTGGGCCTTTGTGGGCTGCACCTGGCGACAGATAAGGAGAGAGGAGTTGGGCCACGGCCAGGTCTTGTTTTCTTATGTGTTTTCCATTTTTTCTATTTTCTGTTTTCCTTTTCGGATTTGAATTTAATTTACATTTTGAACTTTTTGTTGTAGAATTTATTTGCTGGATAATTGTAGTAATACTAAAATTTATTTAGTATCTTTGGTGAACTTTTATTATATAATCTTTTTATATTTCTTTTATTTTCTCTATATGAACCCCTTTAAATATTTTGTAGAAGTTTTCTTATTAATTTTCTTTCCTCTTTTAATCATGGATTTATTAAATGATATATTCTTATTTGTTTATAAAACTTAACTCTAGTTGGCTCATAGTTTTGAATAGAAATTTTTATATGTATAATAATCCTATATCATTATTTGATGCACGAAATATAAAAGAAATTAATATGGTTATTACTACTTCCACTAATTTGGAAAATGGCAATGTATATATTCTATTATGACAAACAAAGAAGTTTAGGGTTTTGAATTATGAATATTTACCCTAGGGTTTAGGATTTTTAATGTACTTAGATTCCTTTATGGATGTGGTAAAGATTTAATAACTAAACATATTGTTTTCTGTTTGGGATATTTGATGACATCACCTCTAGGACTAGAGAGTTATATTTATAATGTTTTATAGAAAGGAATTGATAAAGATACTCCTAAGCACATATAATTATGATGGTTAGGATTTATAGAGATGTGCTTATGTGATTTGTTATAGGAAAATATTCAAATAAAATGATATTAACATAACATGATGAATTAATAACCTAAAATGGATATTATACTTGGTTTAAGATTTAGAGTTAGTTGTTTAACAAGAATGTCTATTTTCCATTCTTCACCATCCTTGACCTTTAATTAAATAATTCCTTTCCTAGATATAATACTTCTTCCTATCCATCTTCATAATTAGTATGATGATCTTTACTTCACAAGAATGTTCTTATTCATCTTTTATTCTTCCAAACTCATAGATGAATCCAATGAGTTTGATACTAAAGTATTTCATAGTTTTCTCATATCCTTGCTTGGTTAATTCCACTACTCTACTGTTGATAACCATCAATCCAACAAGTAGTTCTTTCAAACTCCACTCATAATCTTCCTTAATCATCCATCACTAATATTTCTTCATCAGATGTATGTATGTATCCAACTATCTTTATCTAAGGCTTACTATCCTTTAAGATGAATAATATCATCCTACATTTACTTTACTATAATAACTCACACTCCAACCCTACATTATATTTATGTAGCTTGTAATGACTACTCTAGGATAACTTATCTCTCCCAGGGTTTCAGTCAGGTTTTACCCATCAATACATTTTATACTAGATATAGGTAGACCATCCTGGTGAGTAAGGCATGATCAATATAATCCTTTAATCATCTATAACTTAAGTTCTTAGTTGGCTAAACAAGGCTTTATCAATACTACTTTTCAATTGTATTGAAATTATCTTCTTAGTATCTCATATTGGATTAAAGGTTATTCATGGACTATGCCCTCTTTAAAAGATTTAACTAGATTTTATGATAAGATCAAGAAATAGTAGATCAAGGATTGATAGTTAAAGAATTTGTGAATCAATGGTGGATTACTCCACATTGATGAACAACAAATATTAAAATAAGTTCCATAAAAATTGATATGGAAAGAAAGATATATAGTGAATGGTCTTGACTTAATCTCTTTCCTAATCAATCTTACTTAAGAAGTAGGGTTAGGTATTACCATGATACTCATGGTATGTGCAAAGGAGATTAAGACATAGTTGTTAAATTCTTATTATTTATGTTATATCCTCAACTTGGTACTTATGAATTGTTGTGTTAAATATGATGATAGAATCCCTTAAGGATCAGATATTAATTATTTAAGCAATGTATTATGAGTAGTATTTATTATATCTGATCTACCCTTAGATCAAATCATGTTTACCCAAATAAGGTTTTAGCAAAGGTCATATTGAAACTTATCATAGTCAACTTGATGATCTACTTCAATTTCATCAAGTTAAGAGAAGCTTCAATAACTTTGACAAGTTTTGTTCAAAAGCGCGAAAATTATTCGGATTTTCTATGCATGAATGCAATGCACACATCTGGGTTCAGCTTATTTCTGATCTCTAATACTAGGATGTTACAGACTCTCCCCCTTAAAATAAACTTCGTCCTCGAAGTTCGCAAACTCTCACGTTTCGGAGTAAGGAATTGACTTGTAGTGGTTTCTACATTTCTCCACTCTATGATGACCTTAAATGGAATTATTTGTAGTATTCTATAACTTGATTAGATATCCTAATCCAATTCTTTTTATTCAATTACCAAATTTTATTACTATGTTAAATACAGTCTAGAGGCTCTCACTAAAATAAGTTTTTAGTTTCTATATGCCCGTTTTTGTGGTCAAAAGACTATATTTTTATTCCTGTCATAATATAATTGATACTGGCATTCCTTCCAAGATTGGATTTGAACTCATTTCATCCATACCCATTGGAATTTTTTTATTCTCAATACTTGTCTAGTTGGGTGTTCTCTATTACTTTTTAAGGGTTACTTAAGAGTTGTTTCTTTTAGAATTAGTCGGTTAGGATTATCCTTTTATTACCTTGAGGCTTATACCTTTTAAAGCTTTAGATAATCTTTCATTATCACCCATAGTACCTTTTCAATTTTTTTATTCATAATGTCTACTCTCCCCCTTAGGGTTTACTAATAGTCTTTAAATTGTATATATAGCATTTATTGACTTTATAACTAGAATGTTGGTCTCTGTTTAGTTTATACTTTACCTGGTTAGGTTCCGATGAAAGATTGTACGGTGTATCCACACAGTTGTGGATCTCTGGAGTAAATCTTTTAGCATTATATGTCGTACTTACAATTGGACATTTTTGCTAGGATAAGTCTGACTTTACGAAGCATCTCGAAAGACGATCGCCTTTAAATTTTTATACTTTCTTAGGTCTTCCTTAACCTAGGCCAAATTTTATGCTCTTTATGCAACCTTTAAGATGATCTGGTTAACTATGTCAACTAACACCGGCTGTGAACAAATTACCAACTGTGGATCTAAATACCGACTATGGATTAAGTACCAACAGCGAATCATTCGGGTGGTAGGAATTACCTGATAATTTCCAACCTACTACTGGCATTCTCTCTGAATTGTCAGAGCTTGAATACCCTTTTGGTTCCAAGGCATCTTCTTTGTACTTTTTCATGATACTTCCATGAACTTGGTACAACTACTTTATTAACTTCGTAACAATACTGCCTACTTTGAATGGGCCTTAAGTTCCTTATTTCTTGTTGCTCCATACACCTTCTATACTAATCTTCCTTCTCATAGCTGGCTAAGAATGATCTATGCTTGAGCTATCCTCCAAATAATGTTAATTCTCCTTATATCTTGCTTCATCCTTCAAGTAAGTCTTCCTTTTGATCTTTGAAACTCATCACTCCCTTACACGAATTCCCGTTTCTATCTAGGTCTATAACATCAAGTAATAACTGGGTGTTACATCATGCATTTGCACACCTAATTAAAATTCATGTACAGATCTAGTCAATCAAGAAGATCCAATAAGATCCAAAAGTCGATAAACAACAAAACATAAACCATGTATTATACATAGGTTTTAAATAATTTACAAATGTACTAGATGTTCCAATGGTTTGCTCCACACCTATTTACACAACAATCATACAAGAACTTCTCGTTCTTGTGAGTATATCCTCACTTATTTCGGCAAACCTTTCAAACTACCATACGCATTACCCTCTATGTACATTATTCAAGATCTCATCCCTTGGGATGTCATTCCTTTCTTACTTTCATCTTCCTCTAGTGCTTCCTGGAGTTCCGTCCATGATGATGTGAAGTCCTACGACTGCCTTCTGGCGCATAGGAGCATCCAGGAGATGCGCATTCTTGGTTAGAAGTACCGAGACTGAGATTAGTCATTGAAAAATGACTAGAGTTGGCGTAATCCTCTATAGAATATTCCGGGTTTTCTGGTAACGCTTCCTCATAGTAAGTTGGTTCCTTAGCTTTTTCTTGGATCCAGTCATATATATTGGTGTAGTAGCTATCAGAATACTCTTCTAAGTCGATTGGATTAGTATTACCCCCATATGGTCCATAAGGCTCTCTATGGTTATAGTTGGTCTCTTCTTCAATACTGGTATCACAAGGTATAGGATTTCCTATGGTTCCACCTTGAGATTCTACTTCCCATCCATACTTGTTTGGCTCAGGGTTATTCGGAATAACTTTATTCCATTCCTGTTGTTCGGAGTTATATTTGGTCCATAGGTCTTCAGGTGGCTTGAAGTCATTTTGGTAATAGGCATAATTTTCCGAGTTTGGGTCATCAAACTCAGTTTCCTCATACACTTCTCCTGAAGGTATGCATTTGGGATGCCTAGCTTCTTTATCTAACTTCTTCCTACGAGCCATTGCTTTATCAGGATCAGTAAAATCCTCAATGACCGTATCCAGTTCCTGGACTAAGACTTGGTGAGTGTTATGATAAGTGTTTATCAAAGACCGATAATGATCCATATACTCTACAACTAGAGTAGGTTCTGCTTGAACTAGAGTAAAGTGATCTAACTCATGCTCTGGGTTTGAGGTTTCATGTGGTATAATGGTGTGAGTACTACCTTCTAGAGCTTGGGATTTTTGTTCTCGGATCATGGTTATGGCTGCTGCTATGGCAATATGATATGCAGATGCCATGCACCTTGCCTCTCCTGATGTCATTTCTCCCTTAAGTCCTAACTTCTTGGGTAACATGATCTTGACACAGTATTTAGCTAATACCTACCCATCATAGTAACTGTAAATCTTGACCAAAAGTCTCGATTCACATTCCAAACTCCATAGAAGTTGTCGGAGATTATCTATCCAATCCCCTCCGTAGTAATTCAACGTCCTGTTCATCACTTGAACATTCCGAGGTGGATATCGAGGTGCCATGTGGAACTGTAGATAAGAAATTATCATCAGTCACATAGAGTTAAAACTCTTGGGTTACGATCGGAATTGCAATCATACGAAAGAGTTATCGCACTAGTAACATAACAGGATTATCCTCAAGTGAATATCCCGCATATCACTAGAGAACTCTTTATTATTGCTAGGAAGTGTCCTATAGGTTCTACCCGTTTACTAGGTTCCCAACCTAAGGTCAAAGCATATGATCTGATACCAACTGCGGTGACCCAGCATACCACTGCATGATGTAGTATACTATAGTCGTTGACATAACACCAATGAAACACCGTTCACTAGTATTACATCCCTCAGAATGGCACAACAGAAACACAGCGGGTCCAATACATGGCTAAAGGTTACATCTCACTCTTTACACAAGATCCAGAGAACACTCTAGGTTAAAGAGAGAGAAAGAACTTCTTACGGAGAAGAATCAAAGATAAACAACGCAAGAACTATTATACCATTAAAACTAGCATTTTAACTAAGGGATTGGCATTGCTGCTATTGCAATACACTACAGAATTGGGCTCTTTGGCTAGAGATTATATTTCTATCTAATCAGTAACTTCGTCTTCATTTGAGTTGATGGATAATTTGACTTCCTTGACTTTATTGAAGAGCTTTAGCTTTGGATGATGAGTCCTAGAGCATAATTTGATGTAGATATTGTCTATCCCGGCTTCAGAATCTAGCAAGGGTTAAGAAGATACATTGAGTACGAGCGTACTTAGCAAATTCACTAGAAAGGAGTGTTTGATGCACTATAACTACAACCACAGACCGTAGGTCGTAGGCAATGCAAGTTTTCGTAAACATTTTTTCAAAGGTTGCTTTTATTCTGAAAAGCTATGTCCGTCAGCCTTCACGGGTTTACCAGAACTTTCATGGAGTTCCTTTCCCGCCGCGTTCGCAGCTCCTTCCCGAAACAGGGAGTAAAAAGTTATAGTTCTTACACTCTCCAGAGGTGCGTTACTTTACCCATGAGAGATCAACTCTTTGTTGCACAACTGTGCAGCTTATTCCCGTCCACAATTCCTTGATGTGGGGCCTAGAAGATGATCCAAGCCAATCACTGCCCCCTTCGCGACCTCACATGCCTCCTTGGTGTACACCATGCCCACATTTTGGATTACGGCAATGGTTTGTACAAACCGTTAGATGTTAGAACTATCGTGGGACGTTGAGGGTTCCCACCCATATGCTGCATATCCTCTACGAATTACCAATTAATATGCACACTACAAGGATAACAGCCACGACCTGCACATCCGGCTTCATGCGAGAGGAAGAAGATACAACTGACTTCTTCGTCCCATTCCAAATCTCATGGTCAATGCATAATATACGGCGCAAGAATCACTGGCGACATTGGTTGTTAAGTCCTAGGTGATATAGTTCTGAACAGTGGTATTCCAACTGTCAGATTTAATAGATTAACTGATCACCCTGGATCAGTAACCAATAGTTCACATTATTATTGAAAATAGTGTTTTTGACCTTTTTCAAATGCAGGTGATGATAACACTAGATTTGTAGAATACTTTACATAAAATAAACAAAGGACATGAGCAAGTGTGAACTTGCCTTTTGTGATTGCAAGATTATGCACTCACGGTCTTCAAGTTAGTATAAGATCCAAAATCTGAAATTAGCATCATTAGTCCGGTAAGGACTAATGTTTAAAGAGGCAGTATGCTTTATGCATAAGTAATGAGATGCACTTTTAGAAACATGAATCTTGGAAATAACGTTGTTCTAGGGTTTGGATTCCGAAAATGGTTACTTTAGAATGTGTTGTTCTTTTAGATAAGTTTCACACTTGTGCTTCTTTTTAGGCTGGTGAGTGTGTGTGAACAACACATATTTATGTAGCAATAAAATATATATCTATGAAATGCTATTCAAAATTGTTAACACTTTAATAGTTTATCTCCAAACTTTACTTTATAAGTAGAGTCACTTATAAATAGCTTAAGTGTTATTGCTCCTAGGTATATGAGTGAAGTATGAAGTAATGTGATCTTGATTATTTGTCATATATTGTCTGAAGTGGCAAAATGAATAACTTTTGAAGAAAAGATTCCTTTTCTAAGGTCAAAATAATCTTTGTGGTTAGTTAGTGGTGGTCAATGTTATTCGTGCTTGCTTGAATAGTTTCGGCTTGAGATGTGTTATAACTTAACCATTTCATACCAAATTTAACTATAAAACATCTAACAATGTTTATAGTGTTATATTTAGATTCTTGTCGACTAAAGTTAACTTTAAAACAAAGATAGTTTGAAAGTATAATGCTTATGATATTTGTATCTTGTGTACCTGGTAATTTTTCATTAAGGTTACTTAAAAATGGTTATACTTTTACTTAGTGTAGTGGTTTATTGAGTCTATAATGGAGTAATATCATTTACGTTTTTATAGAGGAGTGGTTATAGTTTATAAACCAGGATATAATATTACTTAATTACTTATGAACTTACTATAGTGTTGTGGTAGTTTTTGTAATCTGGTGGTTAAAGTAGATAGAAAGGATTTGATTTATTTACAAATTGTTCTTTAAGGTTTTTATTATGAATAGGAATACTTTTAGAATGTAATCTTCACTTAAGGTTGAAGAAAATTTAAATAAAAGGTATTAATAATGTTTTAAACCATTATGGCTTCATATTATTAATATTTAAGACTAATACTATTTATTAGACTTAATTGACTCATTCTAGAAATATTAACAAATTATATTTATCCTTATATGAATTTTAAACTAAGTAATTAAGTTTAAATTTGAGTTATTAAAATATTTGAATTTTTAATTAACTCAAAGTGAATATTATATTTTTTTAACATGTAGAGATTATTTTTGTGATCATTTTGGTATATTACATTTATTTTTGTCATTTATAAATAATAAGATATGATTTTTACAAGTCATATTACTTTATAATTACTTAATAAATAATGAATATTTAATTAAGTGAAATAATAATACATGATTATGGTTTTAAATTATAATTTTTATTTTTCTAAGATTTTTGGTCTTTTATTTATATTATTAACATTTACCATTATTAAAATATGAATTATCAAAGTTTTATTATTTTTAAACCTTTATTAAATAATATTTATTTAAATAATCATCATAATAATATTGGATAATAAGTTTAAGTTGTAGATTTTATTTTTCTACAAATTTTCATATATTATACATATTTTTCTGAATTACAAATCAAAAGTTATGAATTAAACAAGATTTAATTATTTATTTGATTTCTGGAATATTAATAATTAGGTTTATAACAATTTTTTATTTCTTAAACAGGAAATACTTTTTACACCACACCTACACTTAGCCTGATTAACTGACCAGTGGGCCTATGTCCACCTCAGTGCACAGGTTAAAGAAAATGCATTTGTTACCGACTGGTTGGCTACCCCAGGCAATGACATATGGGCCCTTGGCCATGTCACATGCCACGTGAGACAAAGACTGGTCAAACAGGGTACTGGGTCCAGGGTGGCGTCGGCGTGACGTAGCTATGGCGTCAGCACCACCACCGCCGTCAGTGGTTGGTCGCCGACGACGATCTATTGCGCCCTAGCAAACGAAATGAACCTAGTTCGAATCAGCGCAACCTGCTGAACCTTAAAGTGGCGCCGCCGCTCGGAAATAGTCATCGGAGCTTCAGCTCCGACGAGCTCCCACGGTCGCCGATGGTGACAGAAGGTGCGATAGTGTTTAACAACGAGATACGACAATTTAGGGATAATGGAGTGTTCATGAACTCACCCTGATGATGATAGAGAGGTCGGCAAGGACATGCGTGGTCGGAAACGAGTTCCCCGACGAGGATTCTGACGAACTACCGCGAAGAGGAACGGCAAAATTCAGCGTCTCCAGTGCTCCCCTTGATGCAAGATTCTACTTAGAGGATCTAAGGAGGACGGGGCTTCTCCATGGCTACTTGGAAGAGAGTGGGGAGATGCGGTTCGACGACGAGGTGTGGCTCCAGTGAGCTAGGGTTTCAGCCCCATTTGAATCAGAGAGGATAAGGAGGGATTGTGGATAGGGATTGAGGCAGGGCATCGCGGTGGCCTTCTTATCCCCCTCCGGAACGACGACAAGCATCTTGACGCACGGCTGACGACGATGACGACATCGGGCGGTGGCGAGCTCCTCCAGCGAGCTGCTTGTGTGCGTGAGGATGACGATGATGTAACTTTTGAGGAAAACCCCCTGGTGATTCTTTCAGCTCAACCCGCGGTCCTTCTTCAGTCCCACTTGTCAGTCACAGATGGAAACGAGCTGGGCTGGTTGCTGGGCCTTTGTGGGCTGCACCTAGCGACAGATAAAGAGAGAGGAGTTGGGCCACAACCAGGTCTTGTTTTCTTATGTGTTTTCCATTTTTTTCTATTTTCTATTTCCTTTTCAGATTTGAATTTAATTTATATTTTGAAATTTTGTTTGTAGAATTTATTTGCTGGATACTTGTAGTAATAATAAAATATATTTAGTATCTTTGGTGAACTTTTATTATATAATCTTTTAGATTTCTTTTATTTTCTCTATGTGAACCCCTTTAAATATTTTGTAGAAGCTTTCTTATTATTTTTCTTTCCTCTTTTAATCATGGATTTATTAAATGATATATTCTTATTTGTTTATAAAACTTAACTCTAGTTGGCTCATATTTTTGAATAGAATTTTTTATATGTATAATAATCCTATATCATTATTTGATGCATGAAATATAAAAGAAATTAATATGGTTATTACTACTTCCATTAATTTGGAAAATGGCAATGTATATATTATATTATGACAAACAAAGAAGTTTAGGGTTTTGAATTATGAATATTTACCCTAGGGTTTAGGGTTTTTAATGTACTTAGATTCCTTTATGGATGTGGTAAATATTTAATAACTAAACATATTGTTTTCTGTTTGGGATATTTGATGACATCACCTCTAGGACTAGAGAGTTATATTTAGAATGTTTTATAGAAAGGAATTGATAAATATACTCCTAAGCACATATAATTATGATGGTTAGGATTGATAGAGATGTGCTTATGTGATTTGTTATAGGAAAATATTCCTATAAAATGATATTAACATAACATGATGAATTAATAACCTAAAATGGATATTATACTTGGTTTAAGATTTAGAGTTAGTTGTTTAACAAGAATTTCTATTTTCCATTCTTCACCATCCTTGACCTTTAATTAAAGAATTCCTTTCCTAGATATAATACTTCTTCCTATCCATCTTCATAATTAGTATGATGAGCTTTACTTCACAAGAATGTTCTTATTCAACTTTTATTCTTCCAAACTCATGGATGAATCCAATGAGTTTGATACTAAAGTATTTCATAGTTTTCTCATATCCTTGCTTGGTTAATTCCACTACTCTACTGTTGATAACCATCAATCCAACAAGTAGTTCTTTCAAACTCCACTCATAATCTTCCTTAATCTCTTTCCTACTCAATCAATGGTGGATTACTCCACATTGATGAACAACAAATACTAAAATAAGTTCCATAAAAATTGATATGGAAAGAAAGATATATAGTGAATGGTCTTGACTTAATCTCTTTCCTACTCAATCTTACTTAAGAAGTAGGGTTAGGTATTACCATGATACTCATGGTATGTGCAGAGGAGATTAAGACATAGTTGTTAAATTCTTATTATTTATGTTATATCCTCAACTTGGTACTTATGAATTGTTGTGTTAAATATGATGATAGAATCCCTTCAGGATCAGATATTAGTTATTTAAGCAATGTATTATGAGTAGTATTTATTATATCTGATCTACCCTTAGATCAAATCATGTTTACCCAAATAAAGTTTTAGCAAAGGTTATATTGAAACTTATCACAGTCAACTTGACGATCTACTTCAATTTCATGAAGTTAAGAGAAGCTTCAATCACTTTGACATGTTTTGTTCAAAAGCGCGAAAATTATTCTGATTTTCTATGCATGAATGCAATGCACACATCTGGGTTCAGCTTATTTCTGAGCTCTAATACTGGGATGTTACAATAAGATATGGAATTTATAAGGTTTATTCATTTTCTAAATTATTTTCTAAATATGGATTTACTTTTTACACTCAGACTGGATCTACCCCAAGTCACAGACAGGTAGGGTCAGACCACGTTGGCATGCCACCTAGACGCGGACCAGTCAACTGGGTGGACTGGTCAAGGCTGGCGTCAGCTCGTCATCATGATGACGACAGCGCGGCTTCCACCGCCAGTGAATGGTCGCCGACGGCGATCCAGCGCGCGCCTACGAGCGTGGATGTGCTTATTCAAACCGCACGGATACGAGGATCCTCTCAGTACTCGCACCGCCACCTAATGGTCATCGTAGCTACACCAGCGACGAACTTCGGCGGCGGCGTGGTTGGGTCACTCGCGGACAGGGCGCTATGATGGTCGGGCGACGAATCGGAGAGGCCCATGAGATTCAGAGGCTCACCAGGAAGCTTGTAGAGGCTACAGCGAGGAGAGGCAGGCTCGGACAACGTCTCCATGGTTGACGGTGAGCGGTGGACTGAAGAGGTGGATGCGCGCGATTACGGCTTCCTGGCTCGATTCCTTCAACGCAAAGATGAAGTCCACCATGGCGGAGCTTGCGGCATCTTTAGTTGGCCTTAGGGCGGTCTCAAACGGCGACAACGACCAACTCCGGCGAGCTAGGGTTTCGGGATCTGAGAGGAGACAAAGAGGAAGAGGAAGAAATGGGGATAGGGATGAGGCAGGGTGTCGTGGTGGACTTCTTATCCTCCTCTAGGATGGCGGCGAGGATCTCCACGCAACGCTGATGACGGCAACGACATAGGGTGGCGGCGGTACTTCCAGCGAGCTGCTTGTGACGCACGAGGAAGACGACAGCGGACATTTGTGGAAAACCCCTTGGCAATTCTTTACTCTCAACCCGCGATCCCCTCTCTGGTCCCATCTGTCAGTCACCGGTGAGCCGTTGTGTGGCCGTGTGGGCCGAAGTGGGCTGCTATGGGCTGCGCGTGAGTAACAGATAAGGAGAAAGGAAGATGGGTTGCGTCCAGAAGCTGTCTTCCTCTATTTTTTTCTTTCTGTTTGTTTTCCTTTTTCTGTTTCATTTTTCATCTTTTGTATTTTTCATTTGTTTTTGGAATATTTCTTTATGGAAGTTCTTTGCTGAATACAAGCAGCAATAATAAGTTATTTAGAATCATTTTGTGAACTTTTATTACATAAAGTTATACTTCTTTATTTTCTTTACATATATATATACCTTTCCTTTTAGTAATGATAGGTTCTTTTCATATGAATTTATTTTATCTAATACCCATAAACTTATTAAAGAATGCATGACTATTAACTCATGAGATTTGATTCTCATTAACTTATTTTATTATTTTTTTTATATATATAGTGATCCTTCATTATTATTTGATACATAAAGTTTTAAGGAACTACTATGGTTGATATCATTCCCATGAATCTAGTAAATACCAAGGTTTATATTTTGTTATAACTAGCTGAAAGAACATTTCTTAATCCTTAGTGTTTTGTGTGTTAGATAACAATACCAAGGATCATTTAATGTGTGTTGAAGTGTTGCAGCTCTATTTGAGAATAAAGGGAAAAGGACTCTGCCTTTGGGGGCGGATAATCCGCCCCTCCCTTTGTCCAAGCAGCGAAGCCCTGTATGGGCGGAATTTTGGCTGGATTTTCCGCCCTGAGATAATCCGCCTCGGGGGGATAATCCGCCATCGCCAAGGCGCAAGCCCTAGAGAGGGGGCAGAATTTTGGCCGGACTTTCCGGTCTGGCCGGATAATCCGCCCCTCAGGGGGGCCGGATTATTCGCCCCCCAAGATCTTCACCAAGCTTCACCAAGGCGCAAGCCCCAGAGAGGGGGCGGAGTTTCCCCCGGAGAATCCGCCCTTGGGGCGGAGTTTTCCCTAGCTCGTCCAACTCAACATATAGTAACAAGAAAAATGCTAGTGTGGAAAAATAAGTGATCAAGGACATCACTACAAAGGACAAAGGTGTGCTTGATGAAGTCCTTGGCAAGCAAAGGTCAAATCATGGTAAAGAGGGACTTGGGTATGTCACCAAGTCCAAGAAGAAGAAAACCAAGAAGAACAAGACCAAGAATGTGCAATTAAAGACTAGCACTGCTGAGAAGGTCGTCACAAAAGACAAGACTAATAATATTGGTTTTGCAGGGTCTCACAATCCTAATTATGAACTCTTTTGTGATGACTATGGCGATGTTTATGCTTATTATGTTGGTCCTTTTGATGAATATATTGCTTGGTCTATTTGGGTCCCAAAGACCCTTGTTACTAACATGAAAGGACCCATTGAAAAATGGGTACCTAAAACCAAGAAGTAATTTTCTTGCAGGGCTATGCTTCCGGTGGGTCGAAATGGGTGCTGGATAGTGGCTGCACTAGTCATATGACCGGAAGCAAGGAGATCATCACGGAGATGCGTCCAAATCATGAAAATATCACAGTCTCCTATGGTGATAAGTCTAAATCTCAGGTATTGGGTCTTGGCAAGGTTGTGGTTGCCCACGATATCTCTCTCGTGGACGTCATGCTTGTTGAGACCCTTGGCTACAACCTTCTTTCTGTTCATGCCCTTGGCAAGATGGGTTTTGCTGTTTTTATCGATGATGATTTGGTGGTACTCTTATGGAGCAAGTCTCTAAAGGTCGCTTTTGTTGGATACGTCGAAAATGACCTGTATGTGGTGGACTTCTCGGGGAAAACCACTTCGGGTCCGATGTGTCTATTCGGAAAGGCCGACGTGGGCTGGCTATGGCATCGCCGTTTAGCCCATGTAACCTGAGAACTTTGCAAAGTCTCCAAAAGGGTGGCCACATCCTTGGACTAAAAGACAATGTCTCTTTTGCCAAAGGTCGTGTTTGCAGGGCTTGTGTTGAAGGAAAAATGCATGATTCTCCCCACAAGAGGAAGACTATTGTGTCATCAAAGAGGGGAATTACTTCATGTGGATTTATTCGGTCCTCCTTCTCATGCAAGTCTTGGTGGGAAGAAATATTGCTTGGTCATCGTCGATGATTACTCAAGATATACATGGGTATATTTTTTCAAGCTGAAAAGTGAGACTCAACAAACTATCATCGACTTTGCCAATGAAGTCCAACGTCAACACAATGTTCCCATCTTGGCAATTAGAAGTGACAACAACTCAGAATTCAAGAACTACACTTTAAACGAGTTTCTTAGCGAAGAGGGGATTATACACCAATATTCCGCTGCGTACACCCCTTAACAAAATGGTGTAGCCGAGAGGAAGAACCGGACTTTGATGGATATGGCAAGATCTATGCTAGCTGAATTCAAGTCTCCTTATAATTTTTGGGCTGAAGCCATATCCACTGCTTGTCACTCATCAAACCGGCTCTACCTTCTTAAGATCTTGGACAAGACCCCATATGAAATACTTACTGTAACAAACCCAACATCTCATACTTGTGGTATTCGGGTGTAAGTGTTTCTTTCTTATTAAAGGTGTCCGTTTGTCAAAATTTGAATCCAAGGCTTTAGAAGGTATTTTTGTTGGTTATGGTGCCGAATCCCACACTTATAGAGTCTACAACAAGCTCACTGGGATTGTTGTAGAATCTTGTAGTGTGGAGTTCGATGAAAATAACGGCTCCTTTGTAGGGCAAGTTGATGTTTGTGATGCAGATGTTGAAATACCCCAAGATGCCATAAGAAGACTGGCGTGGATTTTTCCGCCCCATTGAGGAACCCCTTGTGGCGGATCGGGAAGGACAATGCTCCACACATGTGGAGCCCTCATCTCAACAAGATCAACAAGCTCCTACTGTTGGAGACAATCCTGCACCAACACCACAATCTGCTGAAGACCATCTGTCCCCTGGACAAGCTGGTAGTCCCAGGCCGGACTATCCGCCCCCTCCAAGGGGCGGACAATCCGCCCCTGGCACTCCAACTCGTTCTAGAGGATCCGAAGGAGAAGTCAACAACTCTGAAGCTCCCAGGCCGGATTCTCCGGCCCCCAGGGGCGGATTATCCGACCCTGGGTCTCCAACTCCAGTCAGGCTTTCTCTGGAAGATGGTTTTGGTACTTCACCTCCCAGGCCGGATAGTCCGGCCCCTCCAAGGGGCGGATTATCCGGGCCTGAAGAAAATGTTCAGCAACAATCTTCTGGAAGTAACGGTGATCAAGATCAAGGGCAAGGCAGTAATCAAGACAAGGATACAACAATTGAATCCACTCCTCCTAGAAACAATAAGGACATTGAGGCTCGTCGCAAGGCTCGTGCTGATCGCAACCTTGAACTAAGAGGTCACACTCTTGACAAGGTTGTTGGTGATCTACGACGAAGGGTATCCACTAGAAGAGAGCTTGCAAGCTTCTGTGATCATCAAGCTCACATTTCCATGGTTGAACCAAAGAAGGTTTTTGATGCTCTTGAAGACCCCGATTGGGTTGTTGCAATGCATGAAGAATTAAACAACTTCGAACGCAACAAAGTTTGGAAGCTCGTAGAAAAGCCAAAGGATTGCCGCAATGTTATTGGCACCAAGTGGATCTTCAAGAACAAACAGGATGAAAATGGCATTGTTGTGAGGAATAAAGCACGACTCGTGGCTCAAGGATTCTCTCAAGTAGAAGGAATTGATTTTGGCGAGACCTACGCTCCTGTGGCTCGCCTTGAGTCCATCCGTATCCTTCTTGCATATGCAGCCCATCATAATTTTAAATTACAACAAATGGATGTTAAGAGCGCTTTCCTTAATGGTCCTCTACATGAGTTAGTATACGTCAAGCAGCCCCCGGGGTTTGAGGACCCCAAATTTCCGAACCATGTCTACAAACTCGATAAGGCGCCTATGGCCTTAAACAAGCCCCACGCGTGGTATGAGCACCTTAAAGAGCTTTTGCTAGACCGTGGATTCAAGTTGGGCAAATCGATCCCACTCTTTTACTAAGAAGGTTAATGGGGAGCTTTTGTATGCCAACTTTATGTAGATGACATTATTTTTGGCTCTACTAACCAAGCTTTTAACGATGAATTTTGAAGCTTATGACCCATGTGTTTGAGATGTCCATGATGGGTGAGCTCAGTTCTTTCTTGGATTTGAGATCAAACAACTTAGAGAGGGAACCTTTATTAATCAAGCTAAGTACATCCAATACATGCTCAAAAGGTTCAAGATGACGGATCTCAATGGCGTTATACCCCAATGCAAACAAAGTGTCATCTTGAGCTCAATCCCAAGGGTAAAGACGTGGATCAAAAGGTATACCGATCCATGATCGGCTCTCTCCTTTACCTTTAGCATCTAGGCCCGATATCGTGTTAAGTGTAGGAGTGTGCAAGGTACCAAGCCGCTCCTAAAGAAAGCCACTTAGTGGTAAGCGTTTAATCTTCCGATATTTGGTTCATTCCCCAAATTTTGGGTTATGGTATCCCAAGGGTTCAAGTTTCTCTCTATGTGGTTACACTGATTCAGATTGGGCTGGTGACAAAATGATAGGAAATCAACCTGGTGCATGCCAATTCTGGGCAGGTCTCTAGTGTGTTGGTCATCAAAGAAATGTAATTGTATTTCACTCTCAACCGCCAAAGCTGAATATGTTGTTCTGCAAGTGCTTGTACTCAATTGTTATGGATGAGGCAAACTTTAAAGGAATATGGTGTCAATTGTGACAAAGTGCCTCTTTTATGCGACAATGAAAGTGCTATCAAAATTTCTTACAATCCTGCAAAGATACAAGAACAAAACATATAGAGATTCGCAACCACTTTATTCGGGATCATGTTGCTCGTGGAGATATTGCTCTATCCTTTGTGAGCACGAAGAACCAACTTGCTGATATTTTCACGAAGCCTCTTGATGAAGCAAGATTTTGTTATTTGAGGAATGAGCTAAATATCATAGATTCAAGGAGCTTGGCTTGACTACCCTTGCACACTCACTTGCTCTTATTCATGTATTTGGTTTAGATGCGGGCATAGACATAGGGGGAGTGTGGTCCTAATTGATTGGGCCAACCCTCCCCCCATAATGCCGAAAGCAAGTCAAATCATTTCCCTTAATATCATTTTGTGATATGTGGGTCATCGATGAGCATTGGTTTTGAACTCAAGATACATCTTCGCGGTGTTATGCCATGCGCTCCAACATGGTGGCCTCGGCCACCGCCCTCTTCCTTAAGAAGAGTTGGTTTTTCATGGGTCCCGTTGGATTTTCTTGCATATCTCTTGTTCTTATGGAAAACACACTCAAATTTGGCTTTTGATTGATTTGATTCTTGCAAATTTGGGTGTGTAGTACCATCTCAGTTTGATGCTTACTTGGTTCCAGCGGAACATTCGCGCTAGCATCGCTCTTCTTCCTTTTTGGCGTTTCGATGCCAAAGGGGGAGAAGTAGTTCTATTAGGTCTCGTGGATTTGCAAGGGTCGGGCATAAGCTCTTCGATTTTAGTCGTTTTTATTTGCTTGCTTGTGCCTTTTCTAGCGTGAACTCATTTGCTATTTGTGTTTGTCTATGTAAGACTATGTAGTACTCCACTATGTTTGGTATTCATGGAATTCTGGATTTATCTATCATGGACCCCATGGAATTCTGGAATTATGGAGCATATTTGTTGGCATATGGATTCATGGGAGTATCTATGTATGCCTTGGCTATATTCATATTCCGGTGGTATGACATTTTTCTCAAACCTTAAAGTAGTGTTCTCCCTAGTGTGTGTATTTGTATTCAAATACAAATCTCCCTAGTGTGTGTATTTGTATTCAAATACAAATCTTAAATATGCACACATCTAGGGGGAGCGTCTTTCTTTATTTAAGGTGGCATTTGCCGGTTTTATTGCAAATCCTAGTATTGTCATCTAACACCAAAAGGGGGGAGATTGAAAGAACATTTCTTAATCCCTAGTGTTTTGTGTGTTAGATAACAATACCAAGGATCATTTAATGTGTGTTGAAGTGTTGCAGCTCTATTTGAGAATAAAGGGAAAAGGACACTGCCTTTGGGGGCGGATAATCCGGCCCCACCAGGGGCGGATAATCCGCCCCTCCCTTTGCCCAAGCAGGCGCAAGCCCCAGAAGGGGGGCGGAATTTTGGCCGGATTTTCCAGCCCCGCCGGATAATCCGCCCCTCAGGGGGACCGGATAATCCGCCCTCCTGCTCATCGCCAAGACACAAGCCCTAGAGAGGGGCGGAGTTTTGGCCGACTTCTTTCTGGCGGATAATCCGCCTCGGGGCGGATTATCCGCCCCCAAGATCTTCACCAAGCTTCACCAAGGCGCTAGCCCGGAGAGGCGGAGTTTCCTCGAGAATCCGCCTGGCGGAGTTTTCCCAGCGGATAATCCGCCCCAAAGTTGTGCAATGGCCAGATCTGGGAGGTATTTAAGCCAGCCATCCCCTCCTGCGTAACTCTTGATTCATCTCAAAAAAGACCAGATCAGATCTGAAAGCTTCATCCAAGAGTGCTCCACCTAGATCCACCCAAAGGCCCCATACCTTGGGGAATCGAAGGAGGAGAACTCGATCTTCATCATCAGCAATCAAGCGCTTCATCTT
Organism: Avena insularis; assembly: GCA_023614405.1. Taxonomy (NCBI): domain Eukaryota; kingdom Viridiplantae; phylum Streptophyta; class Magnoliopsida; order Poales; family Poaceae; genus Avena; species Avena insularis. The sequence continues at coordinate 144,509,887 of CM042697.1, forward strand.
CTCTCCATTCATTTGGAGAACCTCCGATCTAGTATTTCTTCCAAATATCTAGATCCTCGTTTTTGTTTATATTGATAAACCTTGTTCTTGTGGCAGCTTGTTGTCATCTCGGGAGCCCCCAATTCGGTTGTGGGTGTGTTCCCCGATAGTGTTGTAAAAGGCACCGGTTCCCGCCTCGAAGGGATCCAATAGTGGAGAAGGTGGATCAGGCCTCTCGTGGCGAGATCCATCGGAGAATAGGGTGAGGCCTATTGTGCGTGGTGGTCTTAGAACCGCCCACCCCTCCAACGCAGATGTACTTCCCTTAACAAGGAAGGAACTGCGGTAAAACAAATCCCTGTGTATCCGCGTGCTCCACTACGGTTTCCTCGCTCCTCTTTTACGTGCTTAGTAGTTAGGGTTACATATTGGGAAATAATCGTAGTTGCATATCTAGAGAATTTACTTTGTGTCAAGCCTAAAATGGAAAAAGTATTAAAAATTGGTTAGCACCTATTCACCCCCCCTCTTGGTGCCCATACGATCCATTTCACCAGCATAAGAGTTAGGGTGTGAATTGTAAATGCTTACCCTATGGTTTAGGGTTCTTAATATATTTATATTCTTTTGTTGATGCGAAAAAAGATTAATGGCTAAACACATTGTCCATATGTTTGTGATTTATAATGATATCACTATTTAAAGTAAAATAGTGGGATTGTTTTCTAGGCTAACTTATGAGAAAGAATTGATAAAGATAGTTCCTAAGTACCTATGATAATGATGATTGAGAATGACAAAGATGTGCTTAAGTGAGTTAATATAGGAAAATACTCCTATAAAGCATTGGGAAATAAGATGATAGATCAATTATATGAAATAGATATTATGTTTGGTTAAATATTTATGGTTTAGGTTTACCAAGAATTCCTATCTTCCATAATTTCACAATCCTGGACTTCTGATTAAGGAATTCCTTTCCTAGATATACTACTTCTTCATATCCATCATCACTTGTTAACATGATGAGCTTTACTTCACAAGAATATCCTTATCCACCTTTTATTCTTCTAATTCCATTTATAATTCCAATGAGCTTGACACTGAAGCTTTTATAATATTCTCATATCCATACTTGGTTATATCAAACTATTCTACTATTAATAATCTCCAATCTAACAAGTGGTTACTTCTAACTCCATTCATACTCTTCCTTAAGCATCCATCACTAACATTACTCCAATGGATGTATACATCAAACTACTTCACCTCAAGTGCTTACTATTTCCAAAGAGGAAAATACTACATCTTTAATCCAATGTTGTTCTAACATCATCTTAATCATACTATCTTATATTTACTTTAGTCCAGTATCTTATATTCAAGCTTCACATCATATCATGGTGACTTATCATGGCTATCTTAGACTAACATATTTATACTATGGTTCAATCATGTTTTATCCACCAATGTCACTTATACATAATATAAGCATTCAATCTTGGTGATTAAGGCATGATCATTATAATCCTTTGATCCTTTATGGTTTAGGTTTCTAGTTGGCTAATCAAGGCTTTCATCCATACAACATTACAATTGTATTATAATTATCTTCTGTTTATCTCAATTGGATTAAGAGATATAATTCATTGACTATACCTACTTGATCCAATAGGATTACTCCTGGTAACTTGCTTCAGGGTTCATCCTTGTAATCTTCTTTGTTACCATATTGATTTGATTTTCTTCAATCACTCCCATCCTAAAGATGATATCTAATACTAGCATTACTATTTACCTCTTCTTACTTCTTTCTTTATAGGCCTTAAGTGAATGCTATGATATGATCAAGAGTTGATAGATTAAGAATTGGTGAATCAATAGTTGATTACTCAACATTACTGAACAACAGATATTGAGATAAGGTTCATTAGAGATGATAAAGATTGACAAGTTTTTTATTTAAAAGCGCGAAAATTATTCAGATTTTCTATGAATGAATGCAATGCACACACCTGGGTTCAGCTCATTTCTAAGCTCTAATGTTGGGATGTTACAGACTCTCCCCCTTCAAATAAACTTCGTCCTCGAAGTTCGTATACTCTCACGTTTCTGAATGAGGAATTGACTTGTGTTGGTTACGACATTTCTCAACTCCATGGTAACCTCAAATCGTAATAATTGCATTATTCCATATCCAGATCCTTTCCTTGAATTCTCACCATACTTGGCAATCTTTAACTTGTTATCTTATCACTCCAAAGTTTTTCTACTATCCTTTTGTAGGGATATGTCCTTATTATAAACTCCTTAATTAGTGGTCTTTTCTTTAGTTCATTTTCCTAATTAGGTATCCTAATCCAACTTCTTTACTTGATCATCAAACTTTCTTATTATTCTATATAGGGTCTAGGAAGTCTCACTAAAACATGATTTTTAAATTCTATTAGACAATAGTTGAAGTTAAAAGACTAATCTTTGATTTATTATTGTATGGTTTATACTGGCAATCCTTCCAAGATTGGATTTGAACTCATTTAGTCCATACGCATTGGAATTTCTTGTTCCTCTATACTTGTCCAATTTGATGTGCTTTGCTCCCTCTTAAGCATCATTTAAGAGTTGTTTTTATTAAAATGAGTCTATTGGAATTAGTCTATTCTGCCACCTTCAAGCTTTTACCTTATCAAGTTTTAGATAATCTTTTGCTATCACCTTAAGTACTTCTTCAACTACCTTTTACTAATTAGTTTAAGGTTTGAGTACTACTATCTTTCATCCAAACTTACTTCTAAGAGTACTTTTATAATGATGACTTCTTTTAACCTTATGAAAATAAGTCTTAATGTTATGGTCGGGTAGTCCTTCTTCTACAAACTTTATTCGGAGAGTCAAATAATGATACTTTCATTTCTAATATTTACTCTCCCCCTTAGGGTTTTGTAAGATCCCTCCTTTGTAAAGGAAAAGGATCCCTGTGATTGTAATGCTAGTCCCTGGATCATTGCTAGCATCCACAGTTTAAGATGAAGTACACAGATACAAAGGTCATTTATTACATCCATTCCAGAGATAAAACATAGTCTTTTACATCTCAAGGCCACAGGCCTAATACAAGAGTTTGGAATACGTAAATAAACATAAGTCTTCATCTTCATGTGCCACAGGCAAACATGTTGAGTGTAGACTCATGACACCTAATCATCGTCGGAGTAACCTGCAACATCACAAGTTACAGCCACAGTGGGTCAATACTTTGGAATAGTATTGGCAAGTGATACCTTAGTAAATTTTAAGTGGACTATATTACTATATGCATTTTGGCTAAGTGTAGCTTGGCTTGCTTGCTCAAAATAGGTTTTTCCTATTAGTTGAAATCACTAAGTTTTTCTTTGTCAAAAACTTTTCCCAAGAAACCATCAATAGACATTGAGGTCCTTTACCCTTGTTCACCCACAAGTTTTTACTTAGAAGTTGGAGTGATGAGATTCTTGATAGCTTCCATGTCTTGATGCTCAAGTTGTCCATTGCCATGGACTTGGCTAAGTACTTAGATTTTTCCATCTGCAGAGGTTGTGCACTTTCCCCACCAGACTTGGTTTCCCAAGACAGGACCTTTCAGAAGCCTTTCCTTAGACCAAATGGACGCGCTCCAACCTATCATTCCCACTACCACCAACTGTCCAAATGGCTAAGTTCTAGCAACCTATGGTCCAGGCAGAGCCCATATTTCCAAGTGGCTGCACTATAAGCTTCTAAACACTTGGCCTCTAAAATCCCTTTATTCCTGGGTGGCATACCACAAGTGAGATACACAAGGTAAACCATGTCCATGGACCTTGTGTAACCACTCAACCAAAATCCACCAATCAAGTCCCATTCTACCCAGGTGATTCATTGACTTAGTTGTTTTATTAAGAAAAACATAAGTCCAAAGACTTAGAAATATTTTCATCATACCATGTATATACTTTACCAACCCTTGTTTGCTACTAGCTAGGCTAAGCATGGCATAGTAACTTAACTTAGAAATTCCCTAGCAATTCTACAACTACTTAGGATTTCCCAACATGGCATTTGGCAAAAATAGTAACACATGCAAGACTTAGAAAAAATATTTCTAATGCTTGTATGAAATATAGGGATGTAAATATTCATGAAGTACCACTTGCCTTGGTAGTGGGGAGAGTAGCACTCTTCACAATCACAATCACTAGCACCCAAGTCTACACAAAAATGGTAGCACAAAATTACACACAATTCATATACAAACATAAATATATGCATGCATGCAAAATGCTAAATGATGATTTTTTTAAAACCCAACCAATCAAGTGCATAGTACTGAATCATAACCAAGTCAAAAACTTGCTAAAACAAGTTTATTTTACTCCAAAACAATTTTCTAAACAATTTCTATACTCAAAAAAGTCCTAAACAAGTTTTTGCAAAAGAAACCATTTTAACAGAACCTAAACTTTAAACACATTGCATAAACAGAAAGGGCTTGTCTCCCTGATTCCAACGGTATAAAATTTGCAAAAATCTAACGTGGAAATCAAAAGTTATAGCCTAATCAAATTTGAATCCAAATCTGTTTTAAATTTTGTTTTAAACTTAAACCCTAGCAACATGTCTTAATTTTACTGGCGCGTACCGCTTCGCACCGGATCATGCACGCGAGCCGTAGGATCTAAGTGGCGATGCACGGTTCAGATCGAAACATAACGGTTCGATAAGTGGACTAATCCTACGCGCTGGATCTGGATCTGACGGCTACAATTCATCTGACTAAAACTGAGCGGCGCTAGCGGCGGCGACTGGCGGCGGCACGTCTGTCAGCGGCGGCGCTGGCGTTCTAGGTCGCGCGGGAGTGGGGGAGGAGGCTTACCAGAACCACAGGGCGCTGCTGATGCTCAAGGTGGCGATGGCTTGGGAAGGGGCGCATGAGGTCGTCGGAGATTCCTCGCCGGAGTTCGCAAACGCGTCGGGTGCGGCTGTCGTCGATGTTGGCGAGGTTCTACGTCGCGCTAAGTAAAAAGGAAGGCACTGTCAGATGCGCAAGACGATGGGGATCCTAATCGTATCATTCAGAGGGCAAGGGGCGGCTGGTACTTACGGGGAGAGGTCACCGGAGTTCGTGCAGAGAGCGGCGGCGCTCGATCGAAGTCGTTGCCGAAGCTACAGATCATGCGAGAACAAAAGGGGCGTGTCAGTAGATGCGCAAGGACTTGCTGAGCTTGATAGCATGAGGCAGGAACAGAGGGGAACACGGAGCTCACCAGAATTCGTCGGCGCGGTCGTCGGAACAGCGGCGGCGTCGAGCGAGTTGTGGGCAGCCTGGTGGCATGGAGGGGGAATTGGTTGAGGGGAAATGGTCGCGAGAGAGTGGGGATTATATAGCCAGAGGCTCGACAGGAAACGCCCAGGGAATCAATGCCATTTACCTCGCGGAATCAAAGCAGCAACGGGCAGCGGCGGAGTTCGTGCGCGGGATTTGGGGAAGACGACGATGACGTGGAGAGGGCCCACTCGTCAGCGAAACACGCAGAGAGAAAGTGGGGTCTGGGTGTCAGCGATCAGTGCAAGGCGTCTTGAGAGAGAGAGGGAGGCCGGGTGGGCTAGCTGGGCCGGTTCTGCTGTTGGGCTAGAATAGGAGCGCCTGGCCTTTTTCTTTTCTTTAATCCTTTTCTTTTTTCCAGGATGAATTTTAGGAATGGTTTTCAAATGAATTCAAACTCTTTTTGAATTCAAATATTTTTGGGATTTTTGCAGTGTGCAACAGTCTCAATTCTAGGCATAAAACCAAGTGGTCACTTTGAAAAAGGCTTGGTCATTTTTGGAGAAACAAAATAACAGGGACTTTGCACTTGATTTGCAAATGTTTGAAAAAGGTTTTTGAAACCATTTCCATTTTGTAAAATTTGGTTCAAATTGCACACTCAACCCATTCAACAAGGGAGACAAACAATCTAGGTTTAAAACATTTAAACTCTCAAATGGGGATGGCCATTTGATTCAAGTTTGCTCACATAAAATGATAGAACCATGTGCTTCTGTTTTCTTGAAATGAGTTTGAAATTGATCTCAATTCTATATGCATGCATGAATGATATGCAATCTTTGAAATCATGATTTTAGGGATGTTACAAATCTAACCCCCTTAAGGTGAATCTCGCCCTCGAGATTCGGATTGGCTAGCAAAATAGGTGAGGGTGGTCCTTCCGAAGATCATCTTCTCTTTCCCATGTTGCTTCCTCTTAGGAATGATGATCCCACTGCACTTTGCAAAATTTGATAGTCTTTGTCCTTGTGACTCTTTCTGCAGTCTCAAGAATTTTGATAGGTTTCTCTTCATAAGTGAGGTAACTTTCTAGTTGCACTTCCTCCAAAGGTATAGTATCCTTCAAAGAAGTTTCTTCCATTTCTGGGTGACACTTTTTAAGCTGACTCACATGAAACACATTATGGACAGCCGACAGAGATTCTGGCAATTCAATTTCATAGGCAACTTCTCCTTTGCGACTCAAAATCTTGAATGGCCCAACATATTTTGGTGCCAACTTTCCTTTGACTCCGAATCTCTTCACTCCACGAAGTGGTGATATTCTAAGATAAGCTCTATCACCAACTTCATAGGTGACTTCTCTACGCTTAGGATCTGCGTAGCTTTTCTGTCGAGACTGTGCTATCTTCAACCTGTCCTTAACCAATTTGACCTTCTCTTCGGCTTCTTTGATAAGATCTGGCCCGAATAAACTTATTTCCCCCACGCCATTCCATAACAATGGGGTGGTACACTTTCTCCCGTAGAGAAACTCAAACGGTGCCATCTCAATGCTGGCTTGATAACTGTTGTTATAAGAAAATTCTGCGTAAGGCAGACTTTCATCCCAACTTGCTCCATAGTCTAAGGCACACGCCCTCAACATGTCTTCAAGAATTTGATTAGTCCTTTCCGTTTGTCCATCGGTTTGAGGATGAAAAGCAGTACTGAATTCCAACCTCGTTTCCAATGACTCATGTAGCTGTCTCCAAAAATGGGAAGTGAATTGAGTTCCCCTATCAGACACAATACTCTTGGGCACTCCATGTAGACATACAATTCTACTCATGTAGATTTTGGCTAACTTAGCACTTGTATAGGTTGTCTTCACCGGTATGAAATGATCCACTTTAGTTAGGCGATCCACTACTACCCATATGCAATCATATCCTGATCTGGTCCTTGGTAATCCGGTAATGAAATCCATACCAATCTTGTCCCACTTCCAATCAGGAATAGGTAGTGGTTGAAGCAAACCTGCTGGTTTCTGATGCTCCGCTTTCACTCTACTACACACATCACACAAAGCAATATGTTCGGCGATGTCCCTCTTGAGATTATTCCACCAAAATGTTTCTTTCATGTCCATGTACATTTTGGTGTTACCCGGGTGAATGGAATACGGAGAGTTGTGTGCTTCCTGCAAAATTAGTTTCCGCAACTCCGGATCTTGTGGAACACAGATACGTTTCCCATGCCATAAAGTACCCTGTTCGTCTTCATGGAAACTTTTAGCTTTCCCTTGGCCAATCTTTTCCTTAATCTCTTCAATTTCCTTATCAGTCTTCTGAGCTTCTCGGATCTTGTCCAACAAAGTGGGTTGAACATCCAAAGACATGAGATGTCCTTCGGGCACAATCTCCAATCTGAGTTTTCTGAATTGGGTACACAAATCATCTGGCAATTCTCCTTTGGTAAGGCCATTCACAAATACCTTACGACTTAGAGCATCTGCTACAACATTTGCTTTACCGGGGTGGTATTGCAAACTTAAGTCATAGTCCTTGATAAGCTCTAACCACCTTCTTTGTCTCATATTAATTTCCTTCTGGGTGAAGATATACTTCAAACTTTTGTGATCCGTGAACACTTTACAACGCTTTCCCAAAAGGTAATGTCTCCATGTTTTGAGTGCATGGACAACAGAGGCTAACAATAAATCATGAGTAGGGTAGTTCACCTCATGAGTTTTGAGTTGTCTCGAGGCATAGGCCACAACTTTACCGTCTTGCATAAGTACTGCACCCAAACCTTGATGAGATGCGTCACAATATACTTGGAAATCCTTTTCCAAGTCTGGCAGACACAAGACTGGTGCTGTCACAAGTCTCTTCTTCAACTCCTGAAAGCTGACTTCACAACCTTCAGACCAAGCAAACTTCTTATCTTTCTTTAACAATTCAGTCATGGGCTTGGCTACCTTAGATAAATTCTCAATAAACCTTCTGTAGTAACCTGCTAAGCCAAGGAAACTACGAACTTCTTTCACGGACTTGGGAGATTCCCATTCAGTCACAGCTGAAACTTTAGCAGGATCAACTGCTACACCATCCTTTGTCATTACATGACCAAGAAAACCAACTTCCTCTAACCAGAACTCACACTTGCTGAATTTGGCATAAAGCTTATGCTCTCTTAACTTCTCAAGTATCAAACGCAAATGTCCTTCATGTTCTTCTTTGCTCTTGGAGTAGACTAAGATGTCATCGATGAAAACAACAACAAACTTGTCAAGGAATTCCATGAACACTTTGTTCATCATACTCATGAAGTATGCTGGAGCATTGGTCAAGCCAAAAGGCATTACGGTATACTCATACAATCCATACCTTGTGGTGAATGCTGTTTTAGGTATGTCTTGTTCTCTTATCTTGAGTTGAAAGTAGCCTGACCGGAGATCAACTTTTGAGAACACACATGCTCCTTCTAGCTGATCAAACAAGTCATTGATTCTAGGCAAAGGATATTTGTTCTTGATATTTACCTCGTTGAGTGAACGGTAATCTATGCATAACCTTTGGCTTCTATCCTTCTTCTCCACGAACAAAACTGGGGCTCCCCAAGATGAAGAACTTGGTTGAATAAATCCTTTCTCGAATCGTTCTCCTAGTTGCTTCTTGAGTTCTTTCAGTTCATCAACCGACATTTTATATGGTCTCTTTGCTATTGGTCCGCACTGTACCAAATCTATCAAATTCCACATCTCTATCTGGTGGCATTCTGCGCTTCTTCCGGAAATACATCCGGATACTCACTCACAATTGGTACACTGTCCATGCTAACCCCTTAAGAGAATTTAGCTTACTTCCTTTAGATTCAAAGTTGGACTTGAATTTAATCCGTTTTCTTTCCGGGGTTGTGAGTGCAACAGTACGATTAGCACAATCTAGTACTCCTTCATACTTAGCCATCCAATCCATTCCCAATATTACGTCCAGTCCTTGGGAATCTAGGATTATCAGACTCACTGGGAATTTATGTTTTCCAAACTCTATTACTAGATCCCGGCATCCAAGACTTACTATCATATCTCCACCCGGAGAACTAACTTTTATTGGACACCCAATGTTTTCAGTTGGAAACCCATTTCTATCAACAAATGCTTTTGATATGAATGAATGCGATGCTCCAGTATCAAAAAGAACAAATGCTGGAATAGAATTGAGTCTGAACTTACCAGCAACAGCGTCAGGCTCCTCATAGACCTCCTCCACACTGATGTGGTTCACTTGTCCTTTCTGGAAAGGATTGGGCTTGACATGTCCTTCAACTTTCTTTTCGGGGCACTCATTTACATAGTGTCCCATCTTCTTGCATTTGAAGCATTCAACCTGACTGATGTCCCTCTTAGCAGGCTGACTTCCACTTCCACTACCATTTCCACTTTGGTGGCTCTTATGTCCACTCTTGTGGTTCTTGTACTTGTCATTGTCATGACTGCGATGATGCTTGTTGTCATGACGGTTGTGGTTGTGGTGCTTGTTGAATTTCCCATGCTTGTGGGATCCTGAGCTCATTGTCATCATAGTGAGATCGTTTGTGAGACGATCCCGAGCTGTGCTTGTCGGAGTGCTTTCTCTTTCTACTCTCGACTTGCTTCATTTTGTTCTCCAATATTGCAGCCTTGTCACAGAGCGACTGATAAGTGGGAATGTATGCCACAACCAATTGCAGATTTAGCTCATCATTCAAGCCTTTCAGAAAATTTTCCTTTCTCTTGGCATCCGTGTCAACTTCATCCGGTGCATAACGCGCCAGATTGTTGAACTCTTCAATGTATTCAGCCACTCTGCGGTGGCGCTGCTTCAGATTGTGGAACTCTTTCTTTTTTAGGCTCATTATTCCTGATGAGATATGAGCAGTGCGAAAGCCATCCTCAAAGATAGCCCAAGTCACCTCATCTATAGGAGTGGTGATTTGGAAATTGTCCCACCAAGTGGCGGCTGGCCCTTCCAGCAGATGTGCTACAAATCTGACCTTTTCAGCATCCGTGCAGCCCACGGTTACTAAGTCCTTGTTTACAGAACGTAGCCAATCATTAGCCACCATGGGATCAGTCGTCCCCGAGAACTTAGCTGGCCTCAACCTCAAGAATCTGGTGAGCATATCAAAGCCCGGAGGGTTGTTGTTGTTGTTATTGGGGTTGTTGTTGTTATTGTTTTGGTTCTGGATGAATGTTGTCATCATCTGCATTAGCTGTGTTTGAGCAGTCATCATTTGCTGCATTTCTGGAGTGATGTTGTTGTTGGGGTTGGGGTTTGCACGACGGGGAGGCATCTATGGTTTGTTCAAATAGAGATAAGAATGAGATACCCATAAATGTTTTCATGCACATTACATCACATAATCAAACACAAGCCTGCAACCAAGAGATAAAAGTTCAACAACAAGATGACAAGTTCACAAAGTAAAACACACAAGTAGCAAGCCATCCACATGTCGGATGGTCCAATAACAAGTTCTCAAATAACAAGTACGATAATAAAAGATAAACGAGTAGTCAAGTCTACTCATCAACATCAATCTCCTCCTCGACAAAGGTAAGACCTGCGTTCTCCATCGCGGTCTTGTTCTCCTCAATGGTAGTGGTCAAGGACTCTATCTTGGCATTGAGAGCCCTCTTCTGGGAACGAAGTCTCTCTATCACCGTCTGCTGCTGCTCTAGCTCGAAGTCCTTGGACTGCAGTTCTTTAGTCATGTCCCGGATCTTCTTGTTCCTATCCTGGACACGTTTCTCCTGACTCTTGAACTTCCTGTCCTGGGTCTCGAACTTCGCCTCCATTTCCTTGACTATCTCTGGCCCCGTCGCCAAGAGCTTGTCCTTCTCGCCGGTTGCACTGGAGCTCGTCATTCGAAAGCATGACATTGGTCCTGTCCGTGTCCACGTGCCTAATGAGAGACTCTAAGTCCTGGAGATACAGACGTATCGGCTCTGCTGCGTCCCTCGAGTTGTCCTCGAAGTCGATGGACTCTCCGTCCTCATCACGTCTTCCGAAGACGTGGAAGTGAGTGCCTCTAACCTGTCGGGAGTGTCGTCCTAGCAGACGTCCTATCGTGTCTGCATAACTACCTCCATGCCTCTCTCCCCGCCATCGTGCATAAGCTTGAAGACGATGGCCTCCGTAGTAGGCCTGGCTCAAGCGTCCGGCTGGTTCACCTTGAAGCCCTGAGGTCCTTCCTCTCGAACTTGGTGAGTGGATGCACCATGATGGTGGGAAGAGGGAGATTGAGCAAAGTGGTAAGCTCAACGATACGAGGACCAAAGCGGGTAACCTGGAACTCCTCAACAGTGCTGATGGTAATAGGCATCTATTTATAAGATAGAAAAGTTAGAACAACACAATTCAAGATAAAACAAAAGTCCAATCAACACATACATATTCTTGGAAAGCAAAATCACACAAGTCATGCATACATGAATCCATTACATCAAACAAGGTCCAATCTTATTTAAGGTATCATTTTGGAAAATAAGGTGATAGGTGGTGGTCCAACTAACGAAGTACGTTTACAATCCTATCTCACTGGATCTGTTGGCTAACACAATGTTCCTAGAAGCAATCAGCCTATCTTGCTCACATGATTCCATCAGTAAGTCTATAATATCTCCTCTTAAGGTTTGGTTGGTAGCTTCCAACTCTTGGGTAAGTTCCTTCTCTTTCATCAAGTCTTTTTGGAGGTTGAGCATTCTGCACTTGACTCTAGCACTAAGTTCTTTGATAGTCCTCCAAGCTGCTTCTCTTGCTGACTCAAAGAATGTGGTGTGCACCACAGTGTTGGTGTACATGCAGAATTCTGTTTCCTTGTGGTTGTCTTCCTTGTTTTTGTACAAGTGAAGTTGCACCCACCAGTACTCAACTCCTTCATCCATCACTGGAAAGCCTTTGTACACAGTTGCACCATGTATTTCCATTGCCACCATGAGGTCCTTGAGAATTTTGGGAAACTCAGTCTCACACTTCAAGGTCATGGTCATGAGTGGTCCTTTCCTTACGGCTTCGTTGATGGAGTTCATCTACAAATAGAGATGAGAATGAGAAGATTAGAAAAGTTTACGAGAAGAATAGACAAGTGTAGAAGTAATTGAAAATTTTTCCTTAGTGGTTTCCAATCCTAGGGTCATAATCCTACAGGCAACACAGTGCTCTAATACCATCTGTAAGATCCCTCCTTTGTAAAGGAAAAGGATCCCTGTGATTGTAATGCTAGTCCCTGGATCATTGCTAGCATCCACAGTTTAAGATGAAGTACACAGATACAAAGGTCATTTATTACATCCATTCCAGAGATAAAACATATTCTTTTACATCTCAAGGCCACAGGCCTAATACAAGAGTTTGGAATACGTAAATAAACATAAGTCTTCATCTTCATGTGCCACAGCAACATGTATGTGAGTGTAGACTCATGACACCTAATCATCGTGAGTAACTCGCAACATCACAAGTTACAGCCACAGTGGGTCAATACTTTGGAATAGTATTGGCAAGTGATACCTTAGTAAATTTTAAGTGGACTATATTACTATATGCATTTTGGCTAAGTGTAGCTTGGCTTGCTTGCTCAAAATAGGTTTTTCCTATTAGTTGAAATCACTAAGTTTTTCTTTGTCAAAAACTTTTCCCAAGAAACCATCAATAGACATTGAGGTCCTTTACCCTTGTTCACCCACAAGTTTTTACTTAGAAGTTGGAGTGATGAGATTCTTGATAGCTTCCATGTCTTGATGCTCAAGTTGTCCATTGCCATGGACTTGGCTAAGTACTTAGATTTTTCCATCTGCAGAGGTTGTGCACTTTCCCCACCAGACTTGGTTTCCCAAGACAGGACCTTTCAGAAGCCTTTCCTTAGACCAAATGGACGCTCCAACCTATCATTCCCACTACCACCAACTGTCCAAATGGCTAAGTTCTAGCAACCTATGGTCCAGCAGAGCCCATATTTCCAAGTGGGCACTATAAGCTTCTAAACACTTGGCCTCTAAAATCCCTTTATTCCTGGGTGGCATACCACAAGTGAGATACACAAGGTAAACCATGTCCATGGACCTTGTGTAACCACTCAACCAAAATCCACCAATCAAGTCCCATTCCACCCAGGTGATTCATTGACTTAGTTGTTTTATTAAGAAAAACATAAGTCCAAAGACTTAGAAATATTTTCATCATAGCATGTATATACTTTACCAACCCTTGTTTGCTACTAGCTAGGCTAAGCATGGCATAGTAACTTAACTTAGAAATTCCCTAGCAATTCTACAACTACTTAGGATTTCCCAACATGGCATTTGGCAAAAATAGTAACACATGCAAGACTTAGCAAAAATATTTCTAATGCTTGTATGAAATATAGGGATGGAAATATTCATGAAGTACCACTTGCCTTGGTAGTGGGGAGAGTAGCACTCTTCACAATCACAATCACTAGCACCCAAGTCTACACAAAAATGGTAGCACAAAATTACACACAATTCATATACAAACATAAATATATGCATGCATGCAAAATGCTAAATGATGATTTTTTTAAAACCCAAACAATCAAGTGCATAGTACTGAATCATAACCAAGTCAAAAACTTGCTAAAACAAGTTTATTTTACTCCAAAACAATTTTCTAAACAATTTCTATACTCAAAAAAGTCCTAAACAAGTTTCTGCAAAAGAAACCATTTTAACAGAACCTAAACTTTAAACACATTGCATAAACAGAAAGGGCTTGTCTCCCTGATTCCAACGGTATAAAATTTGCAAAAATCTAACGTGGAAATCAAAAGTTATAGCCTAATCAAATTTGAATCCGAATCTGTTTTAAATTCTGTTTTAAACTTAAACCCTAGCCACGTGTCTTAATTTTACTGGCGCGTACCGCTTCGCACCGGATCACGCACGCGAGCCGTAGGATCTAAGTGGCGATGCATGGTTCAGATCGAAACATAACGGTTCGATAAGTGGACTAATCCTACGCGCTGGATCTGGATCTGACGGCTACAATTCATCTGACGAAAACTGAGCGGCGCTAGCGGCGGCGACTGGCGGCGGCGCGTCTGTCAGCGGCGGCGCTGGCGTTCTAGGTCGCGCAGGAGTGGGGGAAGAGGCTTACCAGAACCGCAAGGCGCTGCTGATGCTCAAGGTGGCGATGGCTTGGGAAGGGGCGCACGAGGTCGTCGGAGATTCCTCGCCGGAGTTCGCAAACGGTCTTAGCGCCGCTGCGTCGATGTTGGCGAGGTTCTGCGTCGTGCTAAGTAAAAAGGTAGGCACTGTCAGATGCGCAAGACGATGGGGATCCTAATCGTATCATTCAGAGGGCAAGGGGCGGCTGGTACTTACGGGGAGAGGTCGCCGGAGTTCGTGTAGAGAGCGGCGGCGCTCGGTCGAAGTCGTTGCCGAAGCTACAGATCATGCGAGAACAAAAGGGGCGTGTCAGTAGATGCGCAAGGACTTGCTGAGCTTGATAGCATGAGGCAGGGATAAAGGGGAACACGGAGCTCACCGGAATTCGTCGGCGCGGTCGTCGGAACAGCGGCGACGTCGACCGAGTTGTGGGCAGCCTGGTGGCATGGAGGGGGAATTGGTTGAGGGGAAATGGTCACGAGAGAGTGAGGATTATATAGCCAGAGGCTCGACAGGAAACGCCTAGGGAATCAATGCCATTTACCTCGCGGAATCAAAGCAGCAACGGCAGCGGCGGAGTTCGTGCGCGGGATTTGGGGAAGACGACGATGACGTGGAGAGGGCTCGTCGCCACAACAAACACGCAGAGAAAGTGGGTCTGGGTGTCAGCGACTGCAAGGCTCAGGCGTGCGTAGAGAGAGAGGGAGGCCGGGTGGGCTAGCTGGGCGGTTCTCATTGCTAATAGAATAGGAGCACCTGGCCTTTTTCTTTTCTTTAATCCTTTTCTTTTTTCCAGGATGAATTTCAGGAATGGTTTTCAAATGAATTCAAAATATTTTTGAATTCAAATCTTTTTGGGATTTTTGCAGTGTGCAACAGTCTCAATTCTAGGCATAAAACCAAGTGGTCACTTTGAAAAAGGCTTGGTCATTTTTGGAGAAACAAAATAACAGGGACTTTGCACTTGATTTGCAAATGTTTGAAAAAGGTTTTGAAACCATTTCCATTTTGTAAAATTTGGTTCAAATTGCACACTCAACCCATTCAACAAGGGAGACAAACAATCTAGGTTTAAAACATTTAAACTCTCAAATGGGGATGGCCATTTGATTCAAGTTTGCTCACATAAAATGATAGCACCATGTGCTTCTGTTTTCTTGAAATGAGTTTGAAATTGATCTCAATTCTATATGCATGCATGAATGATATGCAATCTTTGAAATCATGATTTTAGGGATGTTACAGGTTTACTAATAGTCTTCAAACTGTCTATATAGTAACCATTGGCTTTATAACTAGAATGTAGGGCTTTATCTAGCTTATTCTTTACCTAGTTAGGGTCTCATGAAAGATGGTACGGTGTATTGGATCTCCGAAGTGAATCTTTCAGCATTATTTGTCTTACTTACTATTTGGACATTTTCGCTTTGATGGGTCAATTTTCGCGAAGAGTCTCGAAATACGATCGCTTTAATTTTATAATCATTTAGGTCTTAATTAACTTAGGCCAAGTTTTATGCTCTTTATGCAACCATTAAGATGATCTGGTTAACTATGTCAACCATCACCGACTGCGGACAAGATACCAACTGTGGATCAAATACCAGCTGCGGACATCCTAGGTGGTAGGTATTACCCTACGACTTCCAACATCCTTATGGCATTATTTCTGAACAGTCAGAGCTTGAATACCATTTTGGTTCCAAATCTTCTTCTTTGTACTTATTCATGATACTTCCAAGAACTTGGTACAACTACTTCATTAATTTCTTAGCAACATTACCTACTTTGAATGAACTTTAAGTTTATTACTTCTTGTTGCTCCATACATCTTCTACACTAATCTTCCTTCTTATTGCTGTTTAATAACAATCTGAACTTGATTTATTCTTCAAATTGTGTTGATACTCCTTATACTTGCTTCACTCATCATGTAAGTCTTCATCGTGGTCTTCGGAACTTGTCACTCCCTTACGCGAATTCCCTTTTTCTATATAGGCCTATAACACCAAGTAGTAACTGGATGTTGCAACATGCATTTGCACACCAAGTCAAACTTCATGTACAGATCTAGTCAATCAAGAAGATCCAAGAACAAATAAATCCAAATGTGGTACATATAACACAATTTTCTAAGCCCGGAATATAGTAGTTGAGTATATTCTCTCTAGAATTCAGGCTTAGTTGTGTAGTATATGACACCTCCTCGTATAGGTTTACATCGTGATACTTAGCACTTAGGGTCAAACTATTCTATGTCTCGACATTTACCCAAATTGCTCAATTGCAATAGGATAATCTTAAACAAAGTGGTCTCAATTTGGTTTTCACTAACCCTTTTGTCTCACTTTTGAAATGATTAATATAACCAACCTATCATTATTCAGTAACTAACCTCACATGATCACTCCAAAGGACTAATTAGATTCTATTTGCTAACTTAAACCAAAGATCATTAGAATTTTCTAGCACTTATGAGTTCTATCATAGTTCTACCATGTTATTTTCTTACTTCTACCTCAAGATAATTTACTAGTTACTCATCATATTTATACTCTCATCATGGTTTCGGAGCTAATCTCACCATGATCTTATTATGTTTTACCCGTTCATCATGATTCAAGAGCTAATCTAACCATGATGACTTTGTTTCACATTACTCCATCGTTAAATCCTAACATAATTTCACTTCATCACGTAGAATTCTCAAGTGAATACCACATGATTACTACTCATTACATCAACATTTATCCTAATGATATTCATCATGTTGTCTTTGGTTACCAACTGACACTAAGATTTTACTGCTCTTACTTAAATTCTAGGGTTAAGCTATACTATTAGAACTACTTCATTTGATGTCTTACACTTGATCCTAATTTTCTACGGCCAATTTACTTTCCTACAGTATCTTGGTGGTTTATGTCTCCCTCGGAAGACACTAAAGAGCACTTTACTGAGATAAAATAGATAACTACTCCTAAGAAAGATGACTTAAGCATCCAGCTTAAGTGTGACAAGGTTTATCGTCAAGTGGACACTCATCACAAGTGATAAGAATATTTGGTTTAGATAAGATGGCTCCTATAGTCACTATCCAACCTACAGATCTTCCTAAAAGGGTTTCAATCCTAAGGTCAAAGCATATGCTCTGATACCAACTGCGGTGACCCAGCATACCACTACATGATGTAGTACACTATAGTCGTTGACATAACACCAATGAAAAACCATTCACTAGTATTATATCCCTCAGAGTGGTACAACAGAAACACAGCAGGTCCAAGACATGACTATAGGTTACAACTCAACTCTTTACACAAGATCCAGAGAACACTCTAGGTTAAAGAGAGAGAAATAAACTTCTTACAAAAAAGATTCAGAAATAAACAACTCAAAAACTATCATACTATTAAGATTAGTATCTTAACTAATGGTCTGGCATTGCTGCTATTGCAATACACTACGGAAATAGGTTCTATGGCTAGAGATTATATTCCTATCTAATCAGTAACTTTGTCTTCACTTGGGTTGATGTATATGTTGAATTTCTTGACTTCATTGAAGAACTTTAGCTTATGATGATGATTCCTGGAACATATCTTGAAGTAGACGTCGTATGTAATGGCTTCAGAATCTAGCAAGGGTTAAGAAGATACATTGAGTACGAGCGTACTCAGCAAGTTCACTAGAAAAGGAGTGTTTGATGCACTATATCTATAGCCACAGACCATAGGTCATAGACAATGCAGGTTGTCGTAAACATTTCTTCAAAGATTGCTTTTATTCTGAAAAGCTATGTCCGTCAGCCTTCACGGGTTTACCAGAACTTTCATGGAGTTCCTTTCCCGCCGCGTTCACAGCTCCTTCCCGGAACAGGGAGTAACAAGTTACAGTTCTTACAATCTGCAGAGGTGCGTCACTTTACCCATGAGAGACCTTAGGCTTTGTTGCACGGCCTGGAGTATGTTCCCGTTCAAACTTCCTTGGTTTGAGGCCCAACCTAAGATCCAAGCCAATCACTGCCCCCTTCGCAACCTCACATGCCTCCTTGGTGTACACCATGCCCACATATTGAATTACGACAATGGTTTGTACAGACCGTTAGATGCCAGAACTATCGTGGGACGTTGAGGGTTCCCACCCATATGTTGCACATCCTCTACGAATTACCAATTGATATGCATGCTACGAGTGATAACAGCCACGACCTGCACATCCGGCTACATGCGAGAGAAAGAAGATATAGCTGACTTCTCTGTCCCATTCCAAATCTCATGGTCAACGTGTAATATACGACGCAACAGTTCGAGAACTTTGTCATCAACTACAACATGTCCCCTGAAAAGTTAGGACATTGAAAAGACCATAGGGATGTGTTCTCAAGAGGAAGAAAGGCTTAAGTCCATTCACGGTGGTTCTTTGAACTACATGAAGGACAACAGGAAGAGGACCTTCACCAACAGCAACCATGGTGGCTCCCCTTCCAAGCCACATGGCAAGGGCCCCCTACAACACCAACATCAGTATCAGCAGAGTCTCCCTGGGGACAAGGACCAGTGTCAGCATTGCAAGAAGCCTGGTCACATCAAGAAATATTGCCCAATATGGCTCAAGTCCATAATGGCAAAGAATGGTAAAGACATAGTTTCTTTTGTAAATGAATCCTTGTATGAAAAGTTTTCTAAATCTACTTGGTGGATTTACTCTGGTGCAACTGTTCATGTTGCCAACTCTTTACAGGGATTCCATTCGACAAGGACTTTGCAAAGAAGGGAAAGACTCATTGAGGTCGCGAATGGGATTCA
This sequence comes from Avena insularis, assembly GCA_023614405.1. NCBI lineage: Eukaryota > Viridiplantae > Streptophyta > Magnoliopsida > Poales > Poaceae > Avena > Avena insularis. The sequence goes on from CM042697.1 coordinate 144,529,112, forward strand.
AGCAGAAGTGGAGGCTGTTGGCGACATTCCTCTAGAGCTAGCTGATGGCTTTACTATTCTGCTTAAGGATGTTTTATTTGTTCCTTCCATCGATAGAAACTTAATAAGTGTGTCGTGCCTGTATAAAGACATGTATGAGTGTTATTTTGGACATGGCAAATGTGCCATTTGGTTTAAAGATACTTGTGTGGGTGTTGCTTCACTACACGACAAGCTTTATTTATTATCCTTGCATGAGAAAGTGTTTTCTATGTGTAATGTGAGCGAACAAGTTCCCTTGTCGAACAAAGAACAAAAGAAAAGAAAGCGAACTCATGACTCATCGAAGTTATGTCACTATAGATTAGGCCATATTTCGAGGGGAAGATGCGGTGATCCAGCATACCACTGCATGATGTAATACACTATAGTCGTTGACATAACACCAATGAAACACCGTTCACTAGTATTACATCCCTCAGAGTGGTACAACAGAAACACAACAGGTCCAAGACATGACTATAGGTTACAGCTCAACTCTTTACACAAGATCCAAAGAACACTCTAGGTTAAAGAGAGAGAAAGAAACTTCTTACAAAGAAGATTCAGATATAAACAACTCAAAAACTATCATACTATTAAGACTAGTATCTTAACTAATGGTCTAGCATTGCTGCTATTGCAATACACTATGGAAATAGGTTCTATGGCTAGAGATTATATTCCTATCTAATCAGTAACTTTGTATTTACTTGGGTTGATGTATATGTTGAATTTCTTGACTTCATTCAAGAATTTTAGCTTCTGATGATGATTCCTGGAGCATATCTTGATGTAGACATCGTATGTACCGGCTTCAGAATATAGCAAGGGTTAAGAAGATACGTTGAGTACGAGCGTACTCAGCAAGTTCACTAGAAAAGGAGTGTTTGATGCACTATATCTACAGCCACATACCATAGGTCGTAGACAATGCAGGTTTCCGTAAACATTTCTTCAAAGGTTGCTTTTATTCTAAAAATCTATGTCCGTCAGCCTTCACAGGTTTACCAGAACTTTCATGGAGTTCCTTTCCCGCCACGTTCGCAGCTCCTTCCCGGAACAGGGAGTAACAAGTTACAGTTCTTACACTCTGTAGAGGTGCGTCACTTTACCCATGAGAGACCTTAGGCTTTGTTGCACGGCCGGGAGTATGTTCCCATTCAAACTTCCTTGGTTTGAGGCCCAACCTAAGATCCAAGCCAATCACTGCCCCCTTCGCGACCTCACATGCCTCCTTGGTGTACACCATGCCCACATATTGAATTACGACAATGGTTTGTACATACCGTTAGATGCCAGAACTATCTTTGGACGTTGAGGGTTCCCACCCATATGCTACATATCCTCTACGAATTACCAATTAATATGCACACTACGAGTGGTAACAGCCACGACCTGCACATCCGGCTACATGTGAGAGGAATAAGATACAGTTGACTTCTCTATCCCATTCGAAATCTCATGGTCAATGCGTAATATATGGCGCAAGAATCACTGGCGACATTGGTTATTAAATCCTAGGTGATATAGTCCTGAACAGTGGTATTCCAACTGCCAAATTTAATAGATTAGCTGATCACCCTGGATCAGTAACCAATAGTTCACATTATTATCAAAAATAGTATTTTCTAACCTTTTTCAAATGCAGGTGATGACAACACTGGATTTGCAAAATAATTTACAGAAAATAAACAAAGTACATGAGCAATTGTGAAATTGCCTTGTGTGATTGCAAGATTATGCATTCACGGTCTTCGAGACAATGTAAAAGATCCAATATCTGAAATTAGCATCATTGGTCTGGTAAGGACTAATGTTTAAAGAAGCAAGATGCCTTTATGGATAAGTAATGTAATGCAAGTTAATAAACTCCAATCCCGGGGACAACGTTGATCTAGGGTTTGGAAACTGGAAATGGATTCTTTAGAATGTGTTGCCCTTTTAGATTAAGTTTCACACATGTGATTCTTATTAAGACTTGTGAGTGTGTGTGAAACAACATGTAATTATAATACCATAAAACAATGAGATACACACAAATGTGAAATGCTACTCAAGATTGCTTATACAATAATTGTTTATCTTCAAAATTTACTTTATAAGTAATGTCACTTATAAAGAACTTAAGTGTTATCAATCCTAAGTTTACAAGTAAAGTATAAAGTATTGTGATTACTATTAATTGTCATATGTTTTCTGAAGTGGCAAAAAGAATAACATTTGAAGAAAAGATTTCTTTACTAAGGTTTAACAATCCTGATAGCCTCTTGAATATATTTGATAGAATGTGGTTGATGTTGTTTATTATTTCTTGAATAGTTTGGACTTGAGATGCTTTATGACTGGAATATAACAAACCAAAGTTAACTATAAAACATATAACAAAGTCTTTAGTCTTATATTTAAAGTCTTGTAGACTAAAGTTAAACTTTAAAAACATGGATGGATTTAAGGTGTAATGCTTATGGTATTTGTATCTTGTTCACTTTATAAGGTTTCTTAAAGTTACTTAAGAATAGTATTACTTCTATTTGAGTAGTCGTTTCTTAATTTTATAAATGTTGATTTATTTCCCTATAAGGGTGTGGTTATGGTTTATGAATAAGTAAACAATATTGTTTACTACTTATGAATTCAATATAGTGTTTTGGTATGTTTATAACTTGTGGTTGAAGTAAGTAAAAAGGTTTTGTTTAATCCCAAATTATTTTTGAAGATTTTATACTTTATATAGATCTCTTTAGAAAATAAACTACACATATGGTTGAATGATAATTCAATAAAATTGCATTTAAAATGTGTTGAACCATTTTGACTTCATAATATTAGTATTTAAGACTAATACTATTTATTAGACTTTAATTGGTTAATTTAGAAATATTAACAAATTTTATTTAACATTATTTGAATTATTAATTAAAGAAATAGGTTTAAATTCAAGTTATTAAAGTGTTTAACTTTTTATTTAACTCAAAAGTGGAATATTATATTTTTTACATGTAGGTATTATTTTTGTGATCATTTTGATATATTATATTTATTTTTGTGATTTATAAATAATAAGATATGATTTTTATAATATTTATTACTTTATAAATACTTAATAAATAACAAATATTTAATGAAGTGAAATAATAATGTATAGATTTGAATTATAGTTATTATTTTTCTAAGATTTTTGGTATATCATTTATATTTTAAACATTTATCATTATTAAAATATGAATTATCAAAGTTTTAATACTTATAAAATCTTTATTAAATAATAATTATTTAAATTATTAACATAATAATTTTTGATAATAGTTTAATGTTATAGATTTTATTTTTTTGAAATTTCTCATATATTAAACATATTTTTCTAAATTATAAAACATAAGATATGAAATTTATAAGGTTTATTCATTTTCTAAATTATTTTCTAAATATTGATTTACTTTTTACACTCAGACTGGATCTACCCCAAGTCACAGACAGGTGGGGTCAGACCACGTTGGCATGCCACCTAGGCGCGAACCAGTCAACTGGGTGGACCGGTCAAGGTTGGCGTCAGCTCGTCGTCATGATGACGACAGCGCGGCTTCCACCGCCAGTGAATGGTCGCCGACGGCGATCCAGCGCACGCCTGTGAGCGTGGATGTGCTTATTCGAACCGCACGGACATGAGTATCCTCTCAGTACTCGCACCGCCACCTAATGGTCATCGTAGCTACACCGGCGACGAACTACGGCGGCGGCGTGGTCGGGTCACTCGCGGACAGGGCGCTACGGTGGTCGGGCGACGAATCGGAGAGGCCTGTAACACCCCAAGACAACCAAGCACTTGAGATGTTACCACATTAATTTAACATAGAAAATAATTAAGACTTTCAAGAAAATTCAGCAGAGTTTCCTTTGTTTTCTAGGATAACCAAGATAGACAATAATATTTAAACATAACATACCGAAATAACACAATCAAAAGTAGTTTAGCCACAAGAAAATATTCCATACCACAACTATACAAAACTACCATTCACACACTTTAACTGGATCCATGACAAACAAGAAAGAAATCAATATAATCTAAGGAACATACACGCACAAACCACATATGAAGAAGCTTAACTCCTAACGACCACAAATATAGTTCTAAGATAAAGTGATGTAAGTGTGAAACATGAGGTGATGAAGATGAAGGTACTACGCCCATAATTCCCCATGCATGATGTCCTGAGGGTTTTCCTAAAACATAAAAGCAACAAGGGTGAGTACAAAGACTCAACAAGTTCACGAATAAATAGTAAACTTTACATAAATCAAAACACTAAAACATCATTTATCCATTAGCACAAAATATCATGCCCTACATGTCTATATGCTCATCTCATCTCATCGCGAATACTGGTATCGCTCGAGTGGACACCCGTCGGCATCCACTCGCTCCAACTCGTGGAGGGTGCCTCCAAAGAGGGTCGCAACCCATCAATGAAAGTCGCATTGTGCCCACCAAAGCAGGTCACATTATCATCATGGTATGCAAAAGGCGCATAATATGCACATGTAACCATCAACATCATTACCATTTTCATCATGGATTTATCATAGACATAAAATTATCTTTAAATAAAAGCAAGTGTAGAGAGAAATGCAAATTCACTATCCGTCATGAACTTGCCTCAACCGTCTGGCACAAACTGTGAATAGTAGGATTCCGAATCAGAAGTACCAACACCTGCTATTAAAACATTTATCACACTCAATACACGTCATCTCTTCAAAAGCATAAAATCAAAAATAACATCGCTCCTATCCGCAATTGACCCACTATCATTTCGCTGTCCATATCAATTTATTTAGGAAACAACCATGAAGGACTATAAATAACATGTGGTCAAACGATAGCTATTTCTAGCCACCTGGTACTTTATTTTATTTTATTTAAAGAAAAATCCCAAATAATGTGTTCTCTTCTCAACTAGTCATATAAAGAAATAATCTTGCAGGTTACTCATGTCTATCGCCCGAGGGTTTAAGTATCCGCAACTTACTAACAGTAGCAGCTTGTCTAGGAGAAACCTCATATGACTGATTAGCATCAGACCTAAAGTTATACAAAAGCACAAGATACATGTCCCAGACATGCATATGACTCACGGGTAAACAACTACGAAGGCCTAAGCTATCTCCTAGTTTCCGTGAAGCATTCACTCCTTTCGTGTATACCTCAAAGACTACAGATCTGGCCAAACAAATAGATATGTAGAAGAAGTAGATGGATACCAACAATCCCAAGAACAAAGATCAACTAATCACCTCCGGTACTAGTTTCCAACTGCCAGACCTAAACTGGTACTGTACAGCCAGCAGAATAATCTTCTAAAAAAAATCCCTTTTGACCCTCTAACAAATAGACATGATGCCAAAAGTCTAATCCAAAATTGCAGACTGATAAAGGATGAAAAACCTGCCCCGTTTCAAGTCCAGCCACGCACATTACTCCCAGAATTAGATATGAAGGAAAATATTGCAAACAAGTCAGGAACTAACCAAAAGAAAGGTGAATGTCTGGCTAGTGGTGATGGCGACCGAACAGCTTTGTGGAGACGCTCCAGGAGCGTGACGCGCAGCCTCACGGCAGCAGCGACGACACTAAACGAGAGGACACAGCGGCGACGGCCTGAGGAAGCTATCGCTGGAAAAGTTTTAGGGCAGCAGTGTGACATTGGTGTCCATCTCGACCCTAGTATACGGGGCAACGCAATCGGAGTACGAGTCCAGCTGGATTCAAAGAATCCCAGCCCAGCCCGGTTGCTCATTTCCTCTCATACTAGTACAGATTACAAAGACGCATAATAGGATTAATCTAATAATACTAAGTACGTCATATGGTAGCTTCCATTTAGATTTAGCGACAGATCAAGAGTTCAAGACTTGGTACTCATGCTAATAATTGTTTTGTCCATTCTTTTGTCTTCATGTTCTAATTTTTTCGTATATCGGATCACAACTAAACAATATCATGAGCCTAATTTATTTCTTGTAAAATTAAATAAGTAAAACCAAGTCTCATAAAAATGTGGGGTATTACATTCTCACCACCTTAAACAGAATTCGACCCCGAATTCTTCCTGGCTTCTAGCTTGCAAATTTAAACACAAGTATAAACATAATCAAGGTATCAAATACCCGACATGAAAAATTATGTTTATTTACCACGGAAGGTAGACTCAAGCTCTCAAGTCTCCTCACATATATTTTAGCACTCTTCCGGTATCCTCACATGACAAACCACAAAGGTTAAATCTTTCTCAAATGTACTAGGTTTCATGGTCATGTATCATTCTGGATATCAAAAATACTTCCACAACAGAGACATGAAACATATTATACACACCATTCATCAACTTGGGCAACTCAAGTCAGTAAGCTATCTTACTCACTCGTGTGTCACTATGATGAATGGTCCAAAGTACCGCGTGCTGAGTTTTCATTCGATGTTGAATCTTATAATACCTTTTGGCACATATGTTGTCAAGAGTACACCCTTACCAACTTAAACTTCCACATTCGACCTCTTAGACTCACGTACCTATTTTCCCAGCTCTGTGTTCCTAACATATGTTTCCTAATATCAGCCTCTCTAGCATGTTGAACACAATCTGGTCGAAGACTATCTTTTCGCCCAGAACATTCCAACAAAGTGAGACCTACGATTTTCTCTTTTTCCATACTGAGACTCATAAGGTCCATCTGTATGCTAGTATCATAGCTATTATTATAAGCAATCTTCACTGGTGGAAATTGATCATGCCAGCTCCCTTGCCAAGAAAACACACAACACCTCAACACATTTTCTAGAGTTTGGATTGTACCATTTTTACATGGATGAAACTTAGTACTAAGCATAAATTTATACCTAGGTTACTCCCACAATTGCCCCCAAAACATTGATATAAAGTTAGCATCCCTATCAGAAGTAATGATTTTAGGAACCTAGGTAACCTTACTCTACCATTCTCGTATATCGGTGCAAAGTCATTTCCAAAGTATAGGTGCGTATAGAAATAAAATAAGCAAACTTCCTAAGTCGCTACACTACAATCCTAATTCCGTCCTTCCTTCTTCATGTATGAGGTCACCAACATCAAATCCATGGTGATGTCAATCATCGTACAATGCATCTGGCCGCTTATGCTCGGCCTGTAGTTGATGAAAAAACGCAGAAGAGGACACATACTTAGCCACACCAACTTCCACAATTTCCACCAATAAGTCTATTTCGGGTCATGTTACATATTTGACTTTCCAGGAAGAACGGTGTATAGGGTATGGTGTGACTCCCTCAGAGTGACCACCCTAACTTAAGACTTTTGTGACACACAAAAATAGGCAGAAAATCAAGAAAAACAGGTATTGTCTAAAGTGAAATCTCTAGTTGTATCTTCATAACGCTCGCAATCAGTTAAAAAGAACAACCATCATGTTGTGCCTCTCTCTCTATATATGGTAAACTATGTCTCCCATGTGCTACACCAGCCAAACAATATAAGATGCCTATCTATCCGAAATTAGCAAAGACAATCAGTGGTGGGAGGAACAAACTTTCAACTAAGAGCGTTTCAAAATAAATTCGCCTTGCCTAGGTTGTACTTGATAGAGAAATCATAGCCCTTTATAAATTCTCAACACTTTGCCTCAAGTTCAACTTTTAGTGTGAAGGGGTACTTGAAACTCTTATAATGAGTGAAACTATCACAAGATTGTCCATAAAGATAATGTCTCCAACTCTCGACTTCAAAGATAACAAGTACAAGTTCTAGATCATGAGTAGGATAGTTGCGTGCATGCCTTTATTTATTGTCCTAGAAGCATAAGAAATAACCTTTACATCTCGTGTGATCACGGACATGGCCTAGAGGACCACTTTTGAAAGCCAAAACTAACATTTATCTAGCTTTGCAAATTTCTTTTTCTTTCCTAGATCCTAAAAACAAGCCTCACACGACGATTCATGCTCTTCTAATGTCTTCGAATATGTGAGGTTACCATCAATGAACACTACCACAGACTTATCAAACATACATAGCAAACTATTCATTGTCCTCATAAGACGACAAGGGCTTTAGTTAGTCCACTAGACATAAATTTATAATTATAGTGCCCATATCCAGTGGAGAAAACACTATTTTCAACATCGTGTTCCTACACATGAAATTCATTATAGCAAGACTAAATATCAATCTTGGAAAACACGGCTCCAAAGAGCTGACCAAACAGGTCATCGGTGCGAGGAAAATGCATTTTTTTTCTTGGTGGTTGTCGCGTTAATACCAAGCATGTAAACCAATACACTTTCCCCAGCTACCATCCCTCTTGGGTGTAAACATAGAAGATGCTCCCCTAGGTGAGACATTGTCTATAGACCCTTTGGATATCGTGAAACTCCTTTAATTCTTCTTGAAAATGTCAGAACAAATGATAAGGAACGACAAAGGTAGGTCGAGCGCGAGGAATAAGATCACAACGCAACTCTATGCCCCCGTCTCAAATAACTTGGAAACAAGGATGGCATCTTGGTCATAAACAATTTTCTTATCTGTCGGTAAATCAGGAAATCCTTACGAAGAATGTAGATCTTACATGACCATTGAATTCTCAGCGTTCTTAAACTTTGGGACACAACTAGCGAACACCACACAACCTATCTAAAACTCTCATGGTTGTCTAGCGGGTGGGTATTTCTAATATTGTACCATAAAACAACGAATGTTTAGCCTCACTGCATCTCCTATGCTTGGCAAATATTGCCTCCACTACACTTGGAACAATATACTATTCTATGGTTCAAGTTGCACAACACCATATCTCAACTAATTAAAGGAAAAGACACAAAATGATTCACCACTCCAACGTACAAGAGCGAATAATAAGGGTAAATGGTATGATGGGGGCCAATCCATCCCGGACCCAAACTATTACTTTGTAAGTGAATAGGTGAATCAGTAATGCCAACGCTCAGGCATCCTATCCTGCATTGCAAAATGATCTTATGGGCACGAACAAAGGTTCGAAGTCGACTCCCATCAATCGTTCTTGCAAAGCATCTCCAAAAAAATCCATCGATTATCTCTCAAGAACCCTTAGGTTTGCATGCACCAAACACATTTAAATTTTTTTTTTACAAAGAGTAGCTCTATGGATAGCTGGTTCCTTGAGTGATAAAACTAACACTTCCAGTGGATAAAGGAATGACACACTCATCACATAGAATATCAACCAAGGAAAAGGCTTTAAGAAACAAAACATTTTTTAAGAACATTTATGTTTCCTCTAAGTAAATTAATGTGTTCACATTCTTTATAATCAATGGGGGAGATCGAATACCAACGGATATCCAAGAATAATACAAAAAATAGAGAATAGGACAAATAGAAGGTGTCAACCATAGGAAGAATAATAGTTAGCAAGGACATTTGGAGTACTTGATTGACAATGCTTCATCATCCTTAGACGATAACCAGTATTGATATTCCAACCCTATTTGATGATCCTAAGTCCAACACAAGTGCACGTGATGCAGTAGAAAGAATAGGTGAATTGGAACAAGGAAGACATGTGGAAATTGTTGTTTAGGGTACATGGATAGAGAAAAAACATTCTCATACTAAATTGGATCCCAATATTTCTCCATAACATTATGTTATCAAATCCACTATTACACAAGTTAGGTGATCAAATCTATCTTTATAAATTTTTTTTTGAAAATCAATCTCCTTATCCAACTCATGTTTAAGATTAGCCAATTGTTATCTCAAATTCCTTTTGGATAAAGTGACCCGTATATCGAACCTTCAATTAGCTTCAGGAAAACAAATTTGTTAATCTTCCGTGGTAACATTATGTTAGCGTCAAACTTTGAGGCCGAAACAAACTATTAAACTATCTCCTCGTGAGTCCAACGAAGTAACACAGATATCTAATTCTAACAATCTAATATTTTCAGCATGTTATTCACACTTCCAATGTAGAATTCAACAACCAAGTAGATTCTTTCCCTCTCTCTCTCTAGTCATCTGCCCACAATAGTCGGACAATGCCAAGTAAAAAACATGTAAGACTCATGGAAACTTATTGCTCACAAGAAAAACAACATATTTAAAAGAGGTCAACAGTAAAATATAGCAGATGCTTAAATGCAATGCATGACCCAAACCCATCCTATTGTGCACCAGTGTGTCAAGTTCCAAGTTAAATAAATTTAAATCAAGTTTTTAGTTGTTTAGGCTAAATAAAGACATGTTTTAGCTATTAAAGATATTTGACAAATTATCCTATTTACTATAAACTACTCTAGAGACCTAAAGCCTAGGATTTGATACCAACTGTAACACCCCAAGCCAACCAAGCACTTGAAATGTTACCACATTAATTTAACATAGAAAATAATTAAGACTTTCAGGAAAATTCAGCAGAGTTTCCTTTGTTTTCTAGGATAACCAAGATAGACAATAATATTTAAACATAACATACCTAAATAACACAATCAAAAGTAGTTTAGCCACAAGAAAATATTCGATACCACAACTATATAAAACTACCATTCACACACTTTAACTGGATCCATGACAAACAAGAAAGAAACCAATATAATCTAAGGAACATACACCCACAAACCACATATGAAGAAGCTTAACTCCTAACGACCACAAATATAGTTCTAAGATAAAGTGATGTAAGTGTGAAACATGAGGTGATGAAGATGAAGGTACTACGCCCATAATTCCCCATGCATGACGTCCTGAGGGTTTTCCTAAAACATAAAAGCAACAAGGGTGAGTACAAATACTCAACAAGTTTACGAATAAATAGTAAACTTTACATAAATCAAAACACTAAAACATCATTAAACATCATTTATCCATTAGCACAAAATATCATGCCCTACATGTCTATATGTTCATCTCATCTCATCGCGAATACCGGTATCGCTGGAGTGGACACCGTCGGCATCCACTCGCTCCAACTCGTGGAGGGTGCCTCCAAAGAGGGTCGCAACCCATCAATGAAAGCCGCATTGTGCCCACCAAAGCAGGTCACATTATCATCATGGTATGCAAAAGGCGCATAATATGCACATGTAACCATCAACATCATTACCATTTTCATCATGGATTTATCATAGACAAAAAATTATCTTTAAATAAAAGCAAGTGTAGAGAGAAATGCAAAATTCACTATCCATCATGTACTTTCCTCAACCGTCTGGCACAAAGTGTGAACAGTAGGATTTCGTATCAGAAGTACCAACACCTGCTATTAAAACATTTATCACACTCAATACACGTCATCTCTTCAAAAGCATAAAATCAAAAATAACATCGCTCCTATCCGCAATTGACCCACTATCATTTCGCTGTCCATATCAATTTATTTAGGGAACAACCATGAAGGACTATAAATAACATGTGGTCAAACGATAGCTATTTCTAGCCACCTGGTACTTTATTTTATTTTATTTAAAGAAAAATCCCAAATAATGTGTTCTCTTCTCAACTAGTCATATAAAGAAATAATCTTGCAGGTTACTCATGTCTATCGCCCGAGGGTTTAAGTATCCGCAACTTACTAACAGTAGCATCTTGTCTAGGAGAAACCTCATATGACTGATTAGCATCAGACCTAAAGTTATACAAAAGCACAAGATACATGTCCCAGACATGCATATGACTCACGGGTAAACAACTACGAAGGCCTAAGCTATTTCCTAGTTTCCGTGAAGCATTCACTCCTTTCGTGTATACCTCAAAGACTACAGATCTGGCCAAACAAATAGATATGTAGAAGAAGTAGATGGATACCAACAATCCCAAGAACAAAGATCAACTAATCACCTCCGGTACTAGTTTCCAACTGCCAGACCTGAACTGGTACTGTACAGCCAGCAGAATAATCTTCTAAAAAAATCCCTTCTGACCCTCTAACAAATAGACGTGATGCCAAAAGTCTAATCCAAAATTGCAGACTGATAAAGGATGAAAAACCTGCCCCGTTTCAAGTCCAGCCACGTACATTACTCCCAGAATTAGATATGAAGGAAAATATTGCAAACAAGTCAGGAACTAACCAAAAGAAAGGTGAATGTCTGGCTAGTGGTGATGGCAACCGAACAGCTTTGCGGAGACGCTCTAGGAGAGTGACGCGCAGCCTCACAGCAGTAGCGACGACCTAACGGCGGCGACACTAAACGAGAGGACACAGCGGCGGCGGCCTGAGGAAGGTATCGCTGGAAAAGTTTTAGGGCAGCAGTGTGACATTGGTGTCCATCTCGACCCTAGTATACGGGGCAACGCAATCGGAGTACGAGTCCAGCTGGATTCAAAGAATCCCAGCCCAGCCCGGTTGCTCATTTCCTCTCATACTAGTACAGATTACAAAGACACATAATAGGATTAATCTAATAATACTAAGTACGTCGTATGGTAGCTTCCATTTAGATTTAGCGACAGATCAAGAGTTCAAGACTTGGTACTCATGCTAATAATTGTTTTGTCCATTCTTTTGTCTTCATGTTCTAATTTTTTCTTATATCGGATCACAACTAAACAATATCATGAGCCTAATTTATTTCTTGTAAAATTAAATAAGTAAAACCAAGTCTCATAAAAATGTGGGGTATTACAAGGCCCATGAGATTCAGAGGCTCACCAGGAAGCTTGTAGAGGCTACGGCGAGGAGAGGCGGGCTCGGACAATGTCGCCATGGTTGACGACGAGCGGCGTACTGAAGAGGTGGATGCATGCGATTACGGCTCCCTGACTCGATTCCTTCAGCACACAGACGAAGTCCACCATGGCGGAGCTTGCAGCATCTTCAGTTGGCCTTGGGACGGTCTCAAACGGCGACGACGAGCAACTCCGGCGAGCTAGGGTTTCGGCATCTGAGAGTAGACAAAGAGGAAGAGGAAGAAATGGGGATAGGGATGAGGCAGGGTGTCGCGGTGGCCTTCTTATCCTCCTCTGGGACGGCGGCGAGGATCTCCACGCAACGCTGACGACGGTGACGACATCGGGCGGCGGCGGTACTTCCAGCGAGCTGCTTGTGACGCACAAGGAAGACGACATTGGACATTTGCGGAAAACCCCCTGGCAATTCTTTACTCTCAACCCGCGATCCCCTCTCTGGTCCCATCTATCAGTCACCGGTGAGCCGTTGTGTGGCTGTGTGGGCCGAAGTGGGCTGCTACGGGCTGCGCGTGAGTAGCAGATAAGGAAAAAGGAAGATGGGCTGCGGCTAGAAGCCGTCTTCCTCTATTTTTTTCTTTCTGTTTGTTTTCCTTTTTCTGTTTCATTTTTCATCTTTTGTATTTTTTATTTGTTTTTGGAATATTTCTTTATGGAAGTTCTTTGCTGAATACAAGCAGGAATAGTAAGTTATTTAGAATTATTTTGTGAACTTTTATTATATAAAGTTATACTTCTTTATTTTCTTTACATATATATATATCTTTCCTTTTAGTAATGATAAGTTCTTTTCATATGAATTTATTTTATCTAATACCCATGAACTTATTAAAGAATGCATGACTATTAACTCATGAGATTTGATTCTCATTAACTTATTTTATTAAAGAAATTTTTATATATAGTGATCCTTCATTATTATTTGATACATAAAGTTTTAAGGAACTACTATGGTTGATATCATTCCCATGAATCTAGTAAATACCAAGGTTTATATTTTGTTATAACTAGCATAAGAGTTAGGGTGTGAATTGTAAATGCTTACCCTATGGTTTAGGGTTCTTAATATATTTATATTCTTTTGTTGATGTGAATAAAGATTAATGGCTAAACACAATGTCTTTATGTTTATGATATATAATGATATCACTATTTAATGTAAAATAGTGGGATTGTTTTCTAGGATAACTTATGAGAAAGAATTGATAAAGATAGTTCCTAAGTACCTATGATAATGATGATTGAGAATGACAAAGGTGTGCTTAAGTGAGTTAATATAGGAAAATACTCCTATAAAACTTTGGGAAATAAGATGATAGATCAATTATATGAAATAGATATTATGTTTGGTTAAATATTTAGGGTTTAGGTTTACGAAGAATTCCTATCTTCCATAATTTCACAATCCTGGACTTCTGATTAAGGAATTCCTTTCCTAGATATACTACTTCTTCATATCCATCATCACTTGTTAACATGATGAGCTTTACTTCACAAGAATATCCTTATCCACCTTTTATTCTTCTAATTCCATTTATAATTCCAATGAGCTTGACACTGAAGCTTTTATAATCTTCTCATATCCATACTTGGTTATATCAAACTATTCTACTATTAATAATCTCCAATCCAACAAGTGGTTACTTCTAACTCCATTCATACTCTTCCTTAATCATCCATCACTAACATTACTCTAATGGATGTATACATCAAACTACTTCACCTTAAGTTCTTACTATTTCCAAAGAGGAAAATACTACATCTTTAATCCAATGTTTCTCTAACATCATCTTAATCATACTATCTTATATTTACTTTAGTCCAGTATCTTATATTCAAGCTTCACATCATATCATGGTGACTTATCATGGCTATCTTAGACTAACATATCTATACTAGGGTTCAATCATGTTCTATCCACCAATGTCACTTATACATAATATAAGCATTCAATCTTGGTGATTAAGGCATGATCATTATAATCCTTTGATCCTTTATGGTTTAGGTTTCTAGTTGGCTAATCAAGGCTTTCATCCATATAACATTACAGTTATATTATAATTATCTTCTATTTATCTCTATTGGATTAAGAGATATAATTCATTGACTATACCTACTTGATCCAATAGGATTACTCCTGGTAACTTGCTTCAGGGTTCATCCTTATAATCTTCTATGTTACCATATTGATTTGATTTTCTTCAATCACTCCCATCCTAAAGATGATATCTAATACTAGCATTACTATTTACCTCTTCTTACTTCTTTATTTATAGGCCTTAAGTGAATGCTATGATATGATCAAGAGTTGATAAATTAAGAATTGGTGAATCAATAGTTGATTACTCAACATTGATGAACAACAGATATTGAGATAAGGTTCATTAGATATGATAAATATTGATATGGAAAGAAAGATATATGGTGAATGATCTTGACTTGGTTTCTTTCCTAATCAAACTCACTAAGGAGTTAAGGTTCGGTATTACCATGATATTCATGGTATAAGTAGATGAGATTAAGATTTAGTTGTTACATTCCTTTTGCTTAAGTTATATTTATAACTTGGTATTCATGGGTTGTTGTAATGAATACTAAGATATGATTACTTAAGGATCAAATATAAACCATTAAGTAATGTTTTAGGGTTTAACTTTTATTACATTTGATCTACACTTAGATCAAATATCCTTTACCCCAAAACAAGGTTTTAACAAAGGTCATATTGAAACTTATCGCAGTAAACTTGATGATCTACTTCAATTCCATCAAGTTGAGAGAAGCTTCAATCACTTTGACAAGTTTTTATTTAAAAGCACGAAATTTTTCGGATTTTATATGCATGAATGCAATGCACACACCTGGGTTCAGCTCATTTCTAAGCTCTAATGCTGGGATGTTACAGAAGAATCTAAATCCTCGTTAAAAATGACATTCTTCCTCCGTTAGAGTTCTCAGATATCGAGCAATGCATAGATTGCATCAAAGGAAAGTATGTAAAGCAAATTAAAAAGGGTGCAAACCGAAGTATAGAAACACTAGAAATCATCCACACTGATATTTGTGGACCATTTCCTGTGAAAAGTGTGGATGGTTATGATTCATTCATAACATTCACGGATGATCACTCCCGGTATGGTTACATTTATCCAATTAAAGAAAGATCTGAGGCATTGGATAAATTTAAAATTTTCAAAGCTGAAGTTGAAAATCAGCATGATAAAGGAATTAAAATAGTCCGGTCTGACCGTGGGGGGGAGTACTACGGTCGGCACACTCCATATGGTCAAGTACCTAGACCTTTTGCAAGGTTCTTACAGGAAAATGGAATAGTCGCCCAATATTCTATGCCGGGCGAACCTCAGCAAAATGGAGTAGCTGAAAGGCGTAACCGTACCCTTATGGATATGGTGCGCAGCATGATGAGCTATTCCACCCTCCCATTGGGATTGTGGATGGAGGCGCTTAAACCGCCATTCACATTCTCAACAGAGTACCAAGTAAGTCGGTGCCCAAAACACCATACGAATTGTGGACAAGCAGAGTCCCCTCTCTGCACCACTTAAGGGACTGGGGGAGCCCAGCTGAGGCAAAAGTTTTCAATTCAAACATTGCAAAGCTAGACCCCAAAACAGTGTCTTGCCACTTCATTGGCTATCCAGATAGATCAAAAGGTTATCGTTTCTACTGTCCGGACAGATACACAAAGTTTGTAAAAACGAGACATGCAGTCTTATTGGAGGACGAATTGATGAGGGGGAGCACGGTAGATCGGAAAATTGATCTTGAGGAGAAGAGGGTGCATGCACCTAATCCGATGACTCAGGAGCCATTTTTCTCGCTACCTGTTGTGCCACCATCTACAACCCCTGAGGTTGTGGTGTCGGCACCTGTTGTGACTCCACACGTGACAGAAATGGGAGAAGGTTCGGAACCTGTCCATCAAGAGCCACCTGAACCCACAGTTGAGCACGAAAGGGAGCCAGAACAGCCACATACTGTATATGTGCCAGAATCTGAGGCACGAAATGAGCAAGAGTCTGATAAACTCAGAAGGTCTAAAAGAGAACGAAGACCAGCCATTTCCAAAGAAATTTACAAAGTTTATAACACAGAAACAGTTCATATGGAGGGAGATCCTACCTCATATGAATAAGCCATGAGAAGCCCTCACTCAGCCAAGTTGGTGGAGGCAATGGAAGATGAAATGAAATTGATGAGTTCCAACAATGTTTGGGACTTAGAGGAAATTCCTAAAGGAGCCAAAACAGTAGGATGCAAATGGGTCTACAAAACAAAGTATGACTCCAATGGAAATGTAGAAAAGTACAAAGCTAGACTTGTGGAAAAAGGCTTTACGCAAAGAGAAGGGGTAGATTACAATGAGACTTTTTCTCCGGTCTCATGTAAGGATTCCTTCAGAATCATAATGGCACTAGTTACATATTTTGATTTAGAGTTGCATCAAATGGATGTTAAGACGACATTTCTAAATGGAGATTTAGAAGAAAATGTTTACATGAAACAACCCAAGGGTTTTTTCACGGAGGGGAAGGAACATATGGGATGTCGCCTAAAGAAATCTATTTATGGATTAAAGCAAGCCTCTAGGTAGTGGTATTTAAAGTTCAATGATACAATCAAAAGATTTGGATTTAAAGAGAATGTTGAGGACAACTGCATTTATGCAAAGTTTAAAAGTGGGAAATATATTTTCCTAATTCTGTATGTGGATGACATCTTGCTTGCTAGCAGTAATGTCAGTTTACTACTAGAAACAAAGAAGTTCTTGTCTTCAAATTTTGACATGAAAGACCTTGGTGAAGCTTCTTATGTTTTGGGCATAGAAATTCACCGATATAGAAAGAATGGAGTGTTAGGACTGTCGCAGAAAGCATATTGTGAAAAGATTCTAAAGAAATACAATATGCATGCGAGTAATGCAACACTTGCTCCCATAGTCAAGGGCGATATTTTTAGAAAATTCCAATGTCGAAAGAACCAATATGAGATCGATCAAATGAAGTCAGTACCATATGCTTCGGCTGTTGGAAGTTTACAGTATGCACAAGTGTGCACTCGCCCTGACTTAGCTTTTATCACCGGGGTACTCGGTAGATATCAAGAGAATCCAGGCATAAAGCACTGGAAGATGGTAAAGAAACCTCTGCGTTATGTGCAAGGCACAAGAGGCCTCATGCTAACATATAAAAGATCTGATTCCCTAAAAATAAGAGGGTATTCAGATGCAGATTTTGCAGGAGATCAAGACGATAGAAAGTCCACGACATGATATGTCTTTACTCTGGCAGAAGGTGCTATTTCATGGAGAAGCGCCAAACAGTCGATAGTTGCATCATCTGCGATGTATGCAGAGTTTATAGCATGTTATGAGGCCATGAGACATGCATTATGGTTAAAGAAATTTCTACGCGACTTGAAAGTGGTGGACTGCATCAGCAGGCCACTAAAGATGTACTGTGACAACGAGCCCGCAGTATTCTATGCTCACAACAACAAGTCGAATAATGCTACAAAGTCAATAGATATAAAGTATTATGTTGTGATGGACAAAGTTCAGGATCAAACTATAAGTCTCGAGCATATAAGGACAAAGGATATGCTTGCGGATCCGCTAACGAAAGGCTTATGACCAAATGTGTTTAAGGAACACATATCCGACATGGGTTTAATGGAAAGCCTATGATTCCTGGACTAACGAGGCCCAACAGTAACATGATTTGTTTCAAAATAAAAAAGTATGTAGTGGTTGTATGATTCTATCGGCAATTAAGCTGAGACGATGAAACATGCTCTATGTACCGATCCGTGATGAAACGAGTAAAGTATAAAGTTAAAAGTAAAGTCGAGATCAAGGGGGAGAATGTTAGATAGATCTCTCCCCGTTCGAGCCCAACAGCCGAACAGAGTCCCTTATCCGCACCCTGATCGGGGGCGCCCCAACCTCATCTGGTGGGTGGGCCCCTGTCGTCAGCGCTATATAAAGGAGGTGGGGGCCGGCAGCACGCGTTACGAGGTTAACCGTGCCCTAGCCGCCCCACCTACAAGCCAATTCCAATCTAGGCTAGCACTGCGCCGACGGAAAGCACCACCGCCGCCACACGCTCACCCCCCCTTTCCCCATGGCCACCGACGCTAGCAGCAGTGCTAACTCCGTCATCCCCTCCGGCTCATGCACCTCGAGCCAAGGCGCAGGTGGTATTCCTCTCTTTCTCTCTCTGCCTCAGATCCTAAAAGCTACCATGATTATCTAGACTAGGAGATCGCAAGGGCTATTCTATCAGTTACGTGCAGTTCCAAGATAATCTTAGGAGCTTCCCTACAAAACATTAAACATTATTAGGTATGGTTATATATCAAAAGTACTGACTTCTCCATGTAACAGCCTCGTAAAGTAGTACTTTCCTAATGTTGGTCCCGTGAGCACAATGCAAGAAGCTGTTCCATGTCTATTTAAATAATCAGTTTACAAATGTTTAAGCAAAAAAATGACACTAAAAAAACAGGTAATCGAATTGAAGATGCTATTTACCTGGATCAGATCTGGTTAGCTCAACTCAGATCTCTTATTATATACTGGTACGAGACTCATGACCAAGCAAAGTTTCTCAACAGTAGTATCTTCCTCGCAAAAAATTTGGTTTGCGCATCCTCTCAGCTATTGTGTCATGTCCAGCAGCTCTCTCACGGAGAAAGAACAAGGCCGCCAGCTAGCACAGCTCAAGGAGCAGTTTTAATTACCTTTGTACCGCCCAAGATGAGGAGGCTGAGCCAACCAAGAACGAACCGTATGGAATAGCAGTTTAGAGGCCAATGATCAACGCTTGAGTTTAGTTGATGGCGGTCCAGCAGCGGCCTTCATTGTGGGGGCGACGAGTTGGGAGCAGGGCCGGTCCTGAGATTTTGGTGGCCCAGGACGAAACTAAAATTTTGGGCCTTTTATTATAATTTTTTATGCATATATAAAATAATAAAAACAAACATTTAAGTATACTTTCAACTATAAAATTCATATAAAAATAATAATGTTTACATGATATCTTAAATTTTCCTCGGAAAACACCTAGAAGCAAAATCCGTGACGATAGAATCAATATCAATCTCGTCCACTAACTTTTTCTCGATGCATAGAGTTGTCAAACCATTTAACCTCTAGTAAGTTACCAAAAGAAAATATGTCTCTTCTATTGTGGTTTTGACAAGGGAGTACCGAGTACCTGTGTTGTGGTGGCGGCGAGGATGGCACTAGGCGGACGCGGGTCTTCCTAGGAGTTGGGACGGAGCTGTCGTCGATCGATCGATCGTCAGTTCGTCACAATCCCTACCGTCATGGCGGTCGCGCCTGGCGGAGTGGCTCCCGTCCCGATCAGCCGATCCGATCTAGGGACGAGGGAAGCGACGGGAGTACAGGACTTGGGAGGGCATCGACAAGTACATGAATCGATTAAGACTGTGGGCATGTGGCATGTATGGGACTCGGGAGGGAGGCGAGCAGGTACGCCACGGAAAATATTTCTATGGACTTGGTCCACAAATTTAGAGGCGTGGACCAACTTCAGCAAACAACATGTGTTCAAACGGAGGAAAAAAATAAGATTAGCAACTGTTTTCTAAATCTAAATTGCCATGTGTTAATCATACGAGTTGGTCAACTTGTAGACCAGGTTTACATAGAATTGTTTTCTATACGCGACACGATTCACGTACTCGGGAGTCGGGAACGGGAAGCGACAGGACGGGGCGAGGCGATCCGTCGATGTTAGTATGCGACAATGCCTGGGAGTCGAGCGGTTGCCATCATGTCAATCAATTTTTTACGACGTATACTAGGCCTATAATTTTTTGGGCCCCTAACTTTTTTGGGCCCGAGGCGGATGCCCCGGTAGTCCCCCCTAGGACCGGCCCTGGTTGGGAGCCTGGCCGGGGGGCTGCAGGATGGCCAACGGGCGGATGCGGATCCGAGCGTGAGGGAGGAGAGAGCAATGTCACGACTCCTACCAACACACCGTCTTCATCAGAACGTGTTACAGAAGAAGACGTAACTGATTAGCGTACATAGCTGTCAAGTGGGCATGTGTGCCGTGTGCTGTCAGGTGTGGCCTGCGTGCCGAGAGTGGGGTGTGCGTGAGTTATAAGCCACAACTGTAACTGAAACAGTCAAGCCTGAACTTGGAATAGAAACCAACTCCGATCCGCTCTCCTACCTTCTGCTTTTCTCTCTTCTGCTCCAAATCAGGCGAGCCTCACGCCGGCAATCACACCGGCAAAGGGGCGGGTGTAACATTTGTATCAGATTCGGTTCGATCCGCGGGGCTACGGCTCGCTGTGATTCCCAATTCGCAGAGATCTTGAGCTGTTAAATCCTAGAAAACGGTGCGAGGTGGGGATCGATTTCACGATTTTCTCCGATCTCGGTAATTCCGTGGACTGGTTTGCTCGATCCGGCGAGGAGTCACCACGGCGCCTTCCAAGCCGTCCCCGCAGACGCAACTCGTCCTTGACGCCATGGGAGAAGCGACGGCGACCACGAAGGCCTCTCTCACCGAGCTCCGGGCCAGTCTCGACCTGCTGCACGGCCGCGTTGCTGTCATCGACACCACCTAGCAGTCGCTTGTCGCGCAGCTTGGCCTCATCGCCGGCGCGGTCCAGGAGGGTGCCAAGATACACGCCGACGCAGCGCGTCAACTTGCTGCGCTCGACAACCGCCTCGGCCTTACATCTCAGGCCATGGAGCGGCTGCGCGTGCGATCACCATCACAAGAGGAGGATGATTCATACCCGGCGGACTGCGTGGTTGTGGGGAAAGGTACGCTACGCCCCACACATGTAGGCTGGACGGGGAACACAACCGGGGCGTCCTCGGCTGCGGCGGCCACTGACCTCGGGGCGGATCGTGAGGTTTCACCACTGGGTGAGGTGACGATTACTAGAGGCGATGGAATTATGGGTGGCGGTGGACATGGAGGCGCTGGTGGCGGTAGACATGGAGGCGCCGATGGCGGTGGACATGGAGGCGCTGGTGGCGGTAGACAACACTATGGGGGAGATCCGACAACCAAGCACCAACTGAAGATGTCTTTTACGTGGTTTGATGGAGACCAACCTCGCATATGGAAGGACAAGTGCCTCGACTATTTCAGGTTGTTCAATGTCCATCCCTCACTTTGGCTCGTTTCTTCTACTTTGCATATGGATGGCAACGCCGCCCTCTGGCTCAAAGCATACCGTCTGCGCCATGAGGTGAATTCCTGGCCAGTTTTGATGGCTGCAGTCGAAGAGAAATTCGGGGCAGATGACCATAGGAAGTTTATGAAACAGATGTTAGCCCTGAAACAACGTGGTACTGTAGAGGAGTATCAGGCTCAGTTTGAGGAATTGTCCTACCAAATTGCAATTCAGAACCCTAATTATGATGAGCAGTTATGTGTCTCAGTTCATTCGAGGTTTGAAAAGTGAAATTCGTGCAGTGGTTGAATCACAGGTCCCTGAGACTGTTGAACGAGCTATTCTGCTTGCCCTTGTTCAACAGGAAGCCCTCGCTGAAGCCAAACCATGGGCACAACGACAACATCAGCCTCGTCTTGATCAAAATGCACCTCGAGTCGACGTTGCTCGACCTGCTCTGAAACTTGGCACAGGGGATTTCTGGAAGGACAGACAGTTACGTGATTTTAGGCGAGCAAATGGACTTTGTTTCAAATGTGGTGATAAATATGATCCAACTCATCAATGTGCTAAGAAACAAGTTGCCGAACTGAATGCAATGACAGAAGAGGATTCAACAGAGTTGTTGTCCGAGGAGGTACTAAACATGATGGAAATGCAAGATTTGGCTGATGCAAAACAGTTGAATCTATCCCTCAATGCTCTTGCAGGATTGGATGCTTCCAACACACTTCGTTTGCGTGCGTTAGCAGGAAATCAAGTGTTGATAATTCTTCTGGATTCAGGCAGTACGGGCAGCTTCATCAACTCAAATTTGATCTCTCGATTATCTTGTTCAGTGCAGAAGACCACTCCAGTTACTGTCAAACTTCCAAATGTACAGTTTCTATCATGTGACAGTATAGTGCCTGATTTCACTTGGTGGATGCAAGGGGAAACTTTTCATACCCCCATGCGCGTGCTGGACATTGGCGCTTATGATGCCATTCTTGGTGTTGATTGGCTCAAGCGTCATGGACCAATCAAGGGTGACTGGAACACAAAACGAATCAAAGTCACTAATGCTGGGAAAAGAGTGTGGCTTCAAGGAGTCACACCAACTGACAATCTGTCAGTACGTGAGATGCCAATTGAACAGCTGGCTAAATGGACCAAAGGGAATGATGTTTGGGCAATGGCTGTGGTGCAAATTGAAACTAAATCTGTCGACACTACTATCCCTGAAACTGTACATGCAGTACTCGATAGTTTTGCTGATGTGTTCTCTGAACCATCAACCTTGCCGCCACCACGACCATACGACCATGCCATTGCTCGCAAACCAGATGCAGTCCCATTCAACATGCGCCCGTACTGCTACTCTCATGAGCACAAGACCGAGATCGAAAAACAAGTACATGCGATGCTAGAAACTGGCATCATTACTCCAAGTATGTCGCCATTTGCCTCCCCTGTTCTTCTTGTGCAGAAGAAATATGGAACTGTGTTGATTATCGGCGACTCAACGAATTGACAATCAAAAATGTTTTTTCAATACCAGTGATTGATGAGTTACTTGATGAGTTGGCCGGTGCTACCATCTTCTCCAAACTTGACTTGCGCATCGGCTACCATCAGATAAGGATGCTCCCAGAAGATGAGAGCAAGATGGCGTTTAAAACTCATCAAGGCCACTATCAATTCAAAGTTATGCCCTTCGGGTTATGCAACATACCGGCGACTTTCTAATGTGTGATGAATGTCGTGCTAGCACCATGCTTGTGCCGCTCCGTCCTCGTCTTCATGGATGACATCTTGGTCTACAGCAAGTCGCCAGAGGCACATGTGGATCACCTCACTGAAGTCCTATCTCTTCTAAGGCAACAATAGTTGTTCGTCAAGCGCAGCAAATGCTCATTCGCGTGTGCTAGTCTCGAATACTTAGGGCATATCATATCTGGCGACGGTGTTGCCACTGATCCATGCAAGACTCAAGCCATGACAGATTGGCCAATTCCTGCGAATGTTACAGAATTATGAGGCTTCCTTGGGCTTACCGGATATTATCGTAAATTCGTGCGCAATTACGGTATCATCGCCAAGCCACTAACAAATCTCCTGAAGAAAAAGAGCTTCAAATGGACTGAGCAGGCAACGTTCGCGTTTGCTGCTCTAAAAACTACAATGGTCTCCACACCTGTGCTCCGTCTGCCAGACTGTGACAAACAATTTGTGGTCGAAACGGATGCCTGTGACTCTGGAATTGGAGTCGTTCTCATGCAAGAGCAGCATCCAATTGCATTCATGAGTAAAGCACTCAGTACAACTCATCTTTCTCTGTCCATCTATGAAAAGGAGTTCCTTGCACTGCTCATGGCTGTGGATCGTTGGAGGCAATATTTACAACGAGGGGAATTTATCATTAAGACAGACCATCATAGCCTGTGTTATCTCGATGATCAAACATTACAATCTCCACTTCAGCGCAAGGCTATGGCTCGCTTGATGGGTCTGCAGTTCAAAATCTCTTACAAGAAAGGTGCAGATAACCAAGCCGCTGATGCTCTCTCACGGGTTAATCATGTGATGTCAATACAAATGTGCTCTGAGATTCAGCCTATGTGGTTACAAGAGGTGGTCAATTCATACATCACTGATGCTGATGTGCAACGTCGCCTAACAGAGTTGGCTGTCAGTAGCCCTGACGAGCATGGTTATGCACTTCACCATGGAGTGATTAGTTTTAGAGGTCGTGTCTGGCTGGGTTCCAATTCAGCCCTACAGACGAAGATCATCACTTCGTACCATTCCAGCGCAGTTGGCGGGCACTCCGGTGTTCAGGCCACGTATCAACGCATTAAAAGGCTATTTGCATGGGCAGGACTCAAAACTCAAGTGACGGAGTTTGTGCGACAATGTGATATATGTCAGCATGCCAAGCACATGAACACTCCACCTGGGGGACTACTGCAACCACTGCCACTTCCCACTGGAGCTTGGCGTGACATCTCAATCGACTTTTGAAAGAACATGTGGGCCCCCATGTGTGGTTTTGGTAATTAGTGACAATCTTTATGGACTAATGTGTGTATTAAATTATACTTGTAGGAATTTTCCATTGGCATCGCTTGGATCTTGTGTCGGCTTCAAGGTCGATGAAATGAGAAGAAGATATGTTGTGTAAGCTCAAAATGTGCAATCTTTAGAAGATCTCATGTTTGATGCTTGCCATCCTCGGTGATCATGGATCGATGATGAGGAATCAAGAAAGGCGTTCCATCTTGAGAAGGTAAAGATCGCCTACATCGAGCTCAAGTGGAATGCTCAAGGCAAAGGTATAATCTTAATAGGTTTTCCCTTTTGTCGGTCTTATATTGTTAGTGGAAGACCGGTTTTAGGATAGATAACCGTACTATCAAGAGGGACTCTCGAATGAGTAACTCGATCACATCGTTCGGAGAGAGCTCAAACCTTTGCATACTTGCATCATCGTATTTGGTTGTTATTTGGTCTTATCCATGTGAGGATATAGAGCTTGTGGTAATCTCCATAACAAGCTCTTGTTCATCAAAATCGGATCCCTCTTTTATATCTTATTGCGATTTTGATCTATGCGGTTTTTCGGTTTCTCACCAAGTGAGGCATCTCACATTATTATACTTGATACATTCTAACTTGGTGATAACCAATATTTTCACCTTTTATAGGGAAGCTCATGTCGTCCTCTTTCCAACGCAATTGGAATCGGGTCGATCGGAGTTACCAATCAAAAGTTATAGCCGTTTGAATATCCGCTGGTCTCCTAGGTACCAAAATGCGGTAGTACCGCATTTTAGTACCTAACAAAAGGCGTAAGGTTTTGGAAAGTTGCCAAAATCCATCGGGCTAGGTACCAAAAAGCGGTAGTACCGCATTTTAGTACCTAGCGCGGCAGAAGGTTTTTTACTTCGTCATTTGGATCTATCCTCCCTTGCTGGACTATGATGTTTCTTTGCATGTTCTTGTAGAGGTTGTTGTCCTCTTCGAAACAAGCCCAAGATCATTGAAATCGGAGTCCGGATGCAAAAATTATGGTTGTTTTCGTTTGGATGATGACGGTAGTACGGACCAGATCCCAGAGTACCCTGGTCCGTAGTACCGTATTTTGGTACCGGGAGCGCAGAAAAAATGCGTTTGGAGCCCAGTGAACCCTGTGAAATGTCCTAGTGCCGGGAAAGTTCTAGTACCGAATCGCGTTTTTGGGCTGCAACGGTTGGATTTTGGAGGGACCTATATAAGGGGCCTTCTTCCCCAATGGTTCCTCAACCATTCTTGCAAGTTTTCCCCTCCATTGTCGACCTTCTTGAGCTTGCTTTCTCTCAATCCCTCCTATGATTCTTGCATATTCTTGAGGGATTTAAAAGAGGAGATCTAGATCTACAATCCCACCAATCAATCTCTCCTCTAAGTGAGGGGAACATATTGGGATCTAGATCTTGGAGTCTTTTGTGGATTTCCTCCATTGTTCTTCCTCTCTTATTCCCCCATAAGCTTTTGTAGCTTTGGTGGAATTTAGGAGAGAAGGATTTGTACACCTTTGTGGTGTTCTTGCCATTTGCATTTGGTGCATCGGTTTGAGTTCTCCTCGGAGGATTTGGTTTGAGTTGCTCCTTGGAGCTTGTCCCTCTTGGGTTCTTGGAACCCTAGACGGTTTTGTGGCCTTGGTGGCATTGTGGCCTTGGTGGCATTTTTTGAGGCCTTTTGTGGCGTTTGTTGGGAGCCTCCAATTAAGTTGTGGAGAAGTGCTCCAACCTTGTGAGAGGTTCCGGTTGCCACCGACAAGTGCACCGATAGTGGAATCGATACCGTTGGGGTGAGATTCACCGGAGAATAAGGGAGGCCTTTTGTGGCGTTGGTGGTTTGATACTACCCCCTCTCCAAACGAGACATACTCCATGTTGGGAGGAACTCGGTAAAATATCAGTGTCCCCGCGTGCCTCGGTTATCTCTATATCCGAGCTCTTATGCACTTTACATTGTGATAGCCTTCGTGCTTGAAGTAATATATATCTTGCTATCACTTTGTTGCTTGTATTGCTTAGCATCAGTTGTTGGTGCACATAGGTGAAC
Organism: Avena insularis; assembly: GCA_023614405.1. Taxonomy (NCBI): domain Eukaryota; kingdom Viridiplantae; phylum Streptophyta; class Magnoliopsida; order Poales; family Poaceae; genus Avena; species Avena insularis. Next base: position 144,556,129 of record CM042697.1, read on the forward strand.
CTTAGTTGTTCTAGGTTGTGCTTAACAAAGTAAACACTAGTTTTATTCTTCCTTTGTTGAGCCACTCTAGGAAAAGTTTTAATCGCCTATTCACCCCCCTCTAGGCGACATTCGTGTCCTTTCAATTGGTATCAAAGCCCGGTCTCTCATTTTAGGCTTCACCGCCTTGAGAGTAAACGTGTCGACTAGAGGATTAGTGCACAATGATATGTTCATATTCGATGGCACAAATTATGATATATGGAAAAATCGCATGCTCATTCATTTTCAGGACAGGGACCCAAATTTGGAGTGTATTGTAGATATAGGGTTTTCTCCTCCAATGGATTTCAAAAATCTATCTAGTGAGGATGAGAAAAACTTATATCTCGATGCTCAAGCTTCTAATGTGCTTGTTAATGCTTTGAGCTATGTAGTTTCATCTTCAATCATTCCTTTTTGGAGCGCTCATGAGTTATGGACAAAACTTCAAGATAAATATGTTGTGTCCAACATTATTGAGGATGATTGTGTTGCTTCCACTTCCGGTCGAGATGAGTTCTCATCCTCTACCACTTCACCAACATGTGACTTTTCACAAGGTAATGATATGGTGAGTGGTGATAGAAATTGCAATATGGAAGTGTGTTCACTATTTGTAATCCCTCATATCTATCTAGTTGCAATGATCTATCTTTGGACCTTAACACTTCTAGCACTCAAAATTCCTCACATGCTTGTGTTAATAGTCATTGCATATCATGTAGAAATGACTTGAATAAATCTCATGATGATATGCTCATGTTGTCTTGTTGCCATGATAAAATGCTTCTATTTACTCTAGTGCTTGTGTTGCTAAGCATGTAGAGGAAAATGAAGATTCTATGGGCCAAGACAAGGTCTTGAAGAGAGCTACAAGTGCAATCTCATCATCACCTTCCTCCGGTTCTCACACGTGCCTTATGGCTAAGGGAACAAAGGTAACCTCTTTGAATCCCATTGTATCTCATGATGATGATGATGAGGTTGAGAATGATAATGATGATTATAGAGGTAAGTATGATATTACCTCTATTAAGAAAATGGGAGAGGTTGTCTACAACGCTCTCTTCAAAAATAAAATTGCTTTCTCCAACTTTCTTGAAATCTTGAATTGTGCCATAGAAGGCAATGATCTTATTGAGGAGCAAGAAATCTTAATTGATGAAAAGTTTGCACTTGAGCGTGAGTATGCTAATGAAGTTGCACAACTAAAGGACTCCCTTGAAGAAGAACAAACCACCAAAGAATCTCTTGAGGAGACTTTTACTCTAGAATTATCTAGAGTAAAGGAATACCATGATAGAGAACTTGCGGTGGCTAACTCCTTCAAGATTAAAAATGATGAACTTGAAGTTGCTTATGCTAAACTCCTTGAGGATTTTGAGCACCTCAAAAATGGCTCTAGGGTCATAAAGGGTGATCTCATCAAACTCACCGAGTCACATGACCAACTTAAAGCTTCATATTCTAAAGAGCTTGCCAAGTTTCCCTCACCTCTTGCAAATAGTAATGATGCTTGTGCTACTAACTCTATTTCTTGTGAAGCATCTATTTTGAAGGAGAATGTAGCTAAAGGCTCAACTTGCATTTCTAACTAGCAACTATGGGAAATTAGAAGAAATTCATGTTAAGCTCTCGAGCTCGCATGACGATCTTTTAGTCTCTCATGGTAGGCTAAAGTTAGCTCATGAGTCCATCTTGTCAAAGGTAACATCTTGTGGGCCTCATGTGTACATTAGCACTATATCTACTCCAAATGTTATATTGCCATGTGCTAGTCCTTGTAATTCATTCTCTCACAACCATGCTATATCTCGTGATGAATTATATTCCGTGCCTTGTTGCTCTAACAATGTAGCATCTACTTCCTCTAGTACTTTTGTTGAAACTAACCATGTAGAGGAAATAAAAGAGCTCAAGGCTCAAGTCACTTCTTTGAGAAATGACTTGAAAAAGGTTCATCAAGGGAAGGTCGCACTCAACAAAATCTTGAGTGTGCAAAAATCCCCCAATGACAAGAGTGGGCTTGGATTCAACTCCAATGTCAAGAACAAGTCCACTATCAAGTTGAAGCACAAGGACAACAAGAAGAATGGACAAGATCAAGTCAAGAATCCGGCCAACATTGTTTGCTTCAAGTGCAAGGAAGAAGGGCACCATGTTAGATCTTGCCCATTAAAGAAAAAGCCCCTTAGTGTGAAGCAACAAGGGAAGCGGCCTCAAGCTCCACCTCAAGTCATTAATGGGCCTCTTCCTAAGAGGACTACTCGAGCTCTTCCTCGAGTTGTGAGTTCACCTAAGAAGAAAAATGGCAAGAGTAGAACTTGCTACATATGCCGTGAGAAGGGGCACATTTATTCCGCATGCACTATTGGTAACTCCTCATTCCATCCTATCTTGATTGATGATTCTTATTCTCTTTGTAAGGATGAGGTTGGCAATGTGTTTGACAAATTTGTTGGTGCTCAATGTGGGTTCAAGAAAAGAACCATTTGGGTTGCCAAGCCTATTGTGACTAACCTCTTAGGACCCAACTTGGTTGGGGACCAACAAGCCAAAACTTGATCAATAGGTGTTAGTTGGAGGGCATTGGAGTCTTGGCTACATTATGAAGAATTGAGGGATCTTCATCAATTATTATTGTCAAGCCAAGCCATTTGGATTATCTTGATTATTTTATATTTCCAATGTTCCTCCTTGCGGTAACATATGTTAAACTCTTTACATTGAAAGTTACTCGCCCCCTTGTGCATGTGTTGGTTTTGTATCTTCCATGCTTTTGTACATGTTGTGCTATCCACTTAATTATCTTGAGATATCAAACATATTTGTGTATGATTAGGTGGCACACCATGTATGTATGTTTCTTGTGTTTGAGCCTTACTTGGTTATATGTGGTATATTATTTGGCTCTTTTTGAGAGATTAATGGATTATCCCATTTTGGGGGAGTGTTATGCTTGGGCATTCCACAATCCTAAAATTGTGTGTACATGAGGAATACAACCTAGTATTTATATTGGATTATTGTCTAGCCTCTATGTGGTACAATTCTCATGAGAAATTTAAGTTTTATAATGTCTATTAATTATCTCTATTTGTATCCTTTTACCTCGTGTTGGTTTTATGGTAGTATCACATTATGGGGGAGTCATATGCTTAGTGCATATTACAAATCCTAGAAAATGTGGATATTCGAGGTTGTGTCACTTAGAATTGATATTGATAATTATCTAGCACCTATGTGACACATTTGCTCATACAATTTCCAATTTGCTTGAATGGCTTTATTGATCTTATTTTGGATCTTGTATATGAGAGTGGTTCTTGGTATGTGTTTCCTCATATTTAGATATATATATTCGCATGGAAACCATTTGCTTCAAGTTACTCTAATCACTAGTGATTATGTGACTATTGGAAGCTACCAAGAATCTTGTTTGAAGTATCATGCTCAATTCTTATATTTAGTTATATTCTTCTTGTTGTGTGTATATGATCTTGGATATCCGTGTGAACTACCTAGGGAAAATTATTCCCAATATTTCTTGTCCTTGGACAATGAGTACTCAATTTAAGGTAGAATTTGTTAATCATATTCACTTTGGCCTTTGTTTAATTTTATCCTATCTTTGGACAAGAAAATGTTTTATGTTGTCTCCCAAGCTTCCTTGCTTATTTTGGATCTTCTTATTTTATTGATATCCTCTTGTGTTTTAGTTAATGTAGGTAGTAGTGATGATCCCATTTGTGTGCATTTTGCATTCTAAAGGAAAATCCTACATAATGCACTATCCATGGGGGAGCTCTCCTATATTATTTAGAACATTCATATTTATGCTTCTTTGTTTGATCCCTATTGGGTTTTATGTGCTTGGAACCTCAATCTTTTCATTTTGGTATTTTGTGCCATCATGTGAAGTTTGGGGAGTTTGGTTTCTTGTTGGAACCTTGCTCTTTTTGGGAGTTGGTTTTGTCTCATTCCTTGTTTCTTGATTTGACCATTTTAGAATGAGATAAATCCTTGAGCATTTTTATTTCTATCTATTTTTTCTGTTTTGGCCTTAGCCTAGTTCATTTGTTGAACTTGTGATCTTTCATGTGTTGAATTGGGTCTTTGATACAATTTGGACACCGCTTGTCTTGTCACACTCTTGTGTGTGCCATCTCGGTTTACTTGGTGTTTTTGTTCAAATTGTATCTCATTTTTGGTTCTTGGAAGCCTTGTGCATGCATATTTACTACATATCTATATTATGGAATGCTTGCTTTTTTTGATCCAATATATAGGGGAAACTCCACCAAATCCCATCGGCTAAGCTGTGCATGAAATTCAATTTCATATCAATATGCACATATTTATGTGGAGTCTCTCCTATGTATTGTAGTTGCACTAACTACATTGGACCCAATAACTTTGGGGACCATTTTGTACTTAAATGTGTTTTAGGTACATTGGAGATATATTGGACGCTTGTCTCTCAATTTTGAAGAAGTGATGCTTAGAAGAAAATTTGAGGCTAGCTATAGGATGATCAACGAATTCATATCCCCTACATCCTACCAATTATATCTCGGTAACAAGTATCTCTTTCTCATGCTCACATATCTTGATTCCAACCGTTTGTCAGTTGCCTTCTAGCATGAATTAATGTATTTTGTAATTGTTGTAGTTCTAGCCATGGTTTTAAGAGGACTCACTATTGTAAATGTGTATAAGTTGAGATGAGTGCATATAATTGGGACTATACAAAATCATGCATATGAGCCGTCAATCCCAAATATGTCAATCTAGCAATTTTATTGCCTATCTTTTCGTCAACTTCTCTCATGTGCAATACTGAGATTTTGCTTGTTTTAGTGATACTTTTTGCCTTTCTCCATATATTCCAACTTTCTCCTTTTTCCCTTGGTGATAGTTGTAATATATGTAGTGTGTTTGTGTTTGAAGTTCATTAATGTACAATAAGATAGATTTGAGCCTTTGGCCATGATTTGAAGCAAAAATCTTATTGGTATATAGTATGACTTCATTTTTGCTTTTCATATGCCTTCTTGTATATCTTCTTTATGTGTGCATATTTCTTTGTTGGCATATGTCTCTGTGATGTTTTCCACTTATAGACACATACACATATGAGAAGATAATTTTAGTTGATTTTTAATCCTTGGAGACCACCTTTCTATTCCTTTTGATTCTTTAGTGGCTTCCAAATTTAACTTCCTATGAGTGTTAGTTCCTCTTGTTTGCATATTTGGGCACTCATATTTGTTCTCTCATGCCTTGCATTGTTAAATAAACTTGGATGAGTGAGGATTCCATGATTATGCACCTTGTTCCCAAATACAATTATCATAATTTGTGCATTATCTTTGGGGAGCTCATCTAATTCATTTAATAATGCTCATTTGTCTTATTTATCATTTATTGTGCCTTAAATGTTTATGGAGAAGTGAGGATTCCATATTTGTGCATTTTTGTATTGAAATACAACGATTCTAAAGTGTGCACAAATCTTGGGGAACTTCTCTATTTTATTTAAGCATTTATTTGATCTTTCATTTGATGTGTTTTAAATGTTTATGGAGGAGTGAGGATTCCATATTTGTGCATTTTTTGTATTGAAATATACCGATTTTAAAGTATGCACAAATCTTGGGGAGCTTCTCTATTTTCTATTTCAAACACTCTTTTGCTCATATCATAACATCTTGTTGTTTCCATTTGGACTCATTTGTTGTTTTCAATTGGTTGTCGAACCTTGTAATTGCTTGCATCATTTGGCTTTATTTTGGCAATCTTCGGGTCCTCGATATAGTCCTACTCCCTCCCAAGTATTCATCATTGGATATGTGCGAAGGCACAACTTTGGAGGAATTATTACTATATTTTCCTTCTAGAACTTGTCACCCATTTCGGCAATCGATGCTAATGGGGGAGAAGTTTTAGAGGGTTTAAGGGAAGTTGGCTGATGCATTGAGTTTGTTCTTAAGCATTTGCCTTTCATGCTCTTGCATCTTTATTGTTGCTTAGCATGTGTTATATATAGAGGAAACTCCACCAATGATAATGATTGGCAATATATGCAATGAAATTCAAGTTCATCACACATGCATAGATTGTGGGGGAGTTTGCTCTATATATGGTGGTGGTACCAATATCACATACTTTTGTAGTATTTGATATTGGTATTACCATCTTATTCATTAAAATTCCCTATATAAACCCTCTTAAAGGGATTGCCATCAATTACCAAAATGGGGGAGATTGAAAGAACAAGTGGGCCCCCATGTGTGGTTTTGGTAATTAATGGCAAGCTTTATGGACTAATGTGTTTATTAAGTTATACTTGTAGGAATTGTCCATTGGAATCGCTTGGAGCTTGTGTCGGCTTCAAGGTCAATGAAATGAGAAGAAGATATGTTGTGCAAGCTCAAAATGTGCAATCTTTAGAAGATCTCATGTTTGATGCTTGCCATCCTCGGTGATCATGGATCGATGATGAGGAATCAAGAAAAGCGTTCCATCTTGAGAAGGTAAAGATCGTCTACATCGAGCTCAAGTGGAATGCTCAAGGAAAAGGTATAATCTTGATAGGTTTTCCCTTTTGTCGGTCTTATATTGTTAGTGGAAGACCGGGTTTAGGATAGATAACCGTACTATCAAGAGGGGCTCTCGAATGAGTAACTCGATCACATCGTTCGGAGAGAGCTCAAACCTTTGCATACTTGCATTATCATATTTGGTTGTTATTTGGTATTATCCATGTGAGGATGTAGAGCTTGTGGTAATCTCCATAACAAGCTCTTGTTCATCAAAATCGGATCCCTCTTTTATATCTTATTGCGATTTTGATCTATGCGGTTTTTAGGTTTCTCACAAAGTGAGGTATCTCACATTATTATACTTGATACATTCTCACTTGGTGATAACCAATATTTTCACCATTTATAGGGAAGCTCATGTCGTCCTCTTTCCAACGCAATTGGAATCGGGTCGATTGGAGTTACCAATCAAAAGTTATAGCCGTTTGAATATCCGCTGGTCTCCTAGGTACCAAAATGCGGGTAGTACCGCATTTTAGTACCTAGCAAGGCAGAAGGTTTTGGAAAGTTGCCAAAATCCACTGCCGGGCTAGGGACCAAAAAGCGTTAGTACCGCATTTTAGTACCTAGCGCGACAGAAGGTTTTTTACTTCGTCATTTGGATCTATCCTCCCTTTCTGGACTATGATGTTTCTTTGCATGATCTTGTAGAGGTTGTTGTCCTCTTCGAAACGAGCCCAAGATCATCGAAATCGGAGTCCGGATGCAAAAGTTATGGCTGTTTTCGTTCTGTGATGACCGGTAGTACCGGACCAGGATCCGGTAGTACCGGGGTCCGGTAGTACCGCATTTTGGTACCGGGGAGCGCAGAGAAAAAAATGCGTTTGGAGCCCCAAGAACCCCAGGAAATGTCCGGTAGTGCCGGGAAAGTCCGGTAGTACCGGGAAAAAGTTCGGTAGTACCGGGAATCGCGTTTATGGGCTGCAACAGTTGGATTTTGGAGGGACCTATATAAGGGGCCTTCTTCCCCAATGGTTCCTCAACCATTCTTGCAAGTTTTCCCCTCCATTGTCGACCTTCTTGAGCTTGCTTTCTCTCAATCCCTCCGATGATTCTTGCATATTTTTGAGGGATTTGAAAGAGGAGATCTAGATCTACAATCCCACCAATCAATCTCTCCTCTAAGTGAGGGGAACATATTGGGATCTAGATCTTGGAGTCTTTTGTGGATTTCCTCCATTGTTCTTCCTCTCTTATTCCCCCATAAGCTTTTGTAGCTTTGGTGGAATTTGGGAGAGAAGGATTTGAACACCTTTGTGGTGTTCTTGCCATTTGCATTTGGTGCATCGGTTTGAGTTCTCCTCGGAGGATTTGGTTTGAGTTGCTCATTGGAGCTTGTCCCTCTTGGGTTCTTGGAACCCTAGACGGTTTTGTGGCCTTGGTGGCATTGTGGCCTTGGTGGCATTTGTTGAGGCCTTTTGTGGTATTTGTTGGGAGCCTCCAATTAAGTTGTGGAGAAGTGCCCCAACCTTGTGAGAGGTTCCGGTTGCCACCGACAAGTGCACCGATAGTGGAAGCGTGGATCGATCCCGTTGGGATGAGATTCACCGGAGAATAAGGGAGGCCTTTTGTGGCGTTGGTGGTTTGATACCACCCCCTCTCCAAACGAGACATACTCCATGTTGGGAGGAACTCGGTAAAATATCAGTGTCCCCGCGTGCCTCGGTTATCTCTATACCCGAGCTCTTTACTTATGCACTTTACATTGTGATAGCCTTCGTGCTTGAAGTAATATATATCTTGCTATCACTTTGTTGCTTGTATTGCTTAGCATAATTTGTTGGTGCACATAGGTGAATCTTAGTTGTTCTAGGTTGTGCTTAACAAAGTAAACACTAGTTTTATTCCGCCTTTGTTGAGCCACTCTAGGAAAAGTTTTAATCGCCTATTCACCCGCCCCCCTCTAGGCGACATCCATATCCTTTCAACTTTGTTGAAGGTCTCCCTCTTTCTGATGGCTGCAATGTGATCATGGTTGTCGTGGATCGCTTCACTAAGTATGCCCACTTTGTCCCTCTTCGTCATCCTTTTACCGCACCATCAGTTTCTCGGCACTTTGTGGATTCCGTAGTCAAGTTGCATGGTATGACTCACTCCATAGTTTCTGACCGGGATCGAATTTTTACAAGCACATTTTGGAAGCTTCTTTTCTAGAAATTGGGCACTAAACTGAATTTCACCACAGCATATCATCCTCAGTCTGACGGCCAGACTGAGCGTGTGAATCAATGTCTTGAAATGTTCTTGAGGTGCATGGTGCAGGATCAACCCAAACAATGGCGTCGCTGCCTTCCTTTGGCTGAATTTTGGTATAATTCTACTTTTCATTCAGCTATTGCTTCTTCATCATTCAAGGCACTCTATGGGCATGAGCCCAATTTTGGTGCCATTCCAGAAGTGGATTCTGAAACATCACCAGTTGCTGATGTATTGCTGGAACGAGCTGCTCAAATGGCTCTGCTGACCAAGAGTCTAGAAGCTGCTCAACTACGCATGAAACATAATGCTGACAGAAATCGTGTTGAGCGTGAGTATCAAGTGGGAGAAAAGGTACTGTTGAAACTTCAACCCTATGCACAAGCATCTGTGGTCAACCGTCCATTCGCAAAATTGGCATACAAGTATTTTGGTCCATTCTCTATGCTGGAGCGTGTAGGCAAAGTGGCCTACCGTCTTCAGCTTCCGGCACACAGTCAGGTACATGATGTTTTTCATGTTTCTCAACTAAAGGACTATCGGCCAGATTATACTCCTGTGTTCTCTGAACTGCCCAAATGCCCATCTCTGGATGCTGTTGATACGGAGCCGGAATTGATCCTAGATCGTCGTTTGGTCAAGAAGGGAAACTCAGCCATTCCTCAGGTGCTGGTCAAATGGACAGGTTTGTCGGCTGATACTGCTACTTGGGAAGACTGGGAAGTTATGAAGGTGCGATTTCCATCTGTTCTTGCTTGGGGGCAAGCAAGTTCTTCTCCGGAGGGCATTGTCACGACTCCTACCAACACACCGTCTTCATCAGAACGTGTTACAAAAGAAGACGTGACTGATTAGCGTACATAGCTGTCAAGTGGGTATGTGTGCCGTGTGCTGTCAGGTGTGGCCTGCGTGCCGAAAGTGGGGTGTGCGTGAGTTATAAGCCACAACTGTAACTGAAACAGTCAAGCCTGAACTTGGAATAGAAACCAACTCCGATCCGCTCTCCTACCTTTTGCTTTTCTCTCTTCTGCTCCAAATCAGGCGAGCCTCACGCCGGCAAAGGGGCGGGTGTAACAAGCAAAGAGGCACTGCCGGCGTCGGCGCGTGGCAGAGTGCTTGGGTCGGAGGCGGAGGTGCGGGATCCAGACTTGCCGGGGAGATCTCGACGGCGGCTTGAACCAGTGTCCCCAATCTTTCTCCCATCGTCCTCATCCCCGGTGTGCCGACGTCGGTGTCGACGCGTAGCAGAGTGCTTGGGTCGGAGTCGGAGGTGCGGGATCCGAACTCCCTGGAATATCTCGATGGCGGCTTGAGCCTGCGTCCCCAATGTTGCTCCCATCGTCTTCATCCTCCCGGCGTGCCGACGCACAGGGATTCATTGTAGTATTTGTTAGCTGCCGATTAGAAGGAAAGCAAACATTTTTTTCTGATATATGGAAGGAAGGCAAAGATTTGGTACGCGAGAAATCTGGCCAACGGGCCAGCCCGACACATGCCAAGCGGCCGCGACGCAGCACGACACGCTAAGCCACGCGTCAGATCGGGCGGCGCACGCTGCCCGCCTGGCGGCCCGAGCCCGGCATGAAGGCTTCACGGGCCGGCCTATGGCCCGTCAAGCACGCTATCCTATCATTGATTTTCCCTATCCTGTCTAAATTAACCTTTAATATCGATTAAAATTATAATTTATTAGCTAAGATTCGGTGGCGTAGTGGTTAGTTGGTGCGCGAGATGTCGGAGATCCTGGGTTCGACTCCCAGGAGGGACTCTTTTTGCCTCTAAACGCTGCAGATACACGTTGACGGGCCATGCCGGGCTTTTTTCGCGGGCTCGTGTGCCAGCCCGTTAAGGAGTGGCCCGTTGGCCAGGTTTGCGCGAGATTAGCACCTTGCGCCTGGAACTGCGACAGGAGACTGGATACGTATCCTAACCGGCTAGATTAAACTGTGTGGATGCTTCCAATGTTCATGTGAGGTCGTTTTAGTGGTCTAGATCTTCTTAAAGTTTGATGGCCAAAGTGAGCCACCAACTCTTATTTAATAGTAAAGATAAACGTGTTAGCATCGCCGAGCGATTAAGACTCGGTATCCTAAAACCTTTCTAGGATTCGTCACTCGTCCACTACGGTAGTGGTGACGGACGTCGACGAAGTCAGTAGCTAGATTACAGGTTGTACGTAGTGGGTGGCTATGCAAAAGAAGCTTAGATTTAGTTCCTTTAAAAAATTATGTTTGATGTTTGATGCGGTAGCCTTTCGAGGTTGAGTAGTCCATACGCTGCGAGAGAGCGACGGACGATAAGGCCGTGTCGTTAGAAAAGCTTTTTATATTCTATCCGTGGATAAAATTTTATAGTGATGGATAACTTACATGTTATTTGGTGGGTAACTTACATGTTAAAGCCTGAATAACTCTCGTGTTATTGATGGATAACTTGTTGGTAAACAAAAAAATTACCCATCTCTAATACATGATCTTTGGATAAATTTTGTAGCAGTGGATAACTTACATGCTGAAGTTCGGATAACTCGTGTGTTACGGGTGGATAACTTTTGATCCAAAAAAATATTGTCAGAATATACCAACATGGGATCTAGTTTCGAAGATCTCGTCACGAATAGTCTAATAGTGAAAACGGATCTTAATTCGGACAAACGGTTTGACATAAAAAACATTTTAAATTTTCGTATTTGAATTGAGCTGGCTAATTAAAAATCTTATCTTTTAGTGTCTAACAAGGTACCTATATGCAATTACTAGACCAATTCTTGTCCAAATGCCCGCTAGGTTTTTACTTCATAAGACCGGTTGCTATGTAGCAACGTCCAATAATAAAAGTATAATAGGGGAGACCCTTGGAGGTTACCATATTGATTAGAGATTTGTAGCCGTCTGATTAACCCCTATTAGCGAATCCTAGCCGTTGTTTTATGGTTACCCCCTCCTGGCCCATTGCTACATGTACGTGGAGCTACTCTCTGCAGGTGGGTCTGTCTGCACTCAGGTCTAGCTTTTACCTCACATCTAATTTTTTTGTGGGGTACATGAGGATGGAGCGGGGCAGGGAGGGAGAACAAAGGGCCCGTGGGTCAATACCCTAGTCGTGCGCCCATTCGCCCGCACCAACTAATCCCCACGTCTTCTTCCTCCCGTCACCAGTTGTAGCCGCCGACGCCACTCCCTGCTCGTGACCATCTGTTTCAGTCCCCGCTGTCGCCATTCCCGTATCCTAGAGAAGCACTGGCCGCCGCTTGCAACGCCGCGGCCCTGAGGCTTCGCTAAAGCCTCCGCCTCCGTCGATTTCGTCGATGCCATCGACCCATATCTTTATTCATGCCTTGTAGGTCATCTATCACGGGCTCTAGACAGAGGTGCAGCACCCACCGACGGTCGGCGCAACTCTGCCTCTGGCTCGTCTTTGCCGCGCCCAATTGCTGGCCAAGCTCCATATCCTCCACCTCCACGTTTTTTGCTGGGCATGGGAGAAGGAGGCAGCCGAGAGATGGCTCAAGGGCACAGGATCGACACCATCATCGTCATCCTTTCTCAGTCCTCATCGCGTTGTCGTCGTCCTCGTGTCCGATCCCAGGTCTATCTCTCCCCATGAACAGCCCCAAGGATCCTCTCTCCTCCCGGTGTGTGTTGCAGTCGTTAGAGTGATGCACGCAAACTGTTTGATTAAATGACTGAAGAAAGATCATTTGCAGGCCATCCTTATCTGATGTGATGGAGTAGTGTGCTCGGTGTCGTGGCTACTGTCTTAAGATTGATTATTTGGGGGCTAGTAACCGGAAGAGATCTTGCTGGACCGACATTATCACATGCCCCCTCTCTCTCTCTCTGATTTGTTGTTGGTTTTGAACAAGATGTATAGTTTGCCAATTATAAGATTTGTAGCCTATGTGACAGTTCAAGCTCGACGTATGCACACATCACAGTTCTGTCTTATTTTCTTAATTACTTTTATGTTAAGTGTGTTGCCACATGATCATGTTGTGCTTAAACATTTTGACCTCATTTAATCTGCTACATAGTTCATCAACCCGAGTTTGAGTCGATTTGTTTTTGGTGTCGAGATGTAAGTGACGAGGGTTCGACTCGTTAATGCCCATTGTTATGGACTTGGGTTTTGGAGAAGATGGGGATGCTGGAAGTCGCGGGACGGTTAATAGGCAAGCAACACGGGGACACGAGGTTTACCTGGGTTCAGGCCCCCGGAGGGAAAACCCTACTCATGCTTGTCTGTTCTTGATTATGGCGGAACCGAAGGTTATAGGGGGTGCACAGATGCGATCTGGCATAAGGTGTGTGTATGAGGTGAGTTCGTCCTTCTCGTCGTGCCCTCCTGGCCTTTATATAGATAGGCTAGGTTCCGGGGGTAGGATGAGTCGGTTACAAGCTAGGGTTGAACCCTTTGAAATTCTATCTACAGCTAGTCGTGTCCTTCAAGGAGTCGAACTTGTCATGGGCTTAGGCCACCCGAAATCTTCTTGGACAGCAAGTCTTCATGTGGGCCTTCCCTGGGCTGGACCAGGTATACCAATGTTATGCACCCGTAGGGTATATCTATGTCAGTAGCCCCCGAGTGTTCATTCGAACCGTAGATTCGACTAGAGACTCTATAACCTTTTGGTGCTTCTTATTCGAATATGTCTTTTAGAATAAGCATGTTAGTTCATAGGGATTGTTGATATGTGTGCCTAACTCACCCGACTGATCAGGAGGTAATTCTGCGCCCACCCGAAGGATTTCGGGTTATGTTCTTTGCGTTCGTCATTCTCAGTCTCTCGTTGCCCGCCCACGAATTTCTTCATGGGCTCCTTTTTCTCTATGGCATTCAGCTTCATTATTTGTCTCTCAATTCTCTTCTCCACATCACCTGCTTTATTACTCTTTGCGAGTTCTGGCTCGATAACAAGCCTCACTTTGGCCTCTTCCAGAGACTCTACTCCGTGAAGAGGCAATCTGGCACCGGTGGTGTTTATCCGCTGGGAGGGTGCAGGATTTCCATTCGCCCCTCTGCCCAATTCTTCTCCTTTCATCTTTGCGAGTCCGTCCAACAGTGGCGGAGGAAGTGGGTTCTACATCCGCGATGTCAAGCTGGACGGTCAGCATTATGGGGTCGCTTCCTTCGACTCCACCCAGAAGATCACCCATCATGGTCCAACAACATCTTAGATGGTGAGTCGGAGGAGGTGGAGAAGCTCAATAAGAGGGTGGAGGCCCTTCATCTGGTTCCATACAAAGAGGTCAACGGTGTTGATATAATTCACACCTTCCTCAAGCATCGGGTGCAGCCGCTGCAAGCGAGGGTGCACCCGATGTTTTTGTATGCTCGCGCCAGCGACCCGACAAGGGTTTTGCCTAAGGAGATGTCTTTGACTGATCTTGATAGGGCACTTCGGCCTCTGCTGAAGCACAAGACCGAAGAGGATCTTTCGAGGAAGTCTCTAACTCCTCCGTTCGATGCCAAGAAAGCAGTACCTCAGGTGAAACTCGTTAATTGCATGTAATGCTTTCCGAGTGCTTGTTGTTTATTAATAATTAACTCATTTCGTCTTTTGTCTTCGATTTGCAGGGCTATAAGGTAGCGGGGATGATGCCCCCTCTGCCTAAAAAGTATTCGGCTGCACCGGACAATGAAGAAGCAGAGTCGGAGTCCGAGCTCCCTCCTGCATAGTCGCCTTCCTTGGAAGCCCCCGAGCCAAGCGAAGGGTAGAATCGAAAGAGGTCCCGAAGCGAAACTTCGGATGGGGCGACGCCACCAACACCGAAGGGTCCCTCCTTCCTCGAACATCATGGTGGGGATGAGGGTGCGACCTGTTGGAATTATGCCCTAGAGGCAATAATAAAGATGTTATTATTATAATTCTTGTTCATGATAAAGTTTATATTCCATGCTAGAATTGTATTAAGCGGAAACATTAATACTTGTGTGGTTTGTAAACAAACCGTGTCCCTAGTACGCCTCTATGGACTAGCTCATTGATCAATGATGGTTAAGGTTTCCTAACCATAGACATGAGTTGTCAATTGATAATGAGATCATATCATTGGGAGAATGATGTGATGGACAGACCCAAACTAAGCGAAGCAATTAGATCGTGTCATCGTGTTCGTCTTTGCGAAGCTTTTCTTATGTCAAATATTGTATTCCTTAGACCATGAGATAATACAACTCCCTGGTATCGGAAGAAAGCTTTGAGGTCATCAAACGTCATCCTATGAGAGGGTGATCATAAAGGTGTCTCTCAGGTGATCGGAAAGTATCTGTTGGGTTGTATGTATCGAGATGGGATTTGTCCCTCCCAAGTCGGAGAGATATACTTGGCCCACTCGTAATCGATATCAACACCGCTTGCAAGCATGTGGTTAAGGAGTTAATCACAAAGTGATATCGGATTACGAACGAGTAAAGTACTTTTCGAACGAGATTGAACTAGGTATGATGCATCGACGATCGAATCTCGCAAGTAAAATATCGCGAGACTAAGGGAATATATATATGGGATTGATTGAATCTGGCATCGTGGTTCATCCGATATGATCATCGATGAATGTGTGAGTCAATATGGGTTTCGGACTCTGTTGATTATTGATAGAAGATCATGTCCGCATATTCTCGAACCCGCAGGGTCACACACTTAACGTGTCTTGACGCTAGGATAGATTAGATTATTGGTTTATGAGTTTTTGTTCGGAGTCTCGGATGGGATCCGGGACATCATGAGAGGTTCCGGAATGGTCCGGAGAATAAGATTCATATAAGGCAGTGCAGTTTTTGGAGTTCGGAATTGTTCCGGGTTAATCGGTATTGTATCGGAAGCTTCTAGAACCTTCCGAAAGGGGACCAACGTGGCCCCACCTTCCGGGAGGGGGCATGGGACTATGAGGGAGTGCCCTGGCCGCATTGGTCCAGGGGCACAAAGCCCCATAGGGCCCAGCCGGCCAAAGAGGGTTTAAACCCTAGATAGACCTTCTAGAAGGGGGGGTTTCCTTGCCCCCCACTCTTCCTCCTTGGGGTCGCCGGTTTGGGCTTGGGGGAGGGGCTAGGGCTGCGCCCCCTCTATATAAAGAGGGGTGGGGGCGCACCACCCCCCTACACCATCCCCTCAAACCCTAGCCGCCCTGCTGCCCCCCTCTCTCCCTCCCGACTGCTTGTAGGCGAAGCCCTGCTGCAGAAATTCTCCACCAATTGCACCGCACCGTCGCGTTGTAGATCCAACCCATCTCTCCACCATACTTGCTGGACAAAGGAAGGAGGATACGTCGAGGTGCCGCACGTGTGCATATCACGGAGGCATCGCCACTTGTGGTGCTAGATCGGATCAGATCGCGAGGAGGAGAAGCAAGTACGACTACATCACCCACGTTAACGAACGTTCATTGTCTTGAATCTTCAAGGGTATGAAGATCTAATCCAATCTCTCTCGTTGTTTGCATCTCCTAGATTAGATCTTGGCTTCCCTCTGTTTGCATCCGTAGAAAATTTTGATTTACTATGCCGCGAAACCCTTCAGTGGTATCAGAGCTAGATCTATGCGTAGATGTGTTTCACGAGTAGAACACAACATGGTTGTTGCAGGCGTTGATGTTTTCTGTTGCAAGCCTCTTGTTTGTGTTCTTCTTATGACGCGGGATAGTGAGATTGAAGCGGTCCAGGCCAACCTTACGCGACGTCGTCACAGACCGCTCACTTGACGCGTGTGGCTTGTTCCACACATGCGGCTGGTGGATGTCTGTTTCTCTCACTATAGTTGTCATGGGTTTAACACTGGAGTTTGGCAACCATAATATCACCGTTGTGGCTTTCCGTAGGTAAGAATCGTTCTTAGCATCTACTCCCATAAGCCACGTAAAACATGCAACAACAAAGTAGAGGCGTCTAACTTGTTTTTGCAGGGAGTGTTTTCTGTGATATGGTATGGCCCAAGATGTGATGTGTATATTGTATGCGATGATCATGTTTTGTAATGTTTCACGACTTGCATGTCGATGAGTACACAACCGGCAGGAGCCATATGGTTGTCTTTATAATTGTGTATGACCTGCGAGTCAACTTCTTATACGCCATGTAATAGCTTTACTTTATCGCTAAGTAGTTAGCAATAGTTGTAGTTGCTATTTATGGTGGAGGCAATCATGGTGGAGTGATGGAGATCATCTTAAGACGCACAAGATGGAGATCATTGTGCGAAGATTGGCTATACCATGTCACATAAAGTTATATGCATGTGATGTTTATCCTTTTATGTATCTTATTATGCTTAGATCGCGACGGTAGCATTATAAGATGATTCCTCACTTAAAGATCAAGATAAACTGTTCTCCCCATGTATGCACCGCTATGAAGTTCGTCGTGTCCAAGCATCACGTGATGATTGGGTGCTATAGACTCTACGCTCACATACAACGGGTGCAAGCCAGTTTTGCACACGCGGAAATACTTGGGTCTAACTTGGCGAGCCTAGCATGTACAGACATGGCCTCGGAACACATGAACCGAAAGGTTAAGCATGAGTCATATGAATGATATGATCGACACTTCGTTGTCCACCATTGAAACCACATCTCTTCTCGTGATGATCGGATTAGGTGTGGTGAATTTGGATCATGTTCACTAAACAACTTGAGGGATGCTGAATTTAGTGGGAGTTCATCTAGTAATTTGATTAAGTTGAACTATTTATCATGAACATAGTCTAAATTGTACTTGCAAATACTGTAGATCACATGGCCAAGTCCAACTTCAACTTCAATGTTTTTTGCTGAGATAGAAAAGCTTAGAAATAATGGGTCTAACTTCACCAAATGGTTCCGCATTCTGAGAATCATTCTCTCTGGCGG
Organism: Avena insularis; assembly: GCA_023614405.1. Lineage (NCBI taxonomy): Eukaryota > Viridiplantae > Streptophyta > Magnoliopsida > Poales > Poaceae > Avena > Avena insularis. The sequence goes on from CM042697.1 coordinate 144,573,797, forward strand.
TCAAAAGGACTATGTCCTTGAAAGTGCGCTAGGTGACGCCTCGTTTAAATGCGCCTACCGATGAGAAAGTTGTCTATCAGCAAGAAAGATGATTATGGTGTGATTAAGAGCACCATGTTGTTTGCTATGGAATCGGACCTTCAAAATTGTTTTGAAGAGTATCCCGGGCCCTTTGAGATTCTCGAGGAGCTGAAAACCATGTTTCAGACTCAGGCCCGTTCTGAGAGATATGAGATCTCTGAGAGATTCTTTAACTGCAAGATGGAGGAAGGGAGTTCCGTTAGTGAGCACGCCATAAAGATGTCGGGCTACACTCAACGCCTTGAGCAATCGGATCGCAAGATTCCGGAAGAGCTCAAGATTGACAGAGTTCTGCAATCACTCCTCCCAGCTACAAAAGTTTTGTAGTTACTCACAATCAGATTGGTTCCATCGACACGATCACCGAGCAAAGCTGAAAGTCAAGGCCAGAGGTGGACATCAAAAAGGATAATCATGTGTTGATGGTCAACAAGCCCTCCTTTAAGAAGGGTAAAGGTGCAAAGAAGCCCTTCAAGCAAAGGCGGCGCAAGCTGCGTTCGCTGAGAAGAAGCTCAGTCTGGTCCTAAACCGACATCGAGTGCTTCTATTGCAAGGACAAGGGTCATTGAAGCGCAATCGTCAAGTACTTAGCGGACAAGAAGGCTGGCACCATCAAAGGTATATTTGATATACATGTTATTGATGTTTTCCTTACTAGCCCTTGTTGTAGTGCTCGGGTATTTGATACCGGTTCGGTGCTAATATTTGTAACTCAAATGAAGCTACGGAATAGACGGCTTGCGAGGATGAGGTGACGATGCGCTGGCAACGGATCAAGAGTTGATGTGATGGCCGTCGGCACTCTCTCCTTAGTTTTACCTTCGGATTAGTTTTAAACCTTAATAAATGTTATTATGTGCTCGTTGAGCATGAACATTATTTCGGACCGTGTTTATTGCAAGACGGTTATTCATTTAAATCGGAGAATAATGGTTGTTCTATTTATATGAGTAACATCTTTTATGGTCATGCACCTCTTGTGAATGGTTTATTTCTTCTAAATCTCGAAAGGGATGAAACACACATCCATAACATTGAGGATAAGAGATGCAAAGTAGATAGTGATAATACTACTTATTTGTGGCGTCATTGCCTAGGTCGATTGGTGTAAAGCGCATGAAGAAACTCCATTCTGATGGACTTTTGAGTCTCTTGATTTTGAATCATTTGACACATGCGAACCATGCCTCATGGGCAAGATGATCAAAACCCCTGCTTCCTAATGATGGAGAGATCAACGTACTTGTTTGAAATGATACATACCGATGTATGCGGACCGATGAGTGTTTCGACGCGTGGTGGATATCGCTATTTTCTCACTTTTACCGATGACTTAAGTAGATATGGGTATATCTATTTAATGAAACATAAATCTGAAACATTTGAAAAGTTCAAGGAATTTCAGAATGAAGTGGAGAACCATCGTAACAGAAAGATTAAGTTTCTACGATCTGATCGTGGGGGCGAGTATTTGAGTTATGATTTTCTCAGGCATCTTAAAGCAAGCGGAATTGGTTCGCAACTCACGCCACCCGGAACACCACAGCGCAATGGTGTGTCTGAACGCCGGAATCGAACCTTATTAGATATGGTCCGATCGATGATGTCTCTTACTGATTTGCTGTTATCATTTTGGGGTTATGCATTAGAAACCGCTGCATTCACTTTAAATAGGGCACCATCTAAATCCGTTGAGACGACACCGTATGAACTATGGTTTGGTGCTAAACCTAAGTTGTCGTTTCTTAAAGTTTGGGGATGCGAAGCTTACATCAAGAAGTTGATGCCGGACAAGCTCGAACCCAAAACGGAGAAATGCGTCTTCATAGGATACCCTAAGGAAACTATTGGGTATACCTTCTATCACAGATCCGAAGGCAAAGTGTTTGTCGCAAAGAACAGTTCCTTTCTTGAGAAGGAGTTTCTCTCGAAAGAAGTGAGTGGGAGGAAAGTAGAGCTAGACGAGGTTGTTGAACCTTCTCTTGAATTGGAGAGTAGCGCAGCACCTGAAATTGTTCCAAAGGTCACTTTGCACCAGCAATAGAGGAAGCTAATGACAAGGATCATGAAGCTTGGACGATGCTTCATCGAATGTCGCAGTCGACAAGGTCGCGTGCCCTCCCCGAAAGTACAAGAATCTGCTCGACTGTCTTGTTGGTAGAAGACGGTGAACCTATGAACTATGAGGAAGTGATGATGAGCCAGACTCGAGAAATGGCTAGAAGCCATGAACCAATTGGGATCCATGAGAAAAACCAAGTATGGACTTTGGTGGACCCTCCTAATCGAAAAGGCCGTTGAGTGCAAATGGATCTTCAAGAAGAAAACGGACGCGGATGGTAATGTTACCATCTATAAAGCACGGCTTGTCGCAAAAGGTTTTCGACAAGTTCAAGGTGTTGACTATGATGAGACTTTCTCTCCCGTAGCGATGTTTAAGTCTATTCGGATTTTATTAGCAATTGCTGCGTTTCATGATTATGAAATATGGCAGATGGATGTCAAGAATGCATTCCTCAATGGCAACATTGATGAAGAGTTGTATATGATGCAACCTGTAGGTTTTGTCGATCCTAAGGATGCTGATAAAGTATGCAAACTTCAGCGTTCCATTTATGGACTGAAGCATCTCGGAGTTGGAACCTTCGCTTTGATCAAGTGATCAAGAGCTTTGGATTTGTTCCAAATTGCTACGAAGCTTGTATCTACAAGAAAGTGAGTGGGAGCTCGGTGACATTTCTGGTACTATATGTGGATGACATATTGATTATTGGAAATGACATTAACATGCTTAATGATGTGAAGAGTTATTTGAACAAGTGTTTTTCAATGAAAGACCTAGGTGAAGCTGCTTATATATTGGGCATCAAAATCTATAGAGATAGACAAAGACGCTTGATAGCTTTAAGCCAGAGTACATACCTAGACAAAGTTCTGAAAAGGTTCAAATTGGATAAGGCAAAGAAAGGTTCAAAGGCCTATGTTGTCGGGTAAGATATTGAGCAGGCTCAAAGGTCCAGCCACGGTAAATGATAGGGAAGCTATGAGCAAAGTGCCTTATGCCTCGCCATAGGTTCTATCATGTATGCCATGTGTACTAGACGGATGTGTCCAATGCTCTTAATTTGACGCAGATATCAAAGTGATCCAGAGTGGAACATGGACAGCCGTGAAGAACATCCTAAAGTACCTAAATAGGACTAAAGAAATGTTCTTAGTCTATGGAGGTGATGAACAAATCGTCAGAAGGGTTACGTCGATGCTAGTTTCGACAATCGACAAGGATGATTCTAAATCTCATGTGATACGTTTATATTTTGAATGGAGGAGCTGTGAGTGGAGAAGCTGCAAGCAAAGCGTGATCGCGGGATCTACAGAGAAGCGGAATACATGGCTGCCGCAGAAGCATCAAGTGAAGGAGTTTGGATCGAAACTTCATCATCGAGCTTGGCGTGGTTCCAAGTGCATTGGACCCACCGGAGATATTGTGTGACAACATCCGGCGCCATAGCACTTGCTAAGGAACCAAGATATCATCCAAAGACCAAGCATATCAATCAAGTTTCATATAATCCGAGATTATATAGATGGAGATCTGAAGATTAGCAAAGTACATACAGATCTGAATGTCGCAGATCCATTGACTAAACCTCTTCCACGTAAGACATGATCAACCTCAAAGCCATGGGTGTGAGATTGTTGCCAAATGTAAACTAGATTATTGACTCTAGTGCAAGTGGAAGATCTGGAATTATGCCCTAGAGGCAATAATAAAGATGTTATTATTATAATTCTTGTTCATGATAAAGTTTATATTCCATGCTAGAATTGTATTAAGCGGAAACATTAATACTTGTGTGGTTTGTAAACAACACCGTGTCCCTAGTACGCCTCTATGGACTAGCTCATTGATCAATGATGGTTAAGGTTTCCTATCCATAGACATGAGTTGTCAATTGATAATGAGATCATATCATTGGGAGAATGATGTGATGGACAGACCCAAACTAAGCGAAGCAATTAGATCGTGTCATCGTGTTCGTCTTTGCGAAGCTTTTCTTATGTCAAATATTGTATTCCTTAGACCATGAGATAATATAACTCCCTGGTATCGGAAGAAAGCTTTGAGGTCATCAGACGTCATCCTATGAGAGGGTGATCATAAAGGTGTCTCTCAGGTGATCGGAAAGTATCTGTTGGGTTGTATGTATCGAGATGGGATTTGTCCCTCCCAAGTCGTTGAGATATACTTCGGGCCCTCTCGGTAATCGATATCAACACCGCTTGCAAGCATGTGGTTAAGGAGTTAATCACAAAGTGATATCGGATTACGAAACGAGTAAAGTACTTGTTGTGAACGAGATTGAACTAGGTATGACGGTACCGACGATCGAATCTCGGGCAAGTAAAATATCGCGAGATGAAGGGAATATATATATGGGATTGATTGAATCCTGGCATCGTGGTTCATCCGATATGATCATCGATGAATGTGTGGGAGTCAATATGGGTTTCGCACTCGCTGTTGATTATTGATAGAAGATCATGTCCGCATATTCTCGAACCCGCAGGGTCACACACTTAACGTGTCTCGACGCTAGGATAGATTGGATTATTGGTTTATGAGTTTTTGTTCGGAGTCTTGGATGGGATCCGGGACATCATGAGAGGTTCCGGAATGGTCCGGAGAATAAGATTCATATAAGGCAGTGCAGTTTTTGGAGTTCGGAATTGTTCCGGGTTAATCGGTATTGTACCGGAAGCTTCTAGAACCTTCCGGAAGGGGACCAACGTGGCCCCACCTTACGGGAGGGGGCATGGGCCTATGAGGGAGTGCCCTGGCCGCATTGGGCCAGGGGCACAAAGCCCCATAGGGCCCAGCCGGCCAAAGAGGGTTTAAACCCTAGATAGACCTTCTAGAAGGGGGGGTTTCCTTGCCCCCCACTCTTCCTCCTTGGGGTCGCCGGTTTGGGCTTGGGGGAGGGGCTAGGGCTGAGCCCCCTCTATATAAAGAGGGGTGGGGGCGCACCACCCCCCTACACCATCCCCTCAAACCCTAGCCGCCCTGCTGCCCTCCTCTCTCCCTCCCGACTGCTTGTAGGCGAAGCCCTGCTGCAGAAATTCTCCACCAATTGCACCGCGCCGTCGCGTTGTAGATCCAACCCATCTCTCCACCATACTTGCTGGACAAAGGAAGGAGGAGACGTCGAGGTGCCGCACGTGTGCATCTCACGGAGGCATCGCCACTTGTGGTGCTAGATCGGATCGGATCGCGAGGAGGAGAAGCAAGTACGACTACATCACCCACGTTTCGACGAACGTTCCGCTGTGCGAATCTTCAAGGGTATGAAGATCTAATCCAATCTCTCTCGTTGTTTGCATCTCCTAGATTAGATCTTGGCTTCCCTCTGTTCGCATCCGTAGAAAATTTTGATTTACTATGCCGCGAAACCCTTCACGACCTCCTCCCCCATTGCGGCTGTGCATGTTCGGACGATGGCTCCTCAACCGCCGGCCAAGAAGAAGAAGAAGAAGAAGAAGAAAGAAGAAGAAGGAAGATCCTGTCTTCAACCTGTCAGACATACAATCATAAGTTTCTCTGATCGAGTCTTGTTATTTTGTTGATGTGCAAAGTATTAGCTTGTTGTTGATTTGGTTCCTTGTATATGCTAGCAGTGATCCTTCTGAAGAGTCCCTCGAATAGGAGCTCGAAGAGATGTATGCAAAATTGAAGCCTGCCTCTTCGTTCCCCAAGATGGTGGCCAACTCCGATGATGATCATTCGAGCTCCCTGCGGCAAGGGGCTCGTGCGATCGTTGATCGAGAGACACAAGCAAAACATTCAGAGTCCCTAGCTGACCATGTGAGTATTTTTCTTATTTTACGTAGGCGAGCCCCCGAGCCTTTTATTCATCAGCTGCGTTGATTTCTTGCACCCCTTTGTCCGCGATGCCAATCGCCTGATCCAGTAGCATCTGTTGTTGGAGGGTGACCTCAAGAAACTTCGAGGTGTGTAAGTTTCTTCTTATTTGATTACGAGTGCTGACAGAGTATTTTGTTATCTTTCTCTGCCCAATGCTGTAGATGAGAACAACGATGACCTCCGCAAGCTGAATGCACTCGAAAAGAGTCTCGGCCAAGCGGAGAAGAAGGCAAAGGATGCTGCAGAGGCCCTCCAGCGTCAGCAAAAGGAGGCTGAAGACCGTGAGCAGCAGCTCGCGGCCATCGCAGTAACATGGGAGAAAGCCATGGCTGAAAAGCTTATGGCTGCTGCCAAAACGATATCCGGTAAGCCACCTTGTTCTTCCTTTGATTGTTAAATTCTTCAGGTGCGGTTCCTTGTTCCTCATCCGAAAGGTGTCACATCCCAAAAATACTAAACTTGGATCATCAAACTTTAATCATTAAATTTAGGGTTAACAAAAACTTTGCTAAATAAAAATATGAAAGCATGCATGGTGTATGCATTTCATTTGGAATTCTTTTGAACCAACTTGTTTGTGTGTTCCTTTGCTTGTAAATGGATGCTTAGGTGAAATAAAAATCCTCTAAACAATTCCCAAACTTTTCTCAAAGACAAATAAATCAAAACAAAGCTAAATGAGTGAATGGTCATTTTGACCAATTTAACTCCCATGCCTACTTTGGCTGTCTCAAACTTTCATAACTTAACAGAAACTTTTATGGATCTTTACACCCCTTGATTGTACTCATAACAAAGTATCAAGGCCCACTTTGTGATCATCCAGAAACTCTCAAATGCATAGTTTAAATGGCAGTTCAAAATTGAATCTTTATCATATGAGAAGATCCCACTTTTTCAAAAACCACTCAAACAAGCTCAACTTTCAAAACCCAAGCATCTGCAGACTCACCAGCACCAACCTAGCACACCCACCAAAAATCTTTTCAAAATTCAAAACTTGAATTCTTGCGGCCATTTCATCAAACACATTGCAGACACAAATCATAAAAATCTTTAACACTATTGTGAGCAGTGATTGAAGCCTAACTTGTTCCCTCTCTAGCTCACAACCATCTCAGTAGATCATCTAGCAAGTTAAACCAAGCACTAGCCTCACTTTATGGTGAAGCAATGACATCAATGGTGAACAGTCGAAGCTCACCATGCCACCCCAGTGGAGACAGCAAGCTAGGAGGAGATTTAGCCATGCCAACCTTGTCTAGGAGGCAGCCCACCGTCCATCGCCACTCCCTGTCTCAGCCGCGAGCGTTGCCAAACCCTGGACCACCCGCACGAACCGCACCCAGCTTGCCAGCAACCATGCCGAGCATGCGCCAGAGCGCCACCCTCGACCGAAGCCCACAGACCGCGCCGAAAGTGCATACATGATCGCCGACCCAGAAACCGCCAGACATCCCGTCACGCCCCATGCCTCACAGCCACCGCCATTGTCGAAGACGCCGCCGCCACCAGCGCGTGATGTTCCAGACCAAACCGCACCGCCCCTACGCGTGCATTAAAGCCGTAGAGCATCGCTAGGAGACCACCAAGCGATCGCCACCACCGGCCATGCCTCTAGCCGCCCGTAGCCATGTCGCCACCGTCGCCTGCCCATCCCGTTCGGTCTCATCGTCGCGATTATAAATATAGGCCACCCCCAGCCAAATTGAGCACTCCCCTCTCCTCACTGACCGTGCCACCCCGTTCCCGAAGCAAGGCGAGCAGCCGCCGAATTTCATCGAGTTCCGCTGTGCGGAGAAGAAGGGGGCCAGCGATTGGAGCCGCCCCAGGAGAAGCTGTCGGTACCAGGAGGTTCGCCATCGTCGACTTCGTCGTTCGCCCGCCTCGCCGACCCTCGCCTGAACCCCGGTGAGCCCCCAACGACCCCCACTGGCCGCGCTAGGTTTCTGTCTCGCCGGTTTTGCCCAACGACGACGATGACCCTCAGCCGTTGGATTAGAACCAGATCGAACGCACCACATCGCCCCATACCGCTTCACACCCCCTCGTCTCAATGACGCGTGGGGACAGCCACTTAACCAACCCGCATAAGTGCTGCGCTTAGCAGGCCGGCCCAGTATCGCTTCCCGCGCAGCCCAGTCATTTGAAATTAACCTTTTCCATTTTATTTCAAACACACTTCTGCACCCAGTTTCAAAAATCAACCCAGATCGATTCAGTGAACCAAATTGAATGAAACCAATTTTGTTAGAAAGGTCTATGAAAGCTGAATCCAAGCCCGTTGGATTCAAGTCATTTGGATCTATAGATCATCCTTGGTAAAAATAACAAGGCAGAAGCTTTTCTGCATTCAAACATTTTTCAAATTTAAACCGTAATATCTTTTGAGTTGATTCCAACTCTCAAAAATCACATTTGATCATACCTTTCAGAATATATAAAAATATATAGGTTTACTTACAGAAATAAAGTTTAAGTAATAAAAGAATGCCACATAGGCATTTCTAGTCACTTATTTAATTAAAATAAAAGGGTAAAACCTTATTAAATTTTGACACCACTTTAAATCACATTCCCATGGACTAACATATGTGGTGATGACATGTGTCAACATGATCCCATGTTTGGTTTGGAGAATATTAAATCTTAAGTAGTTTTTTCAATGAGTAGAAATTACTTTTCTAAAAATAAAAGGAATTAAACCAAGCTTTAATGTTGTAATGTTAGTGATGAGGCTAGATCATCTATAGGACCCTTTTGTGTGATGATTGCAAGTAGTTAAGTATTGTTTGGTGATTGTGTACATCGTATCTATTTATAGACGCTTGTACCGACCAAGGATACGAGGAGGAAGGAGGATTCTACGAAGAAGCCGAGGAGAACTTCAACCACTGCTCTGCACAAGGCAAGCTCACACTTGAAAGATACTCTACTTTAGCAAGCTTTACTAACCAAGTGGACCAATGCAAGCTGATACTATACCTATGCAAGCTAATACTTGGAATTATGAGAGTTAAATAACCTATGCAATGCACTAAGCATGCTTGGTTAGATACATTTGATGATACCCAATCCTAGTTTTACTTGCAAGCTTATTACTTTATTTCTTTATCAAAGCTCTTACTTAAAGTTACTGGAATAATTGGTAGATACTAGAAGGATAATTGAAGGTTGCATAAAGAGCATAAAATTTGGCCTAAGCTAGATAATCTTGATGTCATCCTAAGGCATGAGGTTAAACTTAGTTAAACTCCATTAGTTTACCACCCCTCATTAGTTCTTACCCCCACTTGTAGATGCTAGTGCTAAGCATCAAACTTGATCAACTTTAGATGGGAATACTTGGTGAAAATGGTTATGAAAACCTTAGAATGATGGATCATTCTACTGAGATGTTTTGACATATGTTTCCGAACACCTGATGATTTTGGTGATGAAAATGTTGAGGCATGAGCCTTAGCCCTTTTTAAAACTGATGGTTGTCTGGATGCGATACCATTCCAATTTTATCGTACAACCACAATACCCGAAGATTGGGTAGGGCTTGACTGGAAACTTATATACCTTAGTATTAGTGCCCTCACAGCCAAGGTCTGAGCTGAGGCTACCTTGTGAAGATTGTCCACCTGTGCAGTACCCAAGATGACAGTTGGTCATGGTTGGGAGGCCAAACTCACAGGAGAGGTGCTTATACTAGGGTGTGTAATTGAAAGGTTAGGATTGATTATCCGCATACTGAGTATGGTGAATTCAGGATTTGTTCCTGACGGATGTATCTAATTGTAAGGGTCCCAACCTTTAATAAGGTAGAGTCCCCTGTGTTTACAATGCTAGTCCCTGGATCAATAGCTAGCATCCACAATTAAGATGTAATATCAAGAAACAAAGGTCATAATACAACTTTATAACCAGGAATAACATAATTTTATTACATCTTACATAGCTCATTTGGCTATTACATTACATTGCAGCAGAATAACTATAAGCATGGGGTCCTTCATCTTCAAAGTGCCACAGGCAGACATGTTGGTCGTAGACTTTGTAATCCTAATCAACACACTTCACTAAATCAATCAAACCTGCAACATAACAAGTTACGGCCACAAGGGTCAATACATTTGAATTGTATTGGCAAGTGATACTATGGTAGTATAGTGGAGTCTATCATCTATATGCATTTGGCTAAGTGGAGTTGAGGCTTGCAATGCTCAAAATAGATTTTCCTTATCATTTGAAAACACTAAGTTTTTGCTTGACAAAATCATTTCTCCCAATCAAAAGATTGAAGATCCTTTAACCCTTGTTCAACCACAAGTTTTTAACTTTGAAATTTGAATGATGAGATTCTTGATTGCTTCCATGTCTTGATGCTCAAATTGTTCTTTACCAGGGACATGGCTAAGTACTTAGATTTTACACTCTGCAGAGGTGGTGCACTTTCCCCACAAGACTTGGTTTCCCAAGACAAGATCTTTCAGAAGCCTTCCCTTAGACCAAAATGGACGCGCTCCAACCTATCAAACTCTACCACCAACTGTCCATATGGCTAAGTTCTTGCAACCTATATGATCCAGGCAGAGCCCATAATGCCAAGTGGCTGCACTTGAAGCTTCTCAACATTTGACATCTCAAATCTCTTTGTTCCTGGGTGGCCATCCACAAGTGAGATACACAAGGTCAACCATAAACATGGGCCTTGTGAACCACTCAACCAAAAACCACCATTCAAGTCCCATTCCACCCAGGTGATTCATTAACTTAGTTGTTTTATTAAACAAAAACACAAGTCCTCAGACTTAGAAATTTTTCCATAGTATGGATATATATTCCACCCTTGTTTTCTATTAGCTAAGCTAATCTTGATAGTAGTAGGAATCTTAACTTAGGAAAATTTCTACTAAGGTTTCATATACTAGGTTTTCCTATAGCAAGGTTTATACTTAGCAAAATTCCATGCAAGTTTTACTTAGAAAAATCTCTAATGCATAGTGAAAGTAATGGGACAAAGTATGAAGCATCACTTGCCTTTTTGGTAGAGTATAGGTTCACTCCTTGATCTTTGCAATGTTCACACACTTCAAGTCACTACAAATCAATCAAGCAAACAATATTTCAATCTACCATTCAAGAAATTCAACACATAAAATAATAAAACAAAACAACACATGCAAGCATGCACAAGGGTTGTTTTATTTGTAAAAGTGGTTTCTAATGGGTCATAAACATTTTGAAAACACCTATTGGTCATTTTGTAAAGTGGCAAAGTCATTTGCAAAAGGTTTCACTTCTTAAACCAATTTCAAAACAAGGTATCATTTTATGTGGTGTAGAAATGTTTTTACTAAGGCATTAATCTATAGGGTTCACAAAATATGTTTTCAAACCATACAACTTGGTGGTTGGGGTCAGAGAGTTTAAAACAAAACATTTCCCAAAAGTTTTCTTCCAAAACTATTTTTAATAAATAAACCATATTTTTATTTGACTAGAAATGGTTTTAAATCAAAGAATCATTCTTTTGTTTCACCAAATACATTTTTGAATCCACAAAGTGTTTACTATGGTTAGTATGTTCAAATCAATCCAATTGCCAAAGATTTTATCCCCAAAAACATTTTGGAACAATTTTTATAATCTAAACAATCATACAAATGTTTCTGCAAAAACAAACATTTTAACAGAAGCTTTTTTCTAAACAAATTGCATGGTTGGCTAGGGCTTGTTCCACTGATTCCATTGATATAAAGTTTGCAAATTTTGGACATGTGGATCAAAAGTTACAAGGGTTTCAATTTTGCAAACAAATCTGATTCAAACTTTGTTTTTAAACAGAACTGGTGACACACGGCGTTTTCCTATTAGTCGGTACCGGTTCGGGTGGATCGAGTGATGCAGGCCATTGGATCAATTTGAATCGCACGGCACTGGCTGCATACCCTTTCAACGTTAAGTGATTTAATCGCGTCACTTCGATCTGGATCGAACGGCTCCTATCCACTAGCCAAGAACTGGCGGTGCTCGACGACTACACGCGGCGGCGACGGTCAGACGACGGTGAAACTGGCGATGCAGGAAGCGAGGAAGGGAGGAGTATGCTCATCGTGTTCGCAACATCGTGGGGAAGCTCAAGTTGCGGTCAGTTTGTCGAGGGGCGCTCTGGTCCGATGTGGATTGCTCACCAGAGTCTACACGGCATCGGGCGTGCTTCGGTCGATGTTGGGGGCAGGGCTACAAGGCACAGGAGGACGAGACAAGGGGTCTGTTAGACGCGTGAGGGTGAGTAGAACCTGCGTGCGTGAACGAGAGGGGAAGGGGCGGACGGAAACTACCTGGGGCACTCGCCGGAGTTAAACCAGACGGTGGCGGCGCTCGGAGTCATCGCTGTCGAGGCTCAGGGGCGCGCGCGAGCGAGCTGGCGATGCGGAAAGGTCCACCAGGAGATGGGGATCACAGCTGCGTGCTCGAGGAGGTAAAGGGGTGGCGTGGTGCTGCCGGAATCCTTCCCGGAGCATCGTCGGACAGTGGGTGGTGTCGAGCGAAATTCGACAGCCTGGGGGCGCACTTGGGGGAGGAGACAGAGGGGAAATGGAAGGGAGACGCTGGCGTTTAAATGGGCGTGGTCGAGTGAGGGATTAATGGAGGCAATAACGCGAATTTACACCGGCTTCAACGGCCAGAAACGGCGAGGTGGCGTTGGAGGCGTGGTCACCGCGAGGTAGAAGATGATGAGCTGGCTGCGTGGGTCCGCTTTGTCAGCGAAGAAGAGGGAGGGGAAGCGGGGTCCAGTAGTCAGCGACTTAGCGGGTGTGAGTTCGAGTGAAAGAAAACACTTCGGGAGGGGAGAGGGAAATGGGCTGCTGGGCTGGGATGGGCTTAGCTGGGCTGGGTCTTCTTTGCTCTATTTTTTTCTGTTCTGAATCTTTTCTCTTTTTCTGTTTGAATTTCCTGATTGAATTTCAAACAAACAAATCAACATTCAAAACAAACCAAACTTCCACCACACTTTGCAATTGAATTTGGTTCTGTTTAACAACATAAACCAAAGTCCCAAAAACAAAAATAATATTTTTATTCTTTTTAGGATATATTTAATAATTAAATAAAATAGATCTTAATTATTAATTAAAATAGGTTTTGATTTATTTAATAAAATCTCCATTTGAAAACTAAATATTATCAAAATCAAATCAGTAGGTTTTATTTTAAAATATAAGATACTTGGAAAACTTGTTTAAAATAAAATAACATTTTTATTTTAGGGTCCATTAATAATTAAATAAAATGGACCTTAGTTATTAAATCAAATAGGATTTGTTTTATTAAAACCTTTATTTTGAAATCTGAAATAAAACCAAAACACTTCAGTAGGTTTTACTTGAGAATATAAAATACTTGGGAAAACTTATTTAAAATAATTTAATAAGTTTTGATGTTTTAATTAAAATGGTAAAACCTTTTTTTAAAATAAAATTGGATATTAAATCCTTATTATTTTATTTAAATAAACCTTTACTATTTTTTTATCAAAACAAAATGTTTTATTTCAAAAGCTTGGCCAAGGTTTAATTTTGGCTCTATAAAATAATCCTTATTTATAAATCTATATTTTCTTTTGAAACCAAATCTTTTTATTAAAAGATTCCAAAATAGTAATTCCAAATATTTTTATTTTCCTTTATTAAATGTTTGTCTTTTTAATCCCTTTAGGATTTTTTTATTTGTTCAAAAATAGGTTTGAAGGTTCCCATTGGAATTCAAAAAGTTTCTTCTCACCCTGAAAATCAACAAAGTTTTATTTTAGTCATTTATTTTTCACATTACAAGATTTGGAAAATCTTGGGATGTGACTGGCTACCACCCTGAAAATAAATCTCGTCCCGAGATTTGGGAAGGCTAGGGGTTACAAATTGGCTCAAAGCATCTAGGGTACTACCACCCTTAAAAATTTTCCAACTAGATTACATCTGGCTTGCTTGGGATCTTGATGTAACTTTCCTGGACAGAAGTTTGCATAGTGGCCTAGCTCCTTGCATTTGAAACATGTGACAAGGCTGATGTCTTGAGGTGGCTTCTCTGGACAATATGATGCATAATGTCCTAACTCTTTGCAGTATTTGCACATCACTTGGCTAAAATCTTTCTTTTCCTTTGGTATCATTGCCTCTTGTTTGTTTCTTTGGTTCTTCTTCTTTTCTGGGCATTCACTGGCATAGTGTCCCATCTCTTTGCAATTGTAACATTGCAACTGGCTTTTGTCCTTCTTCTTCTTGGGTCTCTCCAAAGCTAGGAGTTCTTCTAGTTCATGTTCTTCATACCTCACCTCAAAGGTGGGAAATCTTCCTCTCTTCTTAGGGCAGTGATCTTCATGCTCCTTGGATGTATGATCCTTATCTCCACAAATATTGCAAGCTTTGGTTCCTTCTATAATAACATCTTTGTCATCCTTGTTGTCATTAGCTCTTTGGGAAAAGTTTTCTCCCATGTTGATCATTTGAGTAACCAATCCTTGCAACAATTGGGATTGAAGTTTCAAAATCCTTTGTATGGCTGGGTCTAGTCCATTGTTGTTGGCTAAAAGCTGAGTTGTCTCTTGGCTCAACTAGTTTTGGGTTGCTATAAGTTCTCTCATGTTTCCCTCTTGGTTGTTGTTGGTGTCACCATCCTTGATGTTGGAGTCTCTTGGAGCAGTCATCTGTTTGGGTTGGATTGGGATTAGAATAGGCAAAATATTTCTAAGGGAATAATTCTAATCACACACATCACAATTCACACAAGCAATGTGCAAGCAATCACAAATAAACATTCCACTCAAACAACAAGTTTCAAGCATATTTTTAGGCAACAAAATATTTTTGTTACACCACACAAGTTGGTGTGTTTGACTTAACTAAAATATGGTGGTCCATCTATATGGTTCACTTGTGATCTTTCCTTCCTTCTTGGTTGATTCTTCTTGCACGAGGTCATGGTTTCCTTAGGAAAAACTCTTGGTCACAAAACTTCAAAGGTGAGGATGGCTCCTTCTAAGTTGTGTTTCCTTAGTCTCCAAATCTTGAGCAAGATTTCTTGTCTCACTTGTCCTTAGTGATATCCAAGGTTCAAGTCCTTGGTGAATATGCTGAAAATGTTGAAGTCATTAGAGTTGAAGAAGTTGAAGTCATTAGAGTTGATGAAGTCCTTTGCACATGGTGAAGTCTTTGGCCATGGGGTAGGTTTTTCCATTAAGTTGAAATAGATGAGATGTAGAATCAAAACCAAAGTGGTTGAGGAAAGAGTATTACAAGATTGTTTGTAAATAAGTTTTGGAACAAATAAAACTCCTATTTTTCTAAGGGTTTTTGTCCAATCCTAGGTTTACAAATCCTACAGGCAACACAATGCTCTGATACCATCTGTAAGGGTCCCAACCTTTAATAAGGTAGAGTCCCCTGTGTTTACAATGCTAGTCCCTGGATCAATAGCTAGCATCCACAATTAAGATGTAATATCAAGAAACAAAGGTCATAATACAACTTTATAACCAGGAATAACATAATTTTATTACATCTTACATAGCTCATTTGGCTATTACATTACATTGCAGCAGAATAACTATAAGCATGGGGTCCTTCATCTTCAAAGTGCCACAGTGCACATGTTGGTTGTAGACTTTGTAATCCTAATCAACACACTTCACTAAATCAATCAAACCTGCAACATAACAAGTTACAGCCACAAGGGTCAATACATTTGAATTGTATTGGCAAGTGATACTATGGTAGTATAGTGGAGTCTATCATCTATATGCATTTGGCTAAGTGGAGTTGAGGCTTGCAATGCTCAAAATAGATTTTCCTTATCATTTGAAAACACTAAGTTTTTGCTTGACAAAATCATTTCTCCCAATCAAAAGATTGAAGATCCTTTAACCCTTGTTCAACCACAAGTTTTTAACTTTGAAATTTGAATGATGAGATTCTTGATTGCTTCCACGTCTTGATGCTCAAATTGTCCTTTACCAGGGACATGGCTAAGTACTTAGATTTTACACTCTGCAGAGGTGGTGCACTTTCCCCACAAGACTTGGTTTCCCAAGACAAGATCTTTCAAGCCTTCCTTAGACCAAAATGGACGCGCTCCAACCTATCAAACTCTACCACCAACTGTCCATATGGCTAAGTTCTTGCAACCTATATGATCCAGGCAGAGCCCATAATGCCAAGTGGCTGCACTTGAAGCTTCTCAACATTTGACATCTCAAATCTCTTTGTTCCTGGGTGGCCATCCACAAGTGAGATACACAAGGTCAACCATAAACATGGGCCTTGTGAACCACTCAACCAAAAACCACCATTCAAGTCCCATTCCACCCAGGTGATTCATTAACTTAGTTGTTTTATTAAACAAAAACACAAGTCCTCAGACTTAGAAATTTTTCCATAGTATGGATATATATTCCACCCTTGTTTTCTATTAGCTAAGCTAATCTTGATAGTAGTAGGAATCTTAACTTAGGAAAATTTCTACTAAGGTTTCATCTACTAGGTTTTCCTATAGCAAGGTTTATACTTAGCAAAATTCCATGCAAGTTTTACTTAGAAAAATCTCTAATCCATAGTGAAAGTAATGGGACAAAGTATGAAGCATCACTTGCCTTTTTGGTAGAGTATAGGTTCACTCCTTGATCTTTGCAATGTTCACACACTTCAAGTCACTACAAATCAATCAAGCAAACAATATTTCAATCTACCATTCAAGAAATTCAACACATAAAATAATAAAACAAAACAACACATGCAAGCATGCACAAGGGTTGTTTTATTTGTAAAAGTGGTTTCTAATGGGTCATAAACATTTTGAAAACACCTATTGGTCATTTTGTAAAGTGGCAAAGTCATTTGCAAAAGGTTTCACTTCTTAAACCAATTTCAAAACAAGGTATCATTTTATGTGGTGTAGAAATGTTTTTACTAAGGCATTAATCTATAGGGTTCACAAAATATGTTTTCAAACCATACAACTTGGTGGTTGGGGTCAGAGAGTTTAAAACAAAACATTTCCCAAAAGTTTTCTTCCAAAACTATTTTTAATAAATAAACCATATTTTTATTTGACTAGAAATGGTTTTAAATCAAAGAATCATTCTTTTGTTTCACCAAATACATTTTTGAATCCACAAAGTGTTTCCTATGGTCAGTAGGTTCAAATCAATCCAATTGCCAAAGATTTTATACCCAAAAACATTTTGGAACAATTTTTATAATCTAAACAAGCATACAAATGTTTCTGCAAAAACAAACATTTTAACAGAAGCTTTTTGCTAAACAAATTGCATGGTTGGCTAGGGCTTGTTTCACTGATTCCATTGATATAAAGTTTGCAAATTTTGGACGTGTGGATCAAAAGTTACAAGGGTTTCAATTTTGCAAACAAATCTGATTCAAACTTTGTTTTTAAATGTAATCGGTGACACGCGCTTTCCTATTCGGTACCGGTTCGGTGGATCGAGTGATGCAGGCCGTTGGATCAAGTTGAATCGCACGGCACCGCCGCGCGCACTTTCAACGTTAAGTGATTTAATCGCGTCACTTCGATCTGGATCGAACGGCTCCTATCCACTAGCCAAGAACTGGCGGCGCTCGACGGCTGCACGCGGCGGCGACGGTCAGACGACGGCAAAATTGGCGATGCAGGAAGCGAGGAAGGGAGGGAGTATGCTCACCGTGTTCGCAACATCGTGGGGAAGCTCAAGTGCCGATGTTGGGGGCAGGGCTACAAGGCACAGGAGGACGAGACAAGGGGTCTGTTAGACGCGTGAGGGTGACTAGAACTTGCGTGCGTGAACGAGAGGGGAAGGGGCGGACGACATGCGGGAAAGGTCCGCCAGGAGATGGGGATCACAGCTGCGTGCTCGAGGAGGTAAAGGGGTGGCGTGGTGCTGCCGGAATCCTTGCCGGAGCGTCGTCGGACAGTGGGTGGTGTCGAGCGAAATTCGACAGCCTGGGGGCGCACTTGGGGGAGGAGACAGAGGGGAAATGGAAGGGAGACGCTGGCGTTTAAATGGGCGTGGTCGAGTGAGGGATTAATGGAGGCAATAACGCGAATTTACACCGGCTACGTAACGGCGAGGAGGCGTTGGAGGCGTGGTCACTGCGAGGTAGAAGATGATGAGCTGGCTGCGTGGGTCCGCTTCGTCAGCGAAGAAGAGGGAGGGGAAGCGGGGTCCAGTAGTCAGCGACTTAGCGGGTGTGAGTTCGAGTGAAAGAAAACGCTTCGGGAGGGGAGAGGGAAATGAGCTGCTGGGCTGGGTCTTCTTTGCTCTATTTTTTTCTGTTCTGAATCTTTTCTCTTTTTCTGTTTGAATTTCCTGATTGAATTTCAAACAAACAAATCAACATTCAAAACAAACCAAACTTCCACCACACTTTGCAATTGAATTTGGTTCTGTTTAACAACATAAACCAAAGTCCCAAAAGCAAAAATAATATTTTTATTCTTTTTAGGATCTATTTAATAATTAAATAAAATAGATCTTAATTATTAATTCAAATAGGTTTTGATTTATTTAATAAAATCTCCATCTGAAAACTAAATATTATCAAAATCAAATCAGTAGGTTTTATTTTAAAATATAAGATACTTGGAAAACTTGTTTAAAATAAAATAACATTTTTATTTTAGGGTCCATTAATAATTAAATAAAATGGACCTTAGTTATTAAATCAAATAGGATTTGTTTTATTAAAACCTTTATTTTGAAATCTAAAATAAAACCAAAACACTTCAGTAGGTTTGACTTGAGAATATAAAATACTTGGGAAAACTTATTTAAAATAATTTAATAAGTTTTGATGTTATAATTAAAATGGTAAAACCTTTTTTTTAAATAAAATTGGATATTAAATCCTTATTATTTTATTTAAATAAACCTTTACTATTTTTTTATCAAAACAAAATGTTTTATTTCAAAAGCTTGGCCAAGGTTTAATTTTGGCTCTATAAAATAATCCTTATTTATAAATCTATCTTTTCTTTTGAAACCAAATCTTTTTATTAAAAGATTCCAAAATAGTAATTCCAAATATTTTTATTTTCCTTTATTAAATGTTTATCTTTTTAATCCCTTTAGGATTTTTTTTATTTGTTCAAAAATAGGTTTGAAGGTTCCCATTGGAATTCAAAAATTTTCTTCCCACCCTGAAAATCAACAAAGTTTTATTTTATTCATTTATTTTTCACATTACAAGATTTGGAAAATCTTGGGATGTGACACGAATGTTGTGGTGAAAGTGTACAATCTCTGCAGAGTGTCAAACTATTTGAATAGCCGTCATGATTATGGACAGTTGGAGTGGCCATACTGTTCCCCCGTCAGACTTTTCAAAATGACTTGTGAAATGAACTGAGACTTTGACTTGACCACAACAGAGTTGTGACATGAGATACAAGTTCCCACTTAGGTGTTATAAACTTCAATTAGCTCTCTTGCTTCTGAAATTAGTAGAGATAAATCTGGCTTTTGCAAAACAAGTCTAGAGCCTAGTGTCCTATTTCCAAAAATCCCGTTTACTTGTTAGTATTAGTTTGCGAGTACTTAAAGAGTACTCATGGCTTTGTCCCTGGCTATTCCCGTGGCCAGACTATGAAGAGGAGTACCGGAGGATGGACCCGTGAAGGTTACGACAACTAGGATCATCTCCCATCGTCAAGATCGTGACCTCAAGATGGAGCTTCGCCTACGCTATCGTTATTATTACGTATTCCGCTGCTTGAAGTTGTATTAAGAACTAGATCATGAGATCCCTATTTGTGTAAGACCTTATGTATGGTTTGTAATGGATGATGTACTGTGGTATCCAATTCTGTTATGTCTCGCAAAAATGGTAATCCTGGATTGCGATGTATGGCATAACAGCATCCGGGATTAAAATCCGGGTGTTGACAAGTTGGTATCAGAGCCATCCTGACCATAGGAGACCCTAGTTAGACTGGACGTTTGAATCAAAAACTTAGTTTCAAAACCAAAGAAAACAAATATTTACAAAAACTTATTCTCATTCTTGTCCCTTTGATTCTTTCATGAAAATTCATGTTCCTCAAAAACTCTTGCAAAATACATAAAATTTTGACACACTTGATCACTCTACTAACTTACACATCCTATATTGTTATAGATGGACGTGAAGTACAACAAGTTTTATCAATTGGGGAATGGAGGAGACCTTATCTTTGAGAGTGATTTGGACCAGCTTTCGGAACTTCTGGAGCGTCCGCACCCCGAGTTCTTCGGAGCTCAGCTCAGTGATCAAGGGAGAGAAGATCTGCAGTGGCTAATTGTTGCAAGTCTCCGAGGAAAGATTGAACCTCCCACTGCTGAGGGAATTCAGTTTACCTTAAGAGAGAACAACTGGCTCGACGTACTTGCCAGGGCCATGCAGGAAGCTCTTTCCCGTCTGTGTGGGCAGATCATCAACCAGAGCAAGGGTACTCGCTTTGAGTTTTGCCCAAGGCGTGATGCTAATGGACACCCACTGGAAGCCCCATACCACCCTGAGCTGAAGACCCAAGTGGACCACCTTAGCTTCATGATGTACGATCATCAGCAGGAGTTGGATAACTGCCGTGACTACTCCAACCACAAGTCTGCCATCATCAAAACGAAGGATCAAACCATCGCCATGCTAGCAAAGGATCGCACCGTCAACACGACAGGAAGGAGCGCATCATTGCCCGTCTTCGCCACCGTATCTCATCTTTGGAGGAGACCATCCACGAGAGAGACATGCAGTTGGAGGAAAGGGAGAATGCAGGAGAGTATCTTCGTGGAGACCCCTACTCCTATCTCAGCGATGACGATGATTTTCTGGAGGATCAGGCTATGGACTTCTTCACCGATGAAGATGATTTCGCCTTCATCGATGATGATGAGGATTCCGAGGAGTAGTACCACTTGAGCACTAGCGTAGTGAGTAGTATTTGGTCACACTGTATCGTAGTTTTCAGAATGGTTCTTAAAACCATCTGCTTTCTTTGTTGTGGTGTGTGTTGTATCGTGTGCTATGAATGAATGAATGAATGAAAAAGCAAGTTTCTAGAAAGAAAATCTGAGTCAAACTTTAAAAACTTTACTAAAACCCAAAACCTTAGAAATTTCCTCTTTTCTCATGATCTATCTCAATCTTCAGATGCCACGCGGAGGAAGTGGTTCATCCCCGGACCCAATGTTGCAGATTCTGCAAATGTTGACTTCTGACCGCGAAGCTGAAAGAGCGGAACGTCAAGCCAACCTAGCCACCCTGCAGTAGATAGCCTAGCTAGCTCACAACAACCAAGGCCACGGAAATCAGGACAACCATGGATCTAAGCTCAATAATTTCCAGAATACCAACCCACCTATTTTCACTAAGTCAGAAGAACCCCTAAACGCCGACGATTGGCTGCAGACCATGGAAAATAACCTAGAAGTCACCGGAGTGGAAGCCAACGAGAAAGTTCTGTTCACCACCCACTATCTAGCCGAAGATGCCAGGGCATGGTGGAACAGTGTTCGCGTAATGACCAGAGGCCAGATGATGACCTGGGAGGAATTCAAGGTCAAGTTTAGCAGAACCCATGTGCCACCGGGTTTGATCAAGAGAATGAGAGACGAGTTCAGAGAACTGAAGCAAGGAAGGATGACCGTAGTGGAATACCATGACAAATTCTTGTCATTAGCTAGGTATGCCCCGGATGAGATCGACACCGAAGCCAAGAAGAAAGAAAGATTCCTAAATGGTCTGCACGATGAGATGCAGACAGTGTTAGTCAATATCCCCTTTGCTGATATTGAAGCCCTTGTCGACTCTGCTATCCAGATGGAAGGAAAGATCAACCAAGCCAATGAGAACCGCAAGCGTCGCATGATGCATCAGCCAGGAACCCATCAGACCCCAAAGTATCGCCCTAACCCATCTCCTGGATTTGCCCTAAGAACCAACAGACCCCCGATGAACCATCCGACCTATCCCAACCGTGTAAACCCTAGGCCCGGAGGAAATCACAACAACCCTAGAAACGCTAGCAATTTCAACCGTGCCCCACCCAAGTTTAACAACAACAATGCTACCACCAACACCAACACTGCCCCGAGGACTGGAAGCAATGCTGTGCCTGTAGCAACAAAGGACAAGTCGCAAGTGACTTGTTATGATTGTGGAAATAAGGGCCACTATTCCAACGAGTGCCCCAACAAGAAGAATGCCACAGCCCCCAATACCAATGCCCCAGCTCAGCAGCAGCGTCGTGTTCAACCAGGAAGGAGATTTACCCCAGGAAATTCGCTCAACTGCAATGGCCGTCTTTTTCTCATGCATGCTGAAGAAGCTCAGAAAGCGCCAGACGTCGTGCTGGGTATGTTTTCTGTTAATTCAGTACTTGCACGAGTGTTGTTGGATTCTGCTGCATCACACACATTTGTCAACGAAGAATTTGCATGCACTAGTAAAATTCAACCAACCAAACTAAAGCATGTTATGATTGTTCAAATTCCCGGATCAACCACCAAGGCTAGGAAAATTTGCAAAGCCGTCCCTATCCAAATCCATGGCATAGATTTTTATACTAATCTGATAGTACTCGGAACTAAAGGTTTGGAAGTAGTACTAGGAATGGATTGGATGTCCAAACATAAGGGATTGATTGACTATGCCAAGAAAGCTATAACCATGACCAGTACCGCTGGAATATCAGTCGAGCATATATCTGAAACCTTACCTCGTCAATTCAAATGCAACAAGAGTATAGCCCAACCTACCATTGACCAAGTCCGGATAGTCTGTGAATACCCCGATGTATTTCTAGGTGTTTTGCCCGGTATGCCCCCAGATCGAGATATCGAGTTTATCATCGAACTAATCCCCGGAACCGGACCCATAGCTCAGATACCCTATAGTATGAACCCGTCGTAATTAGCAGAACTGAAGGAGCAACTGGATTCCATGTTGGAAATTGGATTGATTCAACCAAGTGTGTCACCATGGAGATCACCTGTCTTGTTTGCGGACAAGAAGGATGGAGGTAACCGTTTGTGTACGGATTATCGGAAGTTGAATGATGTCACTATCAAGAACAAATACCCCTTGCCCAAGAGAGAAGATTTGTTTGATCAGTTGATAGGTGCCAAAGTGTTTTCTAAGATTGATCTTAGGACTGGCTATCATCAACTCAAGATTCGTGCAGAGGATATCCCAAAGACTGCCTTTACCACCAGATATGGATTGTATGAGTATACAGTCATGTCTTTTGGATTAACCAATGCCCCCGCTTATTTCATGAATATCATGAATAAGATTTTTATGGACTTCCTGGATAAGTTTGTCATTGTTTTCATCGATGACATTCTGATTTATTCCAAATCAGAAGAAGAACATGAGCTACACCTAAGGACCATTCTTGGAACCCTTAGAGAGCATCAGCTGTATGCAAAGTTTAGAAAATGTGAATTCTGGTTACAGGAGGTAGGCTTCCTCGGTCACATTGTATCATCCGGAGGAATTGCCGTTGACCCTGCCAAAGTGAAAGATGTCGAGGATTGGCAAGCCCCAACCACTCAAACCCAACTTCATGCATTTCTCGGATTGGCGGGATATTACCGCAAATTCGTAGAAGGATTCTCGAGTATCGCCAGACCCATGACCCAATTGCTGAAGAAGGACAAGAAGTTTGAATGGACCGACAAATGTGAAGCGAGTTTTCAAGAACTCAAGAGGAGATTGATTTCAGCCCCAATCTTGATCATGCCGGATATCATGAAGCCCTTTGATGTGTATTGTGATGCATCCAAGATCGGTTTCGGATGTGTGCTAATGCAATAAGGCAAAGTTATATCTTATCTATCTCGACAACTGAAGCAACATGAGCAAAATTACCCAACCCATGACCTCAAACTCGTAGCCGTAGTTCTAGCCTTAAAGACATGGATGCATTACCTGATGGGAAACCGTTGTGAGATCTATACGGATCACAAGAGTCTGAAGTATATATTCACTCAGAAGGAGCTGAATATGAGACAGAGAAGATGGATTGAGCTAATCAAGGATTACGACCTGGACATTCACTATCACCCCGGTAAAGCCAATGTGGTAGCCGATTCCCTTAGAAGATTGCCGTGCCGCTTGAACTCCATGATTTTGAAGGAGCAACCAAGTTTACACAAAGAGATGGAGGATTTTCGAATGGAATTAGTGAGTGAAGGATTTTTGGCTAGCATAGAACTCTAGCCCACTTTGATTAGTCAGATTAAAGAGGCGCAGAAGGGAAATGCTAGTATTGACGGAATCAAGCATCGTATCGGTACAGGCAAAGTACCCAGATTCACCGAAGACGAAGAAGGAGTTCTGTGGTACAAAGGACACCTTTGTGTACCATCAGATTCTGAGTTGAAAGAAGTTATTCTAAAGGAGGCTCATGATACTCTTTATTCTATCCATCCCTGTGGAACTAAGATGTATCAAGATTTAAAAGAGCAATTTTGGTGGCATAAGATGAAGAGAGAAATCGGAAGCTATATCGCCAAGTGTGATATATGTCAGCGAGTCAAGGCAGGACATCAAAGACCCGCTGGATTGTTGCAACCCTTGCAGATTCCAGAATGGAAATGGGATTCTGTTGGAATGGACTTTATCACTGGACTGCCTACCTCTAGTAGGGGAAATGACTCTATCTGGGTCATAGTGGACCGATTGTCCAAAGTCGCCCATTTCTTACCCGTCAAGAACACATATCAGAGTTCGAAGCTAGCCGAGTTGTACATCGCTAGAATAGTTAGTTTGCATGGAGTACCCAAGAACATCGTATCGGATCGAGGAACTCAGTTTACCTCGAGATTCTGGAAGAAAGTTCAAGAAGGTTTAGGAACCCGCCTAGATTTCAGTACCGCGTATCACCCTCAGACCGATGGACAAACGGAACGAGTAAACCAAATACTCGAAGATATGCTGAGAGCATGTGTGTTAGAATATGGATCCAAGTGGGAAGACTGTCTGCCATTTGCAGAATTCTCATACAATAGCAGTTATCAAGCCAGTCTACAAATGGCCCCATTTGAATTCATGTACGGAAGGAAGTGTCGCACCCCTTTGAACTGGTCGGAAGTAGGAGAGAGTCAGATTTTCGGACCCGACATCCTACGAGAAGTAGAAGAGAAGGTTCACAAGATTCGTGAGCACCTCAAGACCGCCCAGTCCAGACAGAAGAGTTACGCCGACAAGAGACGTAGAGACCTCGCCTTCAACATAGGAGATTTTGTATATTTGAAAGTGTCGCCATTGAAGGGAATGCAACGTTTCCAACTCAAAGGAAAGTTAGCCCCCAGATATATCGAACCCTTCAAGATTCTGAACCGTCGAGGAGAAGTGTCGTATCAATTGGAACTACCCGAAGAGATGTCATCAGTGCACAATGTGTTCCATATCTCATTACTTCGCAAGTGTCTCGAAGTCCCGAGAAGACCGAAGTGTTCAAAAATATCGATCACCAGACCATAGAGATCAACGATGACCTGACCTATCCCGAAGTACCCATCCGTATTTTGGAAGAAGCTTTTCGAACTACCCGAACCCGAAGCATCAAGTTTCTCAAGATTCAGTGGAGCAACCACACAGAAGAGGAAGCTACCTGGGAGAGCGAAGATCACATCAGGACAGAGTTTCCCGATCTCTTCAAATCCTTGGTAATCTTTTTCGTCCTTTTTCAAATCTCGGGACGAGATTTTGTTTAAGGGGGGAAGGTTTGTAACATCGCAAAAATACTAAACTTGGATCATCAAACTTTAATCATCAAATTTAGGGTTAACAAAAACTTTGCTAAATAAAAATATGAAAGCATACATGGTGTATGCACTTCATTTGGAATTCTTTTGAACCAACTTGTTTGTGTGTTACTTTGCTTGTAAATGGATGCTTAGGTGAAATAAACATCATCTAAATAATTCCCAAACTTTTCTCAAAGACAAATAAATCAAAACAAAGCTAAATGAGTGAATGGTCATTTTGACTAATTTAACTCCCATGCCTACTTTGGCTGTCTCAAACTTTCAAAACGTAACAAAAACTTTTTTGGATCTTTACACCCCTTGATTGTACTCATAACAAAGTATCAAGGCCCACTTTGTGATCATCCAGAAACTCTCAAATGCATAGTTTAAATGGCAATTCAAAATTGAATCTTCATCATATGAGAAGATCCCACTTTTTCAAAAACTACTCAAACAAGCTCAACTTTCAAAACCCAAGCATCTGCAGACTCACCAGCACCAACCTAGCACACCCACCAAAAATATTTTCAAAATTCAAAACTTGAATTCTTGCGGCCATTTCATCAAACACATTGCAGACACAAATCATCAAAATCTTAAACACTATTGTGAGCAGTGATTGAAGCCTAACTTGTTCCCTCTCTAGCTCATAACCATCTCAGTAGATCATCTAGCAAGTTAAACCAAGCACTAGCCTCACTGTAAGTTGGGCAATGACATCAATGGTGAACAGCCGAAGCTCACCATGCCACCCTAGTGGAGACAGCAAGCTAGGAGGAGATTTAGCCGTGCCAACCTTGTCTAGGAGGCAGCCCACCGTCCACCGCCACTCCCAGCCCATGCCAAAGCGTTACAACCCCTGACCACCCGCAACCCAGCTTCGCCGCCAAAGAACCATGCTAAGCATGAGCGCCACCCCCACAGACCGCACGCTGCCCTCGCCGCGTGCATACATGATCGCCACCGACCCAGGAAACCGCCAGACATCCCCGTTCGCCGCCCCATGCCTCACAGCCACCGCTCGCCGTCGAAGACGCCGCCTCTGCCGCGCAGAGCGTCGCGTGTTCCAGACCAAACCGCACCGCCCCTACACGTGCATTAAAGCCGTAGAGCATCGCCAGGAGACCACCAAGCGATCGCAACCACCGGCCATGCCTCTAGCCGCCCGTAGCCATGTCGCCACCGTCGCCTGCCCATCCCGTTCGGTCTCATCGTCGCGACTATAAATAGAGGCCACCCCCAGCCGAATTGAGCACTCCCCTCTCCTCACTGATCGTACCACCCCGTTCCCGGAGCAAGGCGAGCAACACTTCGCCGGAATTTCATCGGAGTCTGCCGCTGCTGGAGAAGAAGGGGGCCAGCGATTGGAGCCGCCCTAGGAGAAGCTGCCGGTACCAGGAGGTTCTCCGTCGTCGACTTCGTCGTTCGCCCGCCTCGCCGACCCTCGCCTGAACCCCGGTGAGCCCCCAACGACCCCCACTGGCCGCGCTAGGTTTCTATCTCGCTGGTGTTGCCCAACGTCGACGATGACCCTCAGCCGTTGGATTAGAACCAGATCGAACACACCACATCACCCCATACCGCTTCGCACCCCCTCGTCTCACTGACGCATGGGGACAGCCACTTAACTAGCCCGCGTAAGCGCTGCGCTTAGCAGGCCGGCCCAGTATCGCTTCCCGCGCAGCCTAGTCATTTGAAATTAATCTTTTCCATTTTATTTCAAACACACTTCTGCACCCAGTTTCAAAAATCAACCCAGATCGATTCAGCAAACCAAATTGAATGAAACCAATTTTGTTAGAAAGGTCTGGGAATGCTGAATCCAAGCCCGTTGGATTGAAGTCATTTGGATATGTAGATCATCCTTGGTAAAAATAACAAGGCAGAAGCTTTTCTGCATTCAAACATTTTTCAAATTTAAACCGTAATAGCTTTTGAGTTAATTCCAACTCTCAAAAATCACATTTGATCATACCTTTCAAAATATATAAAAATATATAGGTTTACTTACAGAAATAAAGTTCAAGTAATAAAAGAATGCCACATAGGCATTTCTAGTCACTTATTTAATTAAAATAAAAGGGTAAAACCTTATTAAATTGTGACACCACTTTAAATCACATTCCCATGGACTAACATATGTGGTGATGACATGTGTCAACATGATCCCATGTTTGGTTTGGAGAATATTAAATCTTAAGTAGTTTTTCAATGATTAGAAATTACTTTTCTAAAAATAAAAGGAATTAAACCAAGCTTTAATCTTGTAATGTTAGTGATGAGGCTAGATCATCTATAGGACCCTTTTGTGTGATGATTGCAAGTAGTTAAGTATTGTTTGGTGATTGTGTACATCGTATCTATTTATAGACGCTAGTACCGACCAAGGATACGAGGAGGAAGGAGGATTCTACGAAGAAGAAGCCGAGGAGAACTTCAACCACTGCTCTGCACAAGGCAAGCTAACACTTGCAAGATACTCTACTTTAGCAAGCTTTACTAACCAAGTGGACAAATGCAAGATGATACTATACCTATGCAAGCTAACACTTGCAATTATGAGAGTTAAATAACCTATGCAATGCACTAAGCATGCTTGGTTAGATACATTTGATGATACCCAATCCTAGTTTTACTTGCAAGCTTATTACTTTATTTCTTTATCAAAGCTCTTACTTAGAGTTACTGGAATAATTGGTAGATACTAGAAGGATAATTGAAGGTTGCATAAAGAGCATAAAATTTGGCCTAATCTAGATAATCTTGATGTCATCCTAAGGCATGAGGTTAAACTTAGTTAAACTCCATTAGTTTACCACCCCTCATTAGTGCTTACCCCCACTTGTAGATGCTAGTGCTAAGCATAATACTTGATCAACTTTAGATGGGAATACTTGGTGAAAATGGTTATGAAAACCTTAGAATGATGGATCATTCTACTGAGATGTTTTGACATATGTTTCCAAACACCTGATGATTTTGGTGATGAAAATGTTGAGGCATGAGCCTTAGCCCTTTTTAAAACTGATGGTTGTCTGGATGCGATACCATTCCAATTTTATCGTACAACCACAATACCCGAAGATTGGGTAGGGCTTGACTGGAAACTTATATACCTTAGTATTAGTGCCCTCACGGCCAAGGTCTGAGCTGAGGCTACCTTGTGAAGATTGTCCACCTGTGCAGTACCCAAGATGACAGTTGGTCATGGCTGGGAGGCCAAACTCACAGGAGAGGTGCTTATACTAGGGCGTGTAATTGAAAGGTTAGGATTGATTATCCGCTGGGGGCGCACTTGGGGGAGGAGACAGAGGGGAAATGGAAGGGAGACGCTGGCGTTTAAATGGGCGTGGTCGAGTGAGGGATTAATGGAGGCAATAACGCGAATTTACACCGGCTTCAACGGCCAGAAACAGCGAGGAGGCGTTGGAGGCGTGGTCACCGCGAGGTAGAAGATGATGAGCTGGCTGCGTGGGTCCGCTTCGTCAGCGAAGAAGAGGGAGGGGAAGCGGGGTCCAGTAGTCAGCGACTTAGCGGGTGTGAGTTCGAGTGAAAGAAAACGCTTCGGGAGGGGAGAGGGAAATGGGCTGCTGGGCTGGGATGGGCTTAGCTGGGCTGGGTCTTCTTTGCTCTATTTTTTTCTGTTCTGAATCTTTTCTCTTTTTCTGTTTAAATTTCCTGATTGAATTTCAAACAAACAAATCAACATTCAAAACAAACCAAACTTCCACCACACTTTGCAATTGAATTTGGTTCTGTTTAACAACATAAACCAAAGTCCCAAAAGCAAAAATAATATTTTTATTCTTTTTAGGATCTATTTAATAATTAAATAAAATAGATCTTAATTATTAATTCAAATAGGTTTTGATTTATTTAATAAAATCTCCATCTGAAAACTAAATATTATCAAAATCAAATCAGTAGGTTTTATTTTAAAATATAAGATACTTGGAAAACTTGTTTAAAATAAAATAACATTTTTATTTTAGGGTCCATTAATAATTAAATAAAATGGACCTTAGTTATTAAATCAAATAGGATTTGTTTTATTAAAACCTTTATTTTGAAATCTAAAATAAAACCAAAACACTTCAGTAGGTTTGACTTGAAAATATAAAATACTTGGGAAAACTTATTTAAAATAATTTAATAAGTTTTGATGTTATAATTAAAATGGTAAAACCTTTTTTTTAAATAAAATTGGATATTAAATCCTTATTATTTTATTTAAATAAACCTTTACTATTTTTTTATCAAAACAAAATGTTTTATTTCAAAAGCTTGGCCAAGGTTTAATTTTGGCTCTATAAAATAATCCTTATTTATAAATCTATCTTTTCTTTTGAAACCAAATCTTTTTATTAAAAGATTCCAAAATAGTAATTCCAAATATTTTTATTTTCCTTTATTAAATGTTTATCTTTTTAATCCCTTTAGGATTTTTTTTATTTGTTCAAAAATAGGTTTGAAGGTTCCCATTGGAATTCAAAAATTTTCTTCCCACCCTGAAAATCAACAAAGTTTTATTTTATTCATTTATTTTTCACATTACAAGATTTGGAAAATCTTGGGATGTGACACGAATGTTGTGGTGAAAGTGTACAATCTCTGCAGAGTGTCAAACTATTTGAATAGCCGCGTCCGCGGTTATGGACAGTTGGAGTGGCCATACTGTTCCCCCGTCAGACTTTTCAAAATGACTTGTGAAATGAACTGAGACTTTGACTTGACCACAACAGAGTTGTGACATGAGATACAAGTTCCCACTTAGGTGTTATAAACTTCAATTAGTTCTCTTGCTTCTGAAATTAGTAGAGATAAATCTGGCTTTTGCAAAACAAGTCTAGAGCCTAGTGTCCTATTTCCAAAAATCCCGTTTACTTGTTAGTATTAGTTTGCGAGTACTTAAAGAGTACTCATGGCTTTGTCCCTGGCTATTCCCGTGGCCATACTATGAAGAGGAGTACCTGGAGGATGGACCCCAGGAAGGTTACGACAACTAGGATCATCTCCCATCGCCAAGATTGCTGTGACCCGAAGATGGAGCTTCGCCTACGCTACCGTTATTATTACGTATTCCGCTGCTTGAAGTTGTATTAAGAACTGGATCATGAGATCCCTATTTGTGTAAGACCTTATGTATGGTTTGTAATGGATGATGTACTGTGGTATCCAATTCTGTTATGTCTCGCAAAAATGGTAATCCTGGGATTGCGATGTATGGCATAACAGGCATCTGGGATTAAAAATCCGAGTGTTGACAAAAGGTTTTCCGTTTCTCTTTACAGATGCTTCTGGTGTTTCCTTTGATCGTGACGCCCTGGAGCACGGTGATCCTCTAGCGGATGGTGTTGCACCGATCGAAGATCGTTGCACCTCTGCCGTGGAGTCGCTCGTCAAGGCCAAGAAGGTCCTCGCCCGCTTCTGCAAGGAGATCAACCCGAAGGGCGTTGCCCTTGAGGACGTCGACTCCCTCGTGGATGCTCTACCGGATGATGCTCCAACAAAGTACAAGCAGACACAGAAGGGGGTTGGCGGTGGTGATGGCGTCTGGCGCTCAGCTGGATCTGCAGCAGGTCACATCTAGGATGCCAACAACGGCGGATGACACTGAGGTAGCATTTGATTCCTTCTCCTCCTGCTGCAAGCATTTTGGTCCTAAGCTCATTCATATTCTGGCCAACTACTCGCTGGAGCAGCAGAGAGTGGCCAAGGCTAGACAGTCTGGATCTGAAGCTGCTCTGGATGCTGACGCCTAGGTCCTTCTGCCTTGTAACTTGCTTAGTCTAGTTTCTTTCTCTTTTGCGTATGTAACGCCTTTGGGCTGAACAAGTGTCACTCTGCCACGTAGTGGATTTATTTGTGTGAATATGAATGCATATTTTGACTGCTGTCAAATGTCGTAATCTTGATGTTTGCTTGTGCACCCTTAGGGTCCTTCGAGTGCGGATCCAGTGGTCACACCTTCTCCTGTGCCTAGCACTCGTCCATCGTTGAGCGAGTCGTCGCAGTTACCATTTTTGCGTGATCGCGTCCGAATCTTGGAGAAGGACGTTCTCAGCATCCACGGTCATGCGGATGTTTGGAAGTCCAAGGCTGAGCGAGCGACTTCTAGGGAAGAGTTTCTTCTTGAAGAATTTTGGCAGGTTGGCGAGCAACTCCAGTGTAAGTCATCTTGATCTTTTTGTCCCTTCAATTGTGCTAGGGTTTTTCGAGTCATCTTATGTTGGGGATATGCTAAATGGATATCACCATTGCATGTCTCTAATCCGGATAACCCGGGTGGCCCACAGTTGGTAGCAAGGCCTATGGCCTGTTGGGCGGCCCAGTTAGATGGATCCAGAAGGGAGGCCCATGTCGGATAAAGGAGAGGCTACGTAGAGTCACCAGCGTACCCAGAGCCTTGGAGTGCAAGACACGTTAGACTAGTTGTGTACCGTGTAGAACTCTGTAACCTGTCCGGCTAGGACTTTGTCTGTAACCCTAGGATCTAGCGACTATATAAGCCGGACCTAGATGAGCCTTTAGGGAACAATACAACTTATACTTCGCACAGTGAACCAATCCCTGTAACTCGGCGTATTGCCATTTTAGTGATTTATAGTAGGAGTAGGATTCCGCCACCGTCGTGGGATATGAACCTGGGTAAGCTGTGTTACCTCGTACCCGCCAACCTTTCGCCTTACCCCACGTCTCTAAACACGAACTATGAGGACCCCTCCATGGCATACTCATCGGCAATACCAAGACAATTGGCGCCCACCATGGGGCAAGAGACGCTTTAGGCTCTACTACGAGCGAGGTCCAAACTCTTCATGGGAATCAGCGAAACCATAACCATCATCCGCGTTCACGAACCACACCTGCTGCTCGATCGTCCCAATCAGGGACATCCACCTCTTCATCGACGAAACCGACTCGGGCACTAGTTCCCTGGAAGTCGGAGGATCGTCAAGGCCCAAACGGACCACCTACGGGCAGGATACGTTCATGGAAGGATCGAAGTCAGATCTCTCTTTGGAGTTTGCCGGCTTAGATCGGAAAAATTAAAGGCCCACCCAAACCGCCCTTGTGCGGGATATAATGTGGAAGATCGCTACAAATCCGCCGGCTTCGCCCGCACGTCTGGAAAGAAGAGATCACAGTTTGTCGGCGTGGTGACTATCTTCGATCTGGCGCATTGCGTTTAGAGAGAGGGTGAAAACCCCCGCGATTACCTCACCAGGTGGCTTTTTCTACGGGCCAATCTGAAACATTACCCTGGTGATGATGCTATTTATCACTTTGTGGAAGGACTGGATCGTGGTACACTTCTCCGGCATACACTAAGGCAGCAACAGGCCGCATGCCTTCTCACCTTCGAGAGCATGATCAACACCGTCAACAACTACGCGGCCACTGAAGGCGCTGCTCAGGCCGAGATCACTGCCATACCCGGGCCACCACCGCCACTGCCTCCAGTCAATGTTCCTGTAGCCTCAGCATCTTCTTATGCCATCGAGGAAGTCCCCGCACCCTCCGACTCTGTTTTGGACACGCTCTATGCCGACATCAGCATGGACTCGGAGGATATGGATATCAAACCGGAGGAACTCGACTCTGCTATACAGGAGATGGAGGAGGACATCAAGCGTGAGGAGAAGGCCGACAAAGCCATCACATCCCAAGAGGTGTTCATCGCCATTGGGAGCGTGATGGAAGAAGACCAACCCGGACAAGCTCTGCCTAAGGCGCTGGAAAGGGGAAGGGACCAGCTGATGCTGCCGATAATGGTCGCGCAAGGGCCATGCAGCCTCCGTCTAACCCAGCGCAGCAGCCACAGGAACTAACATCGATCCGAGTAAACCCAACACCGCAAATCCGTCGCCTCCACCATCTACGTCTGTGGCCTCCCAAGTCACTCCGGCTGATAGAGTGATGTACGGCAATTTGCTCGTCGAGCCCATGACCGTAGACGATATACGGAACATAGTCCAGCTTGACGAGAAGTGACAACAGCTACTAGAGGAGGCGCAGGCCATCGCGGAGCAGGGCGCAAAGCTAGATTGAGATCTGGCCAAGGCGCAAAAATCAATCGAGACAGCTAGAGCCATGGAGGCCAAGTACAAGACTTTGCTCAAGCATCATAAGGCTAAGAAAGTTCCTGCTCGCGTTATCAACGATCCTGGTGTACGGCGCAACCTAGGATGGGCTCCCCCGAAGCCGCCACAAGCCAAGCCATACATTGACAGCGAGGGCAGGTAGGTCATGCCCACTCCCTACTGGAGCAGGATAGATTACCCACAGTTGTGGAACATGTCTATGACCTTGTAGAAAAGGCGGTCAAATAGCAGGAAAAGTCCACCTCTCAGAGGCTTGAGTCTGATCCAGCATATTGCCAGTCTAGCAATCCTAAGCCAACAAGGGAAAGATCTCCTCATGATGTCGAGTCCTAGACGGGTTCATTAGAATGAAGACGGAGGGACGCGTGCAACAGGAAGGACGCTATCCCCATATCCTCCAACCACGGAGGAAAGGCTCATCCTCGTAGCCAATCTCCACCACCCCGATATCCCTGACATCACAAAGACCTAAAAGCTCACCACCGCACGAGCATGCCTCCGCCAAGACACCCTCAGGGTGGCATCGTCATTCGCGGCAATGCTGAGCAGCCCCGTCATGGTGGGGAGCGCAACGGAAACCAAGGACACAAGAGCAGGTCACGCCATGACCCTTCACGCCCGACAAGAAACCGCGACAGACGCGAGGCATCATAGGAGGGTAACGGCAATAAGGCTAACCTACCGCCACCTCCGCCTCCGTCACCACCTAGTAGCCACCATGGTGGAGGGGGACCGTGTTGCTCACGCAACCCATCCCCTGATGGCAAGAAGAAAAGAGCAAGCCCGGAGCCGTACGATGCACACTCACACTTGGACAAGATTCACGAGGCCCGGGAAGGACAGTACCTGGGACCACGTTGCTTCAGACCTGTAATACGGACCGCAACTTACCCCAAGGGTTTCCTGATAGACAAGACGATCAAGCCCTATGACGGCACCGCCAAACCAGCTATGTGGTTGCAGGGTTACGGCAACGCGGTGGAGATCACCGAGGGAAACCCCAACATTGCCGTCAAATACCTCCAACTGATGTTGATGGGCATGGCCCGCCAATGGATTGACGACTTGCCGGAAAAGTCCATATGCAACTGGTTGGACATGCAAGAAGCGTTCACCAAAAACTTCAAGGGTACGTATAAGCGTCCCTGCACTATTGGCGATCTATATTGGTGTGTGCAAGAGAAAGACGAGACATCTCGAGCTTACCTCTCCCGCTGGCTGGATATGAAAAATTCCTGCGCAGGAGTGCACGACCAGACCGCTATGGCTGCTTACATTGACGACTTGGAAAAGGGTACATTGCTCCGACATAAGTTGAAGCGCCTACAGGACAATCACAGGCTAGATCTCAATCAGATGATCTCGCTCTCTAGTGAGTTCACGGCTGCCAACGACGATGCTCGCGGCTCCTTGCCGGCAATTTCTATCCCAACCCAAGACAAGAGGAATAACAGCACCAAGCGAAAGAGTCCACCAGAAGAAAAGCCAGCCTCCGACATGGTCGTGATGATGTTTGTAGGAAGAGGTGATGGCAGACAGCATGGCCGAGGATGGGGGGCTAGACGTGGGCAGCAGCGAGGTAGTGAAACTACCCCGGCAGCGCCCCGCGTTCCCCAAACATAAGAGGAGTACCGTGATATGCCATGCCTTGTACACCTCAACGCCAATGGCAAAGCCACTCACACCAATCGCCATTGCAAGTTCGTCAACGACCTCAAGGAAGACCCGGAGTCTGGCTACAAACGAAGCCGGAAGAACAGACCGCGAGGCAAGGGCAAAGGGAAGAAGGAAGAGGAGTCCAAGGATTCAAGTGACGTGGACGAGGACATTGACACCAAACACGTCGACAAGGGCGATGGCAAAGGCAAGAACCCCTTCAAGAAGAAGACCCTGTCTACCACACTTTCCTTGGCACCCCAACTATCTAGGCATAGAAAACCTTGCTGAGGATACTGATGGCCACCCTACCCCTAGTTCCCGAATACATGCGTTGGTCGGAAGTTTCAATCACTTGGGACAGGAAGGATCACCCAGACCTCATCCCAACAGAGAACCAATACGCCATGGTCATCAAACCCTTGATTGACGGCAATGAGTTCACCAAATGCATGGTGGACAGAGGAAGCAGCATCAACATCATGTACCTGGATACACTGCACAAGATGAACTTGACGGAGACCAACCTAAGGCGGACCAGCACCGTGTTCCATGACGTAGTTCCTGGCTGGGAGGCTCGGTCCCTTGGGTGCATCACGCTTCCGGTCGCTTTTGGTGATGTTAACAATTACCGCCAAGAACGCATGACCTTCGAAGTGGTCCCCTTCAAGATCATGTACCATGTCATATTCGGACGCGACATCTTCCACGCCTTCATGGACAAGCCATGCTTCGTCTACAACAAGCTCAAGATACCCGGACCAAACGGTGTCATCACCGTATCCGGAAGCTTTTCAAAGGCAAGGGACCGCGAGATTGGAGAAGCAGCCTTTGCAGAAGCTGTCCTCTACAACGAA
The DNA here is from genome assembly GCA_023614405.1 of Avena insularis. NCBI lineage: Eukaryota > Viridiplantae > Streptophyta > Magnoliopsida > Poales > Poaceae > Avena > Avena insularis. The sequence goes on from CM042697.1 coordinate 144,610,193, forward strand.
GAATTCAAGGAGATCCAGAGCAAGGTCGATGCCTCAGAGATGCCGGCATTGAAGAAGCAGATTTATGACTCCGATCCCACCTTCAAGGCCGCCATCGAAACCAAGTTGGTGGAACTTGTGGTAGGCGATGCCTCCAAGGTCACCGCCATTGAGACGAACCTGGACCCTAAATAGGAAAGCGCGCTCGTCGAGTTCCTTCGTGAGAATAGGGACATCTTTGCCTGACAACTTGCAGACATGAAAGGTGTACCTAGGGAAATTGCCGAGCACAGCTTGAATATTGATCCAAAATGCAAACCGGTGAAATAACCTCTACGACTATTCAGAGACGAGAAGAGACGCGCCATAGGCAAAGAGATAGCTAGGTTACTTAAGGCTAGTTTTATACGAGAAGTCCTTCACACCCGATGGGTGGCCAATCCTGTACTTTTCCCCAAAAAGGGAACCGAAGAATTAAGAATGTGCGTTGATTACACCGGCTTGAACAAAGCATGTCCGAAGGATCCGTTTTCTTTGCCTCGCATTGACCAAGTCATTGACTCAACGGATGGCTCGGAACTTCTGTGTTTTTTAGATCCATACTCAGGATACCACTATGTGAGACCCTGGCGCATGGCTCAATAGGATTGATAGGAAACCCATACCAACAAGTTGCAACTTCTTTTCCAGAAGCTCATTCGAAAAGAACTCTAAGGTTAAGCGTGTTTGGCCTAGAGCAATTCTAGGATGGGTGACCGACCGGGAAGTGGGTATCGGGTGCGCACGAGTGAGGACAAAGTGCATAGAAAATACTAGTGTTGGTCTGTGGGGTTAGTCTAGAGATCCTATTAAGCTGCCAGAAGTGACAGCCGTCGGTCCAGAGTGACCGGGGGTGTTACAAGTGGTATCAGAGCCGACCTTAGCGGTTACATGGGCGTGTGCGGGTCAATGGCGGACATGTGTAGCATGGCGCATGTGGCCCAGAGTGGACATGGCATGACAATGTGCCGGCACTGGATGCACAGATGTGTGCCAAGAGGGGACGTTCCTGGCTTGTGGTTAATCGAAGAGGACGTCGATCTTCTAAGGGTGGGTGTATGTGAGACCCTGGCGCATGGCTCAATAGGATTGATAGGAAACCCATACCAACAAGTTGCAACTTCTTTTCCGGAAGCTCATTCGAAAAGAACTCTAAGGTTAAGCGTGCTTGGCCTAGAGCAATTCTAGGATGGGTGACCGACCGGGAAGTGGGTATCGGGTGCGCACGAGTGAGGACAAAGTGTGTAGAAAAGACTAGTGTTGGTCTGTGGGGTTAGTCTAGAGATCCTATTGAGCTGCCAGAAGTGACAACCGTCGGTCCAGAGTGACCGGGGGTGTTACACACTAGATAAACATGACGAAGTAAGACCAATTGGCCACTTCGTTCACCACACCTTACAACAGGTTTTGCTATGTCACGATACCCTTTGGGCTAAAAAATGCAGGTGCTACGTACCAGCGGACTATGCAGCGTTGCCTACACGACCAAATTGGTCAGAACGTTCACGCCTATGTGGATATAGCGGTGATGTCTAAAAAGTCAAATGACTTAATCTCTGACTTAAAATAAACCTTTGATAATCTCCGGAAATACAACATGATGCTTAACCCAAAGAAGTGCGTCTTCGGGGTTCCAGCCGACAAATTGTTGGGCTTCATCGTTTCCCACCATGAAATCGAGGTCAACCCGGAGAAGATCAAAGCCATCCTAAACATAAACCGTCTGACATGCCTGAAGGACATCCAACGGCTCGCAGGCTACATTGCAGCGGTAAGCCCGTTCGTCAGCTGACTTGGAGAGAAGGCTGCACTTAAGAAGCTAAAGGAGAGGCAAATTTGCATGGACGGATGAGACAAATGCTGCACTTAAGAAGCTAAAGGAGATACTTTCCTTGGCACCTATACTCGCAGTGTCTGAGCCTATGTTGATTTACATGGCGGCCACCAACCGGGTAATCAACATCGTCATCATGGTGGAGCAGAAAGAACCAATGCATGAGTACGGAGTGCAACGACCAGTTTACTATGTAGCGAGGTCTTGATGGAGTGGAAGAAGCATTACACGCACTACTAGAAGCTAGCTTATGGAGTGTTCCTTACTTCTCGAAAGCTAAGGCACTATTTACAGGAGCACCATATCACAGTTGTGAGCAAAGCTCCACTATCCGACATCATCAATAACAACGATGCTACAGGAAGGGTTGCGAAGTGGGGCATTGAACTTGCTGCCTTCGAGATCACCTACAAGAGACGCGACGCTATTAAGTCACAGGTCTTGGCGGATTTCATTGCAGATTGGACGGATATGCTGGATGCTACCCCTGTACCAGAGACAGAATACTGGGTGATGCACTTTGACAGATAAAAGCTACTCAACGGCTCAGGGGCTGGTGTACTGCTACAGTCACCAACAGGGGGAAAGCCACACTACGTTCTGCAGATTCACTTTAAGGCTACAAATAACATGGCAGAATATGAAGCACTTATTCACGGACTTCGCATACCCAAGGATATTGGCATCAAGCGTGTAGTTTGCTGTGGAGATTCTGACTTGGTTGCCTAGAAGGTGGCTGGCACCTAGAACACGCGGAACCCTATGATGGCGGCATATCGAGACAAAGTAGACGAGATAGCCAAGTGCTTCGAGGGTTACGAAGTCAAGTATGTCAAAAGGGAGGAAAATTTGGCGGCTGGTCTACTGTCAAAGTTTGGATCAGGGCGCAAACCAATTCCTCCTGGCATTTTTCTAGAGCATCTACGGACCCCATCTGTGAAGGGAGCGGACCCCGAGAAACCAGATAGAGTTGACTCTTTTGTTCATACAGTAACAAAGATCCCTCCAGCTTGGGCAAACGCGTTCATGGAATATCCCATACACGGAACTTTGCCCATCGACGAGGTCGAAAGTCAGCAAATAATACATTGAGCAAAGGGCTATACCACAATCGATGGACAAATCTATAAAAGAAGTACCACTGGTGTATACCTAAAGTGTGTTTCCCAGCAAGAAGGTATTGAAATCCTTCATGAGATCCATCTCGGAGATTGCGGGCATCACACAGCTCCTTGATCGTTGGTCTCCAAAGCCTTCCGGCAAGGATTCTACTGGCTGGCGGCGAAGGAGGACGCCGACAAGCTGGTTGAGACATGCATGGGATGCCAGTACTGAAGGGTTTTGCAGCATAGTAAATCAAAAAATTTCTACGGATGCGAACAGGAAAGCCAAGATCTAATCTAGGAGATGCAATCAACAAGAGGGATAGATGAGATCTTCATACCCTTGAAGAAATCGCACAGCGGAACGTTCAACAGAACGTCGTTGATGTAGTCGTACTAGCCTTCTCCTCCTCGCGATCCGATCCGATCCAACGCCGCAAGTGGCGACGCCTCCGAGAGATGCACACGTACGGCACCGCGACGTCTCCTCCTTCCTCGGTCCAGCAAGTGGTGTGGAGAGATAGATTGGATCTACAGCACGACGGCATGGTGCAAAGGTGGAGAGTTTCATGCAGGCTTCGCCACGCTACGGAGAGAGAGAGGAGGGCAGCAGTATGGCGGCTAGGGTTTGCGGTGCGGGGAGGGTGCGCCCCCTGCCCACCTTATATAGGGGGCTGGCTGGCCAACTTTCCCCTCCTCCAAGCCCTAGGGCCGGCGGCCACAAGGGTGGAGTGGGGGGCAAGTCTTCCCCCCTTCTAGAAGATCCCCTAGGGTTTCCCCTAGGGTTTTGGCCGGCTGGGCCTATGGGGCCTTGTGCCCCTGGCCCAATGCGGCCAGGTCACTCCCTCGTAGGTCCACGCCCCCCTCCGACAAGTGGGGCCACGTTGGTCCCACTCCAGAAGCTTCTAGAACCTTCCGGTACAATACCGAACATTCCGAAACAATTCCGAAATCCAAAAACTGCTTTCCTTTATATGAATCTTATTCTCCGGACCATTCCGGAACCTCTCGTGATGTCCTGGATCTCATCCGAGACTCCGAACAAAAAATCACAAACCAATTATCCATTCTATCCTAGGGTCGAGGCACGTTAAGTGTGTGACCCTAAGGGTTCGAGAATATGCGGACATGATCTTCTATCAATAATCAACAGCGGGATATGGAAACCCATATTGACTCCCACATATTCATCTATGATCATATCGGATGAACCACGATGCCAGGATTCAATTAATCCCATATATATATATTCCCTTCATCACGCGATACTTTACTTGCCCGAGATTCGATCGTTGATATCGGCATACCTAGTTCAATCTCGTTCACAGCAAGTACTTTACTCGTTCCGTAATCGGATATCACTTTGTGATTAACTCCTTAACCACGTGCTTGCAAGCGGTGTTGATATCGATTACCGAGTGGGCCTGAAGTATATCTCTCCGACATGGGAGGGACAAATCCCATCTCGATACATACAACCCAACAAGTACTTTCCGATCACCTGAGAGACACCTTTATGATCACCCTCTCATAGGATGACATTTGATGACCTCAAAGCTTTCTTCCAATACCAGGGAGTTGCATTATCTCATGGTCTAAGGAATACAATATTTGACATAAGAAAAAGCTTCGCAAAGATGAACACGATGACACGACCTAATTGCTCTGCTTGATTTGGGTCTGTCCATCATATCATTCTCCCAATGATATGATCTCATTATTAATCGACAACTCATGTCTATGGTTAGGAAACCTTAACCATCATTAATCAATGAGCTAGTCCATAGAGGCGTACTAGGGACACGGTGTTGTTCATAAACCACACAAGTATCAAAATTTCCGCTTAATACAATTCTAGCATGGAATATAAACTTTATCATGAACAAGAATTATAATAATAACATCTTTATTATTGCCTCTAGGGCATAATTCCAACAGTCTCCCACTTGCACTAGAGTCAATAATCTAGTTTACATCTGGTAACAATCTAACACCCATGGCATTAAGGTGCTGATCATGTTTTGCTCGTGGAAGAGGTTTAGTCAACGGGTCTGCGACATTCATATCCATATGAACTTTGCTAATCTTCAGATCTCCATCTGTTATATAATCTCGAATTATATGAAATCGGCGGTTGATGTGCTTAGTCTTTGGATGATATCTTGGTTCCTTAGTCAATTCTATGGCGCCAGTGTTGTCGCACAATATCTCCAGTGGGTCCAAGGCACTTGGAACCACACCAAGCTCAGTGATGAAGTTCCTGATCCAAACTGCATCTATGACTAGAAGTCCACCTTCAGGTTATCATCCGCACCCCCTCTAGTATTAAGTTGCAAGCAACAAACAACTGCTTTAAGCAAAGTGTGTAAGGTAAACAGTCCACATGTTCCATGAACAAGAGACCATTGTTTTCTCCCTAGTAGCAATATCACATCTACAACCGAAGAGATTATTGTCACTTCCCTTGGAAACTAGAGGCATGGACCCACTATCGAGCATAAATACCCCATCTTGGAGTCACTAACAATGGAGAGCATGCAAGATCACAAACAACACATACATGATAGAATCATAAAGACAAAACCATTAATCAAACCAACATAATAATCTCAATATCCATCGGATCCCCGCAAACACAACATGCATGATTAGAAATAGATTAGATCTTGATCATGAACGGAGCTCACAAGATCTATACATGAAAGCAAAAAGGAGGAGATACAACCATCTAGCTACTACATGGACCCATAGTCCAAGGTGGAACTACTCACGCATCATACTAGAGAGAAGGCCTCCCGGATGATCTCCCCTCCGGCATGGTGCCGGGAAGAACTTCAGATCCCCCCGATCTAGGGACGATGGTGGCGGCGGCTACAGGCGGTTTCGTGGTTATTTGATTGGTTGCTTAGGTTTTCTGCATCGGGTGCTTCTTATAGGCGCAGGGGGAGGCCGAGGCGGTGGCCAGGGGCCCCACACCTCTCCCAGGCGCGAGTCAGGGCCCACCCGCGCCTAGGGTGGGTCTAGTCGCCCTGACCTGCCTCTCCGGCTCCCCTCTAGACTTCTTGTTCCCCACGGAAAGTAATTGACTTTGACGTTTGTCCCATCCAATTCCGAGAATATTTCTTTACTAGATTTTCTGAAACCAAAAACAACAGAAAACAGGCATCTGACACTGTTGCAACGTGTTAATAGGTTAGTACCAGAAAACATGTAAAAAGCACCTCAAAGTGTAGACAAGTAAAGCAAAGTAGATACTAAACAAGCATGGAGCATCAAAAATTATAGATACGTTTCCGACGTATCAGCATCCCCAAGCTTAACTCCTGCTCGTCCTCGAGTAGGTAAGTGATAAAAGAATAATTTTTGAGGTGACATGCACCCTCACAACAAAGATCCAACCATTTGCAAGCATTGAAAGCTAGGATCAAAGAACTCTAAACATGTGCATGAAAGATGGAGTTCTAACAATAGGACATAGTAACTATGCATGCAACATGAAAGGCTACAAACAAATATCATTAATAACATGCATTGAAAAACGTTTGTTTGTTTCACATACAGAAAACATAGCATAGTGGCAATCAGCTTGTCCCTCAAAGAGTAGCAAATAGATGCATAGGACATCTTCAAAGTTCACAAGGGTGACTAGAAACAAATAGCACAAGAACAAGTAATATCACAATATGCATCAATCAATAAGCTTTGGAACACTGCACACAGAATGACAACTATGCTTTCTTAATGGTGCCTAAAGGTAGAAGGTGGAGACTCAATAGTGGTGGAAGAAAGTCCTTTTTGTAAAGGAAGCAGGGATTTCAAGTTTCAAAAATAGATTCCAAAAATTATGGTACTTGTTAGCTTTCAACCCTCATTGCCTCTATCATAAGCATCTTGAAGTGATTAAGGTTAAAGTGACAAAGATGGATTATATGCTTGACGAAGTATAAGTTGGCAATCTCAAGTCCCTTGAATACGAGGGCCACACTGTTGGAATTATGCCCTAGAGGCAATAATAAAGATGTTATTATTATAATTCTTGTTCATGATAAAGTTTATATTCCATGCTAGAATTGTATTAAGCGGAAACATTAATACTTGTGTGGTTTGTAAACAACACCGTGTCCCTAGTACGCCTCTATGGACTAGCTCATTGATTAATTATGGTTAAGGTTTCCTAACCATGGACATGAGTTGTCGATTAATAATGAGATCATATCATTGGGAGAATGATATGGTGGACAGACCCAAACTAAGCGAAGCAATTAGATCGTGTCATTGTGTTCATCTTTGCGAAGCTTTTCCTATGTCAAATATTGTATTCCTTATACCATGAGATAATACAACTCCCTGGTATCGGAAGAAAGCTTTGAGGTCATCAAACGTCATCCTATGAGAGGGTGATCATAAAGGTGTCTCTCAGGTGATCGGAAAGTACCTGTTGGGTTGTATGTATCGAGATGGGATTTTTCCCTCCCAAGTCGGAGAGATATACTTCGTGCCCACTCGATAATCGATATCAACACCGCTTGCAAGCATGTGGTTAAGGAGTTAATCACAAAGTGATATCGGATTACAGAACGAGTAAAGTACTTGCTGTGAACGAGATTGAACTAGGTATGAAGGTACCGACCATCGAATCTCGGGCAAGTAAAATATCGCGAGACGAAGGGAATATATATATGGGATTGATTGAATCCTGACATCGTGGTTCATTCGATATGATCATAGATGAATGTGTGGGAGTCAATATGGGTTTCCAGACCCCGCTGTTGATTATTGATAGAAGATCATGTCTGCATATTCTCGAACCCGCAGGGTCACACACTTAACGTGTCTCGACGCTAGGATAGATTGGATAATTGGTTTATGAGTTTTGTTGGTCTCGGATGGGATCCAGGACATCACGAGAGGTTCCGGAGTGGTCCGGAGAATAAGATTCATATAAGGCAGTGCAGTTTTTGGAGTTCAGAATTGTTCCGGGTTAGTCGGTATTGTACCGGAAGCTTCTAGAACCTTCCGGAAGGGGACCAACGTGGCCCCACCTTCCGGGAGGGGGCATGGGCCTATGAGGGAGTGCCCTGGCCGCATTGGGCAAGGGGAACAAGGCCCCATAGGGCCCAGCCGGTCTAGAGAGGTTTAAACTCGAGATAGACCTTCTAGAAGGGGGGGTTTCCTTGCCCCCACTCCTTATCCTTTGGGGCCGCCGGTTTGGGCTTGGGGGAGGGGCTAGGGCTGTGCCCCCCTCTAAATAAAGAGGGGTGGGGGCGCACCAACCCCCCACACCTTCCCCTCCAACCCTAGCCGCCCTGCTGCCCTCCTCTCTCCCTCCCGACTGCTTGTAGGCGAAGCCCTGCTGCAGAAATTCTCCACCAATTGCACCGCGCCGTCGTGTTGTAGATCCAACCCATCTATCCACCATACTTGCTGGACCAAGGAAGGAGGAGACGTCGAGGTGCTGCACGTGTGCATCTCACGGAGGCACCGCCACTTGTGGTGCTAGATCGGATCGGATCGCGAGGAGGAGAAGCGAGTACGACTACATCACCCACGTTCCGACGAACGTTCCGCTGTGCGAATCTTCAAGGGTATGAAGATCTAATCCAATCTCTCTCGTTGTTTGCATCTCATAGATTAGATCTTGGCTTTCCCTCTGTTCGCATCCGTAGAAAATTTTGATTTACTATGCCGCGAAACCCTTCAGTGGTATCAGAGCTAGATCTATGCGTAGATGTGATTCACGAGTAGAACGCAACATGGTTGTTGCGGGCGTTGATGTTTTCTGTTGCAAGCCTCTTGTTTGTGTTCTTCTTATGACGCGGGATAGTGAGATTGAAGCGGTCCAGGCCAACCTTACGCGACGTCGTTCGCGAGACCGGCTCCGCACTTGACGTGTGGCTTGTTCCACACATGCGGCTGGTGGATGCCTGTTTCTCTCACTATAGTTGTCATGGGTTTAACACCGGAGTTTGGCAACCATAATATCACCATTGTGGCTTTCCGTAGGTAAGAATCGTTCTTAGTATCTACTCCCATGAGCCACGTAAAACATGCAACAACAAAGTAGAGGCGTCTAACTTGTTTTTTGCGAGTGTTTTCGTGATATGGTATGGCCCAAGATTTGATGTGTATAATGTATGCGATTATCATGTTTTGTAATGTTTCACGACTTGCATGTCGATGAGTACACAACCGGCAGGAGCCATATGGTTGTCTTTATAATTGTGTATGACCTGCGAGTCAACTTCTTATACGCCATGTAATAACTTTACTTTATCGCTAAGTAGTTAGCAATAGTTGTAGTTGCTATTCGTGGTGGAGGCAATCATGGTGGAGTGATGGAGATCATGCCGGCACGCACAAGATGGAGATCATTGCGCGAAGATTGGCTATACCATGTCACATAAAGTTATATGCATGTGATGTTTATCCTTTTATGTATCTTATTATGCTTAGATCACGACGGTAGCATTATAAGATGATTCCTCCCTTAAAGATCAAGATAAAACTGTGTTCTCCCCATATATGCACCGTTGCGAAAGTTCGTCGTGGCCAAGCATCACGTGATGATCGGGTGCTATAGACTCTACGCTCACATACAATGGGTGCAAGCCAGTTTTGCACACGCGGAAATACTTGGGTTTGACTTGACGAGCCTAGCATGTACAGATATGGCCTCGGAACACATGAACCGAAAGGTTAAGCATGAGTCATATGAATGATATGATCGACACTTTGTTGTCCACCATTGAAACCACATCTCTTCTCGTGATGATCGGATTAGGTGTGGTGAATTTGGATCATGTTCACTAAAAAACTTGAGGGATGTTGAATTTAGTGGGAGTTCATCTAGTAATTTGATTAAAAGTTGAACTAGTTATCATGAACATAGTCTAAAATGTACTTGCAAATACTGTAGATCACATGGCCAAGTCCAACTTCAACTTCAACGTTTTTGCTGAGATAGAAAAGCTTAGAAACAATGGGTCTAACTTCACCAAATGGTTCCGCATTCTGAGAATCATTCTCGCTGGCGGACAAAAGGACTATGTCCTTGAGAAAGCGCTAGGTGGCCTCACTATAGATGCGGTGATGAAAAACTGTTTATCAGTCGCGCAAGGATGATTATGATTTGATTAAGATCGCCATGTTGTATGCTATGGAATCGGATCTTCAAAATCATTTTGAGGAGTTCGTCGGGCCCTTTGAGATTCTCGAGGAGCTGAAAAACATGTTTCAGACTCAAGCCCGTTCTGAGAGATATGAGATCTCTAAGAAATTCTTTAACTACAAGATGGAGGAAGGGAGTTCCGTTAGTGAGCACGCCATTGAGATGACGGGCTACACTCAATGCCTTGAGCAACTGGACTGCACGATTCCAGAGGAGCTCAAGATTGACACTCCTAGCTACAAAAGTTTTGTAGTTGATCACAATCAGATTGGTTCCACTGATATGATCACTGAGCTCTTTGCTAAGATGAAAGTAGCGGAGGTGAACATCAAAAAGAATAATCATGTGTTGATGGTCAACAAGCCCCCACCTTCAAGAAAGGTAAGGGTGCAAGGAAGCCCTTCAAGAAAGGCGGCGGCAAGCGCGTTGCCCCTGCTGAGAAGAAGCTCAAGTCTGGTCCTAAACCGGACACTGAGTGCTGCTATTGCAAGGACAAGGGTCCTTTGGGCAAATCGTCCGAAGTACTTAGCGGACAAGAAGGCTGGCACCATCAAAGGTATATTTGATATACATGTTATTGATGTTTTCCTTACTAGCCCTCGTTGTAGTGCTTGGGTATTTGATACCGGTTCAGTTGCTAATATTTGTAACTCGAAACAGGAGCTACGGAATAGACGGCGGCTTGCGAGGGATGAGGTGACCATGCGCGTTGGCAACGGATCAAGATTTGATGTGATGGTCGTCGGCACGCTCTCCTTAGTTTTACCTTCGGGATTAGTTTTAAACCTTAATAAATGTTATTATGTGCCTGCGTTGAGCATGAACATCATTTCTGGATCGTGTTTATTGCAAGACGGTTATTCATTTAAATCGGAGAATAATGGTTGTTCTATTTATATGAGTAACATCTTTTATGGTCATGCACCTCTTCTGAATGGTTTATTTCTTCTAAATCTCGAAAGGGATGAAACACACATCCATAACATTGAGGCTAAGAGATGCAAAGTAGATAGTGATAATATTGCTTATTTGTGGCACTGTCGTCTAGGTCATATTGGTGTAAAGCACATGAAGAAACTCCATTCTGATGGACTTGTGGAGTCTCTTGATTTTGAATCATTTGACACATGCGAACCATGCCTCATGGGCAAGATGATCAAAACCCCGTTCTCCGGTATGATGGAGCGAGCAACGGACTTGTTGGAAATCATACATACCGATGTATGCGGACCGATGAGTATTTCGACGCGCGGTGGATATCGCTATTTTCTCACTTTTATCGATGACTTAAGTAGATATGGGTATATCTATTTAATGAAACATAAATCTGAAACGTTTGAAAAGTTCAAGGAATTTCAGAATGAAGTGGAGAACCATCGTAACAGAAACATTAAGTTTCTACGATCCGATCGTGGAGGTGAATATTTGAGTTATGATTTTCTCACGCATCTTAAAGCAAGTGGAATCGTTTCACAACTCACGCCACCCGGAACACCACAGCGCAATGGTGTGTCTGAGCATGGAATCGAACCCTATTAGATATGGTCCGATCGATGATGTCTCTTACTGATTTGCCGTTATCATTTTGGGGTTATGCATTAGAAACCGCTGCATTCACTTTAAATAGGGCTCCATCTAAATCCGTTGAGACGACACCGTATGAACTGTGGTTTGGTGCTAAACCTAAGTTGTCGTTTCTTAAAGTTTGGGGATGCGAAGCTTACGTCAAGAAGTTGATGCGGACAAGCTCGAACCCAAAGCGAATGCGTCTTCATAGGATACCCTAAGGAAACTATTGGGTATACCTTCTATCACAGAACCGAAGGCAAAGTGTTTGTCGCAAAGAACGGTTCCTTTCTTGAGAAGGAGTTTCTCTCGAAAGAAGTGAGTAGGAGGAAAGTAGAGCTTGACGAGGTTATTGAACCTTCTCTTGAATTGGAGAGTAGCACAGCACCTGAAATTGTTCCAGTGCCGCCTGCACCAACAATAGAGGAAGCTAATGACAAGGATCATGAAGCTTCGAACGATGTCATCTTGAGCGTCGCAGTCGACAAGGTCGCGTGCCCCTCCCGAGTGGTACAACCTGTCTTGACTGTCTTGTTAGTAGAAGACAGTGAACCTACGAACTATGAGGAAGCGATGATGAGCCCAGACTCTGAGAAATGGCTAGAAGCCATGAAATCCGAATTGGGATCCATGAGCGAAAACCAAGTATGGACTTTGGTGGACCCTCCTAGCGACCGAAAGGCCGTTGAGTGCAAATGGATCTTCAAGAAGAAAACGGACACGGATGGTAATGTTACCGTCTATAAAGCACGGCTTGTCGCAAAAGGTTTTCGACAAGTTCAAGGTGTTGACTACGATGAGACTTTCTCTCCCGTAGCGATGTTTAAGTCCATTCGGATTTTATTAGCAATTGCTGCGTTTCATGATTATGAAATATGGCAGATGGATGTCAAGACTGTGTTCCTCAATGGCAACATTGATGAAGAGTTGTATATGATGCAACCCGAAGGTTTTGTCGATCCTAAGGATGCTGATAAAGTATGCAAACTTCAGCGTTCCATTCATGGACTGAAGCAAGCATCTCGGAGTTGGAACCTTCGTTTTGATCAAGTGATCAAGAGCTTTGGATTTGTTCCAAATTGCTACGAAGCTTGCATCTACAAGAAAGTGAGTGGGAGCTCGGTGACGTTTCTGGTACTATATGTGGATGACATATTGATTATTGGAAATGACATCAACATGCTTAACGATGTGAAGAGTTATTTGAACAAGTGTTTTTCAATGAAAGACCTAGGTGAAGCTGCTTATATATTGGGCATCAAAATCTATAGAGATAGACAAAGACGCCTGATAGCTTTAAGCGGTACATACCTAGACAAAGTTCTGAAAAGGTTCAGAATGGATAAGGCAAAGAAAGGTTCAGTGCCTATGTTGTCAGGTAAGATATTGAGCAAGGCTCAGTGTCTAGCTACGGTAAATGATAGGGAAGCTATGAGCAAAGTGCCTTATGCCTTGGCCATAGGTTCGATCATGTATGCCATGCTGTGTACTGGACCGGATGTGTCCAATGCTCTTAGTTTGATGAGCAGATATCAGAGTGATCCAGGAGTGGAACACTGGACAGCCGTGAAGAACATCCTAAAGTACCTAAATAGGACTAAAGAAATGTTCTTAGTCTATGGGGGTGATGAACAGCTCGTCATAAAAGGTTACGTCGACGCTAGTTTTGACACCAACAAGGATGATTCTAAATCTCAGACAGGATACGTTTATATTTTGAATAGAGGAGCTGTGAGCTGGAGAAGCTGCAAGCAAAGCGTGATCGCGGGATCTACAGTAGAAGCGGAATACATGGCTGCTGCAGAAGCATCAAGTGAAGGAGTTTGGATCAGAAACTTCATCACTGAGCTTGGCGTGGTTCCAAGTGCATTGGACCCACTAGAGATATTGTGTGACAACACTGGCGCCATAGCACTTGCTAAGGAGCCAAGATATCATCCAAAGACCAAGCATATCAATCGCAAGTTTCATATAATCCGAGATTATATAGCAGATGGAGATCTGAAGATTAGCAAAGTACATATAGATCCGAATGTCGCAGATCCATTGACTAAACCTCTTCCCCGTGTAAAACATGATCAGCACCTCAGTGCCATGGGTGTGAGATTGTTGCCAAATGTAAACTAGATTATTGACTCTAGTGCAAGTGGGAGACTGTTGGAATTATGCCCTAGAGGCAATAATAAAGATGTTATTATTATAATTCTTGTTCATGATAAAGTTTATATTCCATGCTAGAATTGTATTAAGCGGAAACATTAATACTTGTGTGGTTTGTAAACAACACCGTGTCCCTAGTACGCCTCTATGGACTAGCTCATTGATTAATGATGGTTAAGGTTTCCTAACCATGGACATGAGTTGTCGATTAATAATGAGATCATATCATTGGGAGAATGATATGGTGGACAGACCCAAACTAAGCGAAGCAATTAGATCGTGTCATTGTGTTCATCTTTGCGAAGCTTTTCCTATGTCAAATATTGTATTCCTTAGACCATGAGATAATACAACTCCCTGGTATCGGAAGAAAGCTTTGAGGTCATCAAACGTCATCCTATGAGAGGGTGATCATAAAGGTGTCTCTCAGGTGATCAGAAAGTACCTGTTGGGTTGTATGTATCGAGATGGGATTTTTCCCTCCCAAGTCGGAGAGATATACTTCGGGCCCACTCGGTAATCGATATCAACACTGCTTGCAAGCATGTGGTTAACGAGTTAATCACAAAGTGATATCGGATTACGGAACGAGTAAAGTACTTGCTGTGAATGAGATTGAACTAGGTATGAAGGTACCGACGATCGAATCTCGGGCAAGTAAAATATCACGAGACGAAGGGAATATATATATGGGATTGATTGAATCCTGACATCGTGGTTCATCCGATATGATCATCGATGAATGTGTGGGAGTCAATATGGGTTTCCAGACCCCGCTGTTGATTATTGATAGAAGATCATGTCTGCATATTCTCGAACCCGCAGGGTCACACACTTAACGTGTCTCGATGCTAGGATAGATTGGATAATTGGTTTATGAGTTTTTGTTCGGAGTCTCGGATGGGATCCAGGACATCACGAGAGGTTCCGGAGTGGTCCGGAGAATAAGATTCATATAAGGCAGTGCAGTTTTTGGAGTTCAGAATTGTTCCGGGTTAGTCGGTATTGTACCGGAAGCTTCTAGAACCTTCCGGAAGGGGACCAACGTGTCCCCACCTTACGGGAGGGGGCATGGGCCTATGAGGGAGTGCCCTGGCCGCATTGGGCCAGGGCACAAGGCCCCATAGGGCCCAGCTGGTCTAGAGAGGTTTAAACTCGAGATAGACCTTCTAGAAGGGGGGGTTTCCTTGCCCCCCACTCCTTATCCTTTGGGGCCGCCGGTTTGGGCTTGCGGGAGGGGCTAGGGCTGCGCCCCCCTATATATAAAGAGGGGTGGGGGCACACCAACCCCCCACACCTTCCCCTCCAACCCTAGCCGCCCTGCTGCCCTCCTCTCTCCCTCCCGACTGCTTGTAGGCGAAGCCCTGCTGCAGAAATTCTCCACCAATTGCACCGCGCTGTCGCGTTGTAGATCCAACCCATCTCTCCACCATACTTTCTGGACCAAGGAAGGAGGAGACGTCGAGGTGCTGCACGTGTGCATCTCACGGAGGCACCGCCACTTGTGGTGCTAGATCGGATCGGATCGCGAGGAGGAGAAGCGAGTACGACTACATCACCCACGTTCCCGATTTAACGTTTGCATTGAATCTTCAAGGGTATGAAGATCTAATCCAATCTCTCTCGTTGTTTGCATCTCCTAGATTAGATCTTGGCTTTCCCTCTGTTCGCATCCGTAGAAAATTTTGATTTACTATGCCGCGAAACCCTTCACACACCTCATGCATACTCAACTTCAGTCACAGGTAAATTCTTGTCATTGTAAGTATTTGCATATTATTGAGAACCGCCAACGGGGTACCCCTTGCACCTGGTACATGAGCATTCCCATAACCAAAATGACAAGGCAAGCAGAGAATGAGCATCTCAGCGATCTTTTTATTCACTATATGCATAGCTTTTTATTGAGGATGCTTCATAGATAGCTCACTATGGTGATGCTGCAAGTTTCCACCATGATTAGGCATGGCTTAGGCTAGCGGCCCAGGCGTTTCTCTAACACAGAATACAAACTCCATGTACTTATAAGTTCCCTCTTTATTTCACACTGATGACATCCATAGACAAAAGAGCATGATATAAACTGAGTACAAAGTACAAGTGCAATGTTGAAAACGTTCCTCGTGACAACACGGTTCTGCTAATTCCAACGTATAAGTGCAAGCATATACAACATAGATGTCACAATGGTTCAAGTTTATTAGGGGTAAAGAATATAAAGTGTGTCATCAAGTTCGTGAGGGCTTTAATCACTAAGTTTTCACATAACAAAATAGTTTTTAATTGGAAGTAGCTGAAAACAAGAATATACTTGGAATGGTGTAACACACCATGCATAGGAGTTTATAGTGGACACTTTGGAAAAACTTGGTTTCTTGGGAGTTGGATGCATGAGTAGAACTTACACATACAAGTGGAGGCTAGCAATAGACTGGGAGCAACCAACTAAGAGAGCATAATGGCCATAATCATGCAGAGCAACAAAGCATTACTGATCAAAGCAAAGAGTGGTACTACAAGTCAAGGACTAAATGATCATAGAGGCTAATGTTGACTTGTCATAGTCATAACATGGTGTAAGCATGTGCCAAGTCAACCCAAGCAAAGCATCAAAGGAGAATACCACAATACTATGCTTTTGCATGCTAAAACAACGCATAATTTCTTCAAGGCACACTAAGCAATCCTAATGACTTGGATCAAGCCATGATACAACAATAATCACTACGCATAATGCCAACACAACACCTAGCATGTCATGCTAAAGTCTAAGTCACAGTCAATGCAAGCTCCTCTTGCACTTCAAGCAAGAACTTACTACTCCTTTCCAACACCAAGCAACTTATTTGCAAAACAAGACAACGAGAAAGGGGGTCCAAACTAATTTATTCAAGCAAACTAAACAACCTAAGCAAAGCAAACAAAAACTAAGACGCTCCAAGAACAACACAACTTTGCATGAAATAATAAAAACGAAGTGTCTAGACAGACCTAAGCTTTTTATTGATGAAGAAGGGGATGCCTTGGGCATCCCCAAGCTTTGATGCTTGTACCTCTTGGATATTTCTTGGGGTGACACCATGGTGGAATCCCCAAGCTTGAGCTTTTTTCCATTCTTCATATCATTGCATCATTCTTTCTCTACACCTGAAATTTTTCCTTCATACAAAACTTCACACAATCTTCATTAGCAACATTAGTTTATTCAAAAGATATTAGACCTCTGTCAAAGCTTTGGAACAGAAAGGATTTTCACTAAAAACACAATATACTGTAGCAACTCCTTCGAAAATCTCAATTTCTCAAAAAGAACTCAAAAAGGAATCAATAAGAAGCAAATGCAAATAATGGCAGAAATCTGTCAAAACAGACCAGCAGGTAGAAACCGATTTTTGCGAACATCTTCTATTGCTCAAATCAAAAAGTTTTGAACTAACTAAAGTTAGCTAACATACTGGGGGATTTATTCGTAAATTTTGAGCTCAATCGGAGTTACAGAGTCTCCTCCCGAATTTTTGTTGTGGCGGACAGAAATCTGTTTCGGGACAGGAACTCCCCAAATCTTACTTCCCTCTCATTAGAGGTCATTCTTGGCACAAAAATCAAATAAAAAAGGATAAGGAGAGGTCATTACTGAATTAATAACTTCCAAGACGGAAGAAAACTCTTGTGTTATCTCCCAACAAGTACTTTTCTTTAACGCCTTTAAGTTAGGCTTGATAGTTTGAGAAAATGCTAACATAGGAAATATGAATTAAGGCAAAAGAGAGCATCAAGAAGCAAATTCAAAACACATTTAAGTCTAACCCATTTCCTATGCATAGGAATCTTGTAAAGAAACAAGTCATGAAAGCACAAAGCAACAAGCATAGGAAAGCAAAACAAGTGCAAATTCGAGATTTTTAACATAAAGAGGGGAAACTTAATATTATTGAGATACATAAGACCATGTTTCCCTCTCTCATAATAACTTTTAGTAGCATCATGAATAAAATTAACAATATAACTATCACATAAAACATTCTTATCATGATCCACATGCATAAAATGATTATTACTCTCCACATAAGTAGTGGGAGCGAATTCAACAAAATAGCTATCATTATTATTCTCATCACCATAATCATCAAATATAGGAGGCATATTGTAATCACAATCAAATTTCTCCTCAATAGTAGGTGGACTTAAAATATCAATGTCATCATTGTAATCATCGTAAATTGGGGGTAAAGTATCATCATAGGCCATAGAATTTTCAGAATTGGTACCAAAGAGATTTTCAATATCAAAAGTAGTGTGCTTTTCCCAATCATGACCACTACTATAGGTAACAGGCATAGGAACATCATCACAAGTTTTACCTATAGTAGATATTTCAAAAGAATCCACAGGAGCATAACATTCATCCTCCTCTTTTTCATCTAATGAGTTTCCTGTTTCAGCAATTTCTTCTTCCATAGGCTCCTGCAAAGCATTAGTCTCTTCCGTCTATGGAAAGCACCTATTAAAATATTCAAGAATATAGCTACTTTCTTCCTTGTAATTATCAAAGCAATATTTAAGTATCTCATAAACCTCATATTCATAAGGTGCACATCAGTATTTTCAAGCAAACTGGCAAGTTCAAATGCACCCTTGAAAGCAATAAATTCCACATCATAAATGTCATAATTTCCTTTAACATAAGAGGATATGGTAACATTATCATTATAATCACATTGAAAAGGGAGGTGTTTATACCTCCTACAGCAACAAGCTTTATCAAAGAAATAAGTAACATTATAAGTGGAGCACACCTCTCTAGCAATAGTATTCAATTTATCAATTTGTGCCCATAAGTGTTTCCCTTTTTGTGACAAACGGTGCTCCTTATAATAATACTTTTCTTCTTCTGTGAACCCACCTTGCCAATGAGAACTAGTTTCAAAGAAACCATCCATTGATAGAAAGCATGACAAGGCAAGGCAATAACAGACCAGCAACTAGAGCAGGAACTAATTTTTTTGTGTTTTTGAATAAAGCAATCAAACCAAACTAGACTATTTTTTTTGGGTTTTTTGAAAAGAGGCAAACAAAACCAAGCAAAAGAAACAAAGCAAACTAAAAACAAATTAAAGAGAGAGGAAGTGTAGGACTCCCCTTGTGAAGATGTCCTTAGACTCCCCGGCAACTGCGCCAGAAAGTCTCGATGATGCTCGACATGGCACTTCGTTGGTAACCCCAAGCACTGGGTGTGAAGAGCAAGCAACAAGTTTTCCCGTAGTTGAGACCGAGGTTATCGAACCAGAAGGAGGAAGGAAACGTCACACAGGTGTTGCAAGCAACATGGAGACTTGCACAACACAAACTCAAGACTTTTGACGAGGTTTCGACTCGTCAATGCCCATTTTTATGGACTTGGGTTTTGGAGAAGATGGGGATCCTGGAGATCGCGGAACGTTTAGCAAACAAGCAACATGGGGACACGAGGTTTACCCAGGTTCAGGCCCCCGGAGGGAAAACCCTACTCTTGCTTGTCTGCTCTTGATTACGGCGGAACCGGTGATTACAGGGGTGCGCAGATGCAATCTGGCGTGGAGGTGTGTAGGCAGAAGTATGAGTCGAGAGATCTAGGTCGTGCCCTCCTGGCCTTTATATAGATTTAGGAAGGTCCCGGGCATAGACCTAGTCGGTTACAAGTTCTAGGGTTTTACCCCTTTGAATTTCCTATCTACTCTAGTCTTGCTCTACAAGGATCCGAAGGCGTCATGGGCCTTGGCCACCCGAAAGTCTTAATGGGCCGGCGTATATCCTCCGTGGGCCTTCCTTGGGCTGGACCAGGTATGCTGAGATCATGTACCCGCGGGGTATAACCATGTCAGTAGCCCCCAAGTGTTCAGTCGAATCGTAGATTCGGCTGAGGACTCTTCAATCCTTCGGGTGCAACTCTGTGTTTCAAGAGAATGTGTAGGGATTGTTGATGCATGTGCCTGACTCTCCCGACGGATCAGGGTCAGTTAACTGTCTTAGGACAAAACAACATGATCTTCTTCAGGTTCGAGTCCCTCGACTCGAACCCGGAACATATGCTGGCGTAATTCGACTCAGGCCGCGGAGGACTTACAGGAGTGGAATTCCAGTGAATTTAATTGGTATACCCAACACGTCCGTCGGGATTTTTCGTCGCGCCTGTTGGCACGGGTTTATACTAGCAGAGCACAGTCATGTGCGTTACCAGGCCATCAGATGATATCTGTAGGTCTTATCTTTGTGTCACAGACACAGCATCCGAATTTTGTCACCACGGAGGTGTTTCGGGTGGCCAAGGAGAATGCTACTCACTTAGCGTTAATTGGGGCAAAGTTGCCAAAAACGTTTTTTTGTGTACTGATCCGAAAGATCGCAGTCGAAGATTTATAGGGTGCACGACCAGCGCTCCCTATGGGAGTAGCCCCCGAGTGTCTGTTCGAGTCGTAGACTCGAGCGGAGACTTTAATTCAGCCGTTGTTCAGTGTCAGGTCCGTAGGACACAATTTTTTTCGGATTCTTTAATCCATCCTCCCTATGGGAGTAGCCCCCGAGTCCGTAGTGGAGTCGTAAACTCGACGTAGGACTCGAAGAAACAATTCGGTTTTGTAACATGTTGTTCATTCTTCGGGTGCGCGGCCAGCACTCCTGATAGGAGTAGCCCCCGAGTAATTGGTCGAATCATAGATTCGAGTGAGTACTCTTAGCTTTGAAGCCGAAGAAATTGTAGCTGTTGCTAGTGTATCTTTTGATGACGTCATTGCTGACAATCGATGACCTCAAGCGTCTGCTGCGCTAGAGATGACTTGACTGGACGAACATGGGTCCCACTGTCTGACCTTGAATTGACCGGTCACGCGCGGCGTGGAGATAATTACGGCGTCGCCTCGATTTCCGCGCGTAGTGGACGGTGTGTTAGCGACGGTTCGTTGCGATGCTGACATGTGTATGGCCAGATCTTGCCATTGGCATTAGGTCTTCTTGATGGACGGCTGTCGTGCATCGTCTTCGTCTTTATAATCATTGGGGAAAACTTTAGTTTGTTTTCACCGCAGCTATTCTCGTTTCACTGCTTCCTTGTTCTCTAAGAGTTCTTGCTGCGTGCTGGAATATTCTTCCACATTTCCTTCTTCCATCTTGCGCTCTCGGCGCCGGCGCCGCCGTACCACGATGGGAAAGCCGAAGAAGTCTTCTTCTGCGGTTGGTACCAGCGCTGCTGGAGGGAAGAAGAGTGTCGCCGCTACCCGTGTCACCGACGGTGGCTGGCGGCGATCGAAGACGTGGGAGAGTGATCTTTGCAAGCTTCATGAGCGGGGCTTGATCCCGCAGGATAGGGAGGCCGTCAAACTCCCAAGCAACAAGGTAATCCCCCGTCCCCCTGCTGGGTTTCAGGATATGTTCCTCGCCTTTGTAATTCGCGGATTTTCCTTCCCAGTCCACGACTTCCTTCGTGGACTGCTTTTTCTGTACGGTGTCCAATTTCACCATCTTTCCCCCAATTCTCTTTTTCATGTTGCTTATTTTATCACTTTCTGCAAGTGCTAGCTCGGTATTGAGCCGCACTTTGGCCTCTTCCGGAAACTCTATTCCGTGAAGACGCAATCCGGTTCGGATGGTGTTTATCCCATTGGGGGCTGCATCATCTCCCTCAAGCCCAATCTACTTTTCTTTTCTTTTTCCATGTCCGAATCTGTCCAGTACTGACAGAGGCGATGGTTTTATATCCGCGACTCCGTAGTGCCTGGGCAGTATTTTGGTCTTGTTCCTTTTGACCCCTCCCAAAAGATCGAGCCGAAAAGGTCCTGGAGAAACAAGATTTTGGATGGCGAGGTGGCGGAGATAGAGGCTCTCTATCGTCGAGTGGAGGATCTCCAGTTGATTCCGGAGAAGGAAGTGAATGGTGTGGATATCATCCGCACTTTTCTTGAGCGTCGGGTGCAGCCACTCCAGGCTAGGGCGCACCCGATGTTTCTTTATGCTGGTCAGCGTGATCCGACGAGGGTTTCGACTGAGAAATTCTCCCAGGGAGATCTCGACAGGGCCCTTCGTTCCCTGCTGAAGTTCAAGGCTGGAGAGGATATCCCGGGGAAGTCGTTGACTCCTCCGTTTTCTTCTTCGCTTCCTGTTCCACAGGTGTAGATCCGTGCGTGTAGCGCTATTTTCGACTGCATTGTATTTTCCTTTGTTTGCTAACAAATTTTCTGTTCTTTGTGCACAGCTTCAAAGTGCCGGGCATGTCGCCTCCATTACCCGAAGTATTTCCGGATGCTCCAGATAATGATGTGGTGGATTCCATGTCCGAGCTGCCGTCGGCACGGTCTCCGGCTGAAGATGCCAACGAGTCAAGCGAGGACCACACTCGCAAACGATCGCGGAGCTCCAGCGAGTCTTCGGATGCCTCGACTCCTCCGACTCCTAGGAACCTGCTGTGTCTTGAACGTCATAGTGGTGGGCATGGAGGCTCTTCCTCTCCGATTCCTGCCCTTCCCATGCGGGCTGTAGCGCCGCACCCGCTGGCGAAGCGGAAGAAGGAAGAAAATAAGGAAGAGAAGAAAGAGGAGAAGAAGGTCCAGAGGACCCCTCCTGTCTTCAACCTGAGCGAGCTTGATTCGTAAGTTTCCTTTGTTCTGCATTGCTTTTCGTTGCCTGTTTACTTTGTACTTGTACTAATTTGTCCGTGTGTAGGCACTCTTCCAACGACTCCTCTAGCGATGGTGCTCGGGAGATGATGGGGGAGTCGAAAGTCGCGTCTCCTCCTCCTCAGACGGTGGCTACCTCTGAGGGCGCTGCTCCGAACCCTCCTCCGCAGGAGGTTCAGGTGGTTGCGCCTCAGAATTTTTCTAGCGGACCTTCGGCATCGCCATCGGATCATGTAAGTAGTTCTGTCTCCTGCCACGGGGGGAGCCCCCGAGCATCTGTAAAAGAGTTTTCTTGTTTTGTTCTTCCTTTGAGTCTCGGGGGGAGCCCCCGAGCGTTTTCGTGTGTGTATTTTGCTTCTGTTCTTTTCTGTTGGGCATAGCCCCCCGAGTCCTTTTCCTGACTAGTAGATCGTCTTCCTGCAGCCTTTTGTGTAGGATGCCAAGCGACTGGTGCAGGAGCACCTGGTGCTGGAGGCCATCCTCAAACAGCTTCAAGGTACTGTTATGCCTTGATGTTTGCTTCTTCGTGTATTCGTGTCCTGTTATCTGACACTTGTATTTTATGAATGCAAAGGAGCACAACACCTCCCTTCGTGAGATTGATGCTCTCAAAAAGAGCCTCAGTCAAGCGGAGAAGAAGGCCGAGGCCGCCGTTGGTGCGAAGGAGAGCCTCGAGCTGGAGTTGGCCACTGCGGCCGAGGCTAAGGAGCGCCTGCAGCGGGAGGCCACGGATCGCGAGGAGCAGCTTGCCACTGCTGCGACTGCGCGTGAAAGAGAGGTGGCTGGCAAGCTTATGGCGGCTGCCAAGGCTGTTTCGGGTGAGTGTCTTCACCATCGTCTTTTTTGGTCTTCTTGTCTTTCTTCTGTGGTGCTTTCGTTCATTCCTCGTCTTTATTGTCTCAGATGCCGCGGGCATCGAGTTTGACCGCGGTGCTCTAGAGCACGGGAGTGCTCTGGATGATGCTACTGCAGCGGTCGAAGATCGCTGCAGCACCGTTATCATCTCGCTCGCCAAGGCCAAGGAGGTCCTTGGGCGCTTGTACAAGGAGCTTGTCCCCAAGGGCGTGGCCCTTGATGATGTTGACGCTCTGGCGGAGGCACTGTCAGCCGCAGCACCTGCGCGCATAAGCGCATCGGCGCATCCGTCGGGCTGGCGATGGCTTTGGCGGCTGGAGCGGAGCTAGACCTTCCCCTGGTCACCTCCCGGATGCCGACGACTGCGGATGGATCCGAGGTAGCCTTCGCTACCTATTCTGCTCGCTGTAAGCGATATGGGCCAAAGCTGATTGATCTGCTGGCGATGCAGCTTCTGGCAGGGGGAAGCCAAGGCGAGGCAATCCGGCTTTGAGGCTACTCAGGGTGCCGCGTCTTAGGCGCTGTAGCTGTAGGATAGTTGTAGTCTCTTTTGTTGTAATTATTTTGATGAACCAATCCTTGTGCCACGTAGTGGCTTTTGATGCACTTAATGAATTTGTTGAGTTATGTGCTCCTTCGTCTGTGTGTTCATGTCTTTGCCTTTCTGCTGATCTAGGGTCCTTCGGGTGCTGATCCCGTTGACACCTCGCCTGTCGCGCGGCTGCGGCCATCTTTGGATGATTCATCGCAGCTTGCGTTTCTTCGAGACCGTGTTCGTAGTCTGGAGAAGGAGTTGCTTGGGGTGCGTGGTCATGCGGACGTTTGGAAGTCCAAGGCGGATCATGGTTCTGCCAGAGAGGAGTACTTGATGGCGGAATTGCTTCGATTATCCGAGCATCTTCAGTGTAAGTTTCTTTGAGTTGTTTCCTATTTCTTCGGATGCGCCTGCTGGCATTGCATCTTACTTTTGTGCAAGTATTGCAGGTGCTAACCTTGCTCCAAGGGAGGAGAAAGAGCGTGTTGCTGTTCGGGTTAATTGTTTGACTCAACAGGACATGGAAGCCGGTGGGTTCTTCTGGATGGATCGTGACCGTGCTATGGTCCTTGCGACGGTGCAAGATCGCGTTCACCAAGTGTCGCGGGTGCGTCTTCAGGTGCAGACTTCTCTCGCGTCGGTTCTGCGTGTGATGTTTCCGTTGGATGCTGCACCGATAACCCTTTCTGGTCTTCTGTCGAAGTTTCGGAACGTGAATCATGTCAAGGAGTTGGTGCGGCATCAGCTCGTCGCAGTAGTGAAGGCTGCATTGTCTCTTGTGAGGCTGCATCGTCCTGATGTAGATTTGTCCGTTGTAGCGGCTGGACCACCCCCTCGACCATATTGTGGTGTGTGGGATATGCGTACGCATTACGCGGCTGTAGGGCAGTATGCCGAAGAGATCGTATATCTATTTGAGCAGCGTGCTCAGGTTATTCTTCAGAATAGGTAGTGCCTGTAAAAGAGATAAAAGTAAAATTTGTATATATTTGACTGGACGTGTTTTGCCCTTTGTTATAAAGGTTTGGTTGTTGTTTGAGCACGTAGTGCTTTGTTCGCATATGTGTCCTTTTCGTTAGCCTGACGTTGTCAGCTACTCAGGCGTACACGTGTTATCCTCAGTTGACGAAATCGTGAGGTGGGGGGAGCCCCCGAGTGCGTTTGTAGCATGAAGTAAGAGTGCGAATAGGAAAATGAAATTTTTGGGGCGAGACACTTAGCTTTATTTATATCGTAATGGAGGAGGTACATTGTTCGGCTGAGTAGCCTTGGATGAATAGCCTTATTGAAAGTAAAGGGGTAGGTAGCTAGGGGTAGAATCGTCGCAAGTGTGCAATGTTCCATGGGTTGGAGTATGCGACTCCAGACTCCACATTCTTGAGGCGATAGGCGCCACCTGGGATGACTTTGGTGATGATGTAGGGTCCTTCCCATGGTGACTCGAATTTCTTCGGTCGCTCTTGCTTGAGTCGCAAGACGAGGTCTCCTTCGACGAAGGACCTTGGGCGCAGCCGTCGGCTGTGGTAGTTGCGGAGACTCTCTGGTACACCGCTGATCGAGCTGCTGCTATGTCTCGTGCCTCGTCTAGTGTGTCGACAGCTTCATCGAGTGTAGCCGTGGATTCGGCTTCGCTATAAGCGACGACCCGGGGGGCCTGGTGGCGTACTTCGGCTGGTAGCACAGCTTCAGCTCTATGCACCATGAAGAACGACGTGTAGCCGGTGGAGCTGTTTGGTGTGGAACCAAGCTCCATAGGACGGAGGGTAGCTCTTTCGTCCAGGCTCCGGCGAGTCGCTCGAGTGGGCTCATGAGGCGCTTCTTGATGCCAGCACCGATTAAGCCGTTGGCCTTTTCCACCTGCCCGTTTGTTTGCGGGTGCGCCACGGAGGCGTATGTGATGTTGATTCCGAGGCCTTCGCAGAAGTCTTGGAATTCTTTGGAGATGAAGTTCGATCCATTGTCGGTGATGATGCTATGCAAGCGCGAACACCTGAACAATGGATTCAAAGAACTTGACGGCAGTCTTGCCCTTTTGGTTAGTTACCGGCATGGCTTCGATCCACTTGGTGAATTTGTCGACTGCGACCAGGAGGTAGACGTGCCCTCCTTTCGAGGACCTTGGTAGTTTGCCGATCATGTCAAGGTCCCATTGGGCGAAGGGCCAGGCCAGTGGTATGGGCCTGAGCTCTGAACCGGGTGCGTGTGGTTTGTCAGCGAACCTTTGGCACCCTTTGCATCTTCGGACGATGTCCTTTGCGTCATTCATGGCCGTTGGCCAGTAGAATCCAGCTCGTAGAGCTTTGGCGACAAGGGAGCGACTGCCTGCGTGATGGCCGCAGATGCCCTCGTGGATGTCTTGGAGGATGGTTTTCCCGACACCGATGGTGACGCACCTTTGTAGTACACCCGAAATGCTGCACTTGTACAGCTCACCATTGATGATGGTGAAGGCTTTTGACCGGCGAGATATGCGCCGGGCATCTGTCGGGCTATCAGGTAGTTCTCCGTCTATCAAGTACTGGAGGTACGGTCGTGTCCAAGTTTCTTCGACTGCCATGACCTGCATCAGGTTGACCGTGGCGACTTCTGTGTCCAGTTTTTTGGGTCCTTCATGACCTTCGGGCAGCGTAGCCCCCGAGTGTTCTGCTTCTTCGGGTGATCCCTTGGGGAATTTCCGCTTAATGGATGGCACGCAGATTTGTTCGAGGAACACACCTGGTGGTACCCTTGCGCAGGTGGAGCCGATGTTGGCGAGTCTGTCGGCTTCCTCGTTGCTTTCTCTTCCAACGTGCCGAAGCTCGCAGCCGTCGAATTCTCCTTCGAGTGTGTTGTAGAGTGCGCGGTACGCAATCATATTTTCGGCGTGTGCATCGCACTCATTCATCGTCTGTTGGACGACGAGATTGGAGTCACCATAGATGACCAGGCGCGTTGCGCCACAGATCTTTGCCATCCTCATGCCGTGGATGAGGGCTTCATATTCGGCCTCGTTGTTGGAAGCTCGGAATTTCATCCGAAGGACGTATTTCATCTTGTCGCCCTGCGGGGAGGTCAGTATGACCCCGGCTCCTGCGCTAGCTTCACGCTTGGAGCCGTCGAAGTGCATCGTCCATGACTGCGACATGTTTGGGGTGTCTGGCAGCTGCAGCTCCATCCAGTGTACAAGGAAGTCCGGGAGGACCTAAGACTTGATTGCGAGTCGCTTCTCGTAGACGATGTCTAGGGGTGACAGCTCGATTCCCCACAGGGCCACGCGTCCTGTGGCCTCTGGGTTATTCATGATGCTGTTTAGGGGTGCCTCATTGATGACCATCACCTGGTGCTCCTAGAAGTAATGGCTCAACCGTTGAGCCGTCATGAACACGCCATAGGCGAGTTTCTAGTAGTGAGGGTACCTCTGCTTTGTTGGCGTCAATACCTCGCTGAGATAGTAGATTGGGCGTTGGACCCCATGGGTCTTGCCTTCTTCGGGTCGCTCAACCACCAGTACGGTGCTTACCACCTGGTGTGTGGCTGCTATGTACAGCAGTAGGGGCTCGCGCTCCTTTGGCGTGACCAAGACGGGCGAGGTGGAGAGCAGCGGCTTCAGATCTTCGAATGCGTCGTCCGCTTCAGGTGTCCACTCGAATTTATCTGCCTTGCGTAGCAGTTGGTAGAATGGAAGGGCCTTCTCGCCCATGCGGCTGATGAACCTGCTCAATGCCGCTATTCGTCCTGCGAGCTGCTGGACACCCTTGAGGTTTTTTGGCTTCTCCATGGCCATGATGGCCCGGATTTTCTTCGGGTTCGCCTCGATCCCTCGCTGGGAGATGAAGTACCCAAGCAGCTGACCCGATGGGACGCCGAAGGCGCACTTTTCGGGGTTGAGCTTGATCCTGTAGCGGTCGAGGTTATCGAACGTCTCGCGGAGATCGTCGATGAGCGTTCTTGCCTCCCTGGATTTGATGACTATGTCATCAACATAGAATTGGACGTTGCGACCGATCTGGTCCTTGAGGCATGCCTGCATGCATCGCTGGTACATGGCACCTGCGTTCTTTAGCCCGAAGGGCATTGTGTTGTAGCAGAACACTCCGAACGGTGTGATAAACGCCGTTTTCTCTTGATATTCGACCTTGAGTTGAATCTGGTTGTAGCCGGAGTAGGCGTCGAGGAAGGAGAGTTTCTCGCATCCTGCAGTCGAATCGGTGATCTGATCGATCCGAGGAAGAGGGAAGTGGTCCTTTGGGAAGTGCTTGTTCAGCGACGTGAAGTCCACGCACATCCGTAGGATGTCCGTGTCCTTCTTGGGGACCATCACTGTATTTGCGAGCCACTCGCTTTCTTTGATCTCCCTGATGAAGTCTGTAGCGAGTAGTCTGTTAATTTCCATCCTGATGGCTTCGGCCCGTGGCTCGGACAGTCTCCGGATGGACTGCTTGACGGGCTTGGTGTTTGGAAAGACGTTGAGTGCGTGCTCGGCGAATTCCCTGGGAACTCCTGTCATGTCCGCAAGACACTAGGCGAAGATTTCCCAGCGCTCACGGAGGAATTCGACGAGCGCGCTTTCGTATGCGGGGCTGAGGTCGTTGGCGATGAGCGCCGTCTTGGAGGCATCCGTTGGGTGGACCTGCACCTTTTTTGTGTTGACGGTGGAGTCGAAGGACATGCCAGGTGCGTTTTCTCGTGCGACTGGGGGTGCCCCATTGTCTGTCACCTCGCGGAGCCTTACGAGCTCATCTTGCATGCCGAATGACTGGGAGATTCTGTTGAAGTCCCTGTCGCAGTGGTCCGATCGGGTGAAGCTCCCGTGGACCGTGATGAAACCCCTGGGTCCTAGCATCTTGAGTAGTAGGTATGCGTAATGTGGGACAGCCAAGAACCTTGCGAATGCTACACACCCGAGGATGGCGTGGTATTGTGATGGCCAGTCCACCACTTCGAATTCGAGCCGCTCGCATCGGAAGTTGTCCGGTTTGCCGAAGATGACGTCGAGCCATATTTTGCCCAGGGGGAATATGCCATTTCCTGGGACGATGCCATGGAACGCGTTCGATCGTTCCGTGTCTGCATGGGGGATCCGCATTGCCGCTAGAGTGCTTGCGAACATCAGGTTGATGCCGCTGCCACCGTCCATGAAGACGCGGCTCATCTCGAAACCTCCGATTTGCGCCTCCAGCACCAGGGCAGCATGACCTGGGCGAGGGATCTGGCAAGGGTGGTCCGAACGACTGAACGTGATGCAGGACTCCGATCCGCTGAGGTACTCAGGGATGGCGGGTGGAGTTGTCACGGCCAGGTTGATCTGACGGGTGATTTTCTTCTGCACCCTATTTGTCGGGCGCCCCTTCTGGATCATCAGTGCTCCTTTTGGCGGGGGATACCCGTGCCCAGTGTTGTTCTGTGCTGGTGCGACTGGTTGGTTCGGGCCTCCTGCAGGTGGCGGTGGAGGAGATCCATGCGCTATTTCACCTGGTGCGGGTGCGTTTCCGAACCCAGGGGGTGGAGCTTGCTGCCTCATCTGAGCCATGCTTTCGCTGAGCTTCTGGAACTCGCGGCAGTCCTTGAGCATGTAGCTTGCCTTCTTCTTACCATCCTGCTTGTCGATGTAGAAGTGGATGGTGCATGGACCCGAAAGTTTTTCGTATGCTGATGGTTCGTTATCGCGATCGCGGCGTTGCCACGACTGTGCTAGGCATCCTCCATCGCGGAAGTTGCCTCCGCGGTATCCGCCACTGTTGCGGTTGGCATCGTTGCGGCGATCGGTGTAGCCGGCCGCGACCATGTCGGGTCCATCGCGATCGTCGTAGATGCGCGGTCTCCTCTTGTTACGGCATTCCCGTTGTCGGCCGTAATCGTCCTCTTCCTCTGAGTGCGCCCGGTGGACGGAATCTTCGCCGTCGGCCCACCTGTTGGCGATGTCCATGAGGTGGTCGAGTGTCTTGGGCTTGACACGCCCAAGTTCCTCCTTGAATTCCTGGCGCTTGACGCCGTCCTTGAAGGCGTCGATGGCCCTCTCCTCGGAGATGTGCGCTGCGGAGTTCTTGGTGTTGGACCAGCGTAGGATGTACGAGCGAATGGATTCGCCCGTTCGTTGAGTGCAGGCTCGCAACTCCTTGATCGAGGCGGGCCTCTTACTGGTACCTTTGAAGTTTCGGATGAAACTGTAAGCCAGCTCCTCCCAGCTTCGAATGGATCCTGAGGATAGGCTGCTAAGCCAGATCCGAGCTGCGCCTGTCAGCTGCAGCTGAAGGCATTGCATGGCGGTTTCCTTGTTTCCACCGTGCAGCTTGACGGATGACAGGTGGTCGCTGAGCCATGCCTTGGGGTCTTGTGTGCCGTCGAACTTCGGAGTATCCGAAGGAAGCTTGAAGTTTCGCGCATCCGTGTCCGTCGGACAGATCTGCTGAAGCACCGGGCTCCGTAGAGTTCTCCAGCGTCTTCGTCCATCTCGGATTCAGACGAGCATGCGCGCTTGGCTCGCGCTTTGTCAATTTTGCGCTGTGTTAGCGCGTCTCTAGCGTTGTAATCGCGGCTGCGATGACGCGAGCTCTTGTGCCTTCGAGGAAGGTCATGGTCCTCTTCTTCGGATGAAGGAGTGGGGCTGCAGTTGAACCTGACCATAGCTTTCTTTTTCGGCTCCGTAGGAGTTTCTTGATTGAGCGCAGCTCCGACGAGTCTGAGTCCGGTGAGTGCGGACTTGTGCATGGCTCTCTTCGGGTCCCCCTCCGGAGGTGGGTGGGCCGCGAGGTACGCAGTGGCTGCTATGATCGCAGCTTGCGGTGTTTTCGGGATGATGTTGCCCTCGGCATCCATCTCCATGAAGGATGTGTTGAGGGTTCGGGTCACCTCACGACGCTCCTTGGGGTCCATGTTCTCCGTTCGGGAGCGATGCTTGTTGCCGTGGTTGCCGTTTGAGCTGGAGCCGATGCCCATGGCGGAGAGCGCAGCTCGTCGCACGCTGGACTCCGAGGCTGCTTGCTTGCGTTTGTTGAGAACCTCTTGCATCTTGACCTGCTTCTTGTGCTCCTCGATCAGGAGCAGATGGTAGGCCATCAGCAGATCCCGTGAGGAGTCTGTAGGCAGGACTATGCTACCTGCCACGGCGGCGCGTGCCTGTGCCCATCCTTCTTTGCTAAGGCGGATGACATGTCCGTTGTTGTCCCCTTCGGGTGGGGGGGACTGGCTTCTTCTGTTCCCACCGTTTTGGTCTTGCGGGTTGGGTGTCGGGTTGGGTGTTTGCTGATCCACGTCGCCCTGGATGACTACGGTGCATTGGTAGCACTCGTAGATTGGTCCGCTGATGCCGCATCTTTCAGATCTGGAACCGTAGGTCCCTTCATTCAATGGCGGATCACACAGATCGGAGTTTCAGCTGCTGCTGTCGTAGGACTCATCTGTTGATGATGTTGTGCGTAGCACAGGGTGTGGGGCCCATGAAGCGGGCCTGATTGATGGTAGGGCACCGCTCGAGGCGCAGGTGCCGGTTGCCCCACAGGCGAAGCTCGAACAGGATCTCGAGTCTGTCGCCTACGGGCTCGAAGTCCTTCATGATGGCCGGTGAGTGGGCGGTGAAGTCAAAAGCGCCGAAGAGGAGGTGACTCTCCGTCGCTGCAGATTTGTAGATCGATCGGGTTGGGTCCATCATGATCGCACAATCAGCGTCCCCAGTTCCCATAGACAGCGCCAATTGACGAGGTTTCGACTCGTCAATGCCCATTGTTATGGACTTGGGTTTTGGAGAAGATGGGGATGCAGGAGATCGTGGAACGGTTAGCAAACAAGCAACGCGGGGACACGAGGTTTACCCAGGTTCAGGCCCCCAGAGGGAAAACCCTACTCCTGCTTGTCTGCTCTTGATTACAGCAGAACCGGTGATTACAGGGGTGCGCAGATGCAATCTGGCGTGGAGGTGTGTAGGCGGAAGTATGAGTCGAGAGATCGAGGTCGTGCCCTCCTGGCCTTTATATAGACTTAGGTAGGTCCCGGGCATAGACCTAGTCGGTTACAAGTTATTGGGTTTTACCCCTTTGAATTTCCTATCTACTCTAGTCTTGCTCTCCATGGATCCGAAGGCGTCATGGGCCTTGGCCACCCGAAAGTCTTCATGGGCCGGCGTATATCCTCTGTGGGCCTTCCTTGGGCTGGACCAGGTATGCTGAGATCATGTACCCGCGGGGTATAACCATGTCAACTTTGCCCCAACGAATCAGTGAGGTTGTCAAGCTCACCGGTTTGTTGTAACAAAGGATTAAACGTATGGTGTGGAAGGTAATGGTTTGCAGCAAGTAAACGAGTAATAGTGGAGGATGTATCAATGGTAAAGATTGGACCGGGGTCCATAGTTCACTAGAGGTGCTCTCCTTAGATAAACAAGATGGCATGAAGGGTAAACAAATTATAGCAGGGCAATTGACAGGAACTGAGCAAGGCATAACAATGCAATTACTAGTCAGAAAGATCCTATGAGATTCAATTGGGCAATACAACAAGATACATAGACAGCCATCCAACTGCATCTATGACTAGAAGTCCACCTTCAGGTTATCATCCGAACCCCCTCCATTATTAAGTTGCAAGCAACAGACAACTGCTTTAAGCAAAGTGTGTAAGGTAAACAGTCCACATGTTCCATGAACAAGAGACCGTTGTTTTCTCCCTAGTAGCAACAACACATCTACAACCGGAGAGATTATTGTCCTTCCCTTGGAAACTAGAGGCATGAACCCACTATCGAGCATAAATACCCCCTCTTGGAGTCACTAGCAACTACTTGGCCAAGATAGCTACTAACAGCAGAGAGCATGCAAGATCACAAACAACATAGGCATGATAGAATTACACTACTAGGAAAACGGCTATAGGTAATCAGCACATCCATGGCTCACATGGTTGAAGTGCCCCACGGCTAAAACAGGCATGGCTCACCTGTGGGCAGTGCCCTACTAGTAACTAGAACAACCGTGGCGCACATGACTATAGTGCGCCACAGATGTGTGTGGGCCAGGGGCCTGGTTGCCGCATGCCAAACATCTGTAGCGCACTAGGGTCATGCGCGCCATGGTTGTTAGTCTCATCTGTGGTGCACATGGGGGTGCGCACGCCTAGCGCCGCCCCTCTGCTGAAACGGCCACAAACTTGGCGCACTCGGCCTAGTGCGCCCAGGAGTAAGAACATCTGGCGCACATGGCCTAGTGCGCCACAGTTGTGTCTACTCCCTGTGGCGCACTAGTGCCATGTGCGCCACGGATGTGTAGATTTTTTTAGGACAGCACTTTATGTGCACATGTGTGACCACACATCCACCACCCCACACTTCACTTTCCCCTTCTTCTTCCTCCTTAGATCTAGTCGGGATCTTCTCCTTCCCACCTCAATTTCTCCACCCATTCACCATTTTTAGCATGTAAAACTTGCTTTGGATGTTACATAAGTAATAGAGTAGGTCTCCGGTCTCTCATCTCCTTCTCCGGTCGACGCGCGCACCTCTCCTTTCCATCTTTTCTCGCGATCGGTCTCTCATCTCGGTAAGTTGTCCATGTAAGGATGTGTTCATGTGTATATGGATGATGTGCTCATATGTATGTAGATGATCGATGCTCATGATGTGTGTATGTGGAGAGGATGGTCATATGTGTGTGTGTATATGGAGAGTATCGATGATGCTCGTGCATGTTTGTATGGAGAGGATAATGATATGTTCATGTGTGTATGGATCGGTCTCGATCTCTCTCTCTTGTGTTTGTATGTGAACAAGTTGCCATTTGTTTTGCCAAAATGTTGATTCATTTCCATTTTGGCAAGACTTTGGCTAACATTCATAAAGGTCCTAATTTTAGGATAGGTCATGCCGAAATTTTCTATCGACCATTGCATGCATGCATTCATTATGTGGTTCTAATAGACTTCAAAATTGTACCGTGTACACCGTGCAGGCAAAAATGGTCCGCATAATGAGTGAAGGCATTGTGGCTAGATTTTTGAAATGTGCGACGGCTGACATGATACGAAATAACAAGACAGATATAAGATGTCCATGCAGAAGATGCAAACTCAACTGGGTGATCGACCCAGTTAGAATCTGCGGTGCACCTGCTCCGCCATGGTTTCATGGATGGATACACTCGTTGGATAAGCGATGGCGTAGATGATGGAGGCGGTGAAGGTGGCCAACATGGCGATGATCATCATCACGGCGAAGCAGGCGAGATGATGAAGAGTCTCCTGGAGATGGTGAAGGTGCGGAAGCAGACCGGGATGATGATGATCTAGATGCCAGAGGAGCTGACGACGATGGAACAACGTCAGGCTGGGTGCGGGACCCTTATGTGCGAGAGCTGCTTCTCAAGCAGACGAGTAACGCCAGGGCTGCCACTAGAGAGAAAGCCAAGCTTGCGCAACTTGAGAAAGACGCGGTGTGGCATCCCGCAATACCACTACTAGAAAATCGCGTTGAATTTGTGCATTGCATCGTCATCATCATGCATTGTTCGCATAAAACTATTTTCGCAAGCCCGTTTTGTTTTCTAAAACGCCCCATCTTTATTCAGCATAAAGCCGGTTCTTGGATTAATTATTTTGGCGCTATCGGTTTGCATACGGCCGTTTAAAACAAATAAAAAGTTTAATTGTTTTAAGCGAGGCGTCGAGCGGGCGAATCGAGAACGACCACCCCCATTTTTAAATCGGTCCACCAGACAAATCCTACAGCTACCTAAAACTCTACCCACCCCTCTGGCCACCTCACCCGGACCAATCCGTGGCCGCCACCTCACCTCTCTCCCTCACCCCCCCCAATCAGCTGCTGCCAACTCATCCCACCACCCTCTCTCCTTTTTCCCTCTCTCTCTCCTGGCCCACCCCAACCACACAACACCCCACCCACCCAGCACACAACACCCACCAGCCACACACGCACACGGTACGCGCCGACCCCACCAACCCGCGCGTCCCCACTCCCCACCTGCCCTCTCCCCACGCGGCGCAGGTCCCACCGCGGGCCCCACCCTGGCACCCCTGTCCCCCGCGCCTCCCTCCGCCCCGCTCTGCTCCGCCGCCTCCGCCCGTCCCGCGCATGCCGCCGCAGCCGTCCGCCCCCTCCGGCCGCGCGTCTTCCGCCGCCCAAGCCGCCTCGCCCCCGCTCCTCTCTGCCTTTTCCGCCCGCCCGCACCCTCCGCTTCGCCTCGCTCCGGCGCCCGCGCCAGCCAGCCTCCACCCAGCCGAGCCGCCCGCGGTCCTCGGCCCAGCGCCTCCGCCCCGGCCCGCTTGGCGACCCCGCCGCCGCCTCCACCGTCCGACCTCGCCCCTTCCCCGGGCTCCCCGCCCCGGCGCCTCGGCGTCCGCAAAACCAAAACCCTCCACTCGCTGCTCCTCGCCTCCGGCAGCGTTGCTCGCCGAACCGCCGCCTCCGTGGTCCTCCAGCCCGCCTCACCGCCGCGCCCAGCTCCGGTGGTCCCGCCGCCCACCTCGAGCTCACCCCAGGCGCTCGTCCGCGTCGGCCCCGCAACCGCCCCTCGCCTCGCTGGCCCGAGCCGCCCCGCCCTCTGCCTGCTCCGGCCCGTCCGCCGGCCGCCTCGTGCCGTCCCCGTCGGCGCCGATGCCATCCACCTCCACCCGTGCAGGATCCCGGTGTAGTACCAAGTTGGTGCCAAGTGTTGGGTGTGGAAACAACAAGCTCGGCACCGGAAATCGATCGAGATCCCGAGTACTTCATCGTGGGAACTAGGGGCGAAGGAGCCGAGTTGACAAGATCTACCTCACGGAGCGGCGAACCCCGGACCCGGAGCTTCCCTGGACGCCAAGAACTACCGGCGACCCGACCAAGACCCGCAGACCGATCCCAGACCGAACCCTGGCACGCCAAGTTCGTCAAGACCCTGGACCCCAAGAACTTCGCCGTGAGACGACAAGACCGTCGGCACGAACCGACGACCGTGGATGCGACAGGAGCGTCCCCGGAACGACAAGCACTTCACCCCGGAGCCGAGAACGTTCCGTCGAACCCTGGACCCCGAGACCCGACCCCGAACCCCGGAACCCCAAGATCGTCGAGCCCTAATGTGTGAACCCCTTCCCGAAACCCTATTTTATAATATAATACAATTGTTGCATATTAAATCATTCATCTCGCATGCATATCATGTGGTTTGGGGGCCTTATGCCGATTCACCTAATAATTAAATATGGGGCCATATGCGGACAAATCTAGTCTTATATTGGCCTCATTTAATTTTGTGTAGCGAACCGGTGCTATCTTTTTCCTTGTTAAGACAACATTTAATTTGCGGGGTAGATAAATAACTTGAACCATCTAAGTAATTGCCGGGACCCCGGTTCCGCTTAATATTGACCTAATTGCATCGCACCTTTGCCATGTCATGCATCATACATGCATCATGCCGATCTTCTGTCGTTGTATTAAATATTGCATCCGGTGTTTCTTCTAGTGTTTTGCTTCTTCGCGGATAAGGCCGTTGAGTTGATGTGAGCTTCGCCCCGACCTTCGGTTGAACCCTTCGGCAATGCTTTCAGGCGAGCATCTCCCCCTTTCTACCTATCTTACTTTTATAGTATTTATTTCCTCCTGTTGATCTATTGCTATCTGTGTTGCGATGCTCTAGTTCCGTACCCGTGATATCCTGTGCAGCCCTATATTGCCTTGGACACATCCTATTGCCTGTTGTTTGGTAGATAGTTGGACCCGCGCGTCGTAGTCGCTTGCTCAAGTGTTGTTGCGTGTCGTCAAGTACCACAGTGTTGGAGAATTGCCGCATGTTCAATGTTGGAGAAGACCATGGCTTTACTTATTGTTCACTTTAATTACTGTTTAACAACTAAAATTGAAGTAAGTAAGCAGAGGCATCGGTGGGTGATAGATAACATTTGGTTTCCGACCGCCCACTTGTGTCCCGTAGGACCCGAGTTCTTGACACCTGTTCCGAGATCGAGCGCGCTAACCACAGTTGGGGAGATATGGGCCCCCCATTGATTATTACCTGATTTCAAAGTATTGTACCGGGGGCCACAAACTAGTTTGAGGTTTTATTTACTATCCTGTACTTATGCCATGTTTACTGTTTTATTTACGATTGTGTGAGGAGCACGCTGTCTTTGTTAGGAAGCGGTGTTTTATTATGTCGGCAGGTCCCGATTGGGGACCTGCTGTCGTTTACAGCCACTGGCGCAAACCCCAGTCCGTCTCGGAGACCGGCCGACTTCGTTGCGGGTGTCGACTTGGTGGGTGGCCCCGTGCTTGCTTTGGAGTGCAGGAACGTCGTGACTTAGGCCCCGCCGACATCTGGATGGGTGTATGTTAACGATCGGCAAAAAGGGTCAAGTGATGTGGATACTTTGGTGCACCCTGCAGGTTTAATCTTTTCGAAGCCGTGTCGCGGTTATGGACGACTTGGAGCACGATTGCTTGATCATAGACAACTATAACTAAAGTTTATTGTTATGAATTGACTTGTATCCGATTTGACTAGTAATCAGCTTCACTACAACGGAATGGCTAAATAAAAGTACCAACAAATGCTGGGTTTGGGGTTATCTCATGCTAATGTATCTGACTAGTAAGTGTTGCCACTATAACGGAATGATTAACTAAAAGTGCCCATTGTTTATTTATCGGGATGATTATCTATACGACTAGTAATTGCTGTGAAAACTGAATAAATAAAGCGCCAAGCGTGTGAGTTTCTCGGTTGACTTCCTCGTTTGGTCTCGAGGGAATGCGGGATGGGATTGTTTGGTGTTAGTATCACGCTGGTTCGGATAGGTCTTTCTCACCCCTCTCGATAGTCGGTTGTATCGAGTCTCTATAGGATGTTTAGTGCATCTTTGCCGCCGCTTGATCCACCATACCTATGTAGGCGAGGACCGGAATTCTAGTCTCGCCGTGTCTTGGCCTCGATCTTGGCTCCTCTTTTTCCTTTGCCCTTTGTCGGCACCTTTTGTTTAGCAGGTTTTGAGATCGGCGTCGTTAGCGAGGTTACCCTTCCGGCTTGGCTCAGGCAGGGTTATGGGCGCCATTGGTTATTCTTGAGGGCTCTTAGCTCAATTTGCATCTTGTCCGCATTTCGGACGCTATATCGTTTTCGGTGATTTGGATCTTTGTATTGTATATCTGTATTCTTGACTCATTGAGTCATTGTTATATATATCTCATTACGTGGGTCCCATCGAGGACTGTTGTGTAATGTTATTACTTCGTTTTCCACCCGCACGAAAGTGCCTGGTGGGCACCTTTGAATCGTTTCTATCCGGGTTTGGCGGGTTTCGCTAAAACTTGCATAGGGCCGATTCTGAGGGTGTTACAGAGTGGTATCAGAGCTCAGCAGTTGCGATACCCCACAAGTCCAGCCTGTAGGATAACCTAGCTAACGGCCGAAGTAGAGTGTCAAAACTATTTTTGAAAAACGGTTGGATAGTTCTAATTAGGTCTGATTTTACTCCTTACCCCTCTGCTATTCTCCTCTTATCTCGACGTGTTTTGAACCTGCTCTCTTATCTTTTCTTCGAGTCCAGGATTTCTCGTGGTGGGTTTTCCGTCGTACCTTCAGGGTTTCGCTTCCTCCTTTGTCAACGGTGTTCTATCATCCGGTGTTCAAGCTGCCTGAGTAATCCGCGTGCTGTGGTACCATTCTTGGTTCCTTGTTTGTTTCTTTCGGTGTTTTCCGCCGCGACGACAGCATCTACGCCAGATCCGATGCAGAGTCTGCATCACTCCTTTGATCCGAACCTCGCTTGTCGAGATCTTCAGTCTGAATCCGAGGGTTGGTTGCATAATCTGTCTATTCGTGTACAGAGTAATGCTTTGAGTGCGGGATGGAGTCGCGACCATACCACTACTCTTATCATTTGCTCGGTATATTGAATAGTGGATCGATGCAATTTTACTCCTTGCATGGAAGTTAGAGGTGGCCTTACCTTTAACTTCGTCCGTTGTTTATCCGGAGTGTTCTCTTGACGGACGGGATCAACGACCTCTTGTTAGTGGTGTCGCGAGGATCTACACGAAGCGAGAAGACGCAGATCGCCGACCTTCCTTCCGGTACCATGAGGCGGATCTCGAGGGCGAGATCCCTAGTTAGTGGTGTCGAATTGTGGCATCCCGCAATACCACTACTAGAAAATCGCGTTGAATTTGTGCATTGCATCGTCATCATCATGCATTGTTCGCATAAAACTATTTTCGCAAGCCCGTTTTGTTTTCTAAAACGCCCCATCTTTATTCAAACGCAAAGCCCGGTTCTCCGGATTAATTATTTTGGCCGCTATCGGTTTGCATACGGCCCGTTTAAAACAAATAAAAAGTTTAATTGTTTTAGCGGGGGCAGTCGAACGGGCCGAATCGACCCGAACGACCACCCCCATTTTTAAATCGGTCCACCAGACAAATCCTACAGCTACCTAAAACTCTACCCACCCCTCTGGCCACCTCACCCGGACCAATCCGTGGCCGCCACCTCACCTCTCTCCCTCACCCCCCCCAATCAGCTGCTGCCAACTCATCCCACCACCCTCTCTCCTTTTTCCCTCTCTCTCTCCTGGCCCACCCCAACCACACAACACCCCACCCACCCAGCACACAACACCCACCACCCCCACACCGCTGCAGTGCAGCCCGACCCCACCAACCCGCGCGTCCCCACTCCCCACCTGCCCTCTCCCCATGGCCTTGAGTCCCACTGAGCCCCACCACAGCACTTGTCCCCAGCCTCCCTCCGCCCCGCTCTGCTCCGCCGCCTCCGCCCGTCCCGCGCATGCCGCCGCAGCCGTCCGCCCCCTCCGGCCGCGCGTCTTCCACCGCCCAAGCCGCCTCGCCCCCGCTCCTCTCTGCAGCGCGCCGCCGCCCCGCACCCTCCGCTCGCCTCCGCTCCGGCGCCGCGCCAGCCGAGCCCGCCGCTCCACCCCAGCCCGAGCCGCCCCGCCGGAGCCGCCCTCGGCCGCGCGCCTCCCGCGCCCCGCCCGAGCCCGCCGGCGACCCCCGCACGCCGCCTCCACCGTCCGACCTCGCCCCTTCCCCGGGCTCCCCGCCCCGGCGCCTCGGCGTCCGCAGCACCGAGCCCGCTGCCTCCCTGCTCCGCCGCCTCCGGCCGCGTTGCTCGCCGGAGCCGCCGCCTCCCCGTGGTCCTCCCCGCGGGCCCGCCTCACCGCCGTCGCCCGGCGCCGGTGGTCCCCGCAGCCGCCCCTGCCTCGAGCTCACCCCAGGCGCTCGTCCGCGTCGGCCCCGCAACCGCCCCTCGCCTCGCTGGCGAAGCCCGCCCTCTACTGCTCCGGCCCGTCCGCGCCTTCGTCTGCGTCCCGTCGGCGCCGATGCCATCCACCTCCACCCGTGCAGGATCCCGGTGTAGTACCAAGTTGGTGCCAAGTGTTGGGTGTGGAAACAACAAGCTCGGCACCGGAAATCGATCGAGATCCCGAGTACTTCATCGTGGGAACTAGGGGCGAAGGAGCCGAGTTGACAAGATCTACCTCACGGAGCGGCGAACCCCGGACCCGGAGCTTCCCTGGACGCCAAGAACTACCGGCGACCCGACCAAGACCCGCAGACCGATCCCAGACCGAACCCTGGCACGCCAAGTTCGTCAAGACCCTGGACCCCAAGAACTTCGCCGTGAGACGACAAGACCGTCGGCACGAACCGACGACCGTGGATGCGACAGGAGCGTCCCCGGAACGACAAGCACTTCACCTGAGACCCGACCCCGAACCCCGGAACCCCAAGATCGTCGAGCCCTAATGTGTGAACCCCTTCCCGAAACCCTATTTTATAATATAATACAATTGTTGCATATTAAATCATTCATCTCGCATGCATATCATGTGGTTTGGGGGCCTTATGCCGATTCACCTAATAATTAAATATGGGGCCATATGCGGACAAATCTAGTCTTATATTGGCCTCATTTAATTTTGTGTAGCGAACCGGTGCTATCTTTTTCCTTGTTAAGACAACATTTAATTTGCGGGGTAGATAAATAACTTGAACCATCTAAGTAATTGCCGGGACCCCGGTTCCGCTTAATATTGACCTAATTGCATCGCACCTTTGCCATGTCATGCATCATACATGCATCATGCCGATCTTCTGTCGTTGTATTAAATATTGCATCCGGTGTTTCTTCTAGTGTTTTGCTTCTTCGCGGATAAGGCCGTTGAGTTGATGTGAGCTTCGCCCCGACCTTCGGTTGAACCCTTCGGCAATGCTTTCAGGCGAGCATCTCCCCCTTTCTACCTATCTTACTTTTATAGTATTTATTTCCTCCTGTTGATCTATTGCTATACGTGTTGCGATGCTCTAGTTCCGTACCGTGATATCTGTGCAGCCCTATATTGCCTTGGACACATCCTATTGCACATTGTTTGGTAGATAGTTGGACCCGTGGCGTCGTAGTCGCTTGCTCAAGTGTTGTTGCGTGTCGTCAAGTACCACAGTGTTGGAGAATTGCCGCATGTTCAATGTTGGAGAAGACCATGGCTTTACTTATTGTTCACTTTAATTACTGTTTAACAACTAAAATTGAAGTAAGTAAGCAGAGGCATCGGTGGGTGATAGATAACATTTGGTTTCCGACCGCCCACTTGTGTCCCGTAGGACCCCGAGTTCTTGACACCTGTTAGAGATCGAGCGCTAACCACAGTTGGGGAGATATGGGCCCCCCATTGATTATTACCTGATTTCAAAGTATTGTACTGGGGGCCACAAACTAGTTTGAGGTTTTATTTACTATCCTGTACTTATGCCATGTTTACTGTTTTATTTACGATTGTGTGAGGAGCACGCTGTACTGTTTAGGAAGCGGAGTGTTTTCGCTGTGTCGGCGTCCCGATTGGGGACCTCTTTGTCGTTACAGCCATTGGCGCAAACCCGTCCGTCTCGGAGACCGGCCGACTTCGTTGCGGTGTCGACTTGGTGGGGTATTGGCCCCGTACTTGCTTTGGTGCAGGAGCGTCGTGACTTAGGCCCGCCGACATACCGATGGGTGTATGTTAAGCGATCTGGCAAAAAGGGTCGAAGTGACTGTGGATACTTTGGTGCACCCCTGCAGGGTTTAATCTTTTCGAGAAGCCGTGTCCGCGGTTATGGACGACTTGGAGCACAGTGCTTGATCATAGACAACTATAACTAAAGTTTATTGTTATGAATTGACTTGTATCCGATTTGACTAGTAATCAGCTTCACTACAACGGAATGGCTAAATAAAAGTACCAACAACTGCTGGGTTTTGGGTTATCTCATGCTAATTGTATCTGACTAGTAAGTGTTGCCACTATAACGGAATGATTAACTAAAAGTGCCACTTGTTTATTTATCGGGATGATTATCTATACGACTAGTAATTGCTGCAACGAAAACTGAATAAATAAAACGCCAAGCGTGAGTTCCTCGGTTGACTTCCTCGTTTGGTCTCGAGGGGGGAATGCCAGGATGGGATTGTTTGGTGTTAGTATCACGCTGGTTCCGGATAGGTCTTTCTCACCCCTCTCTGATAGTCGCCAGTTGTATCGAGTCTCTATAGGATGTTTAGTGCATGCTGCCGCTGCGCTTGATCCACCATACCTATGTGGCGAGGACATGAATTCTAGTCTCGCCGTGTCTTGGCCTCGATCGGCGCTCCTCTTTTCCTTTGCCCTTGTCGGCACCCTTTTGTTTAGCAGGTTTTGAGATCGCGTCGTTAGCAGGGTTACCCTTTCCGGCTTGGCACAGGCGGGTTATGGGCGCCATTGGTTATTCTTGGGCTCTTAGCTCAATTTGCATCTTGTCCGTACTTTCGGACGCTATATCGTTTTCGGTGATTTGGATCTTTGTATTGTATATTATTCTTGACTCATTGAGTCATTATATATATCTCTGTCATGGGTCCCATCGAGGACTGTTGTGTAATGTTATTACTTCGTTTTCCACCCGCACGAAAGTGCCTGGTGGGCACCTTTGAATCGTTTCTATGCGGGTTTGGCGGGTTTCGCTAAAACTTGCATAGGGCCGATTCTGAGGGTGTTACACGCGGTTACTCCATTGTA
This sequence comes from Avena insularis, assembly GCA_023614405.1. NCBI lineage: Eukaryota > Viridiplantae > Streptophyta > Magnoliopsida > Poales > Poaceae > Avena > Avena insularis. Next base: position 144,653,082 of record CM042697.1, read on the forward strand.
TGAAGGATGCAGGCCTGATGATACCCGGTTGAATGTAACGCTCTAGGCTATGGAGATGAAGGCAAAGCACAAATTGAGCGACGCAAGCTTTGACGATATGATGGCATTACAGCACGATCGTCTCACGGAGAACACATGTCCAACTAGTATCGAGGATTCCAAGAAAATGCGTCATCCTCTCGATCTACCGCCGTTAGATATCACGTATGCATCAACGATTGCATCATTTATCGAAGCGAGGACGGAGAAAACCACATGTCGGTGTGCGGCGTGAGTCGATACAAGAAAGGGGAAAGCACCTCGAAAAGTGGTATGGTACTTTCCTATCACTCCTCGTCTGCGCTATTTACGTGGACCCTAAGGCGAAGCTCATGTGATGGCATGCGGAAAGGAAGAAGCCGGGAGATGATGATGACCCGAAAAGGATGAGCTCGGCGCACCCTTGGATGCTAGCCGATTGGAAAGCATTGGACCTCGAATTCCCGAGGGTGGAGATTCGAGGAACATCGGGCTTGGTGCGAGCACCGATGGACTCAATCCGTTCGGTAGCAGCATACGCACGACACTTGGCCCGTGTTTGTATGGATGTACAACCTCCCTCCATGGTTGTGCATGAAGAAGAAGTACATACAAATGAGTATGCTAATTCAAGGGCCAAAACAACTGGTACAAACATCAATCGTATCTCGGGCTGTTGAAGAGGAGCTAGCCACGTTATGGGAATCTGGAGCCAATACTTACGATACCGTCGCACAAGATTATTTCACTATGAGAGCGCGTTGGTCACTACGGTGCAAGACTATCCAGGTTGCGGGTATATCTCGGGCAGGTTATCCAAGGATTACGCACATCGTTAGGTGCATGGATAACACAAGCTATCTCCAACTAGAGAAAGATCTAGGGTCATCGAAAACCGTGTTCATGGCGCACGGAGGTGCTTCGGCAAGAATGATCCATGGAGAAAGCGTGGAGACCTGTTCGATGGCAAATCGAGACCGAGGAATCCCGGGCGTAGGAGCAGCGAAGAAGTGGAAGAGTTGCTAAAAACTGGAAAGATAGTCCTAAGCACGGAAAGAAGCGAAAGAGGCAGCAACAAGACAAGCGGCGATGAAGGTATGGAAAACAAGGTCATTTTACGGGAGTTGCCATCTTTGGAAGTTTCTCATACGCCTCATAGCCTCGACATCATGCATATCACGAAAAGCGTGTGCGAGTCTGGTCGCCACCATAATCAACATGCGGATAGGGGAAAGATGGTCCGAAAGCAAGGCACAACCTGATATGCTTGGGTATCCGGAAGGAGCTTCACGGAGGCGACTACTCGATGATCGGAAGATGGCGATGATCATGAGTCGGAGGCGACACAAGGTCATCGGAAGGGTAAAAAGTTCAAGAAGAGCGAATATTACTGCCCTCCTTCTTGCTTCACTCTAAGCCGGGATGAGATCAAACAGTTTTCAAGTGCCTTCTAGGAGTCAAATTTCCTTCTGACGGCTACAGCGGGCAAGATAAGCGAGATACCTAGGCGAGACGAGAGGTTCGATGGCATGAAGTCTCACGATGTGCCGTGCTAATGGCCTTGGTACTTCCGGTCGCACTAAGAGGGATAATGGGCGACACGTCCGTGAAGCGTTATTTGGCCTATGCAAGTTTTTGACGTCATCTCTAGGAAGTCGATTGGCTTGAATCAGCTCGGAAGGCTACAGGAGGAGATCGTGGTGATACTATGTGAGCTTGAGGTCTACTTCCCACCGCATTCTTCGACATTATGGTGTATCTGCTGGTCCATGTCGTGGAGGACATCGTACAACTCGGGCGATGTTCCTCCCAGCATGATGGCGTTCGAAAGGATGAGCAGACACATCAAAGGATACGTTAGCGCGGTCCCGTCCAGATGGAAGCATAGCCAAGGGCTTTCGGCGAAGAGTGCATCTCTTTACGCACGAATTATCTGAACATCGAGAACCTGTCGGTCTTCCGTCAGCAGACACCTTGGCAAGCTCGGCGGATCTGGTCACCGAGAGGGTCGTGCATCTTGCATGCAGACTTGATTTTCGGCCAGCGGACTTTGATCGAGCAAACCTCGTCGCTACAGCATTTAGAACTGGTCGATCCTTGTGCGAAGCACAAAAGGTTAATCGAGAAGAAATACGGTGGCCGGGGCATACGAGAGGGCGCGAGGAGAAATAATCAAAGAGCACAACTCAGATTTCCGCGTTGGTTTAGGCGGGCGCTCCTTGATAATCCCAGCGCTCACATTCTTCGACGGAAAGATCATATTCACCTTGTCGCGAGGACGATGCAAAACCTGGTGACCTATCGGTGTATGATATCAACGGCTACACATTCTACGAAGGAAAAGGACCACAAGTGTGATTATCAGAACTTCGGCGTAGCGTCGAATTCTACACCGATGACAACGTGAAGGAAAGATTCTCTGGAAGAATCGAGGAGATCCGGGAGCTCGACTCTGTGGAGAAAAGGTGCCGATGTTCCGTGTCGGATGGGCAAAGAGAGTCGAAGAGAAGACCGGTATTTCACAACCATGGTTATACCCAAGCAGCCAAATCCAAGGCGCGGTGCAAACGTGGCGCGAAAAAATGAACCGTGGGTGCGGCTACCAAAGTGGACCAATGTTTTTCATTACCTACCCGACAAAGCCTAGCCGTGTTGTCGTGAGGAGAGGAAAAAAACATCATCGGAATGGATGGAGTCCAGCGAGCAAGACTTCGACCAAGATGGCGATCCAAAGATTGAAGATGATGGCGACTACGATGCAGCAACATACATCACAAGAAGAAAAGGACAACCCTACCCAAAAAAGGTAGCCCGTTCGAAGAAGAAACATTAAAGTCCGGGCTAAATTATTCAACATGACAAAGAAGGGAAAAAGATTGTAAAACGCTAGCTCAAAAAAAATATTGTAAGCGTGGTGAAAAAGATTGTAATATTCATGGACAAAGTATTATGAAATTTAGTTATACTTTAAATCATATTTTTGGGCATTTTTGGAATATTATTACTTTTGGGCATTTTTGGAATATTTAAAAGTATTTTAAAATCAAAATAAAACTTCTATGGCATATATCACCACTTTTGGGCATTTTTTGGAATATTTAAAAGTATTTTTAAAATCAAAACAAAAAATTGGGGCACCAGGATTCGAACCTGGGTGCTCTCAGGTTTAGAATAGAGTAGTGGGCAGAACCAGTGGGATAGGCTAGTATAGTTGTTAGCTAGTGGGGTTGTAGTTCTCTTATGCAGTAGTTAGAAGCCGATAGGAGTAGCGCACTAGCCCATAGTGCGCTACAGATATCCGTAGCGCACTATGGCTCAGTGCGCTACGCCTAAGTGGCTTTATCCACACGTGGCGCCCGACCCCCTCTCTCATCCCCATCTCTCCATCTCTCAGCCCGAGTACGATCCGCCGCCGCCGCCGCTCTCGATCCGCCGCCGCTGCGTCTGAGGAGGAGGAGGCCTGCCCGCGCCCGAGGAGGAGGAGGTCCGCCCGTGTCCGAGGAGGAGGTCCACCCGCGTCTCAGGAGGAGGCCCGTGTCCGAGGAGGAGCAGCCACCGCGTCTCAGGAGGTGGAGGCCGCCGTCGTCCGCCCGTCGTCGTCCGCCCGTCGTCCGCCCATCGTCCGCCCGTCAGAGGTGAGCGTCGCCTCTCCCCTCTCTCCCTCTCTCCCTCTCTCCCTCTCTCTCCCTCTCTCCCCTCTCTCTGCAGGCCATGGTTAGGGTTCTGCAGGCCATGGTTAGGGTTCAGTAGCCTCTCCCTCCCCTGTCTCTCCCTCTCTCCCTCTCTCCCTCTCTGCTTCAAGATTCAGTTAGCAGTCAATACTCGGTTGTTCCTGAAACATCATAATTAGTGTCCATTTGCATAGTGTCGTAGATTCAGTGAATTTAGTTAGCAGTCAAGATTCAGTGAAGCCTCCATTTGCATAGTGTTTGCTTGTGCCAGATACAGTGTATATACCCTGTTTTGCTTGTGCCAGATATATACCCTGTTTTTATGCAAGTTTTCTTGTGCCAGATACAGTGATCGATACCCTGTATTCATAGGAGAGGTTTGCTTGATATATTTCGTGTGGCTTGCTTGTGTATAAAATGGCATAACCAAAATTATTATTAACAAGCATGACTGTTTGCCTTTCCTATAACAGAATTTGAGTAAAGGGAAAATGTGGAAGAAGTTTCATTCAGGATTTTATCCTGATGGTACACAAAAACTAGAATTGGAAATATATAAGCAATACTCTGTGAGCATTTGCTGCAATGATCTTAGAGAGAAAAAAATTGGATCCTAAATGAATTTTTTAGGAAAGTGACTAATGTATTTGGCTTATGGTGACTTTCATAAGATGGATTAATGATAGACAGATGATTTTTATCTTAATTTCTAGTGAGGTGCTACCCAAAATTTGGGATGTGCCCAATAGAAAACCATTTTTTGTAATGGCTGGTATCTAGTTTAAAAACTATAAAGTATCAACTTGGGTCGTTGATGCACGATGCGAGACCTAGGCTGAAGTTTGAACAAGTGCTATTTCTTGCCCTTTTCTTAAAGATCCTATGATGTGCAGACCATGTCTCTTGCATGATTACTGAGGATATTTCCCAACAACTATTGTATATACATGTATGTGATCAAGTGTTGGATAAAAAGATTGGAGGTTTACCTTGTGTTGCTGTTGCCTTGTGTTGTTGTTGCCTGCTACCCTAGTGTCTGCAGTTGCTGGTTATTCCTCCTTGACCTTGCCCTGGAACTCCTGGAACTATAGCTAGTACCAGTACCAGTGCTAGTGCTAGTGCTAGTGCCAGTACCTAGTGCTAGTGCTGACTAGTGCTAGTTCTAGTGCTAGTGCTGACTAGTGCTAGTGCTAGTACCAGTACCTAGTGCTAGTGCTAGTGCTAGTACCAGTACCAGTACCTATAGAAGTTAAATTTAGACACAAACTTTGCTAGTGCTAGTGCTAGTACCAGTACCTACAGAAGTTAAATTCAGACACAAGAATGTGCTAGTGCTGACACAAGAATGTCTAGCATTTGCAGAAGTATTTCTTGATTGATGTGATATACAGGAGCTACTTTATTATGTCGTGTATGCAGGTTCTTGTATGAAACGAGTCATGATTTTTGCCGGAATGTTGATTAACTTCCGTTTCGGCAGAAATCGGGCACTCCTAGTTTAAGAAAATTAGCAAAGGTCATGCTGGATTTTTCCGTGCATTTAACCAATTATTTGTTTTTTATTAGTGCAAAGATGTGTGACAACGACGAGGCTGGATGTTCTAAGCGCATCAGCGCTGAAGGAGAACTTATACCTCCGAATAAACAATTGACATTCTAGGAGGCGGCCCAGCGGCTAGAAGATGATGAAGAATACCATCCCCAGGAGAGCGAGGATGATGAGATGGAAGACGCGGAGGAAGAAGCCGAAGGAACGGCGGACGATGAAACCACTGATGGCGGCGAGGGCACAGGGAGTGGTAGCAACCCTCCTAAGAAGAAGAAGAAGCCGAAGGACCGGCGCCCGAACACGGTCGGCACGGTTAGGGAGGAAATTACCGAAGTGAGCCCATCAGGGGTTCCTTTGGAGCCCGCCGTTGTCGTCAAAGGGTACGGTGGGCAAGTGGCGGCGATCACCCGGACAACCATCTCTATCAACACCGAGAATCTCCGGCATAAAGATAATGGCCACTTGCGCACACTCCTCTTCGAGAAGCTGCACGCAAGATACAAGTTCCCCGCTAAGTATCAGAATACAAATTATCATGGGAACGAAGTAAACAAATCCGCCCTCACAAAGATGAGCACCGCCCTGGCCAGCTGGAGAACCCGGATAAATAAGAAGATCTATAAAGAAGGCAAAAGTCTCGAGGAGATCCAGAAGATTGACCCGCAGATCACCGAAGATCAGTTCCGGGAGTTCAAGGAGAGGTGTGAATCCGAAAGAGCCTTGGCCAATAGTAATCGGGGAAAGGTGCTGCAGGAGATGAATATAGGTCATCACCATCTCGGATCTGGTGGATCTGAACATGGAGGCCAAATGGAATAAGGAGGACGAAGAGTATAGATCCAAGGGGATAGAAAACCCCTTTGCTAAATTCGAACCCGGCCAGGTTCGAAACTTCATCAGGGCTCGTTACCATGTGGACCCAAAAACCAAACAACTCACCGCGGATCCTGCGGTGAAGGAATTCGAGGAAATTGTGGTAAGTATAATCTAATTACCGCGGATCAACATGATTGCAATCTAATAGATGATCTAAATGATTCACTGTTACTTCTTCTGCAGGAGGAGGAAATTGTTGCTAGTCATGGATCGTGGTTCCTCATCCGTGGGTCGACGGCCACCCGGGATAACCTTTAACGAGGCGATGAACCGGGCCAAGAAAATAGAGCCGGTTACGAAGAAGCCGTCGTCGGCTGGCCTTCTGGCCGGCCTCGGGGGTAAGAATTGGGTGGATCATTTTGGTCCACCGCCGAGGACGCATGTGGCGCCGTCGGGAAGGAGCGAGGAGGAAAACCGAGAGGTTCAAGAACTTAAGGCACAAGTGGCGCGAATCCCGCAGATCGTCCAAGACAACCTGGCAATCACCCTCACGTCCTTCCTGCCTACCTTGGTGGAGTCAATAGCAAACTGGAGTGCGGGTGGTCGAGTAGGGCCGTGCCCGATTCCAAGCATGGTCGGCCACTCGAACCATGCGCCGAATTAATTAGCGAACTACGTGTTCGTGACTCTGCCGCTAGCACCGCTGGGCGCCGCAAGTGTTGGTGACTCCCCTGCCATCACCGTGGCGCCGAGTACATGTTGGTGCCCCGCCATCGTCGGCGGCACCGAGCTCAAGCACCCGTCGGTAGGGAGAATACACGGCGCCAGCACCGCGCCATCAAGCAACCCTTCCGTCTCTTGCACGCCCGTCGCCGTGTCGCGTCGCGTCGACGTGCCGATCTCGGCGCCATCACGGTAAACAAATTGCTTTAATTACCGCCTTTCATGCCATCTATTACTCTTATGGCATCTCGCTCGGCGACACCGTACATGTTTTCCGCAGACGGATGTTCCTTGCACTCTCTTATGCTACGTGAACAACGAGAGGATGTTGCCAAGGGTACCATCGTTCAACCTTGCGCCGCCGTTCCACTCAAAGCCGATGCCGATAAGCGTGCACGAGGTTAAAATTAGTCGGGTGCTAAGGGGCTGCGACGACCGAACCTCCCATTCAACCCCGAGGCGGATGAAGAAGAGTCGTCATCTCGAAGTTGCTTGGCTTATTCTTGCTATGGCCAAAGAGCATGATCCGTTTGGGGACGGCGGGGCCATCACGCCTGAACAACAACACCGCTGTCGTGCCAGCGACAAGCGGTGGCAAAACCTACCGCCCTTGCCGTCACCTCCACGCGGTGGGTCGGATGATCATGTTGATGATATGCACATGGCGCAGGATCCGGCCGAGGACGACGAAGACTGGAATGATCACTTCTTCAACACTCAGTTTGGCAATGAAGAAGACCTAGCTGGTGGCCCCACAGAGAAAGCCACTATCACCAAGCGTCTGTTTGGTTCTCGAGAGCGCCTCAGCTTGCGCCTTTACTGAGCCAGCTGATACAACCAACCGACCCTTTATTCTAAGCCCTGACACAATACATAGGGCGGTGCTCAGATTAGGTGCTGCACGCTCTCCAAAAGGAAAAAGGGCAGGAAAAGAAAATCTAGCAGCTCGAGCCAGCCGGCGTCAACAAGCTGCGAATCCGATCAGGTTTCGGACGGGCCACCAAGACCCGAGGGAATTATGTGGAGGATTCATGTGGCGGGTGAGCCCATGCTACCTAAGAATTTGGAAGGCTTCGCCAGTTCGGAACTGCAGAGTGTGCATGATGGCGTGCTGACGATAGAGAGACGCCTTCTATCGGAGAAAGATCCCTCGCACCCGGTATTCGTGGTTATGGTGCCACCAGGCTTGGGCTTCATCGACAATGCCCCTACGGATCTGTTCTTCCTGCGGTTCGACGACATCTTCAATATGTTCCACCTATACCCGCTGCACTATACCATGGTCCGTCTGTTTTCTCTCAGCCTGGCCATGCAGATCATTAGAGAGAACACACCGGGCATCGCTATAGTGGACCCCTACTACATGCGTGACGGCTGCTTGGGTTCCCTCGCCAAACGACGTATCGTGGCCTCGTACCTAAAAATAATCCTCATGGCGAACAAGACAAAGGAATACATTCTCGTGCCTTACTTTCCCGAGTAAGTTTTTATTCACTCGCCACCGTCGATTGGCTTTATTAGATCATCATCATTCTTTTTCCAACACATTCCATTTGATTTTTTTGCGCAGAGATGAACACTGCACGCTCATATCCTTATCGCCGAAGCATTCCCACGCCACGTATTTCGACTCGGGGAGTCTAGAAAAGAAGAAAAACTACGACAAGATCAAGGAAGTTCTGGATGATGCTCTCCGGCTTTGCCTCGATGGAAGGCACCACCTTCGTGCGTCGAAGGTCAAGTTCGCGAGCACGTCTTCAACCACGTAACGGAGTTCCCTGCATGAAGCGGCGGAAAACAGTAAGAAGGAAGCCTACTCGCACTCCATCACATGAGGCGTTCCTATGACCAGCAAAATTCTCGCTGCGGATCATCTCAAATAGTGGGCGAAGCAAAGGCCAAGATCAATGATTCGGATATTAGACAAGAGATGTATCGCATCCAGCAGCGATTTGGGGCAATCATCTTCGTGATGTCATGACTTGGGGATCTTCTACGGAGGAAATATCCCGAATAACCGTGACATAGAAGATCGCCTAGAGATGCAGGGTGACTATAGGAAGTTCATGACGAGACAGGGCATCCTCCCGTTCCCTAAGCCGAGCCAGAAGGCTTGATGTTGGCCTAGTTGTAGTTACAAACTATAGATGACCTTTTTGTGTGTGTGTGGACGACAAGTGAACTTATTTTGCTTATTATTATTATTATATATCAATCAATGCTTGGTTTTTTTGCTTACTCTTTGGTCCTTTGCTCAATTTGGTCCTTCTTTTTTTCCTTACTCTTTTTTCGAGAATAATGCCGATGATTGAAAGTCGTGGCACACTATATATGTGAATGTGCTACGATGGGACTGTGAGCCTTGTGATATGCACAAGTCCAGGTCTTGTGCATCCTACTTGGCTCACCGTTCCATCGTAGCATATTCCTATGTCCAACGACCTATGTATATATATGAGGCATTCTTTTCGAGTTATTTTTGTCTTTTTCGAGAATATGCCGATGATTGAAATGTCGTGGCACAATATATATGTGAATGTGCTATGACAGGATAGTTAGCCTTGTGATATGCACAAGTCCAGGAATTGTGCATCCTACTTGGCTAACCGTTCCGTCATAGCATATTCCTGTGTCCAACGACCTAGCTAGTTATATATGAGGCATTCTTTTCGAGCTACTTTGGTCTTTTTCGAGAATAATGCCGATGATTGAAATGTCATGGCACACTATATATGTGAATGTGCTACGATGGGATTGTACGCCTTGTGCTATGCACAAGTCCAGGTGTTGTGCATCCTACTTGGCGTACGGTTCCATTGTAGCATATTCCTGTGTCCAATGACCTATGTATATATATGAGGCATGCTTTTTGAGTTACTTTGGTCTTTTTCGAGAATAATGCCGATGATTGAAATGTCGTGGCACACTATATGTGAATGTGCTGCGATGGGATTGTTCGCCTTGTGCTATGCATAGGTCCAGGTGTTGTGCATCCTACTTGGCAAACAGTTCCATCGTAGCATATTCCTGTGTCGAACAACCTAGTTATATATGAGGCATGCTTTCTCAGTTACTTTGGTCTTTTTCGAGAATAATGCCGATGATTGAAATGTCGTGGAACACTATATGTGAATGTGCTGCGATGGGATTGTCCGCCTTGTGCTATGCATAGGTCCAGGTGTTGTGCATCCTACTTGGCAGACAGTTCCATCGTAGCATATTCCTGTGTCGAACAACCTAGTTATATATGAGGCATGCTTTTTGAGTTTGGTCTTTTTGATTTAGGAGTACTTTCTATAAGTGTATCTTCATATGCGACTTTAATTATATATGTTTTTTTAATAATCGGTTAATTATTATTGTCAACTTATAGATGACGTGGTACGTCGTGTACAAGGGACGGGTTCCCGGAGTCTACGATGATTGGGAAGACTGCCGGAGACAGGTGCACCGTTTCAGTCGCGATAGCTACAAAGGGTACAACACTATGGCGGAGATGGAAGCTAGATACACGCGCTATCTAGCGGGAGTTAGGACAAGGAACCGGATGAAGACCTACACCTTCGTCGCGGCGGTGATCATGCTTATCTTCTTTGGTTATTTATCCCGCGTTTGTGTCTAGCTAGCTAGTTTAGATGTCTAGGTGAGCTTCCGAGCTCTAACTTGTTCGATCGACACATGTATTCGCATGTCACCAACTACTACTTTGTAACATGATCGAAGCAATGTAACTTAGACTATGTATTCATGTATGAGACTTATCTATATGTATTTGTTTCAATCTTGTTTTTCATATTGAGTATTTATATATATAATTGTATATCTTGTATCTGTGTGTGTATATCTGCTAATATTGTATATAATCTGTATTGCATATAATCTGGCTCGGAAATTAAAAAAACAAAAAATACATCTGTGGCGCACATGGTCTACCTTTTGTGGCGCACTACACCTAAAGCGCACTATGGAAGTTTAGTGGCGCACTAGGTAGTGCGCCACAGAAGATCCTAGGGGTAGCGCACCATCCCAAAATTGTGTGGCGCACTAGGAGGTGTGCTACGCCTATCTCTACACAACCGTGGCGCACTAGGCAGTGCGCCACGGCTGAGAGATAGCCGTAGCGCAAGGCCCGTGGCGCACTGCTAGTGCGCCACGGATGGGCATTTCGGGTGCGCCACTAACAGCCTGTTTCCTAGTAGTGTTATAAAGACAAAACCATTAATCAAACCAACATAATAATCTCAATATCCATCGGATCCCCGCAAACACAACATGCATGATTACAAATAGATTAGATCTTGATCATGAATGAACCTCACAAGATCTATACATGAAAGCACTAAGGAGGAGATACAACCATATAGCTACTACATGGACCCATAGTCCAAGGTGGAACTACTCACGCATCATACTAGATAGAAGGCCTACGGGATGATCTCCCCTCCGGCAGGGTACCAGGAAGAACTTCAGATCCCCCCGATCTAGGGACGATGGTGGTGGCAGCTACATACGGTTTCGTGGATATTTGATCGGGTGCTTAGGGTTTCTGCATCGCGGGATTCTTATATGCGAAGGGGGAGGCCGAGGCAGTGGCCAGGGGCCCCACACCCCTCCCAGGCACGGGGCAGGGCCCACCCGCACCTAGGGTGGGTCTGGCCGCCCTGGCCCGCCTCTCCGGCTCCTCTCTAGACTTCTTGTTCCCCACGGAAAGTAATTGACTTTTACGTTTGTCCCGTCCAATTCTGAGAATATTTATTTTACTAGCTTTTCTGAAACCAAAAACAGCAGAAAATAGGCATCTGGCACTAATGCAACTTGTTAATAGGTTAGTACCAGAAAACATGTAAAAAGCACCTCAAAGTGTAGGCAAGTAAAACAAAGTAGATACTAAACAAGCATGAAGCATCAAAAATTATAGATACGTTTCCGACGTATCAATTATCACCGACAATGGTAGCAACTTGTCACTCAGAGAAGTGGAAGCTTATTGTTGGGAGAAGGGCATCCGACTTGATTTGGCTTCTGTGGCACATCCACAGTACAATGGGCAAATTGAGCGAGCCAATGGATTAATTCTGCAGGGAATCAAGCCATGTCTAGAGGCACCGCTAGATAGAGCATCTGGAGCCTAGGCGGAGGAATTACCATCTGTTATGTGGAGTTTACAGACTACACCCAATAGATCCACCGGCTACACCCCTTATTTCATGGTATATGGAGCAGAAGCCATCCCGCCTTTTGACATCCTTTATGATTCACCAAGAGTTGCTGCCTACGATGAGGACGACGCTAAAGAATCCAAACGCCTAGATGTAGACCTTCTCGAGGAAGAGCGTGTATTGGCATGTCAAAGATCCTCCATCTACCAGCAGAAGCTACACAGCTACCATAGTCGCCGCGTTTGGCATCGCTCGTTTAAAGAGGGGGATCTGGTGCTCCGACTTAAGCAGAAGAAGTCACACAAATTATCCCCGCCATGGGAAGGACCATTCATCATTAGCAAGGTGCTACTCAATGGATCTTACTACCTTGTTGACAATCGTGAACTAGAGGATAGACCAAACGAGGATCATAAGCTTAAGCGATGTGACCCGGATGATGACTACCCGGAGCTTGATCGGCCATGGAACATAGCACAACTACGTCCTTTTTACACTTAGCATATTTTTTATCTACTATGTACCTCTTATATGATCAATGAAATAAAGCTCTTTGGTTCACTCATATGCTTGAGTCTTTTACCTCCTTTAGTGTTCATTTTTAGATCGTATAAAACATTTATGCGCAAGTTTTGCATTTGCACTTGTGAAAATTCCACCTACGGGCGTTAGCTTAAGTTTTCTGGTCTAGCGTTCTCTGTTGTTTTTATGTGGATTCTGGAGTAGCGACTTTTGGCACTCGAAGTCGAAAATTTTGTGCTTAGGTTTTTGACAGTGCCATTGGACATCATCGCCTGGGCGCATAGTTCTGAATACGGGTCTTCTGACTCACTAAAAGTCAAGCATAAAAACCAGAGTAATGGATAAGCCAGCACTTTCTTAAAAATATATAAATGCTGGAATTAGTACTTAAGTAGCAGGAAACATATAGCTATTGTTTTCCGCCTTACGGTTAACCCACAGTTTTCCGCATACATACAAAACACCCAGAGGAAACAAATATTACATAGTGTTTTCATTCCTCTGGTGCAGGAGACTTCGAGGTAACGTCATCAGCTGTAGGAGAGCCATATGGCCCATCAGTGAAGTCGGCAGTCTTAAGGGACTCGGAGGAGCTGGACTGGTCGGTGTCAATAACCTCAAGGGGTACAAAAGTGTTTGCATCCACAAAATTTGCGACCCTGGTGTCATAGCCGTCGAGCGATGACCAGATAGCTCCATGATCGATCTTCTAGCCATCATCGTCTACGTCAGGCAAGCCAGAGGTCACCGTGTCGATGTCGACATTATCATAATGAGCCTTGACCATTGCCAGCGACATCCTTGCACCAGCCCGGGTACATGAAGCTTTCCAGCTTATGATATGCTCGGGGGCTTGGCGTAGGATCTCCGAGTACTTCATGACGGAGTCGACTTCTTTGATGTTAATCACTAAGGGCTTGGCGATTTCTTTTTCTTGGGTGATGGCGGTGCTAATGAAGTTGCCGACAAGAACCATGCATTCCTTTGGCATAGGAGGATTATTGGTTAAACCAATAGGAGCTGCATTTCTGGCCAAGTGATTGAGTACATGAGTTCAACACAACAAAAGTTCAGAGTACGTGGCTTACAGAAGTACAAGATGGAGTATGCTTACCAAAGATGCTATGCTTATCTTGCTAGAGAATCTCCGCCATGGAGTCCCGTTCTTGTCGGAGGACTGATGTCTACGCACTTCTATTCTCGTAGATAGTTGTTGGGCCTCCAAGTGCAGAGGTTTGTAGAACAGCAGCAAGTTTCCCTTAAGTGGATTACCCAAGGTTTATCGAACTCAGGGAGGAAGTGGCCAAAGGTATCCCTCTCAAGCAACCCTGCAATCAAGATACAAGAAGTCTCTTCTGTCCCCAACACACCCAATACACTTGTCAGGTGTATAAGTGCATTAGTTTGGCAAAGAGATAGTGAAATACAAGCGGTAACGGTGCCAAAAAATAGCTTGATGGTGAGGTAAAGACTAAAGGCAACAAGAAGGAAGCAAGCAAACATGCAACAGATCTAGATGCAAATGGTATTTCAATATTTAGAAACAAGGCCTAGGGATCATACTTCCACTAGTGAATGCTCTCAACATTAATATATTCTCTTCATGATACTACTCTTAACTACTCTCCGGTTGGACACTCTAATCCATGGTAGGGCTATAATAGCACTCCTCAAAGTCCGCCTTTCCCAATCTAGATAACCCCACACTGTCACCTTAAGCGCTAGATGGTTCCAACAAACACCACAATTTCATAGAGACAACCAACTCAAAATAGACTCATGATAAATATATATATGTAACCTAGCTTAAGTGCCGCACACAGTGTGCATGCTGACACTTTCACACACGTGGGGAAAAGCATAGATCTATTAAAGCATGATGAGTATTCATGTAGACTCTAGCCTAAGTGCCACCACGGTATGCACGTTGTCACTTTCATACACGTGGGGAGAGCATAGATCTATTGAAGCACTTGAGTAGCAAGGTAGATCTACTTGATTACAAAGCTCATGACCACAACAAGATCATGCATAGAGAGAGAGAGATGAACACATAGCTACCGGTATAGCCCTTAGCCTCGAGGAAGAACTACTCCCTCCTCATCATCGGAATCAACAATGGCGATGAAGATGGCGATGGAGATGGCTCCGAGGGCACTTCCCCATCCCGGCAGGATGCCGGAACAGAGACTTTCTGTCCCCCGAATCTCCCCTTCGGTGGCGGCGGCGCTACACAGGTTTACGTGGCATTTTGGTCTCTCCTTTAGGGTTTCTGAGTCGGGGTCTTCTTATAGGCGAAGGAGGCAAGGTCGATGGAGGTCTAGGGGGCCCACACCCCTGTGGGCGCGGCTAGGGTGGGCCCCGCGCCCACCTAGGGTGTGCCCACCCTGGTGTCCTCCTTCGTCTCGTCTTTGATTTTTCGTATCATTCAGGGAAAATATGAACTTTGGCTTTTGTCCCGTCCAATTCCGACAATATTCATTTTTTAGCTTTCTAAAACCAAAAATAGCAGAAAACAAACAACTGGCACTGTGGCATCTTGTCAATAGGTTAGTTCCAGAAAGTGTATAAAAATACCTCAAAGTGTAGACAAAACATAACCAAGTTGATACTAAACAAGCATGGAACATCAAAAATTATAGATACGTTTACGACGTATCAAGCATCCCCAATCTTAACTCCTGCTCGTCCTCAAGTAGGTAAGCGATAAAAAGAATAATTTTTGAGGTGACATGCACCATCAAAATCAAGATCAAACCATTTGCAAGCAATGAAAGCTGGTATCAAAGAACTCTAAACATGAGCATGAAATATGGAGTTCTAAAAGTAAGACAAAGTAACTATGCATGCAACATGAAAGGCAAACAAAGATCATGAATAACAATGTATTGAAAAACGTTTGTTTGTTTCACATACAGAAAACATAACATAGTGGCATTCAACTTCTCCCTCATGGAGTAGCAAATAGATGCATAGGACACCTTCAAAGTTCATAAGAGTGACTAGATACAAATAGCACAAGCACAAGTAATATCAATAATATGAATCAATCAATAAGTTTTGGGACAATGCACATAGAACTAAGAATGACAACTATGATCTCTTAACTGGTGCCTAAAGGTAGAAAGTGGAGACTCAATATAATGGTGGAAGAAAGGCCCTTCATAAAGGGAAGCAGGGATTTCAAGTCTCAAAAAGACCTTCCAAAAATTATGGTACTTGTTAGCTTTCAACTCTCATTTACCCTATCATAAGCATCTTGAAGTGATTAAGGTTAAAGTGAAACAAACTATGGAGTATATGCTTGACAAAGTATAAGTTGGCAATCTCATGTACCTTGAATACGAGGGCCGCTCCTCATGCTACTCAACTTTAGTCACCTGTAAGTTCTTGTCATAGTAAGTACATGTGTATCATAGAGAACCACCAACGGGGTACCCCTTGCACCTGATACAGGAGCTAACCCATAATCAAAATGACAAGGCAAGTAGACAATGAGTATCTCAGCATTCTTCTTATTTACCATGGGAATATGGTGCTTTTTTCTCTCTTTCCTCTTTTCTCAATTTTTTTCTTTTTCTCAATCTCTTTTTTCTGTAACTCTTTTTTATAAGAAGAATGCTTCATAGATGTCACTATGGTGATGCTGCAAGTTTCCACCATGATTAGGCATGGCTTAGGCTAGCGGCCCAGGAGTTTCTCTAACACACATACATAACTCCATGGACTTACAAGCTCCCCTTTCATTTCACACCGACGACATCCATAGATAAAAGAGCATGATATCAACTATGTACAAAATACAAGTGCAATGTTGAAAGCGTTCCCCATGACAGCATGGTTCTGCTAATTCCAACGTATAAGTGCAAGCATATACAACATAGATGACACAATGGTTCAGGTTTATTAGGGGCAAGAAAAATAAAGTGTGCCATCAAGTTTGTGAGAGCTTTAATCACTAATTTTTCACATAACAAAATACTTTTTAATTGGAAGGTAGATGAAAACAAGAATATACTTGGAATGGTGTAACACACCATGCATATGAATTTATAGTGGACACTTTGGAATAACTTGGTTTCTTGGGAGTTGGATACATGAGAGAGCTTACTCAATAGTCAATACAAGTGGAGGCTAGCAAAAGACTAGGAGCGACCAACTAAGAGAGCAATAATGGCCATAATCATGCAAAGCAACAAAACATTACTAATCAAAGCATAAAGTGGTACCACAAGTCAAAAACTAAATGATCATAGAGGCTAAGGTGAATGGTTCATAGTCATCACATGGTGTGAGCATGTGCCAAGTCAATCCAAACAAAACATCAAAGGAGAATACCACAATACTATGCTTTTGTATGCTAAAACAACGCATGATTCTTTCAAGGCACACTAAGCAATATCAATTGTTTGTAACAAGTCATGCTACAGCAATAATCACTAAGCATAAGGTCAAAACAACATCTATCATGCCATGATAAAGTCTAACTCACAGTCAAAACAAGCTCCTTTTTGTACCACTTAAGCATGAAGCTTCCTACTCTTTTCCAACACCAATCAACTTATTTGAAACAACTCACAAAGATAATAATCAATAGAGATAAGTGTGCATGTATCACAAATACACAAATAAGAACTAAAAAGTACTAAGCAAAAAGCATAAGAAAACTAAGGCTAAACACAGTGCTAGCAAAAGAGAACACTCACAAAACAATAAGAGTGAAAACTAGAGTGTTCTAGGCAATGAAAACAGAGTGTGTATCTCTCCAAAAGAAGTGTGATGTGATCAACCAACTTATTAAAGAAAACTAAGCAAACAAAAACCAAAAACAAAAACTAAGACACTCCAAGAACAAAAAAACAGTGCATGAAACAATAAAAACAAAGTGTCTAGAAAGACCTGAGATTTTTATTGATGAAGAAGGGGATGCCTTGGGTATCCCCAAGCTTTGATGCTTGTATCTCTTGAATATTTATTGGGGTGACATGGGGTGGTATCCCCAATCTTGAGCTTTTGTCCATTCTTCATCTAATTACATCATTCTTTCTCTATACCTGAAAATTTTCCTTCATACAAAACTTCACACAATCTTCATTAGCAACATTAGTGTATTCAAAAGATAATAAACCTTTGGGGCTTAGTTTTAAAACAGCAAAACTTCCATTAAAAACACAAGATTCTGTAACAATTCCCTCAAAAATCTCAATTTCCCCAAAAGAACCCAAAAAGGAATCAATAAGAAGCAAATGCAAATAATGGCAGAAATCTGTCAAAACAGACTAGCAGGTAGAAACCGATTTTTTTGAAGACCATATGTTGCTCAAATAAAAAAGTGCTGTACTAAAGAAAGTTAGCTAACATACTGGGGGATTTATTCACAAAATATCAGCTCAATCCGACTTACATAGATTCCTCACGAATTTTTACGGTGGAGCACAAAAATCTGTTTCGGGACAGCAACTCCCCAAATCTTACTTCCCTCTCATTAGAGGTCATTCTTGGCACAAAAAGCAAACAAAAAGGAGAAGGAGAGGTCATTAATGAAGTAATAACTTCCAAGACTCAATAAAACTCTTGAGTTATCTCCCAACAAGTACTTTTCTTTAATTCCTTTAAGTTAGGCACGATAGTTTGAGAAGATGCTCTCATAAGAAATATGAATTGAAGTAAAAGAGAGCATAAAGAAGAAAATTCAAAACACATTTAAGTCTAACCCACTTCCTATGCATAGGAATCTTGTAAAGAAACTAGTCATGAAATCATAAAGCAACAAGCATAGGAAAGCAAAACAAGGGGAACTTCAAAATTTTCAACATAAAGAGGGGAAACTTAATATGTTTTAGATACATAAAACCATGTTTCCCTCTCTCATAATAACTTTCAGTAGCAACATGAATAAAATTAACAATATAACTATCATATAAAACATTCTTATCATGAGCCACATGCATAAAATGATTATTACTCTCCACATTAGCATAACCATTTTTATTCATTGTAGTGGGAGAAAATTCAACAAAATAGCTATCATTATTATTCTCATCACCATAATCATCAAATATAGGAGGCATATTGTAGTCACAATAAATTTTCTCCTCAATAGTAGGTGGACTGAAAATATCATATTCATCATTGTACCCATCATAAATTGGAGGTTTGGTATCATCATAAGCAATAGAATACTTATCTTTCAAAGTTGGGGGACTAAAAAGATCATTTTCATAAAAACTAGCTTCCCCAAGCTTAGACGTTTCCATAGCATTAGCAATAATGGTGTCCAAGGAATTCATACTAATAACATTGCTATTAGCATGCAAATAAAGCTCCATAGGTTTTTTAATTTTCTCTTCAAACACTTCATGTCCTAGCTCTAGATAAACACTATAAAGATCTCTAATTTTGTTGTTGTTTTCCATTAAGCCTAACTAGTGAAAACAAGAAACAAAAGACAAAATTGCAGAATCTAAAGGAAATAACTTCGAGCAATCACACCGGAGGATGTGGGTACCTTTTACCTTACCTCCCCGGCAATGGCGGCAGAAAATAGCTTGATGTCTACGCACTTCTATTCTTGTAGACAGTTGTTGGGCCTCCAAGTGCAGAGGTTTGTAGAACAACAACAAGTTTCCCTTAAGTGGATTACCCAAGGTTTATCGAACTCAGGGAGGAAGTGGTCAAAGGTATCCCTCTCAAGCAACCCTGCAATCAAGATACAAGAAGTCTCTTGTGCCCCCAACACACCCAATACACTTGTCAGGTGTATAGGTGCACTAGTTCAGCGAAGAGATAGTGAAATACAAGCGCTAACGGTGCTAGAAAATAGCTTGACGGTGAGATAAAGACTAAAGGCAACAAGAAGGAAGCAAGCAAACATGCACCAGATCTAGATGCAAACGGTGTTTCATTGTTTAGAAACAAGGCCTAGGGATCATACTTTCACTAGTGAACACTCTCAATAAATATATTCTCTTCATGATACTACTCTTAACTACTCTCCGGTTGGACACTCTAATCCATTGTAGGGCTATAACAACACTCCTCAAAGTCCGCCTTTACCAATCTAGATAACCCCGCACTGTCACCTTGAGCGCTAGATGGTTCCAACAAACACCACAATTTCATAGAGACAACCAACTCAAAATATACTCATGATAAATATTTATGTAACCTAGCTTAAGTGCCACACACGGTGTGCATGCTGTCACTTTCACACATGTGGGGAAAAGCATAGATCTATTAAAGCACGATAAGTATTTATGTAGACTCTAGCCTAAGTGCCACCACGGTATGCATGCTATCACTTTCATACACGTGGGGAGAGCAGAGATCTATTGAAACACTTGAGTAGCAAGGTAGTACTTGATTACAAAGCTCATGACCACAACAAGATCATGCATAGAGAGAGAGATGAACACATAGCTACCGGTAGAGCCCTTAGCATCGAGGAAAAACTACTCCCTCCTCATCATGGGAATCAGCAACAGCGATGAAGATGTCGATGAAGATGGCTCCGGGGGCACTTCCCTATCCCGGCAGGGTGCCGAAACAGAGACTTTCTGTTCCCTGAATCTCCCCTTTCGATGGCGCTGGTGCTACAGAGGTTTTCGCAGCTTTTTGGTCTCTCCTTTAGGGTTTCTAAGTTGGGGGCTTCTTATAGGCGAAGGAGGCAAGGTCGATGGAGATCCAGTGGGGCCACTGAAGGGTTTTGCAGCATAGTGAATCAAAAATTTTCTACGGATGCGAACGGGAAAGCCAAGATCTAATCTAGGAGATGCAAACAATGAGAGAGATTAGATGAGATCTTCATACCCTTGAAGATTCGCACAGCGGAACGTTCGTCGGAACGTGGGTGATGTAGTCGTACTCGCTTCTCCTCCTCGCGATCCGCTCCGATCTAACACCGCAAGTGGCGATGCCTCCGAGAGATGCACACGTGCGACACCTCGACGTCTCCTCCTTCCTCGGTCCAGCAAGTATGGTGGAGAGACGGATTGGATCTACAACATGACAGCGCGGTGCAAGTGGTGGAGAGTTTCTGCAGCAGGGCTTCGCCTACACGCAGTCGGGAGGGAGAGAGAGAGGAGGGCAGCAGGGCGGCTAGGCTTGAGGGGAAGGTGTGTGGGGTGGTGCGCCCCCAGCCCTCTTTATATAGAGGGGTGGGCGCCAACCCTAGCCCCTCCCCCAAGCCTAGGCCGGCGGCCAAGGAGGGAAGAGTGGGGGGCAAGTTTCCCCCCTCCTTCTAGAAGCTCCATTAGGGTTTCCCCTTGTTTGGCCGGCTGGGCCCTATGGGGCCTTGTGCCCCTGGCCCAATGCGGCCAGGGCACTCCCTCATAGGCCCATGCCCCCTCCCGGCAGGTGGGGCCACGTTGTTCCCCCTCTGGAAGGTTCTAGAAGCTTCCGGTACAATACCGATTAACCCGAAACAATTCCGAACTCCAAAAACTGCATTGCCCTATATGAATCTTATTCTCTGAACCACTCCGGAACCTCTCGTGATGTCCCGGATACCATCCGAGACTCCGAACAAAAACTCATAAACCAATTATCCAATCTATCCTAGCATCGAGACACGTTAAGTGTGTGACCCTTCGGGTTCGAGAACATGCAGACATGATCTTCTATCAATAATCAATAGCGGGGTCTGGAAACCCATATTGACTCCCACACATTCATCGATGATCATATCGGATGAACCACGATGCCAGGATTCAATCAATCCCATATATATATTCCCTTCGTCTCGTGATATTTTACTTGCCCGAGATTTGATCGTCGGTACCGTCATACCTAGTTCAATCTCGTTCACAGCAAGTACTTTACTCGTTCCGTAATCCGATATCACTTTGTGATTAACTCCTTAACCACATGCTTGAAAGCGGTGTTGATATCGATTACTGAGTGGGCCCGAAGTATATCTCTCCGACTTGGGAGGGACAAATCCCATCTCGATACATACAACCCAACAGGTACTTTCTGATCACCTGAGAGACACCTTTATGATCACCCTCTCATAGGATGACATTTGATGAGCTCAAAGCTTTCTTCCGATACCAGGGAGTTGTATTATCTCATGGTCTAAGGAATACAATATTTGACATAAGAAAAGCTTCGCAAAGATGAACATGATGACACGATCTAATTGCTTCGCTTAGTTTGGGTCTGTCCATCATATCATTCTCCCAATGATATGATCTCATTATTAATCGACAACTCATGTCTATGGTTAGGAAACCTTAACCATCATTAATCAATGAGCTAGTCCATAGAGGCATACTAGGGACACGGTGTTGTTCACAAACCACACAAGTATTAAAGTTTCCGCTTAATACAATTCTAGCATGGAATATAAACTTTATCATGAACAAGAATTATAATAATAACATCTTTATTATTGCCTCTAGGGCATAATTCCAACAGTCTCCCACTTGCACTAGAGTCAATAATCTAGTTTACATTTGGCAACAATCTCACACCCATGGCACTAAGGTGCTGATCATGTTTTACACGTGGAAGAGGTTTAGTCAATGGATCTGCGACATTCAGATCTGTATGTACTTTGCTAATCTTCAGATCTCCATCTGCTATATAATCTTGGATTATATGAAACTTGCGGTTGATATGCTTGGTCTTTGGATGATATCTTGGTTCCTTAGCGAGTGCTATGGCGCCAGTGTTGTCACACAATATCTCCAGTGGGTCCAATGCACTTGGAACCACGCCAAGCTCAGTGATGAAGTTCCTGATCCAAACTCCTTCACTTGAAGCTTCTGGAGCAGCCATGTATTCCGCTTGTACTGTAGATCCCGCGATCACGCTTTGCTTGCAGCTTCTCCAGCTCACAGCTCCTCCATTCAAAATATAAACGTATCCTGTCTGAGATTTAGAATCATCCTTGTCGGTGTCGAAACTAGCATCGACGTAACCTTTTACGACGAGTTGTTCATCACCTCCATAGACTAAGAACATTTCTTTAGTCCTATTTAGGTACTTTAGGATGTTCTTAACGGCTGTCCAGTGTTCCACTCCTGGATCACTTTGATATCTGCTCGTCAAACTAAGAGCATTGGACACATCCGGTCTAGTACACAGCATGGCATACATGATAGAACCTATGGCCGAGGCATAAGGCACTTTGCTCATAGTTTCTTTATCATTTACCGTAGCTGGACACTAAGCCTTGCTCAATATCTTACCTGACAACATAGGCACTGAACCTTTCTTTGCCTTATCCATTCTGAACCTTTTCAGAACTTTGTCTAGGTATGTACTCTGGCTTAAAGCTATCAGGCGTCTTTGTCTATCTCTATAGATTTTGATGTCCAATATATAAGCAGCTTCACCTAGGTCTTTCATTGAAAAACACTTGTTCAAATAACTCTTCACATCGTTAAGCATGTTAATGTCATTTCCAATAATCAATATGTCATCCACATATAGTACCAGAAATGTCACCGAGCTCCCACTCACTTTCTTGTAGATACAAGCTTCGTAGCAATTTGGAACAAATCCAAAGCTCTTGATCACTTGATCAAAACGAAGGTTCCAACTCCGAGATGCTTGCTTCAGTCCATAAATGGAACGCTGAAGTTTGCATACTTTATCAGCATCCTTAGGATTGACAAAACCTTCGGGTTGCATCATATACAACTCTTCATCAATGTTGCCATTGAGGAACGCAGTCTTGACATCCATCTGCCATATTTCATAATCATGAAACACAACAATTGCTAACAAAATCCGAATGGACTTAAACATCGCTACGGGAGAGAAAGTCTCATCGTAGTCAACACCTTGAACTTGTCAAAAACCTTTCGCGACAAGCTGTGCTTTATAGATGGTAACATTACCATCTGTGTCAGTTTTCTTCTTGAAAATCCATTTGCACTCAACGGCCTTTCGGTCGCTAGGAGGATCCACCAAAGTCCATACTTGGTTTTCGCTCATGGATCCCAGATCGGATTTCATGGCCTCTAGCCATTTCTCAGAGTCTGGGCTCATCATCGCTTCCTCATAGTTCGTAGGTTCACTGTCTTCTACCAACAAGACAGTCAAGACATGGTTGCCATACCACTCAGGAGGGGCACGCGACCTTGTTGACCTGCGATGTTCAGTAGCAGCATCGTCCGAAGCTTCATGATCCTTGTCATTAGCTTCCTCTATTGTTGGTGCAGGCGGCACTGGAACAATTTCAGGTGCTGCACTACTCTCCAATTCAAGAGAAGGTTCAACAACCTCGTCTATGTCTACTTTCCTCCCACTCACTTCTTTCGAGAGAAACTCCTTCTCAAGAAAGGAACCGTTCTTTGCGACAAACACTTTTCCTTCGGTTCTGTGATAGAAGGTATACCCAATAGTTTCCTTAGGGTATCCTATGAAGACGCATTTCTCCGCTTTGGGTTCGAGCTTGTCCGGCATCAACTTCTTGAAGTAGGCTTCGCATCCCCAAACTTTAAGAAACGAGAACTTAGGTTTAGCACCAAACCACAGTTCATACGGTGTCGTCTCAACGGATTTAGATGGTGCCCTATTTAAAGTGAATGCAGCGGTTTCTAATGCATAACCCCAAAATGATAACGGCAAATCAGTAAGAGACATCATTGATCGGACCATATCTAATAGGGTTCGATTCCGGCGTTCAGACACACCATTGTGCTGTGGTGTTCCGGGTGGCGTGAGTTGCGAAACGATTCCGCTTGCTTTAAGATGCGTGAGAAAATCATAACTCAAATATTCACCTCAACGATCGGATCGTAGAAACTTAATCTTTCTGTTATGATGGTTCTCCACTTCATTCTGAAATTCTTGAACTTTTCAAATGTTTCAGATTTATGTTTCATTAAATAGATATATCCATATCTACTTAAGTCATCGGTAAAAGTGAGAAAATAGCGATATCCACCGCGCGTCGAAACACTCATCGGTCCGCATACATCGGTATGTATGATTTCCAACAAGTCCGTTGCTCGCTTCATCATACCGGAGAACGGGGTTTTGATCATCTTGCCCATGAGGCATGGTTCACATGTGTAAAATGATTCAAAATCAAGAGACTCCAAAAGTCCATCAGAATGGAGTTTCTTCATGCGCTTTACACCAATATGACCTAGACGACAGTGCCACAAATAAGTAGTATTATCACTATCTACTTTGCATCTCTTAGCCTCAATGTTATGGATGTGTGTTTCATCCCTTTCAAGATTTAGAAGAAATAAACAATTCACAACAGGTGCATGACCATAAAAGATGTTACTCATATAAATAGAACAACCATTATTCTCCGATTTAAATGAATAACCGTCTTGCAATAAACAAGATCCAGAAATAATGTTCATGCTCAACGCAGGCACATAATAACACTTATTAAGGTTTAAAACTAATCCCGAAGGTAAAACTAAGGAGAGCGTGCCGATGGCCATCACATCAACTCTTGATCCGTTGCCAACGCGCATCGTCACCTCATCCCTCGCAAGCCACCGTCTATTCCGTAGCTCCTTTTTTGAGTTACAAATATTAGCAACTGAACCAGTATCAAATACCCAGGCACTACAACGAGGGCTAGTAAGGAAAACATCAATAACATGTATATCAAATATACATTTGATGGTGCCAACCTTCTTGTCCGCTAAGTACTTCGGACAGTTGCGCTTCCAATGACCCTTGTCCTTGCAATAGAAGCACTCAGTGTCCGGCTTGGGTCCAGACTTGAGCTTCTTCTCAGCAGGGGCAACGCGCTTGCCGCCGCCTTTCTTGAAGGGCTTCTTTGCACCCTTACCTTTCTTGAAGGTGGGGGGCTTGTTGACCATCAACACATGATTATCCTTTTTGATGTCCACCTCCGCAGCCTTCAGCTTTGCGAAGAGCTCGGTGATCGTATCAGTGGAACCAATCTGATTATGAGTCACTACAAAACTTTTGTAGCTGGGAGGGAGTGATTGCAGAACCCTGTCAATCTTGAGCTCCTCTGGAATCTTGCAGTCCAGTTGCTCAAGGCGTTGAGTGTAGCCCGACATCTTAATGGCGTGCTCACTAACGGAACTCCCTTCCTCCATCTTGCAGTTAAAGAATTTCTCAGAGATCTCATATCTCTCGAGCGGGCTGAGTCTGAAACATGGTTTTCAGCTCCTCGAGAATCTCAAAGGGCCCGGGATAGTCTTCAAAACGATTTTGAAGGTCCGATTCCATAGAAAACAACATGGTGCTCTTAATCACACCATAATCATCTTTGCGCGACTGATAGACAGCTTTCTCATCAGCCGGCGCATCTACAGCAGGGGCGTCACCTAGCGCATTTTCAAGGACATAGTCCTTTTGACCGCCAGAGAGAATGATTCTCAGATTGCGGAACCAATTGGTGAAGTTAGACCCATTGTTTCTAAGCTTTTCCTTCTCAGCAAAAACATTGAAGTTGAAGTTGGACTTAGCCATTTGATCTACAATATTTGCAAGTACAAATTAGACTATGTTCATGATAACTAGTTCAACTTTTAATCAAATTACTAGATGAACTCCCACTAAATTCAACATCCCTCAAGTTGTTTAGTGAACATGATCCAAATTCACCACACCTAATCCGATCTTCACGAGAAGAGATGTGGTTTCAATGGTGGACAACGAAGTGTCGATCATATCATTCATATGACTCATGCTTAACCTTTCGGTTCATGTGTTCCGAGGCCATGTCTGTACATGCTAGGCTCGTCAAGTTAAACCCAAGTATTTCCGCGTGTGCAAAACTGGCTTGCACCCGTTGTATGTGAACGTAGAGTCTATAGCACCCGATCATCACGTGATGCTTGGACACGACGAACTTTAACTGCAGTGCATACATGGGGAGAAAACAGTTTTATCTTGATCTTTAAGTGAGGAATCATCTTATAATGCTACCGTCGCGATCTAAGCATAATAAGATACATAAAAGGATAAACATCACATGCATATAACTTTATGTGACATGGTATAGCCAATCTTCGCGCAATGATCTCCATCTTGTGCGTGCCGGCATGATCTCCATCACTCCACCATGATTGCCTCCACCACGAATAGCAACTACAACTATTGCTAACTACTTAGCGATAAAGTGAAACTATTACATGGCGTATAAGAAGTTGACACACAGGTCATACACAATTATAAAGACAACCATATGGCTCCTGCCGGTTGTGTACTCATCGACATGCAAGTCGTGAAACATTACAAAACATGATCATCGCATACAATATACACATCACATCTTGGGCCATACCATATCACAGAAAACACTCCCTGCAAAAACAAGTTAGACGCCTCTACTTTGTTGTTGCATGTTTTACGTGGCTTATGGGGGTAGCAAGCTAAGAACGATTCTTACCTACGGAAAGCCACAACGGTGATATTATGGTTGCCAAACTCCGGTGTAAATCCCATGACAACTATAGTGAGAGAAACTAGCATCCACCAGCCGCATGTGTGGAACAAGCCACACGTCAAGTGCGGAGCCAGTCTCGCGAACGACGTCCCGTAAGGTTGTCCTGGACCGCTTCAATCTCACTATCCTGCGTCATAAGAAGAACACAAACAAGAGGCTTGCAATAGAAAACAGCAATGCCCGCAACAACCATGTTGCGTTCTACTCGTGAAACACATGTACGCATAGATCTAGCTCTGATACCACTGAAGGGTTTCGCAGCATAGTGAATCCAAAAATTTCTACAAATGCGAACGGGAAAGCCAAGATCTAATCTAGGAGATGCAAACAATGAGAGAGATTAGATGAGATCTTCATACCCTTGAAGATTCGCACAGTGGAACGTTCGTCGGAACGTGGGTGATGTAGTCGTACTCGCTTCTCCTCCTCGTGATCCGCTCCGATCTAACACCGCAAGTGGCGATGCCTCCGAGAGATGCACACGTGCGGCACCTCGACGTCTCCTCCTTCCTTGGTCCAGCAAGTATGGTGGAGAGACGGATTGGATCTACAACTCGACGGCGCGGTGCAAGTGGTGGAGAGTTTCTGCAGCAGGGCTTCGCCTACACGCAGTCGGGAGGGAGAGAGAGAGGAGGGCAGCAGGGCGGCTAGGCTTGAGGGGAAGGTGTGTGGGGTGGTGCACCCCCAACCATCTTTATATAGAGGGGTGGGCGCCAACCCTAGCCCCTCCCCCAAGCCTAGGCCGGCGGCCAAGGAGGGAAGAGTGGGGGGCAAGTTTACCCCCTCCTTCTAGAAGCTCCATTAGGGTTTCCCCTTGTTTGGCCGGCTGGGCCCTATGGGGCCTTGTGCCCCTGGCCCAATGTGGCCAGGGCACTTCCTCATAGGCCCATGCCCCCTCCCGGCAGGTGGGGCCACGTTGGTCCCCCTCCGGAAGGTTCTAGAAGCTTCCTGTACAATACCGATTAACCCAAAACAATTCCGAACTCCAAAAACTGCATTGCCCTATATGAATCTTATTCTCCGGAACCTCTCGTGATGTCCCGGATACCATCCGAGACTCCGAACAAAAACTCATAAACCAATTATCCAATCTATCCTAGCGTCGAGACACGTTAAGTGTGTGACCCTTCGGGTTCGAGAACATGCAGACATGATCTTCTATCAATAATCAATAGCGAGGTCTGGAAACCCATATTGACTCCCACACATTCATTGATGATCATATCAGATGAACCACGATGCCAGGATTCAATCAATCCCATATATATATTCCCTTCGTCTCGCAATATTTTACTTGCCCGAGATTTGATCGTCGGTACCGTCATACCTAGTTCAATCTTGTTCACAGCAAGTACTTTACTCGTTCCGTAATCCGATATCACTTTGTGATTAACTCCTTAACCACATGCTTGCAAGCGGTGTTGATATCGACACGAAAGTGGGCCCGAAGTATATCTCTCTGACTTGGGAGGGACAAATCCCATCTCGATACATACAACCCAACAGGTACTTTCCGATCACCTGAGAGACACCTTTATGATCACCCTCTCATAGGATGACATTTGATGAGCTCAAAGCTTTCTTCCGATACCAGGGAGTTGTATTATCTCATGGTCTAAGGAATACAATATTTGACATAAGAAAAGCTTCGCAAAGATGAACACGATGACACGATCTAATTGCTTCGCTTAGTTTGGGTCTGTCCATCATATCATTCTCCCAATGATATGATCTCATTATTAATCGACAACTCATGTCTATGGTTAGGAAACCTTAACCATCATTAATCAATGAGCTAGTCCATAGAGGCATACTAGGGACATGGTGTTGTTCACAAACCACACAATTATTAAAGTTTCCACTTAATACAATTCTAGCATGGAATATACACTTTATCATGAACAAGAATTATAATAATAACATATTTATTATTGCCTCTAGGGCATAATTGCAACAGACACACCCCCTGTGGGCGCGACCAGGGTGGGCCCTGCGCCTACCTAGGGTGTGGCCACCCTCGTGTCCTCCTCCGTCTCATCTTCGATTTTCTGTATCGTTCAGGGCAAAATATGAACTTTGGCTCGTGTCCCGTCCAATTCCGAGAATATTCATTTTTTACCTTTCTGAAACCAAAAACAGCAGAAAACAAGCAACTGGCACATTGGTATCTTGTCAGTAGGTTAGTTCTAGAAAGTATATAAAAATACCTCAAAGTGTAGACAAAACATAACCAAGTTTATACTAAAGAAGCATGGAACATCAAAAATTATAGATACGTTTACGACGTATCAAGGACCTTGTAAGCGTCAAGGTTGCGAGTATTCTTCTCGGCGGCAGCCTTGTTCTGTTCCTTGAGGATTGCAATTTCCTCCTTCAGATGGTTGATCTCCGTGTTAGCGGACTCCTGCACGGCCTTCAGAGCATCCTCGTGCATATTCAAAGATTCAGCTCTCTCCTGCTTAAGGATTTTGTTCTTGCTATCCAGCAATTGTATGTGCTTGGATTACTCGACAATGTCCTTCACCTTGGCAATAGCTTCTGCATGTCGGAGAAATGACAAGACACAATGAGTGGTCGGAAGTTAATGGTGCAAGACCAAGATTGAGTGCGAAATTGAAAAGAAAAATAGACTCTTGCTCTTGGTGATTTGATCCTTCAAGAAGGTAGTTTTACCCTTTTTAGCTTTGAGATCAAACCGCATCTTGTGGAACTTGTCGTTGGCGATGTTCCTCCAAGCATTCTCATTCTGCAAAAAAGATTAATGTTACTTAGTCTACTTGGAGCATATAGCCGGATAAGTATCCGCCTAGAGGCTTGGGGGCTACAGTACGAGTTTTTTACTCAGCAATATGCTTAATTTTTCTTTAAGCATCTAGTCGAAGCTAATTCTGTTTCAACTAGAGGCTTGGGGCTACAGTATTGAAAATTACAAACACTGCGTATGCTACTCTACAAGTATCTAGTCGAAATAATTCATTCAAACTACATACTTGGGGGCTACAGTGCAAAGTTTATAGCTTAGTCACTATTAGAGCATTCAGACCCAAAGACCTATGGTTTTCTGTCTAAATCCTCGGGGGATAAAGTGGGATACTACATATGAAATGAAAATGGCATATAAAACTTACAAGTGCAATGATCTTGAGGTTGTTGGCTCTCTCGACGAATATCTTGCTAAAAGTAAGACTATTTACGCGTAAGATCTCCGCCTACTTGAGCAGCTCCTCAAGACCACACGTGGGAGAAGTCGGTGCTACACAAGGAGACAGAGTTGAGATACTCAATGTAAGCACCGGGTAGACGATTTTTGGGAGCTCTGTTGGTGTCTTCGGGTGCAATGACTCTGCCTACGGCAGAAGTTTCGCCTTCCATCATCGCCTTACTGCTATCAGCAGCATCCTTAGCCGGAGCTTCATCCACTTTAGAGGACGTGCTCTCCTGTGTCGCCTGCCCGCCGACAACGTGGGGATCCGCGGCAACATCTGGGACCTCCTGAGAAGGAGTTGGGTCCACTTCCATGGAAGGTTCAAACGTTACCTTTGCTGGAGAACTTATCGGTGCGGTAGCAGGTTGGACGCTCAGAGTCGGAGGGGCGATGGCGGGAGATGCTTGGTTAAACATTTCTTTGATGTTTTTAGAAGCCTCCGATGTTTTGGAGGTCTTATTCAAACTCATACTGGCCTTCTTCCTGAAACATGCAAAAAGTATAAGTATAGGAATAAGACGAGCAAGTGACAATGTCGGATGTTAAGAAGCTTACACAATGGTTGGTGCCTTGGTTAATGGGATACCGGTAATTCTTCTTTTCTCCGCCTCTATGGAGGTGGTGGATCTCTTGGAGGCTCCACCCTATGTCTTCTTTTTCTTGCCTCCGTCGACAGCATTAGAGGTGGAGCTCTTCCGGTTTCACGCCAGCGGGACATCATCGTCGGACATGACGGTGACTTCCTTCATATTGGGATCGTAGACTTGGGCAGCCATGCTACCTTCGTCTAGATTCTTCAGTTGTTAAGTGAATCCCAAAGTGTTAGATGCAAAGGTTAAGGCAAGACGGAAGAACTGGAGTATATGTCATGCACGAAAAAATAAATAAGTACCTCTGGGCACTTGTCGCCCTCGAACATGTCATAGGTGATGGTGAAGCCACACTTCTTGTCCTTCACCTTGACTATATCTTTGAGGAGAAGCTTGATGGCGTCACTCGAAAAGTTGTCCTCGGAGATGCGAAGGCTATCCTTGGAATATTCGTGCATAAGCTTCACGCGGTGCTATAGAGGCTGAATCCGCCTGATGAACTAGGACATGCTAGGTCTAACTCGGTCAGACCAGTCTCTACGAACCACTCGATCCGCCTTACGGTGCGAGAGTCTTCGTTGTCGGAGGGGAGGAGGGCTTGGGATCTCCATGTCAGGGCTTCAGCGGTGGCTCCATCGACAAAGTCCGGGTACGTTTTTTCTCGGCCAACAAGAGGGATATCTGGGCCGCAGAAATACGTCTTCTTCCAATTTTTGCAGGATTCATGACCAACAATGTCGGGGAACCGTCGGCCAGGCCGGATCTTGAAGCTAATGGTTCCATAGTTCCTAAGCTCCTCCTTGCTCACTCCGGCTTCCCTCTTGACGGTAAAGAAGTAGATAAACAGATCTAACCTAGTCCTCCTAGGTAACCCTCACAAAGCGCCGCGTAGTTGCTAAGCGCGAGGATGCTATTCGGAGATAGGTTCTAATGTTGAACCCGGAAGTGGCTAAGGAGTTCTATGAAGAAGTCGGAGATTGGGAGGGAGATGTCACACACCAGTTGGGCTTTTAGGTATACCTTTTCTCCGGCTAGGGGAGAAGGGACGACCTCGCCGGCCGGCGCTGCCCGCCAGACCAGACCCTCCGTTGTAGGGAGGTACCCCTCGGCAAGCATCTCTTTGATACCATTCTCGGTGATGTCCGATCCGTGCCATTCCCCCTTGTGGGAATCAGCCTCTTCTTCCAGTAGTTCCAGCCTCGCTAGAATATGGTCGCCGCCGGTGGATTCCACCACAACGGTACGCGGCACCACCACGCCCTCCGGTGGAACATGGACATACCTCGTCGGCTTAGCCATGGCTTCGCCCGACGCCGCCATGGATGGAGTAGTGCTGCTGCTAGCCATTGATGCAGAGGAGGAGTGGCTGTGAGATTGGAAGAAAAAGTTAGGGTTTTTCCTCTATGCGCGCGAAGATCTCGAGGAGATGTTGGCTAGAGGAAGAAGATGATACGAGGAAGAATGGGGTGAAAAGATAAAAATCACCATGGTTACAATATATAGTACTCGGCATCAATATTAGTGCAATTTGATCGAACAGTTGCTGCGTGGACAGCGCGTGCGCAAAAATTTCGCCACGTTCCAACCTCCGCCGCCAACGTTTTGCATCCTTTGCGCGGGAAAAATGGCTATGATTACGTTCTCTGCATGTGTGAGTTACGAGGTGTCTCTGACCTGTGGTCTACGTCACTCTACTGGCATAGGCAGGTGAACCATCCCATCTGAAGATTGCGGCATGGACGGATCCAATCCGGCTACAAGAAGAGTACGATGGAAGATTCAGCAATTCTCTGACTTACATGTTGAAGATGGAGAACATCACAGGGTTCTTGGGAGGACTACAAGATATTGGTTGACGATTTGCCGACATCCATATAGATGGAGCATTCAATATGAGGAGGCAAGACTACGCAAGATCTCGGAGTTCTCCGGGGGCTACTGTTGGGGATATTCTAAATGAGTATCACCAATTCATGTCTCTAATCCGGATAAACCGGGTGGCCCATAGTTGGTAGCAAGTCCTATGGCCTGCTGGGCGGCCCAGTTAGATGGATCTAGAAGGGAGGCCCATGCCGGATAAAGGAAGGCTACATGGAGTCACCAGCGTACCCGGAGCCTTAGAGTGCAAGACACGTTAGACTAGTTGTGTACCATATAGGACTCTGTAACCTGTCCGGCTAGGACTTTGCCTGTAACCCTAGGATCTAGCGACTATATAAGACGGACCTAGAGGAGCCTTTAGGGCACTATACAACTCATACTTTGCACATCGAACCAATCCCTTTAACTCGGCGTATTGCCATTATACCAATTTATAGCAGGAGTAGGATTCTGCCACCGTCGTGGGATCTGAACCTGGGTAAGCTGTGTTACCTCGTACCCTCCAACCTTCCGCCTTACCCCATGTCTCTAAACACGCACTGTGAGGACCCCTCCATGGCGTACTCGTCGGCAATACCACGACATCTTACTTGAGGTGTTGTGCAGTTGTAAATATTCTTCCGAAGGAAGAGAAAGAGCTGTTGCAATTCGAATGAATTGCTTGACGCAACAAGAGTTGGAGGCTGGCGTCTTCTTCTGGATGGACCGCAACCGAGCGATTGTCCTTGCGACAGTGCAGGATCGCCTCCATCAGGTGCTTTAGGTGCTGAAGCGGGCGAGGTCGTCACTCGCAGCGATCTGGGACACAATGTTCCCCCTAGATTCTGCACCTTCCAGCTTTCTGGGCTTGCTTGGAAAGTTTCGAGATGTAGGTCATGTGAAGGAGCTAGTGCGCCATCAACTAGTGGCGAGTGTGAAGGAAGCCTTGTCGCTTGTTTGACTGCATCGTTGTGATGTCGACCTTGCGGAGATAGCAGTTGGACCACCTCCTCCTCCAGATGGTATGGCGTGGGATATGCGTCCACACTACACAGCGGTGGCGCAATACGTGGAAGAGATTGTAGATGTATTTGAGGAGCGCTCTAACGTTCTGCTCTAGCTTGGTTGAGTCCTGTAAATGAAAAAAACAAGGTGATGTGTAAAGTCTGTATATTTTCGAGTGGGCTTGTAATGCCCTTGTAAAGTTGTATGTATTGGCACGTAGTGCATTGTATGATTATAGAGTATGCATGTACTTTTTGTTAGCCTAACGTGGTCAGCTACTCAGGTTATATGTGTTGTTGTCAATCGACGAAGTCGTATGATGAGGTGCAACCCCCGAGCGTGTTTCAGCGATAAGTAATATAAGGGAGAAAATTTGGGCCAAGGAACTTAGCTTTTATTCATCGTAATGTAGTAGGTACAGTGTTCGGCCGAATAGCATGGCTTGATAGCCTTATTGAAAGTAAAAGATAACTAGGGATAGAAGCGTCGTAGTTTTGCAACGTTCCAGGGGTTGGAGTATTCGACTCCTGACTCGACGTCCATGAGGAGGTAGGCGCCACCTGGGATTACTTCAGTGACGATGTAGGGTCCTTCCCAGGGTGACCCGAGTTTTAGGTGCCCCTCCTTCTTGAGTCGCAGAACAAGGTCTCCTTCGATGAAGGACCTTGGATGCAGCCGATGGCTATGATAGTTGCGGAGGCTCTACTGATACACCACTGAGCGAGCTGCAACGATGTCGCGTGCTTCATCCAGCGTGTCGACGGCGTCTTCGAGTGTGGCCGATGATTCGGCTTTGTTGTATGTGACCACCCATGGGGCCTTGTAGCTTACCTCGGCGGGTAGCATGGCTTCGGCTCCGTGTGTTGGAGATATGCCCTAGAGGCAATAATAAATGTAGTTATTATTATATCTTTGTGTTTATGATAAATGTTTACATTCATGCTATAATAGTATTAACAAGGAAACATTAATACTTGTGTGATTTGTAAACTTAAATTGAAGTCCCTAGTAAAGCCTCTATACATCACTAGCTTGTTGGTTAATAAATGATTGTGGTTTCCCTATCATGAACATTGAGATGTTATTAACAACAAGATCATATCGTTAGGAGAATGATATGGTGGACATACTCCTATAGATAAGCGTAGCATAAAGATCAAGTCATTTTAATAGTTCAATTGCTATATGCTTTCTGATACATAGTAACCTAATTCCTTCGACCATGAGATCATGCATATCACCTTTACCGGATGGATGCTTTGATGACATCAAACACCACACCGTAACTGGGTGGCTATAAAGGTGGCATTGAGTGTTCGGAAAGTATTGGTTGAGACACATGGATCAAGAGTGGGATTTGTCCATCCATATGACGGATAGATATACTCTGGGCCCTCTCGGTGAAATGTCATCCAATTAGCTTGCAAGCATGTGACTGGCTCACAAGGGATCACATATCACGGAAACGAGAAAGAGTACTTATCAGTAACGAGGTTGAACTAGGTATGCAGAGATACCGACGATCATAACCTCAGATAAGTAAACTATCGTGAGACAAAGGGAAATTGGTATCGTATGTAAGTGGTTCATTCGATCGCAAAGTAATCATAGAAATATGTGGGAGCCATATGAATTTCCAGATTCCTCTATTGGTTATTGTTCGGAGAAGTGTCTCGATCATGTCCGCATAATTCACGAACCGTAGGGAGACACACTTAAGGATTCGACGTTGTTTGAGTAGTTATGGAATGATGAGAAAGAGACCGAATGTTGTTCGGAGTCTCGGATGGGATCCGGGATATCACGAGGAGATCCGGAATGGTCCGGAGAATAAGATTCATATAAGGAAAGTCCTGTATCGGAGTTGGGGAATGGTTCTGGTGTTTTCATCGGGAATGTTCTAGAAGGTTCCGGAATGTCCGGCACTCCAGAGGGGAAGGGTACATGAATGTGTTATATAAACTTGATATGATTGCATCATGTACTAGGTGTCATCGCTGAACAAAATAAAGGGTTTAATCAAATGCTAGTTTGAAAAAGTCAAACGGCAATTTGAAAGTCAAACGGCTATTTTTGGGAAGTGGAGAGGGAGGTGGAAACCAAGTTGGGGAGGAGTTCCTCCCCTCCACCGCCGGCCCACCTCCAAGCCGAGTTGGGGAGGGACTCCCCTCCCCTTGGCCGGCCCCTAAACCTATAAAAGGAGGGGCAGGGCTGCCCTCCTAGACACCCAACACCTCCACCTCTAAACCTAGCCGCCGCCGGTGCCACCTCCACTGCCGCCGCCACCCTAGGGCAAACCGCCGCCGCCTAGCTAACCCTAGCCGCCGGCTTGCCCCCCCTTCGGCGTGTATAAACCCTAGATCGTCGAGGGCTCTCTCATAGTCCACCATACTCGCTCCGGCTTAAGGCGAAGCCCTGCGAGATCTCCCCTCTACTTCCGGTACCACGCCGTTGTGCTGCCGGAATCGCGAGGAGAGTGCTACAACCTCCGCTGCCTGCTGGAACAAGGGAGAGGAAGGTCTTCGTCGAGTACCAAACGTGTGACCGATCAAGGGAGCGCCACCGAACACAGCCGGAAGGATCGTCTACGCGATCTTGAGATCGGGAAGAGTACGACTACATCACCCACGAGAATCCGCTCTCGTTAAACACTTTGGAATCTTCGAGGGTGAGTTATTCCATCGACTCGTTGCTACAATCTAGTAGATAGATCTTGGCTTGTTTGTTTGTATGCGATAGAATTTTTTTGTTTTCCATGCTACGAATCCCTACAGTGGTATCCGAGCCGTGTCTATATGTAGATCTGTTGCACGAGTAGAACACAATGGTCATTGTGGGCATTGATGTTTTTATTGTCGATTGCTTCTTGTGTACTTTGCATCTTGCGGGATGTTGGGATGAAGTGGCCCGGGCTAACCTTACATGCCATCGTTCATGAGACTTCCTCCACGCTTGACATGCAACTTGTATTGCATAAGTGGCTTTGCAGGTGCCTGTTTCTCCTAGCATAGTTAAGATCCAATTTACAACGGGTGATTAACAATACTAGTATCAATGTTGTGGTTCTTGTTCGTATGTTAGAACGACACTTATTGAAAGCCCCAAACCACGTAAAACATGCAAAGAAAGTAGAGGCGTCTAACTTTGTTTTGCAGGGGTGTGCAGTGATGTGAAATGGCCATGATTGTGATTGTATTTGATGTATGCAATGTTCCTTATTGTAAGTTGGCAACCGGCAGGAGCCATATGGTTGTCTTTAATTTATGTTAAGACTCGCATGTCTATTCAAAGTAGTTGTAATAGTTGAAGCCGGTGGACGACAACCATGAAGAAGCGTCATTGACCTTGATGCAATGCCGGTGATGATGGAGATCATGTTCGTGCTTGAAGATGGAGATCGGAAGCACAAAGAAGAAAGGCCATATCATATCACATATTATGAATTGCATGTGATGTTAATCCTTTATGCATCTTGTATTGCTTAGTTAACGACGGTAGCATCATAAGATGATCCCTCATGCACATGAATTTCAAGTCATAAAGTGTTCACCCTTAGTTAGCACCGTTGCTAAAGCTTGTTGTTTCGAAGCACCACGTGATGATCGGGTGTGTTAGATTTCGCAAGTGTATACAACGTGAGCAAGCCAGATTTGCTCATGCGGAAACTAAGGTTTGATCTTGACGAGCCTAGCATGTACAGACATGGTCTCGGAACACGGATCACCGAAAGGTAAAGCATGAATCATATAGTAGATATGATGAACATGTCGATTGTTCGCCATTGAAACTATATCAACTCTCGTGATGATCGGTGTTGATGTGGTGGATTTGGTTCGTGTGATCACTAAAACAATGTGAGGGATATTGTTTTGAGTGGGAGTTCACCTAGATTAATTTAACTATTAATTAGAACTCAATTTGTCATAAACTTAGTCTAAACTATTGCAAATATGTTGTAGATCAATGGCGGCCCCTACCATCAATTTTAATGCGTTCCTAGAGAAAGAAAAGTTGAAAAACAATGGAAGCAACTTCGCGGATTGGTTCCGCAATTTGAGGATTGTCCTCACAGCTGGTAATTTGACCTATGTGCTGGATGCACTAGGTGACCCTTTGCGGTGATGCTTAAGTAAAGAATGTTTACCTCGCTTGGAAGACTCAGTACTCCACAGTTCAGTGTGCTATCTTGTATGGTTTAGAATCGGAGCTTCAGAAAAGGTTTGAGAATTCAGACCCACATGATATTGTCCGTGATCTCAAATTGATCTTTGAGACTCACGCGGCAATTGAGAGCTATGAGGCTTCTGAAAAGTTCTTTAACTGCAAGATGGAAGAGGGCAGCTCCGTCAGTGAGCATGTGCTTAAGATGTCCGCATAAACAAACTTCAAAGCTTGGGCATAGTGATTCCTAATGCTTTGGGGATTTACCGTGTCCTCCAATCACTACCACCAAGTTACAAGAACTTTGTGATGAACTATAATATGCAAAACATGAACAAGCAGTTGCCAGAACTGTTTGCTATGTTGAAATCTGCAGAAGTGGAGATAAAGAAAGAGAACCAAGTGTTGTTGGTCAATAAGACCACCAAATTCAAGAAAGGCAAGTCTAAGCAAAAGGGACACTTCAAGAAGGGTGGTAAGAAAGTTACCGCACCAACGAAGAAGACCAGGGCTGGACCTAAGCCTGATACTGAGTGCTTTTCGCAAGGGAGAAGGTCATTTGGGCGGAATTGCCCAAAGTACTTGGCGGATTTGAAGAACGGCAACATCAAGAAGAAAGGTATATCCGATATACATGTTATTGATGTGTATCTCACTAGTACTGTAGTAGTGCAGGTATTTTATCTTGGTTCGGTTGCTCATATTTGTAACTCTAAACAAGTGATGCATAATAAATGGAAGCTAGAGAAGAACGAGGTGACGATGCGCGTGGGAAATGGATCAAAGGTTGATGTGATCGCGGTCGGCACGCTACCCCTTCATCTACCATCGGGATTAGTTTTATACTTAAATAATTGTTATTTGGTGCCTGCGTTAAGCATGAACATTATATCGAGATCTTGTTTATTGCGAGACGGTTACTTGTTTAAGTCCGAGAATAATGGTTGTTCGATTTATATGAGTAATATGTTTTATGCACATGCACCTTTGATAGATGGTTTATTCTTATTGAATCTCGATAGTGGAAATACACATATTAATAACATTGAGGCTAAACATTTGAAATCGAGCGATAACTCGACCTATATGTAATCGTTGTCTTGGTCACATTGGAGTGAAGCGTGAAGAAACTCCATTCTGATGGACTTCTTGAATCACTTGATTTCGAATCACTTGATAGATGCGAAGCATGTCTGATGGGTAAAATGACTAAGACTCCATTTTCTGGTATGATGGAGCGAGCTACGGACTTATTGGAAATCATACATACCGATGTGTGTGGTCCAATGAGTGTAGCATCGTGCGGTGGTTATCGTTATGTTCTTACCTTCACGGATGACTTGAGTAGATATGGGTATATCTATTTCATGAAACATAAGTCCGAAACTTTCGAGAAGTTTAAGGAATTTCAAAGTGAGGTAGAGAATCAACGTAACAAGAAGATTAAATTTCTATGTTCTGATCGTGGAGGTGAATATCTAAGTTACGAGTTTGGCGAGCATTTGAAGAAATGCGGAATACTTTCGCAGTTGACACCGCCGGGAACACCACAGCGTAATGGTGTGTCCGAACGTCGTAATCGAACTCTCTTAGATATGGTTCGTTCTATGATGTCACTTACAGATTTACCGCTATCATTTTGGGGTTATGCATTAGAAACAGCCGCATTCACTTTAAATAGGGCACCATCTAAATCCGTTGAAACGACACCGTATGAATTATGGTTTGGGAAGAAACCTAGATTGTCGTTCCTTAAAGTTTGGGGATGCGAAGCCTATGTAAAGAAGTTACAGCCGGACAAGCTTGAACCCAAAGCGGAAAAATGCGTCTTCATAGGATACCCGAAGGAAACTATTGGGTATACCTTCTATCATAGATCCGAGGGCAAAATCTTCGTTGCCAAGAATGGATCCTTTCTAGAGAAGGAATTTCTCTCGAAAGAAGTGACTGGAAGGAAAGTAGAACTCGACGAGGTTGTCAAACCTTCTCTTGAAATTGCGAGTAGCGCAGCACCGGAAGAAGTTCCTGTGGTGCCTGCACCAATAAGAGAGGAAGCTAATGATGATGATCATGAAACTTCGGTTGTAGTTGCTACAGAGCCTCGCAGGTCAACGAGAACTCGTACCACTCCAGATTGGTATGATCCCGTTATGAGTGTCATGTTGGTGGATAACACCGATGATCCTGCGACATATGAGGAAGCGATGATGAGCCCAGATTCCAACAAATGGCAAGAAGCCATGAAATCCGAGATTGGATCCATGTACGAAAACCAAGTATGGACTTTGGTGGACTTACCGGATGGCCGGAAGGCTGTCAAGAACAAATGGATTTTCAAGAAGAAAACAGATGCTGATGGTAATGTTACTGTCTATAAAGCTCGACTTGTCGCAAAAGGGTTTCGACAAATTCAAGGAGTTGACTACGATGAGACTTTCTCACCATTAGCGAAGTTAAAGTCTGTGAGGATTATGTTAGCAATCGCTACATATTATGATTATGAGATATGGCAGATGGATGTCAAAACAGCATTCCTCAATGGAGACATTGATGAAGAGTTGTATATGATGCAACCCAAAGGTTTTGTCGATCCTAAAGATGCTAACAAGGTATGCAAACTTCAACGGTCCATCTATGGATTGAAGCAAGCATCCCGAAGTTGGAATCAACATTTTGATAAGGTGATCAAAAGTTTTGGTTTTATACAAACTTATGGATAAGCTTGTATTTACAAGAAAGTGAGTGGGAGCTCTGTAGCATTCTTAATACTCTATGTAGATGACATATTGTTGATTGGGAATGATGTAGACCTTCTTAATAGTGTCAAGGAATATTTGAATAATAGTTTTTCAATGAAGGATCTTGGCGAAGAAGCTTACATATTGGGCATAAAGATTTATAGAGATAGATCGAGACGCCTAATATCATTGTCACAAAGTACATATTTGGACAAAGTTCTAAAGAGGTTTGGAATGGAAGATAGCAAGAAAGGGTTCTTGCCCATGTTGCCCAATACGACCTTGAGTAAAACTCAAAGTCCGACATCGGCAGAAGATAGAGAAAAGATGAGTAAGACTCCCTATGCCTCAGCCATAGGATCTCTAATGTATGCCATGCTATGTACTAGACCCGACATTGCATATGCTGTTAGTTTAACTAGCAGATATCAAAGTGATCCAGGAGTGGATCATTGGACATGATCAAAAACATCCTTAAGTACTTGAGAAGAACTAAGGATATGGTTCTTTCTTATGGAGGTGATGAACAGCTCGTTGTTAATGGTTACACCAATGCTAGTTGGAACACCGATCCGGATGATTCTAAATCACAATCTGATAATGATTTACTTTGAATGGTGCAGCAGTTAGCTGGAGGAGTGCAAAGCAAAGCGTTGTGGCGAGATCTTCAACTGAATCGAATACATGGCTGCTTGGAGGCTTCACAAGCGATATGGATGAAAGAGTTCATTACGAGCTGGATGTGGTTCCTAGTGCGCTGGACCCAATGTCTATCTACTGTGATAACATGGGCGCCATAGCCAATGCGCAAGAACCAAGGTCACACAAGAAGCTGAAGCACATCAAGCTACATTTTCACGCTATTCGAGAACATGTCTAGGATGGGGACATAAAGATTTGCAAAGTACACACAGATCTGAATGTGGCGGATCCGTTGACTAAACCTCTCCCGAGGGCAAAACATGACCAGCACCAAACTGCCATGGGTGTTCGGTATATTACCATGTAATCTAGATTAGATGACTCTAGTGCAAGTGGGAGACTGTTGGAGATATGCCCTAGAGGCAATAATAAATGTAGTTATTATTATATCTTTGTGTTTATGATAAATGTTTACATTCATGCTATAATAGTATTAACAAGGAAACATTAATACTTCTGTGATTTGTAAACTTAAATTGAAGTCCCTAGTAAAGCCTCTATACATCACTAGCTTGTTGGTTAATAAATGATTGTGGTTTCCCTATCATGAACATTGAGATGTTATTAACAACAAGATCATATCGTTAGGATAATGATATGGTGGACATACTCCTATAGATAAGCGTAGCATAAAGATCAAGTCATTTTAATAGTTCAATTGCTATATGCTTTCTGATACATAGTAACCTAATTCCTTCGACCATGAGATCATGCATATCAACTTTACCGGATGGATGCTTTGATGACATCAAACACCACACCGTAACTGGGTGGATATAAAGGTGGCATTGAGTGTTCGGAAAGTATTGGTTGAGACACATGGATCAAGAGTGGGATTTGTCCATCCATATGACGGATAGATATACTCTGGACCCTCTCGGTGAAATGTCATCCAATTAGATTGCAAGCATGTGACTGGCTCACAAGGGATCACATATCACGGGAACGAGAAAAGAGTACTTATCAGTAACGAGGTTGAACTAGGTATGCAGAGATACCGATGATCATAACCTCGGATAAGTAAACTATCGTGAGACAAAGGGAAATTGGTATCATATGTAAGTGGTTCATTCGATCGCAAAGTTTTCGTAGAAATATGTGGGAGCCATATGAATTTCCAGATTCCTCTATTGGTTATTGTTCGGATAAGTGTCTCGATCATGTCCGCATAATTCACGAACCGTAGGGAGACACACTTAAGGATTCGACGTTGTTTGAGTAGTTATGGAATGATGAGAAAGAGACCGAATGTTGTTCGGAGTCTCGGATGGGATCCGGGATATCACGAGGAGATCCGGAATGGTCCGGAGAATAAGATTCATATAAGGAAAGTCCTGTATCGGAGTTGGGGAATGGTTCCTATGTTTTCATCAGGAATGTTCTAGAAGGTTCCGGAATGTCCGGCACTCCAGAGGGGAAGGGTACATGAATGTCTTATATCAAGTTGATATGATTGCATCATGTACTAGGTGTCATCTCTGAACAAAATAAAGGGTTTAATCAAATCCTAGTTTGAAAAAGTCAAACGGCAATTTGAAAGTCAAACGGCTATTTTTGGGAAGTGGAGAGGGAGGTGGAAACCGAGTTGGGGAGGAGTTCCTCCCGTCCACCGCTGGCCCACCTCCAAGCCGAGTTGGGGAGGGACTCCCCTCCCCTTGGCCGGCCCCTCCACCTATAAAAGGAGGGCAGGGCTCCCCTCCTAGACACCCAACACCTCCACCTCTAAACCCTAGCCGCCGCCGGCGCCACCTCCACTGCCGCCGCCGCCCTAGGGCAAACCACCGCCGCCGCCTAGCTAACCCTAGCCGCCGGCTTGCCCCCCCCTTCGGCGTGTCTAAACCCTAGATCGTCGAGGGCTCTCTCATAGTCCACCATACTCACTCCGGCTTAAGGAGAAGCCCTGCGAGATCTCCCCTCTACTTCCGGTACCACGCCGTTGTGCTGCCGGAATCGCGAGGAGAGTGCTACAACCTCCGCTGCCTGATGGAACAAGGGAGAGCAAGGTCTTCGTCGAGTACCGAATGTGTGACCGATCAAGGGCGCCGCCGACATGGCGCCGGAAGGATCGTCTACGCGATCTTGAGATCGGGAAGAGTACGACTACATCACCCACGAGAATCCGCTCTCTTTAAACACTTTGGAATCTTCGAGGGTGAGTTATTCCATCGACTCGTTGCTACAATCTAGTAGATAGATCTTGGCTTGTTTGTTTGTATGCGATAGAAATTTTTTGTTTTCCATGCTACGAATCCCTACATCGTGCACCCTGAAGAAGGGTGTGTAGCCACTTGAGCTATTTGGCGTTGTGCGTAGATTCCAGAGAACAGAGGGTAGCTCACCCTCCCAGGCTCCCATAAGCCTTTTGAGTGGGCGTAGCAGGCGCTTCATGATGCCGTTGCCGATGAGACCATTGGCCTTTTCGACCTGCCCATTGGTCTACGGATGAGACACATATGCGTAGGTGAGGTTGATCCCGAGGCCTTCACAGAAGCCTCGGAACTCCTTCGACGTGAAATTCAATCCGTTGTCAGTGATGATGCTATGGGGCACCCCGAACCTGTAGACAATGGACTCAAAGAATTTGACGGTGGAGGCGCCGGACTGGTTGGTGACG
Organism: Avena insularis; assembly: GCA_023614405.1. Classification (NCBI taxonomy): domain Eukaryota; kingdom Viridiplantae; phylum Streptophyta; class Magnoliopsida; order Poales; family Poaceae; genus Avena; species Avena insularis. Next base: position 144,696,819 of record CM042697.1, read on the forward strand.
GGCATGGATTCGATCCACTTCAAGAATTTATCGACTGCTACCAGGAGGAAGACATGTCCCCCTGGCGAGGATTTTGGCAGTTTGTCAATCATGTCGAGTCCCCACTAGGCGAAGGGCTAGGCCATTAGAATGGGACGTAGCTCTGATCCTGGCGCGTGTGGCTTGTTAGCATACCTTTGGCAGGCATTGCATCTTTGCACTATGTCCTTTGCATCGCACATGGCCGTAGGCCAGTAAAAACCAGCTCGAAGAGCTTTGGCGACGAGGGCGCGACTGCCTGCGTGGTGGCCGCAGATACCCTCGTGGGTGCCGAGGAGGATGCTCTTTCCATCACTATTGGTGACACACCACTGAAGCACACCCAAGATGCTGCGCTTGTAGAGCTCGCCGTTGATGATGGTGAAGGCTTTTGATCGCTGAGATATGCGTCGGGCGTCCGCCGGGTCCTTAGGCAGCTGCATGCTTATCAGGTAGAGAAGGTATGGTTGCGTCCATGTTTGTTCAATCGCCATGACCTGCATAAGGCTTACCAACTCGACCTCCGTGTCAATCTTTTTGGGTTCCTCGGCTTTCTCGGGTGGCATAGCCCCTGAGTGTCCTGCGGCTTTGGTTGCATCCTTCGGGAATTTTCGCTTGATGGAGGGTACGCATATTTGCTCGAGGAACACACCTGGTGGAACTGGGGCGTAGGCGGAGCAGATGTTGGCGAGCTTGTCGGCCTCTTCATTGCTTTTCCTGCCGACGTGCCGAAGTTCGCAGCCACCAAAGTCTCCTTCGAGTGAGTTATAGAGCGCACAACATGTGATCATGTTGGCGCAATGGGCATCACACTCCTTTATCGTCCGTTGGACAATGAGGTTGGAGTCGCCGTAAATGACGAGGCGTGTGGCACCGCACACCTTGTCCATCCTCATGCCATGTATGAGTGCCTCGTATTCGGCCTCGTTGTTGGATGCGCGGAACTTCATTCGAAGGACATACCTCATCTTGTCCCCTTGAGGGGACGTTAGTATTACACCGGCTCCTGGAAGTAGTGGCTCAACCCGTAGCTTCAGGGTTATTCAGGATACTTGATAGCGGGGCATCGTTGACGACCACGATCTGATGCTCCTGGAAGTAGTGGCTCAACCGACACGCCATCATGAATACGCCGTAGGAGAGCTTCTGGTAGTGGGGGTACCTCTGCTTTGTCGGGGTCAGTACCTCGCTGAAGTAGTAGATTGGGCGTTGTACCCCGTGGGTCTTGCCATCTTCGGGTCGCTCGACCACGAGGGCTGTACTGACCACCTGGTGTGTGGCTGCGATGTACAGCAATAGAGGCTCCCTCTCCCTTGGTGTTACCAGCACTGGTGATGTGGAGAGCAGGCGCTTGAGGTCTTCGAATGCCGCGTCTTCCTCGGCTGTCCACTTGAATTTGTAGCTTTGCGCAGGAGCTGATAAAAATGTAGGGCCTTCTTGCCCATGCAGCTGATAAACCTTCTGAGCGCCGCGATTCGCCCAGCCAGTTGCTGGACTCCCTTGAGGTTCTTGAGCTCCTCCATGGCTAGTATAGCCCTGATTTTCTTTGGGTTTGCCTCAATGCCGTGCTGAGAGATGAAGTACTTGAGTAATTGTCCAGACGGGACGCTGAAGGCAAACTTGTCCGGATTCAACTTGGTCTTGTAACAATCAAGGTTCGAATGTCTTGCGGAGGTCGTCGACGAGCATCTTGGCCTCCTTGGTCTTGATCACTATGTCATCGACATAGACCTGAACATTGCGACCAATCTGGTTCTTCAGACATGCCTGCATGAATCTCTGGTAAGTGGCGCCTACGTTCTTCAACCCGAAAGGCATTGTGTTGTAGCAGAACACCCCGAACGGCGTGATGAACGCCATTTTCTCCTGGTCTTCAGCTTTCAGCCGAATTTAGTTGTAGCCTGAGTAGGCATCAAGGAAGGAGAGTTTCTCGCATCCTGGAGTGGAATCGATGATTTGATCGATCCGTGGGAGAGGAAAGTGGTCCTTGGTACAATGTTTGTTAAGAGATGTAAAATCCACGCACATCCGCATGATGTACGTGTCCTTCTTGGGGACTAGAACCGGGTTGGCCAGCCACTCGCTTTCCTTTATCTCCCTGATGAAGTTGGCATCGAGGAGTCTATTGACTTCGATACCAACGGCTTTAGCTCTTAGCTCGGATAGTCGATGCATCGACTGCTTAACTGGCTTCGCATCTGGAAATACATTGAGTGCATGCTCGGCGAATTCCCTGTGAACTCCTGGCATGTCCGCAGGACACCAGGCGAAAATTTCCTAGCGCTCACGGAGGAATTCGATGAGCGCGCTTTCCTATGCGGGGCTCAGGTCATTGGCGATCAACACCCTCTTGGAGGCGTCGGTCGGATGGACGTGCACCTTCTTAGTGTTGACTGTGGATTCGAACGACATATTCGGTGCGTTTTGCCTAGTCACTGGGGGTGCCACGTTGTCTGTGACCTCCCTGAGCCTTGTTAGCTCCTCCTACATGCCGAACGACTGGGAGATTCTGTTGAAGTCCCTGTCGCAGCTGTATGATCTGGTGAAGCTTCTTGGGATGGTGATGACACCGTTTGGTCCTGACATTTTTAATAGCAGGTACGCATAGTGCGGTACTACCAGGAATCTTGCGAATGCCACGCGCCTGAGGATGGCGTGGTAGCGTGACGGCCAGTCCACCACTTCGAACTCCATCGCTCACACCTGAAGTTTTCGGGCTTGCCGAAGATGACGTCGATCCATATTTTGCCTAGGGGATATATGCCCTTCCCTGGGACAATGCCGTGAAACGTCGTGCCCGATGGCTCTAGGCTGCATAGTGGGATCCGCATGGCTACAAGTGTACTGGCGAACATCAGGTTGATGCCGCTGTCGCCGTCCATGAAGACGCGGCTCATCTCGAACCCTCTCATTCGGGCCTCGAGCACTGGGGCAGAGTGACCTGGGCGAGGTATCTGGCGTGGGTGATCCGATTGATTGAACGTGATGCAGGACTCTGAGCCGCTGAGGTACTTAGGTATGGCTAGTGGAGAGGTCACGGCCAAGTTGACTTGGCGGGTGATCTTCTTCTGCACCATATTGGTTGGGTGAACTTCTATATCATCATAGACCCCAACGGTGGCGGGTATCCATCCGCACCATTATTCGGCGCTGGTGCAGCTACATGTTGCGAGGGTCCTGCAGGTGGTGGTGGTAGATCCCCGTGGGCTACGACTCCTGGAGCCGGTGCGAATCCTGGGTTCACCGCCTGGCGTCGCATCTGCATGAGTCCCTCGCTGAGTTTCTGGAACTCCCGGCAGTCATTGAGCATGTGGTTGGCCTTCTTCTTACCATTTTGCTTGTCGATGTAGAAGTGGATGGTGCAGGGACTTGATAGTTTGTCATATGCCGAAGGCTCGTCATCACGGTTATGACGTTGCCACATTTGGGTGGGCCTCCTATCGTCCTGGTAGTTACTGCTGCGGTACCCGTTGTTGCGGTTGCCATCATCGCAGCGATCGGCGTAGACAGCCACGACCATGTCGACTTCATCACGATCGTCATAGACGCGCGATCTCCTCTTTCCGCGATGATCGCGCCTGTGGCCGAAGTCATCCTCATCATCCGAACACACTCGGTTGACGGCATCTTAGCCTTCTGCCCAACGATTGGCGATGTCCATCAGGTGATCGATGGTTTTGGGCTTGACACACCCGAGCTCCTCCTTGAATTATCGGCGTCTGACACCATTGTTGAAGGCATCGATTGCCCTCTCCTCGGAGATGTTTGTGGAGGATTACTTGATGGTAAACCATCATAGTATGTACGAGCAGATGGACTCGTTTGACCGCTGGCAGCAGGCCTGCAACTCTTTTATTGAGGCTGGCCTCTTGCTAGTGCCTTTGGAATTGCGGATGAAGCTGTAAGCTAGCCCTTCCCAGCCGCGAATGGAGCCGGAGGGGAGGCTGCTGAGCCAAACTCTAGCTACGCCTGTCAGATGCAGCTGAAGGTACTTTATGGCAGTGTTTTTGGTTCCGCCATGGAGCTTGACTGACGACAGGTGATCTTCGATCCAAGTCTTCGGCTCCAGTGCGCCGTCCAACTTCGGGTTGTCCGAAGGGAGTTTGAAGTTTTTCGGCATCCTTGACTGCCGAACGGATCTGCTGAAGCATCTGGCGCCGCACAGCTCTGCATCATCAGTTGAGCACGCGCGCTTGGCACGTGATTTGTAGATCTTGCACCGTGTGAGCTCGCTACAAGCATCGTAGTTGCTGCTCCTGTGGCGTGGGCTCTGATGACGTCGAGGCAGGTCATGCTCTTCCTCTTTGGAAGAGGGCGCGCGGCTTCGAGTGAACCTTACCATGGCCTTTTTATTCGGCTCTGCGAGTGTTTCATCGTGGAGCGCAGCTCCGACGAGTCTGATGCCTACGAGCACAAACTTGTGGATTGCGTTCTTCGGGTCTCCCGCCGGTGGCGGATTGGATGCGAGGTAGGTGGTAGCCGCCATGATCGCGGCCTGCGGTGTTTTAGGCATGATGTTGCCTTGCGAGTCCATCATCATGAAGGACATGACGAGTGCCTTGGTGGCCTCGCGCCGTGCAGCGGGGTCCATGCGCTCCAGGCGAGAGCAGTACTTGCGGGTGTCGGTGCTATGCGAAGAGGAGCCACCAGCGACGGAGAGTGCAGCTCACCGCATGCTTGATTCGTCAGCTGCCCGCTTGCGTTTTTCGAGCTCGCCTTGTTTCTTGACCTGTCGATTGTGTTCCTCGATTAGGAGCTAGTGATAAGCATGTCGCCGGAGGCGTCAACAGGTAAGATGTGATTGCCCGTACAACTTCACGCGCGATCTCCCAGCCCTCGTTGTTGAGGTGGATTTCAATGTGGACATGATTTACGCCCTCGGTGCCTCGAGGTGCCCTAGTCCCGTTGGGATTTTGCAGGTTCGCCCTGTTTTGTTTCCTGTGTTTTTGATCTAAGGGTTGGGCGGGGGATCCTGTGGTGGATCTGCATTGATGTCGCCGTTATGGATGGCGGTGCACAGGTAGTGCGGGGAGAGATCGTTTCTCCCATAGCTCTCGGACCCAGAATCGTAGGTTCCTTCCTCCGTAGGAGGGTCACAGAGATCGGAGTTGCAGCTACTGCTGTCATCTGAATCATCTGCCAGCGATGACGTGCGCGGAGCGTCGATTGGTGGGACCCATGAGGCTGGCCTGATTGATGGGAGTGGCACCCGCTCTGGGAGGCGGAGGGTGCTAGTCTACCCCACTTGGAAGCAGAAGCTCCCGAACAGCATCTCGATTCCGTCGTCTACGGACTCGAAGTCTTTTTGGGTGGCTGGTGAGTGGACGGTGAAGTCGAAAGCGCCGAAGAGGAGGTGATTCTCCATCGCCGAGGAATCGTAGATCGCTCCGGATGGGACCGTCACGACCGCACGATCAGCGTCCCCAGTTCCCACAGACGGCGCCAATTGACGAGGGTTCGATTCGTCAATGCTCATTGTTATGGACTTGGGTTTTGAAGAAGACGACGATTAACAGACAAGCAACACGGGGACACGAGGTTTACCCAGGTTCAGCTCTCCGGAGGAAAAACCCTACTCCTGCTTGTTTGTTCTTCATTACAACGAAACCGAAGGTTACAGGGGGTGCGCAGATACGATCTGGCGTGAGGTGTGTGTATGAGGTGAGTTCGTCCTTCTCGCCGTGCCCTCCTGACCTTTATATTGATAGGCCAGGTTCCGAGGGTAGGTCGAGTCGGTTACAAGCTAGGGTTGAACCCTTTGAAATTCTATCTACAGCTAGTCGTGTCCTTTAAGAAGTTGAACTTGTCATGGGCTTGGGCCACCCGAAATATTCTTGGACAGCAAGTCTTCACGTGGGCTTTCTCTAGGTTGGACCGGGTATACCAATGTTATACACCCGTAGGATATATCCATGGTAGTAAGAGAGTATTGTTTTGCTTGTCTATCTACCTCTATGTGTTAACTCTAGCTGGTTTTTGTTTTATTTTTCTAGAATCACCATGTGCAGTTTGAATATAAGAGGAGATTAGTGTGGAAGCGGAGGCGTCGAGAACAAATCCATTGCTACACTGCTGAATTCATAAAGTAAGGCGTGGCTTGATTCTTGCTGCTGCAGATGGCTGTGTCTCTATAAGTACAAATATTTCCGTTATTGTTTGCTGAGTGGTTACTCCGTAGGACATATTTGTACTATTTCAGTTCAGTATAAATTTATATCTGCAGACCTGGTTTTGATGTTTTAGTTCGGTTATTGGACCAACACTTCCAATCTTGCTTGCTACCTTTTGATAGTGCCTGCATTAAGGCCAAAGACATATCCGTTGAATTACATTTTTCAGGGCATGTTCATAAATATTCATGTTATTATTCAAGGTTCACTTTTGCACTTTGGAATGTTATTATTCAAGGTTCACTTTTGCACTTTGAAATTTTATAATCTGGTCACTATTGTTTTACTGTAGCTCCAAACCAGTGAATATGATTTGGTTCCCGTGGATACCCACTTCACTTGAGTAAGACAATGGTACGTCATTTCCTGCATGCTCTATAATCAGTAATCATTCGGGCTTATATTTTCTCTGTAAACACAATATAGCATATGAGGTATTTTTAATTAACCTGAAAACCCTTCTCATTACATGGACCGTCCTTATACTTTTTCTGTAAACACAGTAAGAAATATTGATCCGCTTATTCATGTGCCAGATGAGTCATGTGTATAAATTTTTGGTATTTGCAAGCTTAAGATATATGTAATTATATTCTATAAAATTAGAAGATATTAATTTTTTCCTTTTTGGATTTAGGATTTTGCACTGTACATGTTCAGGTTCAGTTAGTAGACTTACTTCAGGATACGTTTTTAGTGCTTCTGATGGTTCCAACTTTCAGCTGCTTATATAGTTAATTATTTGTATTGGTACACAGCGTTCTGGGTTAAAAGTATGGCTTCGTTGAATGCATACACAATTAAATTGCTTAGTTTTCTTCCGAGGAAATAACTAACAGAATTGCTAAGTCATAGTCAGCTGTGACATATGTTACGTTGGTAGTCACGCTGCTGTCCGTTGATTTGTGGCGCGCGCACCAAGATCGGTGCCGGATCGGCTTGCTTTTGGTTTGCCGTTGCATCTCGCGTCATCTCGCGTCGCAGCCTGTCAAGGATGGTTAATAAGATTTTTTTTGTCACCGGCTGTTGTTGGATTTTTGTTGTTGACTGGCACATGTTCTGTTGGCGTGAGATTTTTTTACTTAACTGTATGCACGTTTGCAGATTGCATCGTATATACTCCATATATTTTAAAATAGATGTCGCAAATTTATTAAAATCTGAATTTATCTACACATTATTTAGTACTCCATTCGACCCAAATATCTAGACTTATTTTAGTGCTAGATATATCCGAATCTAGACAAAACCAAATCCACTATTTTAGGTTGGAGGGAGTACTAGATATTTAAATTTAGACAAATTTAAGACATCTATTTTTAGACGGGGAAGAGGAGAGGTGGAGGAGCATGTGCTAACGCCGGGAGAAGAGCTGTGATCGGTTTTCGAAAGTAAGATGTATTGCGATGTTTGCTAGCTCATTGTTTTCCACCTATTTGTTTGTTCCTTTTTATAGTTCTCTTTTATCTCATTGTTTGTATTTTAGTTTGTCGTCATTTTTGCGCTATGATCTACATTTGCACTTCCTCCCAACCAAAATTTAAAGTGTCTAAGAATTAGATGAAAATCAAAGTTTTCAAAATTTGACCAAGTTTATACTCCCTCCTTACTAAAATGTAGTGCATATAGGAAAGTCAGACATTATCAAGTTTGACCATTTATATAGAAACAACTGTCAACGTCTAGAACACTAAATCAATTTCATTAGATTCACTGTGATGTATTTTTTCTTATGGTATACATTTGGTATTTTAGATATAGATAATTTTCTCAATAAACTTAGTCAAAGCTGGTGATGTTTTACTTTTTTTAAACCTTGTATGCACTATATTACGTAAGGAGGGGGTACTTAAAAATATGAACATTTATAATAATGAATCAACATCAATAAATTCATCATCAAGTATTTTCTTACTACGAGTTGCAATTGGACCCACAACTAGCTTTTTTCATGGGGGAGGGGGAGATTTGCAATTGCGGTTGCAACTATGATTGTAATTGAGGATTGTTTTTGAGGTCCCTTCCTTTTCACTACAAGTCGGAACTGGACTCGCAATTGTCATTTCTCACATGTAGGGGGTGGTATCCTACTAGGGTTGCAACTGGATTTTCTCGTGGGCGAGTTGCAAGTACGTTTGCAACTAAGGATTATTGTTGTGGGACCTTCTTTTTACTATGAGTCGCAACTGGTTTTTTTCACCGGGGGAGGGAGAAGTTTGCAAGTGGGTGGGGCGTTGCAACTAGATTTTTCTCATGGGTAGTTGCAACTCCGATTTCAACATGGGATTGTTGTCGTGGACCCTTCTTTTACTACGAGCCATAACTTGACTCGCACGAGAAAAGGCCATATGGTTGTGACGTGGCCCTTCTTTTTTACCATGAGTCGTAACTTTAGTGGTACCATGCTTTTCTCATGGAGAGAGGGGGGGGGGGAGTTGCAACTATGGTTGCAACTAGGGATTATTTTCGTGCTCCTTCATTTTTTACTATGAGTTGCAACTAGTCGCACAACTGGTTTTTCTCACAGTGGAGGTGGAGTTTCTAACCGGGTTTGCAACTGGATTTCTCGTGGGAGAGTTGCAAATATGGTTGCAATTGAGGATTGTTGACCTCACCCTTTTTTTACCATGGGTCGCAACTTTACTTGCAACCGGCTTTTCTCATAGGGATGGGAAAGGGAGAGTTGCAACTAGGGATTGATTTCATGGTTCTTTATTTTTACTACGAATCACAACTAGACTCGCAACTAGATTTTTCCAGGGATGTATTAGACTCGACATTATGAAGATTATACCATAGGAATAATAATTGTTTCTTTTTAAAATTTTAATATGGAGATTTTACATGCTAGTGATGGGATAATTTTTTCTATGAGAAATCAAGCGTAATAATAGGTTTACATAATTTTGTGTCATGAAAATTTTCATTGTTCGTATTGTTTGTATATGTTCTTCACATTTGTAATAATAATTTTTAGTTGCACACCCAATTAACTAATAAAATGATTTTTTTTGAGAGATGATAAAATGACCTTTTTCTAGGGAGATAATAAAATGACTTGGAGCTGTGTCCGCAGTAGCCACAGTAAGGCATCAATAGCTTTTTGTCGTTTTGTTCTTTTTAATCAGATGATAGAAGAAGTCAAGTTATAGACGATAGTAAACAAAGACAACAAAAATGTCCAGCCCAACAAGACAACAAAAATGTCCAGCCCAACAAGACAACAACAGCAGAAGAATAAGAAAAGCCCAACAAGACAACAACAGCAGAAGAATAAGAAAAGCCCAACAAGATAACAAATGTCCAATGAGAATAAAATCTGAGTATAAGGAATGCAACGGGCTGACTCAAACTAAGCTGACATCAGCTGATTTCACATTCGATTGTGTCTTAGACACTCCTAATAACTAATTGCCTAGGAGTTTGTTATTATAACTTCCTAGAAAATAATCAAAATCCGGAATATATGTAGATTGGTATTGAGCTTTCTAGCTGCTTCTACATGATTAATGATGCCTGATTAGTGATGTACTCCCTCTGTTTTAAAATATAAGATGTTTTAGATTTATGAAGTAAATATATCTAGACTACTTTTATTATATAGATTCACAGTGAATCTATATACATAGATATTTTGAAACGGATGGAGTACCTGAGAGAGAGTTAATCAAATTTGATCCGTATTTACAGCTACAGATTACTAATCTTCCATTGTGATGTATTAGTTTTACGACTTGCAGCCTTCACTTCAGGGACCTGAAACCTATATTTGCTTCCTTCACTTCAAGCACGTATAGTGTATTCAATATTATGCTCGCTATGTGAAAATGGTCCTGGCTTTCACTTCAGTGATGACTAATTTTATGATGGCGACTTCTCTTGGTGCCTATTGTGCTGATTAAGAGCACAAGGTCATGAATGATTGACATATACATTAGGAACTGACTCATGTCTGCAAATATTCAGTGGTGGTAAATATGGTAAATGGGAAGTGCTCCAAGATATCTCAATTTTTGGCACAAAACCCTGTGCAGGTATTACTTTGGTTTCATTCCCTTGTGAGTTAGTTGTTGCCTTTCGTTGTCATAGAAAATTCTATATATTTAAAATTTAAATGGAAAATAAGATGGATATGTCCTACGGGTACCTGACGTTAGCCTACCTGGTCCAGGCCAGTGAAAGCCCACACGAAGACCTGCTGCAAACGTAAAGCCCAACGAGACTTCGAATGGCCCAAGCCTGGGGAGAAATCGACTTTTGGAGGACACGGCTAAGTGTAGATAGAATTTCAAAGGGGTTAACCCTAATCTATAATCGACTCGACCTACCCCGAGACCCGACCTCCCCATATAAAGGCCAGGAGGGCACGGCGAGGAGGCTCTCTCGCTCTCACCTCATACTCTAGAACACACCTCACGCCAGATTGCATCTGCGCACCCTTGTAATCATCGACATCACCATCAATCAAGAATAGACAAGTAGGAGTAGAGTTTTCCCTCCGGGGGCCTGAACCTGGGTAAACACCGTGTCCCCGTGTTGCTTGCCTGTTAGCCGTTGCGCTATCTCCAGATTCCCCTCCTTCGCTAAAACCCAAGTCTATAACAATAGGCATTGATGAGTTCAAACCTTGTCAATTGGCGCCGTCTGTGGAAACTGGGGATGTTGATCATGCGATCGTGACGGCCCCATCCACCTCGATCTTCGACTCCTCTGCCGCGGAGAACCATCTCCTCTTCGGCACCATCAACTTCACCTTCCACTCACCCGCGACCCGCCGCGACTTCGATTTCGTAGGAGACGGGATCAACATGATGCTTGAGGCCTATGCTTCCAGATAGGCAAGATCGGCACCATCCGCCTCCCAGAGCGGGTGGTACCACCAACGATCGTACCCGCTCAATGGGTGACACCAATCGGTGTCTTGAGTACACCGTCGCTGACAAGCGATTCGGATGACAACAGCAGCTGCAACTCCAACCTCTGCGACCCTCCTACGGTGGAAGGAACCTACGGTTCCGGATCTGAGAGTTATGGGAGCAATGATCTCCCCCATCTCTACATGTGCACGGTCATCATCGATGGCAACATTGACAATGGAACCGGACCTTTGGTTCCCCCTCCCAACCCATAGACTCCCAATGCCAAGAACGGAGGAAATGGCCCACCCCAAGGCAATCCCAATGGGAACGGGCCACACGAGGCTCCAACGGCGGCAACAACAATCGTCAAGAGATCCATCTCTATGATTCTCAGTTGGAAAGAGTCCACGAAGCCGTGCGAGGCACCAATCCTCTCCCAATGGACACCTCTCGTGACATGCTGATGGGATGCCATTGGCTCCTCATAAAGGAGCACAATCGACAAGTCGAGCAGCACAAGGAGCTCAAGCAACGCAGGAGAGCAACTGACGAGTCAAGCATGCGGCGAGCTACGCTCTCCTCCGCTGGTGGATCCTCCTCGAAAGGCTACGACGGCCACAAGCACCACTCCCGCATGGAGCACATGGATCCCGCTGCACGATGTGAGGCCACCAAGGCACTCGACCTATCCTTCATGTCGATGGACTCGCAGGGCAGCATCATGCCCAAGACACCACATGCCGCGATCATGGCGGCCACCACCTACCTGGCAGCAAACCCGCCACCGACAGGAGATCCACGGTACATAGTCCAAAAATCTACGATTGCAGGTCTTGGGCTTGTCGGAGCCGCATTACAAGGAGAGACCAATCCAGAGCCGAAGAAGAAGGCTACGGTAAAATTCACCCGACGCCATACACCCTCATCCGACGAGGAGGAGCATGACCCGGCGCGACATCCTTGCAACCCACGGCGAAGGAGCCACAACTATGACGCCCGCGACAATCTCACACAGCACAAGATTGACAAATCACGCGCAAAACACGTGTGATCCACGTAGCCCAAAGAGGAGGACACAGAGCTATGCGGCGCCAGGTGCTTCAGCAGGGCCATACGGCAAACGGGGATGCCTAAAGGCTTCAAGCTCCCTTCGGACAACCCAAAGTTCGATGTAAGAGCCGGAAATCTGGCTAGACGATCATATCTCTTCGATCAAGCTCCATGGAGGGAGCAAAAACACACCCATGCAATGCCTTCAGCTGCAGCTGACTGGTGCGGCCAGAGCCTGGCTTAATAACCTCACCTCCGGATCCATCCGCAGCTGGGAAGAGCTGGTGTACTACTTCATTCGCAACTTCAAAGGCACCAACAAGAGGCCGGCTTCAATCGAAGATCTACACGCCTATTGTCAGCGTTCTAACGTGTCCATCCGCTCGTACATATAGCGCTGGTCCATCATCAAGAATTCAGCCAAGAACATCTCGGAGGTAAGGGCAATCGACACCTTCAATCGCGGCATAAGGCGCCGCGAATTTAGAGAAGAGCTCGGGCGTGTCAAGCCCAAGACCATCGACCATCTGATGGACATCGCCAATCGCTAGGATGATGGCGAGGATGCCATCAACCGAACATGTTCGGATGGCGAAGAGGACTTCGGCCGCATGCGCGACCGCTGGGGGAAAAGAAGAGCGCGTGTCTATGACGAGCGTGAAGAGGTCGACATGGTCACAGATGGCTACACCGACCACCGCAAGGATAGAAACCGCAATAACGGATATCGCAGCAGAAACTACCGCGACAGCGGAAAGCCAGCACAAACATGGCAGCGCTACCATTGCGATGACGAGCCATCTCCACTCGACAAACTATCGGGTCCCTGCACCATCCACTTCTACATCGACAAGCATGATGGCAAAAGGAAAGCCAGCCACATGCTCAAGGATTGCAGGGAGTTCCAAAAGCTCCACGAAGGCTACGCCTAGATGCGGCGCCAGGCGGTGAACCCAGGATTCGCCCCCGCCCCAGGAGCCATCGCACACGTAGCCCCACCTCCGCCGCCTGGAGCACCCGCGTAGCCAGCACCTTCCCCGACCCAGAATAATGGAGCAGGTCCATACCCACAACCGCTGGGGGCTATGATGATACAAAAATGGCGTCCATCCAACAGGGTGTAGAAGGCGATCACCCGACAAGTCAACCTGGTTGTCACCTCTCCGCCTGCCATACATGAGTACCTCAGTGGCTCGGATTCGTGCATCACATTCGATCGTTCGGATCACCCACGCTAAATACCTCGCCCGGGTCACTCTGCCCTGGTGCTCGAGGCGTAGATTGGAGGATTCGAGATGACTCGCTTCTTCATGGGCGGCGGCAGCAACATCAAGCTGATGTTCGCTAGCACACTCGCGGCTATGCGGATCCCTCTATGCAGCCTGGAAGCATCAGACATGACCTTCCATGACATCGTTCCAGGGAAAGGAATATACCCCCTGGGCAGAATATGGCTCGACGTCATCTTCGGCACCCCCAACAACTTCAGGCGTGAGGGGCTCGAGTTCGAAGTGGTGGACTGGCCCTCACAGTACCACGACATCCCCAGGCGCGTGGCATTCGCAAGATTCGTGGCAGTGCCACATTACGCGTATCTTCTGCTGAAGATGTCAGGGCCCAACGGTGTCATCACCATCCCAGGTAGCTTCATCAAGTCAGACAACTATGACAGGGACTTCAGCAGAATCTCCAAGTCATTCAAAATACAGGAGGTGCTCGCAAGGCTGAAGGAGTCAACAGACAACAACCTGCCCCCTGTCACCAGGCAAAACGCACCTGACATGTCATTTGACTCCACGATCAACACTAAGAAGGTGCAGGTCCACCTGACGAACCCCAGCAAGACGGCCCTGATCGCCAACAACTTGAGTTCCGCATAGTAACTCGTGCTCGTATAATTGCTCCATGAGTGCTAGGAAATCTTCGCCTGGTGTCCTGCGGACATGCTAGAAGTTCCTAGGGAATTTTCCAAGCACGCAATCAATGTTATTCTGCATGCAAGGCCAGACAAGTAGACAATGCATCGATTGTATGAGGGCAGGGCCAAGGCAATCGGTACCAAAGTCAACAGACTCATCGATGCCAACTTCATAAGGTAGATCAAAGAAAGTACCTGGGTAGCTAACCCCGTGCTGGTCCCTAAGAAGGACATGAACATCCTGCGGATGTGTGTAGACTTCACGATGCTTAACAAGGATTGGCCTAAGAACCACTTCCCCTGCCATGAATTGATAAAATCATCGACTCCACTGCAGGATGCGAGAGACTCTCCTTTCTTTATGCCTACTCAGGCTACAACCAGTTCGACTGAAGGTCGAAGATCAAGAAAAGACGACATTCATCACACCTTTCGGGGTGTTCTGCTATAACACAATTCCCTTCAGGCTAAAGAACGCATGAGCAACCTATCAAAGGTGCATGTAGGCCTGCCCGAAGAATAAAATTGGCCTAAACATTCATGTCTATGTCGATGACATAGTGGTCAATACCAAGGAGAGCCGAACATTGATGGACGATCTCCACGAGACGTTCGACAACCTTGATCGCTACAGGATCAAGTTGAACCCGGAAAAGTGCGCCTTCGGCGTCCCATCCGAACAATTACTCGGGTACTTCATCTCCGAAAGAGGCATCAAGGCCAATCCGAAGAAAATCAAAGCTATACTAGCTATGGAGAAGACGAAGAACGTCAAAGGAGTCCAGCTAGCTGGACGAATCGCGGCACTCAGCAGGTACATAAGCTGCTTGGGTAAAAAGGCTCTCCCCTTCTACCAATTGCTCCGCAAGGCCGACATGTTTGAGTGGACGGCCGAAGACGATGAGGCATTCAAAGACCTCAAGCGCTTACTCTTGATACGTTGTAAACGTATCTGTAATTTTTGATGTTACATGCTTGTTTAGTATCTACTTTGCTTTGCTTTGTCTACACTTTGAGGTATTTCTATATGTTTTCTGGGACTAACCTATTAACAAGATGTCACAGTGCCAGTTGTCTATTTTCTATTGTTTTTGGTTCCAGAAAAGTCAGAAAAATGAATATTCTCGGAATTGGACGGGACAAAAGGCCAAAGTCAATATTTCACACAGGAGAACACGGAGCCAGAAGACAACACGGAGGAGGCCTAGAGGGGGCCACACCCCCTGGCCACGCGGCCAGGCCTGGCCCGGGCCTGGGGAGGGGGGTGCAGCCGCCTCGGGCACCCCCTCGGCCTCCCCCTTCGCCTATAAGAAGCCCCCGATACCTAAACCCTAAGTACCCGATCAATGTTCCACGAAACAATCTGTAGCCGCTGCTACCATCGTCCCTAGATCAGGGGGATCTGAAGCTCTTCCTGGCACCCTGCCGAATGGGAGAGATCATCCCGGAGGCCTTCTTCATCACCATGCTAGCCTCCGGTACAATGCGTGAGTAGTTCCACCTTGGACTATGGGTCCATACAGTAGCCAGATGGTTGTTGACATGGTTATACCCGACGGGTACATAACTTCAGCATACCTGGTCCAGCCCAAGGAAGGCCCACAGCGGACATACGCTGGCCCATGAAGATTTTCGGGTGGCCAAGGCCCATGACGCCTTCGGATCCTTGGAGAGCAAGACTAGAGTTCGAATACAACTTGTAACCTACTCGTATCGGTACCTGAGACCTAGCCTCCTCATATATAAAGGCTAGGAGGGGCCAACGAGCAGGAGAGATCCATACTTTTCATACACGCCTCCACGCCAGATCGAATCTGCGCATCCTGTAACTTTCGGTTCCGCCGTAATCAAAAGCGGAACAAGCGAGTAGGGTTTTTCCCTCCGGGGCCTGAACACAGGTAAATCTCGTGTCCCACAGTTTGCTTGTGCATTAACCGTGCCACGATCTCCAGCATCCCCATCTTCTCCAAAACCCAAGTCCATAACAATGGGCATTGGAGATTAAACCTCTCGTCAATTGGCGCTGTCTGTGGGAATTGGGGCTGCTGATGTCAGCGGTGTGGCCGGTTCCGACCGATCGATCTACAACTCCTCGCGACGGAGAATCACCTCCTCTTGGCACTTTCGGCTTCACGCCCACTGGGCCACCATGAAGGATTTCGAGCCCGTAGGCGACGGACTCGAAATTCTGTTCGGGAGCTTCTGCTTCCAGGTGGGACAAGATGGTACCCTCCGCCTCCCTGAGCGGGTGCCCGTACCGTCAATCAGGCCGCTTCATGGGCTCCACACCCTGTGCTATACACGTCACCATCAATAGATGAGTTTTTCGACAGCAGTAGCTGCAACTCCGATCTGTGCGATCCACCTTCAGATGAAGGGACCTACGCGTCCGAATCCAGCTGCGGCAGCCAATAATCTGCGGCGCTATCTATGCGCGTAATCATCAAATCGGCGAAGACACGCCTAACCCACCGCCCAACCCCAACCGCAGGCCAAAGCGAAAACAGGGAAAACAGGGGCCACCTCATCCAACTTAGCAAAGAAGGATGGGCCGAAGCACGCCGCGCCGTCGCAGGCGAAATAGTCCTACCTCTGGACTCCCTATGTGACCTGCTGATGGCATACCACTACCTCCTCATCGAGGAGCACAAGAAGCAAGTCAAGATGCAGGAGACGCTCGATAAACGCAAGAAAGCAGCCTCACGAGTCCGGTCTTGCGACGAGCTACGCTCTCCGCCATGGGACCCGGCTCCAGCACAAACGGAAATCAGGGAAACAAGCATCACTCTCGGGTGGAAAACATGGACCCGAAGGAGCGGCGTGACGTGACCCGAACCCTCCACACATCGTTCATGGATATGGACGCCGACGGCAACATCACCCCGAAGACGCCACAAGCCGCGATCATGGCAGCCACTGCGTATCTTGCGGCTCACCCACCTCCGGAGGGGGACCCGAAAAGGGCCATGCATAGGTCCGCACTCACGGACTAGGACTAATCGAGCTGCGCTCACGAAGACGCTTCCTACGGGCGAAGAAGAAAGCTCCGGCCAGGCGCGACCGGAGCCCCACTCCCTCATCCGAAGATGAAGAAGAACACGATCTTCCTCGAAGAAAGAAGAGCTCGCACTGCCTTAAGCACGACTATGACGCCAGGGACAAGCTTACACAGCGCAAAATCGACAAAGCACGTGCCAAACGCGCATGCTCATCCGAATCTGAGATGGATGAAGACGAAGGAGAACTCTGCGGGGCTCGATGCTTCAGCAGACCCGTCCGGCGAACACAGATGCCACGCAACTTCAAGCTTCGCCGGATACTCCAAAGTTCAACGGCACGCAAGATCCAAAGTCCTGGCTCAGTGACCATCTATCATCCGTTAAACTTCACGGAGGTAGCAAAGAAAATGCCATGCAATGCCTTCAGGCAACGGTAGCGCGGTCTGCAGCTCAGCAGCCTATCATCGATCCATCGAAGCTGGGAGGAGCTAAACATAGCTTCATCCGAAATTTCAAAGGCACCAGCAAAAGGCCCGCCTCAATCGAAGAGTTGCGAGCCTGCACTCGGAGAACGGGTGAATCTATTCGCCAGACATACTACGCTGGTCCACGACCAAGAACTCCGCAACACACATCTCCGAAGAACGGGCCATCGACGCCTTCAGGGACGGCGTCAAACGCCCAGACTTCAAGGAGAAACTTGGACGCGTAAAGCCCAAGACACTCGACCAGCTCATGGAAATCGCCAACAGTTGGGCAGATGGCGAAGATTGCATCCAGCGGGCGCAATCAGATGAAGAAGACGACTACGGCCGAAGACGCGAACGCCACAGCAAGCAAGAGGAGACCGCAGATACGAGGACCGCGACGGACCCGACATGGTCGCAGCCGGCTACGTCGACCGCCATAACGACAATAGCCGCAGCAGCGGAGGATATCGCAGCGGAAACTTCCGCGACAGCAGACGACCAACGCATCGTGTAACGCCGACCGCGACAACGGACCTTCAGCATTCGACAAACTTTCGGGTCCATGCACCATCCACTTCTACATCGACAAACAAGACGGCAAAAAGAAAGCTAGCCACATGCTCAAGGACTGCCACGAGTTCCAGAAACTCAGCGAAAGCATGGTACAGATGAGGCAACAAGCTCCAATTCCTGCGTTCGGAAACGCACTTGCGCCAGGCGAAATAGCACACGGAGCTCCTCCACCGCCGCCTATCGGAGGCCCACATCAACCAGCCGCACCAGCGCAAAACAACGCCGGAGTCGCATACCCCCCACCAAAAGGAGCACTCAATATGATACAGAAGGGACGCCCAACCAATGTGGTACAAAAGAAGATCACCCGCCAAATCAATATGGCCGTGACAACTCCACCTGCCATCCTCGAGTACCTCAGCGGATCGAGTCCTGCATCACATTCACTCGCCGGATCACCCTATTCAGATCCTCGCCCAGTCATGCTGCCCAGTGCCGGAGGCGCAGATCGGAGGCTTCGAGATGAGTCGCGTCTTCATGGACGGCGGCAGCGGCATCAACCTAATATTCGCAAGCACTCTAGCAGCTATGCGGATCCCGCAATGCAGCCTGGAACAATCAGACACAACGTTCCACGGCATTGTCCCAGGGAAGGGCATCTTCCCCCTGGGCAAAATAGGGCTCGACGTCATCTTCGGGACACCGGACAACTTTCGGCAGGAGCGCCTAGAATTCGAAGTGGTGGACTGGCCGTCGCAATACCACGCCATCCTGGGACGCGTAGCATTCGCAAGGTTCCTGGCCGTCCCACACTACGCATACCTACTACTCAAGATGCCAGACCAAGGCGTCATCACATCCACGGAGTTTCACCCGATCGGACCAATGCGACAGGAATTTCAACAAAATCTCCCAGTCTTTCGGCATGCAAGACGAGCTCGTAAGGCTCCGCGAAGTGACAGACAATGGGCTACCCCCAGTCACCAAGCAGAACGCACCTGATATGTCTTTCGACTCCACCATCAACACCAAAAAAGTACAGGTCCATCCAACGGATGCCTCCAAGACGGCGCTAATCGCCAACGACCTCAACACCGCATAGGAAAGCACGCTCGTCGAATTCCTCCGTGAGCACTGGGAAATCTTCGCCTGGTGTCCTGCGGACATGCCAGGAGTTCCTGTGAATTCGCCGAGCACGCACTCAATGTCTTCCCAGACACCAAACCAGTCAAGCAGTCCATCCGAAGACTGTCGGAGCCACGAGCCGAAGCTATCGGCAAAGAGATCAACAGATTACTCGCAGCAGACTTCATCCGGGAAATCAAGGAAAGCGAGTGGCTGGCAAACACAGTGATGGTCCCGAAGAAGGACACGGACATCCTGCGGATGTGCGTGGACTTCACGTCACTGAACAAACACTGCCCTAAGGACCACTTCCCTCTCCCTCGGATCGACCAGATCATCGATTCGACCGCAGTTGTGAGAAACTCTCCTTCCTCGACGCCTACTCAAAGCTATAATCAGATTCACTCAAGGTCAAAGATCAAGAGAAAACGGCGTTCATCACACCGTTCGGAGTATACTGCTACAACACAATGCCCTTCGGGCTAAAGAACGCGGGTGCCACGTACCAGCGATGCATGCAGGCCTGCCTCAAGGACCAGATCGGTCGCAACGTCCAAGTCTATGTCGACGACATAGTCATCAAAACCAAGGAGGCAAGAACACTTATCGACGATCTCCGCGAGACGTTCGACAACCTTGATCGCTACAGGATCAAGCTCAATCCAGAAAAATGCGCCTTCGGCGTCCCCTCAGGTCAGCTGCTCGGATACTTCATCTCTCAACGAGGGATCGAAGCAAACCCGAAGAAAATCAAAGCTATCATGACAATGGAGAAGCCGAAAAACCTCAAGGGCGTTCAGCAGCTCGCAGGCGAGTAGCGGCACTAAGGTGTTCATCAGCCGCATGGGCGAGAAGGCCCTACCATTTTACCAACTGCTACGCAAAGCAGACAAGTTCGAGTGGACACCAGAAGCCAACGACGCATTCGAAAACCTCAAGCGGCTCCTCTCCACCTCGCCCGTTTTGGTCACGCCAAAAGAGCGCGAGCCCCTGTTGCTGTACATAGCAGCCACGCACCAGGTGGTCAAGATGCCGTGGTCGAACGACGACCAAGAAGGCAAGACCCATGGGTACAACGCCCAATTTACTACCTCAATGAGGTTCTCACTCCAACAAAACAGCAGTACCAGACTACTGAAGCTGGCCTACGGCGTGTTCATGACGGCTCGACGACTGAGCCACTACTTCCAGGAGCATCAGGTGATGGTCGTCAACGAGGCACCCCTAAACAGCATCCTGAACAATCCAGAGGCCACAGGACGCCGGGCCACGTGGGGCATCGAACTATCACCACCGGACATCACCTACGAAGCGACACGCAATCAAATCTCAAGTCCTTCCGGACTTCGGTGCACGGATGGAGCTACAGCTGCACGACACCGGACATGTCGCAGTCTTGGACAATGCATTTTGATGGCTCCAAACGCGAAGCCGGAGCAGGGGCAGGAGTCATATTGACCTCCCCGCAAGGTGACAAGATGAAGTACGTCCTTCGGATGAAATTCAGAGCCTCCAACAACGAGGCCGAATACGAGGCCCTCATCCATGGCATGCGGATGGCAAAATATGCGGCGCGCACCTGGTCATCTGGTGACTCCAACCTTGTCGTCCAGATGATGAATGAGTGCGACGGCACGCCGAAAACATGATAGCGCATCACAGCACTATACAACGCACTCGAAGGAGAATTCGACGGCTGCGAACTTCGGCACGTTGGAAGAGAGAGCAACGAGGAGGCCGACAGACTCGCCAACATCGGCTCGACTTGTGCAAAAGTACCACCAGGTGTGTTCCTCGAACAGATCTGCGTGCCATCCATCAAGCGGAAATTCCCCAAGGGATCACCGGAAGAAGCAGAACACTCGGGGGCTACGCTACCCGAAGGACAGGAAGGACCAAAAGTTGGATACCGAAGTCTCCATGGTCAACTGACGCAGGTCATGGCGGTCGAAGAAACTTGGACACGCCCATACCTCCGAAGACGATAACGGAGAATTGCCAGACAGCCCGACAGATGCCCGGCGCATATCTCGTCGGTCAAAAGCCTTCACCATCATCAACGGCGAGCTGTACAAATGCAGCATTACAGGCGTCCTACAACGGTGCGTCACCATCGACGACGGCAAGGCCATACTCCAAGATATCCACGAGGGCATCTGCGGCCACCATGCAGGCAGCCGCTCCCTTGTCGCCAAAGCTCTACGAGCAGGATTCTATTGGCCAACGGCAATGAACGACGCAAAGGACATCGTCCGAAGATGCAACGGGTTACAACGGTTCGCCGACAAACCACACGCACCTGGGTCCGAACTTCGACCCATACCCATAGCTTGGCCTTTCGCTCAATGGGGCCTTGACATGATCGGCAAACTGCCAAAATCCTCGAAGGGAGGACACGTCTTCCTCTTGGTCGCAGTCGACAAATTCACCAAGTGGATCGAGGCCATGCCAGTCACCAACCAGAAGGGCAAAACCGCCGTCAAGTTCTTCGAATCCATAATCTACAGATTCGGTGTACCGCGCAGCATCATCACCGATAACGGATCAAACTTCATCTCCGAAGAATTCCAGGACTTCTGCGAAGGCCTCGGGATCAATATCACGTACGCCTCAGTGGCGCACCCGCAAACAAACGGGCAAGTGGAAAAGGCCAACGGCCTAATCGGCGCTGGCATCAAGAAACGCCTCACGAGCTCACTCGAGCACAAAGCTGGCAACTGGACGAAAGAGCTACCGTCTGTCTTGTGGAGCTTACCAACTATGCCAAACAGCTCCACCGGTTACACACCGTTCTTCATGGTACACGGAGCTGAGGCGGTGCTACCAGCCGAAGTACATCACAGCTCCACAGTAAAGCAATGAAGCGAATCCACGGCCGCACTTTCGAAGATGCCGTCGACACACTCGACGAAGCACGGTATATAGCTGCAGCTAGATCGGGGTTTTACCAGCAATGTCTCCGCAACTATCACAGCCGCCGGCTGCGCCCAAGGTCCTTCGTCGAAGGAGACCTCGTCTTGCGACTCAAGAAAAAGCGACCGAACAAACTCGAGTCGCCATGGGAAGGACCCTACGCCATCACCGAGGTCATCCCAGGTGGCGCCTATCGCCTCAAGCACGTGGAGTCTGGAGTCGCATACTCCAACCCATGGAACATCTCGCACCTGCGATGATTCTACCCATAGAAATGGGCAATGTACCCCTTTTACTTTCAATAAGGCTTACAGCCAAGGCTACTTAGCCGAACCATGTACCATCTCCATTACGCTACAAATAAAGCTAAGTGTCTCGCTCCCAACCTTCGAGTGACTATTTCTCTGCAACTTTGATTACATGCTACTAACGCACTCGGGGGCTCCCCCCACCTCACGATTTCATCGACGGAGGACAAAACGTGTATACCTGAGTAGCTGACCACGTCAGGCAAACGAAAAGGGCACGTACTAAATCAAAAGCACTGCGTGCTCGGGGGCTCCCCCCACCTCACGATTTCATCGACTGAGGACAAAACATGTACACCTGAGTAGCTGACCACGTCAGGCAAACGAAAAGGGCACGTACTAACTCAAAGCACTGCGTGCTCGCTAACAAGCGAACCTTTACAACAAAGGGCACATACACGCCCAGCCGCAATATACAAATTTTACATCTATCTGTTTATTTTCAGGTTCTACCTATTCTGAAGAATAGCCTGAGCACGCTGCTCAAACAAATCTACAATCTGTTCGGCATACTGCCTTACAGCCGCGTAATACGGACGCATATTCCACTCGCCACCATCTGGCCGAGGAGGTGGCCCAGTCGCCACAGCAGCCAAATCTACATCAGGGCGATGCACCCTCACAAGAGACAAGGCAGCCTTCACCCCTGCGACAAGCTGCTGCCGCACCAGCTCCTTGACATTGCTGGCACTCCGAAACTTCGCCAGAAGACCTGCAAGGGTCGTCGGCACGCCATCCAACGGAAACATGACGTGCAACACCGAGGACAGCGATGTCTGCACCTGGCGGAGCACCCGCGAAACCTGGAAGACGCGATCCTGCACCGTCGCCAGAACCATGGCACGATCGCGATCCATCCAAAAGAAGCCACCGGCTTCCATGTCCTGTTGAGTCAAGCAATTGACTCGAACAGCAATGCGCTCCTTTTCTTCCTTCGGAGCAAGATTCGCACCTGCGACAACAGCACAGAACAAGAGTAAGGCCAGCAGGCTCACCCGAAGAACTAAGCTACGACCCGAAAGAAGGACCAACTTACACTGCAGCTGCTCGGACAGCCGACCCAGCTCCGCCATCAAGTATTCCTCTCTGGCTGCACTACGGTCTGCCTTGGACTTCCAAACGTCAGCATGACCGCGTAGCCCAAGCAAATCCCTCTCCAAGCTGCGTACACGATCCCGAAGAAAAGCGAGCTGCGAGGTATCATCCAATGATGCTCGCAAGGGCCTTTTGGATGAAGTACCAACTGGGTCAACACTTGAAGGAACCTAAAGCAGAAGAAAAAGAAGGCACACCGATACTCAGCCAAAGATAAAAGCCCAACTCGGAGGAATTCATTAAATAAGGCCACTGCGTGGCTCAAGAATGGTGCTACAAAAGATATTTACAGCAAAAATAAACTACATACTACCCTACATCTCCTATGCCTAAGGCGTAGGACACCGAGTCGCCTTAGAGCCAGACTGCCTAGCTTTGGCCTCGCCCTGCTGCCGCAGCGCGTACTCAGACAACAAGTCAATGAGCTTGGGCCCATATCGTCTGCAGCGAGCGGAGTAAGCAGCGAAGGCTACCTCTGATCCATCCGCAGCCGTCGGCATCCGAGAAGTGATCTGGGGCAAGTCCAGCTCCGCCCTAGCCGCCATGGCCATCGCCAGCCCGACGGACGCGTCGATGCCCTTCTGCTTGCGCTTGTACGCTGTAGGCACTTCGGCCGACAGAGCCTCTGCCAGAGCACCCACATCTTCAAGGGTTGCGCCCTTCGGGAAGAACTCCTGGTAGAAGCGACCAAGGACCTCCTTCGCCTTGGCAAGGGAGTTGACAGACGATGCAGCGGTCTTCGACCGCCATTAGGCATCATCCAGAGCACTCCGTGCTCCAGAAAGCATCAAGGTCGAACTCGATGCCTGGCATCCGAGACAAAACAGAAAAAAAACATGAAGAAAAGCAACATAGAAGAAGACCAAGAAAAGGAGCAAGTGCAAAAGCTAGCACTCACCCGAAATTGCCTTGGCAGCAGCCATGAGCTTCTCCGCCGCCCCCCTTTCACGACCTGCGGCTTCCCACTGCAGACGCTCTTTCGCTTCGGCTGTTTTCGTCAGCTCCAGCTCAAGGCGCTCTTTCGCCGCAGCGGCAGCTTCAGCCTTCTGCTCCAATTGGCCAAGGGTCTTCTTCAGAGCATCAACCTCACGAAGAGAGTCATTATGCTACTCTACATTTACAATAGGCAAGTGTCAAAGCAAAGCACCAGGATAAGCAAGAAATGTAATACAAGGCATACGAATACCTTGAAGCTGCCGAAGTTTCGCCTCCAGCGTCAGGCGCTCCTCCACCAGCCGCTTGGCCTCTTGGACAAAAGGCTGCAGGAAAAGGCAATAGCAGTAAGAGCAGGACTTGGGGGCTACGCCCAAAACACAGAAGCAAACACAACATCAGCACACGAAGACGCTCGGGGGCTCCCCCCGTGACATGAAGCAGACAAACTTACGTGCTCCGAAGACGAACCCGCAGGCCCGCCTGCGACATCCTGAGGCGCAACCACCAGCCTCTCTTGCACAAGAGGAACTGGCGCAGCACCACCCGAAGTCGCCACCGCTGAGGAGGGGCGACGCAATGTTCGACTCCCCATCATCTCGCTACTCCATCACTCGAGCCCGGAGGATTGCCTGAATACGAAGCCAATCAACACAAAGCAAAAATAACAAGTGAACAACAGACAACAGTGGCAACAAGAACACTTACGAGCCCAACGCGCTCAGGTCGAAGATAGGAGAAGCCCTCCGGGCCCTCTTCTCCTCCTTCTTCTCCTCCTTCTTCTCCTCCTTCTTCTCTTCCTTCTTCCGCTTTGCTGGCGGGTGCGGAGCAACAGCTCGCACAGGAACGACAGGAATGGGAGAAGACGAACCCCCCTGAACATCATCATGACGCTCAAGACCCCGAGGATTTCTGGGAGTCGGAGGAGTCGAGGCATCCGAAGACTCGCTCGAGCTCCGTGATCGCTTACTCGAATGATCTTCACTCGATTCGTCGGCATCCTCCGCCGGAGATCGCGCCGAAGGAAGCTCGGACACGGAATCCACCACTTCATTATCCGGGGCATTCGGATACCTTTCGGGCAATGGTGGCGCCATGCCTGGCACTTTGAAGCTCTACAAGATGAGAAGAAACTTTGTTAGCAAACAAAGGGCACAAGTACACAACTGACAAAACATAAGGGAAGCACTACATGCGCAAATCTACACCTTTGGCACGGCCAACGTCGACGAAAAGGGCGGAGTCAACGACTTCCCCGGGATTTCCTCGTCGGCCTTGAACTTCAACAGCACGCGAAGAGCCCTGTCAAGTTCCACCTCGGAGATTTTCTCACTCAAAACCCTCGTCGGATCACGGCGCCCAGAGTAAAGGAACATCGGATGCGCCCTCGCCTGGAGCGGCTGCACCCGACGCTCAAGAAACACCCAGATAATGTCGACACCGTTCACCTCCTTCTCAGGAATCAATTGGAGCTCCTCCACCTGACGGTACAAGGCCTCTATCTCCGCCACCTCACCGTCTAAGATCTGATTTTTCCAGGACCTCTTCTTCACAATCAACTGGGAGGGGTCAAAAGGAACGAGACCAAAATCTTGCCTAGGCAGCACGGAGTCACGGATGTAAAACCATTTCCTCCGCCAGTACTGGACAGATTTGGACATGGAGAAGGAAAAGAATTGGACATCGGGACTAAGAGAGATGATGAAACCCCCAATGGGATACACACCATCTGAACCAGACTGCCTCCTCACGGAATACAGCTTCCGGAAGAGGCCAAAGTGCGGCTCAATGCCAATCCAACACTCGCAAAGAGTGATAAAACACGCAATGTGGAGAAGGGAGTTGGGAGACAGATGATGGAGTTGAACCCCATAGAAGAAGAGCAGTCCACGAAGGAAGTCATGGACTGGATACGAAAACCCACGCAAAACAAAGGCGAACATAACCCGTACCCAGATGGGGACGGGGATTACCTCATTGCCGGGGAGTTTCACGGCCGTCCGTCCTGCAGGATTAGGCTCATTGCCACAAAGCTTGCAAAGATCGCTCTCCTGGCGTCTCTCGACGCCGCCAGCCACCATCGGTGACACGAGCAGCGGCGGCGCCCTTTTTGCCTCCGGCAGCGCTGGTCCCAACTGCAGATGAGGATTTCTTCTTCCCCATGGCGCTACGGCGGTGGTGGCGTTGCCAACGACGAAGACAAAGGAAATGCAAAAGGAAATCTCAGCACGCAGCAAGAATCGCTCGAGCGCAAGGAAGCAATGGACAGATGAACTGCTGCGGTAAAAGACATACCATGATTTCACCACGGATTATAACAGCAAAGACGACGCACGCTGACCGTCCATCGAGAAGACCTAATGCCAACGGCAGATCCGGCCGTACACGTGTCAGCACCAAAACGAACCGTCGTTCCCACGACGTCCACTATGCGCGGAAATCGAGGAAACGCCGTAATCATCCCCACGCCACGCGTGACCGGTCAATTCAAAGTCAGGAAGTGGGACCCACACTTCGTCAAGTCAAGTCATCTCTGGCGCAGCAGATGCTTGAGGTCATTGATCATCAGCACTGACGTCATCAAAAGCTATACTAGCACCAAACTTCGGCTACACAGCTAAGAGTACTCACTCAAATCTACGATTCGACTAAATACTCGGGGGCTACTCCTATCAGGAGCGCTAGTCACGCACCCGATGTACTTCCGGGTCAGCGGTACGCCCACGTGATTTTCCCACTACCGTTGCATGATACAAGACTCGAGTCTCTGCCCGAGTCTACGACTCCGCAAGACACTCGGGGGCTACTCCAAACTGGAGCGATGGCCGTTCACACACAAGAGCTTCGAGTCCTACGTCGAGTCCACAACTCCACTACGGACTCGGGGGCTACTCCCATAGGGAAGAAGGATTTCAGCATCCGAAAATTTTCGAGTCCTACGGACTAAACAACTGAGCAATGCTTGCACTAAAAGTCTCCGCTCGAGTCTACGACTCGAACAGACACTCGGGGGCTACTCCCATAGGGAGCGCTTGTCGCGCACCCTATGAAATCTTCGACTGCGATCTTCCGGATCCACATGCAAAAACTTTTTGGCAACTCTGCCCCAATTAATGCAAAGTGAGTAACATCCTCCTTACACCAAACACCTCCGGTGATAAACATTCGATGCGTCTGCGGCGACGCAAAGATAAGACCTACAGATACCATCCGATGGCTCGGCAACGCACCGATCAAGGCCTCGCTAGTATAAATCCATGCCAACAGCGTGATGAAAAATCCCGACAGACGCGTTGGGTACATCATTTAAAATCACCGAATTCCACTCGTAAGTCCTCCGTGGCCTGAGTCGAATTACGCCAAGATATGTTCCGGTTCGAGTCGAGGACTCGCACTGAAGAAGATCGTGTTGTTTTGTCCTAAGACGATTAATCGACCCTGATCCGTCGGGTGAGTCGGCACATGCATCAACAATCCCTACACAATCTCTTGAAAGACGAGTTACACCCGAAGGATTGAAGAGTCCTCACCGAATCCACGATTCGACCAACACTCGGGCTCTTGACATGGTTATACCCGGGTACATAACTTCAGCATACCGGTCCAGCCAAGGAAGGCCCACAGGACATACCTGGCCCATGAAGATTTTCGGGTGGCCAAGGCCCATGACGCCTTCGGATCCTTGGAGAGCAAGACTAGAGTTCGAATACAACTTGTAACCTACTCGTATCGGTACCTGAGACCTAGCCTCCTCATATATAAAGGCTAGGAGGGGCCAACGAGCAGGAGAGATCCATACTTTTCATACACGCCTCCATGCCAGATCGAATCTGCGCATCCTGTAACTTTCGGTTCCGCCGTAATCAAAGAGCAAACAAGCAGGAGTAGGGTTTTCCCTCCGAGGGCCTGAACCTGGGTAAGTCTCGTGTCCCCTGGTTGCTTGTCTGTTAACCGTGCCACAATCTCCAGCATCCCCATCTTCTCCAAAACCCAAGTCCATAACAATGGGCATTGACGAGATTAAACCTCGTCAGTTGTTTCTCCTCCTTTGTGCTACCATGTTTAGATCTTGTGAGCTCCGTTCATGATGAATATCATCTATTTGTAATCATGCATTTTGTGTTTGCGGGGATCCGATGGATATTGAGATTACTATGTCAGATTGATTAATGATTCTATCTTATTGATTCTATCATGTTTGTATTGTTTGAGATCTTGCATGCTCTCCGTTTCTAGTAGCTATCTTGGCCAAGTAGATGCTAGAGACTCCAAGAGGGAGTATTCATGCTCGATAGTGGGTTCATGCCTATATTGAATCTGGGAAGTGACAGAAATCTCTAAGGTTGTATATGTGTTGTTGCTACTAGGGAGAAAACAACAATCTCTTGTTCATGGAACAATTGTATTGTTTACTTTACACACTTTGCTTAAATCAGTTATCCATTGCTTGCAACTTAATACTGAAGGGGGTTCGGATGATAACCTGAAGGTGGATTACTAGTCATAGATGCAGTTGGATGGTGGTCTATGTATATTGTTGTAATGCCCAATCAAATCTCATAGGATCATGAATGTCTAGTATTGCATTGTTATGCCTTGCTCTATCCTGTTAATTGCCCCTCTGTAATTTGTTTACCCAGCATGTTATGTTGTTTATCTTAAGGACAATAACCCGGTCCAATCTTTACCATTGATACATCTTCCACTACTACTGTTTACTTTCTGCAAGCCACCATTGCCTTCCACACCATACCTTTAATCCTTTGTTTTCAACAAATCGGTGAGATTGACAACCCACTGATCATTGGGGCAAAGTATTGAGTTTGTGTTGTGCAGGTTTCCAAGTTGCTAGCAACACCTTTGAGTCGTTTCCTTCCTCCTACTGGTTCGATAACCTTGGTTTCTTTCTGAGGGAAGACTTGCTGCTGTGCTCATCATACCTTCCTCTTGGGGTTTCCCAATGAAGCTCTACAGTGATCTGAGCTACCATCAACGAGTTTTCTAGCACCGTTGCCGGGGAGGCTAAGGACGGCTTCACAAGAGGAGTCCTTCACAACCTTCCTCTTTACTTTGTTTTTGTTTTGCTTAGTTTTGCTTGCTTATTTTTATCAAAAATTCCAAAAAAAATTAGTTTCGTTTGGTTTGCTTTTTTATCAAAAAAAAAAAACAAAAAAATTAGTTCCTACTCTAGTTGCTTCTGCTGCTGTTGGTTTGCTCCACATTTGCAAAAATGAACTCTGCTGAGAACACCAAGTTGTGTGACTTCACTAGCACAAACAACAATGATTTCCTGAGTACACCTATTGCTCCACCTGCTCATGATGCTACCTTTTATGAAATTAAGCCTGCTTTGTTGAATCTTGTGATGAAAGAGCAATTTTCTGGTGCTACTTATGATGATGCTGCTGTCCATCTCAATAACTTTGTTGAACTTTGTGAGATGCAAAAATATAAGGATGTAGATGGAGATATTGTTAAGCTCAAATTGTTTCCTTTCTCCTTGAGAGGAAAAGCTAAAGAATGGTTGCTATCCTTGCCTAGAAATAGTATTGATTCTTGGATTAAGTGCAAAGATGCTTTTATAGGAAAATACTATCCTCCTGCTAAGATTATATCTATGAGAAGTGAAATAATGAAATTTAAACAACTTGATAATGAACATGTTGGTCAAGCTTGGGAAAGAATGAAATCCTTGGTTAAGAATTGTCCCACTCATGGACTTACTGCTTGGATGATTATCCATACTTTTTTATGTAGGGTTAAACTTCTCTTCAATAAATCTGCTGCATTCTACTGCTGGAGATACCTTGATGACCATTACCTTGGGTGCTGCAACAAAGCTCCTTGATAATATGATGGTTAACTATGCTAAATGGCACACTGAGAGAGCTCCACATGGTAAGAAGTTAAATTCTGTTGAAGAAACCTCCTCTTTGAGTGATAAAATTGATGTTATCATGGCTATGCTTGTTAATGGACAAGCTCATATAGATCCAAATAATGTTCCCTTAGCCTCTTTGGTTGCTCAAGAAGAGCAAGTTGATGTGAACTTCATTAGAAACAATAATTTTAACAACAATGCCTATAGGAATAATTTTGGTAGTAACAATAATTATAGGCCTTATCCTCCCAATAATGGCAATACTTATGGAAATTCCTGCAACAATACTAGAAGTGCTCCCTCTGAACTTGAAGTCATGCTCAAATACTTTATTAGTAAACAAACTATTTTCAACAAAACTTTGGAGGAAAAGCTTTTGAATGTTGAGAAAAATATTTCCTCTTTGTCTAAAGAACAGTCCTCTTTGATTAATAAAATGGCTACTAAACCTGAAACCTTGGAAAGTACCTTTGCTGCCACTCATGCCGTACAAGTTACTATTGATGAAAATGTTAGACTATTAGCTAAACTACATGATAAATGGGAAAGAGAAGCTGAAATTTCTAGAAACAATTGTGTGTGTACTATTACCACCACCAATATGGATGCTACCAAGCCACAAGAAGTCCCCATTCCTCCTACAACAATGCCTAAACCCAATAAGTCTACTACCTGTGATGCTAAGTTTGATTTTGATCTTGATGGTTGCAATATCTCTGAAGTGATTATGTTCCTACAAAAGCTTGCTAGAAGTCCTAATTCTAGTTATATGAACGTGGCTTTCACCAAACACATTATAGATGCTCTCATTAAAATTAAGGAAGAAAAATTGAAACACAAAGCTTCTATTCCTAGGAAGTAGAAGATAGTTGGGAACCCATCATTAATATGCAAGTGAATGACTTTGATCTCAAAGCTTCATGTGACCTTGGTTCTAGTGTCTCTATTATGCCTAGAAAGATTTATGAAATGCTTGATTTGCCACCTTTGGAAGACTGCTATTTAGATGTCCCACTTAATGATAATGGTAAGAAGAAACTTATGGGGAGTGTTAATGATGTTCTCATTATGGTTAATAATGCTTATGTCCCTATTGATTTCTATGTTTTGGATGTTGAATACAATGCTTCTTGTCCTATTACTTTGGGAAGACCTTTTGTTAGAACTGTTGGTGCCATCATTGACATGAAAGAAGGCACCATTAAATATCTATTTCCATTCAAGAAAGGTATTGAACACTTCCCTATGATGAGAGGTAAGTTGCCTTTTGCTCCTCCTTTGAAAGCAACGTTTGATATTATTGCTTCTTCATTTGAAAATACTTGATTCTTGCTTCTTGTGCCTAACTTAAAGGCGTTAAAGAAAAGTACTTCTTGGGAGATAACCCAATAGTTTTATTGAGTCTTGGAAGTTATTGCTTCTATAATAAACTCTCCTTATCTTTTTTGTTTGATTTTTGTGCCAAGAATAACCTCTAGTGATAGGGAAGTTAGATTTGGGGAAGTGCTGTCCCAAAACAGATTTTTGTGCTCCACTGCAGAAATTCTTGTAAAATCTCTATAAGTCAGATTGAGCTGTACTTCTCTGAATAAATCCCCCAGGTTGTTAGATAACTTTCATTAGTTCAACACGTTTTGATTTGAGCAACATAAGGTCTTCGAACAAATCGGTTTCTACCCGCTGGTCTGTTTTGATAGATTTCTGCCATTTTTTGCATTTGCTTCTTATTGATTCCTTTTTGGGTTCTTTTTGGGAAATTGAGCTTTTTGAGGGAATTGATACTGTAGCTTGTGTCTTTATTGAAAGTTTTGCTATTTTTGAAACTAAACCCCAAGGTATATTATCTTTTGAATGCACTAATGTTGCTAATGAAGATTGTGTGAAGTTTTGTATGAAGGAAAATTTCCAGGTGTAAGGAAAGAATGATGTAATGAGATGAAGAATGTACAAAAGCTCAAGCTTGGGAATGCCACCCCGTGTAATCCTAAGAAATATTCAAGAGGTACAAGCGTCAAAGCTTGGGGATGCCCAAGGAATCCCCTTCATCAATAAAAATCTCAGGTCTTTCTAGACACTTCATTTTTATTGTTTCATGTACATTTGTGTTGTTCTTGGAGCGTCTTAGTTTTCGTTTTTGGTTTTTGTTTTCTTAGTTTGCTTGAATAAAGTAGTTGGACCCCCGTTTTCGCCGTGTTGTTTCAAATATGTTGATTGGTGTTGGAAAGGAGTAGGAGGTTCTTGCTTTAGTAGTACAAGAAGGAGCTTGCTTTGACTGTGACTTAGACTTCAGAATGACGTGCTAGATGTTGTTTTGACCTTATGATTAGTGATTATTGCTGTAGCATGACTTGTTCCAAACAATTAGGATTTCTTAATATGCCTTGAAAGAATCATGCGTTGTTTTAGCATACAAAAGCATAGTATTGCGGTATTCTCCTTTGATGCTTTTTTTGGGTTGACTTGGCACATGCTCACACCATGTTATGACTATAAACCAGTCACCTTAGCCTCTATGATCATTAGTTTTTGACTTGTGGTACCACTATTTTCTTTGATTAGTAATGTTTTGTCGCTCTGCATGATTATGGCCATTATTGCTCTCTTAGTTGGTCGCTCCCAGTGTTTTGCTAGCCTCCACTTGTATGAGTAAGCTCTACTCATGCATCCAACTCCCAAGAAACCAAGTTATTCCAAAGTTTCCACTATAAATTCCTATGCATGGTGTGTTACACCATTCCAAGTATATTCTTATTTTATCTATCTTCCAAATTAAACTTGTTATGTGAAAAAATAGTGATTAAATCTCTCACAAACATGATGGCACACTTTATTTTCTTGCCCCTAATAAACTTGAACCATTGTGTCATCTATGTTGTATATGCTTCCACTTATACATTGGAATTAGCAGAACCATGCTGTCATGCAGAATGCTTTCAACATTGCACCTGTACATTGTATCCAGTTGATATCATGCTCTTTTGTTTATAGATGTCGTCGGTGTGAAATAAAAGGGGAGCTTGTAAGTCCATGGAGTTATGTATGTGTGTTAGAGAAACGCCTGGGCTGCTAGCCTAAGCCATGCCTAATCATGATGGAAACTTGCAGCATCACCATAGTGAGCAATCTATGAAGCATTCTTCTTATAAAAAAAGAGATTAGAAAAAGAGATTGAGAAAAAAGAAAAAAAAGAGATGAGAAAAGAGGAAAGAGAGAAAAAACACCATTTTCCCATGGTAAATAAGAAGATTGCTAAGATGCTCATTGTCTACTTGCCTTATCATTTTGATACGGGATAGCTCCTATATCATGTGCAAGGGGTACCCCATTGGCGGTTCTCTATGATACACATGTACTTACTGTGACAAGAACTTACTGGTGACTAAAGTTGAGTAGCATGAGGAGCGGCCCTCGTACTCAAGGGACATGAGATTGCCAACTTATACTTTGTCAAGCATATACTCCATAGTTTGTTCACTTTAACCTTAATCACTTCAAGATGCTTATGATAGGGGCAATGAGAGCTGAAAGCTAACAAGTACCATAATTTTTGGAAGCTCTTTATGAGACTTGAAATCCCTACTTCCCTTTATGAAGGGCCTTTCTTCCACTATTATATTGAGTCTCCACCTTCTATCCTTAGGCACCAATTAAGAGAGCATAGTTTCCATTCTTAGTTCTATGTGCATTGTCCCAAAACTTATTGATTGATTCATATTGTTGATATTGCTTATTCTTGAACTATTTGTATCTAGTCACTCTTATGAACTTTGAAGGTGTCCTATGCATTTATTTATACTCCATGAGGGACAAGCTGAATGCCACTATGCTATGTTTTCTATATGTGCAACAAACAAACGTCTTCGAATGCATTGTTATTCATGAGCTTTGTTTGTATCCTTTCATGTTGCAGCTTAGTTGCTTTGTCTTGTTGGTAGAACTTCTTCTTTCATGCTCATGTTTAGAGTACTTTGATCCCAGCTTTCAATGCTTGCAAATGGCTTGATCTTGATATTGATGGTGCATGTCACCTCAAAAAATTTCTTTTTATCACTTACCTACTCGAGGACGAGCAGGAGTTAAGCTTGGGGATGCTTGATATGTCGTAAACGTATCTATAAGTTTTGATGTTCCATGCTTGTTTAGTATCTACTTTGCTTTTCTTTGTCTACAATTTGAGGTATTTTTATATGTTTTATGGGACTAACCTATTAACAATATTCCACAGTG
Source organism: Avena insularis (assembly GCA_023614405.1). Classification (NCBI taxonomy): domain Eukaryota; kingdom Viridiplantae; phylum Streptophyta; class Magnoliopsida; order Poales; family Poaceae; genus Avena; species Avena insularis. Next base: position 144,731,298 of record CM042697.1, read on the forward strand.
CCAGTTGCCTGTTTTCTGTTGTTTTTGGTTCCAAAAAAGTTAGAAAATGAATATTCTCCAAATTGGATGGGACAAAAGCCAAAGTCAATATTTCACCGAGAAGAACACGGATCCAGAAGACAAGACGGAGGAGGGCCTCAAGGGGGCCACACCCCTGGCCCGCGCCTAGGGGGGGTGCAGCCTCCTCGAGCAGCCCCTCGGCCTCCCCCTTCGCCTATAAGAAGCCCCCGATACCTAAACCCTAAGTACCCGATCAATCTTCCACGAAATAGTCTGTAGCCGCTGCTACCATCGTCCCTAGATCAGGGGGATCTGAAGCTCTTCCTGGCACCCTGCCGGATGGGAGAGATCATCCCAGAGGCCTTCTTCATCACCATGCCAGCCTCCGATTTGATGCGTGAGTAGTTCCACCTTGGACTATGGGTCCATATAGTAGCTAGATGGTTGTTTCTCCTCCTTTGTGCTACCATGTTCAGATCTTGTGAGCTCCATTCATGATCAATATCATCTATTTGTAATCATGCATGTTGTGTTTGCGGGGATTCGATGGATATTGAGATTACTATGTCAGATTGATTAATGATTCTATCTTATTGATTCTATCATGTCTGTGTTGTTTGAGATCTTGCATGCTCTCCGTTTCTAGTAGCTATCTTGGCCAAGAAGATGCTAGTGACTCCAAGAGGGAGTATTTATGCTCGATAGTGGGTTCATGCCTCTATTGAATCTGGGAAGTGACATAAATCTCTAAGGTTGTAGATGTGCTATTGCTACTAGGGAGAAACCAACAGTCTCTTGTTCATGGAACAATTGTATTATTTACTTTACACACTTTGCTTAATGTAGTTATCCGTTGCTTGCAACTTAATACTGGAGGGGGTTCGGATGATAACTTGAAGGTGGATTACTAGTCATAGATGCAGTTGGATGGCGGTCTATGTATATTGTTGTAATGCCCAATCAAATCTCATAGGATCATGAATGTCTATTATTGCATTGTTATGCCTTGCCCTGTCCTGTCAATATCCCCGCTGTAATTTGTTTACCCAGCATGTTATGTTGTTTATCTTAAGGAGAACACCTCTAGTGAACTATGGACCCTGGTCTAATCTTTACCATTGATACATCTTCCACTTCTATTGTTTACTTTCTGCAAGCCACCATTGCCTTCCACACCATACATTTAATTCTTTGTTTTCAGCAAATCGGTGAGACTGACAACCTCATTGTTCGTTGGGGCAAAGTCTTGAGTTTGTGTTGTGCAGGTTTCCAAGTTGCTAGCAACACCTTTGAGTCGTTTACTTCCTCCTACTGGTTCGATAACCTTGGTTTCTTTCTGAGGGAAGACTTGCTGCTGTGCTCATCATACCTTCCTCTTGGGGTTTCCCAATGAAGCTCTATAGTGATCTGAGCCGCCATCAACTCTCTACATCTCCATTACCAGTAACGCTAAAGGAGAGAGAGAGAACATGCTACTCTACATCGCTACCACATACCAAGTGGTCAACACTACCCTCGTGGTCGAACGACCCAAAGACGGCAAAACCCACGGGGTACAGTGCCTAGTCTACTACCGTAGCGAGGTACTGACGCCTACAAAGCAAAGGTATCCACATTACCAAAAGATCGCCTACGGTGTATTCATGACTGCGCACCGATTGAGCCACTATTTCCAGGATCATCAGATCATGGTCATCGATGACGCACCACTATCAAACATCCTCAATAACCCCAAAGCTACAGGGAGGGTAGCCCTATGGGGCATCGAGTTGTCCCCGCGGGACATCATCTATGAGCGTCGCACCGCTATCAAGTCTCAGGTTCTCCCAGACTTTTTCGTCCACTGGATGGAGATCCAGCTACCGGACACTCCGGACATGTCCCAGCTCTAGACCATGCACTTCGACGGCTCCAGGTGTGAGGCTGGAGCAGGAGCCGGAGTAATCTTTACATCCCCTCAATGGGACACGATGAGATATGTGCTGCGGATGAAGTTCCGCGCATCCAACAATGAGGCTGAGTACGAGGAGCTCATGCACGACATGCGGATGTCCAAAGTATGCGGCGCCACGTGCCTCGTCATCTATGGAGACTCCAAACTCGTCGTTCAGCAGATGATGAACGAGTGCGATGCCCACAATAGCAACATGATCGCATACCGTGCGCTCTACAACTCACTCGAAGGAGACTTTGACGGCTGCGAACTCCGGCACGTCGGTAGAGAAAGCAATGAGGAGGCAGACAAGCTCGCCAACATCGGCTCCACCTATGCCCCAGTGCCACCAGGTGTATTCCTCAAACAAATATGCGTGCCCTCCATAAAGCGAAAAATTCCGAAGGACAAAACCGACACTGCGGGACACTCGGGGGCTGTGCCACCCGAGAAAGCCGAAGCACCCAAAGAGCAGGACATAGAGGTCGAGCTGGTGAGTCTCATGTAGGTCCTGGTGGTCGAGCAGGCGTGGACTCAGCCATACCTCAAGTACCTGGTGAGAAAACAGCTGCCCGAGGAACCGACGGACGCTCGACACATCGCTCGCCGATCAAAATCATTCACCATCATCAACGGCGAGCTGTACAAGCGCGACATCATAGGAGTGCTCCAACGGTGCGTCACCAATAGTGACGGTAAGAGCATCCTCCTCGACATCCACGAAGGCTTCCGCAGCCACCACGCAGGCAGCCGCGCCCTTGTTTCCAAGGCTCTATGAGGTGGCTTCTACTAGCAAACCGTGATGCACGACGCCAAGGACATCGTCGAGAAGTGCAATTCCTATCAGAGGTTTGCAGACAAGCCTCACACGCCAGGCTTAGAGCTACGGCCCATACCATTGGCCTGACCCTTCACCCAGTGGTTACTCGACATGGTTGGCAAACTGCCGAAGTCCTCACCCGGAGGACACGTTTTCCTCCTGGTGGCAGTCGACAAGTTCACGAAGTGGATTGAGGCAATGCCCGTGACTAACCAAACCGGCGCTACTGCCTTTAAATTCTTTCAATCCATCGTATATAGGTTCGGAGTGCCCCATAGCATCATAACTAACAATGGCACGAACTTCACCTCGAAGGAGTTCCGAGACTTCTGCGAAGGGTCGGCATCAACCTCACATACGCCTCCATGGCGCATCCGCAGACCAACGGGCAGGTCGAAAAGGCCAACAGCCTCGTCTCCAATGGAATCAAGAAGCGGATAATACATCGACTCGAACGGCTGGCGGGAGCATGGGCGGATGAGCTACCCTTCGTCCTCTGGATCCTACGCACAACTCCAAACAACGCCACGAGCTACACACCATTCTTTAGGATGCACAGAGCCGAAGCAATGCTACCCGCCGATGTACGCTATAAGGCCCTGCGAGCCATTGCCTACAACTAAGCCGAGTCAACGGCCGCACTCGAAGACACCATTGACACGTTGGACGAAGCTCGCGACATCGCCGCAGCCCGTTTGACGGTGTACGAGCAAAGCCTCCGCAACTACCACAATAGGAGGCTACGCCCAAGGTCCTTCGTCGAAGGAGACCCCGTCCTGTGACTCAAGTATAAATGGCACCTGAAGCTAGAGTCACCCTAGGAAGGACCCTACATGGTCACCAAAGTAATCCCAGGTGGAGCCTACCGTCTAAAGGACGCGAGTCCGAAGTAGCATACTAAAACCCTTGGAACGTCGCACAATTGCGACGCTTCTACCTCTAGTTGTATTTTACTTTCAATAAGGGAACTCAGCCAAGCTACTCAGCCGAAAACCGTACCCCATATCGTGCGATGAATAAAAGCAAAGTTCCTTCGCCCAAATATATTCTCTCTTGTGTACATTTACATCCATAAATATGCTCGGGGGTTGCGCCTCACCTCTTGACTTCATCGACTATCACAAATAACGCATCACCCTGAGTAGCTGACCACGTCAGGCTAACAAAAAGGACATGCACATATTCTACGCCAACAAAGCACTATGTGCAAACACATACTTACAAACTTTACAAGGGCACAAAATCCCACTCGGTACTATATAAATTTTACATCACTATGTTCAAAAATTGCAGGACTCAACTCCGCTAGAGCAGGACGTTTGTCCACTCATCGAAGAGGTCGACGATACCCTGAGCATGACGAGCAACCACAACATAGTGCAGACACATGTCCCACGCCATACCAGCTGGAGGAGCCGGCGGCCCCGATGCTATCTCCGTCAAGTTAACATCACGGCGATGCAGCTGAACAAGCGCCAATGCCGCCTTCGCACCCGCCACAATTTGTTGACATACAAGTTCTTTCACAGCGTCCATGCTTTGAAACTTGCCCAGCAGCCCTAAAAAGCTGGATGGAGCCACATCCAGGGGGACATTACAGCCCAAACGGATGCGAGTGAAGACCTCGCAAGCTTTAGAACCCTAAGCACTTGGTGGACGCGATCCTGCACCATTGCAAAAACAGTCGTCTGATCACGGTCCATCCAAAAGAAGCCTCCGGCCTCTAGCTCCTATTGGGTGAGACAGTTAAGCCGAATAGCAACGCGTTCCTTCTCTTCGTGCGGAAGAAGATTTACAACTGCAAACAAGAGCAACAACTTAGAAACTACAATGGTTGGGCTCAGCCGAAAAACAGAACATGGACACCCATGACACCTTACATTGAAGCTGCTCCACGACCTGTTGAAATTATTTATGGAGAAACTCCTCTCTCGCAATGGCCTGCTATATCTTAGATTTCCAAACATCTACATATCCACGGATGACTAGAACATCTTTCTCTAGGCTTCGGATGTGATCATGTAGCAAAGGCAACTGCGATGCCTCGCTGGATGTCGGGCAGGCAACAACCAAGGTAGGTGATATGGTCATAGGATCAGCATTTGAAGGGACCTAAGAGGCGCACAAACGACATAGTGTAAAGATGGAGGCAATTGACAGTACTAAAAGGAAATGCATATATTTACATCAAAATGACCACTATGTGGTAGAGTCAGATTCATCCAGTTCGGAGCATTACAGGAACTCTAGATAAGCAAACTCAAAAAACTACAAAGGCAACTACGGCACAAGAGCCCTAAGAAGCAGCCGCATCCAGAGCAACTTCGGACTCCGAGGCCTTCGCCTTGGCCGCCCGCTACTGCTCCAGCGCGTATGTGGATAGAAGATCAATGAGCTTTGGACCAAAGTGCTTGTAGCGGGAGGCGAAAGGAGCAAAGGCTACCTCAGTGCCATCCGCCACCACCGGCATGCTGGAGGTGACCTGGCTCAGGTTCAACGGTGCACCAGCGTCCATAGCCATCACCAAGCCCAGGGTTACACCCACACCCTTCTGGGTCTTCTTGTAGTCTGCAGGGGCATCACCCGCCAAGGCCTTCGCCAAGGAGTCGACTTCGTCAAGGGCGACGCCCTTTGGGAAGATTTCTCGGTAGAAGCAGGCGAGGACCTCCTTGGACTTAACCAGCTTCTCGACGGTAGCGCTACAACGGTCTTCGACCGCCACAATAGCATCCGCCATGGGCTCCCCATGTTCCAAAACACTGATGTCTACGCACAGTGTTGGGCCTCCAAGTGCAGAGGTTTGTAGAACAGCATCAAGTTTCCCTTAAGTGGATCACCCAAGGTTTATCAAACTCAGGGAGGAAGAGGTCAAAGGTATCCCTCTCAAGCAACCCTGCAATCAAGATACAAGAAGTCTCTTGTGTCCCCAACACACCCAATACACTTGTTAGGTGTATAGGTGCACTAGTTCGGCAAAGAGATAGTGAAATACAAGTAATATGGATGATTATAAGTGCTAATTGGAATCTGAAATAAAAAAGGCAGCAAGCAAACATGTAGCAGGACTGATTGTAAACGGTGTTTCAATGCTTAGAAACAAGGCCTAGGGATCATACTTTCACTAGTGGACACTCTCAATAATGATAACACATAAATATATTCTCTTCACTATGCTACCCTGAACTACTCTCCGGTTGGATAACGAACACTAATTCACGGCGTAGGGCTATAAGAGAACTCCTTAAAGTCTGCATTCCTTATCTAGGTAACCCCTAACTATCACCTTGAGCGCTAGATGGTTCCAAAAAAACCACAATTTTATAGAGACATCCAACTCAAATCATAACTCATGATAAGTATTTCTGTAACCTTTAGCCTAAGAGACAAACACGGTGTGCACACTGTCATCCTTCACACACGTGGGACAAGGTGTCTCCAGAGATTATATTAATAAAAGCACTTGAGTAGCATAATATCTGGACGTAGCGAAGAAGAGGTTCAGTGGGATGAAGTCTCACGACTGTCACGTGCTGATGAAACAGATACTCCCCATTGCGATCCGAGGGATAATGGACGAGCACGTCCGTGAGACGTTGTTTGGCCTCTGCAACTTTTTTGACGTCATCTCTAGGAAGTCTATCAGCGTGAAGCAGCTCGGCAAGCTACAAGAAGAGATCGTCGAGATACTATGCGAGATCGAGAGTTACTTCCCTCCCGCGTTCTTTGACATCATGGTGCATCTGCTTGTCCATGTCGTGGATGACATCATCCATCTCGGGTTGGCGTTCCTGCACAACATGATGCCGTTCGAAAGGCTGAACGGTGTCATCAAAGGATTCGTTCGCAATAGGTCCCATCCAGATGGAAGCATAGCCAAGGGCTTTCTAACCTACGAGTGCATATCCTTCTGCCAGAACTACCTAAGCACCGAGAACCAGGATTTCGGTCTTCCCACCAGGAAGCACCTAGGGAGGCTCATTGGATTTGGTCACCGCGAGGACTACCACGCACTCCACGTCGGCATCGAACTCGAACGCGCTAACTTTGACAGGGCAAACCGAGTCGCGCTACGACACATAAAGTTGGTCGGCCCCTGGGTGGATGAGCACAAAACCTTAATCGAGCAGAAGCTCGCTAATAACCTGGGCAAGCCAAGGAAGAAGGGAGATGTAACCAGAGAGCACAACGCCAGCTTCACGATGTGGTTCAAGAAAAGGCTACTGGAAAGTCCCATGCCGACACCTTATACTGAAGATCATAAATTCATATTCTCACTCTCACAGGGCCCCGGGCGCAACGTTAGGACCTATCAGACATACGACATCAACGACTACATATTCTACACCGAGGAGAAGGACAAGAATAGCGAATACCAAAACTCAGGAGTAACTATGCTATCATACGCCAATGACGAGACTGATGTCAAGGAAAGATTCTATGGAAGGATCGATGAGATATGGGAACTCGACTACTGCAGAGTGACGGTGCCGATGTTTCGTGTCAGATGGTCCAAGAGTGTCGAAAAAGATGGCCAGTTTTTCACCACCATGGTTATACCCGATGCCAAATCGAAGAACGCCTCCATGAAAAATGAGTCGTGGGTGCTCGCTAGCCAAGTTGATTAGTGCTTCTTCATTACCGACCCGGCAAAACCAAGCCGTGTTGTCGTGAGGAGGGCAAGAGGAGAATCATCGGAATCGAAGGACCCGCCAACAAGCAAGACATCGACAAGACGATCGATCCCAAGATCGAAGAGGAATTCGACAAGTACTTCGACAAGCCTACTACTTATGCTAAAGTAAGAAGGAAGACCACCCTACCGGCTAAAGGTTGCCCGTAGACGAGAAGAAATCTCAAGGTGGCCGGCCTAAAGTATTCTACCGCGAAGAAGAAGGGCAGGAAAGTTGTTGGGAAGAGACAGTAGCGCTACCTCGGAGCTGACTTAGCAGTTTTTGACACCTTTTTTGTACTAATTAATGCACATGTGTGATCGCGAATATATTGATGTGGGTGTGTGTGACAAGCATATAATATAATATATTAATTCTTGTTTTTAATAGGAAAATATTTTAGTTCTTGCCCTTAATATATTATTACCATCCTTAAAATATTTTGAAAATAAATAAATATATTAATTCTTGTTTTTAATAGGAAAATATATTAGTTCTTGCCTTTAATATATTTTTACCATCCTTAAACTATATTTTAAAAAATAAAAAAATGTGGCCGCCAGGAATCGAACCTGGGGCATCATAGTGGAGGAGCAAGCGCTGAACCAATTCGGTAAGCTACGTTTGGTGTTAAACACATGTGCAACAAACGTTTTGTACCATCACTAAAATTTTTGTGGCGCATATCTGAACAGATGCGCCACAGAATTCTAGGACTTTGCCGTTTTGAGATGCTGCACCGCGCTTCTCCCTCTTTCTTCCCCAAATCGACCAAATCGACGAACCCTAGCTAGCTACTTTCTTCGCTAGATCTCGCCGCCTCGCCACGCTTGCCCCGCCGTGCCGCCGCGCCGCGCTTGCCCCATTGTGCCGCCGTGCCGCACCCGCCTTCCACCATCGCCACCACCACCCCGCAGGTGACCCCCGACCCTCCCATCCTTCTTCCCTGCCCCCTTCTTTCACCGTCCATGCTGACCTCGCCGTGGCCTCGCAGAGCACCAGGAGGAGGAGGCTCCGCCGGCGTCCAAGACCACCACTGTCGTGGTATTGCCGACGAGTACGCCATGGAGGGGGTCCTCATAGTGCGTGTTTAGAGACTTGGGGGAAGGCGGTCGGTTGACGGATACGAGGTAACACAGCTTACCCAGGTTCAGAACCCACAACGGTGGCGGAATCCTACTCCTGCTATAAATCACTATAATGGCAATACGCCGAGTTACAGAGATAGGTTCGCTGTGTGAGGTTGTCTCAGATTGTCTGAAGTTGTGCCCTAAAGGCTCCCATAGGCCCGACTTATATAGTCGCCAGGTCCTAGGGTTACAGGGAAAGTCCTAGGCAGACAGGTTACGGAGTCCTACACCGTCTATTACTAGTCTTGTGTGTCCTCTACTCCAAGGCTCCGGGTACGCTGGTGACTCCACTGTAGCCTTCCTTTATCCGGCATGGGCCTCCCTTCTAGATCCATCTAACTAGGCCGCCCAGCAGGCCATGGGACATGCTACCAACTGTGGGCCACCTGGGTTATCCGGATAGGAGACATGCTATGAGGATACCCATATAGCATATCCCCAATAGTAGCCCCCGGAGAACTCCGAGATCTTGCGCCGTCTTGCCTCTTTAAGAGGAATGCTCTGTCTAGATGGATGTCGGCAAATCGTCAAGCAACATTTTGTAGTCCTCCCAAAGAACCCTGCAAGGTTTTCTCCGTCTTCAATTAGTAAGCCGGAGAATTGCTGAATCTTCCATCGTACTCTTCCGTAGCCGGACTAGATCCGTCCATGCTGGAATCTTCTGATGTGATGGCTCATCTGCCTATGACAGCTAGGATGACGCAGACATAGGTCAGCGACACCTCGTAACTCACACATGCAGAGAACGTAATCATGTCCACTTTTCCCGTGCGGGCGATACGAACCGTTGGCAGCGACAGTTGGGACGTGGCGAAATTTCCGTGCGCGTTCGCGCACACGTCGTGTACGCGGCAACCGTCCGATCAGGATGCACGAATCTTGATGCTGAAGATCATAAATAGTAACTGCGGTGGAATTTTTACTTTTCACCTCATTCTCTCCTCACATCATCTTCTTCCTCCAGCGAGTGCCCTCTCGAGCTCTCCACGCAACTTGCGAAAAACCCTAACTCCAATCTCGCAAGTCACCTCCAAACACTCGTAATGGCTAGCAGTAGTTCTACTCCCTCGATGGCGGCGTCGTGTGAAGCTGCGGCGAAGCCGGCGAGCTCTGTCGTCGTGCCCCAGAGGTCCTGGTCATCCCTGTCTCTGCGGTGGTCGAGACCACCGGCGACGACCACAATCCAGTGGCGCTGGAGCTGCTGGAGGAGGACAACGACTCCCACAAAGGCGATTGGCGTGGTTCGGACATCACGGACCGTGACATCAAGGAGCTGATCATTGAGGGCTACCTCCCTGCGACGGAGGGGCTCGCCTGGCGGGCGGCGCCGCCCGGCGAGGTCAGACCTTCTCTCCAAGCCGGAGAAAAGGTGTACCTCAAAGCACAATTGGTACGCGGTGTCTCCCTGCTCATCTCTAACTTCTTCCTTGCCGTCTTGAACCACTATCGAGTACAGCCCCAAAACCTTTCTCCCAACACCATCCTAGCGCTTAGCAATTACGCGGCTCTTTGCGAGGGTTACCTAGAGATTAGTCCTAGGCTATATCTCTTTGTGTATTTCTTCACCGTCCAGCGCGAAGCCGGGGCCAGCAAGGATGAACTTAGAAATTGTGGCACCATTAGCTTCAAGATCCGTCCTGGCCGGCGGTTCCCCTACATCGTCGGCCACGAGTCCTGCAAGAACTGGCAGCGTACTTACTTCTATGGCCCAGATATCCCTCTGGCCGGCCGAGAAGTAACGTACCCGAACTTCGTCGATGGAGCCACCGCCGAAACTTCGACATGGAGATCCCAGGCCTCCCTTCCCTCCGACATCGACGCTTCCCGCGCCATAAGGCGGATAGATTGGTTCGTAGAGAAGGGTTTGACCGGCTTGTACCTAGCCATGTGTTGGTTCATTAGGCGAATCCAGCATCTGCAGCACCGCTCGAAGCTGATGAACGAGTATACCAGCGATAGAAGGGATAGCCTCCGCATCTCCGTGGACAATTTCGACTCCGTCAAGCTCTGTCTCAAGGACATCGTGAAGGTGAAGGACAAGAAGCGTGGCTTCACCATCACCTACAACATGTTCGTAGAGAGAAAGTGCCCAAAGGTAACTGTTTATTTTCCGTGTATGACATATACTCCAGTTCTTCCGTCTAGAAATTTCCATCTCATCTAACACGGTGGTTCTTCACCTTACAACTTAGAGACATAGATGAGGATAGCATGGCTCCTCAAATCTATGATCCAAAGATGAAGGAAGTCACCGTCGTGTCCAACGATGATGCTCTGTTGGCGCGAAAGCGGAAGAGATCCACCTCTAACGCTGCTGACGGAGGCAAGAAGAAGAAGATGGAGGGTGGAGCCTCCAAAAAGACTACCGCCGCCCTGGACACGGAGAAGAGAAAGATTACCGGGATCCCCTTTGCCAAAGAACCCCCTCTTGTGTAAGCTTCTTTCTTTTCGACATTGTCTATTTTTCTGTCTTATTCCCATACTTATGCATTTTGCACGTTTCAGGAAGAAAGCCACGACCAGCTTGAAGAAGACCACCAAAACATCGGGGGCGTCTAGAACCATCAAGGACATGCTGCATCGCGATGCATCTCCCGCCATCGCCCCTGTCACTCCTACCGTCAAGCCTTCCTCCGCTCCGACAAGCTCACAAGCTAAGGAAGCATCTGGCCCTTCCACCATGGAAGTGGACTCAGGTGCCTCTACCGAGCTCGCTGTTGTCGGCGAGCAAGCGACGCAGGAGAGTGCCGCACACCAAATGGCTGAAGCTCTGGCTAAGGATGCCATTGGTAGCGGTAAGGCGGTGGTGGAAGCTGGTACTTCTGCAGTAGGCGGCGCCCCCGCACCCAAGAAAACTATAGAATATCCAAAGATAGTCTATCCGGTAGTTACACCGGGTAGCACTGCTCTGGTTCCTGGTGCGGCGCCGACATCTCCAACGTGTAGTCTAGAGGAGATTCTTCGGCAAGCAGAGATCTTGGAAGGAAATAGTGCATCCTTCGGCAAGCTGCTGGCTGAGAGTGCTACCAACCTCAAGATCATTGCACATGTAAGTTTTATTTGCCTTTTGTATTTCATATGAGTATCCCACTGTAGCCCTCGAGGATTTAGATGGAAAACCATAGGTCTTTGCGTCTGAATGCTCTAAGAGTGATTAAAGTAGAAAACTTCTCACTGTAGCCCCGAAGCATGTAGTTTGAATGAATTATTCCGACTAGATGCTTTAAGAGTAGCATACGCAGTGGTTATAAATTTCAATACTGTAGCCCCCAAGCCTCTAGTTGTAACTGAATTAGTTCCGACTAGATGCTTAAAGAGAATATAAGCATATATTTGAGTTAAAAACTTTATACTATAGCCCCCAAGCTTCTAATTGAAAACTGAATTAGTTCTGACTAGATGCTTAAAGAAAGAATAAGCATATTGCTAAGTTAAAAAACTCTCGCTGTAGCCCCCGAGCGTCTAGGTGGAAATTTTCTGGCTAGATGCTCCAAGTAGGCCAAACAACGTGTAATTTTTCTTTTTTTCCATAGAATGAGAATGCTCGGAGGGGCATGGCCAACGACAAGTACCAGAAGATGCGCGCGGACTTGGAAGCCGAAAAGGGTAAAACTGCCTTACTTGAAGGAACAGATCATCAAGAGCAAGCGTCTGTTTCTCCTTTCTTTTTCGTATTCCGACTTAAACTTGTGTATTCTCCGAGTACTCACTGTGTACTTTGCTTTCTCCGACTTGTAGAAACCATTGCCAAGGCTAAGGACATTGTCGAGCAATCCAAGCACATTCAAGAGCTGGATAGCGAGAACAAGATCCTTGAGCAGGAGAGGAAGGCCATGATGAAGATGCATGAAGAATCAATGAAAGCCCTGCAGGACTCCGCCACCGAGGAGATGAACCGCTTGAAGGAGGAGATCTCGATCTTAAGAGATCAGAAGAAAGATGCCGATGAGCAGAATCAACGCCATCATGAAGCGTACAAGATCCTCCAACAAGAATGGGACTCCTTGGAGGATACCCTCTGGAAAGCTAAGGCTAGCATCTTTAGTAAGTGATTCTCCGTCTTGGATTTCTGTAGTCTAGATACTCTGAATTTTTGAACTCATGTGCTCCTTGTCGGAATTTGTAGCTCCTATGGGTTTAACCCGGTCGCCTCCTCCGGCAAAGGAATGCATGGTTCTTGCCGGAACTTCATCAACACAGCCATCGATCAAGACAAAGAGATTGCCAAGCCCCTCCAGATCAACATCAAGGCATCAGACTCTGTGGCGAAGTTCTCGGAGATCCTGCGCCAAGCCCCCGAGCGTATCACAAGCTGGAAAGCTTCATGTGCACGGGCCGGTGCAAGGATGGCGCTGTCCATGGTTAAGGCACATTACGAGGATGCCGACATCGACACGGTAACCTCTGGCATTCCCGACGTAGATGACGATGGCAAGGAGATAAACCATGAGTCCATCTTGTCGTCACTCACGGGTTATCACACCAGAGTTGCCGAGTTAGTCGACGTCAACGTCTTCGTGCCGATGAATACCATTGATCGCGGCAACCAAAGCTCCTCCGAGTCTCTTCACACTGCCAACTTCGAGGGTGATTCTCCTGCTGCTGATGACGCTGCTTCCAAGTCGCCTGCGCCAAAGGAATGAAAAACAACTTGTAATATTTGTTTCCTCTTTGATGCGTATGCGGAAAAAACTATGTATTAACTTAAGGCGGAAAACAATGATGTATGCCCTGCTACTTAAGAACTAGTTTCCAGCATGTATATATTTTTAAGCAAGTGTTGGCTTATCCATTACTTTGGTTCTTATGCTTGACTTTTCGTGAGTCGGAAGACTCGTTGTCGGCGACGAAATGGAGAAAGTGTCCTCCGGGAACGCAATCTACTACATTAGTTGGTGTAGCCATGCGCTCAGGTGATGATGCCCAATGGCACCGTCAATAACCTAAGCACAAAATCGCCGACAATAAGTACCGAAATTTACTACTCTAGAATCCACATAAAAATGACAAAGAACCTGTAGACCAGAAAACTTAAGCTAATGCCCGTAGGCGGAATTTTCACAAGTGCAATCGCAAAACTTGTGCATAAAGGTTTTATATGATCCAAAAATGAATACTAAAGGAGGCAAAAGACTCAGAAATATGAGTGAACCAGAGAGCTTTATTTCATTGATCATATAAAAGATACACAATTAGATAAAAATGCTAAGTGTAAAAAGGACGTAGCTGTGCTATGTTCCATGGCCGATCAAGCTCCAGGTAGTCATCATCCGGGTCACGTCGCTTACGCTTATGATCCTCGTTGGGTCTATCCTTCAGTTCACGATTGTCAACAAGGTAATAAGACCCATTGAGTATAGCCTTGCTTATGATGAACGGTCCTTCCCATGGAGGGGATAATTTGTGTGACTTCTTCTGCCTAAGTCGGAGCACCAAATCCCCCTCTTTAAACGAGCGATGCCGAACGCGGCGACTATGATAGCTGCGTAGCTTCTACTGGTAGATGTCAGATCTTTGGCATGCCAAAACACGCTCCTCCTCGAGAAGGTCCACATCTAGGCGTCTGGATTCTTCAGCGTCATCTTCATCATAGGCGGTGACTCTTGGTGCATCGTGAAGTATGTCGGAAGGTAGGATGACTTCTGCTCCATATAGCATGAAATAAGGGGTGTAGCCGGTGGATCTATTGGGTGTAGTTCATAAACTTCACAACACAGATGGCAATTCTTCCGCCTAGGCTCCAGCTGCTCTATGTAGTGGTGCCTCAAGACGTGGCTTGATTCCCTGTAGAATTAATCCATTGGCTCGCTCAACCTGACCATTGGATTGTGGATGTGCCACAGATGCAAGGTCAAGTCGAATGCCCTTCTCCAAACAATAAGCATCCATTTCTCCGAGTGACAAGTTGCTGTCGTTGTCGGTGATAATGCTATGTGGGATACCAAATCTCACCACTAGATCCCGGACAAATCTGAGGGCAGTTGCCCCATCAAGCTTTCTAATGAGTTTAGCTTCTATCCATTTAGTGAATTTATCAACTTCTACTAATAGATGCGTAAACCCACATGGTGCCGTCTGTAACGGTCCCACCATGTATAGCCCCCAGACTGCGAACGGCCAAGTTATTGGTATTGTTCGCAATTCTTCAGCAGGAACATGTGGTTGTCAGGCATAATACTGGCATCCCATGCTTGTTGGTGTCCGAATTCGCGGTCAGCCAGTAGAATCCTTGCCGGAAGGCTTTCGTGACCAACAATCGAGGAGCGGCGTGATGCCTGCAATCTCCGAGATGGATTTCGCGTAGAATTTCAATACCTTCTAGCTGGGAAACACACTTAAGGTATACACCAGTAGTGCTCCTTTTGTAGAGTTGTCCATTGATTATGGTATGACCCTTTGCTCGTCGTACTGGATTATGCGGAGGGGGCATGACCTTTGCGCGATCAATGTCGTCAGTAACAGGTGGGACCTTCCCCTTGTCCAGCGCTGTAGGCGGAACTCGTCCGGGTTGATCTTCATCCATCGCCGTCCCAATGATGATGAACACCTCTCGAGACGTGACGACATTGTTGGCTTGCTCATTGCGCGTGTACTCCTCCTCCATCTCCTGCATGGCGGAGTCTAGTTCCTCTGGACTGAAATCTATCTCCTTTGAGTCTGCACTGAAGTCGGCCTAGAGCGCGTCAATCACAGAGTCGGAGGGTGCCAGGACTTCCTCGATGAAGGGGGGGGGGTGGAGGTGCAAAAGGGGCGACGATGACTGGAGGTGGTGGCGCAGCTGCGGCGATGGTGGCTAGAGGTGGTGGAGGCGGCAGCGCTCCGCCAATGAGCGCGAGATCCGCCTGAGCTGCCCCTTCGGCCTCCGCGTAGCTGTTGACGGTGTTCACCATGCTTTCGAAGGTGAGATGTCGTGAAGCCTGCTGCCGCCTTAGAGAATGCCGGAGGAGGGTTCGCTGGTCCAATCCTTCCACAAAGTGATACATAGCATCATCATTGGGGTAGTGGGCCAATCGGCTCGTATACGGAGCCACCAGGCCAGGTAATCGCGGGGGTTTTCGCCCTCTCTCTGAATGCAAGGCGCCAGATCGAAGATGGTAACCACACCGACAAACTTGGATCTCTGCTGTCCAGACGCACGGGCGAAGTCGGCGGACATGCAGTGATCTTCCACCGTTATATCCTGCACAGGGGCAGTTTGGGTGGGCCTTGAATTTTTCCGATATTTTTCGACAAACTCCGAAGAGAGATCCAACATCGATCCTTCCGCGAACGTATCCTGCCCGTAGGCGGTCCATGCGGGCCTTGATGCTCCTCCGACTCCCAGGGAACTAGTGCCCGAGTCAGTTTCGCCGATGAAAGGGTGGATGTCTCTGATAGGAACGATCGAACACCGCGTATGGTTCGTCTTCGCCGGGATCCAGAACTCGTCGGGAGGGACGATTGGAATGTTGCCGGAGAAGAGAACGCGACTGATGTGTCGTGGGAATGGTCACGGCAGATGCTGCAATCGGCAGCGAGTAGTAGAACGAGGGGCAAGGGCGGCCAGCCATCTGCGGTGCGAGATGAGGGCGGAGACACAGGGTTTTACCCAGGTTCGGCCCCCGGAGGGTAAAGACCTACTCCTGCTAGATTGTATTATGGATGTGGTACAATGGGCGAGCTCGGCGGCTAGGCGGCGAGTCGCTTGGGGGTATGATGGAACGTATCTTTACACGCCCCGCAGGGAGGTTTATATAGGCTCACCTCCCCTAGGGTTTACATATCTCAACCGATTCAGTTAAAGCTTGATTTTCGTTTAACCTAATCCGGGGCCTATCTACTACTTTGGGCCTTCAGCTTCCAGTCGCTTGGTTCCTCGCTGGGCTTCAATCCAGTCACCGTCTTGCAGGCCCACTCGCCAAGTCTTGGGCCAGTCGGAAACGTCCTGCTAGGTATACCCTGGTAGGCATATCCCCATCAGTAGTCCCCGAGGCCGTCGTCGATTTGGCGTAGGTGGATGCTGGCAGTCGGAGCATACGGCTGCTGAGTAGACATCCAGTCGAATCAATGGCGGGCTCCTGTATAAAGGAAAAACTAATCACACTACTCGCAGCTTTGGCGAGTCGAGTCGTGGCTCTTGTCATAGTGGTTGGGTCGGCGAGCCGAGTGGCTGAAGTTGGACCGTTAAACATGGTAAAACTAGCCGTTGGAGTTAATCCAACGGTAACTTTTGGCGTAATCATCGCGCGGTAACGGTTCCCTGATTTGGCGGGTAGCAACCGCTATATAAGAGGAATGGCTAGCGATCAGAGGACCACCGTCTCACCATTTCATCAAACTGCGCGCACCTTTCGCCTCCCTCACTTTGTGACCAGCCAACCGGAAATCCTCAGCCCCACAAATCTTTCCGCCATGGCCTCTCCACGAACCTTGGGGCAGATCGAAATGCACTAGGGCATCGGCTTCCTTTGAGGAGGCGGGATTACGCAGCTCTTGGCGCATCCCAGACGGAGAGGTGAATCAAACCTGCGAGAGAGGAGTTCATCTGCTTCACCAGTCATCTCGAGCAGGGCTAGGGTTCCCCACGTCCCTATTCTTCCGCGCTGCTCCTACTACGGGATCCAGCCGTCGGATCTGGGCCCCATAGTGTCGAGCAGCTCGCCATCTTTGTGGCGTTCTGCAGTCCTACTTGGGCTGGCCCTACTTCCCTCTTCGGCAAGATCTGTTCCATGGACGGATCAGCCGAGGCGAGGCGGCCCAATTTCGCCATGGTGGCCTAACCTTCCAGCTGAAGTCGAAGGCCTCATTCTTCGACCTGATGCTGCCCGCCAAAAGCGGCGACGGAAAAAGTCGTGGTTCTACGTTGCCGAGGCGACTCCGGAAGGCGAGACGGCGATTCCGTGGTACTCCGCCGATCGGTTCGAGCCGCGCCGCCTTCAAATCGGCAAGCTTCCCGGTGACCAGCGGATGGTTGTCGACGAGATGCTTCAGACCATCCGCGGTCTGAAGAAGAAGGGCCTCGAACGATAAACTTGGCTAACCGCTGGCTCGGCGACTCGTCCCGCTGGCGGTATGAGCACTACATGTACCCGAGACACGGCAGGGCGACCCGACAAAGCTAGCGACCGGTGGAGGCTCGATGACTACACATGCCCTGAAGAAAATCACCCAAGCGGTGTACTTGGACGCTCAAGCTGGGGTCGCCCCCTATACCGCGAAGCGCTCAGCCCCAACGGTAATCACTTCGTATCATTCGCAGTCGTAGTCCTTTTGCAGTCGCGGTCATACTAACTTCAATTTGCCTTTGTTGCAGCTGTTCCAAGTGGTGGAAGGGTGGCTCCCGCCCTCGGATGACGAGAATTCGAGCTCGTCCGTCCGAGACATGGGCGGGTCGCCCGCTAGGAGCGACGAAGGCGACAGCAACGACGAATCCGAGGAGGAAGCTGCCCCGCTGGCTCGCAAGACCCGCGGGCAACGTCAGCACGAGCTTGAGGCGAGCAAGAGCCTCGAGCGCCATGATGATGAAGAAGAACTTCCAGAGACGACCTCGCGCCGCCAAGCTACTCCGTCAAAGAAGAAGAAGAAAGAGAAGGAGGCGAAGGCCCCTCCAAGAAGGAAGACGAAACCGACAAGGCCGGCCTCGCCACCACACTCGGCAAGCAGTTCCGACGCCCCCAGCCCGGCCAAGGACGGCGCTGCCCGACGGCAACGGCGTGACACGGCCACCATCGAGGTCCCCTGGCGTCGATGCCTTCGCCATTCGCCCTGGTCTTGGGGCTGGGGGAGGCTCCGGCCGCAGCGACTTCGCCTCGCAGGGAAGCTCCTGTCGAAGAAGTTACAGAGGCTCCGGTCGCAGCTTCAATGACGAAGAAGCCGTCCGTGTCTTGGGCACACGACGTCCTGGACATGGGGCTCAGCCGCCGACTGGGCCCTGCGCTGGAGAAGCCAGCCGGCCTTCGTACGGGGCTGCGCTCCATTCCGGTCGCCAAGTGAGTGCACTCGCCTTCCTTTGTCTCCCATAATCATTGAATTATCTTGCTTATATGATCAATGTACAGGACCGGAGTGAAGAAGATGGGCCATCCAACCGTGGCTAAGGTGCCGTCCGTCGTCAGCAAGGAGGATTCTTCCCGCAAGAGGAAGGCGGACGAAGTCGTCGTCCCTGCAGATGGCGGCAAGAAGGCCAAGGGTGACGCCGTCGTCACGATTTCTGACGACACGGCGGCCGCGCCGGCTGGTCCTGCAACGGAGGCGGCCGCGTCCACGAAGGAGGGCGCTCCGTTGCCTGGAACAGCCGAGCCGACCTCTTTTGGGGCGGGTGCCTCTATCGCCACCTTCCCGCGCTTCATGACCAAGGCGGCCGCGGCGAGTGGAACTTCGCCTTCGAGCCACTCTCCAGGAGTCGCCAACGCTGAAGTCGACCAGCGCCGTGGGCATACGCCAGCTCTCCTTGCGTCCGTGGACACGATACAACTCCACGGCATGCTTGGTGCAGCCATCCAGGTACGTCTAGTCCCCGAGGATCAGGTCAGTGTTTTGCAGCGGCCTGATTCTTTTAGTGTCTTTTATTCGCTTTTCGCATCCAGTCCCCGAGTGCGCACTCGCTGAATTTCAGTGGGTGGGCACTTTAGGAATTTCTTTGAGTACCAGTCCCCGAGTGCGCACTCGCTGAATTTCAGAGGGTGGGCACTTTAGGAGTTTCTTTGATTGCCAGTCCCCGAGTGCGCACTCGCTGAATTTCAGCGGGTGGGCACTTTAGGAGTTTCTTTGTTTGCCAGTCCCCGAGTGCGCACTCGCTGAATTTCAGCGGGTGGGCACTTTAGGAGTTTCTTTGATTGACCTTTTGGTGATGTGCAGGGTCTGCAGCTTGAATCGGCCGACCGATTGGCGGCGAAGCAGCGCGCGGAAAAGGAACTGGCCATCGTCCAGGAGGCGAACGAAGGGCTTCAGGCTGTTGCCGCGAAGGCAGAGGAAGATCGCCAGGGGCTTTTCCCCGCTAGTGAATTGGCGGCAGCGCAGTCGGCTTTGAGTTCGGCTGAACAACAGATCGCCGACCTCGAGCGCCAGCTGCGGGAGGCGAAGGAAGAAGCAAGCTCAGCCGATGGGCGAGCCAAGGCCGCCGTTGCAGCCGCCGAAGAGGATCGCAGAGTGTCGGAAGTCCTTATTGCTGGGCTTCAGGACGACCATACGTCGCTTCAATGCTTCATCACGACCCTCGCCCGCCTGTTGATTGGTAAGCGCGTCTGCCTCTTTCAGTAGCTGTGCCATTTGTAGTGTCCGTCGTATTCATTATTGTCTTCTACTCGCAGGTCGCATCATCGACAGCGCGGAAGAAGCAAGCACGTTCGGCAGCGGCGGTGTGTGAAACACGCTTGTCGATTTGGCCACGTTGTCGGCGACGTGCATCCGTGCCTACCTCCAGGAGATATCACCCACGGAAGTGATTCCCAGCGACCTCGTTGAGGTGTGGAGGTATTTGGAGAAGGCGCCCTCGGTCGTGGAGTTCATGACGCGGTCGGCGTTTCGGCGCGGGGCGGCGATGGCGCTTAGCCTTGGTCTTGCCCACTTCCCCGAGGACTTCGACATCGACGATGTGACGAGTGTCTACCCATCGTCGACTGGCGCGGTGGAGCTTTCCGAGGTCCTCAGGTTGCAAGACCGCGCCGCCAAGTACTCGGAGCGTGTCTTGGCGATGGGCGACTTCCTCCCGTACCAGGAGACGGTCGTCGTGTCTGGCGACCCTGAGCCGCCGCATCGTGATCTCAAGGTTGAGCAACCCTTCCGTGCGGCGATGGCGGGTGAACTGACGACGTATCCGTCGAACCCGTACACGTCGTTCATCCGCAATCGTCGGGGAGTTGGCGAGTCGTCGTCTAAGCCTGCAGAATAGGATAGTTTGCCATGTGGCGTTAGCAGCAGTTCTGCCATGCGGGCATATTTTGTAATGCGAAACAATGCAACATGCTATCGAATGAGATGTCGTGTCTATTTTGGTAATTGTCAAGTGTTTGTGATTGTTGTTTGAACGAGTCCCCGAGCGCGTCCGCCCTTTGGTGGGGTTTACCTCGTATGTGGTGTGTTTGGTGTCTTTGTGTGTTTTATTATTGTGGTCGACTCGCCCGGACTCGAAGAGCCAGTCACTAGGCGACTCCCTTGAACGTGCTCTACTTCGCCGTTTTCCCGTGCGCGAACGAGGTCGGGTGGCCGAGTCCCCGAGCGTGGTACTTGGCTGTTCCAGGCACGACTCGAGGGTGAGTGAGGACTTGGCGCGTTAGTTTGTGCGCGTCACTCCTGCCTGGCCCATGGGGTCAGTCGCGTGGCGAGTCCTGGGCATGCTCTCCTACTTGGCATTTTCCCGGACCGCTCGAGGTGAACTGGTCCGCAGTCCCCGAGCATGGTACTTAGCCGTTCGAGTCGCTATGTCGAGGATGCGGAGGACCGTGGTCGCTGTAAGAAGCGTAGGCAGTAGTCTTGGTTCGTAGAACCAGTCGAGCTAGGTGACTCCAATGGGGCTCCGGGTAGGCATTTTTCATGGACGATGCAAGACCTGAGGTAACTCAGTGCTCTTGCACCGCACTACTTAGCCGTCCCGATCGCTGTACCAAAGGTTGACTTCTGCGGTTAGTGTGATGCTGTTATTACGAGTGCGAGTGACACAAGACACGGAGAGCAGGCGCAATTTGCGGTAACCGTTTCTTTTTATTTCATAGCGACTAGAGAGTACATATGTGGGGTTCTAGGCGTAGAACTTCCGTAGGAGGTTTACATTCCATGGTCGCTTGACGTCGAGTTCGCCGTCCCCACAGACGTCGATGAGGTAGTAGGCGTCGTTGCCGAGTACACGGCCGATGCCGAATGGTCCCTCCCATGGAGGGGAAAGCTTGTGCATGCCCTTCTTGTCCTGGATGAGACGCAGCACCAGGTCGCCTTCTTGGGAAGGTGCGAGTTTTCACCCGCCGGCTGTGATAGCGGCGGAGTCCTTGTTGGTAGATGGCAGTGCGCGAGCGAGCTAGGTCGCGTGCCTCGTCGAGTTGATCGACTCCATCCTGTCGTGCGAGTTCGTTCGCAGCTTCCGTGTAGTGGACGACCCTTGGCGAGTCGTGCTCAAGGTCGGTGGGCATGACTGCCTCGCCGTACACCATGAAGAAGGGGTGAATCCCGTCGACCTGTTGACCGGTGCGGATTCCCAGGAGGGTAGCTCCTCGACCCAGCACCCGGCGGTGCGCTCGAGTGGTACTTGGAGTCGCGGCTTCAGGCCATGGAGGATGCTTTGGTTGGCCCGTTCCGCCTGGCCGTTGGATTCCGGGTGGGCGACTGACGCGAGGTCGAGCCGAATGTGGTGCTCTTCGCAGAATTCGGCCATGGCTCCTTTGGCGAAGTTGGTGCCGTTGTCCGTGATGATGCTGTTGGGGAACCCGTAGCGATATATGAGTTCGCGTAGGAATTTCGTGGCGGTCTTCCCGTCGCATTTCCGGACTGGCTTGGCCTCCACCCACTTTGTGAATTTGTCGACTGCGACCAGGAGGTGGGTGTAACCGGAGGGAGCCTTCTTGAAGGGGCACACCATGTACATGCCCCATACGGCGAATGGCCAGGTGATGGGGATTGTTTTAAGCGCTGAGCTCGGCACGTGCGTCTGGTTGGCGTACTTCTGGCACCCGGCGCACCGCTGGACAATGTCGACAGCGTCGGCGTGTCTGATGGGCGATGAAAGCCACGTCGCATAGCCTTGGCGACGAGGGAGCGGGCGCCGGCGTGGTGGCCGCAGTCACCGAAGTGGATGTTGTGGAGGATCTTGCGTCCTTCGGCGGGTTGGACGTAGCGTTGGAACACGCCGGTGACACTACGCTTGTGGAGCTCACCATCGATGATGGCGTAGGACTTGCATCGATGGGCGATCATCCGAGCTTCCGTCTCGTCTCCCGGCAAGGTGCCGGCTTCCAGGTAGGCGATGTAGGGCTTGGTCCAGTCGTCTGGCTCGTTGACGAGTGCGACCAGGGCTGCCTCTGGTTGGAGCGGGACTCCGATGTCGATCTCCCTTGGGGGAGAGACTGATGGCTTGGTGATCGTGTCGAGGAAGACACCAGCGGGTGGTGCGAGTCGAGCCGACCCGATGCGAGAGAGGGCGTCGGCCTCCTCGTTCTTCCGCCTATCGATCCACTCGACGGAGTAGCCTGTGAAGTGTCCGCCCAAATTGTCCACTGCTTGGCGGTACGCCGCCATGGTGGGGGAGACGGCGTCGCAGGTGCCAGCGACTTGTCCTGCGACGAGGTCGGAGTCGCCGTAGCAGCGTAGGCGGTGGACATTCATCTCCCTGGCGGCCCTCATGCCGTGTAGTAAGGCCTCGTACTCGGCCATGTTGTTTGTGCAGGGTGTGAAGTCCAGGCAGAGGACATAGCGGAGCTTGTCGCCCTTCGGAGAGGTTAGCACGATCCCTGCGCCTGCGCCGTCCGCGTTCTTGGAGCCATCAAAGTGCAGGCTCCAGTAGTGGAGGTATGGCAGCTTCTCTGGCTGCTGGGCTTCTTCCCAGTCGGCGATGAAGTCCGCTAGGGCTTGCGACTTGATTGCTCTTCATGGCTCGTATTTGATGTTGTGGACGCCGATCTCGACGGCCCACTTGGCGACTCACCCGGTCGCCTCATGGTTGCGGATGATGTCCTACAACGGTGTGGAGGAGACGATCGTGATCGGGTGCTCCTGGAAGTAATCTGCGCGTCGGCTGCCCTGAAGACCGCGTATACCAGCTTCTGGTACTGCGGGTACCGCTGGCGCGACTCGGTGAGGACCTCGCTGATGTAGTAGACCGGTCGCTGTACTGGGCGCTCCTTTCCTTCCTCCGGTCGCTCGACGACCATGACCGCGCTGACGACGCGCTCGGAAGCCGCGACGTAGACTAGCATGGGTTCTTTGTCGATCGGGGCGGCGAGTAGCGGTGCGGCGAGTAGCACCTTCTTGAGGTCGCGGAGTGCGTCGTCCGCCTCCTTGTCCCACTGGAATGTGGGGTTCTTGCGCATCAGGCGATATAGAGGCATTGCCTTTTCGCCCAAGCGGGGGATGAAGCGACTGAGAGCCGCTACTCGCCCAGCCAGCTTCTGAACGTCGCGCAGGCACTCGGGTTTGCCGAGTCGGGCGATCGTGTCGATCTTGGTGGGGTTCGCCTCGATCCCGCGCTTGGAGACGACATAGCCCAGTAGCTGTCCTGCGGGTACACCGAAGGTGCATTTGCCTGGGTTGAGCTTTATCTTGTATTTTCGCAAGTTGGCGAACGTTTCCGCCAGGTCGGCGAGTAGGTCGCCCTGGCGAGCGGACTTTACGACCACGTCGTCGATGTAGACGTGGATGTTGCGGCCAATTTGGCTCACAAGGCATTCTTGCATGCACCGCTGGTAGGTCGCCCCGGCGTTCTTGAGGCCGAAGGTCATGGCGGTGTAGCAGAAAGCTCCGAATGGCGTGATGAACGCCGTCTTCTCCTCGTCCTCGACAGCCATTTTGATCTGGTTGTAACCAGAATAGGCGTCGAGGAAACACAGCGATTCCGAGCCCGCGGTGGAATCGATTATCTGGTCGATCCGCGGGAGGACGAACTGCTCCTTTGGGCAGGCGCTGTTTAGGTTTGTGTAGTTGATACACATCCTCCAGGTCCCGTTTTTCTTCTCGACCAGGACTGGGTTTGCCAGCCACTTGGAGTATTTGATTGGCCGGATGAAGCCTGCAGCGACTAGACGCTGCACCTCTTTGGCGATTGCTCGGCGGCGCTCTTCATTGAAGGGCCGCAGCGACTGCTTGACAGGTCGCACTTTGGGGTCGGCGTTTAGCTTGTGCTCAGCGAGCTCCCTGGGGACACCGGGCATGTCAGAGGGCTTCCATGCGAAGATGTCCCTGTTCTCACAGAGGAACTCGATGAGCGCGCCTTCCTATGCCGGGCTCATGCCCGTCCCGATCGTCACCGTCTGGCTGGAGTCGCCTGGGACCAGCTCGACGGTACGGGTGTGCGTGGTGGCCTCAAAGGTTGAGGTGTTTGCGCCCTCCGAGTTGGGCTTCTTGAGTATGGTGGGGTCGTCGTTGTTGACCCCGCTCGCGTATTTGGCGAGTTCATCTGCGTGGTTGGTCTCCACCGCGATGACGGCGTCAGCGAGCTCAGCGCCTTTGGCCTCGCACTCGGCGGCCATGTCGGGGTCGCCGTTGATGGTGATGACGCCGCATGGCCCGGGGAGCTTCATCGCGTTGTACGCGTAGTGGGGCGCTGCCATGAACTTGGCGAACGCCTGGCACCCCAGGACGCAATGGTAGGGGCTGTCGAATGGCACGAGCTCGAAGACGATCCGCTCGGTGCGGAAGTTTGCTGGTGTGCCGAAGGTGACTGGCAGCGTGACCTTGCCGATCGGGTACGCCTTCCGACCGGGGACGATGCCGTGGAACGTGGTGTGGGTCGTCTCGATCATCGACTGCGGGAGCCGCAGCCGCCTGAAGGTGTCCAGGTACAGGATGTTGATGGAGCTTCCGCCGTCCATCAATGTCTTGGGGAGCCAGTAGTCGCCGACCTTAGGCTTGACCACCAGGGCGACTCGACCTGGGTACTTGATGCGTGGCGAGTGGTCTTGTCGACTCCAGGTGATGGGCTGCTCCGACCAGTTGAGGAACTGGGGAACGTCCATCTGGGCCACCGCGTTGACGGCAACGGCGCGGGCGATGACCTTCTTCTCGCGCTTCGTGTTGAAGCCCGTGAAGGTGTGGAGCGAGCCGGCCACTTTGCCGAATTTTCCGCCGTTTGGCGGGTCGTTGTCGGGGTCCTCCCGTGCTCGCCGTGCCTTCTCGATTTCCCTGAGGGTGTGGCAGTCGGCGGTGGTGTGCGTGGCGGGCTTTCCTTCCCTGCTATGAAACGCACATGGTTGGTTAAGGAGAGCTGCGGGGTCGAACCTTGGCTTGGCCTTGTAGTTGCCGCCGTCGCGGCGTTGTCCTCCGTCGCGGCGGAAGCTCTTGGGCTCGCATTGCGCATGCCCGGCGTTGGCGACGAAGTCGACTCGCCCGTCACTGCGGCGCTTGCCGATGAGGCGAGTGTTGCTGTAGCGCAGGTCGGACCATCGTCCGCTGTCGTTGCCGCTCGTGCGGCGTTGACCTCCTGACTCGTCGTCGGTTTCCTGGTTTGGATCTTCCTCCGTGTACCGTTTGGCGATCTCGAGGAGGTCGGGGATGTTGTCGAGTGTCGAGTGTCGCAAAGCTTGGCGACCAGGCTCGTGCGCACGAGGTCTTGAAGCAATGGATCGCGGTGTCGGGTGGATGCCGACGCGTTATGCAGTTCTTGCCACCGTTGGACCTAGTTGCGGGTCGACTCGCGGGGTCCCTGGACGCATCGCTCCAGGTCCTCGATAGTGGTGGCGTGGGTGTAGGAGCACTCGA
Organism: Avena insularis; assembly: GCA_023614405.1. Lineage (NCBI taxonomy): Eukaryota > Viridiplantae > Streptophyta > Magnoliopsida > Poales > Poaceae > Avena > Avena insularis. The sequence continues at coordinate 144,757,227 of CM042697.1, forward strand.
AGTGCCTGACGAAAGCGTCGCGCATCTCCTCCCATGAGTCTATCTTGTCTGAGGAGGTGTTGATCCACTACCGCACGTCCCTCCATCATCGGGGAGGTAGCAGGCGGCTAGCAGGGTGTGGCTCATGATCCCCATTGCCATGAGGTATGTGTCGGCGGGGTCGTACAAGGAGTCGTACTTTTCTATCTCCTTCGGCGCCTTAAAGTTTGGCGGGTACTTCTCGCCTCGGATCATTGGTCCGAAGCACTTGGGGCAGTCGATGGCGACCCCATGGGCTCGCGATGCGGCGATTGGTTAGGGTGTGTCGCAGGTCGTCGGGCTGGCGTGCGCGCCAGCTTTGGTTGTTGATGATGTGGGTGCGGGCGTCGATGGGTTGACCGTTGGCGGCGATGAGGTTGTTCATCGGCCTGGGTCGTTGGTGGAGAGTGCCGCGTTCGCGGGTCGGTGTTGGAGCTGCAGTGGCTCCGGTGGTGGGCAGTTGAGTGTGTTTGCCGCCATTGGGCGGCCGCCCTGCTTCTTGAGGAACGCGAGTATACTCGACCTTGCGAGTCGGCGCCCGCTCTTTGCTGCTCGACGGCCTTTGCGAGCAGGGCCCTGACGTATTGGATCTGCAGGGCGCCGTCGCCGGTGGCCGATGCTTTGTCGGCTGCCGGCCTTGCCACGGTTGTCCATAGGGGTGGAGAACAGTGGGAGACCGTTTGCGTCTCGCTCCCGTGAGGAGACGACTATCCGCGGCTGGTCCCTAGGGGGTGTGCGGTTGGGTGGAGGCGGGGCGCCCATCGCCGTCGACCCTGGCGGGGGTCAGGCGCTTCCTCCTGGTGGCGCGTTCTCGCAGACGCGCCTTTCGCCACGCGGGCGGGTTTCGTCGTCGAAGTTCAGGGCGCGCCCCTGAACGGTGGGGTTCAGGCGCGACCTGATCCGCTGTTGGTGGTCGCGCGATAGCTCCTGCGCCGTCACCTGCTCGAGGCGGAATTTCTCGCGCTCGGCTTGCTCCTTGCGCACTACCTCCGCCAGTTTCAGACGGAGTTCCTCGACCTCCGTCGCCGTGGCGTTAGGAAGGATTGGGGTGGAGAATGGATCCTCCGGTGGATCGGTGCCGGTCACCATGTAGGTCGCAGCGTGGCGGCTGGTTCCGTCACGGAGGTCGGCGGAGTTCTCCGACCGGTCGGTCGAAGATCCCGAGGATGGAGGGGTCCTCGAAGTCTCCCACGTTGGAGACCTGAGTAATGGAGCCCGCGGGTGAAGCCGCGGTGATGGATCCGACGAGTGACGCCGGGGTCGCCGAGTCGGCATCGTCGTTGAGGGCCGCGTCTTCCGCGGCCGCTGAGTTTTCGCCCACGTCGTTGTGGGCCGAATTGTACTCGGAGGCGAGGCGATGGATCGTTCGGATCTCGCTCTCGGAGAGCCGATCGCGTGGCGGCGACTCGCAGATGCGAGCCGAGTCCTCCGAGACGATGACGTCGGTGAGGCCGACGAAGAGGCTGATCGTGCCGACCGGCAGGATCACGCTGTGCGTGACGGGTCGCGCCGCCGGGACGTAGCTGCTCGGCAAGATTTGGAGCATCTCGCCGATCGCTATCATGCGGCCGGTGGCGACCGTCTCGTTGATGGGCAGATTGGATCTCGCCGCAGAACACCGGCCTGACCGGCCAGGCCCCACGGTGGGCGCCACTGTCGTGGGAATGGTCACGGCAGATGCTGCAATCGGCAGCGAGTAGTAGAACGAGGGGCAAGGGCGGCCAGCCATCTGCGGTGCGAGATGAGGGCGGAGACACAGGGTTTTACCCAGGTTCGGCCCCCCGGAGGGTAAAGACCTACTCCTGCTAGATTGTATTATGGATGTGGTACAATGGGCGAGCTCGGCGGCTAGGCGGCGAGTCGCTTGGGGGTATGATGGAACGTATCTCTACACGCCCCGCAGGGAGGTTTATATAGGCTCACCTCCCCTAGGGTTTACATATCTCAACCGATTCAGTTAAAGCTTCGGTACTCGTTTAACCTAATCCATTTGGGCCTATCTACTACTTTGGGCCTTCAGCTTCCAGTCGCTTGGTTCCTCGCTGGGCTTCAACCCAGTCGCCGTCTTGCAGGCCCACTCGCCAAGTCTTGGGACAGTCGGAAACGTCCTGCTGGGTATACCCCGGTAGGCATATCCCCATCATGATGGCTACGGTTTTGCTGATTCCCGCGAAGATCTTGGTCCTCGCCCGCTGAAGAGCTTGAAGCGCCTCTTGCCCCACGGTGGGCGCCAACTGTCGTGGTATTGCTGACGATTACGCCATGGAGGGGTCCTCGCAGTGCGTGTTTAGAGACTTGGGGGAAGGCAGTCGGTTGTGGTTGCAGGTAACACAAATACCAGGTTCAGATCCCACAACGGTGGCGGAATCCTACTCCTGCTATAAATCACTATAATGGCAATACGCCGAGTTACAAAGATAGGTTCGTTGTGCGAGGTTGTCTCAGATTGTCTGAAGCTGTGCCCTAAAGGCTCCCATAGGCCCGATTTATATAGTCGCCAGGTCCTAGGGTTACAGGGAAAAGTCCTAGGCAGACAGGTTACAGAGTCCTACACCGTCTATTACTAGTCTTGCGTGTCCTCTACTCCAAGGCTCCGGGTACGCTGGTGACTCCACTGTAGCCTTCCTTTATCCGGCATGGGCCTCCCTTCTGGATCCATCTAACTGGGCCACCCAGCAGGCCATGGGCCATGCTACCAACTGTGGGCCACCCGGGTTATCCGGATAGGAGACATGCTATGAGGATACCCATATAGCATATCCCCAACAACCACTGCCACCACCACCCCGCAGGTGACCGCCTCCCCTCCTTCTTCCTTGCCCCTAGCTTCCTTCACTGTCCCCCCTTACACCTCTGGCCCATGCTGAGCTTGCCGTGGCCTCGCAGAGCACCACCAGGAGGAGGAGACTCCGTCGGCGTCCAGGACCATCGCCACCACCACCACACAGGTGTCCCCCTCCCCTCCTTCTTCCCTGCCTCTACCTGACGAGGTTCCTTCACTGTCCACACGCTGAACTTGCCGTGGACTTGCAAAGCACCAGGAGGAGGAGGCTCTGGCGTACAGGACCACCGCCACCATCACGCCGCAGGTGTCCCCCTCCCCTCCTTCTTCCCTGCCCCTAGCTTCCTTCACTGCCCCCCTTCCTTAACATATTCAGAATAGGGTGCTCCTAATTTCATGGTAGGATTAGTGCGCAAGTAATTGAGCTAGGGTTTATATCCAGATGGTTTATAATGCTAGGGTTTATATCAACATAAAAGCTTTTGTCAGGGTTTATATTGAGCTAGGGTTTATATTGAGTTAGGGTTTATATTGAGCTAGGGTTTAACAGTGGACTTGGGCTCTGATACGTCGGAAATGTATCTATAATTTTTGATGCTCCATGCTTGTTTAGTATCTACTTTGCTTTACTTGTCCACACTTTTGGGTGCTTTTTACATGTTTTCTGGTACTAACCTATTAACAAGTTGCCACAGTGCTAGTTGCCTGTTTTCTGCTGTTTTTTGTTTCAGAAAAGTTAGTAAAGAAATATTCTCGGAATTGTATGGGACAAAGGACAAAGTCAATTATTCCGTGGAGAACAAGAAGTCCAGAGGAGAGCCGGAGGGGCCGGCCAGAGAGGCCACCCCCTAGGCGCGGCCACAGGTGGGCCCGTGCCTGGCTACGGTTTGGTGGCCCTGGCCGCTGCCTCGGTCTCCCCCTTCGCCTATATGAAGCCCCCGATGCAGAAACCCTGAGTACCCGATCAGAAATCCACGAAACCGTTTGTAGCCGCCGCCACCATAGTTCCCAGATCGGGGGATCTGAAGTTCTTCCCGGCACCCTGCCGGAGGGGAGATCATCCCGGAGGCCTTCTCTCCGGTATGATGCGTGAGTAGTTCCACCTTGGACTATGGGTCCATGTAGTAGCTAGATGGTTATATCTACTCCTTTGTGCTTTCATGTATAGATCTTGTGAGCTCCGTTCATGATCAAGATCTAATCTATTTGTAATCATGCATGTTGTGTTTGCGGGGATCCGATGGATATTGAGATTATTATGTTGGTTTGATTATTGGTTTTGTCTTTATGATTCTATCATGTCTGTGTTGTTTGTAATGTTGCATGCTCTCCATTGCTAGTGGTTATCTTGGCCAAGTAGTTGCTAGTGACTCCAAGAGTGGGTATTTATGATTGTTAGTGGGTTCATTCCTCTAGTTTCCAAGGGAAGTGACAATAATCTCTTCGGTTGTAGATGTGTTGTTGCTACTAGGGAGAAAACAACGGTCTCTTGTTGATGGAACATGTGGACTGCTTACCTTACACACTTTGCTTAAAGAAGTTGTTTGTTGCTTGCAACTTAATACTGGAGGGGGTTCGGATGATAACCTTAAGGTGGACTTCTAGTCATAGATGCAGTTGGATGGCGGTCTATGTATCTTGTTGTATTGTCCAATCAACCTCATAGGATCTTTCTGACTAGTAATTGCATTGTTATGCCTTGCTCAGTTCCTGTCAATTGCCCCGCTGTAATTTGTTTACCCTTCATGCCATGTTGTTTATCTAAGGAGAGCGCCTCTAGTGAACTATGGACCCCGGTCCAATCTTTACCATTGATACATCTTCCACTGTTACTTGTTTACTTGCTGCAAACCATTACCTTCCACACCATACGTTTAATCCTTTGTTACAGCAAACTGGTGAGCTTGACAACCTCACTGATTCGTTGGGGCAAAGTCTTGAGTTTGTGTTGTGTAGGTCTCCACGTTGCTTGCAACACCTGTGTGACGTTTCCTTCCTCCTTCTGGTTTGATAACCTCGGTCTCAACTGAGGGAAGACTTGCTGTTGTGCTCTTCACACCTTGCTCTTGGGGTTCCCAACAAGACTCCACATCAAGCACCAAGTTCTCTGGCACCACCAAGGAGTCATCAACAAGTTTTCTGGCGTTGTTGTCTGGGAGGCTAAGGACGTTTTCACTAGGGGATTCCTTCACTTCCTTTCTCTTTACTTTGTTTTTTGTTTGCTTTGTTTCTTTTTCTTGGTTTTGTTTGCCTCTTTTCAAAAAACCCAAAAAATTAGTCTAGTTTGGTTTGCTTGCTTTATTCAAAAACACAAAAAAATAGTTCTTGCTCTAGTTGCTGCCATGTCGGGGTCTGCCTTTATTTCCCCTATGGTAGAAAGTTGGAGAAAGTATTGGTTATTGATAGTTTTAAGCAAAAAGGTGAAGAAAGGTGAAGAAAGTTTTAAGGAAGCTTTTAAGCAAAAAGGTGAAGAAAGTTTTAAGGAAGCTTGGTGAAGAAAGTTTTAAGGAAGCAAAAAGGTCAAAAACCCAAAATATCCACTTTTAAGCAAAAAGGTGAAGAAAGTTTTAAGGAAGCTTGGTCTAGAATCTCTGCTTTTCAGAGGGAAACTAAGCCTGAGGTAAGCCTCATCTTGGTTATTGATAGTTTCTACTGCGCTATTGCTCTTCATTATAGATATGCTTTGGATGCTGTGGATGATAAAGATTTTTTGCTTTGTACTGAGGATGAATCTTATGATTCCATAAGGAAATTAATCATGATCTATGGTACACCTTGCAAGTCTGATTCCTCTTTCACAAGTACTTTTGCTAGGTTGAACCATCTTGAGACTAGTATTGCTGCCATGAATAGTTGCTATCACACTCTTAGGGATTACCATGATTATGTTCCCATAAATTCTGAGCCTTCAAAATGGTTTCCCACAATTAAAGTCTCAATAAACACTACACTTTTTGATGCCCGCTGTGATATCATGTCTGAATTTTGTCTCATGCCTAAAGATATTTTTGATTCCTTGAGTCTTTGGGGGCTTATTGAAGAAGGAGAGGAAATCTCTCTTACCAACAATGCCACTATATTGCCCATTCGAATAGATGAAGGTGTGTTTACAAAAATCTCAGGGAAAATGGTGTCTACTGATTATCTTGTTATTGAATGTGTAGGCAAAGCACATATCACACTTGGAAGGTCTCTAATGAAACACCTTGGGGCAGTAATAGATATGGGAAAAGGCATCATGCACTTTGCTCCCCCGGTAAGCAATCATATCTTCCCTAAGGATAAAAATAAAGGTAATAAAAAAAGGAACAAGAGGGGCAATGCTTCATTTGAAAATACTTGATTCTTCTTGCTTCTTGTGCCTAACTTAAAGGCGTTAAAGAAAAATACTTGTTGGGAGATAACCCAAGAGTTTACTGGATTCTTGGAAGTTATTGCTTTTGTAATAACCTCTCCTTATCCTTTTTGTTTGCTTTTTATGCCAAGAATGACCTCTAATGACAGGGAAGTAAGATTTAGGGAGTTGCTGTCCCGAAACAGATTTCTGTCCTCCACCAAAAAAATTCGTGAGGAGGCTCTATAACTCGTATTGAGCTAAAAATATACGAATAAATCCCCCATTATGTTAGAGAACTTTCCTTAGTTCAACACTTTTTGATTTGAGTAACATAAGATGTTCGAAAAAATCGGTTTCTACTTGCTGGTCTGTTTTCACAGATTTCTGCCATTATTTGCATTTGCTTCTTATTGATTCCTTTTTGAGTTCTCTTTAGGTAAATTGAGATTTTTAAGGAGTTACTATAGTATCTTGTGTTTTTATTGAAAAGGCTTGCTGTTCCAAAGCTTTGCCAGTGGTCTAATATCTTTTGAATACACTAATGTTGCTAATGAAGATTGTGTGAAGTTTTGTATGAAGGAAAAAATTTAGGTGTAGAGAGAGAATTATGCAATGAGATGAAGAATGGAAAAAAGCTCAAGCTTGGGGATACCACCATGGTGTCACCCCAAGAAATATCCAAGAAGTACAAGCGTCAAAGCTTGGGGATGCCCAAGGCATCCCCTTCTTCATCAATAAAAAGTTCAGGTCTGTCTAGACACTTCGTTTTTATTGTTTCATGAACAGTTGTGTTGTTCTTGGAGCATCTTAGTTTTTGTTTGCTTTGTTTAGGTTGTTTAGTTTGCTAAAGTAGTTTGGACCCCCGTTCTCGTTGTGTTGTTTTGCAAATAAGGTTGCTTGGTGTTTGGAAAGGAGTAGTAAGTTCTTGCTTGAAATGCAAGAGGAGCTTGCATTGACTGTGACTTAGAATTTAGCATGACATGCTAGGTGTTATTTTAACATTGTGCTTAGTGATTATTTCTGTAGCATGTCTTGTTCCAAACAATTGGGATTGCTTAGTGTGCCTTGAAGAAATTATGTGTTGTTTTAGCATGCAAAAGCATAGTATTGTGGTATTCTCCTTTGATGCTTTGCTTGGGTTGACTTGGCACATGCTCACACCATGTTATGACTCTCACAAGTCACCATTAGCCTCTATGATCATTTAGTCCTTGACTTGTAGTACCCCTCTTTGCTTTGTTCTATTGCATGATTTTGTCCATTATTGCTCTCTTATTTGGTTGCTCCCAGTCTTTTGCTAGCCTCCACTTGTATGAGTAAGTTCTACTCATGCCTCCAATCCCCAAGAAACCAAGTTATTCCAAAGTTTCCACTATAAACTCCTATGCATGGTGTGTTACACCATTCCAAGTATATTCTTGTTTTCAACTATGTTCCAATTAAAAACTATTTTGTTATGTGAAAACTTAGTGATTAAATCCCTCACGAACTTGATGTCACACTTTATTCTTTGCCCCTAATAAACTTGAACTATTGTGAAAACTTTGTTGTATATTCTTGGACTTATAAGTTGGAATTAGCAGAACCGTGCTGTCACGGGGAACGTTTTCAACATTGCACTTGTACCTTGTTGTACTTAGTTGATATCATGTTCTTTTGTCTATGGATGTCACAGGTGTGAAATAAATAGAGAACTTGTAAGTCCATGGAGTTTGTATTCTGTGTTAGAGAAATGCCTGTGCCGCTAGCCTTAGCCATGCCTAATCATGGTGGAAACTTGCAGCATCACCATAATGAGCTATCTATGAATCATACTCAATAAAAAGCTATGCATATGGTAAAAAAAAGATTGCTGAGATGCTCATTGTATGATTGCCTTGTCATTTTGGTTATGGGAAAGCTCCTATACCATGTGCAAGGGGTACCCCGTTGGCGGTTCTCAATGATATGCAAATACTTACAATGACAAGAACTTACCTGGACCCAAAGTTGAGTATGCATGAGGTGTGGCCCTCGTATTCAAGGGACTTGAGATTGCCAACTTATATTTTGTCAAACATATACTCCAGCTTTCCACTTTAACCTTAACCACTTCAAGATGCTTATGATAGGGGCAATGAGGGCTGAAATCTAACAAATACCATAATTTTTGGAAGATCTTTTTGAAACTTGTAATCCCTTCTTCCTTTACAAAAGGCCTTTCTTCCACCATTATTTGAGTCTCCACGTTCAACCTTTAGGCACAATTAAGAGAGCATAGTTGTCATTCAGTGTGTAGTGTTCTAAAGCTTATTAATTGATGCATATTGTGTTATTACTTGTTCTTGTGGCACTTGTTTATAGTCACCCTTGTGAACCTTGCAGGTGTCCTATGCATTTAATTGCTACTCTATGAGGGACAAGCTGATTGCCACTATGCTATGTTTTCTGCATGTGAAACAAACAAACGTTTTTCAATGCATGTTATTCATGATCTTTGTTTGTAGCTTGTCATGTTGCATGCATAGTTACTATGTCCTATTGTTAGAACTCTATCTTTCATGCACATGTTTAGAGTTCTTTGATCCCAGCTTTCAATGTTTGCAAATGGTTGGATCTTTATTGTGAGGGTGCATATCACCTACAAAATTATTATGTTTATCACTTACCTACTCGAGGACGAGCATGAGTTAAGCTTGGGGATGCTGATACATCGGAAATGTATCTATAATTTTTGATGCTCCATGCTTGTTTAGTACCAACTTTGCTTTACTTTTCCACACTTTGAGGTGCTTTTACATGCTTTCTGGTACTAACCTATTAACAAGTTGCCACAATGACAGTTGCCTGTTTTCTGCTGTTTTTGGTTTCAGAAAAGTTAGTAAAGAAATATTCTCGGAATTGGAAGGGACAAAGGACAAAGTCAATTACTTTCCGTGGGGAACAAGAAGTCCAGAGGAGAGCCGGAGGGGCCAAACCCCCTAGGCGCGGCCATAGGTGGGCCTGCGCCTGGATAGGGTTTGGTGGCCCTGGCCGCCGCCTCGGTCTCCCCCTTCGCCTAAAAGAAGCCCCCGATGCAGAAACCCAGAGTACCCGATCAGAAATCCATGAAACCGTCTGTAGCCGCCGCCACCATCGTCCCTAGATCGGGGGGGGATCTGATGTCTTTCCCGACACCCTGCTGGAGGGGAGATCATCCCGGAGGCCTTCTCTCCGGTATGATGCGTGAGTAGTTCTACCTTGGACTATGGGTCCATGTAGTAGCTAGATGGTTGTATCTCCTCCTTTGTGCTTTCATGTATAAATCTTGTGAGCTCCGTTCATAATCGAGATCTAATCTATTTGTAATCATGCATGTTGTGTTTGCGGGGATCCAATGGATATTGAGATTATTATGTTGGTTTGATTAATGGTTTTGTCTTTATGATTCTATCATGTCTGTGTTGTTTGTGATCTTGCATACTCTCCGTTGCTAGTGGTTATCTTGACCAAGTAGTTGCTAGTGACTCCAAGAGGGGGTATTTATGCTCAATTGTGGGTTCATGACTCTAGTTTCCAAGGGAAGTAACAATAATCTCTTCGGTTGTAGATGTGTTGTTGCTACTAGGGAGAAAACAACGGTCTCTTGTTCATGGAACATGTGGACTGTTTACCTTACACACTTTGCTTAAAGCAGTTGTCTATTGCTTGCAACTTAATACTGGAGGGGGTTCGGATGATAACCTGAAGGTGGACTTCTAGTCACAGATGTAGTTGGATGGCGGTCTATGTATCTTGTTGTATTGCCCAATCAACCTCATAGGATTTTTCTGACTAGTAATTGCATTGATATGCCTTGCTCAGTTCCTTTCAATTGCCCCGCTGTAATTTGTTTACCCTTGATGCCATGTTGTTTATCTAAGGAGAGAACCTCTAGTGAACTATGGACCCCAGTCCAATCTTCACCATTGATACATCTTACACTGTTACTTGTTTACTTGCTGCAAACCATTACCTTCCACACCATACATTTAATCCATTGTTATAGCAAACCGGTGAGCTTGACAACCTCACTGATTTGTTGGGGCAAAGTCTTGAGTTTGTGTTGTGCAGGTCTCCGCATTGCTTGCTCCTTCTGGTTCGATAACCTCGGTCTCAACGAAGGGAATACTTGTTGTCGTGTTGTTCACACCTTGCTCTTGGGGTTCCCAACAAGACTCCACATCAAGCACCAAGTTCTCTGGCGCCACCAAGGAGTCATCAGCCTCTGCAGCATACACTTTCAAATAGAATCTCTTATTATCAGTTAAACACACAGTAGTAGTATTTAATTGTCTTCCATTTGTCAGTTGACTGTAGCATACACTTCAAAATAGAATCTCTTATTATGCCAAGATGACATGTTCGGATGTTGACCTCTAGGTTGAACACACAGTAGTAGTACTGTTAATTAGTATCATGCATACTCTTATATTCTGATATTCTGATATTGAACACATAGTAGTATATTGTCAGTTCTGATATTGTCAGTTGAACACATAGTAGTAGCATACTCTTATTGTCAGTTGAACACATAGTAGTAGTAGTGTTAATTAGTACTGTTAATTGTTCTTGTTCTATCTGTTTTTGGTCCAATTTTTTGTCTAGTTTTAAATCTGGAAACTATACAAAGCTAATGTTTTTGGTACACAAAAACTATGCAAAGCTAATGTTAATTAGTACACAGAAACTATGCACTGGAGTGATGTTTGTATGCTGCTGGAGCATTTTTGTGTGCCGCTGGAGCACTTTTAGTGATGTTTGTATGCTGCTGGAGCACCATATGTGGCTGTGGAGCACAATTTGTGCTTTTTGTATGTGGAATGTTTGCAGGGAAATCACCTGAGCTGCCCATTTCTCCTGAAATGTTGATTTCGATCCATTTCGGTCAAGAAATAGGGCTCATATGTCAAAAAATTAGCAAAGGTCGTGCCGAATTTTTCGGCATGAACTTTGCTAGTTTTTTGACATATGAGCCCCATTTCTCGACCGAAGTGGAAGTGAATCGACACTTCGGGAGAAATGGGAAGCTCATTCTAAATATTATCGACACTAATTAATACTAACTTAGTTTAATTTGTTTAGAAGTGTGCAAACATGTCGGTCTCCGATGGGGCCGGCACTTCTAAGGCCGCCATGAGCATCAAAGACAAAGCTAGAGCGACAAAAATCACTTTCTGGGAGGTGGCTTCGCAGCACGAGGTGGTGGAGTCTCAGCATGAGCACGTGGCAGCTTCTGCAGGCCACAATGGGGATGATGAGCAAGAGGGGTACGAGGACTACCGGATATATGAAGCCGAGGAGGAGGATGCGACCACCTCCAATGGTGGGAACCACACGACCGATGGCGGGGACCACACGAACGATGGCGGGGACTGCACGGATGGCGGTAGCAGCAACCTGTCCATTAAGAAGAAGAAGCCAAGGAAGGACCGGAAGCCGCAAAAGCTCACCGACACCACCAATGAGATCACTCTGGTCTCGAAAAGTGGCCTTCCGTTGGAGCCTCCGGATGTTGCCGCTGGGTTCGGCATGCAACTCGGGTGCATCGTCCGAGAAAGCATGTCGATCAACACGAAGCACCTGAGAAGTGAAGAGAATGAGCGGTTGGTGGCTAACTTCCTTAAAAAGCGTCATCGACGGTACAAGTTCCCGGCCCCATACACCGACAAACTGGAAAAGTCCAATAAGGTGAACAGGTCAGCCATCACGAAGATGGCTAATGCCTTGAGCAGCTGGGAAACCCGGGTGAAGAACAAGATCCTGAAAAATCAAAGCTGGGAGAAGATCAAGAAGGGGGAGCCCATGATAGACGAAGACAAGTTCAAGATATTCAAGGTGGAGATGGAGACTGACGATTCGAAGGCATGGACGGAGTGGGGTCGAGAAATGCGGTAATTAAACATAGGTAACCACCAATGTGGAAGCGGCGGTTTTAGGGGAAAGAAGGCCATATGGGCATGGGAGGATGCCAAGGTTGAGCGTCTCGGGAAAGAAAACCCATTTTTAAAAATCACGGACGAGCAGACCCGGAACTTTGTCCGAGCCCGCTACTATCTGGATAAGGATACCCTGCAATTCGTCACCGACGATGACGATGTGAGGAAGTTTGAGGAGAAGCTGGTAAGGAATTTGCCCACAGTCCATTTTCTTTCATTTTTAAGAATGAAGGCAAGTTCCTAAATGGGTTCACCTTTCCTTGTCTGCAGGATGCTGAAATCAAGGCTACGCGCGAGGCGCCAGACTCGTCGTCCTAGGTCTTGAAGGAGCCATGGGACACAATTTTCAATAGGGTGACCAACGCCTACAAGGGGAGGCTAAAGTCCGAGCCGCCCACATCATGTGGCCGTATCCCTGGCTTTGGTACAAGCACAAAGTTCTGCGAGTACTACAACGAGGAAGCCAAGAAGAGAAAGGAGAGGTGGACCCTGTCGGCGGCTCAGGATCAAGCCGAGAAGGAAGAGCTGAAGCGGAAAATCACGCATCTGGAGGCTAGTAAGGTAGACCAGGACGAGGTCAATGCGATAGTGCAGCAGAAGATCCTCGAGATGCTACCCCCTCGGCTGATGGAGGGGATAGCAAAATGGGATGCGTACGGTTAGGTGGGGCCGATACAAGTGCCCAGCGCCGGCGGCAACACCTCGAGCCACCAAGTATCGCCGGACATGGTTACCCTGCCGCCCTCCATCCCCGTGGTGCAGCCGATGGAGTTGGATGCACCGGAGCTGCCCCTCCTGCCAACACTACCATGGCGCAGCAGCCAGCGGCGGCGGTGCTTCCTAATGCAACCGAGCTGGAGAAGAAGAAGGATCAGCCGCCGGCCGCCCGTGTCTCCACATTAGCCGAGCTCGGCACCCTCACCAAGGTAAAATAAGTAGTTAGTCAGCGTGCTCTACTGAATGCCTTTGATTGGCTGCCAACTCATGATGCATATCTGTATGCCTCAGAACACTCCGTGCGTGCTCCTGCACAAGGTGCCCGGCGGCGAGTTGAAGGATGTTGCCACGGGAAAGCTAATACAACCGGTGAACCGCACGATGCACTGCAAGCCCATGGACGATGCCGTGATGCGCGTCGAGTTGGGTCGGGTGTTGGGGGGTGCGAAGACATGGATCCTCCCATGAAACCTCCAAGAGCCGACGAGCACCTAACCCTGGAAGATTGCCATGGCTATCCCATGATTTGGCCAAAGACCCAGATTCGTATTGGGTCTCGCTCCACCGGCGCCACCTCGGTCGTCCGCCCCCCAAGGACGAAGCCTCCTGCTGCACCGGTCGTCGCTGCCACCACAAGCCTTAACCAGAGACTCTTATTGGGAGTGTATGCACTGGCGCCACAAGAAGTCAAGGGCGTGGTTGCTCCTCGACCGCCATCGCCCCCGCCTAAAGTCAAGGTCGTGGCACCGCAACCGCCATCGCCACCACCCCTGGACAACATGGACATGGCGGCCTTCGATGCCAACATCGAGGTGGATGATGATGATGCACCAATCGACGTCAATGCCTTCGCCAACACCGGTGCCGGCAAAGGACTGTTCATGCCTCCTCTCGCTGAAGAACCATCATCCCACGATCAAGATAGCCATCCCAAGAAGCGCCTGGTCTTCCGTGGGTTTTCTCAGAAGAATCCTCCGGCTGCCGAGACACAACCTCCACCAGCCAGAATCATTTTTAGCCCTGACACACTCCACAGGATGGCCGGTGAGAGTATAGCATCGCCAGTGGAGGACACTATTGATGAGAAGAGGAAGAGGGTGAGGAAGAGGCCGAACAAGAGCAAGGACAAGGCTACGAGCCAGCCCGCTCCGATCCATTACCGGGACGATGTTGTACCACCCCTCCAGGATGGCTTGACCAGAGTGCACGAAGCTGGTCAGCCCATACTGCCACTGGAACTATGCCGCCTGGCTTCGAGAGCAATGATGAGTTTGCATGAAGGTATTTTGACACTAGAGAGCCTACTTCTCAAGTACAAGCACCCGAGTTACCCGGTGTTCACCGTCAAGGTGCCGGAGGACGTGGGCTTCGTCACAGATGCCCCCGCGGATGTGTTCTTCATAGCCTACGAGGACATCTTCAAGCTATTCCACTTGAGACGACTGGACTATAACTTGGTCCGCCTATTTGGGCTCAATGTGGCGATGAAGGTCAAGAGAGAGTAAACCCCGTTCGTCGCGATAGCAGATCCCTACTACACGCGAGACATCCAACTGGAAGAAGGAACAAGGACCTGGGCTCGGGCAAAGTCCTACCTTCAGAAGCTATTGATGGATAGCAAGAGGAAGGACAACATCCTTGTGGCTTTTTTCCCCGAGTAAGTGTACACATCCTCCTACCGCTGTCGTAACACATAAGTTTTCTTTCCATTGCTCTTTTCCAACATCCCGTTCCACATTGTGTGTTCCGCGTAGAGACAAGTACTGTACGCTCATCGTCCTCTCCACGAGGTATTCGCTTGCCACCTACTTCGACTCGGGGAGTGTGAGGAGGAAGAACTACACCAGAGTAAGGAGCGTTCTGGATGATGCTATCAACGGCTATGCCAAACAAGGAGGCCCCTTCAACTATAAGGGGGAGGCTTACATGGACGATGGCTCACATAAGTTCAAGCACGTGTTCGAATTCCCCTGCGTCAAGCAGCCGCCTGGAAGCGTGAAGGAGGCCTTCTATATTTGCCATCACCTCAAACGGTTTGTCCAAGATTGCGAGATGCTAATGCTGCCATCTTCTCTCCGAGGATGGGCCCAAAAGTTGCATGGGATCAATGACCCTGATCTCAGGGAAGACTTCCATGATACGCAGGTGAAGCTATCACATATCATCGTGGAACAAGTCAACACAACTGGTGGGCTCTTACACCACCCTAGGTCGTTCAGCAAGAGGGAGATCGAAGCCCGCCTCAAGGCACATGGTGACTTCAGGACGTGGACGACGAAAGACATGTACAAGCCGTTCCCGGTGCCCTCCGAGGAGAAGGCTACTTGACTGAGAGATCGTGTGTATCAGTGGACACATGTAGTATGTGTGTCGAAAAACTTAACTTGCCTAGCTGAAAACTGTCGTTGTTATTGTGTCGGACATGTCGTCGTGTTTCTTTCTTTGTCATCGATGCATTATTTTAAGTTTATGAATGCCTTGCTCTAATATTTTTCAACATATATATATTTGCATGATATACTAATATGCCTTGTCAATAGAGATGCCGACGTACGTTCTGTACAAGGGTCAGGTTCCAGGTGTCTACGAGAAGTGGGTGGACTGCCACCAACAAGTGGACAAGTTCAGCGGCAATAGCTACAAGGGATACGCGACTAGAGATGAGGCGGTGGCCAACAGGAGGAGACACGTATGGAAGATGAACCGGACGAAGATATTAATGTCGCTCCTCCTCACCGGCATCACGGTTATGGTGTACTACATTCTGTCCTAAGGTAGTAGGGAGTGACAACATCACGCGGTTGTGATTAAGTTATGTGAGTGAGATGGACACTTGTGAAATGTACTTGTACACTTATTCGGTTGTAATATGTGTCTAATATGTGATTGATGAACACTTGTGAACATTTGTGCTTGTTGATGTATTATATGTGAACTGGAACATTTGTACTGCTGTGTGCAGCTTTTTTGTGTATTTTTGTCAAATTTGTGTGTATTTCTTGTAATATACCTGTATTTGTACCAGATTCTAGAAATTTCGAAATTCTGAAAAAAAGGATTCTGTGGAGCATATGCCCTATGCGCCATAGAATCTGGGACATAATTCTGTGGCGCATATGGCCATATACGCCATAGAATCTGGGACCAAATTCTGTGGCGCATATGGCATATGCGCCATAGAATGTTGAGAATTCTGTGGCGCATATGCATATGCACCACATAATTCAAATTTTAGTGGTGAGGATTTAGTGGCGACAACCATATGCGCCACAGAATTCAAATTTGGTGCACCACTGGTAACGTTTTTCCTAGTAGTGTATTAGGCGTCTTGATATATCTCTATAGATCTTTATGCCTAATATGTATGATACTTCACCTAGGCCGTTCATCAAAAATTTGCTGTTTAGATAACTTTCAAAATATCTACATCATTTCCAATTAGTATATTTCATCCACATATAATATCAGAAATGCCACATTGCTCCCACTCACTTTCTTGTAAATACAAGCCTCTCCATAAGTTTGGACAAATCCAAACTCTTTGATCACCTCATCAAAGCGGAGATTCCATCTCCGGGATGCTTGTTTCAGTCCATAGATGGATCGCTGAAGTTTGCATACCTTGTCAGCATCCTTAGGATCGACAAAACCCTGTGGGTGTATCATATACAACTATTCTTCAATGTTGCCATTGAGGAACGCAATTTTGACATCCATCTACCATATCTCATAATCGAAATATGTAGCAATTTCTAACATAATCCTAACTGACTTTAGCATCACTACAGGAGAGAAATGTCTCATTGTAGTCAACTCCTTGAATTTCTCGAAACCCCTTTGCGACAAGTCGAGCTTTATAGATGGTTACATTACCATCAGCATCAGTTTTTCTTTTGAAAATCCATTTGTTCTAAACAACTTTTCGGTCGTGAGGTAAGTCCACCAAGGTCCAAACCTGGTTTTCGTACATGGATTCCATCTCGGATTTCATGGCTTCTAGCCATTTTTTGGAATCCGGTCTCATCATCGCTTCTTCATACGTCGTAGGGTCATCTATTTCATCAACTATGAAATTCATAACAGGATTTCCATACAGTTCAGGAGATGCACATGTCCTGCTTGACCTGCGAGGTTTGGTAGTATTCTCTTTTGGAGTTTCATGATCATTATCATCAGTTCCCTCTTTATTTGGTGAAGTCAACTCCGGAACAACTTCCGGCGCTACGCTACTCGCCGTTTTATGAAGAGAAGGTTCAATAACCTCTTCGAGTTCTACCTTCCGACTACACACACCTTTCGCGAGAAACTCTTTCGCTAGAAATGATCCATTCTTGGCAACGAAAACCTTTCCCTCGGATCTGTGATAGAAGGAATACCCAATAGTTTCCTTAGGGTATCCTATGAAGACGCATTTTTTCACTTTGGGTTCGAGTTTATCAGGCTGAATTTTCTTCACATAAATATCGCATCCCCAAATTTTAAGAAATGACAGCTTAGGTTTGTTTCCAAACCATAATTCATATGGTGTCTTTTCAAAGGATTTAAATGGTGCTCGATTTAAAGTGGATGCAGCAGTTTCTAGTGCATAACCCCAAAATGACAGTGGCATGTCAGTCAGGAACATCATAGATCGAACCATATCTAATAAAGTACGATTACAATGTTCCGATACACCATTACGCTATGGTGTTCCGGCAGGTGTTAGTTGTGAAACTATTCCACACTCTCTCATATGTGTGCTAAACTCGTAATTTAGATACTCACCTCCATGGTCGGACCGCATAAATTAGATCTTTCTATTACGATGATTTTCCACTTCACTTTGAAATTCCTTGAACTTTTCAAAGGTTTCCGACTTATGTTTCATCAAATAGATATACCCGTATCTTACTCAAATCTTCCATGAAAGTAACAAAATAACTGCGGTGACCCAGCATACCACTACATGATGTAGTATACTATAGTCGTTGACATAACACCAATGAAACACCGTTCACTAGTATTACATCCCTCAGAATGGCACAACAGAAACACAGCGGGTCCAATACATGGCTAAAGATTACAACTCACTCTTTACATAAGATCCAGAGAACACTCTAGGTTTAAGAGAGAGAAAGAATTTCTTACAGAGAAGAATCAAAGTTAAACAACGCAAGAATGATTATACTATTAAGCCTAATATTCAGACAAATAGGTTGGCATTGCTGCTATTGCAACGCTCTACAGAAATAGGTTCTTTGGATAGGGATAATACCCCTATCTCATCGGTAACTTTCGTCTTCACTTGAGTTGAGGTATATGTTGACTTCCTTTTCTTCATTGAAGATATTTAGCTGGTCTTGATAAGTCCTGGAGCATATCTTGATGTAGTGACCGTTTTAATGGCTTCAGAATCTAGCAAGGGTTAAGAAGATACTTTGAGTACGACCGTACTCAGCAAATTCACTAGAAAAGGAGTGTTTGATGCACTATATCTACAGCCACAGACCGTAGGTCGTAGGCAATGCAAGTTTTCATAAACATTTCTTAAAGGTTGCTTTTATTCTGAAAAGCTATGTCTGTCAGCCTTCACAGGTTTACCAGAACCTTCATGGAGTTCCTTTCCCGCCGCGTTTGCAGCTCCTTCCCGGAACAGGGAGTAACAAGTTACAGTTCTTAAACTCTGTAGAGGTGCGTTACTTTACCCATGAGAGATCAACTCTTTGTTGCACAACCGGGCAGCTTATTCCCGTCCACAATTCCATGATGTGGGCCCCAGAAGATGATCCAAGCCAATCACTGCCCCCTTCGCGACCTCGCATGCCTCCTTGGTGTACACCATGCCCACATAAAGAATTACGGCAATGGTTTGTACAAACCGTTAGATATCAGAACTATCGTGGGATGTTGAGGGTTCTCACCCATATGCTGCATATCCTCTATGAATTACCAATTAATATGCACACTCCGAGGATAACAGCCACGACCTGCACATCCGGCTTCATGCGAGAGGAAGAAGATACAATTGACTTCTCCATCCCATTCCAAATCTCATGGTCAACGCGTAATGTACGGCGCAAGAATCACTGGCGACATTGGTTGTTAAGTCCTAGGTGATATAGTTCTGAACAGTGGTATCCCAACTGTCAGATTTAATAGATTAGCTGATCACCCTGGACCAGTAATCAATAGGTCTTATTGTTATTTGAAAATAGTATTTTCTGTCCTTTTTCGAATGTAGGTGATGATAACACTGGATTTGTAAAATACTTTACAGAAAATAATCAAAGGACATGAGCAAGTGTGAACTTGCCTTTTGTGATTGCAATATTATGCACTCACGGTCTTTGAGTCAATGTATAAGATCCAAAATCTGAAATCAGCATCATTGGTCCGATAAGGACTAATGTTGAAAGAAGCAGTCTGCTTTTATGCATAAGTAATGTGATGCACGTTCTAAGCGCAAATCCTGGGAATAACATTGTTCAAGGGTTTAGATTCCAAAAATGGTTACTTTGGAATGTGTGGTCTTTTTAGATAAGTTTCATAGTTGTACTTTTATTAGAGTTTATGAGTGGTTGTAAACATCACATATGTAGGAGTAAAGTATATATACTTATGATATACTAGTTAGGATTACTTCTACAGAGTTTCTTATTTGAAGTGGCAAAAAGGATAACCTTCGAAGAAAAGGTTTCCCTTCTAAGGTCTAAACAAGCTTTGTGGTTAGTTAGTGGTGGTTGATGTCATTTGTCTGCTCAAATGATTTGGCTTGAGTTGCTTTATAGTTTAACTACTTCAGACCAAAGTTAACTATAAAACATATAATAATGCTTATAGGGTTATATTAAGATTTTGTATACTAAAGTTAACTTTAAAGTATAACTAGTTTTTGAAAACATCGTACTTATAGATTGGTATTTTGTATATCTGAAATGTTTTCTTTAGGTTACTTAAGAATGTTTATTATGTTACTTGAGTTAATGGTTTCTGGATGTGAGTATGGAGTGATATCATTTATCTGTTATAGATGAATAAGTATATTTTATGAACCCAACATAATGTTACTTAACTATTTATGGAATTATATAGTGTTGTAGTGGTTTATGTAATTTGGGGATTAATATGATTTAGAAAAGATTTGATTGTTCACAAGTTGTTCTTTAAAGAGTTTATTATTAGTGAAATTCTTCTTAGAAGATAATCTTCATTTATGGTTGGGCTCTAAAATAGGGACATTTCTAATGTTTTAAACCATTATGGCATTATATTATTGATATTTAAGACTAATACTATTTATCAGACTTATTTGACTCATTTTAGGAATATTAATAATTTTATTTATTTTTATATGAATTACTAATGAAGTAAATAAGTTTGAATTTGAGTTATTAAAATAATTAATTTTCTTATTTACCTCAAAAGGAGATTATTATATTTTTAACATGTAAATAATATTTTTGTGATCATTTTGGTATATCATATTTATTTTTGTGATTTATAAACAATAAGATATGATTTCTATAATTCTTATTTCTGTTATAATTACTTAATAAATAATAAATATTTAATTAAGTGAAATAATAATTCATGATTATAGTTTTAAATTAGAATTCTCATTTTTCTAAGATTTTTTATATTTTATTACTATTATTAATATTTATTATTATAAAAATATGAATTATCAAAGTCTGATTACTTGTAAAACTTTTATTAAATAATATTTATTTAAATAATCATCATAATAATATTTGTTAAGAAGTTTAAGTTGTAGATTTTATTTTTCTACAAATTTCCATATATTATACACATTTTTTTGAATTATAAATCAAAAGTTATTAATTAAACAAGATTTAATCATTTATTAAATTTCTGGAATAATATTAATTAGATTATAACATTTTGTTCATTTTCTAACGGAAAAATACTTTTTACACCATGACCAGAGCTAGCCCCAGTCACTGATCTGTGGGCAATTGTCCACCTCAGCTCTCATCATAAAGAAAATCCATTTACTACCGACCCTGCCCCGACCCCCAGTCAATGACATATGGGCCCAAGGCCATGTCATCAACCACACGGCAACGACCAGTCA
Organism: Avena insularis; assembly: GCA_023614405.1. Classification (NCBI taxonomy): domain Eukaryota; kingdom Viridiplantae; phylum Streptophyta; class Magnoliopsida; order Poales; family Poaceae; genus Avena; species Avena insularis. Next base: position 144,778,091 of record CM042697.1, read on the forward strand.
AATGAACTAACGTGGCTTGACCATGAGGTAAGCATGGCGTCAGCATCACCACCGCCATCGGTGAGTGGTCACCGGCGACGATCTACTGCACCCCAGCAAGCGAAATGGGTCTAGTTCGAATCAGCGCAAGCTACTGAACCTAGGAGTAGCAGCGCCGCTCGGAAATGGTCATCGGAGCCTCGGCTCTGACGAGCTCCGACGGTGGCCGACGGTGGCTTACAGTGAAACGAAGATTTACAACGAGATCAAACGATTCGAGGATGCTGGAAGATTCAGGAACTCACCCTGATGATGATTGAGTGGTTGGCGAGGACAGGCGCGGCCGGAGTCGAGCTTCCCGACGAGGATTCCGACGAACTGCCGCGGAGGAAAATGACCAAATTCACCCGCTCCAGTGCTCCCCTTGATGCAAGCTTCTACCTAGAGGATCTACGGAGGATGGTGCTTCTCCATGACGGCTCAGAATGGTGTGGGGTGACGTGGTTCGACAGCGAGGAGTGGCTCCGGCGAGCTAGGGTTCGGTCTCGCTCGTATCTGAGAGGATAAGGAGGGATTGAGGATAGAGATGGAAGCAATGCATCGCGGTGGCCTTCTTATCCCCTCCTGACAGCGGCGGTGAGTATCTTGGCGCAGTGACGGCGATGACGGCATCGGGCTGGTTGTTAGTCACAGATGATGATGATCTTTTTGCAGATAACCCCCTGATGATTTCTTTAGCTCAACCCGTAGTCCTCACCTGACCCCACTTGTTAGTCACAGATGGAAACGGATTGGGCTGGTTACTGGGCTGTGGTGGGCTGCACATGCGTCAGAAAGTTATAGTGGTATTGAGCTGCGGCCAGGTTTGATTTTTATTTGTTTTATTCTTTTTCTATTTTCTGTTTTCCTTTTCAGATTTGAATTTGAATTAGATTTTGAACCTTTATTTGTATAATTTGTTTGCTGGACATGTACAACAATATTTAAAATATATTTGGTACCCTTTGTGATCTTTTATTATGTCTTCTTTTTATATTTCTTTTATTTACTCAATTAAGAACTCTTTTTTTAATTGGAAGAGAATTCTTCTTATTATTTTTCTCTTTTAATTTTAATTAGGGATTTCTTGAATGATATATTCTTATCTGTTTATAAGTCAACTTTTAGTGAGCTTATAGCTTGAATTAAAACTTTATATATAAGTATAATCATTCTATTCCATTACTTGATGCATGAAATATAAAGTCATTGGTATGATAATTACTACTCTCATTAAGTTGGGAAATAGAAATGTATGTGATAAACAAAGAAGTTTAAGGTTTTGAATTATGAGTACTCCCCTTGGCTTTAGATTTTTATATAAGCTTAGATTCTTTTTAAGATTAAGATTTAATAACTAACATATTGCCATATGTGTATAGTATTGGATGGATTCTCCTTTTTAATAGAAGTTATATTTGGAGTGTTTTATAGGAGTGAACTTATAAAAATATACTTAGGCACATATAGTGATTATGATTGGAATTAACAGAGATATGCTTATGTAATTTATTATAGGGAAATATTCCTATAGAGTGTTATAAGCATGAGATGATGGATCAACAGTATGAGATGGCTATTATGTTTGGTTTGAGATGTAGAGTTGATTGCTTAACCATATTAAAATAGGAAATTGATTCATACATATAATTATATTTCAAATTCTTGGATCTCTAATTAAGGAATTCCTTTCCTAGATATAATACTTCTTCCTATCCATCATCATGATTATCAAGATGAGCTTTACTCATTTAAATCTTCCTATTCATATATCATTCTTCTAACACATGAATGAATCCAATGAATTTGGTACAAAGACACTTCATAACTTTCTCATATCCTTGTGTGGTTGTATTTACTATTCTAATGTTGATAATCTTCCATTCAACCAGTAGTTCCTTCAAACTCTACTCCCAATCTTCCTTATTCCTTCATCACTAATCTTTCTCTAAAGGAAACTATCCTTAAAGATGAATAACACCATTTTCATGACTCTATGCTACACTAGCTTTAGTTGAGTAATATCATCTTATAATTACTTAACTCTTATGACTTACACTTCAATTCCTGAATTATATTTATGTGGTTTACAAAGACTTCTCTAGGATCACTTATCTTTACTAAGGTTCCAATCATGTTTTACCCACCATTAATACTCATACTAAATATAAGCATTCCATGTTGGTGGCCAAAACATTACCTTTATAACGCTTTAATTATTTATTATTGAAATTCTTAGTTGGCTAGGCAGGGCTTTATCAATCCTACCCTTTAATGTCTGGAAATTATCTTCTTAGTATCTTATATTGGATTAAGGTTATTAGTGGACTATGCCCTCATTAGAAGATTTGAGTAAATGTTCTGATAAGACCAAATAATGGATCAAAGACTAATAGTTAAAGAAGTTGTGAATCAATGGGGAATTATCCAACATTGATGAACAACAGATATTGAAATAAGTTCTATAAAGATTCTATAGAAAGGAAGATATACATATATATATAGTGGATGATCTTGACTTAATCTCTTTCCAATTCCAACTCATCAAAAGAGTTTTTAAGATTTGGTGTTACCATGATACTCGGAATGTATGCAGATGGGATTTAAGATATAGGGGTTACATTCTTATTATTTGTTTTATATCCTTAACTTGGTACTTATGAATGATTATAATTAATACTATAATTTGATCACCTAATGATCAATATAATTCACATTATATTAGGGTTTAACTTATAGTACAATTGATCTACCCTTAAATCAAATCTCTCTTACCCAAAATGAGATTTTAACAAAGGTCTTATTGAAACTTATCGCAGTCAACTTGATGATCTACTTCAATTCCATCAAGCTAAGATAAGCTTCAATCACTTTGACAAGTTTTAAAAGCGCGAAAATTACTCGGATTTTCTATGCATGAATGCAATGCACACATCTGGGTTCAACTTATTTCTAGGTTCTAATGCTGGTATGTTACAATAACGATATCCACCACGCGCCAACACACTCATTGGACCACTTACATTAGTATGTATGATTTCCAATAAATCTGTCGCCCGTTCCATTGAACCATAAAATGGCGTTCTAGTCATCTTTCCCATAAGGCATGGCTCACATGTATCAAATGATTCAAAATCAAGTGATTCCGAAAGTCCATCTAAATGGAGTTTCTTCATGCGTTTAACGCCAATATGACCTAGACGGTAGTGCCACATATATACATCATCACGTTTAATCCTTTTAGAATCTACATTACGAATATGTGTAACACTATTACCAAGATCCAACAGAAATAAACCATTCATCACAGGTGCATGATCATAAAAGATATCATTCATATAAATCAAACAACTGTTGTTTTCAGATTTAAATGAATAACCACTTCGCTTCAAACCCGATCCAAATACAATGTTCATGCTCAGTGCAGGCACCAAATAACAATTATTTAGATTTATCACTAATGTCGACGGTAAGTGGAGAGTCAGTGTTCCGACAGTGATCACATCAACTTTTGATCCATTGTCGACACGCATCATGACCTCACCCCTTGCTAGCGATCTGTTGTTCATTGGAACACTGCCTCTCAACATGTATTAATGTATCAAATGATTCAAAATCAAGTGATTCCAAAAGTCCATCTGAATGGAGTTTCTTCATGCTCTTAACGCCAATATGACCTAGACGGCAGTGCCACATATATATGAAGATATATCATCATCAAGTTTAATCCTTTTAGAATCTACATTACGAATATGTGTAACACTATTACCAAGATCCAACAGAAATAAACCATTCATCACAGGTGCATGATCATAAAAGATATCATTCATATAAATCGAACAACCATTGTTTTCAGATTTAAATGAATAACCACTTTGCATCAAACACAATCCAAATACAATGTTCATGCTCAGCGCAGGCACCAAATAACAATTATTTAGATTTATCACTAATCCCGACGGTAAGTGGAGAGGCAGTGTTCCGACAGCGATCACATCAACTTTTGATCCATTGCCGACACGCATCATGATCTCACCCCTTGCTAGCGATCAAATCAATCTTCGCAGTATTTATTTAATTTAAATTTTTTAATAGTTTTAATAACCTTTTTGAGTATTAAATCCATAATAAATTGTTCATAGGCCAGCAAAATATTAATAATATATCAAATTGAAGCTACTTTAATGTAGTTTAATAATATCTGATTAGATCTATCTTTTGTAGAATATTTAATTGGTAATAAATTTAATTAGTGTTAATGGCCTTATAATCATAAAACCTATAACACATTATTTATAAATCTAAAAATATGAATAATATGTCCCTAGTTTCACAAGTGTGTGTAGAATAGATCTGGTATTAGATATATTTGTTAACAATGTAAATATTTTAAATGATTTAACCTCTATTAAATAGTAAATAAATCATATAAAAAGATCCACAACTCCGATTAGGGTGAATGCAATTCCTACTAGTTCATATTAATATCCTCTATCTAGTAAACTTCAGAACCAAATTTATTTAGACAATTATGAAAGGAGTTTCAATAGAACTATTAAAACCTCTTATTTGGTCATCAGGATTTAATAATAAATACCCTATTGCATCAAAAACTTCTATGCATCAAAGAACTAAATATAACTATTGTGGCATAATAAACCATCATGCGTGCTTTTAATCATCATTGTTTTAGTGTGTGTTTGCAATTGTTTTGATTAGAACTACTTTGTTCTCGCGATAGACTATTCAAAGAGAGTGCGATTGCTGCGAAGCAACTCAATCATCACACATATTATTAATAAAGGCAAGTTACACCACTTGTTCATATTTTGTCCCAGTTTTTGACTATGCATATTTTATATCCTCAAATTCTATAGTATGCATGTGTAGGTTGTTCTGGTAGAATTTCTTTGTATTAGTTTTGCAAGTGTGATGGTTTTTTTAGTATGCCATGAGTAGCTCTATACTTAGGATTTTTCCCTCCTAATATGTTACCCCTATTTTTGCTAATTATTGCTTGCTATGCTATATATATAAAGTATTATTGGGGGGTTCGAAAGACAAGAAAATTTTATAAGTATATAGGATCTCTTGAGCGATCTTTTCTTATCAAATTCGACTTTAAAATAAAACTAAGTTTTCTTCTAGGCGGAATGGTTGTCAGGTCAACGAGTGGAATTTGGTGGAGGATGGCCGCCTAGAAATCAAAGAAATCTGCCATGTTTTAGAATTCATAAGCTTCTAGTGCAACCATAATACATATGGGCTCTATCTTGTCCTAGTAATTAGTAGGAAACCTCACCTGGGTACCAACATTTGGAGGTTCTTGGCACGGTTGGATCCAGAAGGTAGAGGGTCTACTAAGGGAAAGCCTCGCCATGGTCTTGTTTGTAAAAGGACTTGATCATGGATTGTGGGTAAAGTGCACAAACTCTCGAGAGTAATCAATCTGATCGATCAGCCATGTTCACGAAGAAACAACAATTTTGATCGTCCGAAGGATGGATCCTCTGAAGGATTTTCCTCTATCTTTTTCAAATAAAATGTTTGCAAACCTAAGTTCGTGAGTTGAATCCCGAGGGCTCTATGAACTTAGAATTAGTTGGATTTTGGGTGCCATGTGTTTGGTTGAGAGTTGGTAGCCTGGAGGAACCAGTGCGAGCCACTCGACCTTATTTTTTACTTACTAAACATTGCCAAGTAGGATAAATTATTCTCTCTCTACTTCTCTTTTACTTAGTGAAAATTGGCTTTATGTAATTAAACCACAAAGCCTTATCTTAGCCTTGCATGTAGAGATAGGCCAAGTATTTTCCTTGGTGTAATTTGCCAATACATTCAAAGTATTGACCAAGATGTTTGGCTGCACGTTTCATGATGGGGATGTGCCGAATGGGGTATGCCCAACAGAACATTTTCTACTGGACCAAGCTCCTGGCGTGTGGGCCTGCAGGACGGCGACTGGATCGCGGCTCAAGAAGGGACCCGGCAATTGGAAGCTAGAGGCCCATAAGCGTAGATAGGCCTAGTCAGATTAGGTCAATCCTCCGAGTCCATAACTGACTCAGTTGTATATCTGTAAACCCTAGCGAGGTACCCCTATATAAACCTCCCTAGGGTACTTTCTATACTCACGTTCCATCATACACCCCATTGACTCGCTACCTAGCCGCTGAGCTCGCCACCATTGTACTCAAGCAATAATACAACCTAGTAGGAGTAGGTATTTACCCTACGGGGGCCAAACCTAGGTAAACCTCTGTGTCTTAGCCCTCATCTCGCTCCGCGGATGGCTGAACGCTCTTGCCCCAAATCCTACTACTCGCTACCGCTGGTAGCATCTACCGTGGCCATTCCCACGATTGTGGCGCCCACCATGGGGCATGGCCGATCTGGCCTGAGTTCTGCGGCGAGACCCTATTCACCAATCAACCGGTCGATCGCCACCGACTGCATGATCGCGTGCGACGAGATCCTCCAGATATTGCCTAGCAGCTACGTCCCAACGTCGCGCCCGGTCACACACAGTTTCATAAAGCTGGTTGGTACCATCAATCTGTTCGTCGGCTTCACGGACGTCATCACTTCCGAGGAAATGGCGATCATTGGTGGATCGCTGCCATGCAATCTGCTCTCGGAAGGTCAGATCCGCACCATTCACCTCCTCGCCTCCGAGTACGACTCGGCCACCATTAAATCGGCTGGAACCGACGCGGTCACGGATGACGCGACCCTCCATGATGATGCCTAATCGGCGACCCCTGCCTCGGTCGCCGGATCCATCACAGCCGCGTTGCCTGAAGGCTCCATCACGCGAGTCTCCAACACTGGGGATTTCGAGGATTCGTCCATCGTCAAGATCTTCAACTCCGACTCCGGGTCAGAACTCTCTAGCGACCTCCACGCTAGATCTAGTCGGTTCATCGCGACCTACATGGCGGGTAGCACGAGTGTCCCACCAGATCCCTTCTCCACTCCGATCCTGCCGACCGCAATAGCGACGAGGTCAAGGAAGCCCGCCTGTGACTGGAGGAGGCGGCACGCAAGGAGCAAGCTGAGCGTGAGAAATTCTGCCTCGATCAGGAAACGGCACAGGAGCTGTCGCTCTACCACCAGTGCCGCATCAAGATCCGCCTGAACTCCAACGTTCAGGGCCACGCCCTGAACTTCAGCAATGGCAACGACCTCGCTCGCGCGGCCGACCGCGAGTTCTGCGAGAAGGCACCACCGGGAGGTAGCAATCGCCCCCACCCGGATCACCATCGATTGGGGCTCCTCTGCCACCCTCAGGTCACGCACCCCCTGACTAACCAAGGGTCATCATCTCGTAACAAGACCGTGACGCAAACAGGATCTTGCTGTACTCCACCCCAATGGACAATGTCATCGTGGGGAAGGAGGCAGTCGCCAACCTCAACATCAAGGGAGAGGGCTAATACGTCTAATTTGCATCACCATTCTACATCATAATTTGACTCTATTCATTGATATATTTCATATTAAGAGGTGTTACCTATGTCTTTTCATCTGTTTTTGCATGGTGGATAATTCTTGGAGGATGAACTGTCGGAGTCAGGATTCTGATGGAAAAAGCGGTGTTTTGATGCAATTTCATGAAGATCATCAAAATACCATAAAAAACTACAGAAAATTATATTTTCCTAGAAGACGAAAGATGCCAGAAGTGGAGGCGGAGTTGGGCCACACGTGGCCCACACCGCCCTAGGCGCGGGCCACCTTGGGTCACGCCTATAGGGGGTGTGGCCATCCTGGACCACCTCTGGCTCTGCCCTCTCGCCTTTATATTCTCCTCGAAACCCTAAAGTCGGGGCATCGACCATAGAAAGATTCCACCGCCTTTGTGCACCGAGAGAGAAAGAGCTCTCCAGCAGACAGATTTCTGCCAGGGAAATTCCTTCCCAGAGAGGGGAGATCATCGCCATCAACACCATCATCAAGCTAGACTTCATCGGGATCATCATCATCATCATCCACACCATCATCTCCACCAACACCATCATCACCACTCCATCCTGCTGTAACAATTGTGTTGAATCTTGCATAGTTCTTAGGGGAAACTTTCCCGGTTTTGATTACTATTGTAGTTGATGCTTGTGAGTGGAACCATTGAATTATTTTTTATCTTCAGATTTTTATCCATCATCATATCATCTCTGATCTTGATCCATATGATGTCTCGGGAGTAGTTCGTTTAGTTCTTGAGGACATGGTAGAAGTCATGTTGTTAGTACTGGAATTGTGTTGAGGTATTATTCAATGGTTTAATAATTAAGTTGAGGTGCTATTCTTCTAGTGGTGTCATGTGAACATCGACTACATGATACTTCACCATTTATGGGCCTAGGGTAATGCATTGTGTATTTGGCTACTAATTATGGGGTTGCCGGAGTGACATAAACCTGAACCCCCGTTAGGAAACCATTGCACAAGGGACTGTAGGATCTCAGAGTTTAAGTCTATGGTTCGATTTTTATGTTAATTGCTTTCTTGTAGTTGCGGATGCTTACAAGGGGTTTAATAAAAAGTATGTATTAGTGCAAGTAAGGTTTGTACATTAGCACAGGTTCACCCACACAACACTTATAAAACCAAAGAAGATTAATCAGTTGTATGAAGCGAAAGCACCTGGCAGTATTCCCATGTGTCCTCGAGAACGTTTGGTCCTCATTAGTATTACCACCGGCTTGTCCTTTGCTAAGAAAGGATTGGGCCACTTGCTTTATTAGTAAACCCCTAAAAATCCGTTTGCTAGGTATTTACAGAGATTTCCTCCTCCATACCACTAGTCAACACCTTCTGCTCCTCGTTGGTATTGACACTCCTATTTATCAAAAGTACTACGATACACCCCCTATACTTGTGGGTCATCAAGACTATTTTCTGGCGCCGTTGCCGGGGAGTGAAGCGCTATTGAAGATTGGAACTGGTAAAGTAAACTTCTACTGTGAGTATTGTTTTTATTTCTAATTGTTACCTTTTTTACAATATGGATAACCCATTTGGTTTCCTATTTGGGAAAACAACTACCACTGATAGGGTAGTTGATGAATCACCACCTGTTGAGATAGATCCTTTTGAGATACCTACAAGTATTGTTGACCGTGTTATGGTTAATTACTATTTTGGGGATGGAACTATCCATCCTAGTGATCACTTGCTTTTTATCCATGAATTATGCGGGTTGTTTAAGTGTGCATGTATCACAACTGAACATGTGAAGAAGAAGTTACTCTCTATATCATTGAAAGGAAGTGCTGGTGAATGGTATAAGCTATTGAAGAATGGACAATCCATGGAATGGGAGGAAATATTACCTCTCTTTTACTCTAATTCTATCCTCCCAGTGAGATTCATAAGGATAGGAATCTAATATATAAATTTTGGCCTCGTGATTGAGAGAGTACAGCCCAAGATTGGGGGAGATCGAAGTTACTAATGCTTAAATGTCATATTCATGAACTCCCTAACAATATTATCATTAATAACTTTTATGCAAGGATTTATCTTCATGATAAATATTTACTAGATGCTTCTTGTGCTGGATCATTCACACGTATGAAGGAAGAAGCTAAATGGGTTCTCCTAGACCATATTCAAGAGAACACTGAAGCTTGGGAGAATGACAAAGGAAGAAAGTCAGGTATAAACTATGATTATGAATGCATTAAATCTTTTATGGGAACTGATGACTTCCGTGATATTAGTACTGAGTATGGTATTGATTCTCAAGTTCTTGCAAATTGTTTTAAGGCCTTTGCCTCCTATATTGAAATTCCCAAAAAGGAGTGGGACAAGTACCATGCACCTTATAAAGATATTTTTACCCATGATCCTGTTAGCATTGAAGTTTGTCCTGTTGATCCTATTTTGCTTGAACCTTATGTTGAGAAAATACGTTTTCCTGCTAAAGTAAAGGAACATTCTATCATAGATAATGTGGTTAGCAAAAGTGCAAAGAAAATTGTGGAACCTGATGAACAAATAAATATTGAACCTGTAGTAGCCATTGTGAAAGATCTTGTCACTAAAAATATAGAAGATGAGCACAATGTCTTCTGTGAAGACGCTTCTAATATTGTCTGGCATCCTAGAAAATCTAGAAAAAACTAGTGTCCCTGTGCTTTCTATGAGAATTGGTGATCATTGCTATTATGGTTTATGTGATATTGGTGCTAGTTCTAGTTCTAGTCCTTATGAGCTTTAAAGGGAAATTATGCATGAAATTGGTCCTTGTGAACTTGAGGACACTGATGTGGTTATTCACCTTTCTAATAGAGAGACAGTCTGTCCAATTGGCATTGTAAGAGATGTGGAGGTTTTTTGTGGTAAGATTAAATATTCTGCGGATTTCCTAGTACTTGGTTCAGAAGCTAGTAAAACCTGTCCTATTATCTTTGCTAGACCTTTCTTGAATACTTGTGGGGCTATTATAGATTGTAAGAAGGAGAAATTTTTGACTAAGTTTGATGGAGAATCGTATGAGTTTAATTTTTCCAAATTTGCTAAAACTCCTTATGAAAACGAATTGCCTAATGAGGATTTCAGGGTTGAACAACTTTCAGCTATTTCACTTGCTCCAAACAATGCTTTGCAGTAGTTTATGGAAGATAATGAAAGCAAGGTCTTCATGAAGGAAAGAGATGAGATTGATGAGGTTTTCCTTTGTCAACTTGAGTTACTTAAGCATAACTTACGTGTGGAAGATTTGGGTACCACACTACCACCTAAAGGGGATCCTGTTTTCGAATTAAAACCTCTACCTGATGATATTAAATATGCTTATCTAGATGATAAGAAAATATATGTTGTTATTATTAGTTCTAAACTTTCAGGGAAGGAAGAGGAAATATTATTTGAAATATTGAATAAACACCGAGGAGCTATGGGGTACACTCTTGATGATCTAAAAGAGATTTCTCCTACTATATGTCAGCATGCTATTAATATAGAACCTGATGCAAAACCAGTTGTTGAATATCAACACCGTTTAGATCCTAAGATGAAGGTTGCGGTAAGAAATGAGGTATTAAAACTCCTTGATGCTGATATTATTTACCCTATTGCTGATAGTCAATGGGTTAGCCCTGTTCATTGTGTCCCAAAGAAACGAGGAATCACTGTTGTTCCTAATAAAAATAATGAGCTTATACCTCAAAGATTGGTGGTTGGTTATAGGATGTGCATTGATTTTAGAAATGTTAATAAAGTTACTAAGAAATATCATTATCCTCTGCCTTTTATTAATCAAATGCTAGAAAGATTGGCTAAAAAGACTCACTTTTTTTTCTTGATGGTTATTCTGGGTTCTCTCAAATTGCTATGAGAGCACAAGACCAAGAGAAAACCACCTTCACTTGTCCCTATGGAACTTATGCTTATAGGCGTATGCCTTTCGGTTTATGTAATGCTGCTTCTACCTTTTAGACATGTATGTTTGCTATCTTTCTTGGTTTTTGTGAAGAAATTATGGAAGTTTTTAAGGACGATTTCTCTGTCTATGGAACTTCTTTTGATAATTGTTTGCACAACCTTGACAAAGTTTTGCAGAGATGCGAAGAAACTAATCTTGTTCTTAATTGGGAGAAATGCCACTTCATGGTTAATGAAGGGATTGTTCTTGGACACAAAATATCTGAAAGAGGTATTGAAGTAGACAGAGACAAAATTAAAGCAATTGAGAAGATGCCTTGCCATAGGGATATAAAAGGTATTCGTAGTATCCTTGGTCATGCTGGTTTCTATATGAGGTTTATTAAAGATTTCTCCAAAATTTCAAAGCCCCTTACTAATCTTCTTCAAAAATATGTACCTTTTGTTTTTGATGATGATTGTAAGGAAGCTTTTGAAACTTTGAAGAAAGCTTTGACTATTGCTCCTATTGTTCAACCACCTGACCGGAATTTACCCTTTGAAATTATGTGTGATGCTAGTGATTTTGCTATGGGTGCTGTTCTTGGGCAACGAGTAGATAAAAAGTTGAATGTTATTCATTATGCTAGCAATACTCTAGATGCTGCTCAAAAGAATTATGCTACTACTGAAAAGGAGTTCTTAGATGTAATGTTTGCTTGTGATAAGTTTAGACCTTATATTGTTGATTCAAAGGTTACTATTCATACTGATCATGCTGCTATTAAGTACCTTATGACAAAGAAAGATGCTAAACCTAGGCTTATTAGATGGGTGTTGCTTTTACAAGAGTTTGATCTGCATATTGTAGACAGGAAAGGTGCCGAAAATCATGTTGCTAATAATTTATCTCGTTTGGAAAATATTTCTTTTGACCCTATGCCTGTTAATGATAGTTTTCCAAATGAATAGTTGGCTGCAATAAGGGTAAGCCTGTAAGAGAGTCCTTGGTATGCTGATTATGCTAACTTCATTGTTTCCAAGTATTTGCTCCAACCTTTATAGCCCAGCAAAGAAGGAAATTCTTTTATGATCTAAGAAATTACTTTTGGGATGACCCAAATTTATATAAAGGAGTAGGTGGTATTATTCGGAGATGTCTCCTAGAATATGAGCAATAAGAGATATTGAGAAAATGTCATGGCAGTGCTTATGGAGGACATCATGTTGGGGATAGGACTGCACAAAAAGTTTTACAATCTAGGTTTTATTGGCCTACTCTTTTCAAGGATGCAAGGAAGTTTAATTTATCATGTGATGAATGTCAAAAAGTTGGTAACATTTCTAGACGCAATGAAATGCCTATGAATTATTCTCTTGTTATTGAACCTTTTGATTGTTGGGGATTTGACTTTATGGGTCATTTTCCTCCTTCAAAAGGGTATATCATATTCTTGTTGCTGTTGATTATGTTACAGAGTGGGTAGAAGCCATACCTACAAACAGTGTTGATGGTAAGACCTCTTTAAAAATGCTTGAAGATGTTATTTTTCCTAGGTTTGGTGTGCCTAGATATCTCATGACTGATGGAGGTTCTCATTTTATTCATGGTAGTTTTAGGAAGACTCTTGCTAAATATGATGTTAACCATAGAATTGCTTCAGCTTATCACCCCCAAACCAGTGGACAAGTAGAACTTTCAAATAGAGAAATTAAATCTATCTTGCAAAAGACTGTTAATAGATCTAGGAAAAATTGGGCTAAAAAGTTGAATGACGCTTTATGGGCTTATAGAACTGCTTATAAAAATCCTATGGGAATGTCTCATTACAAAATGGTTTATGGTAAAGCTTGTCACTTGCCTCTAGAATTAGAACACAAAGCTTATTGGGCAGTGAAAGAACTGAATAGAGATTTTATACTTGCTGGTGAGAAAAGATTGCTCTACTTGAGTACCTTAGATGAGTGGATAAGTGAAGCTTATGAAAAAGCCATACTCTTTAAGGAAAAAGTAAAATGATGGATGGTAGGAGAATTCTAAAAAGGGAGTTCCATGTTGGTGAGAAAGTTCTTTTGTATAGATCTCGTTTTAGATTTTTTGCAGGGAAACTACTCTCAAAATGGGAAGGACCTTTTGTTATTGAGGAGGTGTATCGTTCAGGTGCTATTAAAATATCTTCTTTGAAGGATAACACTACACAGGTGGTGAATGGTCAAAGGCTCGAACATTATATTTCTGGAAATTCCTATAATGAAGTTGTTGATATTATTCAAGTGGTGACTCCGGAAGAATTTATTAGAAACCAAACTCCAGAATCTGTAGAGTTTGTCTCTGAATAGGTTAAAGTGCTACAAACAGAAGTTTCACGAAAAACCTTTTTATTTATATTTTTTATGTTTTATTACATATGGAAGGTTACAAGACGAAACAAAGGAGGAAACGGAGCCCAGGTGGGCCACACCCACCAGTGGCGCGGGCCCCAGCTGGCCATGCCACCAGGGGGTGTGAGACCCCTAGAGTCCGTCTTCGCCCCATTTTCGCACAGTACCTTCCTTATGTCATATAACTTCGTAATATATAACGCCCGGATCCCCCGAGGTTCGTATATCGTTTTCTTGTCGTGTTTTTGTTTCGATCTGTTTCTGTCAGGCAGATTCTCAGTTTTGGAATCACAATATCTTCCTCTGGATCACCCATGGAGGATTCCTCCATGGATGTCATAAACCCGTACATGTATGAGTTGAAGGTACACCCCAAGGAGTTGTTACTCAAGGATGGGATCATGCAGATGAAATAAGTACATGGTCCTAAAGGAGAAGGAAGCCTGGAAGATAGGATGGAAGAACTGGAGCAGGAAGTTTTTAGGTACAAGAAGATGGCAGAACGTGAAGTGGACGTCATCCATAAGATGAGTTCAGAACTCATAGCCAAGCATAAGGAGGAGGTTGTTGAGCTTCGAGATGAAATACTCTCACTCATTCAAACCACCAATCAATTGCAAGTACAACTCTACGACATACAAAATCAAAACTGTGAGTATGAGGCTAGGTTTAAACACATAAGCTCAGCTGCTAGTTTCAGGATATTTGAGACCAAGATATCCTTCGTGGATGGGGAGCTTTTACCCTCGAAGTCTGATGATGACAAGGGAACACCACCACCACCGAAGGAGTAATTCGTCATCAGGTTTGGCATCTCCTTGTCTTGTTCCAAGCTTGGGGGAGTGTCGCGGTATCATATCATTATCTTTTATCTTTTTACCTTTTTAGTAGATTCATATCTTGGATAAAGAAGTTATCTTATAGGTTGGTTTGCATTGTGGAAGTATCTCTCCTTTAGTTGGTTATTTATGTATCCCTTGGTGTGAGTGCCTTTATGGAATATTAATGAGAAGTTTCATCTTTTATGTTTTGCACTTCTTATTTTAGTTTGCAATCTCTATTATATGATGGATCTTGTTGATCAGTATTGGTATCACTTTGGGAGAATCAAATAGATCTAAATTGGTTTTGGCAAACTAAGCTCTGGTCAGTAGCAACACATTTTGAGGTTTGGAAGCAAAAGAGAAAAGCTTACATGTATTTGGCATCATTTATTTTGTTTCTTGATTGGCTCATAAGCTTAGTATTCTCTATTTATGATCTTTTGTGTCTTCAAGGAGGACTGCATGTTTGGCTTTATCACTTATAGGTTTGTTTGTTTCCTTCAAATATTTTGCTTGCTACCCAGCCTTGCTAGCAAAAAACATGTGCTGAGAGGGAATACTTCTCATGCATCCAACCCTTTAAACCAAAACCTATGCCATTTGTGTCCACCATATCTACCTATTAGCATTATTGCTATTCCAAGTAATTTCTCAAGCTTCATCTATCTTTCAAATTAAAAATTATTTTTTATGTGAAAACTAGTTAGTAAAGATCTCACGAACTTGATGGCACACCTTATTTTCTTGCCCCTAATAAACTCGAACCATTGTGTAATCGAAGTTGTATATGCTTACACCTATACGTTGGAATTAGCAGAACCGGGCTGTCACGGGGAACGCTTTCAACATTGCACCTGTACACTGTACACAGTTGATATCATGCTCTTTTGTTTGCGGATGTCGGCAGTGTGAAATAAAAGGGGAGCTTGTAAGTCCATGGAGTTATGTATGTGTGTTAGAGAAACGCCTGGGCCGCTAGCCTAAGCCATGCCTAATCATGGTGGAAACTTGCAGCATAACCATAGTGAGCTATCTGTGAAGCATCCTCAATAAAAACCTATGCAAATAGCAAATAAAAAGATTGCTGAGATGCTCACTTTCTGCTTCCCTTGTCATTTTGATATGGGATAGCTCCTGTATCATGTGCAAGGGGTACCCGGTTGGCGGTTCTCTATGATACGCATGTACTTACTATGGCAAGAACTTACTGGTAACTAAAGTTGAGTAGCATGAGGAGCGACCCTCGTACTCAAGGGACATGGGATTCCCAACTTATATTTCGTCAAGCATATACTCCATCTTTGTTCACTTTAACCTTAATCACCTCAATATTGTTATGATAGGGGCAATGAGAGCTCAAACATAGTAAGTACCATAATCTTTTGAAAGATCTTTATGAACTTGAAAACCCTGCTTCTCTCTATGAAGGGCATTTCTTCTACATCTAAGTTGAGTTAGTAAACCTATTCTACTCTTTCTCCAGCAAGCATTTGAGTTGTTGTGTTTCAAGCATTCATATGATGACTTATTCAAACATGTTCTTTATTTTCCTTGTTTGCACAAGACTCTTATCTAAATGAGTATTACTTTGAAAGCCATCTTTATGAAAAGCCTTTTATGTTTGAGCAAAGAGTACTCATGTTTTAAACTTCTTTACAAAAGCTTTGCTTTAAAACTATTTGCCAGCTGTTCTCTTACCAAGAACAAAGTTTGCCAATACCAATTATGATTTATCTTTATGCATCTTTATTTTGACTCCCATACTTGTTGCAAGCTAAGTTATATAATGGTGAGTTGCTTTCTTCTATGATTTGTGTATTGGTAGGTGTGATGCTTCTTGTCCGTATTCTTTTTATCGACACTCACTCCCTAAACCTATTGACATGTTTACTGAGCTCATTTTTCGCTTGGAGACAAGCGAGGTCTAAGCTTGGGGGGAGTTGATACGTCCAATTTAAATCACCATTCTATATCATAATTTGTCTCTATTTCATTTATATATTTCCTATTAAGAGGTGTTACTTATGTATTTTCATCTGTTTTTGCATGGTGGATGATTCTTGGAGGATGAACTGCCGGAGTCAGGATTCTGATGCAAAAAGCGGTGTTTTGATGCA
Source organism: Avena insularis (assembly GCA_023614405.1). Taxonomy (NCBI): domain Eukaryota; kingdom Viridiplantae; phylum Streptophyta; class Magnoliopsida; order Poales; family Poaceae; genus Avena; species Avena insularis. Next base: position 144,794,802 of record CM042697.1, read on the forward strand.
ATTTCGCGAAGATCAGAAAAAATACTAGAAAAACTATAGAAAATCATATTTTCCCAGAAGACGAAGGATGCCAGAAGGGGAGGCGGAGTTGGGCCACACGTGGCCCACACCCCCAGGTGCGGGCCACCCTAGGCCACGCCTACAGGGGGTGTGGCCACCCTGGCCCATCTCTGGCTCTGCCCTCTCGCCTATATCTTCTCCTCGAAACCCTAAAGTCAGGGGAGCGAACACCGAAAGATTCCGCCACCTCTGTGGGGCGGAAAACACACAGAGAGAAAGAGCTCTTCCCTAGACAGATTTATGCTGGGGAAATTCCTTCCTGGAGAGGGGAGATCATCGCCATCAACACCATCATCAAGCTAGACTTCATCGGGATCATCATCATCCACACCATCATATCCACCAGCACCATAATCACCACTCCATCCCGCTGTTACAATTGTGTTGAATCTTGCATAGTTCTTAGAGGAAACTTTCCCGGTGTTGATTACTATTGTAGTTGATGCTTGTGAGTGGAAGCATTGAATTATTGTTTATGTTCAGATTGTTATCCATCATCATATGATCTCTGATCTTGTTCCATATGATGTGTCGTGAGTAGTTCGTTTAGTTCTTGCGGACATGGCAGAAGTCATGTTGTTAGCAGTGGAATTGTGTTGAGGTATTATTCAATGGTTTAATATTTAAGTTGTGGTGCTATTCTTCTAGTGGTGTCATGTGAACGTCGACTACATGATACTTCACCATTTTTTTACCTAGCGGAATGCATTGTGTATTTGGCTACTAATTGTGGGGTTGCCGGAGTGACAGAAACTTGAACCCCCATTAGCAAACCATTGCACAAGGGAGTGTAGGATCTCAGAGTTTAAGGCTATGGTTAGGTTTTTATCTTAATTGCTTTCTTGTAGTTGCGGATGCTTGCAAGGGGTTTAATCACAAGTATGTATTAGTCCAATCAAGGTCGGTACATTAGCACAGGTTCACCCACACAACACTTATAAAACCAAAGAAGATTAATCAGCTATATGAAACGAAAGCACTTGGCAGTATTCCCATGTGTCCTTCAGAATGTTTGGTCCTCATTAGTATTATCACCGGCTTGTCCTTTGCTAAGAAAGGATTGGGCCACTTGCTGCAATTATTTGCTACCTTTATTTACTTGAACTTTATTTCCTTTCTTTATCAGAAAACCCCTAAAATTCCTGCTAAGTATTTACAGAGATTTCCTTCTCCATACTACTAGTCAACGCCTTCTTCTCCTTGTTAGGATAGACACTCCTATTTATCGAAAGTACTACGATACACCCTCTATACTGGTGGGCCATCAAGGGCGCACTGCAGGTCAAGTACGCCCAGACCCTACTTGCCAGGGCCGTCGAGCAGCAATCCGCTGGAGTAGACATGCATGGGCGGATGTACTCCCGCTCATCCGGAAGCAGGGAAGCCTCGAGTGGCTTCCCAACGATCGCCAACACCCTGTACTGCCCACCACCTGAGCCCCCACAACACCATCCACTGGCCGCTGCTAATGGCCAGCCGGTCGATGCGCAGACGCATATCATCAACAACCAAACCTTGCGGGCACGCCAGCCCAACGACCTAAGGCACACCCTCATCAACCGTGGAGACCCCGAGCCAAGAGGCTCCCTCAGCTGAGTCAGCCCCTAGTGCTTCGGACCAATGATCCGAGGTGATAAGTACCCCTCCAACTTCAAGGCGCTAAAGGAGATCGAAAAGTACGACCCAACGTACGATCCAGCGGTGTGGCTCGACACATACCTCATGGCGATGGGGATCGCAGGCCACACCAACCTGCTCGCCACCCTCTACCTCCCCCTGATGATGGAGGGAGCGACCCGGCAATGGATTAACACCGTCCCCGCGGATAGCATCGACTCATGGGAGGACATTCGCAAGGCCTTCGTTAGGCACTTCGAGGGCTCCTACACCCGCGCCACCAACATCTAAGACCTGGAGTGCTACATCCAGGGACCACGCGAGTCGACCCACCGCTAGGTACAGTGGTGGCAGGACCTGTGGATCAACGCCTCCGGCAATCACCCAGAAACGGTGATCCACTGCTTCAAGAACACGTGACGGTACGAACCCTTGGTCGCCAAGATCAAGAGGATATATCGGACGCTCGACAACATCCCCGACCTCCTCAAAATCGCCAAGCACTATGCGGAGGAAGACCCCAACCAAGACTCCGCTGACGAGTCGGGTGGAAGACGCCGCACAAGAGGCCATGACAACAGGAGGCAGCGCGAGATGCGCTACAGCAACACTCGCCTCACCAGCAAGTGCTATGGTGACAGGCGAGTTAACTTCGTCGCCAACACCGGCTACGCACCATGCGACCTGAAGAACCTCCACCGCAATGGAGGAAATTACTGTGCAAGGCAGAAATTCGACCCTACAGCTCTACCCAACTAGCCCTATGTATACCACATAAGGGAGGGGAAACCCACCACTCACACTACCGCCGACTGCCACTCCCTGAAGGAGATCGAGAAGGCAAGGCGAGCAAGGGAAGGCCCCAATAACAACCCGCCAAACGGCAATGTCGGCGGGCTCGGCAACGATGTCGGCTCGCTGCACATGTTCACCGGGCTCGATACCAAGCGCGAGAAGAAGGTGCTCGCCAGCTCAGTCGCCGTGCACATGGTGACTCAAGCCGACATTCCCCACTTCCTCATCTGGTCCGAGTAGCGCATCACGCGGAGCCACGAAGACCACGCGCCATGGATCGAGTACCTTGGGCGTGTCACCCTGGTGGTCAAGCCCAAAGTGGCTAACTACTGGCTCCCCAAGGCACAGATGGACGGCGGGAGCTCCATCAACATCCTCTACCTGGACACGTTCATATGCCTGCAGCTCCCGCAGTCGATGGCCGAATCGACCCTCACCACATTCCACGGCATCGTCCCCGGTCGGAAGGCCTACCAGATAGTCAAGGTGACGCTACCTACCACCTTCGACATGCCCTCCAACTTCCGCACCGAGAAGATCGTATTCGAGCTGGTGAACGTCCACAACCCCTAGCACTGCATGCTGGGGCGACAAGCATTCACCAAATTCATGGTGGCACCGCACTATGCGTACAACATGATGAAGCTCTCAGGGCCATGTGGAATCATCACCATCCACAGCGACCCCGATATGGCCATGGAGTGCAAGGAAAAGGCGCTGAACTCATGGACACCGTTATCGCCGCGGAAACCAACCATGTTGATGAACTCGCAAAATATGCAAGTGACATCGATAGGATGAAACCACGATCCTAAAGAAGCCCAACTCAGAAAATGCCAGGTCGACAGCGTTCGAAGCTGCCATGCACACCCACACCGTCGAGCTGGTCCCGGGCGACTCCAGCCAGATGGTCACCATCGGGACAGGCATGAGCCCCGCATAGTAAAGCGCGGTCATCGAGTTTCTCCGTGAGAATCATGACATCTTCGCATGGAAGCCATCTGACATGCCAGGTGTCCCGAGGTAACTCGCTGAGCACAAGCTTAACACTGACCCAAAAGCGTGAACTGTAAAGCAGCCGCTGCGGCCCTTCAATGAAGACCGCTGCCGAGCAATCCTCGAAGAAGTGAAGCGTCTACTCGCCGCGGGCTTCATCCGGCCCATCAAGTACTTCAAGTGGCTGGCAAACCCAGTCCTGGTCATGAAGACGAACAAGACCTGGAGAATGTGCATCGACTACACCAACCTCAACAACACCTGCCCAAAGGAGGAATTTGTCCTCCCGTGCATCGAACAGATCATCGACTTGGTCGCGGGATTAGAATCGATGTGCTTCCGTCAAGCTTACTCTGGTTACAACCAGATCAAGATGGCGGTCGAGGAAGAGGAAAAGACGGTGTTCATCACGCCATTCGGTGCCTACTACTACACCGCCATGATGTTCAGCCTCAAAAACACAGGTGCAACCTACCAGCGGTGCATGCAGGAGTGCCTTGCGAGCCAAATTGGCGCAACATCCACGTCTACATCGTCGATGTGTTGGTAAAATCAACTCGCTAGAGCAACCTGCTCACCAACCTGGCTGAAACCTTCACAAATCTACGGAGGTACAAGATCAAGATCAATCTAGGGAAGTGCACCTTTGGTGTTCCCACCAGACATCTCCTCGAGTACGTGGTATCCAAACGGGGAATCAAAGCGAACCCCACCAAGATCGACACCATCGCGTGACTCAGCAAACCTGAGTGCCTCCGCGACATCCAAAAACTGGCCGGCCGAGTCACGGCCCTCAGCCGCTTGACCCCCCGCTCGGCGAGAAGGCAATGCCTCTCTATCGCCTGATGCGCAAGAACCCCACGTTCCAATGGGGCAAGGAAGCAGACAACACGCTCAAAACACTCAAAAAAGTGCTACTCGCGGCACCACTACTCGTCGCCCCCGTCGACAAGGAGCCAATGCTCATCTACGTTGTGGCCACCACGCGAGTCGTCAGCACTGTGATGGTGGTCGAGCGGCCAGAGGAGGGCAAAGAGCGCCCGTACAACGCCCGGGTCTACTACATCAGCGAAGTCTTAACGGACTCACGACAGCACTACATGCAGTACCAGAAACTGGTATACGCGGTATTCAGAGCCCAGCGACGGCTCTCGCACTACTTCCAGGAGCACCCCATCATAGTCGTCTCCTCCGCGCCACTACAGGACATCATCCGCAACCGCGACGCGACTGGGTGAGTCGCCAAGTGGGCTGTCAAAATCAGCGTCCACAACATAAGGTACGAGTCGTGCAAAGTGATCAAGTCGCAAGCCTTGGCAGATTTTCTAGCCGACTGGGAAGAAGCATAGCAGCCGGAGAAGCTGCTCTACCTCCATTACTGGTCGCTCTACTTGGACGGGTCCAAGAACGCGGACGGTGCAGGGGCTAGGATCGTACTCACCTTCCCAAGGTCGACAAGCTCCGCTATGTGCTACACCTTGACTTCACGCCCTGCACCAACAACATGGACGACTATGAGGCCCTCCTTCACGACATGCGGGCCACCAAGGATATGAACATCAACCGCCTACAATGCTACGACGACTCCGACCTCGTCGCCGCACAAGTCGCTGGTACCTGCGACGCAATCTCCCTAACCATGGCAGCATACTGCCAAGCGGTGGACCAGCTGAGGGGCACTTCGCCGGCTACTCCATCGAGTGGATCGACAAGTGCAAGAACGAGGAGGTCGATACTATCTCCCGCACAAGATCGGCTCGGCAAACCCCACATAGGGGCATATTCCTCGACACCATCCACAAGCCTTCGGTTTCCCCGCCGAAGGAGATCGACATCGGGATACCTCTACAACCCGAGCCCTCCCTGGTCGCCATGGTTTCCGAACCCAATGACTGGACCGCACCATACCTCGCCTACCTTGAGGGCAGGACTCTGCCTTTGGACGAAACGGAGGCACGCACGATAGTGCGACGCTGCAAATCCTTCGTCATCATCAACAACAAGCTCTACAAGCGCAGCGTGACCGGCATGTTCCAACGGTGCGTGCAATCAGGGGAAGGACGCAAGTTCCTCTAGGAGATCCATGCCGGCGACTACGGCCACCACGCCGGCGCCCGGTCTCTAGTCGCCAAAGCCATGCGACATGGCTTCTACTGGCTCACCGCGCATGCTGACGCCGTTGACATCGTCCAACGCTGTGTTTGGTTCCAGAAGTATGCCAACCAGACGCACATCCCTGGTTCGGCACTCAAGACAATACCCATCACCTGGCCATTCGCCGTATGGGGCATGGACATGGTGGGACCCTTCAAAAAGGCTCCATCTGGCTACACCCACCTCCTGGTCACAATCGACAAATTCACCAAGTGGGTCGAAGCCAATCCAGTCAGGAAGTGCGACGGGAAGACCGCCACCAAGTTCCTGCGCAAGCTCATCTACCAATACAGGTTCCCGCACAGCATCATCACAGACAAAGACACCAACTTCGCAAAATGCACCATGGCCAAATTCTGCGAGGAGCACAACATACGGCTTGACCTCGCCTCAGTCGCCCACCCGGAGTCGAATGGCCAATCAGAGCGTGCCAACCAAAGCATCCTCCATGGCCTCAAGCCATGACTACAGGCCCCCTCGAGAAACTCCAGGATGCTGGGTCGAAGAGCTCCCCTCCGTCATATGGGGCATTCGCACCTCCGTCAACCGGTCCACATGGTTTACGCCCTTCTTCATGGTGTATGGCACCGAGGCCGTCATCCCAAAAAACCTGGAACACGACTCACCTCGGGTCGTCAACTACACGGAGGCCGACAACGAGGTCGCACACCAAGATAGGATCGACCATCTCAATGAAGCACGCGACCTAGATCGCTCCCGCACCGCCATCTACCAGCAGGGACTCTGGTGCTACCACAGTCGCCGAGTCCGGACTTGCACCTTCTAGGAAGGCGACCTAGTCTTGCAACTCATCCAGGACAAGAAGGGCATGCACAATCTCTCTCCCCCATGGGAGGGACCATTCACCATAGGGCGAGTCCTCGGCAACGACGCGTACTACCTCATCGATATTGAAGTGATGGCCAACTCGACGTCAAGCGGCCATGGAATGTAAAACTCCTCCGGAAGTTCTACACGTATAACTCCAACTTGTACTCCTCTGCTATAGAATACAATAAAATTGACTCACACAAATTGTGACTACTCGCCAAACTCTTGTGCCAATCACACTCGTAATCTTAGCAATACGCTACCCATGGAAGTCAACCCTTTGTCGAGCGACCGGAACGTCTAACTAGTGTGGAACAAGGGCACCGAAAGTATTCGGGCCTTGCGTAGTCTACAAAAACGCCACCCCAGAGCCACCATTGGAGTCGCCTCGCTCGACTGGCCCACCGGGCCAAGACAACCGCACATGCTTCATACATCGATCGGTAATCCACATCCTCGCACACAGCGACTCGAACGGTGAAGTACCACGCACGGGGACTCGCCCAATTCTAAACCCACATGGCTCGGGAACACACCGAGTATAAGAGCATGCCTTGAACTCGCCACACGACTGGCTTTCTGAGCTAGGTGGAGAGACGCGTTACAAACAACGCACCATGTCCTCACCTACCTTGGGCATGCGATTAGAATGGCTAATTACCACGCTCGGGGACTCGCCTAGCCGACCCCTCTTGTGTCCGAAAAATAGACAAGTATAGAGCACCCCTTGGGGTCACCAAGCGACTGGCGGTACAAGCCACGAGGAGTCGACTTTGACTAAACTAACAGTCTAATACATACAAACTTACACACATGTGAGATAAAACCCATTAAAGGGCGGACGCGCTCGGGGACTCACACAACAAACAGAAATCACAAATCAATGTAAAGCGATTCACGTTATTACATTTCCTTAGCAAAAAAATACATTGTTCATCGTTAAGGATTCATACAAAAGGATGCAGTCGCTACTGCTAACGTAACACCCTAGGGAAACTGTCTACTCCGTAGCCTTCGAAGAGGATGGGCCGCCACCACCCCTGACCCGGATAAAAGGTTCCGACGGGTTCACTGGGTATGTTTTCAAGATCTTCGCCATCACCGACTGGAAAGGCTACTCTGACTTCAGATCGTGATGCTGCGGTTCAGGGTCATTCGGCGCCAATACCGTCTCCTGGTATGGTAGCAAATCACCCATCGCCAACACCTGCTCCGCGAAGGGAGTGGCCTTGGCGGTCAGCTTCAGCACCTCTGCGATCTTCACTGAGCCAGTCCCCAAGGGATACCCGTTGGTGACATCATCGAGGTCGAAGTCGTTAGGGAAGTGCGCGAGTTCAATACTTAGTGCAGTCATAGCTCCATGATGAAAGGCCGACCACGCCATCCACTCAACCACGGCAGGCGCTTCCTCAAGGTAACTCCACACCTCCGTCTACCCACTAGGGATCACCTCGGTGGGAGGGATCCCTTCGAGGATGTCCTGGATGCACGACACCAAGAGGGTGGCCGCGTCCACCAATGTAGTCACACACTGCTTGGCGTCGTACGTCTGCACCTCCGGGTCTCAATCGCATATCGCACCTTTAACAATAGCAAGTTAAACCTGGAAGGACACGCACCCAGGGACTTGCCATCTTGGCGACTCGCCTGCTCAGGGACTCGCCCGCCACTACCAAAAGAAAACATCAAAAGAGAGCTTACCAAGAAGTGGACGATAGTGCTCGGTGATGAATTTCTCCAAGTCTGACAGTTGGCCCTGCAACCCAACGACAAGCGAGTCGGACACCTTCCGCTCATCGGTCGCCGCGATGATCATGGCCTTGGCCCTCTCTTTAGAAGAAATCATGGCAGCCTTCACAGTATCTAGCTCGGAGGCTGGAACATAACCCTCACAGTCCTTGGCGATTGTGGCGGAGCAATCGTCTAAAAAGAAATATCACAATGAGAACCTTGCAAAGCAAAACCAAACATTCCTCAAGGAAAAGTTGACTCACCCGCAGTCGCCTGTAACTGTCGGTTGGTCTCCTGTGCAACCTGCAGATCGCGCTCCAGGCGCTCCCTCGCGGACTGACGGTCGGCCAATTCTCGTTGAATACCCTGAACAAAGAAAACTGCACATAAGGGACAATCAAAGATCTAAATATCTAGCCGCTGAAATTTAGCGACTAGACACTCAGGGACTGGGCAACCAAAGGTCTCATGGATCCAGCCGCTGAAATTCAGCGACTAGATCCTTGGGGACTTGACATACCAGGATGGCAGCGCCTAGCATGCCGTGAAGCTCGGTGGCATCGGCCGATGGCAACACGAACGATGTTTGCCTGTGTCGCTTCCCATCATCATCATCAACGACCTCCGGAACCTGAGGCGATTGCGTCCCTGTCATCGCGGCGGATGCTCTCGCCATGAAGCGAGGGAACATCGCGGTCATCATCGCTGGGGCGCTGACCACGGGAACCGACACCCATGCTGGCACGGTCGACTCGCCCAACTACGAGCTTGCGACTGCTCCGCCCTCCAAGGCAGCGGAGTCTATGACCGGCACCTCGAACGACGCGTCGCCAGCCCTTCCGTCACTGTAGCGGAATCGACCTCCCTCTTCTTCGCGCCTTCGACTGGAGCCTCTATTGTGTCACCCTTCCTCTTCTTGGAAGGGCAGTCCTCCCCTCTAGGGGCGACTGACAGAACCTTGGCCATCGAAGGGTGACCAATCTTCTTGGCGGCTGAGGCCCATTTCCAAGACGTCGTGCGCCCAAGACACAGATGGTTTCTTCGTCGTCGAGGCTGCGACGGGAGCCTCTGAGACATCTTCAGTGGGAGCTTCCTTGCGAGGTGAAGTCGCCGCGACCGGAGCGGCCCCTAGTCCAGAGACTGGGGCGAATGGCGGAGGTATCGAAGCCAGTGGCACCTCGCTTAGGATAGCGGCCGTGTCCAGCACGGTTACCATCGGCGGCGCCTCGCCCTTGGCCAGACTGGTGGCGTCGGAGCTGCTCACCAAGTGCAGTGGGAAGGCCGGTCTCACCGGCTTTGTCTTCTTCTTCGGAGGGGCCTTCACCTCCTTCTCGGTCTTCTTCTTCTTCTTCGACGGAGTAGCTTGGCGGCGCGAGGTGGTCTCCGGAAGTTCTTCATCATCATCATTATGACGCTCAAGGCTTTTACTTGCCTCCAGCTCACGCTGACGCTGCCCGCGGGTCTTGCGAAACAACAGGGCGACCTCCTCGTCGGATTCTTCGTCGTCGCTGTTCTCGTCGCTCTCGGCGTCGCCCTTGGCGGGAGGCGATTCGCCCAGGTCCTGGACGGACAAGCTCGAGTTCTCGTCGTCTGAAGGTGGGAGCCATCCTTCCACCACTTGGAATAGCTGCAATGAGTACAAAATTAAATTAGAATGACCGCGACTGCATAAACTGCAACTGCGAATGATGCGAGGTGATTTACTGTTGGGGCTGGATGCTTTGCGGTGTAGGGGGCGACCCCAGCCTTTGCGTCCAGGTACACCGCCTGGGTGATCTTCTTCGGTGCTGGGGTGTAGTCCTCGAGCTTACACTCGGCGAGGAAGGACTTCGTCGAGTCCTCCCGGCCCATGTATTGGTACATGTAGTGGTGGCGCCGAGCCAGAGGGACGAGCCGCCGCCCGAGCCAGCAGTTGTATAAGTTAATTGTCTGGAGGCCTTTCTTCTTCAGACTGCGGATAGTTTGGAGCATTTCGTCCACGACCATCCGCTGGTCGGTGGGGAGCCTGCCAACTTGGAGTCGGCGCGGTTCGGACCGGTTGGCGGAGTATCGTGGGATCGCCGCCTCGCCCTCCGAGGTCGCCTCGGCAACGTAGAAACAAGACTTCTTCCAGTCGCTCGCCGCCTTGGCGGGCAGCATCAAGTCAAAGAACGAAGCCTTCGACTTTAGCTGGAATGTCAGGCCGCCCGCGGCAAGCATTGGGCCGCCCGCTTCCTCGCGACTGATCCGTCCGTGGAACAGATCTTGCCATAGAGGGAAGTAGGGCCGGCAGCCCAGGTAGCACTCGTAGAACGCCACGAAGATGGCGAGCTGCTCGATGCTGTGTGGACCCAGGTCCGACGGTTGGATCCCGTAGTAGGCGCAGAAGCGCCGGAAGAACAGGGACGTAGGGAATCCTAGCCCCTGTTCTAGGTGGCTGGTGAAGCAGATAAATTCTCCCTCGTGCGGGTTCGGGGTCACCTCTCCGGCCACGGGGATGCGCCAACAGCCGGCGCGCAGGATCCCGGCCTCCTCGAAGGGCCGCCATTCGCCCTCGTACACTTAGATCTACCCCAAGGCTCGGTGGAGGGGGCCATGGCGGAAGGATTTGTGGGGGGTCGGAGGATTTCGGGTTGGCTAGATCGCGATGCGAAGGAAGGCCAAAGTGCGTGCAATCGGAGGAAATGGCGAGAAGATGGTTCTCTGATCGCCTGCCATTCCCCTTATATAGCGGTTGTTACCCGCCAAATCAGGGAGCCGTTACTACGCGGTGATTACGCCAAAAGTTACCGTTGGATTACCCCAACGGCTAGTTTGACCACGTTTAACGGTCCAACTTCAGCCACTCGGTCACCGACCCGATCACTACGACAGTGACTAAGTGTTTCGCCGACTCGACTCGCCAAAGCTGTGATCAGGATGACTAGTGGTTTCCTTCGTGTAGGAGCCCACCGACGATTCGACTGGATGCTTGCATTGAAGCCGTATACTCCGACTTCCAGCAACCACCTGCGCCCAATCAACGATGGCCTCGGGGACTACTGATGGGGATATGCCCACCAGGGTATACCCAGCAAGACGTTTCCGACTGGCCCAGGAACTGGCGAGTGGGCCTGCAAGACAGCGACTAGATCAAGGCCCGGTGTGGATCCAAGCGACTGGAAGCTGAAGGCCCAGGCGAGTAGGTAGACCCAGTCGAGTTAGGTTAAACGATTACCGAAGCATTAACTAATTCGGTTGAGATATGTAAACCCTAGGGGAGGTGAGTCTATATAAACCTCCCTACAGGGCGTGTAGAGATACGTTCCATCAGACACTCAAGCGACTCGCCGCCTAGCCGCCGAGCTCGCCCATTGTACCACCATCATAATACAATCTAGCAGGAGTAGGTCTTTACCCTCCGGGGGGCCGAACCTGGGTAAAACCTTGTGTCTCCGCCCTCATCTCGCACCGCAGATGGCTGGCCGCCCTTGCCCCTCGTTCTACTACTCGCTGCCAATTGCAGCATCTGCCGTGACCATTCCCACGACACCAGTACTACAAAATGACATGGTCAGTGATCCACTAAGCGACCCCCAAAAATACTACGGGCCACCCGGTGTGAACTTACTTGGCGACGGGAATGAAGCGCAGGCCGGTGCTGATGTGAGTCGGCTTATCCAACTCTAGGCCTAACTTGCGAGTGAGGCCTCTCTCAAACACGCTCGAGGCCCATGATACCGCGGGCTTCTTCGATGATGAGGCCGCGGCCGCGGACACTTCTGGCCTAGGCGACACATGCGCCCCCCTCGGTGGCGAGGAACTCGACTCTATGGCCATGGCAGCCCCTGGCCCCGGGATCACCGAGAATGGTGGCGGGATCACCGCGAGCGGGATCTCGCCCTCCACCACGGCCTCGAATCCTGATACCTTCACCAGAGCAGGATCCTCCAGAATCTTCGTCGAGGCCCTGGTCTCCGCATCGTCAAGCTCTTCATCTGACTCGAAAACCACCGCCAATCTGGGCGGCGCCGCCGCCTTCGGTGTTGTCTTCTTCGCGGGTGACTTTGCCTTCCGCGCAGTCTTCGCCGGCGTGGCCACGCACCGCGATCTGTGCTCTTGCACATCTCCTTAATCACTGTCTCCCTCCACGAGGCTCCGTTTCTCCTCGATTTTGTGCCATTTCTGCCCGCCGGTCTTCCGAGCCACAGGTGCAGGGGTGGCGACCTCTACCACCTCGTCCTAGCTAGCGGAGGACTCGTCCGAATCTTATCGAAGCTCCTTGGAGATCTCCTCATCAACAGGAGGGAGCCAGTTCTCCAAGACCTGAAACAACTGACAAAGATAAACAACATCAAGAAACTGCGATTGTGCCTGTACGATTGATAAGTCAACGAAGAAACTCACTGTTGGCTCCTGGCGCTTTCCCGTGGCGGTATACAGAGCAAGTCCGGCCTTCGGGTCGGTGTACTCCGCCTCTGTAATCTTCTTTAGCACGGAGGCGTAGTCGTAGGCATCCTAGTTCACTGAGCACGCCTTTGTTTCATCGTCTCCGTCGGTGTACTGGTACATCCAGTGGGTGCGACTAGCTAGCGGAACCAGTTGCCGCCCGAGCCGGCAGTTGTATATATTGATGGTTTCTAGGGCCTCCTTCTTGAGCGTCTGGATTTATGTCAACATTTCATCCATGACCATCCTTTGGTTGCTGGGAAGCTTGGTCGTCAGCAGCCGGCGCGGCTCGCTCCTCTTGGTGAAGTACATCGGGAGCGACACCTCGCCATCCGGTGTCGACTCGCTCACATAAAACTAGCTCTTATTCCACTCGCTGGCGTCTTTATTCGGGAGTATGATGTCTAGGAAGGTGGCCTTGGTCTTCAACTGAAAGGTCAAGCCGCCCGCTACCAGGATCGGGCCGCCTACTCCTTCGCGGCTGACGTGGCCGTGGAATAGATCTAGCCACAAGGTAAAATAGGGGTGACACCCCAGATAGCGCTTGCAGAACGCCACGAAAATGGTGAGCTACTCGATGTTGTGCGTCCCTTGATCCAAATGTTTGATCACGTAATACACGCAGGACCGACAGAAGAAGATTGAAGTGGGGAAGCATAGCCCCCTCTCCAGGTGGCTCAAGAAGCAGATGAATTCTCCGAGGCGAGCTTTGGGCTCCATCTCCCTGGCCGCGGGGATTTGCCATTTCCCTTTGCAAAGAATCCCCGCTTCCTGGAAGGATTTCAACGAGGTCGTGGTGCATTTGGACTTGCCCCACAAATCCTTCAGAGGTGCCATCGGTAAGGTCAAGACTCGCTCGGACCAGAAATTCTGGATCGGGAGAGAGAGTAGAAGAATGAGGACACACGGGGTTGGGGAAATTCGAGGAAGATTCGCAGCTTCCCCCGTAACTCTCCTTATAAAGGGGTGCTTCCCTCCAATCTCAGAGGAGCCGTTAATTCGTGGTAATTACGCCAATATTACCGTTGTATTACCCAATGGCTAGTTTGACCAAGCTGATGGTCCAACTTCACTCACTCGACTTGCCAACCCACTCGCCAATGCCGCGATTCGACTAGACGCCACTGTTGCGACTGAAGACATAGACATGAGACTCCTTGTAACATCCCAAAATTCAAGAATTTTAAAATCAAACATTGCGTTCATATCATCATAGCATCTAGAGCTTGCACAAAAAATTTCAAAGTTTGAAACAGAATAAAACCATATTTATACCCATTTTATTATTCATATGAGGCATGGTTTATTTTCAAAGGACCAAAGTGTTTTTGAGTGGACAAGTGTGTTTGTCACAATTGAGTGCAAGGTTCACAGTAGAAAAATCTAGAAAATATTTGAATTCAAACTTGTTTGAATTAGGGTTCAAATTCATTCCTGAAAAATCAAATTAGAAAAAGAAAAGGTAAATGAAAAAAAATAAAACAGCGCACTGCCTTTTAAGCCCAGTACCACTTCTAGCCCAAAAGCCCACCCGGGGTTCTCTCCCTCTCTCTCTCTCTCTCACCCGCGAAAAACCGACCCCGCAGCCATTGACCATTGGGCCCAAGCCAGCTCACCCTTCGTCCCCAAAATCCCGCGCATAGTCTACGCCGTCGCCGGCAATTTCCTCCCCATTCACTGCCGCGATCAATCCCATTGATTCTCCACGCAATTGACACCCATGCTTTGGCTACTTAAACACCACCCCGCCGCGACCATTTCCCCTCAACCTCCCACGCTCCATCGCCCCCAGGCTGCCCATATTTGAGCTCTTACTGCCGCTTCCCGACGCACTCTGGCGAGCTATTCCGGTGAGTGTAGCGTGCCCGTCTGTCCCTCGTTCATACGATGTTGTTCTCCTGATCCTTGCGCTCCTTCTGACACCACTGGTTCGCCCTGTACTTCCCCAGGTCGTCGGCTCTGTCAACCACTGCAAACAGCTGAGGCACCAACCATCTCCAGAGAGCAATCCCGGTAAGTAACGAATGCCCCTCGCCTCTTAGTTCAAACCATGTTGTGCGCCTTGTCCTTGCGCAGCCACTGATGCCGTTTGTTTCTCCTGTGGTGTCCTAGAACATTGTCGTCGTCTTTGCCAACCCGTGCCCGTTGCCAGAGAGGTCTCCGATGAGCTTTCACGGCCACAGCAGCTCGCCCCTGACCAAACCAAGGCCACGTTGAGCATCCTCACAACCGTGCGACGCTGGTAAGCCACCGCACTACCCCTAGACCCTATGGAATCGTTGAAGCATCACCGCCAGTAGCACCACCGCCGCCAGTAGCCATCAGCGCCGCCCGCATATGGTCACATTCGTCAGAGCCGTAGGATCTAGATCTGATGCCATACATAGAATCACTTAACAAACCGGTATCGCCAGATTTGTGCCACAAGATCTGACTTAGATCTAACGGTCCACGCACTTGATCCACGCGAAGCGGTATGGGCTAATCAGACACGGCCACGTGTCTGTTTTTGTTTTAAAATCTATCTTTGAATCTATTAGGGATTTAAACTTGTAAAATTCATATCGTCTGTTCTGTTTGTCCAAAAAATGCAAATAGTATATCATTGGATTAAGACAATTAATCCCTACACTACTGTGGCCTTGTTTTATTATTTTTCTTCTAAAAAATAGGATTATTTGCAAAACCAATTATATGCTTATTCTGGCTATATAAAATGTTTATAAAATTGTATTGAGGCAAATTTGAGTTTGTTTATACTTTATATAGATTGGTTTGTGTTTAGTACTATTTGGTTTGACTTGCTTGGTATAGAAAAATCATTTCATTGCATTTGCATGCATTCATGTATATTTTTGTTCGATTATTTGAATGTAAATTTGGTGCTATGATTTTATGTGTAGATTTTGGTGATAGTGGTGATTGTGATTGTGGGGACTGTTGCTACTCCCCCAAGTACCAAGGCAAGTGGTGCTTCATATATTATGTCCTATTATTTTGACTATGCACAAGTCATATTTTGAGTAGGGCTTGCATGGAATTTTTCTAAGTATATATACTATGCTATGCCTTGGGAAATCCTAGTAGTTGTAGTCTTAGTGGAATTTTTCTCTAAGTTAAGACACTTGTTATGTTATCATGCTTAGCCTTGCTAGTAGCAAACAAGGGTATATTATTCATGCTATGGAAATTTTGCTAAGTCTATGACTTGTGTTTGGATTAATAAAACAACTATATGAATGAATCACCTGGGTGGAATGGTATGTTGGTTTATGTCGAGTGGTTACACAAGGCCCATATATATGGTTTACCTTGTGTATCACACTTGTGGAAAGCCACCTAGGAACAAAGGGATTTGAGATCTTTAGTGTTTAGAAGCTTCTAGTGCAACCACATGGCAAATGGGCTCTGCCTTGATCATATAGGTTGCAAGAACTTAGCCAGATGGACAGTTGGTGGTCGGGTGATAGGATGGAACGCGTCCATGGTGGTCTAAGGGAATGCTTCTGAATGATCTCGTCTCGATGCATGTCGAGTCTTGTGGGGAAAGTGCACCACCTCTTGAGAGGGTAAAACCTAAGTACTTAGCCGTGTCCTCGGCAATGGACAATTTGAGCATCAAAGACATTGAAGCTATCAAGGATCTCCTCATCCCAATTTATAAGTTAAAAACTTGTGGTTGAGCAAGGGTAAAGGTTCACCAATGTCTATTGGTGGTTCCTTGGGTGCTTTTGACAAACAAAAACTTAGTGTTTTCAACTAATAAGGAAAACCTATTTTGAGCAAAGCAAGCCTAAGCTACACTTAGCCAAATTCATATTGCTTTTAGAAACCACTATTCTACTATGGTATCACTTTCCAATACTATTCCAAATGAATTGACCCACTGTGGCTGTAACTTATGATGTTGCAGGTTACTCTGATGGAGATTAGGGCTGTGATTCTACAGTCAACATGCTTGCCTGTGGCACATGAAGATGAAGACTTATAGTAATTTCCTTTATGTTATGAACTCTATATACTAGACTTTGGCTATTGAGTTGTAAAGACTATGTTATGTCTAGAATCACAATGTAATAAACGACCTTTGTATCTATGTACTTCATCTTAAAACTATGGATGCTAGCATTTTATCCAGGGACTAGCATTGCAATCATAGGGACCTTTACCGTAAAAGGTGGAGTCTTATAGATGCTATCTGAGCACTGTGTTTCCTATAGGATTATGACCCTAAGTTGGATTAAACTAAGGAAACCACTAGGGAAAATGCAACTCTTTGTAAATTCTACACTTGTCTTTTTCTTCTCGTAAACCTCTTCTAATCTCCTTTCTCATCTCTATTTGTAGATGGCCACCATCAACGAAGCCGTCAAGAAGGGACCACTCATGACCATGACTTTAGAATGTGAGACGGAGTTTCCCAAAGCACTCAAAATCCTTATGGTTAGCTTGGGGATGCATGGCGAGGCTGTGCACAAGGGATTTCCAGTGATGGATGAAGGATAATAATATTGGTGGGTGTCGTGGTATTGCCGACGAGCATGCCATGGAGGGGTCCTCACAATGCGTGTTTAGAGACGTGGGGTAAGGCGGACGGTTGACGGGTACGAGGTAGCACAGCTTACCCAGGTTTAGATCCCACAACGGTGGCGGAATCCTACTCCTGTTATAAATCACTATAAGGGAAATACCCGAGTTACAGAGATATGTTCGCTGTGCGAGGTTGTGTGTATCGATGCCCTAAAGGCTCCCATAGGCCCGACTTATATAGTCGCCAGGTCCTAGGGTTACAGGGAAAAGTCCTAGCCGGACAGGTCACAGAGTCCTACACTGTCTATTACTAGTCTTGTGTATCCTGCACTCCAAGGATCCGGGTACGTTGGTGACTCCACTGTAGCCTTCCTTTATCCGGCATGGGCCTCCCTTCTGGATCCATCTAACTAGGTCGCCCAGCAGGCCATAGGCCATGCTACCGACTATGGGCCACCAGGGTTATCCGGATAAGTGACATGCTATGAGGATACCCATATAGCATATCCTCAACAGTAGCCCCCGGAGAACTCCGAGATCTTGCGCCGTCCTGCCTTTCCAGATTAATGCTCCGTCTAGTTGGACGTCGGCAAATCGTCAAGCAATATCTTGTAGTCCTCCCAAAGAACCCTGCAAAGCTTTCTCCGTCTTCAAATTGTAAGCCGGAAAAATGTTGAATCTTCCATCGTATTCTTCCATAGTCGGATTGAATCCGTCTATGTCGGAATCTTCGATGTGACGGCTCATCTACCCATGTCAGCTAGGACGACGTAGGCTTAGGTCAGTGACACCTCGTAACTCACACATGCAGAGAACACAATCATATCCGATTTTCCCACGCGAGCGATACAAGCCGTCGGCGGCGACGGTTGGAGACGTGGCGAAATTTCTGCGCACGTTCGCGAACACGTCGTCTACGCGGCAACCGTTCGATCAAGCTGCACGAATCTTGACGCCGAGGATGATAAATAGTAACCGTGGGAAAATTTCCACTTTTTACTCATTCTCCTCGCATCATCTTCTTCCTCGAACCGCGCGTCTCCTCGAGCTCTCCGCGAGAAACCTCGAGAAAACCCTAGCTCCCATCAGCACCAGTCGCACCCAATCTTCACTCCATGGCTAGAAGCAGCACTTCTCCCTTAATGCCGACATCAAGCGAAGCCACGGCAAAGCCAGCGAGCTCCGTCGTCGTGCCCCCAAAGAGTCTGGTCATCCCCGCATCAGCGGTGATCAAGTCCACCGGCGGCAACCCAAATTTGGCGGCGCTAGAGCCACTGGAGGAGGAGCCAGACTCGCACAAGGGCGACTGGCGCGGCTCGGACATCACCGACCGTGATATCCAAGAGATGGTCGTCGAAGGCTACCTCCCCGCGAAGGAGGGACTTGCCTGGCGGGCGGCGCCGGCCGGCAAGGTGACACCTTCTCCCCAAGCCGGAGAAAAGGTGTACCTAAAAGCTCAGCTGGTACGCAGCATCTCCCTGCCCATCTCCAACATCTTCCTCTCCGTCTTAAAACACTATAGGGTCCAGCCCCAGAACCTTTCCCCCAATAGTATCCTAGTGCTTACCAACTACGCGGAACTTTGTGAGGGATATCTAGGGATAAAGCCTAGGTTAGACCTTTTTGTGTACTTCTTCACCGTCAAACGTGAAGCCGGACATAGCAAGGAAGAGCTTAGGAAGTGTGGAACCATAAGCTTCAAGATTCGACCTGGCCGGCGGTTCCCCGACATCGTCAGCCACGAGTCCTGCAAGAACTGGGAGCAGACGTACTTTTACGGTCCAAACATCCCTCTGGCTGGCCGACAAGTTACATACCCGGACTTCGTTGACGGAGCCGCCGCTGAAGCCTCGTCATGGAGATACCAAGCCTCCCTTCCCTCCGACCTCGACGCTTCTTGGGCCATAAGGCGGATCGAGTGGTTTGTAGATACGGGTCTGGCCGGCTTGGACCTAGCCATGTGCTGGTTCATCAGGTGAATCTAACCTCTGCAGCACCGCGCGAAGCTCATGCACGAGTATACCAGCGATAGAAGGGATAGTCTCTGCATCTCCGTGGACAACTTCTCGAGCGACTCCGTCAAGCTCCGCCTTAAGGACATCGTCAAGGTGAAGGATAAGAAGCGCGGCTTCACCATCACCTACGACATGTTCGTAGACGGCAAGTGCCCAAAGGTAGGTTTTTATTTTCCGTGTATGACATATACTCCAGTTCTTCCGTCTTGCAAATGTCATTTTATCTAACACGGTGACTTCTTACTTAATAGCTTAGCGATCTAGAGGAAGGCAACCTGGCTGCCCAAATCTATGATCCAAAGATGAAGGAGGTCACGGTCGTGTCCGACGATGCAAGCCTGCTGAAGCGGAAGAGCTCCACCTCTGACGCTGCTGACGGAGGGAAGAAGAAGAAGACGGAGGGTGGAGCCTCCAAAAAGACTACCGCCGCCCTGGAGGCGGAAAAGAGAAGAACCACCGGGATTTTTGCCAAAGCACCCCCATTAGTGTAAACTTCTCATTCTCCGACATTGTTTATTTATCTGTCTTGCTCCCGTACTGATAGGGCAAAGGTGTCCGATCTTTCGATGAGATGGCGATAATCGATTTGGTGGAGTTCGGGCTTGACGATCCGACTACATGTGCGAGCACGAGCGCCAATGCAATCGCTAGGCCAATCTCCTGGAGGTTACCGATCCTGCGGGAACACGATCAGCCTGACCAGCGAGGGTCTTAATTCCTACCTGAAATCGAGAACAAGTAAGAACCAATATTGCAATAAAGATATTGCGGATTAAGAGGAAAGCTTTATTGAAGAGGTGGGATCCTGAATAGGTGCGAAGTACAAGAGGCCTCTGCGACGCTCGAGCCTTGGCGAAGTTGCGACTATGGCTAACTTAATGTCTAAACAAAATCCGAGTCTAGGGGGTCGGCTATGGGGAGTATTTAAGGGCGAAAAGGTGGGGTTTTGTCCAGCCATGGAAGTGGTGGCCGAATCCAACCCTAAAAGTCCTTTTCCCCTCAAATACGGACTCTAAAAAGTGGCTAATTAAAATCCTGCGAAAATTACATGGGCCTGGCCCAAAATAAAGGTGTCGCAGCACCATATTAAGCTATGGACGAATTCGTAAAGTATTGATCTTGAATATTTCTCCAAGCCTTCTTTCTTCATTATGGTGGCCTCAAAGTTCTGAAATCTTCATCCGTGGCCTTCTCTTGGATCATCTCATGCTTGCTGCCATCTCCATGCATGGCCATGCTCCAATGCTTGTCCCTCTCATCCATGCTTGGTCCATCATTCCTAAGAGTAAGAAATGTATCTGATTTAGGCAGCATCATATTCTCATGTATGTGAGGAATAGTTCCAAGAAACGAAAGTACCTGATAGTTAAGTTGTTTGGCACGTGATCTTGTGATGGGTCCTTGTATGTGTGTTGCTGTAGGTACAACGGTTGTATCAATAGTAGGGATGTCCACATCATGCTCCCCTTCTTGAATTGAAGTCATCCTCGACGCAATCTCATCTTCCTCACCAAAGTAAGGCTTTAAATCTGCAATGTTAAATGTAGGACTAACCGTACCAAAGTCTGCAGGCAACTCAAGTTTATATGCATTATCATTGATTTTCTCTAACACCTTAAAAGGACCAGCAGCACATGGAATTAACTTAGACTTGCGTAAATCAGGAAAACGATCTTTATGCAAATGTAACCAAACAAGATCGCCAACATCAAACACAACATGCTTTCTTCCTTTATCCCCAACAAGTTTATACTTAGCATTCATGTGTGCAATGTTATCTTTAGTAGTCTTATGCAAGTTTAATATCATTTCAGCGCGTTGTGTAGCATCCAAGTTATGTTGCACCGAAGAAAGTAAAGGCAATAAATCAATAGGTGCACGAGGAACAAAACCATACACAATCTCAAATGGGCACATCTTTGTGGTAGAATGCAATGAACGATTATAAGCAAATTCTATATGAGGTAAACACTCTTCCCACAATTTTAAGTTCTTCTTTAAAACAGCCCATAACATAGTAGACAAAGTTCTCTTTACTACTTCAGTTTGACCATCAGTTTGGGGATGACATGTAGTACTAAAGAGCAATTTAGTCCCCAACTTAGCCCATAAACATCTCCAAAAGTGGCTAAGAAATTTAGTATCACGATCAGAGACAATAGTAGTTGGCACACCATGCAAACGAACAATTTCACGAAAGAACAAATCAGCAATATGCGCAGCATCATCCGTTTTATGACAAGGAATAAAGTGTGCCATCTTAGAAAACCGCTCCACAACAACAAAAATACTATCCCTCCCCTTCTGTGTTTGTGGCAATCCCAAAACAAAGTCCATAGAAATATCCTCCCAAGGAACACTAGGAACAGGAAGAGGCATATATAAACCATGTGGATTAAGGCGAGACTTAGCTTTTTGACAAGTAGTGCATCGTGCCACAAATCTCTCAACATCTCGACGCATACGTGGCCAAAAGAAGTGTGCAGCAAGAACATCCTCCGTCTTCTTGACACCAAAGTGTCCCATCAATCCTCCTCCATGCGCCTCCTCTAACAACAAAAGACGAACAGAGCTATCTGGAATGCATAGTTTGTTAGCACGGAACACAAATCCATCATTGAAGACGAACTTGTTCCAAGTTCTACCATCTCTACAATTCTGCAACACATCTTTAAAGACTCAATAAATTCAACCCACTTTGCATGACGACGATTCAACTTAGCTTGACTATGAATATGCTTCAAAGATTCATGATCAGAATGAATAACAAATTCCTTAGGCCATAGATAATGTTGCCAAGTTTCTAATGTCCGAACCAACGCATATAATTCTTTATCATAAGTAGAATAGTTCAGACTAGCCCCACTCAATTTCTCACTAAAATATGCAACAGGTTTTCCCTCTTGTAATAACACCCCTCCCAAATATGCACGAGATCTTGTGATGGGTCCTTGTATGTGTGTTGCTGTTGAAGGGAATATGCCCTGAGAGGCAATAATAAAGTGTTTATTATGTGTATTCCAAGTATATGATAGATGTTTATTTCGCATGCTATAATTGTATTAATACGGAAACATTAATACATGTGTGTTTAATAAACAAACAGAAAGTTCCTAGTTATGCCTCTCTCATAAACTAGCTCGTTGATTAACAAGATGATCAAGGTTTCCTGATCATGGACATTGGATGTTGTTAATAACGGGATCACAACATTAGTGTAATGGTGTGATGAACATTCATCCGAAGTATAGCATTACGATCAAAGTCATTGAGTTTATATTGCTATAACAACTTACGAAGTGATCCTAATCCTTAGACCATGAGATCATGTCAATCACTAACACCGGAAGAGTTTCTTTATAACATCAAACGTCACACCGTAACAGGGTGATTATAAAGATGGATTCAGAACTAATAAAGTGTTATGTTGAGGCTCATGGATCGAGAGTGGAATTTGTTCATCCCGATGACGGATAGATATACTCTGGGCCTTCTCGGTGATATCGCATTGATTAGCTTGCAAGCAAGTGATTTGATCACTAGAATGTTATATCACAGGAACGAGAAAAGAGTGCATGTCGGTAACGAGATCAAACTAGGTATGGAGATACCGATGATCGAATCTCGGACATGTAATATATCGTGAAACAAAGGGATTAAGATACTAGCATAAAAGGTTCCGACGATCACAAGAAAGTCATCGTTGAATGTGTGGGAGTCAGTATGGGTCTCCAGATCCCGCTTCTGATTATTGATCCGAGAGGGGTCTCGATCATGTCCGCATTATTCACGAACCGTAGGGTGACACACTTAAGAGACACCGACATCCAATTGGAGCAAAAGTTTCATGCCGAAAGAATGAACAAGCGCAGGAATTTATTTCACTAGATACCGAAACAGGTTTTCGGGTGAAATTGCATAAAGTGGTTATGCATGTGAAATGGAATTCTAGCAAGGGGTTATTTGTGAATGTTTGTCATTAAAGTAATTGACAAAATTCTGAATAAAATAAAAGAGTTTTATTTAATGAGAGTTTGCATTAAATTTGGTGGAAATTTAATGGGAATTTGAGTGGACTTTTGAGTGGAGGAAATTTAAAGGGCATTTTGTGAGTGGAGTGTCCACCCACATGAATGAAGGAGGGGAGGGGGCAGCCCCATGGCCGGCGGCCACCCCCTTGGGTGCCCCCCTCCTCCTATAAAAGGAGCCCCCCTCCTCACTTGTCTCTCACACCTCCTCGTGAAGGATCTCTCTCCCCCTCTAGAATTTATCCCCCATGGTCTCGGACTAGCGAGATACATGTTCCCGGTGGCTATTCGGCAAGAAAGAGTTGTGCTTCCGCTGCATCGCTGGAGCGAGGAGGCGGAGGTTGCTCGGTGCCTCGAACGTGTGTGCGAGCACGGATGCGCTGCTGATTTGCGGCGCTAGGACTTCCTCTCGATCTTGAGATCGGCAAGAGATCGTCTACATCAACCACGAGTTGAACTCGTTAAGCTTTGTCGGTCTTCAAGGGTATGTTCTCTACGGATATACATCCGCCCGTTGTTTGTATCTAGTAGATAGATCTTGGTACATAGTTCCCATCGTAGGAAATTTTTTGTTTTCTATGCTGCGAACCCTACAGTGGTATCAGAGCCGGATCTATGCGTAGATACTTTACACGGGTAGTACACATATGAGTATGTGGGCGATGATCATGTTGTTGCTCCTTTGTTGTAATTTTGGATATTGGTGGCATAGTGGGATGAAGCGGCCCGGACAAACTTTACATGTCCTCGCACATGAGACCTGTTCCACGCTTGACATGCAACTAGTTTGCATAAGTGGCTAGCGGGTGTCTATCTCTCCTACTATAGTCAATATCTCTTTTGCAAGCGAGTTGTCAACAATTTGATTATCCTCGTTGTGGTTCATGTTCGTAGTTAAGAACGGTTCTATCTGGAAAGCCCTAAGCCACGTAAAACTTGCAATGGATAAATTAGAGGCGTCTAGTTTAGATTGTTGCTGGGCTAGTGTTATGATATGGTAGTGTTGTAACTAGAAGTATGAGATGATACTCTTACAACACACATAGCGTGTAAAATCCATAGACCTTGGATTTACACATATAGGTATGATAGTGATCATACCACGATGCACATGATAGAGATCATC
Organism: Avena insularis; assembly: GCA_023614405.1. NCBI lineage: Eukaryota > Viridiplantae > Streptophyta > Magnoliopsida > Poales > Poaceae > Avena > Avena insularis. The sequence goes on from CM042697.1 coordinate 144,819,092, forward strand.
TGCGGGAACCATATCATTTCACTAATAAACATATGATGTTTGATAGCATCTTATATTGCTTGTTTAGCGCTTTGTTAGCATAATAAGATGATCCATCATTTAAATATCAAGATAAGAATGTGTTCTTCCTTTAGTATGCACCGATTATGTTTTCGACGCTCCAAGACATCACGTGATGATTGGGTGTTCTTGGATCCACGACCATATTTCGGGTGTAAAACAGTTACACACGCGAATACTAAGGTTCTAACTTGGCGAGCCTAGCATGTACAGACATGGCCTCGGAACACGGACCGAAAGGTTAAGCATGAGTCATATAGTTGATATGATGCCCATTTGATGCTCGCCTTTGAAGCTATACCGACTCACGTGATGATCGGACTTGGTGTAGTGGATTTGGTTCATGTAATCACCAAAAAGGCACGAGGGATGTCGTTTTTGAGTGGGAGTTCATTCGTAATATGGATTAGTTGAACTCAATCTATCATACACTTAGTCTAAACTTTACAAATTCTGTTGTAGATGGCACCACCTTCTTTTAATTTCAATGTGTTCATGGAGAAAGAGAAACTAGCAACGAACGGTAGCAACTTTACCGAATGGGCCATGAATTTGAGGATTCTCCTCTCTGCTGCACAAAAGCAATATGTGCTAGAAGCGCCATTAGGCCCCCCACCTTTAGATGATGCCCCTGACGAGGAGAAGAATGTCTATCAGACTCGTCAGGAAGACCACAACTTAGTTCATTGCGGCATATTGTATGGGCTAGAACCGGAACTTCGAAAGCGTTTCGAAAACTGCAATGCATTTGATACAATGGGTGAGTTGAAAATGATTTTCGACACACATGCTGCTGTAGAGAGCTAGAACGCTTCAGAAAAGTTCTTTAGCTGCATGATGGAAGAGCACAGCTCCGTTAGTGAGCATGTACTCAAGATGTAGGGTTACGCCGATAAGCTTGTGTCCTTGGGAATATCGATTCCCATTGACTTAGGCATCCATCGTGTTCTGCAGTCTCTGCCACCTAGCTATAAGAGCTTCGTGATGAACTATAATATGCAAGGCATGAAGAAGTCTCTCCCCGAGCTTCTGTCAATGCTTAAAACTGCAGAAGTGGAGATCAAAAAGGAACATCAAGTGTTGATGATCAATAGGAACACTGGTTTCAAGAAAGACAAGAAGGGAAAACGGAAGGGAAGTAAGGGCGGCAAGCCTGTTGCCGTGCCTGAAAAGAAACCCCGAGTTGGACCTAAGTCTGATTCCGAGTGCTACTATTGTAAGGGGACTGGCCACTAGAAGCGCAACTGCCCCAAGTATCTGGCAGACAAGAAGGCCGGCAAGGCAAACAAAGGTATATATGATATACATGTTATTGATGTGTACTTGACTAGTGCTCGCAGTAACACCTAGGTATTTGATACCGGTTCAATTGCTAATATTTGTAACTCGAATCAGGGGCTGCGGAACAAGCGACCGCTAGCAAGGGGTGAGGTCAAGATGCGTGTCGGCAATGGATCAAGCGTTGATGTGATCGCCGTTGGAACGCTGCCTCTCCACTTGCCGTCGGGATTAGTTATAAACTTGAATAAATGTTATCTGGTGCCTGCACTGAGCATGAACATTGTATCTGGATCATGTTTGATGCGAAGTGGTTATTCATTTAAATCCGAGAACAATGGTTGTTCCATTTATATGAATGAAATCTTTTATGGTCATGCACCGATGATGAATGGTTTATTTCTATTAGATCTCGATGATAATGTTACACATATTCATAACGTTGATGCTAAAAGGATTAAAATTAATGATGATATATCCGCATATATGTGGCACTGCCGTCTAGGTCATATTGGCGTTAAACGCATGAAGAAGCTCCATTCGGATGGACTTTTGGAATTACTTTATTATGAATCATTTGATACATGTGAGCCATTCCTTATGGGCAAGATGACTAGAACGCCGTTTTCCGGTTCAATGGAACGGGCGACAGATTTATTGGAAATCATACATTCTGATGTATGTGGTCCAATGAGTGTGTCGGCGCGAGGTGGATATCGTTATTTTGTTACTTTCACGGATGATTTGAGTAGATACGGTTATATCTACTTGATGAAACACAAGTCTGAAACCTTTGAAAAGTTCAAGGAATTTCAGAATGAAGTGGAAAATCATCGTAATAGAAAGATCAAATTTCTACGGTCCGACCGTGGAGGTGAGTATCTAAGTTACGAGTTTAGCACTCACATGAAAGAGTGTGGAATTGTTTCACAACTCACACCTGCCGGAACACCACAGCGAAATGGTGTGTCAGAACATCGTAATCGTACTTTATTAGATATGGTTCGATCTATGATGTCTCTGACGGACTTGCCGTTGTCATTTTGGGGTTATGCACTAGAAACTGCTGCATTCACTTTAAATCGGGCACCATCTAAATCCGTTGAAAAGACACCGTATGAATTGTGGTTTGGAAACAAACCTAAGCTGTCATTTCTTAAAGTTTGGGGATGCGATGTTTATGTGAAGAAACTTCAACCGGATAAACTCGAACCCAAAGCGGAAAAATGCGTCTTCATAGGATACCCTAAAGAAACTATTGGGTATTCCTTCTATCACAGATCCGAGGGCAAGGTTTTGTTGTTAAGAATGGATCCTTTCTAGAGAAAGAGTTTCTCGCGAAAGGTGTGAGTAGTCGGAAGGTAGAACTCAAGAGGTTGTGGAACCTTCTCTTCAAAGTATGGCGAGTAGCCTTGCGCGGAAGTTGTTCCGGAGTTGGATCCACCTTGAAGAGGGAACTAATGATAATGATCATGAAACTCCGAAAGAGAGTACTACCAAACCTCGCAGGTCAAACAGGACGCGTGCAGCTCCCGAGCTATACGGAAATCCTGTCATGAATTTCATGGTTGATGAAAATGATGACCCTGCGACGTATGAAGAAGCGATGATGAGCCCAGATTCCAACAAATGGTTAGAAGCCATGAAATCCGAGATGGAATCCATGTATGAAAATCAAGTTTGGAACTTGGTGGAATTACCTCACGACCGAAAGGCCGTGGAGAACAAATGGATTTTCAAAAGGAAAACTGATGTTGATGGTAATGTGACCGTCTATAAAGATCGACTTGTCGCAAAGGGGTTTCGACAAATTCAAGGAGTTGACTACGATGAGACATTCTCTCCCGTAGCGATGCTAAAGTCAGTTAGGATTATGTTAGCAATTGCTGCATATTTCGATTATGAGATATGGCAGATGGATGTCAAAACCGCGTTTCTCAATGGTAATATTGAAGAAGAGTTGTATATGATACAACCAAAGGGTTTTGTCGATCCTAAGGATGCTAACAAGGTGTGCAAGCTTCAGCGATCCATCTATGGATTGAAGCAAGCATCACGAAGTTGGAATCTCCGCTTTGATGAGGTGATCAAAGAGTTTGGATTTGTTGAAACTTATGGAGAAGCTTGTATTTACAAGAAAGTGAGTGGGAGCAATGTGGCATTTCTGATATTATATGTGGATGACATATTATTGATCGACAATGATATAGATCTTTTAAACAGTGTTAAAAGTTATCTAAACAGAAATTTTCAATGAAGGACCTAGGTGAAGGCCATACATATTAGGCCTAAAGATCTATAGAGATAGATCTAGGCGCCTAATAGGGCTATCGCAAAGTACATACCTTGATAAGATTTTAAAGAAGTTTAAAATGGACGGATGTAAGAAGGGGTTCTTACCTATGTTGCAAGGCAAGACATTGAGTAAGACTCAAAGTCCGGCAAGGAAGAAAGAGAGATAATGGACAAAGTCCCCTATGCTTCAGCCATAGGCTCTATAATGTACGCCATGCTATGTACAAGACCGGATGTGGCACATGCTATTAGTTTGACTAGTAGGTACCAATCGGATCCAGGTTCGGAACACTGGATAGCGGTCAAGAATATCCTTAAGTACTTACGAAGAACTAAGGATATGTTTCTTGTATACGGAGGTGAAGAAGAGCTCGTCGCTAAGTGTTATGTCGACGCTAGCTTTGACACCAATCCGGATGACTCTAAGTCTCAATCCGGATACGTATTTCTCATGAATGGCGGAGCGGTTAGTTGGAGGAGCTCCAAACAACCTGTGGTAGCGGGATCAACAACGGAGGCGAATATGTTCGCCTTGAGCGGCTCAGAAGCGATTTGGATGAAGGAGTTCATATCCGAACTAGGAGTGGTGGCAAACACGTTGGACCCAATGGTGATCTATTGTGACAACAATGGTGCCATTGCCAATGCTAAAGAGCCAAGGTCTCACAAGCATTCCAAGCATATTAAGCGCCGGTTTCACTCCATCCGCGAGCATGTCAAGGATGGAGATATAAAGATTTGTAAAGTACATACGGATCTCAGTGTAGCAGATCTGTTGATTAAAACTCTCCCTAGAGCAAAACATGATCAAAACCAGAACTCAATGGGTGTTAGATTTATCACCATGTAACTAGATTATTGTCTCTAGTGCAAGTGGGAGACTGAAGGGAATATGCCCTGACAGGCAATAATAAAGTGTTTATTATGTGTATACCAAGTATATGATAGATGTTTATTTTGCATGCTATAATTGTATTAATACCGAAACGTTAATACATGTGTGTTTAATAAACAAACAGAAAGTTCCTAGTTATGCCTCTCTCATAAACTAGCTCGTTGATTAACAAGATGATCAAGGTTTCCTGATCATGGACATTGGATGTTGTTAATAACGGGATCACAACATTAGTGTAATGGTGTGATGAACATTCATCCGATAGCATTACGATCAAAGTCATTGAGTTTATATTGCTATAACAACTTACGAAGTGATCCTAATCCTTAGACCATGAGATCATGTCAATCACTAACACCGGAAGAGTTTCTTGATAACATCAAACGTCACACTGTAACAGGGTGATTATAAAGATGGATTCAGAACTAATAAAGTGTTATGTTGAGGCTCATGGATCGAGAGTGGAATTTGTTCATCCCGATGACGGATAGATATACTCTGGGCCTTCTCGGTGATATCACATTGATTAGCTTGCAAGCAAGTGATTTGATCACTAGAATGTTATATCACAGGAACGAGAAAAGAGTGCATGTCAACGAGATCAAACTAGGTATGGAGATACCGATGATCGAATCTCGGACATGTAATATATCGTGAAACAAAGGGATTAAGATACTAGCGTAAAAGGTTCCGACGATCACAAGAAAGTCATCGTTGAATGTGTGGGAGTCGGATGGGTCTCAGATCCCGCTTCTGATTATTGATCCGAGAGGGGTCTCGATCATGTCCGCATTATTCACGAACCGTAGGGTGACACACTTAAGAGACACCGACATCCAATTGGAGCAAAAGTTTCATGCCGAAAGAATGAACAAGCGCAGGAATTTATTTCACTAGATACCGAAACAGGTTTTCAGGTGAAATTGCATAAAGTGGTTATGCATGTGAAATGGAATTCTAGCAAGGGGTTATTTGTGAATGTTTTCATTAAAGTAATTGACACAATTCTGAATAAAATAAAAGAGTTTTATTTAATGAGAGTTTGCATTAAATTTGGTGGAAATTTAATGGGAATTTGAGTGGACTTTTGAGTGGAAGAAATTTAAAGGGCATTTTGTGAGTGGAGTGTCCACCCACATGAATGAAGGAGGGGAGGGGGCAGCCCCCATGGCTGGCGGCCACCCCCTTGGGTGCCCCCCCCCTCCTCCTATAAAAGGAGCCCCCCTCCTCACTTGTCTCTCACACCTCCTCGTGAAGGATCTCTCTCCCCTATAGAATTTATCCCCCATGGTCTCGGACTAGCGAGATACATGTTCCCGGTGGCTATTCGGCAAGAAAGAGTTGTGCTTCCGCTGCATCGCTGGAGCAAGGAGGCGGAGGTTGCTCGGTGCCTCGAACGTGTGTGCGAGCACGGATGCGCTGCTGATTTGCGGCGCTAGGACTTCCTCTCGATCTTGAGACCGGCAAGAGATCGTCTACATCAACCATGAGTTGAACTCGTTAAGCTTTGTCGGTCTTCAAGGGTATGTTCTCTACGGATATACATCCTCCCGTTGTTTGTATCTAGTAGATAGATCTTGGTACATAGTTCCCATCGTAGGCAAATTTTTGTTTTCTATGCTGTGAACCCTACAGCTGTAGGTACAACGGTTTTATCAATAGTAGGGATGTCCACATCACGTACTTATGCATTTCGCATGTTTCAGGAAGAAAGCCACGACCAGCCTCAAGAAGACCTCCAAAACATTGGGGGCTTCTCGAAATATCAAAGACATGCTGCATCGCAACGCCTCCCCCGCCATCGCCCCTGCTACTCCTGCCGTCAAACCCTCTTCTGCTCTGACAAGCTCACAAGCTAAGGAGGCATCATGCCCTTCCGTCTAGGAAGTGGATTTTGGCGCCTCTACTGAACACGTTGTTGTCGGCGAGCAGGCAATGCAGGAGAGCACCGCTCAACAAATGGCTGAAGCTCCGGCTAAGGATGCCATCGGTGGTGGCAAGGCGATGGTGGAAACTGGTACTTCTGCCGAAGGCGGCGCCCTTGCTCCCCAGAAACCTTTTGAGTTCCCCAAGATAGTCTACCTGGCACTTATGCCGAGCAGCACAACTCTGGTTCCTGGAGCAGCACCGACATCTCCGACATGCTGTCTTGAGGAGCTCCTCCGACAAGCAGAAATATTGCAAGGAAATAGCATCTCCTTTGGCAAGCTGCTAGCCGAGAGCGCTACAAACCTCAAGATCATTGCACTTGTAAGTTTTACTTTGCCTTTTGCATTTCATATGAGTATCCCACTGTAGCCTCCGAGGATGTAGACGGAAAACCATAGGTTTTGCATCTATATGCTCTAAGAGTGACTAAGCTAGAAAACTTCTCATAGTAGCCCCCATGCATTTAGATGGAATGAACTATTCTGACTAGATGCTTTAAGAGTAGCAAACGCAGTGTTTATAAATATCAATACTGTAGCCCCCAAGCCTCTAGTTGTAACTGAATTAGTTCCGACTAGATGCTTAAAGAAAAGCTAAGCAGATATCCAAGTTAAAATCTTTATACTGTCGACCCCAAGCTTCTATTCGAGAACTGAATTAGTTCCGACTAGATGCTTAAAGAAAAGCTAAGCATACTGCTGAGTTAAAAACTCTCACTGTAGCCCCCGAGCGTCTAGGTGGAAATTTTCCGACTAGATGCTCCAAGTAGACTAAACAACGGTTTAACTTTGTTATTTTTTCCATAGAACGAGAATGCTCGGAGGGGCATGGCCAACGACAAGTACCAGAAGATGCGCGCAGATCTTGAAGCCAGAAAGGGTAAAACTTCCATCTTGAAGGAACAGATCATCAAAAACAAGAGTCTATTTTCTTTTTTGCGCATTCCGTCTTGGTTTGGTGCCTACATTCTCCGAGTACTTAGTGTGTACTTTGTTTTCTCGGACTTTGCAGACCATGTTGCCAAGGACAAGGACATTGTCGAGCAGTCCAAGCACATCTAGCAGCTGGACAGCAAGAACAAGATCCTTAAGGAGGAGAGGAAAGCCATGCTGAAAATGCATGAGGATTCAATGAAGGCCCTGCAGGACTCCGCCTCCGTGGAAATCAATCGCTTGAAGGAGGAGCTTGCGATCTTAAAAGATCAAAAGCAAGCTACTGATGAGCAAAATCAATGCCACAGTGAGGCGTATAAGCTCCTCCAACAAGATAAAGAATCCCTGCCAGACACCCTCTGGCAGGCTAAGGCCAGCATCTTCAGTAAGTTTCCTCCTCCTTGTATTTCTGTAGTCTGGATACTTTGAATTTATTGAACTCATGTGCTCCTTTTCGGAACTTGCAGATCCTATGGGTTTAACCCGATCGCCTCCTTTGGACTAGGAATGCATGGTTCTTGCCGGCAACTTCATCAACACCGCCATCACCCAAGCCAAAGAGATTGCCAAGCCCCTCTAGATAAATATCAAGGCATCGGACTCCATGGCGAAGTACTCGGAGATTCTGCGCCGAGCCCCCGAGCGTGTCACAAGCTGGAAAGCTTCATGTGCACGGGCTGGCACGAGGATGGCGCTGCCAATGGTGAAGGCACACTACGAAGGTGCCGACATCGACATGGTGACCTCTGGTATCCCCGACGTTGACGATGACGGCAAAGAGATTGATCATGAAGCCATCCTGTCGTCACTCGCGGGCTATGACACCAGAGTTGCCGAGTTGGTGGACGTCGACGTCTTCGTGCCCATAAACACCATCGACAGCGGCAACCAAGATTCCTCTGAGTCCCACCATAGTGCCGACGTTGAGGGTGATTCTCCGGCTGGTGACGATGCTGCTTCCAAGTCTCCTGCGCCAAAGGAATGAAAAACAACTTTGTAATATTTGTTTGACCTTTGGTGTATACGCGGAAAAACTTGTTGATGTAACATAAGGTGGAAAACAATGGTTGTTTATTTCCTGCTGCTTAAGAACTAGTTCCCAGCATTTATATATATTTTCTAAGCAAGTGCTGGCTTATCCATTACTTTGGTTCTTATGCTTGACTTTTCGTGAGTCGGAAGACTCGTTGTCGGAACCATGCGCTTAGGTGATGATGCCTAATGGCACCATCCATAACCTGAGCACAAAATCGCCGACAATAAGTGCCAAAAGTCACTACTCCAGAATCCACATAAAAACGACAAAGAACGTGGAGACTAGAAAACTTAAGCTAACGCCAGTAGGCGGGATTTTCACAAGTGCAAACGCAAAACTTGTGCATAAATGTTTTACATGATCCAAAAATGAACACTAAAGGAGGTAAAAGACTCAGAAATATGAGTGAACCAGAGAGCTTTATTTCATTGATCATATAAGAGATATACAATTAGATAAAAAATGGTAAGTGTAAAAAGGATGTAGCTGTGCTATGTTCCATGGACGATCAAGCTCCGGGTAGTCATCATCCGGGTCACGTCGCTTACGTTTATGATCCTCATTGCGTCTGGATTCTTCAGCGTCATCCTCATCGTAGGCGGCAACTCTTGGTGCATCGTGGAGGATGTCGGAAGGCAGGATGGCTTCTGCTCCATATACCATGAAGTGAGGGGTGTAGCCAGTGGATCTGTTGGGTGTAGTTCGTAAACTCCACAGCACAGATGGGAATTCTTCCGTCCAGGCTCCAGCTGCTCTATGTAGCGGTGCCTCAAGTTGTGGCTCGATTCCCTGCAGAATTAATCCATTGGCTCGCTTAACCTGACCATTGGATTGTGGGTGTGGCACATATGCAAGGTCAAGTCGGATGCCTTTCTCCCAGCAATAATCCTCCACTTCTCCGAGTGATAAATTGCTGCCATTGTCGGTGATAATGTTGTGTGGGAGACCAAATCTCACCACTAGATCTCGGACAAACCTGAGGGCAGTTGCCCCATCAAGCTTTCTAATGGGTTTAGCTTCTATCCATTTAGTGAATTTGTCAACTGCTACAAGCGGATGCGTAAACCCACAAGGTGTCGTCTGTAACGGTCCCACCATGTACAGCCCCCAGACTGCAAACGGCCAAGTTATTGGTATTGTTCGCAGTTCTTCAGCAGGAACATGTGGTTGTCGGGCATAATACTGGCATCCCATGCATGTCTCAACCATCTTGTCGGCGTCCGCCTTCGTGGTCAGCCAGTAGAATCCTTGCCGGAAGGCTTTCGCGACCCACGATCGGGGAGCAGCGTGATGCCCGCAATCTCCGAGATGGATTTCGTGTAGGATTTCCATACCTTCTAGCTGGGAAACACACTTTAGGAATACACCAGTAGTGCTCTTCTTATAGAGTTGACCATTGATTATGGTATAACCCTTTGCTCGTCGTACTATTTGCCGTCTTTCGACTTCGTCGTCGGGCAAAGTTCTGTGTTCTAGGTATTCCATGAATGGTTTTGTCCAAGCCAGAGGGACCTTAGTTACCATGTTGACGAAAGAGTCCGCTCTATCCGGGTTGTCGATGTTGGCTCCCTTCACAGATGGTGTGCGCAGGTGTTCTAGGAAAACTCCCGGCAGAATTTTCTTGCGCCCTGATCCAAGCTTAGACAGCAGATCAACCGCCTCGTTTTGTTCCGTAGGTACATACTTGACTTTGTAGCCCAAGAAGCTCTTGGCTATCTCGTCCACTTTGTCTCGATATGCCGCCATCATAGGGTTCCGCGCATTCCAGGTGCCAGCCACTTGCTGCACAACCAAGTCGGAATCTCCACAGCAAACTATGCGCTTGATGCCAATATCCTTGGCTACACGTAGTCCGGGAATGAGTGCTTCATACTCCGCCATGTTGTTTGTAGCCTCGAAGTGGATTTGTAGAACGTAGTGTAGCTTGTCTCCTATTGGTGACTGTAACAATACACCAGCCCCCGAGCCGTTGAGCAGCTTTGATCCGTCGAAGTGCATCACCCAGTACTCTGGTTCGGGTACGGAGTAGCATCTGGCATCTCCGTCCAATCTGCAACAAAATTCGCCAAGGCTTGTGACTTGATAGCGTCGTGCCTCTTGTAAGTGATCTCGAAGGCGGCAAGTTCAATGCCCCACTTCACGACCCTTCCTGTTGCGTCGCCGTTATTGATAATGTCGGACAGTGGAGTCTTGCTCACCATTGTGATTGGGTGCTCCTAAAAGTAGTGCCTCAGCTTCCGAGAAGCAAGGAATACTCCATAAGCTATCTTTTGGTAGTGCGGGTAACACTGCTTGGACTCCTCAAGACCTTGCTCACATAGTAAACTGGTCGTTGAACTCCATGCTCATAGCCTGGTTCCTTCCGCTCTACCACAACGACGATGCTGATAACCCGGTTGGTTGCCACCATGTAAATTAACAGGGGCTCTCCAGGCTCGGGTGCTGCAAGGATGGGCGCTGAGGAAAGAATCTCCTTGAGCTGCTTCAATGCTGCATCTGCTTCGTCCGTCCACGTGAATTTGTCCGTCTTCTTCAGCAACTTGTACAGCGGCAGAGCCTTCTCTCCAAGTCGACTGACGAACCAACTAACTGCTGCAAGACAACATGTTACTCGTTGAATTTCCTTTAGGCATGTCGGACGGTTTATGTTTAAGATGGCCTTGATTTTCTCCGGGTTGACCTCGATTCCACGTTGGGAAACGATGAAGCCCAACAGTTTGCTGGCTAGAACTCCGAAGACGCACTTCTTAGGGTTAAGCATCATGTTGTATTTCCGAAGATTATCAAAGGTTTCTTTTAAGTCGGAGATTAAGTCATTTGACATTTTAGACATCACCGCGATATCGTCGACATAGGCGTGAACGTTCCGACCAATTTGGTCGTGGAGGCAACGTTGCATTGTCCACTGGTGCGTAGCACCTGCATTTTTCAGCCCAAAGGGCATCGTGACATAGCAAAACGTGTCGTATGGGGTAGTGAACGAAGTGGCCAATTGGTCCAACTTCCTCATCTTGATCTGGTGGTATCCTGAGTATGCATCAAGAAAACACAAAAGTTCCGAGCCAGCCGTCGAGTCAATGACTTGGTCAATGCGAGGCAAAGCAAACGGATCTTTGGGACATGCTTTGTTCAAGCCGGTGTAATCAACGCACATTCTTAATTCATTGGTTCCCTTTTTGGGTACAAGTACAGGATTGGCCACCCATTGGGTGTGAAGGACTTCTCGGATAAATCTATCCTTAAGTAACTTAGCTATCTCTTTGCCAATGGCGCGTCTCTTCTCATCTCCAAAGCGTCGTAGAGGTTGTTTCACTGGTTTACATTTTGGAACAATGTTTAAGCTGTGCTCGGTAAGTTCCCTAGGTACACCTTTCATGTCGGCTGGTTGCCAGGAAAAGATGTCCCTATTCTCACGGAGGAACTCGACGAGCGCGCTTTCCTATTTGGGATCCAGGTTCGTCCCAATGGCGGTGACCTTGGAGGCATCGCCTACCACAAGTTCCATCGGCTTGGTCTCGATTGCAGCCTTGAACGCAGGAGCAGAGTCGGAGATCTGCTTCTTTGATGCGGGCATCTCTGAGTCATCGACCTTGCTCTGGATCTCTTTGAATTCTTCACTGTATAGGACAGCTTCTGCAATGGCTGCTTCATTGATCTCGCAGTCCCTTGCCTTGGTAAAGCTTCCGGATACGGTGATGATACTGTTTGGTCTGGGTATCTTGAGTTTGTTGTAGACAAAGCATGTCTTAGCCATGAACGTGTGGAATATGTCACGGCCGAATATGACGTGGTACACGCTCTTGGAGGGGACCACCTCGAAGGTCATGCGCTCTTGGCAGTAATTATTAACATCGCCAAAGGCAACCTGAAGTGTAATGCACCCAGGAGACCGAGCCTCCCGACCAGGAACTACGTCGTGGAAGATGGTGTTGGTCCGCCTTAGGTTTGCCTCCGTCAAGTTCATCTTCTGCAGTGTATCTAGGTACATGATGTTGATGCTGCTTCCACTATCCACCATACACTTGGTGAACTCCACGCCGTCAATCAAGGGGTTGATGACCGTGGCGTACTGGTTCTCCATGGGTATAAGGTCTAGGTGGTCCATCCTGTCCCAAGTTATTGGAACCTCCGACCAGCGCAGGTACTGGGGAACTGGGGGAGAGTGGCCATCTGGATCCTCAGGGAGGTATTCTATTGTCGGACGGTGGGGGTGCCAAGGAAAGTGTGGTAGACTGGAACCTTCTTTGCGAAGGGGTTCTTGCCCTTGTCGGTGCTCTTGGCGGCGTGCTTGGGGTCAACGTCTTCGTCCATGTCACTTGAATCCTTGGACTCCTCCTCCTTCTTCTTCCCCTTGCCCTTGCCTTGCGGTCTGTTCTTCCGACTTCGCTTGTAGCCGGACTCCGGGTCTTCCTTGAGGTCGTTGACGAACTTGCAGTGTCGATTGGTATGGGTGGCCTTGCCGTTGGCGTCGAGGTGTACGAGGCACGGCATATCGCAGTACTCCTCGTAGGTTTGGGGAACGCGGAGCGGCACCGAGGTGGTTTCACTTCCTCGTTGCTGCCCATGACCAACTCCCCTTCCTCAGCCACGTTGTCCGCCTTTTCCTCATCCTACAAAAGTCATAGCGACCATGTCGGTAGATTGCTTTTCTTCTGGAGAGGTTTTCCGCTTTTTACTGCTGTTCCTCCGAGCTTGAGTTGGAACGGCTGTTGCTGGCAAGGAGCCACGAGCATCGTCGTCGGCAGCTGCGAACTCACTAGCCAACTGAATCATCTGGTTCAAGTCAAGCTGGTGATTGTCCTGCAAGCGCTTCAGCTTATCTCGGAGCAGCGTGCCCCTTTCCAACCCATCGATGAAGGCGGGCATGGCGGTCTGAGCATGCACTCCTGCGCAGGAATTCTTCATATCCAGCCAGCAGGAGAGGTAGGCGCGAGATGTCTAGTATTTCTCTTGCACACACCGCTGTAGATCGCCCACAGTGCAGGGACGCTTGTATGTACCCTCAAAAGTTTTTGGTGAACGCTTCTTGCATGTCCAGCCAGTTGTAGATATATTTCTCCGGCAAGTCGTCGATCCATTGATGGGTCGTGCCTGCCAACATTAATGGGAGGTACTTGACGGCGACGTTGGGGTTGCCTCCGGCAATCTCCACCGTGTTGTCGTAGTCCTGCAACCATGTGGCTGGCTTGGCGGTGTCGTCATAGGGCTTGATGGTCTTGTCAATCCGGAAACCTTCGGGGTAAGTTGCGGACCGTATTGCAGGTACAAAGCAACGTGGACCCAGGTATGGTCCTTCCCGAGCCTCGTGGATCTTATCGATCCGCGAACGTGCCTCGTACGGCTCCGGGTTCTTCTTTTTGTCAACAGGGGATGGGCTGCGTGAACAATGCGGGCCTCCTCCGCCATGGTGACTGCTTGGTGGTGACAGAGGCGGAGGTGGCGGTGGGTTAGCCTTCTTGCTGTTACCCTCCTGCGACACCTCACGCCTGTCACAGTTGCTTATCGGACGCGGAGGGTCATGGCGTGACCTGCTCTTGTGTCCTTGGTTGCACTCTCCGTTATGACGGGTGTGCTTCGTGTTGTCGCGGATGATGATGTCGCACTGCTTTGGTGGGGGCATATCTGTACGATGGTGAGCCTTGTAATCTTCGCGATGTCGGGGAGATCGGGGCGATGGCGACGGGTGACGAGGTCAGGCCTTTTCTCCGTAATCCGAGGATATGGGGATAGCATCCTTCCTGTTGCGCGCATCCCTCCGTCTTCGTTCTGATGAGCCCGTCTGGGACCCAACATCAAGAGGAGATCTGTCCCTTGGCGGCTTCTACTGGCTAGATTGGCAGAGCGCTGGGTCAGACTCAAGCCTCTGAGAGGTGGCCTTTTCCTGCTGCTTCACCTCCTTGGCCACTAGGTCATAGACTTGTTCCACTGCCTCCGGCGATCTATCCTGCTCTAGAAGGGTCTTGGCGACAGCGAGGTTAAGGAGTGGGGTGGGCATCACCTGCTTGCCTTTACTATCAATGTATGCCTTGGCCCGTGCCGGCTTCGAGGGAGCCCATCCTAGGTTGCGCCGTACACCAGGATCGTTGATGACGCGAGCCGGAGCTTTCTTAGCCTTCTGCTGCTGCAGCAAAGTCTTGTACTCGGCCTCCATTGCTCTAGCTTTCTCTATGGACTTCTGCGCGTTGACCAGATCTCGATCTAGTTGAGCGCCTTGCTCCGTGATGGCCTGCGCTTCCTCCAGCAGCTGCTGGTGCTTCTCGTCAAGCTGGGTCACGTTCCGAATATGAGCAACGGTTTAGTGGCTCGACGAGGAGATTGTCGTACATCACTCTATCAGCTGGAGTAACTTGGGCTGCTGCAGACGTAGATGCTGGAGGCGGCAAGTTTGCGGTGTTGTTGTTGCTCGGGCTGGTGCCGAGTTCATGCGGCTGCCGCACTGGGTTAGGCGGAGGAGGCATGACTTTTCCGCGATCATCGTCAGCAGCAATAAGTGGCCCCTTCCCCTTTTCTAGTGCCGTAGGCGGAGCTCGTCCGGGTTGATCTTCATCCATCGCCATCCCAATGTTGACGAACACCCCTCGAGACGTGACGGTGTTGTTGGCTTGCTCGTCGCGCGAGTACTCCTCCTCCATCTCCTGCATAGCGGAGTCTAGCTCTTCTGGACTGAAGTCTATCTCCTCTGAATCTGCACTGAAATCAGCATAAAGCGCATCAATGACATAGTCGGAGGGTGCCAGGATTTCCTCGATGACGGGCGGTGGAGGTGCAACGGCCTCGACAATGACTGGAGGTGGTGGTGCTGCTGCGATGATGGTGGAAGGAGGCGGTGGCGGCGGCTGCTGAATCAGAGGTTCTCCGTCTCTGAGCGCAAGCTCCATCTAGGCTGCTGCATCAGCTTCCGCCTAGCTATTGACGGTGCTCACCATCTCTTCGAGGGTAAGGCGTCCCGTTGCCTGCTGCCGTCTTAAAGAATGTCGGAGAAGTGTACCACGGTCCAGTCCTTCCATGAAGTGATACAAAGCGTTATCATCGGGGTAGTGGGCCAGATCGGCTCGTATGCGGAGCCACCTGGCCAGGTAATCGCGGGGGTTTTCGCCCTCTCTCTGAATGCAGCACGCCAGATCGAAGATGGTAACCACGCCGACGAACTTGGATCTCTGCTATCCGGACGCGCGGACGAAGCCAGCGTATTTGCAGCGATCTTCCACCTTTATATCCTGCACAAGGGCGGTTTGGGTGGGCCTTGAATTTTTTCGATCTTTGCTGGCGAACTTCGAGGATAGATCCGACATTGATCCTTCCGCGAATGTATCCTGCCCGTAGGCGGTCCATGCGGGCCTTGGTGCTTTCCGATCTTTGCCGGCAAACTCCGAAGAGAGATCCGACATCGATCCTTCCACGAACGTATCCAACCCGTAGGCGGTCCGTGCGGGTCTTGATGCTCCCCCGACCTCTAGGGAACTAGTGCCCAAGTCGGTTTCGCCGATGAAGAGGTGGATGTCTCCGATAGGAACGATCGAACACCGCGTAGGGTTCGTTTTCGCCGGGATCCAGAACACGTCAGGAGGGACGATCAGAACGTTGTCAGAGAAGAGAACGCGACCGATGGCTACAATTTCGCTGATTCCCGCGAAGATCTTGGTCCTCGCCCGCTAAAGAGCCTGAAGCGCCTCTTGCCCACGGTGAGCGCCAACTGTCGTGGTATTGCCGACGAGTACGCCATGGAGGGGTCCTCACAGTGCGTGTTTAGAGACGTGGGGTAAGGCGGACGGTTGACGGGTACGAGGTAGCATAGCTTACCCAGGTTCAGATCCCACAACGGTGGCGGAATCCTACTCCTACTCTAAATCACTATAAGGGCAATACGCCAAGTTACAGACATATGTTCGCTGTGCGAGGTTGTGTGTATTGATGCCCTAAAGGATCCCATAGGCCCGACTTATATAGTCGCCAGGTCCTAGGGTTACAGGGAAAAGTCCTAGCCGGACAGGTCACAGAGTCCTACACTGTCTATTACTAGTCTTGTGTATCTTGCACTCCAAGGCTCCGGGTACGTTGGTGACTCCACCGTAGCCTTCCTTTATCTGGCATGTGCCTCCCTTCTGGATCCATCTAACTGGGACGCCCAGCAGGCCATAGGCCATGCTACCGACTATGGGCCACCAGGGTTATCCGGATAAGTGACATGCTATGAGGATACCCATATAGCATATCCCCAACAGTGGGTGCAATTCCATTTGTACAAAAACAAGGGAGACAGCCACAAAGAGTCGGGATTCTGCATGGTCACCAACTCTGAAATGTATACGATATTCTTTGACTCTCCAAGAAATGCAGCTTGGAATGCTATCAAGGAGCATGGTGAAAGACTCAAGTGTAGAATGCTCAACACTCAAAATGACCTTAAGGAGGAGAAAAAGTATACCCAAGACTTAGAGACCGCCATAAAACGTCTAAGGGAAGATATCATAGACATAGCATATGAGTGAGAATTGGGACGTATTCCAATAGTTGGACCATCACATTTGTCGTTTTCTCGCAAAAATTTGTCTAAGTTATGTATGAACCTTAGTGCTTGTGGTAGATTTTGTATGCCATGACTTGTATGTTTTATGGATGATTGTACGCTTTTTGCTTTTGTTATCCTATGTTTTTCTCTCTACTTGTATTGTTTCTAATTTTTCTCTATCTTATGCATTATATGCCTAGCTTTGTGATCATCACCGCCAAGGAGTTCAATGGAACTCCTTTTGGGTCACGTATCGTGCAGTTCACTAGTGTGCTCAACCTCCCACTTCCTAGTATTAAGGCGCTTCAGCTTACCAAGTTCGAGAGGAAGGATCTTTGGGGTTTTAGAGTCTTGCAACCTGGACGCCAGACAGAGCCACTCACGGAGGAGATTACCTTCAAGCTGATGCACGATGACAAGGAGAAGGGACTAGATGTAGTCATGCAGGAGCTAGTCGGACGCCTCTGCGGACTCACTCCACTGAGCTCAGGGGCCTCTAGTTCCACCCATTCGGGAGACGTGACGAGGAGGGAGATGCATTAGTGTATGAGGGAGCTGCTAGAGAGATGATTAAGCCAGTTCGTCTGTATCTCCAGGACCTAGAGGGCCTTATTAGATACCTCAACACAGATAGGACCAACGTCATGCTTAGGAATGATGAGCTTCAGGTTCAGTTGAGGGAGAAGGACAAGCTCTTCGCGGAGTAGGACGAGATTGTCAAGGAGATGGAGGCCAGATTCTAGAGCCAGGACAAGAAGTTCAAGAATCAGGAGAAGAGAGTGCAGGACAGAAACAAGAAGATCAAGGAGATGAGGGCCGAGATAGAGGCCAAGGACTTTGAGCTGGAGACTCAGCAGGGAGTGATAGAGAGGCTGCGCTCGCAGAAGAGAGCCCTCCGGGCGAAGGTCGAGGCTTTGCCCACCAGCGTGGAGGAGTACAAGATAGCCATGGAGACAGCCGACCTTACTCTAGTGGACGTGGAGGTCGACATGGATGAGTAGTTTGATTACTCGGCTATCTATTTATCTATCATCCTTTGTTTTATCGAGTCATAATGATCATCCAACATGTGGATGGCTTGCTATTGTGTTTACTTTTACAAAACTTGTTGTTTACGTTGTTCAAACTCTAAGTTTATCTTGTGCTTGGTTATTTTATGTGATTGTTGCTATGTGATGTATTGTGCATGTTAGCATCTATGGGTTATATCTCATTACTTATCCTTATTGAAACCACATATGCCTCCCCGTCGTGCCAATCCCAACCAAAACAACAATAACGTCAATCCCGAGATGCAGCAGCTGATGACAGCTCAAACTCAATTGATGCAGATGATGACCTAGTTCATGGCAAATTAGAATCAAAAGAACAACAACCAAAACAACCCACCATCCTTTGACATGCTTACAAGGTTTTTGAGGTTGAGGTCAGCCAAGTTCTCGGGAACCACTGATCCAATGGTAGCCAATGATATACAAAATTCTGCAGGACAACTATATTGCAAAGTAAATTTAAGTCATTATAAATACGATTTGATTCAATATAATGGGACAAGCCCACTTGGTTGTCTTCACTTATCGGTTCTTGATCTTGTTGAAGCAATCACGTTGGAGCTCATTCCTAAACCGTATCCCCATGTGGTACTGAGCTGCAGCGGCAGCCTGAGAAGAACTTGCAGCGGCACGAGCACGAGTTTGGATCCTTGTGTTCATCGTCTAAAATAATCAGAAAGGACAAAAATAAAACTTTTTGATCCAATAGTAATAGGCATAACATATTCCTCATCATAGCACACTAAATAATCTCCTCAAAATAATAATCTAGGCAAGAGAAACATGACAATTAGTTCATAATAGGTCTCACCCTAGCGCAACTATGTGGCCAAACTATACGGACGGGATTTTTGTTCCCGCCGACTAGTTGGTCGTTAAAGTTACTGTACCCTAGAAAAGAAAATTGACGAAGGCATTATTATCTATATGGGCACAACTATATGGCCGGAATTATTATTCCCACTGTATAGTTGGTCGTTAAACCTTCTGTATCCTTTGATAGAAATTCAAGGAAGGCATCGATAACTATACGGCCGCAACTATACGACCATAATTTTATTCCTGCTGTATAGTTGGTCGTTAAACCTTCTGTAGTCGCCAAAATTTACCCGTTTCTTTGAGAATTCTTTCTTAAACTGAAACTTAGCGAAACACCATGTTTTGACAGAAAAATGATAGACTAAATTGTCGACCAACATCAGCATGTATAAAACAGGATTTCAGTACCACCGAACTTCTCCTCCTCAACTGGATTTTTCTAGCACTCTTTATTCAACATGAAACTTAAATTAAAACTTAAAAACTTTACTCAAACCTTTATTTCACATGGGTTGTATCCCATGAAGCGCTCTTTTATGGTCAATAGCTTGACCATGATGTTACTCACTTAGGACAAATGAGTGGAACACCCACTCTAAAATAGTTGGCCTTCAAAGTAAGGGCCTGCTTATCATCATGCTTGGCTTTCTTCTTCCCGGGGAAATGAATAACAAAAGGATTTCGTGAAGGCAATTGAAGCTTCACGTTCCCTTCATGCAGATTAATTAAAGACTTAATATTTCTTAAGAACGGATGACCTAATATGATAGGAGCAGTAGCATCTTCAGGCATGTCAACAATAACAAAATCAGTAAGTGAAGGATAACCTTTAATGTATACTAAAGTATTCTCCTTAATTTCCATAGTTTGTTTATAGGTAGAATCTTCTAGATGTAATTTTAACTCAGTAGTTTCAAATGAGCCAAGATTTAACTTATTAAAAATACTCTTTGGAATTGTTGAAACACTCTCACCTAAATCACAAAGTGCAGCTATCTCATTAGTCCCAATTTTAATTTTAATAGTAGGCTCGAATATATCATCAAGCTTAACAGGTAGTTTTTCAGCAATTTTCTTATATTCATCCTCAAGCTCACATAGCTTTTTTATTTCCTTCACTTACGGGAATATTGATACTGATCCTTTTCACAAGATCTTCAACCGTGTAATTTGGTAAAGGGGCATTGCTATACTCAAGTTCTTCAGGCTCCTCCCTTTGGATTATTATCATCTTGAGGTCTTCAACCGGATTGGGCTCAGGTTTACCTGCAAATTTAGCTAGAATGAGAGTTTAACTCTCGGTTATCTTACCTACATGTGCCTCAACAATCCTTGTTCTTTATTGGAGGGCCTGCAAATCATTCCTCAAACTCACATCTTGGTTGAACAATTTACCAAGCATATTATCATGGTTCTCCGTTATCTTTACTAGGATATTGTTTTCCTCATTTTGCGAGTCCATAAAGGACTTAAAAGTTCCTTGGAGACTACCATTACTTGATCCCATATTATTATTAGAGTTACCTGCATGGCTAGAATAATGTTTCTAGAAATTTGGATTATAGTTCTTCTTCCAAGCAGGGTTATAATCCTTACAAGGTATGAAGTCTATTTCTTCAATATTTGATTCTAGAATAGCTCTTACCTAGGTTTTCTTACCCTTGACGGCTAATATGAGCTCATCCAGCTTAGCAGTGAGTTCTTCATTTTCTTGCGGTGTGACAGAGTTCACCTTCTTTGTGTTTGATCGTTCCACATGCCATTGGGCATGGTTGTCTTGCATATTGTCTAGTAGCTGCTTTGTTTTGGTAATTTGTTTGGCATAAATGTTCCTCTAGCTGAAGTATCAAGCATAGACTTAGACACATGGTTAAGATAATTATAAAATAGATGAAGAATTAACCAATCTTCCATCCCATGGCTAGGACAGTTTCTCATGCATTCTTTCATTCTCTCCCATGCAAGCGCTAGTGGCTCACGCTATTCCTGTCTAAAACCAGTAATATTAGATCTTACTTGCATAGTCTTTGCAGGTGGGAAAATTTTAGTCACAAATAAAGAAGTACATTCCACCCATGATGCAATACTATTTCTAGGCAAAGATAGCAACCATTTTTTTTGCTCTTCCTCTAAGGGAGAAAGGAAATAAACGCATCTTGATCGCATCGGGGTCAAAAACTTTAATGTGCATCATATCACATATTTTAGTGAATGTTTTCAAGTGCATACCTGCATCCTCAACAACAGAGCCTCCAAATTGAGTCTGTTGAACCAAACTTAAATAGTGGGGCTTAATTTCATAGTCATCAACAGTAATTGTTGGCTGGGTAATAGGAGTATGCAAATAATGATTGTTAGGAGTTGCAAACTCTCGAAGCTTCATTTCAGCCATATTACCTATGTTTTTGGGTTTTCTTTAAACAAAAACTTAAGATAGTAAAAACAAGAATTTAAAGACTAACTATTTTTTTTGGGGGTTTTCAAATAAAGACTGAACAATAATTAAAACTAGCAAGGTTCCTAATAACCTTACCAGGGTAGCTATTGCTTCCCCGGCAATGGCGCCAGAAAAAGGGTTGATACCTTCGATCCGGATTACGGGTGCAGTATATCTCTTCTTCCCTAGTATACCTAGGTTATCGAATCCTCGGGAAGCAAAAAACCTGGTGAAGTTACTTTAATGGACATTCAGGAGTATTACATTCTTTTACTGTTTTACTGAACCAAGAGTTTGCTGTCTTTTGTTGTTGTCGATGATGGAGAGAGAGGGTCTGGGGCTTTCGGTTTCACCTGTAGCTGTGCAAAAATATGATGGTAATAAAATATAATAATAAAGTAAGCATGTAATTGTTGGAGCAAGATAATTATATTGGGTAGTGCATCCATAATTTCTATTGCCTCCGCAACCGCTTATAGCAATAATATATTAGTCTCATCCATAGAAGAAAGATAACTAATGATATGCATAGTGATTTCACTGTTAATCCTAAGTAAATCCCTCACATACTGCCTTACTACCCTTTCTGTCACTGGGGTTCCCATCCTGCAGATTAGTCATTACTCACACTTGAAAAGCACCGTTAAAACATGGCATGGAGAGGACATGATTTCTTTCCGACTTATGAACAACAATTATACATTATCACTTGATGAATGGTGCAATTTCTTTAATTTACCAAACAATCATGTTAATGATTTACGTACATCTTCTGTTGACATGCACCCTTCCCCAGATCATTATTATAATTGAATGAGTTTCACTTCTAGAGTCAACAAGGGGAAGAATATTCAACAACCTGCTATTCGCTATTTGTTCTATGTTATTGCTAACACCATAAAGACATGAAATGAGTTTACAAGACTCAATGAGGAGGACATCTTAGTCCTCGCAAAAGATTCTTTCAACAACAACTTGTCACTCAACTTGGGCGCAATTCTTGTGTGCTACTTGGAGCACCAATCCTCCCAAAGACAAGGACCAATCACATGTGGAGGCGTCATCACCGTGCTTGCCATTGCCTTGGGCATCGACCTAAGTGATTTGCAACCATTGCTAGGTGAGCGACGTGTTGCTTTATCTACTTTAAAATCTTGTGGGATGCTCACTAGCAGAGGTGGTGGTTATTACTTGCATATTGCAAGAGCTGGGCGTCTCTACCCCGCTCCTTTTCATAATGGTCTTTTCTCTATCGAGGAAGGACGTTT
Organism: Avena insularis; assembly: GCA_023614405.1. Classification (NCBI taxonomy): domain Eukaryota; kingdom Viridiplantae; phylum Streptophyta; class Magnoliopsida; order Poales; family Poaceae; genus Avena; species Avena insularis. The sequence goes on from CM042697.1 coordinate 144,841,602, forward strand.
GCTATATGATGTGTAGTTTGAGCAACACCAACCCGAGGAGGAGATTCCGGATGAGGATGAGGAGCAAGAAGAGGAGCAAGAAGTTCCTAATAGAGAGGAGAAGCCACCAAACCGGTTTGCTATATATCAAGATTTCCAAGAACTTGGAGGAACTATGGAGGGGATGCATAATATTGCCCTGAAACTCCGAGAAATCACTAGTAATTTATGAACTCAATTTGCAAACTGAGAGCCAAAACAAATTCCTGCCACCATAAAGATTTGAAGGGCTTGCAAAAGCCTAAGCTTGGGGAAGTCTTCCCATTATCTTTATTTGGCGTTTGTTTGCTTTTTAGTATTTCGAGGTTATGCTTTTAGATTGAGTTTACAAGCACTCGTGTTGGTTTCCCCAACACTTTATCTTTAATTATTTTTATTTGTTTTTGAGATTTTCTAGCCAAGATTTGCTGCCAATTTTCTATTCTTTAATTCCCTTTCTTAAAAACAACAAAAATATTTTTCCATTTATCTTTATTTTCCCTCTTCCTAGTTCTATTCTCCTCGTGGTTCTCGCATATTTGCAGGAGAGTGATTTACTTTGAGTTTCTAAGAAACGAATCAAAAGGGAAGAGAGAAGTGGAACCAATCATGAGAGGTATGCCTTATGACTCCCCACTTTTGAAGTTTGAGAAACCCATGCTATTTAGTAGTAAATCATAAGATATTATATTGGTGGAGTGAGTCTTTATATTGGTGTAAAATTTTGTTTGCATGGGTATTTAGTTGAGTATATTTTATTCCTGCTCTTGTAGTTAACCAAGTCTTGCCTAAAAATTTCTAAACAACTGTACTAAGAAAAAGTCTCACAATTGAAGGTTTGGGTTTTGTAGTGCTTAGTCTTGAAAGATTATTCCTAGAGTGTAACACCCTCGCTAGATAAGGCCGAGTTCATGTGTATAGTGCCAATCCCTGAATCGGTTCACTGGCACACACAGTACAAAATGATACCAAATATAACTGTGCATCATAAATACGACGAATATGATCTAGAATTTACATAATTTATATAAGGTAGATCTCCATCCTTCAAATGTGCCATAGGCGAACAATTGTTGAGTGGAGTCTCGTGACCTATGAACGATCACTCAGATACGATATAACCTGCAACATGAAACGTAGCAGCACCGAAGGGTCAATACATGGAATGTATGGTAAGTAGGCTAAAGTGGTTAACAATAGATCTATCAACTACATGCTTATTTGGCTAGGTGGAGTTCAGGCTCATTTGCTTAAAGCAACAGTTTTATCCTAACATTTGTAACAAAGTAGTTTTCCAATACGATAAATAGGACACTCTGGTTCACTCCCAGGTGCTCCTACCCAATTAAGTTTACCCAACAAGTTTTAAGCAATTAAGAAATAAGGATGAGTGAGAAATATGCCATAGTATCAGTATCAGGTCGCTCAAATTGTCCATAACCGGGGACACGACTAAGAACTTAGATTTACACCCTGCAGGGGTTTGTACACTTTACCCATGTGACCTGGCCAACCCAGCTCGGACCACCACACTCATATTGTGTGATGATAGGGAGAAGTCCAAGACGAGACAATTCGGGAAGAGCTTCCCAAACCCATCCACGCACCGTACCAACCTACACTATTCTACATCTCTGGCTACGTAGGGTTCAGGTCGCCACAACCTACTAAGTCCAGCCAACTGCCTATTTTATTACTGGAACATGGTTGCACACGAAAGATACCAAACAAAGAAACCAATCCTTTCTAAGTATCCTGGGGGCATTCCTCACCATAAATTCACACTCGATGACCCAATCAATGCCATTCCGCCTAGGTGATTCATTAAAAACATATTGGTTTGTCATTTAGCAAAACATAAGCCTTTTAAAACATATAACTTTTCATGATGTGATTCCCTTCCTCGTCTAAATAGCATAGCTAAGCAATCTACCAATACGATGGCTCATAAAAAAGGAATACTATGAAATAATATGGGATATAGCATAGCATATATATATCAATTCCTACATACGCAATTCTACGAAAACATCTATAATGCATAGGAAAACAGTAAGACATTTATGACCAAGATAGCACCACTTGCCTTTGATGTAGATGTAGTCGATGAGAGAATCCTCACAATCCTCATAGATATAATGGTTGCACTCATCGTAACCACAATACTTGCAATCATAGTAGTTGCAATCACAGTAGTTGCACTCCTCGCAATCTAACGTTTGAAGCAAACACATCATTCAAAACATTGCAATCATGCAACAATGCAACAATACAATAAAATAATGACGAACAAATGCAAGCATGATGACTTAAGAAGTCACAATGGTTGTCGTGGTATTGCCGATGAGTATGCCATGGAGGGGTCCTCATAGTGCGTGTTTAGAGACGTGAGGGAAGGCGGATGGTTGAAGGGTACGAGGTAACACAACTTACCCAGGTTCAGATCCCACAACGGTGGCGGAATCCTACTTCTCCTATAAATAACTATAATGGCAATATGCCAAGTTATAGAGATAGGTTCACTGTGTGAGGTGTATGCTAATCGCTACTTGGTCGTGCCCTAAAGGCTCCCATAGGCCCTACTTATATAGTCGCCAGGTCCTAGGGTTATAGGGAAAAGTCCTAGCCGGACAGGTTACAGAGTTCTACTCCGTCTATTACTAGTCTTGCGTGTCTTGTACTCCAAGGCTCCGGGTACGTTGGTGACTCCACCGTAGGCTTCCTTTATCCGGCATGGGCCTCCCTTCTGGATCCATCTAACTGGGCCGCCCAGCAGGCCATGGGCCATGCTACCAACTGTGGGCCACCCGTGTTATCCGGATAGGAGACATGCTATGAGGATACCCATATAGCATATCCCCAACAGTAGCCCCTGGAGAACTCCGAGATCTTGCGCCGTCTTGCCTCTTCATGTGGAATGTTCCATCTAGATGGATGTCGGCAAATCGTCAAGAAATATCTTGTAGTCCTCCCAAAGAACCCTGTAAGGTTTTCTCCGTCTTCAACTTTGTAAGTCGGAGAATTGCTGAATCTTCCATCGTACTCTTCCGTAGCCAGACTAGATCCGTCCATGCCGGAATCTTCTGATGTGATGGTTCATCTGCCTATGTTAGCTAGGGCGACATAGACGTAGGTCAGCAATGCCTCGTAACTCACACATGAAGAGAACACAATCATGTCCACTTTTCCCATGCGAACCAATTGGTACGCTGTGGCGAATTTCACAGACGCATCCGACACGCCCTACACGCTGCAACCATTTGATCAAGCTGCACGAATCTTGATGCTGGGTATCATAAATAGTAACTGCGGTGGAAAATTTACTTTTTCACCTCATTCTCCCCTACATCTTCTTCTTCCTCAGGCAAGCGTCTCCTCGAGCTCTCCGCGCCTCCCACGAAAAACCCTAACTCCCAATCTTGCCAGTCACTTCCAAACACTCGCAATGGCCAGCAGCAGTTCTTCCCCAGCAGCAGAGTTGTAGCATCCCAATTGTCTAACAATTGCAATGCTACTAGCCTAGTCTATATATATGGCTACTTCAATTATATAATTGTTGCATCATCATTATATCATGCTCATGTCATCATGCCTCCTTGCATTTGAGCATCATATAAAACCCTTTTTGATTTGGTTATTATCTCATATGCATTATTAATTGTATTTGCCTCTTGATATTGTATTTGGTTCTTGATATATTGTTTAAATGCCCAAGTTGAGTTGAGGGCATATCTCTTATTAACTCCACCACCCTTTCATTTCACCAACTTATAATTCCACCATTCCACCATATATGAGCATTGCAACTTATTTGGTTTTACCTCTAGCTCATATGTGTTGGTGTGGATCCATTCCATCTCCACATGCTCTCATATATGCACCATATTGTTTTCACATTATTGGATTATGAGAGCCACATGGCCACCTTTGCATGCCTTGTGGGTGGGACCCTAATTCTAGCTCCCATATGTGTTGTTTTGGGGTTATCATCATGTTGGGATATTTTGTGGGCTTATTAAATACCTAGTGGCATATACACACTAGCAAGTCCCATTGTATTTCAAATATGGCCATCTCCAACTACTCCACATGGGGCATCCTTTCAATTCTTTTGCTTGGCTTTATTCCACCTTTGGAAATGCAAATGAACAATGCCATGTTTAATATTATTGTTTTCACAAGAATAAACATGGTATTAAATATTTTGCATGGGCCCTGCAAGTGCCACCTTTTCTAGTATTTGGTTTTTATTTTGAATCTTGAGTGGATCATCATCTCTCTCTCTCTATCTCTATCCTTTCTTTTGGCTTGATCTATTTTGATCTTGCTTAAACCCTAGCTTCACATCCCTCTCTTTTTCTTGACTTGATCTTGTTGGAGCTTGTCTAGAGCATGCTTGATCTTGTGATAAAGGACCACCTCTCTCTCTCTCTCTTACCCTCTAGCTAAGATCCTCCCTATCATCTACCCCATCATCACCATACCCCCTCTCCTAAACCCTAAGCCGAGCATCCCTAGCTCTCACCCCTCTCTCTCGGCCTCTCTCTGCTTTCCACCTAGCTGGCCCCACCGGAGCCATCTTCCCCAACCCTAGCTACCAAACCTAACCCTAACCGAGCCTAGCTCCAAACCCAACCCGAGCCCGAGCCTCCCCTCTCCCTATCTTGCTCTCTCTACCATGAGGGCCCTCCAACCGAACCTACCCCCTGGCCTCACCGTCCCCACCTGGAAGCCTCCCCCCTACCTGCCCCCTGCCCCTCGCCTGACCGAAAGCACGTGAGGAGAGGAAGGAGGGAAAAAGGTGGCCGAGCCACCTTTTCCATCTACCACCTCCCCACGGCATCTCCCTCTCCCCTCTGCCTTATCTCCTTCCCCACGGCTCTCCTCTACTCGTCCAGATCCGCCCCATAGCTTCCCCTCTCTCCCTCTTTCTCCACCGCCACCGCTCACCTCGCCAAAACCTCGGTCTCCACTTGCCGATCCAGTCGAGCCGAGCGACCGTGAAGTGGCCTGGGAGATCGAGGAGGGTCCCCTGCATCACCCCGTCCGCGCTGTCGCCGAGGAGGAGCACCGGAGCCGAAGGACACCGACGTTGCACCGACGCCAAACCCTAGCCGCCGTCCGCGAGCCACGTCGACGATCGCCAGCGCCCCTGCCCGAACCAACGCCGTCGACACACTCTCGGTGAGCCCCCAAACCTCCTGGACATGCTCCGCCGCGCTGTCGTCGTCTAGGGCCGCTTTGCGTTTCATCGAGCACGTTCTGTGCGCCGGCGAGCGCAGCGTCTGCTCGCTTCCGCGTCGTGCAGAAGCCCTATCTAGCCGCCCAGCCTCCTCCTAGCAACCACCCTAGCCCACCGCAGTGGCTCCGCCCTCCGCGCGCGAGCCCTAGGTCCCAGGAACGATTCCTCACCGCGCCAGACGCGCACCGATCGGTCCTCTGCACGCGGTGGAAGATCCACAGTGCACGCGTGGGCGTTTTACACATACCCCCTGCCCTTTTTGACTTCGAACCAAGGCCCTATCGGTCCCACCTGCTCTGCTCTCCATGAAGCTTTGCAGATAGGCCCCCCTAGATAACAACCCTCAACCCGCACTCCCTCGCCGCGCCACGTGGTCAGCCCTCCACCTTTCTCTGTCAACTGGGCCTGCGAGCCAGCGGGTCCCATCTGTCAGTGTCACGGCCTGGCACCGCCATGTGTAAAAATGTTTTCACTGCAGTGTCTTTTGAGTCAGCCGCTGGCCCCACTCGTCTGTGACTGTGGCTAGCTCTGGGCCGAGTAACAAAAACCTTTTCTGTATTTTGTTTTAATTCAAATCTTTTTCAAATTATTTCAAATTCAAATTTATTTCTGTTTTTAAATAACTTTTAAAATATAAATCCAAATAATACAAATAATATATGTTTTCAAATCAGAAAAATGTGAGGAATTCAAATATAGCCTTCAAAATATATTTTGGACACTTTATTTTCCAAGTTGATTAAAATTACAATAAAATGCCCTTTATCCTTAATTAATTAATAACTTTTGTTTTATAACTCCAAATTTAACAAATAATATGTCTAAAATGTTTAGCTCGACGAGACCTTTCTGCTTATGCATTCCATGTTATGTTTTGCAGCATGCATCATATAAATATAAAGTATACAGCAACTTAATTGAGGTTAAAATGGGACCAAAACTCAATAAAATGATTTATTCTTGTTTTCCACACTTCACCCATGCCATGCTACTTTATTGCCATGCAAATTGTGCATCATTCATCATGGCATGATTGTTTGCTTGATGCATTTATTCATATGCTTTCACAATTTATTTATGTTGGCCCTTGTTTGTTTGGTTCTTCTTCGAATAGACGCTGAGCAGGGGATATATCGAGAGAACCAGGAGCACTACCCAGATCCATCCATTGCTTCAACTGAGCTGCCAGGCAAGCACTACCACATGCTTGCATACATATAGTACCTATTGCCTCTATCTTATTCTTGCATCATTGAGTCGCGATTGCATTAAATTGAATCCCAAGTATTGCATAGCCTTTACTTTTAAACCCCACCGAAGCTTGTTCCTCCATCCCATGAGCCCTTACTACAGGAGTTGTTTGAGCCATGCGAGAACAGCATGTGTAGGGTATGTGAGTGTCTGATGGATAACGAGGTACCTAAACAACTTAACCTGAGTAGTAATGGGATAACTAATGAAAGTGGCACCGGTGAGCCATATCTGTTATTTGGTTTTTCAGGCTCACTTGTGTCCCGTAGGACCTCGAGTACTTGATTCCTGTTCCTTGAATATTCGCGCTATCCACATCCGGGAGGCTTATGAACCCCCCTGAGCCAGAGCTTGATTCATTCTTATTTCTTGAGGGCCACAAACTAGTTTGAGGTTTTATTTACTATCCTGTACTTATGCCATGCTTTACTGCTTTATTTAAAATTGTGCGAGGAGCACACTGCATCGCTTAGGAAAGCGAGTGTTTTCATGTGTCGACAAGCCCACCACATTTTCGGTTCCGGTCGTTTCACGACCATTGGCGCAAACCTTGAGGCCGCCTCGAGTCAGCTAACTTCGCTATGGTAGCTCAATGGGGTGGCCCTGAAATATTTCTGAATCCTATGATCGCTTTGTCGTGGATCGCCTCGTTGGGTTTTGATTTGGTTTTTCCGAGGCATATCGAGTGTGTGTGTTATTTGTGCACCCTGCAGGTAAAACTTTCAAGCGGCGTCATGTTATGGACGACTTGGAGCACAGTTTCTCGATCATAGACAAGCATAACTAAAGTACCGCTTTTAATTTGACTAGACTAGGTACCTGACTAGTAAATAGTGCAACACTCATGGAATGGATAATAAAACTGCCAACGGATGGGGGGGTTGTTCGTTCGCTTCCTCGTCGGTAAGCGAGGAGGAGGATGGATCTGTTAAGATTACCATTATAACCGTTATAACTGTTGTTATTAATTCACGGACATCCGTCTATCTCTGGTTAGGCGGATGGTTAGCGAGTTTCTATAGAATTGCTAGGGTTTATCTTTTGCTGCAATTGCGTCACCCCAGGTTGTGTCCCCTTTAGAGGCATAAAGACTTGCTGAGTACCCCTAGGGTCTCACACGATAAATTATTGGTTCAGATGAACAGGTACACTCGAGGATGGATACTGGGTGGAAGAGACGGACGATGTGGGCAACGATCATTCGGTGTAGAGATTCCGGGAACGGGGATCCGTGAGATCTGTGGGCGGGATCTGCTTATTTATGGGGCATCTTATGCCGATTTTCTTCTTATCCGTACTCGGATTTTGTCTTCCGCTTCCGCTTGATACTCTGATGTTTGAGGTATGAGGAGATATCCTAAACTATTATATCTATCTAGGATATTTGGATCTTGCCGTATGGCGTTGCTATATTTCCTTTATTTTTAGATGGAATGGCTCTGATGTACTGTTGTATGGTGGCTTGCATACATACTCATTTGTGTATGTAGTTGATCCCTTCGCCTGCCGACACGCCTGCTCTTGTCCCGATGTTTGGAAATGGTTGGGACGGCCGAAAGGTCTACCTGTGAGTGGCATTTGGGCCCCACCGTACTATTTCAACCATTTCCGTTCATCCAGGCTTGTAACTAGGAGCGTAATTCACCGAGGTAGTTACAATTGGTATCAGAGCCATCCCGACCTTCAGGGTCTCAGCCAAATGGTCGTTGTCTGTCTAGCAAATATTTTTGGTAGTTATGTATACTAGGGAAAAACAAAACGCGAGAGTAGGACTGCTTCCATTTTTCTTCTTACCTAACCACCCACCCATTTCTGGTAAGGAAGTGCAACGTTTTCAATCCTCTTCTTAAAATTCAAACTAGGATTCACGTGTTCTGGGTTTCCGTAGTACCATAGACAGTGTGTGTGTGTGTAATTCCTTGTCTATCTGTTGCATCCAAGTTGTTATCACAATCTGCCTTTGGTTATCAACTGTTGGTACATTCCATACTGACAGGCTTTTGAAAACCGGCGCGATCTATCTGACTCCTTGTTAACCGGTGCCATCTTCTTAAGGGTGTCCTTTCTTCTAGCAACTCCACATTCTGTGTAATCATCAGTTGCTAATCTCTATCTTCTAAGTGATTTTGTGCATCTATTGGTATTTTAATGTCGAAAAATGCGGAAAATTTTTCTTTGATACATCTGTGTTTCCACACTCCTTTCCAGTTGTGTGTGAAACATTATCTATCTTCCTTTTAACAGCATGTTCATGCTAACTCATTCTTTTGTCACCGGCGCTTAATCCTGGAGTTTCGTTTCATCAACAATTCTCTTGGGCTAATTACATAACATGTGTCGATCCGATGCTGATGATTGTAATTTGGCTCTCGGCATAGCTATATTCCACTCAGGATAAGTGTCGTTTGGAATATGGAAAAATGCTATCAACCGTCACCATCTGGAGGATAAGGTTATCTCCTATGATTTTGAGTACACCGTGATCATATCTATGCATATTCAAGTATCTTTGGCAATCCGGAGTTTCTCAAGGCACTACGGCGGTCTATCATCTGTCCATCATGCTGCACATCTTTCTGAACTCCATATCTGCAAAATTCTCCTGGATACGAGGGAATTGCATCTTTTCGTCTCTGATAGCTTTGCTTGAGGTATGAGCTATCATCGTTTCTTATCCAAGATCTCTTTATCTTTGTAACCGGCGATCCAATCGACAATGTGAACCAGGTGACATCTCTTTTTCTTCCGAAGGACCAGATAATCTATTCTTCCAGTACATCTTCTTCAACACGAACCCGTGCTCTTAATATTGATCTTTCTAAGAGCGTTGAGCTCAGGAAGTGTTCGAGCATTTATTCGTTTCTCTCGCCTTTTGAACTTGATATTCTGGGAATATCATGTCAATCCGTGGTGGTATATGTTGATAATATGCTTGCCTATTCGATATCAGTGGAAGGACATGGAAGATCATCTGTGTCTCTTTCTCTCAAGCTTCGTGAGCACTGCCTGTGTGCAAAGTCTCAAAGTGAGAATTCTGACTTTTTGAAGTCACCTATCTCGGCCACGTCCTTCTGCTAAATACATTGCTTCAAGTCTGGAATCAGCAAGTACATTGTTAATTCCATCCTCCACCTTCAACCAATCCGGAGTTGTTCCTTGTTGGCAAGTTATCATCGTCGTTCCGCTAAAGTTTTCCTCAAAACTGCTAAATCTCTCTCAATCTTTTCAAGAACAACATGGAGTTCTTTCACCTCAGTCTCGTCAAGTAATCTCTTGAAACCCTCTCGCTCTATCGTCTATGCTCAATCCACCGGAGGCCATGAAGACCTTCCAGATCTTGTATTCCTTCTGTTCAAGTTGGTGTTATCTTTTTCTTTATCTGTGGAATCTTGCAGTTGTTCTCCGTAATCTTCCTTCATATCTTTCCGATGGCTTGGTACTTCAGACATGACGACACATCATCATCTTAATCTATCTTGAACCCGGCAAATCGTTTGCATCTATCCTTGTTTTCTAAGTTCCATGAGTTATTCTTGTCAATACCTTCAGTCTGTTTTGGTAGTTGGGTTGCATGGTTTTCTTATTCATGTGCGGAGTAATGCTTTGAGTGCGGGATGGAGTAGCTACCATACCACTACTCTTATCATTCGCTCTTGTACATTGAATTGGTGAATTAATGTGATTTCACTCATTCCACGGAAGTTACAAGTGGCCTTTATCCGTTGATACTTTCACTTCCGTCTTTGTTTTTCCGGAGTGCTCTCTCGAAGAAAGTAATCAATAATCTCTTGTTGGTGATCTCACCCTTTCTACATGGAGCAAAATCCTCAATTATCTGGTGGAATAAACGCAAACTCTGTTCTATCCTTGTCTTTCTACCGGTGCTCGACATCCACAAACCAGATAAAGGGAAACTATCTCTCTCTTGGTTTCTTTAATTCTTTTTCTGTGGTAAAGCCAGTTATGGTTGATGCCATCAGCCGCAAATCTATTGCGTTAGCCTCAAGGCTAAAGAAGCAATAAGTATCTCTACAATAAACTCCAGATCCTCCATATTCTTTGCTTCTCAGGATTCCACCATGATCTAGCTTCACGTCCATCTCTGGAAGTTATATCCGCGCACCTCGATTGCGTGATCCTGTGGTTCTTACCGGCGCAACAAGAATCTAATCCGATGATGCCTAACTAAATCTTTCTGTTGATATCAAGGGACTCTATTGTTTGAAGGCAATATTGTTTCCGTACTTCATTTCTCAAATCTGAGGGAAGGTACGATGCTATTGTCATAGTGGTTCAAACCGCTCCAATCTAGCTCTTTTCTTCCGGCGACGCAAAGATTCATCCTCTCTCGTATCAGTAAATCTTTAATCTTAATGGTGTGTTTTTCTTTATCCAGGATACATCATCTTGTCCCTTCTTTCACAAGTGGTTCTATTTCTCTTATCATGTTTCTTGGGAAAACAGGAGCTATGTTCATCCTATCCTTCTTGTCTCACGACAATCCTTCAACTCTCCTAACCCGTTGTTCCTTAAGCAAAACGCAAGACTCGCAACAAGTCTAGCAAGTTTTGCAAGGTGTAGTGGTCGCACCATTCCGTTCTTCATCATCTTGTGAACGTGAAGGTCACCTTCGTTCCGAACACCCGCCTCTCCTTGTGTTGTTTTCTTTTTCCTAGGAATCTCGGGGCGAGATTCTTGTTTAGTGGGGGAGAGTTGTAGCATCCCAATTGTCTAACAATTGCAATGCTACTAGCCTAGTCTATATATATGGCTACTTCAATTATATAATTGTTGCATCATCATTATATCATGCTCATGTCATCATGCCTCCTTGCATTTGAGCATCATATAAAACCCTTTTTGATTTGGTTCTTATCTCATATGCATTATTAATTGTATTTGCCTCTTGATATTGTATTTGGTTCTTGATATATTGTTTAAATGCCCAAGTTGAGTTGAGGGCATATCTCTTATTAACTCCACCACCCTTTCATTTCACCACCTTATAATAACACCATTCCACCATATATGAGCATTGCAACTTATTTGGTTTTACCTCTACATATGTGTTGGTGTGGATCCATTCCATCTCCACATGCTCTCATATATGCACCATATTTTTTTCACATTATTGGATTATGAGAGCCACATGGCCACCTTTGCATGCCTTGTGGGTGGGACCCTAATTCTAGCTCCCATATGTGTTGTTTTGGGGTTATCATCATGTTGGGATATTTTGTGGGCTTATTAAATACCTAGTGGCATATACACACTAGCAAGTCCCATTGTATTTCAAATATGGCCATCTCCAACTACTCCACATGGGGCATCCTTTCATTTCTTTTGCTTGGCTTTATTCCACCTTTGGAAATGCAAATGAACAATGCCATGTTTAATATTATTGTTTTCACAAGAATCAACATGGTATTAAATATTTTGCATGGGCCATGCAAGTGCCACCTTTTCTAGTATTTGGTTTTTATTTTGAATCTTGAGTGGATCATCATCTCTCTCTCTCTATCTCTATCCTTTCTTTTGGCTTGATCTATTTTGATCTTGCTTAAACCCTAGCTTCACATCCCTCTCTTTTTCTTGACTTGATCTTGTTGGAGCTTGTCTAGAGCATGCTTGATCTTGTCATAAAGGACCACCTCTCTCTCTCTCTTACCCTCTAGCTAAGATCCTCCCTATCATCTACCCCATCATCACCATACCCCCTCTCCTAAACCCTAAACCGAGCATCCCTAGCTCTCACCCCTCTCTCTCGGCCTCTCTCTGCTTTCCACCTAGCTGGCCCCACCGGAGCCATCTACCCCAACCCTAGCTACCAAACCTAACCCTAACCGAGCCTAGCTCCAAACCCAACCCGAGCCCGAGCCTCCCCTCTCCCTCTCTTGCTCTCTCTACCATGAGGGCCCTCCAACCGAACCTACCCCCTGGCCTCACCGTCCCCACAGAAGCCTCCCCCTACCTGCCTGCCCGCCTGCCCGAGGAGCATGTGAGGAGAGGAAGGAGGGAAAAAGGTGGCCGAGCCACCTTTTCCATCTACCACCTCCCCACGGCATCTCCCTCTCCCCTCTGCCTTATCTCCTTCCCCACGGCTCTCCTCTGCTCGTCCAGATCCGCCCCATAGCTTCCCCTCTCTCCCTCTTTCTCCACCGCCACCGTCTACCCCTCGCCGCCAAAAACCTCGGTCTCCACCGCACCCCGTCGATCCAGTCGAGCCGAGCGACCGTGAAGTGGCCTGGGAGATCGAGGAGGGTCCCCTGCATCACCCCGTCCCTGCTGCCGAGGAGGAGGGGGCCAAGGACACCAGACCGACGCCAAACCCTAGCCGCCGTCCGCGAGCCACGTCGACGATCGCCAGCGCCCCTGCCCGAACCAACGCCGTCGACACACTCCCGGTGAGCCCCCAAACCTCCTGGACATGCTCCACTGCGCTGTCGTCGTCTAGGGCCGCTTTGCGTTTCATCGAGCATGCTCTGTGCGCCGGCGAGCGCAGCGTCTGCTCGCTTACGCGTCGCGTAGAAGCCCTATCTAGCCGCCCAGCCTCCTCCTAGCAACCACCCCAGCCCACGCGGTAGCTCCGCCCTCATGGGCAGCCCTAGGTCCCAGGATCGATTCCCCGCCGCGCCAGACGCGCACCGATCGGTCCTCTGCACGCGGTGGAAGATCCACAGTGCACGCGTGGCCGTTTTACACATACCCCCTGCCCTTTTTGACTCCTGGAACCCGCGCTCCTATCGGTCCCACCTGTTTGTCTCCGCGGAAGCTTTGCAGATAGGCCCCCCTAGATAACAACCCTCAACCCAAGATTTCGCCCACCACGTGGTCGCCTCCACCTTTCTCATCAACTGGGCTCATGAGCCGGGTCCCATCTGTCAGTGTCACGGGCTGGGCACTGCCGCGGTGTAAAAAATGTTTTCTGCGCGCGTGTGCTGCTGAGTCAGCCGCTGGCCCCACTCGTCTGTGACTGTGGCTAGCTCTGGGCCGAGTAACAAAAACCTTTTCTGTATTCTGTTTTAATTCAAATCTTTTTCAAATTATTTCAAATTCAAATTTATTTCTGTTTTTAAATAACTTTTAAAATATAAATCCAAATAATACAAATAATATATGTTTTCAAATCAGAAAAATGTGAGGAATTCAAATATAGCCTTCAAAATATATTTTGGACACTTTATTTTCCAAGTTGATTAAAATTACAATAAAATGCCCTTTATCCTTAATTAATTAATAACTTTTGTTTTATAACTCCAAATTTAACAAATAATATGTCTAAAATGTTTAGCTCGACGAGACCTTTCTGCTTATGCATTCCATGTTATGTTTTGCAGCATGCATCATATAAATATAAAGTATACAGCAACTTAATTGAGGTTAAAATGGGGCCAAAACTCAATAAAATGATTTATTCTTGTTTTCCACACTTCACCCATGCCATGCTACTTTATTGCCATGCAAATTGTGCATCATTCATCATGGCATGATTGTTTGCTTGATGCATTTATTCATATGCTTGCGCACTTTATTTATGTTGGCCCTTGTTTGTTTGGTTCTTCTCCGAATAGACGCTGAGCAGGGGATATATCGAGAGAACCAGGAGCACTACCCAGATCCATCCATTGCCTCAACTGAGCTGCCAGGCAAGCACTACCACATGCTTGCATACATATAGTACCTATTGCCTCTATCTTATTCTTGCATCATTGAGTCGCGATTGCATTAAATTGAATCCCAAGTATTGCATAGCCTTTACTTTTAAACCCCACCGAAGCGTGTTCCTCCATCCCATGAGCCCTTACTACAGGAGTTGTTTGAGCCATGCGAGTCGTAGAACAGCATGTGTAGGGTATGTGAGTGTCTGATGGATAACGAGGTACCTAAACAACTTAACCTGAGTAGTAATGGGATAACTAATGAAAGTGGCACCGGTGAGCCATATCTGTTATTTGGTTTTTCAGGCTCACTTGTGTCCCGTAGGACCCCGAGTACTTGATTCCTGTTCCTTGAATATTCGCGCTATCCACATCTGGGAGGCTTATGACCCCCCCTGAGCCAGAGCTTGATTCATTCTTATTTCTTGAGGGCCACAAACTAGTTTGATGTTTTATTTACTATCCTGTACTTATGCCATGCTTTACTGCTTTATTTAAAATTGTGCGAGGAGCACACTGTACTGTTTAGGAAAGCGGAGTGTTTTCACGGTGTCGACAAGCCCAGTCACATTATCGGGTTCCCAGTCGTTCACAGCCATTGGCGCAAACCTTGAGGCCGTCTCGGAGTCAGCTAACTTCGTTGCGGGTAGCTCAATGGGGTGGCCCCCTGAAATATTTCTGAATCCTGTGATCGCTTTGTCGTGACTGCCTCGTTGGGTTTTGATTTGGTTTTTCCGAGGCATATCGAGTGTGTGTTGCTATTTGTGCACCCCTGCAGGGTAAAACTTTCTGAAAGCCGTGTCCGCGGTTATGGACGACTTGGAGCACAGTTTCTCGATCATAGACAAGCATAACTAAAGTACCGCTTTTAATTTGACTATACTAGGTACCTGACTAGTAAATAGTGCAACACTCATGGAATGGATAATAAAACTGCCAACGGATGGGGGGGTTGTTCGTCCGCTTCCTCGTCGGTAAGCGAGGAGGAGGATGGATCTGTTAAGATTACCATTATAACCGTTATAACTGTTATTAATTCACGGACATCCGCTCATCTCTGGTTAGGCGGATGGTTAGCAGTTTCTATAGAATTGCTAGGGTTTATCTTTTGCTGCAATTCGTCACCCAGGTTGTGTCCCTTTAGAGGCATAAAGACTTGCTGAGTACCCCTAGGGTCTCACACGATAAATTATTGGTTCGATGAGCAGTACACTCGCGGGATGGATACTGGGTGGAAGAGACGACGATGTGGGCAACGATCATTCGGTGTAGAGATTAGGGAACGGGATCCGTGAGATCTGTGGGCGGGATCTGCTTATTTATGGGGCATCTTATGCCGATTTTCTTCTTATCCGTACTCGGATTTTGTCTTCCGCTTCCGCTTGATACTCTGATGTTTGAGGTATGAGGAGATATCCTAAACTATTATATCTATCTAGGATATTTGGATCTTGCCGTATGGCGTTGCTATATTTCCTTTATTTTTAGATGGAATGGCTCTGATGTACTGTTGTATGGTGGCTTGCATACATACTCATTTGTGTATGTAGTTGATCACTTCAACGCCGACACGCCCGTTCTTGTCTCGATGTTTGGAAATGGTTGGGATGGCCGAAAGGTCTACCTGTGAGTGGCATTTGGGCCCCACCGTACTATTTCAACCATTTCCGTTCATCCAGGCTTGTAACTAGGAGCGTAATTCACCGAGGTAGTTACAATTGGTATCAGAGCCATCCCGACCTTCAGGGTCTTAGCCAAATGGTCGTTGTCTGTCTAGCAAATATTTTTGGTAGTTATGTATACTAGGGAAAAACAAAACGCGAGAGTAGGACTGCTTCCATTTTTCTTCTTACCCAACCACCCACCCTTTTCTGGTAAGGAAGTGCAACGTTTTCAATCCTCTTCTTAAAATTAAAACTAGGATTCACGTGTTCTGGGTTTCCGTAGTACCATAGACAGTGTGTGTGTGTGTGTGTGTAATTCCTTGTCTATCTGTTGCATCCAAGTTGTTATCGCAATCTGCCTTTGGTTATCAACTGTTGGTACATTCCATACTGACAGGCTTTGGAAAACCGGCGCGATCTATCTGACTCCTTGTTAACCGGTGCCATCTTCTTAAGGGTGTCCTTTCTTCTAGCAACTCCACATTCTGTGTAATCATCAGTTGCTAATCTCTATCTGCTAAGTGATTTTGCGCATCTATTGGTATTTTAATGTCGAAAAATGCGGAAAATTTTTCTTTGATACATCTGTGTTTCCACACTCCTTTCCAGTCGTGTGTGAAACATTATCTATCTTCCTTTTAACAGCATGTTCATGCTAACTCATTCTTTTGTCACCGGCGCTTAATCCTGGAGTTTCGTTTCATCAACAATTCTCTTGGGCTAATTACATAACATGTGTCGATCCGATGCTGATGATTGTAATTTGGCTCTCGGCATAGCTATATTCCACTCATGATAAGTGTCGTTTGGAATATGGAAAAATGTAATCAACCGTCACCATCTGGAGGATAAGGTTATCTCCTGTGATTTTGAGTACACCGTGATCATATCTATGCATATTCAAGTATCTTTGGCAATCCGGAGTTTCTCAAGGCACTACGGTCTCATCATCATCCATCATGCTGCACATCTTTCTGAACTCCATATCTGCAAAATTCTCCTGGATACGAGGGAATTGCATCTTTTCGTCTCTGATAGCTTTGCTTGAGGTATGAGCTATCATCGTTTCTTATCCAAGATCTCTTTATCTTTGTAACCGGCGATCCAATCGACAATGTGAACCAGGTGACATCTCTTTTTCTTCCGGAGGACCAGATAATCTATTCTTCCAGTACATCTTCTTCAACACAAACCCGTGCTCTTAATATTGATCTTTCTAAGAGCGTTGAGCTCAGGAAGTGTTCGAGCATTTGTTCGTTTCTCTCGCCTTTTGAACTTGATATTCTGGGAATATCATGTCAATCCGTGGTGGTATATGTTGATAATATGCTTGCCTATTCGATATCAGTGGAAGGACATGGAAGATCATCTGTGTCTCTTTCTCTCAAGCTTCGTGAAATCGCCTGTGTGCAAAGTCTCAAAGTGAGAATTCTGACTTTTTGAAGTCACCTATCTCGGCCACGTCCTTCTGCTAAATACATTGCTTCAAGTCTGGAATCAGCAAGTACATTGTTAATTCCATCCTCCACCTTCAACCAATCCGGAGTTGTTCCTTGTTGGCAAGTTATCATCGTCGTTCCTCTAAAGTTTTCCTCAAAACTGCTAAATCTCTCTCAATCTTTTCAAGAACAACATGGAGTTCTTTCACCTCAGTCTCGTCAAGTAATCTCTTGAAACCCTCTCGCTCTATCGTCTATGCTCAATCCACCGGAGGCCATGAAGACCTTCCAGATCTTGTATTCCTTCTGTTCAAGTTGGTGTTATCTTTTTCTTTATCTGTGGAATCTTGCAGTTGTTCTCCGTAATCTTCCTTCATATCTTTCTGATGGCTTGGTACTTCAGACATGACGACACATCATCATCTTAATCTATCTTGAACCCGGCAAATCGTTTGCATCTATCCTTGTTTTCTAAGTTCCATGAGTTATTCTTGTCAATACCTTCAGTCTGTTTCGGTAGTTGGGTTGCATGGTTTTCTTATTCATGTGCGGAGTAATGCTTTGAGTGCGGGATGGAGTAGCTACCATACCACTACTCTTATCATTCGCTCTTGTACATTGAATTGGTGAATTAATGTGATTTCACTCATTCCACGGAAGTTACAAGTGGCCTTTATCCGTTGATACTTTCACTTCCGTCTTTGTTTTTCCGGAGTGCTCTCTCGAAGAAAGTAATCAATAATCTCTTGTTGGTGATCTCACCCTTTCTACATG
Source organism: Avena insularis (assembly GCA_023614405.1). Taxonomy (NCBI): domain Eukaryota; kingdom Viridiplantae; phylum Streptophyta; class Magnoliopsida; order Poales; family Poaceae; genus Avena; species Avena insularis. The sequence goes on from CM042697.1 coordinate 144,859,648, forward strand.
GAGCAAAATCCTCAATTATCTGGTGGAATAAACGCAAACTCTGTTCTATCCTTGTCTTTCTACCGGTGCTCGACATCCACAAACCAGATAAAGGGAAACTATCTCTCTCTTGGTTTCTTCAATTCTTTTTCTGTGGTAAAGCCAGTTATGGTTGATGCCATCAGCCGCAAATCTATTGCGTTAGCCTCAAGGCTAAAGAAGCAATAAGTATCTCTACAATAAACTCCAGATCCTCCATATTCTTTGCTTCGTGATTCCACCATGATCTAGCTTCACGTCCATCTCGGAAGTTATATCCGCGCACCTCGATTGCGTGATCCTGTGGTTCTTACCGGCGCAACAAGAATCTAATCCGATGATGCCTAACTAAATCTTTCTGTTGATATCAAGGGACTCTATTGTTTGAAGGCAATATTGTTTCCGTACTTCATTTCTCAAATCTGAGGGAAGGTACGATGCTATTGTCATAGTGGTTCAAACCGCTCCAATCTAGCTCTTTTCTTCCGGCGACGCAAAGATTCATCCTCTCTCGTATCAGTAAATCTTTAATCTTAATGGTGTGTTTTTCTTTATCCAGGATACATCATCTTGTCCCTTCTTTCACAAGTGGTTCTATTTCTCTTATCATGTTTCTTGGGAAAACAGGAGCTATGTTCATCCTATCCTTCTTGTCTCACGACAATCCTTCAACTCTCCTAACCCGTTGTTCCTTAAGCAAAACGCAAGACTCGCAACAAGTCTAGCAAGTTTTGCAAGGTGTAGTGGTCGCACCATTCCGTTCTTCATCATCTTGTGAACGTGAAGGTCACCTTCGTTCCGAACACCCGCCTCTCCTTGTGTTGTTTTCTTTTTCCTAGGAATCTCGGGGCGAGATTCTTGTTTAGTGGGGGAGAGTTGTAGCATCCCAATTGTCTAACAATTGCAATGCTACTAGCCTAGTCTATATATATGGCTACTTCAATTATATAATTGTTGCATCATCATTATATCATGCTCATGTCATCATGCCTCCTTGCATTTGAGCATCATATAAAACCCTTTTTGATTTGGTTCTTATCTCATATGCATTATTAATTGTATTTGCCTCTTGATATTGTATTTGGTTCTTGATATATTGTTTAAATGCCCAAGTTGAGTTGAGGGCATATCTCTTATTAACTCCACCACCCTTTCATTTCACCACCTTATAATTCCACCATTCCACCATATATGATCATTGCAACTTATTTGGTTTTACCTCTAGCTCATATGTGTTGGTGTGGATCCATTCCATCTCCACATGCTCTCATATATGCACCATATTGTTTTCACATTATTGGATTATGAGAGCCACATGGCCACCTTTGCATGCCTTGTGGGTGGGACCCTAATTCTGGCTCCCATATGTGTTGTTTTGGGGTTATCATCATGTTGGGATATTTTGTGGGCTTATTAAATACCTAGTGGCATATACACACTAGCAAGTCCCATTGTATTTCAAATATGGCCATCTCCAACTACTCCACATGGGGTATCCTTTCATTTCTTTTGCTTGGCTTTATTCCACCTTTGGAAATGCAAATGAACAATGCCATGTTTAATATTATTGTTTTCACAAGAATCAACATGGTATTAAATATTTTGCATGGGCCATGCAAGTGCCACCTTTTCTAGTATTTGGTTTTTATTTTGAATCTTGAGTGGATCATCATCTCTCTCTCTATCTCTATCCTTTCTTTTGGCTTGATCTATTTTGATCTTGCTTAAACCCTAGCTTCACATCCCTCTCTTTTTCTTGACTTGATCTTGTTGGAGCTTGTCTAGAGCATGCTTGATCTTGTCATAAAGGACCACCTCTCTCTCTCTCTCTTACCCTCTAGCTAAGATCCTCCCTATCATCTACCCCATCATAACCATACCCCCTCTCCTAAACACTAAACCGAGCATCCCTAGCTCTCACCCCTCTCTCTCGGCCTCTCTCTGCTTTCCACCTAGCTGGCCCCACCGGAGCCATCTACCCCAACCCTAGCTACCAAACCTAACCCTAACCGAGCCTAGCTCCAAACCCAACCCGAGCCCGAGCCTCCCCTCTCCCTCTCTTGCTCTCTCTACCATGAGGGCCCTCCAACCGAACCTACCCCCTGGCCTCACCGTCCCCACCTGGAAGCCTCCCCCCTACCTGCCCCTGCCCTGCCCTGCCCGACCGAGCACGTGAGGAGAGGAAGGAGGGAAAAAGGTGGCCGAGCCACCTTTTCCATCTACCACCTCCCCACGGCATCTCCCTCTCCCCTCTGCCTTATCTCCTTCCCCATGGCTCTCCTCTGCTCGTCCAGATCCGCCCCATAGCTTCCCCTCTCTCCCTCTTTCTCCACCGCTACCGTCTACCCCTCGCCGCCAAAAAACCTCGGTCTCCACCGCACCCCGTCGATCCAGTCGAGCCGAGCGACCGTGAAGTGGCCTGGGAGATCGAGGAGGGTCCTGATCACCCGTCTGGCCAGCCGAGGAGGAGCACCGAGCCAAAGGACACCGACAGACCGACGCCAAACCCTAGCCGCCGTCGTGAGCCACGCCGACGATCGCCCGCCGAACCAACGCCGTCGACCCACTCTCGGTGAGCCCCCAAACCTCCTAGACATGCTCGCCGCCATTGCCGTCTAGTCTAGGCTTATGCTTTCATCGAGCACGCTCCGTGCGCTGGCGAGCGCAGCGTCTGCTCGCTTCCGCGTCGCGCAGAAGCCCTATCTAGCCGCCCAGCCTCCTCGTAGCAACCACCCCAGCCCACCGCAGTGGCTCTGCCCTCCGCGCGCGAGCCCTAGGTCCCAGGATCGATTCCCCGCCGCGCCAGACGCGCACCGATCTGTCCTCTGCACGCGGTGGAAGATCCACACGCAGCGTGCTTTTACACATACCCCTGCCCTTTTTGACTCCTGGAACCCGCGCTCCTATCGGTCCCACCTGTCTGTCTCCGCGGAAGCTTTGCAGATAGGCCCCCCTAGATAACAACCCTCAACCCGCACTCCCTCGCCGCGCCACGTGGTCAGACCTCCACCTTTCTTTGTCAAGTGGGCCTGCGAGCCAGCGGGTCCCATCTGTCGGGTCACTGGGCACTACATGTGTAAAAATGTTTTCTGCAGCGTGTCTTGCTGAGTCCAGCTGGCCCCACTAAATGGTCTGTGGCTGCTAGCTCTGGGCCGAGTAACAAAAACCTTTTCTGTATTCTGTTTTAATTCAAATCTTTTTCAAATTATTTCAAATTAAAATTTATTTCTGTTTTTAAATAACTTTTAAAATATAAATCCAAATAATACAATATATATGTTTTCAAATCATAAAAATGTGAGGAATTCAAATATAGCCTTCAAAATATATTTTGGACACTTTATTTTCCAAGTTGATTAAAATTACAATAAAATTCCCTTTATCCTTAATTAATTAATAACTTTTGTTTTATAACTCCAAATTTAACAAATAATATGTCTAAAATGTTTAGCTCGACGAGACCTTTCTGCTTATGCATTCTATGTTCTGTTTTGCAGCATGCATCATATAAATATAAAGTATACAGCAACTTAATTGAGGTTAAAATGGGGCCAAAACTCAATAAAATGATTTATTCTTGTTTTCCACACTTCACCCATGCCATGCTACTTTATTGCCATGCAAATTGTGCATCATTCATCATGGCATGATTGTTTCCTTGATGCATTTATTCATATGCTTGCGCACTTTATTTATGTTGGCCCTTGTTTGTTTGGTTCTTCTCCGAATAGACGCGAAAGGATATATCGAGAACCAGAGCACTACCTGATCCATCCATTGCTTCAATCTGAGGCCAGCAAGCACTACCACATGCTTGCATACATATAGTACCTATTGCCTCTATCTTATTCTTGCATCATTGAGTCGCGATTGCATTAAATTGAATCCCAAGTATTGCATAGCCTTTACTTTTAAACCCCACCGAAGCTTGTTCCTCCATCCCATGAGCCCTTACTACAGGAGTTGTTTGAGCCATGCGAAGTCGAGAACAACATGTGTAGGGTATGTGAGTGTCTGATGGATAACGAGGTACCTAAACAACTTAACCTGAGTAGTAATGGGATAACTAATGAAAGTGGCACCGGTGAGCCATATCTGTTATTTGGTTTTTCAAGCTCACTTGTGTCCCGTAGGACCCCGAGTACTTGATTCCTGTTCCTTGAATATTCGCGCTATCCACATCCGGGAGGCTTATGAACCCCCGAGCGAGCTTGATTCATTCTTATTTCTTGAGGGCCACAAACTAGTTTGAGGTTTTATTTACTATCCTGTACTTATGCCATGCTTTATCGCTTTATTTAAAATTGTGCGAGGAGCACTATCTACTGTTTAGGAAAGCGGAGTGTTTTTCGGTGTCGATAAGCCCAGTCACATTTTCGGTTCCCAGTCGTTCACAGCCATTGGCGCAAACCTTGAGGCCGTCTCGAGTCATTAACCGTTCGCTATGGTAGCTCAATGGGTGGCCCCCTGAAATATTTCTGAATCCTGTGATCGCTTTGTCGTGACTGCCTCGTTGGGTTTTGATTTGGTTTTTCCGAGGCATATCGAGTGTGTGTTGCTATTTGTGCACCCCCTGCAGGGTAAAACTTTCTGAAAGCCGTGTCCGCGGTTATGGACAACTTGGAGCACAGTTTCTCGATCATAAACAAGCATAACTAAAGTACGGCTTTTAATTTGACTAGACTAGGTACCTGACTAGTAAATAGTGCAACACTCATGGAATGGATAATAAAACTGCCAACGGATGGGGGGGTTGTTCGTCCGCTTCCTCGTCGGTAAGCGAGGAGGAGGATGGATCTGTTAAGATTACCATTATAACCGTTATAACTGTTGTTATTAATTCACGGACATCCGTCTATCTCTAGTTAGGCGGATGGTTAGCGAGTTTCTATAGAATTGCTAGGGTTTATCTTTTGCTGCAATTGCGTCACCCCAGGTTGTGTCCCCTTTAGAGGCATAAAGACTTGCTGAGTACCCCTAGGGTCTCACACGATAAATTATTGGTTCAGATGAACAGGTACACTCGCAGGATGGATACTGGATGGAAGAGACGGACGATGTGGGCAACGATCATTCGGTGTAGAGATTCCGGGAATGGGGATCCGTGAGATCTGTGGGCGGGATCTGCTTATTTATGGGGCATCTTATGCCGATTTGCTTCTTATCCGTACTCGGATTTTGTCTTCCGCTTCCGCTTGATACTCTGATGTTTGAGGTATGAGGAGATATCCTAAACTATTATATCTATCTAGGATATTTGGATCTTGCCGTATGGCGTTGCTATATTTCCTTTCTTTTTAGATGGAATGGCTCTGATGTACTGTTGTATGGTGGCTTGCATACATACTCATTTGTGTATGTAGTTGATCCTTCGCCGACACGCCGCCTGCTCTTGTCGATGTTTGGAAATGGTTGGGACGGCCGAAAGGTCTACCTGTGAGTGGCATTTGGGCCCCACCGTACTATTTCAACCATTTCCGTTCATCCAGGCTTGTAACTAGGAGCGTAATTCACCGAGGTAGTTACAACGATGCTCTATTGGTGCAAAAGAAGAAAAGCTCCACCTCTGACGCTGCCGACAGAGGCAAGAAGAAGAAGACGGAGGGTGGAGCCTCCAAAAAGACTACCTCCACCCTGGAGGCGGATAAAAGAAAGGTTACTGGGATCCCCTTTGCCAAAGCACCCCCTCTTGTGTAAGCTTCTTTCTCTCCGACATTGCCCATTTATCTGTCTTATTCATGTACTTATGCATTTTGCACATTTCAGAAAGAAAGCCACGACCAGCTTGAAGAAGACCTCCAAAATATCGGGGGCTTCTAGACCATCAAGGACATGCTGCATCGCGATGCATCTCCCGCCATCGCCCCTATCATTCCCACCAAGCCCTCATCTGCTCTGACAAGCTCTCAAACCAAGGAAGTAGTTGGCCCTTCCGCCATGGAAGTGGACTCAGGTGCCTCTAGTGAGCTTGTTGTTGTCGGCGAGCAGGCGACGCAGGAGAGTGTCGCACACCAAATGGATGAAGCTCCGGCTAAGGATGCCATCAGTAGCGTTAAGGCGGTGGTGGAAGCTGGTACTTCTGCCAAAGGCGGCGCCCCCGCGCCCAAGAAAACCATAGAGTATCTGAAGATAGTCTATCCGGTACTTACACCGGGTAGCACTTCTCTGGTTCCTGGTGCGGCGCCAACATCTCTGGCGTGCGGTCTAGAGGAGCAAGGAAACAGTGTATCCTTCGGCAAGCTGCTGGCTGAGAGTGCTACCTGTAGGGTTTCGTAGCATGGAAAACAAAAAATTTCTACCGCATACAAACAAACAAGCCAAGATCTATCTACTAGATTGTAGCAACGAGTCGATAGAATAACTCACCCTCGAAGATTCCAAAGTGTTTAACGAGAGCGGATTCTCGTGGGTGATGTAGTCGTACTCTTCCCGATCTCAAGATCGCATAGACGATCCTTCCGGCGCTGCGTTCCGGCAGCGCTCCCGTAGTCGGTCACACGTTCGGTACTCGACGAAGACCTTCCTCTCCCTTGTTCCAGTAGGCAGCGGAGGTTGTAGCACTCTCCTCGCGATTCCGGCAGCACAACGGCGTGGTACCGGAAGTAGAGGGTTGATCTCGCAGGGCTTCGCCTTAAGCCGGAGCGATTATGGTGGAGTATGAGAGAGTCCCTCGACGATCTAGGGTTTAGACACGCTGAGGAGGAAGCTTGGCCGGCGGCTAGGGTTGCTAGGCGGTGGCGGCTTGGCCTAGGTCGGCGGCGGCGGGGGCAGTGGAGGTGGCGGCGCCGACGGCTAGGGTTTGGAGGAGAGGATCTTGTGTGCTAGGAGGGAGGCCTGCCCCTCCTTATATAGGTGGAGGGGCCGGCCGGCCAAGGGGAGGGAGAGGAGTCCCTCCACAACTCGGCTTGGAGGGTGCGCCGCCGGTTAGAGGAGGGAACTCCTCCCCAACTCGGTTTCCCACTCCTCCTCTTTTCCTCTTTCCAAATTTAGCCGTTTGACTTTTCAAACTAGGATTTGAATTAATCCTTTATTTGGTTCAGCGATGACACTTAGTACATGATGCAATCATACCAACTTGATACAACACATTCATGTACCCTTCCCCTCCGGAGTGCCGGACATTCCGGAACATTCTAGAACATTCCCGATGAAAACACCGGAACCATTCCCCAACTCCGAAACGGGACTTTCCTTATATGAATCTTATTCTCTGGACCATTCCGGATCTCCTCGTGATATCCCGGATCCCATCCGGGACTCTGAACAACATTCGGTCTCTTTCTCATCATTCCATAACTACTCAAAACAACGTCGAATCCTTAAGTGTGTCTCCCTACGGTTCGTGAATTATGCAGACATGATCGAGACACTTCTCCGAACAATAACCAATAGAGGAATCTGGAAATTCATATGGCTCCCACATATTTCTACAATTACTTTGCGATCGAATGAACCACTTACATACGATATCAATTTCCCTTTGTCTCACGATAGTTTACTTATCCGAGGTTATGATCGTCGGTATTTCTACAAGTACTCTTTTCTCGTTCCCGTGATATGTGATCCCTTGTGAGCCAGTCACATGCTTGCAAGCTAATTGGATGACATTTCACCGAGAGGGCCCAGAGTATATCTATCCGTCATATGGATGGACAAATCCCACTCTTGATCCATGTGCTTCAACCAATACTTTCCGAACACTCAATGCCACCTTTATAGCCACCCAGTTACGGTGTGGTGTTTGATGTCATCAAAGCATCCATCCGGTAAAGGTGATATGCATGATCTCATGGTCGAAGGAATTAGATTACTATGTATCAGAAAGCATATAGCAATTGAACTATTAAAATGACTTGATCTTTATGCTACGCTTATCTATAGGAGTATGTCCATCATATCATTCTCCTAACGATATGATCTTGTTGTTAATAACATCTCAATGTTCATGATAGGGAAACCACAATCATCCATTAACCAACAAGCTAGTATTATATAGAGGCTTTACTAGGGACTTCAAATTAAGTTCACAAATCACACAAGTATTAATGTTTCCTTGTTAATACTATTATAGCATGAATGTAAACATTTATCATAAACACAAAGATATAATAATAACTACTTTTATTATTGCCTCTAGGGCATATCTCCAACAGTCTCCCACTTGCACTAGAGTCATCTAATCTAGATTACATGGTAATATACCGAACACCCATGGCAGTTTGGTGCTGGTCATGTTTTGCCCTCGGGAGAGGTTTAGTCAACGGATCCGCCACATTCAGATCTGTGTGTACTTTGCAAATCTTTATATCCCCATCTTGGATATGTTCTCGAATAGCGTAAAAACGTAGCTTGATGTGCTTCAGCTTCTTGTGTGACCTTGATTCTTGCGCATTGGCTATGGCGCCCATGTTATCACAGTAGATAGACATTGGGTCCAGCGCACTAGGAACCACACCCAGCTCTGTAATGAACTCTTTCATACATATCGCTTCTTGTGAAGCCTCCGAAGCAGCCATGTATTCCGATTCAGTTGAAGATCTCGCCACAACGCTTTGCTTTGCACTCCTCCAGCTAACTGCTGCACCATTCAAAATAAATACGTATCCAGATTGTGATTTAGAATCATCCGGATCGGTGTTCCAACTAGCATCGGTGTAACCATTAACAACAAGCTGTTCATCACCTCCATAAGAAAGAACCATATCCTTAGTTCTTCTCAAGTACTTAAGGATGTTTTTGATCACGTCCAATGATCCACTCTGGATCACTTTGATATCTGCCAGTTAAACTAACAAGATATGCAATGTCGGGTCTAGTACATAGCATGGCATACATTAGAGATCCTATGGCTGAGGCATAGGAGTCTTACTCATCCTTTCTCTATCTTCTCCGATGTCGGACTTTGAGTTTTACTCAAGGTCGATAGCAACATGGGCAAGAACCCTTTCTTGCTATCTTCCATTCCAAACCTCTTTAGAACTTTGTCCAAATATGTACTTTGTGACAATGATATTTGGCGTTTCGATCTATCTCTATAAATCTTTATGCCTAATATGTAAGCTGCTTCGCCAAGATCCTTCATTGAAAAACTATTATTCAAATATTCCTTGACACTATTAAGAAGGTCTACATCATTCCCAATCAACAATATGTCATCTACATATAGTATTAAGAATGCTACAGAGCTCGCACTCACTTTCTTGTAAATACAAGCTTCTCCATAAGTTTGTATAAAACCAAAACTTTTGATCACCTTATCAAAACGTTGATTCCAACTTCGGGATGCTTGCTTCAATCCATAGATGGACCGTTGAAGTTTGCATACCTTGTTAGCATCTTTAGGATCAACAAAACCTTTGGGTTGCATCATATACAACTCTTCATCAATGTATCCATTGAGGAATGCTGTTTTGACATCCATCTACCATATCTCATAATTGTAATATGCAGCAATTGCTAACATAATCCTCATAGACTTTAGCTTCGCTACTGGTGAGAAAGTCTCATCGTAGTCAACTCCTTGAATTTGTCGAAACCCTTTTGCGACAAGTCGAGCTTTATAGACAGTAACATTACCATCAGCATCTGTTTTCTTCTTGAAGATCCATTTGGTCTTGACAGCCTTCCGGCCATCTGGTAAGTCCACCAAAGTCCACACTTGGTTTTCGTACATGGATCCAATCTCGGATTTCATGGCTTCTTTCCATTTATTGGAATCTGGGCTCATCATCGCTTCCTCATATGTCTCAGGGTCATCGGTGTTGTCCACCAACATGACACTCATAACGGGATCATACCAATCTGGAGTGGTACGAGTTCTTGTTGACCTGCGAGGCTCTGTAGTAACTTCGACCGAAGTTTCATGATGATCATCATTAGCTTCCTCTCTAATTGGTGTAGGCACCACAGGAACTTATTCCGGCGCTGCGCTACTCGCAATTTCGAGAGAAGGTTCGACAACCTCGTCAAGTTCTACTTTCCTTCCAGTCACTTCTTTCGAGAGAAATTCCTTCTCTAGAAAGGATCCATTCTTGGCAACGAAGATTTTGCCTTCGGATCTATGATAGAAGGTATACCCAATAGTTTCCTTTGGGTATCCTATGAATACGCATTTTTCCGCTTTGGGTTCAAGCTTGTCCGGCTGTAACTTCTTTACATAGGCTTCGCATCCCCAAACTTTAAGGAACGACAATCTAGGTTTCTTCCCAAACCATAATTCATATGGTGTCATTTCTACAGATTTAGATGGTGCCCTATTTAAAGTGAATGCGGCTGTTTCTAATGCATAACCCCAAAATGATAGCGGTAAATCTGTAAGTGACATCATAGAACGAACCATATCTAGAGAGTTCGATTACAACGTTCGGACACACCATTACGTTGTGGTGTTCCCGGCGGTGTCAATTGTGAAAGTATTCCGCATTTCTTCAAATGCTCGCCAAACTCGTAACTTAGATATTCACCTCCACGATCAGAACGTAGAAATTTAATCTTCTTGTTACGTTGATTCTCTACCTCACTTTGAAATTCCTTAAACTTCTCGAAAGTTTCGGACTTATGTTTCATGAAATAGATATACCCATATCTACTCAAGTCATCCGTGAAGGTAAGAACATAACGATAACCACATGATGCTACACTCATTGGACCACACACATCGGTATGTATGATTTCCAATAAGTCCGTAGCTCGCTCCATCATACCAGAAAATGGAGTCTTAGTCATTTTACCCATCAGACATGCTTCGCATCTATCAAGTGATTCGAAATCAAGTGATTCAATAAGTCCATCGGAATGGAGTTTCTTCATACGCTTCACTCCAATGTGACCAAGACGACAGTGCCACATATAGGTCGAGTTATCGCTCGATTTCAAACGTTTAGCCTCAATATTATTAATATGTGTATTTCTACTATCGAGATTCAACAAGAATAGACCATCTATCAAAGGTGCATGTGCATAAAACATATTACTCATATAAATCGAACAACCATTATTCTCAGACTTAAACAAGTAACCGTCTACATAATAAACAAGATCCCGATATAATGTTCATGCTTAACGCAGCACCAAATAACAATTATTTAAGTATAAAACTAATCCCGATGGTAGATGAAGGGTAGCGTCGACCGCGATCACATCAACCTTTGATACGCTTCCCACGTGCATCGTCACCTCGTTCTTCGCTAGCTTCCGCTTATTTCGCAGACCTGTTTGAAAGTTACAAATATGAGCAACCGAACCAAGATCAAATACCGTGCACTACTACGAGTACTAGTGAGATACACATCAATAACATGTATATCAGATATACCTTTCTTCATGATGTTGCCGTTCTTCAAATCCGCCAAGTACTTTGGGCAATTCCACTTCTAGTGACCTTCTCCCTTGCAGTAAAAGCACTCAGTATCACGCTTAGGTCCAGCCTTGGTCTTCTTCATAGGCGTGGCAACTTTCTTACCACCCTTCTTGAAGTGTCCCTTCTGCTTAGACTTGCCTTTCTTGAATTTGGTGGTCTTATTGACCAACAACACTTGGTGCTCTTTCTTGATCTCCACTTCTGCAGACTTCAACATGGCAAAGAGTTCTGGCAACGTCTTGTTCATGTTTTGCATGTTGTAGTTCATCACAAAGTTCTTGTAACTTGGTGGTAGTGATTGGAGGACACGGTAAATCCCCAAAGCATTAGGAATCACAATACCCAAGCTTTGAAGTTTGTTTGCATGCCCAGACATCTTAAGCACATGCTCATTGGAGCTGCCCTCTTCCATCTTGCAGTTAAAGAACTTTTTAGAAGCCTCATAGCTTTCAATTGCCGCATGAGTCTCAAAGATCAATTTGAGATCCTCGACAATATCATATGGGTCTGAATTCTCAAACCTTTTCTGAAGCTCCGATTCTAAACCATACAAGATAGCACACTGAACTGTGGAGTACTGAGTCTTCCGAGTGAGGTAAACATTCTTTACTTCATCGGCAGCATCAGCTGGAGGTGGGTCACCCAGCGGTGCATCCAGCACATAGGTCAAATTACCAGCTGTGAGGACAATCCTCAAATTGCGCAACCAATCTGCGAAGTTGCTTCCATTGTTTTTCAACTTTTCTTTCTCTAGGAACGCATTAAAATTGATGGTAGGGGCTGCCATTGATCTACAACATATTTGCAATAGTTTAGACTAAGTTTATGACAAATTGAGTTCAAATTAATAAAATTAATCTTGGTGAACTCACACTCAAAACAATATCCCTCACATTGTTTTAGTGATCACACGAACCAAATCCACCACATCAACACCGATCATCACGAGAGTTGATATAGTTTCAATGGCGAACAATCGACATGTTCATCATATCTACTATATGATTCATGCTTTACCTTTCGGTGATCCGTGTTCCGAGACCATGTATGTACATGATAGGCTCGTCAAGATCAAACCTTAGTTTCCGCATGAGCAAATCTGGCTTGCTCGCGTTGTATGCACTTGCAGAATCTAACACACCCGGTCATCACGTGGTGCTTCGAAACAACAAGCTTTAGCAACGGTGCTAACTAAGGGTGAACACTTTATGACTTGAAATTCATGTGCATGAGGGATCATCTTATAATGCTACCGTTGTCTACTAAGCAATACAAGATGCATAAAGGATTAACATCACATGCAATTCATAATATGTGATATGATATGGCCTTTCTTCTTTGTGCTTCCGATCTCCATCTTCTAGCACGAACATGATCTCCATCATCACCGGCATTGCATCAAGGTCAATGACGCTTCTCCATGGTTGTTGTCCACCGGCTTCAACTATTACAACTACTTTGAATAGACACGCGAGTCGTAACAGAAATTAAAGACAACCATATGGCTCCTGCCGGTTGCCAACTTACAATAAGGAACATTGCATACATCAAATATAATCACAATCATGGCCATATCACATCAAGACACCCCGCAAAACAAAGTTAGACGCCTCTACTTTCTTTGCATGTTTTACGTGGTTTGGGGCTTTCAATAAGTGTCGTTCTAACTTACGAACATGAACCACAACATTGATACTAGTATTGTTAATCACCCGTTGTAAATTGGATCTTAACTATGCTAGGAGAAACAGGCACCCGCAAAGCCACTTATGCAATACAAGTTGCATGCCAAGCGTGGAGCAAGTCTCATGAACGATGTCATGTAAGGTTAGCCCGGGCCGCTACATCCCAACATACCGCAAGATGCAAAGTACACAAGAAGCAATCGACAATAAAACCATCAACGCCCACAATGACCATTGTGTTCTACTCGCAGGCAATGATCTACATATAGACACGGCTCGATACCATGTAGGGTTTCGTAGCATGGAAAACAAAAATTTCTACCGATACAAACAAACAAGCCAAGATCTATCTACTAGATTGTAGCAACGAGTCGATAGAATAACTCACCCTCGAAGATTCCAAAGTGTTTAACGAGAGCGGATTCTCGTGGGTGATGTAGTCGTACTCTTCCCGATCTCAAGATCACGTAGACGATCCTTCCGGCGCTACGTTCCGGTAGCGCTCCCGTAGTCGGTCACACGTTCGGTACTCGACGAAGACCTTCCTCTCCCTTGTTCCAGTAGGCAGCGGAGATTGTAGCACTCTCCTCGCGATTCCGGCAGCACAACGACGTGGTACCGGAAGTAGAGGGGAGATCTCGCAGGGCTTCGCCTTAAGACGGAGCGAGTATGGTGGAGTATGAGAGAGTCCCTCGACGATATAGGGTTTAGACACGCCGAGGAGGAAGCTTGGCCGGCGGCTAGGGTTGCTAGGCGGCGGCGGCTTGGCCTAGGTCGGCGGCGGCGACAGTGGAGGTGGCGGCGCCGGCGGCTATGGTTTGGAGGAGAGGATCTTGTGTGCTAGGAGGGAGCCCTGCCCCTCCTTATATAGGTGGAGGGGCCGGCCGGCCAAGGGGAGGGAGAGGAGTCCCTCCCCAACTCGGCTTGGAGGGTGCGCTGCCGGTTGGAGGAGGGAACTCCTCCCCAACTCGGTTTCCCACTCCTCCTCTTTTCCTCTTTCCAAATTTAGCCGTTTGACTTTTCAAACTAGCTGTTTGACTTTTCAAACTAGGATTTGAATTAATTTAGCCATTTGGTTCAGCGATGACACTTAGTATATGATGCAATCATACCAGCTTGATACAACACATTCATGTACCCTTCCCCTCTGGAGTGCCGGACATTCCGGAACATTCTAGAACATTCCTGATGAAAACACCGGAACCATTCCCCAACTCCGAAACGGGACTTTCCTTATATGAATCTTATTCTCCGGACCATTCCGGATCTCCTCGTGATATCCCGGATCCCATCCGGGACTCCGAACAACATTTGGTCTCTTTCTCATCATTCCATAACTACTCAAAACAACGTCGAATCCTTAAGTGTGTCTCCCTACGATTCGTGAATTATGCTGACATGATCGAGACACTTCTCCGAACAATAACCAATAGAGGAATCTGGAAATTCATATGGCTCCCACATATTTCTACAATTACTTTGCGATTGAATGAACCACTTACATACATATCAATTTCCCTTTGTCTCACGATAGTTTACTAATCCGAGGTTATGATCGTCGGTATCTCTGCATACCTAGTTCAACCTCGTTACCGATAAGTACTCTTTTCTCGTTCCCGTGATATGTGATCCCTTGTGAGCCAGTCACATGCTTGCAAGCTAATTGGATGGCATTTCACCGAGAGGGCCCAGAGTATATCTATCCGTCATATGGATGGACAAATCCCACTCTTGATCCATGTGTTTCAACCAATACTTTCCGAACACTCAATGCCACCTTTATAGCCACCCAGTTATGGTGTGGTGTTTGATGTCATCAAAGCATCCATCCGGTAAAGGTGATATGCATGATCTCATGGTCGAAGGAATTAGATTACTATGTATCAGAAAGCATATAGCAATTGAACTATTAAAATGACTTGATCTTTATGTTATGCTTATCTATAGGAGTATGTCCATCATATCATTCTCCTAACGATATGATCTTGTTGTTAATAACATCTCAATGTTCATGATAGGGAAACCACAATCATCCATTAACCAACAAGCTAGTATTATATAGAGGCTTTACTAGGGACTTCAAGTTAAGTTCAAAAATCACATAAGTATTAATGTTTCCTTGTTAATACTATTATAGCATGAATGTAAACATTTATCATAAACACAAAGATATAATAATAACTACTTTTATTATTGCCTCTAGGGCATATCTCCAACACTACCAACCTCATGATCATTGCACTTGTAAGTTTTATTTTCCTTTTTGCATTTCATATGAATATCCCACTATAGCCCCCGAGGATGTAGACGGAAAACCATAGGACTTTGCGTCTAGATGCTCTAAGAGTGACTAAGCTAGAAAACTTCTCACTGTGGCCCCCAAGCATATAGGTGGAATGAACTATTCCGACTAGATGCTTTAAGAGTAGCATACGCAGTGTTTATAAATTTCGATACTGTAGCCCCCAAGCTTCTAGTTGTAACTGAATTAGTTCCGACTAGATGCTTAAAGAGAAGCTAAGCATACATCCGAGTTAAAAACTTTATACTGTAGCCCCCAAGCTTCTAATTGAAAACTGAATTAGTTCCGACTAGATGCTTAAATAAAGACTAAGCATATCGCTAAGTTAAAAACTCTAGCTGTAGCCCCCGAGCGTCTAGGTGGAAATTTTTTCGGCTAGATGCTCCAAGTAGACTAAACAACGTTTAACTTTTCTTTTTTCCACAGAACGAGAATGCTCGGAGGGGAATGGCCAACGACAAGTGCCAGAAGATGCGCGCGGACTTGGAAGACGAAAAGGGTAAAACTGCCTTCTTGAAGGAACAAATCATCAAGAGCAAGCGCTTGTTTTTCCTTTCTTTTTCGTATTCCGACTTGAACTTGTGTATTCTCCAAGTACTCACTGTGTACTTTGCTTTCTCCGACTTGCAGAAACCATTACCAAGGCTAAGGATATTGTCGAGCAATCCAAGCACATTCAAGAGCTGGATAGCGAGAACAAGATCCTTAAGTAGGAGAGGAAGGACATGCTGAAGATGCATGAAGAATCAATGAAAGCCCCGTAGGACTCCGCAATCGAGGAGATCAACCACTTGAAGGAGGAGATCTCGATCTTAAGAGATCAGAAGAAAGCTGCGGATGAGAAGAATCAACGCCATCATGAAGCGTACAAGCTCCTCCAACAAGAACGGGACTCCTTGGCGGATACCGTCTGGCAAGCTGAAGCTAGCATCTTCAGTAAGTGATTCTCCGTCTTGGATTTCTGTAGTCTAGATACTCTGAATATTTGAACTCATATGCTCCTTTGTCAGAAATTCGCAGCTCCTATGGGTTTAAACCGGTCACCTCCTCCAGCAAAGGAATGCATGGTTCTTGCCAACAACTTCATCAAAACCGCCATCGCGTAAGCCAAAGAGATTGCCAAGCCCCTCCAGATCAATATCAAGGCATCGGACTCTGTGGCGAAGTTCTCGGAGATCCTGCGCCAAGCCCCTGAGCGTATCACAAGCTGGAAAGCTTCATGTGCACGGGCCGGTGCAAGGATGGCGATGTCCATGGTAAAGGCACATTACGAGGATGCCGACATCGACACGGTAACCTCTGGCATTCCTAACATAGATGACGAAGGCAAGGAGATAAATCACGAATCTATCTTGTCGTCACTCGCGGGTTCTGACACCAAAGTTGCCGAGTTAGTCGACGTCAATGTCTTCGTGCCGATGAATACAATCGATGGCGGCAACCAAAGCTCCTCCGAGTCTCTTGACACTGTCGACTTCGAGGGTGACTCTCCTGCTGCCGATGACGCTGCTTCCAAGTCGCCTGCGCCAAAGGAATGAAAAACAATTTGTAATATTTGTTTCCTCTGTGATGCGTATGCGGAAAAAACTATGTATTAACTAAAGGCGGAAAACAATGATGTATGTCCTGCTTCTTAAGAACTAGTTCCCGCATGTATATATTTTTTAAGCAAGTGCTGGCTTATCCATTACTTTGGTTCTTATGCTTGACTTTTCGTGAGTCGGAAGAATCGTTGTCGGAACCATGCGCTCAGGTGATGATGCCCAATGGCACCGTCAATAACCTAAGCACAAAATCGCCAACAATAAGTGCCAAAAGTCACTACTTCAGAATCCACATAAAAACGACAAAGAACGTGTAGACCATAAAACTTAAGCTAACGCCCGTAGGCGGAATTTTCACAAGTGCAATCGCAAAGCTTGTGTATAAAGGTTTTATATGATCCAAAAATGAACACTAAAGGAGTTAAAAGACTCAGAAATATGAGTGAACCAGAGAGCTTTATTTCATTGATCATATAAGAGGTACACAATTAGATAAAAAATGCTAAGTGTAAAAAGGACGTAGCTGTGCTATGTTCCATTGCCGATCAAGCTCCGGGTAATCATCATCTGGGTCATGTCGCTTACGCTTATGATCCTCGTTGGGTCTATCCTTCAGTTCACGATTGTCAACGAGGTAGTAAGACCCATTGAGTAGCGCCTTGCTTATGATGAACGGTCCTTCCCATGGCGGGGATAATTTGTGTGACTTCTTCTGCTTAAGTCGGAGCACCAAATCCTCCTCTTTAAACGAGCGATGCCGAACACGGTGACTATGATAGCTGCGTAGCTTGTGCTGGTACATGGCGGATCTTTGGCATGCCAAAACGCGCTCCTCCTCGAAAAGGTCCACATCTAGGCGTCTGGATTCTTTAGCGTCATCTTCGTCGTAGGCGGCAACCCTTGGTGCATCGTGAAGTATGTCGGAAGGTAGGATGGCTTCTGCTCCATATACCATGAAGTAAGGAGTGTATCTGGTGGATCTATTGGGTGTAGTTCGTAAACTCCATAGCACAGATGACAATTCTTCCGTCCAGGCTCCAACTGTTCTATGTAGCGGTGCCTCAAGACGTGGTTTTATTCCCTGCAGAATTAATCCATTGGCTCGCTCAACCTGACCATTGGACTGTGGATGTGCCACAGATGCAAGGTCAAGTCGGATTCCCTTCTCCCAACAATAGGCCTCCACTTCTCCGAGTGACAAGTTGCTACCGTTGTCGGTGATAATGCTATGTGGGAGACCAAATCTCACCACTAGATCCGGGACAAACCTAAGGGCAGTTGCCCCATCAAGCTTTCTAATGGGTTTAGCTTCTATCCATTTAGTGAATTTATCAACTTCTACTAATAGATGCGTAAACCCACATGGTGCCATCTGTAACGGTCCCACCATGTCTAGCCCCCAGAATGCAAATGGCCAAGTTATTGGCATTGTTCGTAATTCTTCAGCAGGAACATGTGGTTGTCGGACATAATACTGGCATACCATGCACGTCTCAACCAGCTTGTCAGCGTCCGCCTTCGCGGTCAGCCAGTAGAATCCTTTCCGGAAGGCTTTTGCGACCAACGATCGAGGAGCAGCGTGATGCCCGCAATCTCCGAGATGTATTTCACGTAGGATTTCAATACCTTCTAGCTGGGAAACACACTTTAGGTATACACCAGTAGTGCTCCTTTTGTAGAGCTGTCCATTGATTATGGTATAGCCCTTTGCTCAACGTACTATTTGCCGTCTTTCGACTTCGTCGTCGGGCAAAGTTCCGTGTTCGAGATATTCTATGAACGGTTTTGTCCAAGCCGGAGGGACCTTTGCCACCATGTGGACAAAAGAGTCGAATCTATCCGGGTTGTCGATGTCGGCTCCCTTCACGGATGGTGTCCGCAGATGCTCTAGGAAAACTCCTGGCGGAATTCGTTTGTGCCCTGATCCAAGCTTAGACAGCAGATCAGCCGCCTCGTTTTGCTCCCTAGGTACATACTTGACTTTGTAGCCCAAGAAGCACTTGGCTATCTCATCCACTTCATCACGATATGCCGCCATCATAGGGTTCCGCGCATTCCAGGTGCCATCCACCTGCTGGCAACCAAGTCGGAATCTCCACAGCAAACTATGCGCTTGATGCCAATATCCTTGGCTACGCATAATCCGTGAATGAGTGCTTCATACTCCGCCATGTTGTTCGTAGCCTCAAAGTGGATCTGCAGAACGTAGTGTAGCTTGTCGCCAGTTGGTGACTCTAGCAATAGACCAGCCCCCGAGCCGTTGAGCATCTTTGATCCGTCAAAGTGCATCACCCAGTACTCTGGTTCCGGCAACGGAGTAGCATCTGGCATCTCCGTACAATCTGCAATAAAATCCTCCAAGTCTTGTGACTTGATAGCGTCGCGTCTCTTGTAGGTGATCTCGAAGGCGGCAAGCTCAATGCCCCACTTCGCGACCCTTCCCATAGCGTCGTTGTTGTTGATAATGTCAGACAGTGGAGTCTTGCTCACCACTGTGATTGGGTGCTCCTGAAAGTAATGCCTCAGCTTCCGAGAAGCAAGGAATACTCCATAAGATATCTTCTGGTAGTGCGGGTAATGCTTCTTGGACTCCGTGCTCATAGCCTGGTTCCTTCCGCTCTACCACAACGACGGTGCTGATTACCCGATTGGTTGCCGCCATGTAAATTAACATGGGCTCTCCAGGTTCGGGTGCTGCAAGGATGGGCGCTGAGGAAAGAGTCTCCTTGAGCTGCTTCAGTGCTGCATCTGCTTCGTCCGTCCACTTAAATTTGTCAGCCTTCTTCAACAACTTGTACAGCAGCAGGGCCTTCTCTCCAAGTCGGCTGACGAACCGACTAACTGCTGCAACACAACCTGTTAGTCGTTGAATGTCCTTTAGGCATGTCGGACGGTTTATGTTTAAGATGACCTTGATTTTCTCTGGGTTGACCTCGATTCCACGCTGGGAAACGATGAAGCCCAACAATTTGTCGGCTGGAACCCCGAAGACGCACTTCTTAGGGTTAAGCATCATGTTGTGTTTCCGGAGATTGTCAAAGGTTTCTTTTAAGTCGGAGATTAAGTCATTTGACTTTTTAGACATCTTCGTGATATCGTCCACATAGGCGTGAACGTTCCGACCAATTTGGTCGTGAAGGCCACATTGCATTGTCCGCTGGTACGTAGCACCTGCGTTTTTTAGCCCAAAGGGCATCGTAACATAGCAAAACGTGTCATATGGGGTAGTGAACAAAGTGGCCAATTGGTCCGACTTCCTCATCTTGATCTGGTGGTATCCTGAGTATGCATCGAGAAAACACAAAAGTTCCGAGCCAGCCGTCGAGTCAATGACTTGTTTAATGCGAGGCAAAGCAAACGGATCTTTGGGGCAAGCCTTGTTCAAGCCGGTGTAATCAACGCACATTCTTAATTCTTCGGTTCCCTTTTTGGGGACAAGTACAGGATTGGCCACCCATTGGGTGTGAAGGACTTCTCGGATAAAACTAGCATTAAGTAACCTAGCTATCTCTTTGCCTATGGCGCGTCTCTTCTCATCTCCAAAGCGTCGTAGAGGTTGCTTCACTGGTTTGCATTTTGGGTCAATGTTTAAGCTGTGCTCGGCAAGTTCCCTAGGTACACCTTTCATGTCGGCAGGTTTCCAGGCAAAGATGTCCCTATTCTCATGGAGGAACTCAACGAGCGCGCTTTCCTATTTGGGATCCAGGTGCGTCCCAATGGCAGTTGTCTTGGAGGCATCGCCTACCACAAGTTGCACCGGCTTGGTCTCGATGGCGGCCTTGAATGCTGGAGCAGAGTCGGAGATCTTTTTCTTTGACGCGGGCATCTCTGAGTCATTGACCTTGCTCTGGATCTCTTTGAATTCTTCGTTGTAGAGGACAACTTCCGCGAAGGCTGCTTCATTAATCTCGCAGTCCCTTGCCTTGGTAAAGATTCCGGATACGGTGATGACACCGTTTGGTCCGGGTATCTTGAGTTTGTTGTAGACAAAGCATGGCTTGGCCATGAAGGTGTGGAATATGTCGTGGCCGAATATGACGTGGTACACACTCTTGAAGGGGACCACCTCAAAGGTCATGCGCTCTTGGTGGTAATTATTAACATCGCCAAAGGCAACCTGAAGTCTAATGCACCCAAGGGACCGAGCCTCCCGACCAGGAACTATGCCGTGGAAGATGGTGTTGGTCCGCCTTAGGTTTGCCTCCGTCAAGTTCATCTTCTGCAGTGTATCCAGGTACATGATGTTGATGCAGCTTCCACTATCCACCATACACTTGGTGAACTCCACGCCGTCAATCAAGGGGTTGATGACCATGGTGTATTGGTTCTCCGTAGGGATGAGGTCTGGGTGATCCTTCCTGTCCCAAGTAATTGAAACCTCCGACCAGTGCAGGTACTGGGGAACTGGGGGTAGACTGGCCATCAGTATCCTCATAGAGTTCTTCTGTTGTCGGATGGTGGGGGTGCCAAGGAAAGTGTGGTAGACTGGCGCCTTCTTTACGAAGGGGTTCTTGCCTTTGTCATCGCTCTTGGCAGCGTGCTTGGGGTCAACATCCTCGTCCATGTCACTTGAATCCTTGGACTCCTCCTCCTTCTTCTTCCCCTTGCCCTTGCCTCGCGGTCTGTTCTTCCAACTTCGCTTGTAGACGGACTCCGGGTCCCCCTTGAGGTCATTGACGAACTTGCAGTGTCGATTGGTATGGGTGGCCTTGCCGTTGACATGGAGGTGTACGAGGCACGTCATATCGTGGTACTCTTCGTAGGTTTGGGGAACACGGAGCGCTGCCGAGGTAGTTTCACTTCCTCGCTGCTGCCCACGACCAGCTCCCCGTCCTTGGCCATGTTGTCCGCCATCACCTCGTCCTGCAAAGGTCCTGGCGACCATGTCGGGAGTTTGCTTTTCTTCTCAAGCGGTTTTCCGCTTTGTGTTGCTGTTCCTCCGAGCTTGAGTTGGAACGGTCGTTGCCGGCAGAGAGCTGCGAGCATCGTCGTTGGCGGCTGCGAACTCACTAGTCAACTGAATCATCTGGTTCAAGTCAAGCTGGTGATTGTCCTGCAGGCGCTTCAGCTTATGTCGGAGCAACGTGCCCATTTCCAACCCATCGATGAAGGAGGCCATGGCGGTATAGGCATGCACTCCTGCGCAGGAATTCTTCATATCCAGCAAGCGGGAGAGGTAGGCGCGAGATGTCTCGTCTTTCTCTTGCACGCACCGCTGTAGATCGCCAACAGTGCAGGGACATTTGTATGTACCCTCGAAGTTCTTGGTAAACGCTTCTTGCATGTCCAACCAATTGTAGATGGATTTCTCCGGCAAGTCATCAATCCATTGACGGGTTGTGCCCGCCAACATCAATGGGAGGTACTTTACGGCAACGTTGGGGTTGCCCCGGGTAATCTCTACCGCGTTGTCGTAATCCTTCAACCATGTAGTTGGCTTAGCGGTGCCGTCATAGGGCTTGATGGTCTTGTCAATCCGGAAACCTTTGGGGTAAGTTGCGGACTGTATGGCAGGTCCAAAGCAACGTGGTCCCAGGTATGGTCCTTCCTTGGCCTCATGGATCTTATCGATCCGCGAACATGCGTCGTACGGCTCCAGGTTTTTCTTCTTCTTGTCAATAGGGGATGGGCTGCGTGAACGATGCGAGCCTCCTCCGCCATGGTGACTGCTAGGTGGCAACAAAGGCGGAGGTGGCGGTGGGTTAGCCTTCTTGCTATTACCCTCCTGCGATGCCTCACGCTTGTCGCGATTGCTTGCCGGACGCAGATGGTCATGGCGCGACCTGCTCTTGTGTCCTTGGTTGCGCTCTCCGTCATGACAGGTCTGCTCCGTGTTGTCGCGGATGACGATGCCGCTCTGCCTTGGCGGGGGCATATCCGTACGATGGTGAGCCTTAGGGTCTTCGCAATGTCGGGGGGACCGGGGCAGTGGCGATGGGCGACGAGGTTGGGCCTTTTCTCCATGGTCAGAGGATATGGGGATAGCATCCTTTCTGTTGCGCGCATCCCTCCGTCTTTGTTATGATGAACCCGTCTGAGACCCGACATCAAGAGAAGATATGTCCCTTGGCGGCTTATGCTGGCTAGACTGGCAAAACGCTGGGTCAGACGCAAGCCTCTGACAGGTGGCCTTTTCCTGCTGTCTCACCGCCTTGGCCACTAGGTCATAGACCTGGTTCACTATCTCGGGCAATCTATCCTGATCCAGAAGGGTCTTGGCGACGGCGAGGTTGAGGAGTGGAGTGGGAATCACCTGTCTGCCTTCACTGTCAATGTATGGCTTGTCTGTGCCGGCTTCGGGGGAGCCCATCCTAGGTTTCGTCGTACACCAGGTTCGTGTATGACGCGAGCCGGAGCTTTCTTGGCCTTCTGCTGCTGCAGCAGAGTCTTGTACTCGGCCTCCATTGCTCTAGCTTTCTCTATGGATTTCTGCGCGTTGACCAGATCTCGATCTAGCTTAGCGCCTTGTTCCGCGATGGCCTGCGCTTCCTCCAGCAGCTGTTGGCGCTTCTCGTCAAGCTGGGTCACGTTCCGGATATGAGCTACGGTCAGTGGCTCGACGATGAGGTTGCCGTACATCACTCTATCAGCTGGAGTAACTTGGGCAGCACTAGACGTAGATACCGGAGGCGGCAGGTTTGTGGTGTTGTTGTTGCTCGGGCCGGTGCCGAGTTCCTGCGGCTGTTGCACTGGATTAGGCGAAGGGGGCATGACCTTTGTGCGATCAATGTCGTCAGCAATAGGTGGTACCTTCCCTTTGTCCAGAGCTGTAGGCGGAGCTCGTCCGGGTTGATCTTCATCCATCGCCATCCCAATGGTGACAAACACCTCTTGAGACGTAATGGCTTTGTTGGCTTGCTCATCGCGCGTGTACTCCTCCTCCATCTCTTGCATGGCGGAGTCTAGTTCCTCTGGACTAAAATCTATCTCCTCTGAATCTGCACTGAAGTCGGTGTATAGCGCGTCAATCACAGAGTCGGAGGGTGCCAGGACTTCCTCGATGATGGGTGATGGAGGTGCAACAGCAGCGACAATGACTGGAGGTGGCGGCGCAGCTACGGCGATGGCGGCCGAAGGCGGTGGTGGCGGTGGCTAAATCGGAGGGGCTCCGTCAATGAGCGCAAGCGCTGTCTGAGCTGTCGCTTCAGCCTCCGCATAGTTGTTGACGGTGTTCACCATGCCTTCGAAGGTAAGGCGTCCTGATGCCTGCTGCCGTCTTAGAGAATGCAGGAGAAGCGTGCCATGGTCCAGTCCTTCCACAAAGTGATACTAGCATCATCATTGGGGTAATGGGCCAGATTAGCTCGTATACAGAGCCACCTGGCCAGGTAATTGCAGGGGTTTTCGCCCTCTCTCTGAACACAACACGCCCGATCGAAGATGGTAACCACGCCGACGAACTTGGATCTCTGCTGTCCAGACGCACGGACGAAGCCGGCGGACTTGCAGTGATCTTCCACCGTTATATCCTGCATAGGGGCGTTTTGGGTGGGCCCTCAACTTTTCTGATGTTTGCCGGCAAACTCCAAAGAGAGATCCGACATCGATCCTTCCGCGAACGTATCCTGCCCGTAGGCGGTCCGTGCGGGTCTGGATGCTCCTCCGACTCCCAGGGAACTAGTGCCCAAGTCGGTTTCGCCAATGAAGAGGTGGATGTCTCTGATAAGAACGATCAAACACCGTGTAGGGTTAGTGTTCGTCGGGATCCAGAACTCGTCGAGAGGGACGATCGAAATGTTGCAAGAGAAGAGAACGCGACCGATGGCTACGGTTTCGCCGATTCCCTCGAAGATCTTGGTCCTCGCCTGCTGAAGAGCCTGAAGAGCCTCTTGCCCCAGGTGGGCATCAACTGTCGTGGTATTGCCGATGAGTACGCCATGGAGGGGTCCTCACAGTGCATGTTTACAGACGTGGGGGGAGGCGGACGGTTGACGCGTACGAGGTAACACAGCTTACCCAGGTTCAGATCCCACAACGGCGGCGGAATCCTACTCCTGCTATAAATCACTATAATGGCAATACGCCGAGTTACAAAGATAGGTTCACTGTGCAAGGTGTATGCCAATCACTACTTGGTCGTGCCCTAAAGGCTCTCATAGGCCCGACTTATATAGTCGCCGGGTCCTAGGATTACAGGGAAAAGTCCTAGCCGGACATGTTACAGAGTCCTACACCGTCTATTACTAGTCTTGCGTGTCTTGTACTCTAAGGCTCCAGGTACGTCGGTGACTCCACCATAGCCTTACTTTATCCGGCATGGGCCTCCCTTCTGGATCTATCTAACTGGGCCACCCAACAGGCCATGGGCCATGCTACCAACTGTGGGCCACCCGAGTTATCCGGATAGGAGACATGCTATGAGGATACCCATGTAGCATATCCCCAACAATGGTTGTATTTAGTGTTCTGAACATTATTAGATCATATGATGCATGTGGAAAGTCATTTAATGCATTAAAGCATTTATTATTAAAGCTACATGGATTTAATATGGTTTATCTCACTTTAATTCAAATACTGATGTTTCTATTGTATTAAATTGTGAACTAAATTCTACTGGATAGGTAATATAAATTATAACCAGTAACAATTTGAATCACCTAAAGAGGAGTTATGATTAAAATACTATTGCAATGAGTTTATAGTTTTCTGCATGCATTTCTATTTTAACAGTACCAAATAATTTGGCACGCAATTTATCTGGATAGATATTATCAATACAAAACATTACCAATTGGTTTTACTAATTTTGGGTTTATTATTATTTTTCTATGATTGAAATCCTAGTTATAAGGGTTTAAATCATTTATATTATTTGCTTTGACAAAAATTATATCTAATGCCATATTAGTGTTATACATGAAACAGGGATTCCATAGACATATTATTTGTATTTTTATGATCTATAAATATTATAATATGATTTATTTACTCCAAATAGGCCATTAAACCATTTAAATTACTATAGTATATATTTACTGTAAAAGTTGAATATAAATTCATGTTAATATTCTTCACAATTTCCGAATCCAACGATATATTATTTATAATTTTTGGACATGTAAATATTTTTATATTAATTTTACAACATTGCACAATATTCTGTCTTTTTATAACTCGAAGGGATTTAACAGGAAAAGATTTGCCACATGGCGCAGTGGGATTGGTCTATACCCCTTCGTTAAGTTAGTCGACGAGAGCCACTAGATCAAGATCTGATGGCTGTAGTTTAGCGGCTCCGTGGCGGCTTGGCTTGGGCTTCGGCTAGGCTTGGTCGTGCGGCTCGGCTCGGCTCTACTCGATCTGGACCGTTCGGATTAGATCGGACGGGGGACGGTGATGATGGCGAGCCAGTGGCGGCTCACGTATGGTGGCGACGTCGATGGGTGGCGGCGATAGTGTCCTGGTATTGCCGACGAGTATGCCATGGAGGGGTCCTCATAATGCGTGTTTAGAGACGTGGGGTAAGGCGGACGGTTGACGGATACGAGGTAGCACAGCTTACCCAGGTTCAGATCCCACAACGGTGGCGGAATCCTACTCCTGCTATAAATTACTATAAGGGCAATATGCCGAGTTACAGAGATATATTCGATGTGCGAGGTTGTGTGTATCGATGCCCTAAAGGCTCCCATAGGCCCGACTTATACAGTCGCCAGGTCCTAGGGTTATAGGGAAAAGTCCTAGCCGGACAGGTCACATAGTCCAACACCGTCTATTACTAGTCTTGTGTATCTTGCACTCCAAGGCTCCGGGTACGTTGGTGACTCCACCGTAGCCTACCTTTATCCGGCATGGGCCTTCCTTCTAGATCCATCTAACTGGGTTACCCAGCAGGACATAGGCCATGCTACCGACTATGGGCCACCCGGGTTATCCGGATAAGTGACATGCTATGAGGATACCCATATAGCATATCCCCAACAGTAGCCCCCGGAGGACTCCGAGATCTTGCGCCGTCTTGCCTCTTCAGATGAATGCTCCGTCTAGTTGGATGTCGGCAAATCGTCAAGCAATATCTTGTAGTCCTCCCAAAGAACCCTGCAAAGCTTTCTCCGTCTTCAAATTTTAAGCCGGAAAAATATTGAATCTTCCATCGTACTATTCCATAGTCAGATTGAATCCGTCTATGTCGGAATCTTTGATGTGATGGCTCATCTACCCATGTCAGCTGGGACGATGTAGGCTTAGGTAAGCGACGCCTCGTAACTCACACATGCAGAGAACGCAATCATATCCTATTTTCCCGCGCGAGCGATACGAACCGTTGGCGGCGACGGTTGGAGACGTGGAGAAATTTCTGCGCACGTTCGCGAACACGTCGTCTACGCGGCAACCGTTCGATCAAGCTGCACTAACCTTGACACCGAGGATGATAAATAGTAACCATTGGAAAAATTCCACTTTTTACCTCATTCTCCTCGCAGCATCTTCTTCCTCCAGCCCCGCGTCTCCTCGAGCTCTCCGCGAGAAACCTCAAGAAAACCCTAGGTCCCATCTGCACCAGTCGCACCCAATCTTCACTCCATGGCTAGCAGCATCACTTCTGCCTTGGCGGGGGCATATCCGTACGATGGTGAGCCTTGGAGTCTTCGCAATGTCGGGGGGACCGGGGCGGTGGCGATGGGCGACGAGGTCGGGCCTTTTCTCCATGGTTGGAGGATATGGGGATAGCATCCTTCCTGTTGCGTGCATCCCTCCGTCTTGGTTATGATGAACCCGTCTGAGACCCGACATCAAGAGAAGATCTATCCCTTGGCGGCTTATGATGGCTAGACTGGCAAAACGCTGGGTCAGACTGAAGCCTCTGACAGGTGGCCTTTTCCTGCTGTTTCACCGACTTGGCCACTAGGTCATAGACCTGGTCCACTGTCTCGGGCAATCTATCCTGATCCAGAAGGGTCTTGGCGACGGCGAGGTTGAGGAGTGGAGTGGGCATCACCTATCTGCCTTCACTGTCAATGTATGGCTTGTCTGTGCCGGCTTCGAGGGAGCCCATCCTAGGTTTCGTCATACACCAGGTTCGTTTATGATGCGAGCCGGAGCTTTCTTGGCCTTCTGCTGCTGCTGCAGAGTCTTGTACTCGGCCTCCATTGCTCTAGCTTTCTCTATGGATTTCTGCGCGTTGACCAGATCTCGATCTAGCTTAGCGCCTTGCTCCGCGATGGCCTGCGCTTCCTCCAGCAGCTGTTGGCGCTTCTCATCAAGCTGGGTCACGTTCCGAATATGAGCTACGGTCAGTGGCTCGACGAGGAGGTTGCCGTACATCACTCTATCAGCTGGAGTAACTTGGGCAGCACTAGACGTAGATACCGGAGGCGGCAGGTTTGTGGTGTTGTTGCTCGGGCCGGTGCCGAGTTCCTGCGGCTGTTGCACTGGATTAGGCGGAGGGGGCATGACCTTTGCGTGATCAATGTCGTCAGCAATAGGTGGTCCCTTCCCTTTGTCCAGAGCTGTAGGCAGAGCTCGTCCGGGTTGATCTTCATCCATCGCCATCCCAATGGTGACGAATACCTCTCGAGACGTAACGGAGTTGTTGGCTTGCTCGTCGCGCGTGTACTCCTCCTCCATCTCTTGCATGGCGGAGTCTAGTTCCTCTGGACTGAAATCTATCTCCTCTGAATCTGCACTGAAGTCGGCATATATCGCGTCAATCACAGAGTCGGAGGGTGCCAGGACTTCCCCGATGACGGGGGATGGAGGTGCAACAGCAGCGACGACGACTGGAGGTGTCGGCGCAGCTACGGCGATGGCGACCGGAGGCGGTGGTGGCGGTGGCTGAATCGGAGGGGCTCCGTCAATGAGCGCAAGCGCTGTCTGAGCTGCCGCTTCAGCCTCCGCGTAGTTGTTGACGGTGTTCACCATGCCTTCGAAGGTAAGGCGTCCCGACACCTGCTGCCGTCTTAGAGAATGCAGGAGAAGCGTGCCATGGTCCAGTCCTTCCACAAAGTGATACTAGCATCATCATTGGGGTAGTGGGCAGATTAGCTCGTATACAGAGCCACCTGGCCAGGTAATCGCAGGGGTTTTCGCCCTCTCTCTGAACACAACGCGCCAGATCGAAGATGGTAACCACGCCGACGAACTTGGATCTCTGTTGTCCAGATGCACGGATGAAGCCGGCGGACTTGCAGTGATCTTCCACCGTTATATCCTGCATAGGAGCGTTTTGGGTGGGCCCTCAACTTTTTCGATGTTTGCCGGCAAACTCCGAAGAGAGATCCGACATCGATCCTTCCGCGAACGTATCCTGCCCGTAGGCGGTCCGTGCGGGTCTGGATGCTCCTACGACTCCCAGGGAACTAGTGCCCAAGTTGGTTTCGCCAATGAAGAGGTGGATGTCTCCGATAAGAACGATCAAACACCGTGTAGGGTTTGTGTTCGCCGGGATCCAGAACTCGTCGGGAGGGACGATCGAAATGTTGCCGAAGAAGAGAACGCGACCGATGGCTACGGTTTTGCCGATTCCCGCGAAGATCTTGGTCCTCGCCTGCTGAAGAGCCTGAAGAGCCTCTTGCCCCAGGTGGGCTCCAACTGTCGTGGTATTGCCGACGAGTACGCCATGGAGGGTTCCTCACAGTGCGTGTATAGAGACGTGGGGGAAGGCGGACGGTTGACGCGTACGAGGTAACACAGCTTACCCAGGTTCAGATCCCACAACGGTGGCAGAATCCTACTCCTCCTATCAATCACTATAATGAAAATACGCCGAATTAAAAAGATAGGTTCACTGTGCAAGGTGTATGCCAATCACTACTTGGTCGTGCCCTAAAGGCTCCCATAGGCTTGACTTATATAGTCGCCGGGTTCTAGGATTACAGGAAAATGTCCTAGCCGGACAGGTTATAGAGTCCTACACCGTCTATTACTAGTCTTGCGTGTCTTGTACTCCAAGGCTCCGGGTACGTCGGTGACTCCACCGTAGCCTTACTTTATCCGGCATGGGCCTCCCTTCTGGATCCATCTAATCACACCCAAAGAGGCCATGGGCCATGCTACCAACTGTGGGCCACCCGAGTTATCCGGATAGGAGACATGCTATGAGGATACCCATGTAGCATATCCCCAACAACGGTTGTATTTAGTGTTCTGAACATTATTAGATCACATGATGCATGTGGAAAGTCATTTAATGCATTAACGCATTTATTATTAAAGCTACATTGATTTAATATGGTTTATCTCACTTTAATTCAAATACTGATGTTTCTATTGTATTAAATTGTGAACTAAATTCTACTGGATAGGTAATGTTATTTATAACCAGTATCAATTTGAATCACCTAAAAAGGAGTTATATATAATTTTTATGATTAAAATACTATTGCAATGAGTTTATAGTTTTCTACATGCATTTCTATTTTAACAGTACCAAATAAATTTGGCACGCAATTTCTCTGGATAGATATTATCAATACAAAACATTACCAATTGGTTTTACTAATTTTGGGGTTATTATTAATTTTCTATGATTTAAATACTAGTTATAAGGGTTTAAATCATTTATATTATTTTCTTTGACAAAAATTATATCTAATTCCATATTAATGTTATACATGAAACAGGGATTCCATAGACATATTATTTGTATTTTTATGATCTATAAATATTATAATATGATTTATTTAGTCGAAATAGGCCATTAAACCATTTAAATTACTATAGTATATATTTACCGTAAAAGTTGAATACAAATTCATGTTAATATTCTTCACAATTTTCCGAATCCAACGATATATTATTTATACTTTTGGGACATGTAAATATTTTTATATTAATTTTACAACATTGCACAATATTCTGTCTTTTTATAACTCGAAGGGATTTAATAGGAAAAGATTTGCCACATGGCGCAGTGGGATTGGTCTGTACCCCTTCGTTAAGTTAGTTGACGAGAGCCACTAGATCAAGATCTGATGGCTGTAGTTTAGCGGCTCCGTGGCGGCTTGGCTGGAGCTTCGGCTGGGCTTGGTCGCGCGGCTCGGCTCGGCTCTACTCGATCTGGACCGTTCGGATTAGATCGGACGGGGGACGGTGATGATGGCGAGCCAGTGCCGGCTCACGTATGGTGTAGACGTCGATGGGCGGCGGCGATAGTGTCGTGGTATTGCCGACGAGTAAGCCATGGAGGGGTCCTCACAGTGCGTGTTTAGAGATGTGGGGTAAGGCAGACGGTTGACTGGTATGAGGTAGCACAGCTTACCCAGGTTCAGATCCCACAACTGTAGCGGAATCCTACTCCTGCTATAAATCACTATAAGGGCAATATGCCGAATTACAGAGATATATTCACTGTGCGACGTTGTGTGTATCGATGTCCTAAAGGCTCCCATAGGCCCGACTTATATAGTCGCCAGGTCCTAGGGTTACAGGGAAAAGTCCTAGCCGGACAGGTCACAGAGTCCTACACCGTCTATTACTAGTCTTGTGTATCTTGCACTCCAAGGCTCCGGGTACGTTGGTGACTCCACCGTAGCCTACCTTTATCCGGCATGGGCCTCCCTTCTGGATCCATCTAACTGGGCCACCCAGCAGGACATAGGCCATGCTACCGACTATGGGCCACCCGGGTTATCCGGATAAGTGACATGCTATGAGGATACCCATATAGCATATCCCCAACAGTAGCCCCCGGAGGACTCCGAGATCTTGCGCCGTCTTGCCTCTTCAGATGAATGCTCCGTCTAGTTGGATGTCGGCAAATCATCAAGCAATATCTTGTAGTCCTCCCAAAGAACCCTGCAAAGCTTTCTCCGTCTTCAAATTGTAAGCCAAAAAAATATTGAATCTTCCATCGTACTATTCCATAGTCGGATTGAATCCGTCTATGTCGGATCTTTGATGTGATGGCTCATCTACCCATGTCAGCTGGGATGACGTAGGCTTAGGTAAGCGATGCCTCGTAACTCACACATGCAGAGAATGCAATCATATCCTATTTTCCCGCGCGAGCGATACGAACCGTTGGCGGCGATGGTTGGAGACGTGGCGAAATTTCTACGCATGTTCGCGAACACGTCTCTACGCGGCAACCGTTCGCTCAAGCTGCACTAATCTTGACACCGAGGATGATAAATAGCAACCATGGGCAAATTTCCACTTTTTACCTCATTCTCCTTGCAACATCTTCTTCCTCCAGCCCCGCGTCTCCTCGAGCTCTCCGCGAGGAACCTCAAGAAAACCCTAGCTCCCATCTGCAACAGTCGCACTCAATCTTCACTCCATGGCTAACAGCATCACTTCTCCCTCAATGGCGGCGCTTAAGCCGCGGGCGTCGAGCTCCGTCGTCGTGCCCCTAGAGGGTCTGGTCATCCCCGCATCGGCGGTGATCAAGTCCACCGGTGGCGACCCAAATTTGGCGGCGCTAGAGCCACTGGAGGGGAGCCAGACTCGCACAAGGGCGACTGGCACGGCTCGTACATCACCGACCGCGATATCCAAGAGATGGTCGCCGAAGGCTACCTCCCCGCGACGGAGGGACTTGCCTGGCGGGTGGCGCCGGCCGGCGAGGTGACACCTTCTCCCCAAGTTGGTGAAAAGGTGTACCTAAAAGCTCAGCTGGTACACGGCGTCTCCCTGCCCATCTCCAACTTCTTCCTCTCCGTCTTAAACCACTATAGGGTCCAGCCCCAGAACCTTTCCCCCAATAGTATCCTAGTGCTTAGCAACTACGCGACACTTTGCAAGGGATATCTAGGGATAAAGCTTAGGTTAGACCTTTTTGTGTACTTCTTCATCGTCAAACGTGAAGCCGGACATAGCAACGAAGAGCTTAGGAACTGTGGCACCATAAGCTTCAAGATTCGACCTGGCTGGTGGTTCCCTGATATCGTCGGCCACGAGTCCTGCAATAATTGGCAACAGACGTACTTTTACGGTCCAGACATCCCTCTGGCTGGCCGACAAGTTACGTACCCGGACTTCGTTGACGGAGCCGCCGCTGAAGCCTCGTCATGGAGATCCCAAGCCTCCCTTCCCTCCGACCTCGACGCTTCTCGGGCCATAAGGCGGATCGAGTGGTTTGTAGATACGGGTATGACCGTCTTGGACCTAGCCATGTGTTGGTTCATCAGGCGAATCCAACCTCTACAGCACCGCTCGAAGCTCATGCACAAGTATACCAGTGACAGAAGGGATAGTCTCCGCATCTCCGTGGACAACTTCTCGAGCGACTCCGTCAAGCTCCGCCTTAAGGACATCGTCAAGGTGAAGGATAAGAAGCGCGGCTTCACCATCACCTACGACATGTTCGTAGATGGCAAGTGCCCAAAGGTAGGTTTTTATTTTCCGTGTATGACATATACTCCAGTTCTTCCGTCTTGCAAATACCATCTTATCTAACACGGTGACTTCTTACTTAACGTCTTAGCGATCTAGAGGAGGGCAACCTAGCTGCCCAAATCTATGATCCAAAGATGAAGGAGGTCACGGTCGTGTCCGACGATGAAGCTCCGTTGGCGTGGAAGCGGAAGAGCTCCATCTCTGATGCTGCCGACGGAGGAAAGAAGAAGAAGACGGAGGGTGGAGCCTCCAAAAAGACTACCGCCGCGCCCTGGAGGCAGAAAAGAGAAGAACCACCGGGATTTTTGCCAAAGCACCCCCATTAGTGTAAACTTCTCATTCTCCGACATTGTCTATTTATCTGTCTTGCTCCTGTACTTATGCATTTCGCATGTTTCAGGAAGAAAGCCACGACCAGCCTCAAGAAGACCTCCAAAACATTGGGGGCTTATCGAAATATCAAAGACATGCTGCATCGCGACGCCTCCCCCGCCATCGCCCCTACTACTCCTGCCGTCAAACCCTCTTCTGCCCCGACAAGCTCACGAGCTAAGGAGGCATCAGGCCCTTCTGTCATGGAAGTGGATTCTGGCGCCTCTACTGAACTCGTTGTTGTCGGCGAGGAGGCAACGCAGGAGAGCACCGCTCAACAAATGGCTGAAGCTCGGGCTAAGGATGCCATCGGTGGCGGCAAGGCGGTGGTGGAAACTGGTACTTCTGCCGAAGGCGGTGCCCTTGCTCCCCAGAAACCTTTTGAGTTCCCCAAGATAGTCTACCCGGCACTTACGCCGAGCAGCAAAACTCTGGTTCCTGGAGTAGCACCGACATCTCCGACATGCGGTCTTGAGGAGCTCCTCCGACAAGCAGAAATATTGCGAGGAAATAGCATCTCCTTTGGCAAGCTGCTAACCGAGAGCGCTACAAACCTCAAGATCATTGCACTTGTAAGTTTTACTTTGGCTTTTGCATTTCATATGAGTATCCCACTGTAGCCCCCGAGGATGTAGACAGAAAACCATAGGTTTTGCATCTATATGCTCTAAGAGTGACTAAGCTAGAAAACTTCTCACTGTAGCCCCCAAGCATTTAGATGGAATGAACTATTCCGACTAGATGCTTTAAGAGTAGCATACGCAGTGTTTATAAATTTCAATACTGTAGCCCCCAAGTCCCTAGTTGTAACTGAATTAGTTCTGACTAGATGCTTAAAGAAAAGCTAAGCAGATATCCGAGTTAAAAACTTTATACTATAGCCCCTAAGCTTCTATTCGAGAACTGAATTAGTTCCGACTAGATGCTTAAAGAAAAGCTAAGCATACTGCTGAGTTAAAAACTCTCGCTGTAGCCCCCGAGCGTCTAGGTGGAAATTTTCCGACTAGATGCTCTAAGTAGACTAAACAACGATTTAACTTTGTTCTTTTTTCCATAGAACGAGAATGCTCGGAGGGGCATGGCCAATGACAAGTACCAGAAGATGCGCGCAGATCTCGAAGCCAAAAAGGGTAAAACTGCCATCTTGAAGGAATAGATCATCAAAAACAAGAGTTTGTTTTCTTTTTTGCGCATTCCGTCTTGGTTTGGTGCCTACATTCTCCGAGTACTTACTGTGTACTTTGTTTTCTCCGACTTTTCAGAACATGTTGCCAAGGCCAAGGACATTGTCGAGGAGTCCAAGCACATCCAGCAGCTGGACAGCGAGAACAAGATCCTTAAGGAGGAAACGAAAGACATGCTGAAAATGCATGAGGATTCAATGAAGGCCCTGCAGGATTCTGCCTCCGCGGAAATCAATCGTTTGAAGGAGGATCTTGCGATCTTAAAAGATCAAAAGCAAGCTGCTGATGAGCAAAACCAACGCCACATCGAGGCGTATAAGCTCCTCCAACAAGAGAAAGAATCCCTGGCGGACACCCTCTGGCAGGCTAAGGCCAGCATCTTCAGTAAGTTTCCTCCACCTTGTATTTCTGTAGTCTGGATACTTTGAATTTATTGAACTCATGTGCTCCTTGTCGGAACTTGCAGCTCCTATGGGTTTAACCCGATCGCCTCCTTCGGACAAGGAATGCATGGTTCTTGCCGGCAACTTCATCAACACCACCATTACCCAAGCCAAGGAGATTGCCAAGCCCCTCTAGATAAACATCAAGGCATCAGACTCTGTGGCGAAGTACTCGTAGATTCTGCGCCAAGCCCCCGAGCGTGTCGCACGGGCTGGCGCAAGGATGGCGTTGTCAATGGTGAAGGCACACTACGAAGGTGCCGACATCGACACGGTGACCTCTGGTATCCCCGACATCGACGATGACGACAAATAGATTGATCATGACGCCATCCTGTCATCACTCGCGGCGTATGACACCAGAGTCACCGAGTTGGTGGATATCGACGTCTTCATGCCCATGAACACCATCGACAGCATCAAACAAGATTCCTCTGAGTCCCACCATAGTGCCGACGTTGAGGGTGATTCTCTGGCTGGTGACGATGCTGCTTCCAAGTCTCCTGCGCCAAAGGAATGAAAAACAACTTTGTAATATTTGTTTCACCTTTGGTGTATGCACGGAAAAAAAACTTGTTGATGTGTCTTAAGGCGGAAAACAATGGTTGTTATTTCCTGCTACTTAAGAACTAGTTTCCAGCATGTATATATCTTTTAAGGAAGTGCTGGCTTATCCATTACTTTGGTTCTTATGCTTGACTTTTCGTGAGTCGGAAGACTCGTTGTCAGAACCATGCGCTTAGGTGATGATGCCTAATGGCACCCTCAATAACCTGAGCACAAAATCGCCGACAATAAGTGCCGAAAGTCACTACTCCAGAATCCACATAAAAACAACAAAGAACGTGTAGACCAGAAAACTTAAGCTAACGCCCGTAGGCGGAATTTTCACAAGTGCAAACGCAAAACTTGTGCATAAAGGTTTTACATGATCCAAAATTGAACACTAAAGGAGGTAAAAGACTCAGAAATATGAGTGAACCAGAGAGCTTTATTTCATTGATCATATAAGAGATATACAATTAGATAAAAAAAGCTAAGTGTAAAAAGGATGTAGCTGTGCTATGTTCCATGGCCGATCAAGCTCCGGGTAGTCATCATCCGGGTCACGTCGCTTACGCTTATGATCCTCGTTGGGTCTATCCATTAGTTCATGATTGTCAACAAGGTAGTAAGACCCATTGAGTAGCGCCTTGCTTATGATGAACGGTCCTTCCCATGGCGGGGATAGTTTGTGCGACTTCTTCTGCTTAAGTCAGAGCACCAAATCGCCCTCTTTAAACGAGCGATGCCGAACGCGGCGACTATGGTAGTTGCGTAGCTTCTGCTAGTAGATGGCGGATATTTGGCATGCCAAAACACGCTCCTCCTCGAGAAGGTCCACATCTAGGCGTCTAGATTCTTCAGCGTCATCCTCGTCGTAGGCAGCAACTCTTGGTGCATCGTGGAGGATGTCGGAAGGCAGGATGGCTTCTGCTCCATATACCATGAAGTAAGGGGTGTAGCCAAGGATCTCATGGGTGTAGTTCAGAACTCCACAAAGACGGATGGCAATTCTTCCGCCCAGGCTCCAGCTTCTCTATGTAGCGGCGCCTCAAGACGTGGCTTGATTCCCTACAGAATTAATCCATTGGCTCGCTCAACCTGACCATTGGATTGTGGGTGTGCCATAGATGCAAGGTCAAGTCGGATGCCTTTCTACCAGCAATAATCCTCGACTTCTCCGAGTGATAAATTGCTGCCATTATCGGTGATAATGCTGTGTAGGAGACCAAATCTCACCACTAGATCTCGGACAAACCTGAGGGCAGTTTCCCCATAAAGCTTTCTAATGGGTTTAGCTTCTATCCATTTAGTGAATTTGTCAACTGCTACAAGAAGATGAGTAAACCCACAAGGTGCCGTCTATAACGGTCCCACCATGTCCAGCCCCCAGACTGCAAACAGCCAAGTTATTGGTATTGTTCGTAGTTCTTCAGCAGGAACATGTGGTTGTCGGGCATAATACTGGCATCCCATGCATGTCTCAACCAGCTTGTCGGCCCGTCAAGGGTCACCAAGAGAATCCTTGCCGAACGCCATGACCAACGATCAGGGAGCGGCATGATGCCCGCAATCTCCTAGATGAATTTCGCGTAGGATTTCCATACCTTCTAGCTGGGAAACACACTTTAGGTATACACCAGTAGTGCTCCTCTTATAGAGTTGCCCATTGATTATGGTATAACCCTTTGCTCGTCGTACTATTTTCCATCTTTCGACTTTGTCGTCGGGCAAAGTTTCGTGTTCTAGGTATTCCTTGAACGGTTTTGTCCAAGCTGGAGGGACCTTAGTCACCATGTTGACGAAAGAGTCTGCTCTATCCGGGTTGTCGATGTCGGCACCCTTCACCGATGGTGTGCGCAAGTGTTCTAAGGAAACTCCTGGCGGAATTTGCTGGCGCCCTGATCCAAGCTTAGACAGCAGATCATCCCCCTCGTTTTGTTCCCTAGGTACATACTTGACTTCGTTGCCCAAGAAGCTATTGGCTATCTCGTCCACTTCATCTCGATATGCCGCCATCATAGGGTTCCGCGCATTCCAGGTGCCAGCCACTTGCTGGGCAACCAAGTCGGAATCTCCACAGCAAACTATGCGCTTGATGCCAATATCCTTGGCTACACGTAGTCCGTGAATGAGTGCTTCATACTCCGCCATGTTGTTTGTAGCCTCGAAGTGGATTTGAAGAACGTAGTGTAGCTTGTCTCCTGTTGGTGACTGTAGCAATACACTAGCCCCCGAGCCGTTGAGCATCTTTGATCCGTCAAAGTGCATCACCCAGTACTCTGGTTCCGGCAACGGAGTAGCATCTGGCATCTCCGTCCAATCTGCAAAAAAATCCGCCAAGGCTTGTGACTTGATAGCGTCACGTCTCTTGTAAGTGATCTCAAAGGCGGCAAGTTCAATGCCCCACTTCGCGACCCTTCCTATTGCGTCGATGTTATTGATAATGTCGGACAGTGGAGTCTTGCTCACCACTGTGATTGGGTGCTCCTGAAAGTAGTGCATCAGCTTCCGAGAAGCAAGGAATACTCCATAAGCTATATTTTGGTAGTGCGGGTAACACTGCTTGGACTCCGTCAAGACCTCGCTCACATAGTAAACTGGTCGTTTAACTCCGTTCTCATAGCCTGGTTCCTTCCGCTCTACCACGACGACGATGCTGATAACCCGGTTGGTTGCCGCCATGTAAATTAACAGGGGCTCTCCAGGCTCGGGTGCTGCAAGGATGGGCGCTGAGGGAAGAATCTCCTTGAGCTGCTTCAATGCTGCATCTGCTTCATCCGTCCACGTGAATTTTTCCGCCTTCTTCAGCAACATGTACAGCGGCAGAGCCTTCTCTCCAAGTCGGCTGACGAACCGACTAATTGCTGCAACACAACCTGTTAGTCGCTAAATCCTTTAAGCATGTCGGACGGTTTATGTTAAGATGGCCTTGATTTTCTCCGGGTTGACCTCGATTCCACATTGGGAAACGATGAAGCCCAACAGTTTGCCGGCTAGAACCCCGAAGATGCACTTCTTAGGGTTAAGCATCATGTTGTATTTCCGGAGATTATCAAAGGTTTCTTTTAAGTCGGAGATTAAGTCATTTGACTTTTTAGACATCACCGTGATATCGTCCACATAGGCGTGAACGTTCCGACCAATTTGGTCGTGGAGGAAACGTTGCATTGTCCGCTGGTACATAGCACCTGCGTTTTTCATCCCAAAGGGCATCGTGACATAGAAAAACATGCCGTATGGGGTAGTGACCGAAGTGGCCAATTGGTCTGACTTCCTCATCTTGATCTGGTGGTATCCTGAGTATGCATCGAGAAAACACAAAAGTTCTGAGCCAGCCGTCGAGTCAATGACTTGGTTAATGCGAGGCAAAGCAAACAGATCTTTGGGACTTGCTTTGTTCAAGCCGGTGTAATCAACGCACATTCTTAATTCATTGGTTCCCTTTTTGGGGACAAGTACAGGATTGGCCACCCATTGGGTGTGAAGGAGTTCTCGGATAAATCTAGCATTAAGTAACCTAGCTATCTCTTTGCCAATGGCGCGTCTCTTCTCATCTCCAAAGTGTCGTAGAGGTTGTTTCACTGGTTTACATTTTGGATCAATGTTTAAGCTGTGCTCGGCAAGTTCCCTAGGTACACCTTTCATGTCGGCTGGTTGCCAGGCAAATATGTCCCTATTCTCACGGAGGAACTCGACGAGCGCGCTTTCCTATTTGGGATCCAGGTTCGTCCCAATGGCGGTGACCTTGGAGGCATCGCCTACCACAAGTTCCACCGGCTTGGTCTTGATGGCGGCCTTGAACGCAGGAGCGGAGTCGGAGATCTGCTTCTTCGACGTGGGCATCTCTAAGTCATCAACCTTGCTCTGGATCTCTTTGAATTCTTCGTTGTAGAGGACAGCTTCTGCAATGGCTGCTTCATTGATCTCGTAGTCCCTTTCCTTGGTAAATCTTCCGGATATGGTGATGATACCGTTTGGTCTGGGTATCTTGAGTTTGTTGTAGACGAAGCATGGCTTGGCCATGAACGTGTGGAATATGTGGCGGCCGAATATGACGTGGTACACGCTCTTGAAGGGGACTACCTCGAAGGTCATGCGCTCTTAGCGGTAATTATTAACATCGCCAAAGGCAACCTGAAGTGTAATGCACCCAAGGGACCGAGCCTCCCGACCAGGAACTATGTCGTGGAAGATGGTGTTGGTCCGCCTTAGGTTTGCCTCCGTCAAGTTCATCTGCTGCAGTGTATCCAGGTACATGATGTTGATGCTGCTTCCACTATCCACCATACACTTGGTGAACTCCACGCCGTCAATCAAGGGGTTGATGACCATGGCGTACTGGTTCTCCATGGGTATAAGGTCTGGGTGGTCCGTCCTGTCCCAAGTTATTGGAACCTCTGACCAGCGCAGGTACTGGGGAACTGGGGGGAGAGTGGCCATCAGGATCCTCAGGGAGGTCTTCTGTTGTCGGATGGTGGGGGTGCCAAGGAAAGTGTGGTAGACTGGCGCCTTCTTTGCGAAGGGGTTCTTGCCCTTGTCGTCGCTCTTGGCGGCATGCTTGGGGTCAATGTCTTCGTCCATGTCACTTCAATCCTTGGACTCCTCCTCCTTCTTCTTCCCCTTGCCCTTGCCTTGTGGTCTGTTCTTCCGACTTCGCATGTAGCCGGACTCCGGGTCTTCCTTGAGGTTGTTGACGAACTTGCAGTGTCGATTCGTATGGGTGTCCTTGCCGTTGGCGTCGAGGTGTACGAGGCACAGCATATCGCGGTACTCCTCGTAGGTTTGGGGAACGCGGAGCGGCGCCAAGGTGGTTTCACTTCCTCGTTGCTGCCCACGATCAGCTCCCCTTCCTCGGTCATGTTGTCCGCCTTCTGCTCGTCCTGCAAAAGTCATAGCGACCATGTCGGTAGATTGCTGTTCTTGTGGAGTGGTTTTCCGCTTTTGTAGTGCTATTCCTCCGAGCTTGAGTTGGAACGGCTGTTGCCGGCAAGGAGCCACGAGCATCGTCGTCGGCAGCTGCGAACTCACTAGCCAACTGAATCATCTGCTTCAAGTCAAGCTAGTGATTGTCCTACAAGCGCTTCAGCTTATGTCGGAGCAGCGTGCCTCTTTCCAACCCATCGATGAAGGCGGCCATGGTGGTCTGAGCATGCACTTCTACGCAGGAATTCTTCATATCCAGCCAGCGGGAGAGGTAGGCACGAGATGTCTCGTCTTTCTCTTGCACACACCCCTGTAGATCGCCCACAGTGCAGGGACGCTTGTATGTACCCTCAAAGTTTTTGGTGAACGCTTCTTGCATGTCCAGCTAGTTGTAGATAGATTTCTCCGGCAAGTTGTCGATCCATTGACGGGTCGTGCCTGCCAACATTAATGGGAGGTACTTGACGGCGACGTTGGGGTTGCCTCCGGCAATCTCCACCGTGTTGTCGTAGTCCTGCAACCATGTGGCTGACTTGGCGGTGCCGTCATAGGGCTTGATGGTCTTGTCAATCCGGAAACCTTTTGTAGCATCCCAATTGTCTAACAATTGTAATGCTACTTGGTCTAGTAATATAATGGCTACTTCATATATATAATTGTTGCATCATAATTATATCATGCTCATGTCATCATGACACCTTGCATTTGAGCATCATATAAAACCCCCTTTTTCTTTTGGTTCTTATCTCATATGCAATGTAAATTGTATTTGCCTCTTGATATTGTATTTGCCTCTTGATATTGTATTTGGTTCTTGATAAATGTTTAATGCCCAAGTTGAGTTGGGGGCATATCTTTTATTAACTCCACCACCTTTCTTGTCATCACCCCATCATTCCACCATCCAACTAAATATGAGCTTTGCACTTTATTGGGTTTTACCTCTAGCTCATGTGGGTTGGGATGGATCCAATTCTATTTCCACATGCTCTCATATTAGCATCACGTTGTTTTCACATTATTGATATATGAGAGCCACATGGCCACCTTTGCATGCTATGTGAGTGGAACCCCTTGTCAGGCTTGCATATGGTTTAAATATGAATATAATCTCATGTAGGAATACCATTGTGGTTCATGTTGGCTAGTGGCACATACACACAAGCTTGGCCACCTTATATTCATGCATGATCTTTTATTTAGTCCATGTGGTAAACAAGCTCTCTTTTCTTTTGTTGGGCCTTTTTCCAAAATTTGGGAAGCTTGCTTATACAAATGCCATGAGATAATCTAGTGGTTTTCACTACTAGAGGAGGCATTTAATATTTATGCATGGACCATGCAAGATCATCTTTTACTCTCTTATTTTGGCTTTTATTGGATTTTTGGAGTGGAGCATGGTTCTATTGCAATCAAGTCAAGATGGCTCAAGTTGTTTGAACTCCACCATCCTTATGGCATCTAAACTTGGTTTTGTTAAGCATCATGGCATGCTTATATTACATGTGTAGATGTCTCTTTTCGTTCTTAACCAAAATCTTCTCCCTCTTACCCCAAAAACCTACTCCAACCCCAACCCTAAGCCCCCTCTCTCTCTCTTTCTCTCTGCCATGAGCACCATCTAACCTAACCCGAGCCCCCTCTAAGCTAACCCTAGCTACCCACACCTCTCTTACCTCTCCCTCTCTCCACCGTGATGATCCCACCTGGCTACCCCCTCTCCCTGGTCCCACACCCCATCTACCCCTCCTCCTAGCCGAGCCTCACCTCCCCTCTCTGCTTTCTCTCTCGCCATCTAGCAGAGCCCCACCGAGCCACCTTGCCTTGCTCCTGTCTGGTCCCAGCTGCCAGCACCCAGCCCCTCCCGAGCCAGTCTACCACGTGAGAGAGAGGAGGGAGAAAGGTGGCCACCTCCACTTTTCCCACCCTAGCCACCGATCCTTCCCATGTGCCTCCCTCTGCCTCGTTCTTATCTACCCCTCCTCTGCCTAGCAACCACAGAACTCCCCAGGGCCGTGCCCTTCTACTCCTCCCTCCCCACCTACCCCTGCTACCCTCTCTTCCATCTCCATCTACCCCACCGTTGGCATCACACCACCACCACCATAGCAGAAGAAGGGCGAGGTGTCTGGGCGTTGGGGAAGACCGAGCCGAGCACCAGCGTCGCCCCTGTACACGGAGACGAGGAGGAGACGGCCGGATCCGCTACACCCGACGCGTTCCGGCGAGCAAACCCTAGCCCAGAGACCCTAGCTTCCTCGCTGATCCCCTGCGCTCCATCACGATACGACCGCACCGATCTCTCCGCGGTGAGCATCCCCTTCTCCCTGAAATCCTCCACTTCATCACCACCGTCTAGCGCCGTCGTTCTTTTCGTCGAACGCCGTCTGTGCGTCGAGCTCGTCGGTGTCCGCCAGTTTTCCTCGCCACCTAGAACCTTACCTAGGCCCCATCCTCCCTCCTGTCACCACCGCAGTGGCTACCGACGCCGAGCGCGAGCCCCAGGTCCCCGGATCGAATCCCCACCGCGCCGCGCGCCCGCTGTCGCCGTGCGTGCCTTCAGTTCGTCAGAAACGCGTAGAAGAACAACAGTGCGAGGTGCCCTTTTGCCGATACCCCCCTGTCTTTTGTTTTTCCTAAACCCGCGACCCCTCCGGACCCACCTGTCATCGGCTGTTGCCACTTTGCAAAAAGGGACCGCAAGCATCGGATCCTCAACTCAAGGCCCCATCTCGCCAAGCGTGGCAAACACCCTTGCCCCCCTGGCGCGTGGGCCCGCTCTAGCACCGGGTCCGCTTGTCAGTTGTTGCGGCTAGCCTTCCGCGCGGTGAGAAAAGCTTTTGCGCGCCGTTTACGCCTAGTCAGCAACGGTCCCACCCATCTGTGTCTGTGGCTAGGTCTAAGCGAGTACAAAATGTTTTCTGCGTGCTGTTTAATTAAAACCTTTTCAAATTTGTTTTAAATTCAAATTCAAATCTGATTTTTTAAATAACTTTCAAAATATAATTCCAAATAATACATGTAATATATGTTTTGA
This sequence comes from Avena insularis, assembly GCA_023614405.1. Classification (NCBI taxonomy): domain Eukaryota; kingdom Viridiplantae; phylum Streptophyta; class Magnoliopsida; order Poales; family Poaceae; genus Avena; species Avena insularis. The sequence continues at coordinate 144,903,342 of CM042697.1, forward strand.
AATCAGAAAAATATGAGGAATTCAAATATGCCCTTCAAAATATATTTTGAACACTTTAATTTTCGAGTTGATCAAAATTACAATAAAATGCCCTATTGCCTTAATTAATTAATAACTTTTGTTTTATAACTCCAAATTTAATAAATAATATGTCTAAATCGATCAGCGCGACGAGACCTTTCTGTTTATGCATTCCTTGTTCTGTTTTGCAGCATGCATCATATAAATATAAAGTATACAGCAACTTATTTGAGTATAAAACATGATTAAAACACCATAAAATGTTTTATTCTTGCATTCCACACCTCACCCATGCCATGCTACATTATTGCCATGCAAATTGTGCATCATTCATCATGGCATGATTGTTTGCTTGTCGCATTTTAATCATATGCTTGTGCACTTTATTTATGTTGGCCCTTGTTTGTTTGGTTCTTCTTCGAATAGACGCCGAAAGGTGGGATATATCAAGAAACCCAGGAGCACTACCCAGATCCTTCTCTCGCTTCAACTGAGCTGCCAGGCAAGCACTACCACATGCTTGCATACATACAGTACCTATTGCCTCTACCTTATTCTTGCATCATTGAGTCGCGGTTGCATTAAACTGAATCCCAAGTACTGCATAGCCTTTACTTTTAAACCCCACTGAAGCTTGTTCCTCCATCCCATGAGCCATTACTACAGGAGTTGCTTGAGCCATGCGGGTCGTAGAACAGCATGTGTAGGGTATGTGAGTGTCTGATGGATATCGAGGTACCTAAACAACTTAACCTGAGTAGTAATAGGATAACTAATGAAAGTGGCACCGGTGAGCAATATCTGCTATTTGGTTTTTCATGCTCACTTGTGTCCCGTAGGACCCCGATTACTTGATTCCTGTTCCTTGAATATTCGCTATCCACATCCGGAGGCCTATGGACCCCCGAGCTGTAGCTTGATTCATTCTTATTTCTTGGGGCCACAAAGTAGTTTGGGGCTTTATTACTATTCTGTACTTATGCCATGCTTTATCGCTTTATTTAAGATTGTGCGAGGAGCACTGCATCGCTTAGGTAAGCGGAGTGTTTTCGCTGTATCGACAAGCCCAGTCACACTTTCGGGTTCCCATTGTTTACAGCCATTGACGCAAACCTTGAGTCCGTCTCGAGCCGCCAACTTCGCTATGGTAGCTTAATGGGGTGGCCTCAAACATTTTTGAACTCGTGATCACTTTGTCGTGAATGCCTCATTGGGTTTTGATTTGGTTTTTCCGAGGTTGATCGAGTGTGTGTTGCTATTTGTGCACCCTAGGGTAAAACTTTCAAAGCCGTGTCCGCGGTTATGGACGACTTGGAGCACAGTTTCTCGATCATAGACAAGTATAACTAAAGTACCGCTTTTAATTTGACTAAGTACCTGACTAGTAAATAGTGCAACACTCATGGAATGGATAATAAAACTGCCAACGGATGGGGTTGTTCGTCCGCTTCCTCGCTGGTAGCGAGGAGGAGGATGGATCTGTTAATATTCGTTATAACTGTTGTTTTAATTCTACGGACATCCGCTATCTATGGTTAGGCGGATGGTTAGCGAGTATCTATAGAATTGTTAGGGTTTATCTTTTGCTGCAATTGCGTCACCCCAGGTTGTGTCCCTTTAGAGGCATAAAGACTTGCTGAGTACCCCTAGGGTCTCACACGATAAATTGTTTGATTCAGATGAACAGGTAAACTCGCAAGATGGATACTGGGTGGAGGAGACGGACGATGTTGGCAACGATCACCGTGTAGAGATTCGGAACGGGATCCGTGAGATCTGTGGGCGGGATGTGTTTATTTATGGGGCATCTTATGCCGATTTGCTTTATCCGCATCGGATCTTGTTTTCCGCTTTCGCCTGATACTCTGATGTTTGATGTATGAGGAGATATCCTAAACTATTATATCTATCTAGGATATTTGGATCTTGCCGTATGGCGTTGCTATATTTCCTTTATTTTTAGATGGAATGGCTCTGATGTACTGTTGTATGGTGGCTTGCATACATACTCATTTGTGTATGTATTTGATCCCTTCGCCTGCCGATTACACCGCCCGTTCTTGTCCCGATGTTTGGAAATGGTTAGGACGGCCGTAAGGTCTACCTGTGAGTGGAATTTGGGCCCCACCGTACTATTTTAACCATTTCTGCTCATCCAGGCTTGTAACTAGGAGCGTAATTCACCGAGGTAGTTACACCTTTGGGGTAAGTTGCGGACCGTATTGCAGGTCCAAAGCAATGTGGTCCCAGGTATGGTCCTTCCCGGGCCTCGTGGATCTTATCGATCCGCGAACGTGCATCGTACGGCTCCAGGTTCTTCTTATTTTTGTCAACAGGGGATGGGCTGCGTGAACGACGCAGGCCTCCTCCGCCATGGTGTCTTCTTGGTGGTGACGGAGGCCGAGGTGGCGGTGGTTTAGCCTTCTTGTTGTTACCCTCCTGCGACACCTCACGCCTGTCACGGTTGCTTGTCGGACGTGGAGGGTCATGGCGTGACCTGCTCTTGTGTCCTTGGTTGCGCTCTCCGTCATGACGGGTCTGCTCTGCGTTGTCGTGGATGACGATGCCGCACTGCTTTAGTGGGGGCATATCCATACGATGGTGCGCCTTGTAATCTTCGCGATGTCGGGGAGATCGGGGCGATGGCGACGGGCGACGAGGTCGGGCCTTTTCTCCGTGATCGGAGGATATGGGGATAGCATCCTTCCTGTTGCGCGCATCCCTCCGTCTTCGTTCTGATGAGCCCATCTGGGACCCGACATCAAGAGGAGATCTGTCCCTTGGCGGCTTGTACTGGCTAGATTGGCAGAGCACTGGGTCAGACTCAAGCCTCTGAGAGGTGGCCTTTTCCTGCTGCTTCACCGCCTTGGACACTAGGTCATAGACCTATTCCACTGCCTCCGGCGATCTATCCTGCTCCAGAAGGGTCTTGGCGACGGAGAGGTTAAGGAGTGGGGTGGGCATCACTTTCTTGCCTTCACTGTCAATGTATGGTTTGGCCTGTGCCGGCTTCGAGGGAGCCCATCCTAGGTTGTGTCGTACACCAGGATCATTGATGACGCGAGCCGGAGCTTTCTTAGCCTTCTACTGCTGTAGCAAAGTCTTATACTCGGCCTCCATTGCTCTAGCTTTCTCTATGGACTTCTGCGCATTGACCAGATCTTGATCTAGTTCAGCGCCTTGCTCCGTGAAGGCCTGCGCTTCCTCCAGCAGCTGCTGGTGCTTCTCGTCAAGCTGGGTCACGTTCCGAATATGAGCAACGGTTTAGTGGCTCGACGTGGAGATTGTCGTACATCACTCTATCAGCTGGAGTAACTTGGGCTGCTGCAGACGTAGATGCTGGAGGCGGCAAGTTTGCGGTGTTGTTGTTGCTCGGGCTGGTGCCGAGTTCATGCGGCTGCCGCACTGGGTTAGGCGGAGGAGGCATGACTTTTGGACTGAAGTCTATCTCCTCTAAATCTGCACTAAAATCTGCATAAAGCGCGTCAATGACAGAGTCCGAGGGTGGCAGGATTTCCTCGATGACGGGCGGTGGAGGCGCAACGGACTCGACGATCACTGGAGGTGGTGGTGGTGCTGCGACGATGGCGGCGGGAGGCGGTGGCGGCGGCTGCTGAATCGGAGGTTCTCCGTCTCTGAGCGCAAGCTCCATCTGGGCTGCTACGTCAGCTTCCGCGTAGATGTTGATGGTGCTCACCATCTCTTCGAGGGTAAGGCGTCCCGTTGCCTGCTGCCGTCTTAAAGAATGTCGGAGAAGTGTACCACAGTCTAGTCCTTCCACGAAGTGATACAAAGCGTTATCATCGGGGTAGTGGGCCAGATTGGCTCCTATGCGGAGCCACCTGGCCAGGTAATCGCGGGGGTTTTCGCCCTCTCTCTGAACACAGCGCGCCAGATCAAAGATGGTAACCACGCCAATGAACTTGGATCTCTTCTTTCCGGACGCACGGACGAAGCCGGCGGATTTGTAGTGATCTTCCACCTTTATATCATGCACAAGGGCGGTTTGGGTGGGCCTTGAATTTTTTCGATCGTTGCCGGCAAACTCCGAGGAGAGATCCGACATTGATCCTTCCGCAAACGTATCCTGCCCGTAAGCGGTCCATGCGGGCCTTGGTGCTTTCCGATCTTTGCCGGCAAACTCCGAAGAGAGATCCGACATCGATCCTTCCGCGAACGTATCCAGCCCGTAGGCAGTCCGTGCGGGTCTTGATGCTCCTCCGACTCCCAGGGAACTAGTGCCCGAGTTGGTTTCGCCAATGAAGAGGTGGATGTCTCTGATAGGAACAATCGAACACTACGTAGGGTTCATCTTCGCCGGGATCCAGAACTTGTCATGAGGGACGATTAGAACGTTGTCGGAGAAGAGAACGCGACCGATGGCTACGGTTTCGCTGATTCCCGTGAAGATCTTGGTCCTCGCCCGCTGAAGAGCCTGAAGCGCCTCTTGCCCCACGGTGGGCGCCAACTATCATGGTATTGCCGACGAGTACACCATGGAGGGGTCCTTACAGTGCGTGTTTAGAGACGTGGGGTAAGGCGGACGGTTGATGGGTACGAGGTAGCACAGCTTACCCAGGTTTAGATCCCACAACGGTGGCGGAATCCTACTCCTGCTATAAATCACTATAAGGGCAATACGCCGAGTTACAGATATATATTCGTTGTGCGAGGTTGTGTGTATCGATGCCCTAAAGGCTCCTATAGGCCTGACTTATATAGTTGCCAGGTCCTAGGGTTACGGGGAAAAGTCCTAGCCAGACAGGTCACAGAGTCCTACACCATCTATTACTATTCTTGTGTATCTTACACTCCAAGGCTCCGGGTACGTTGGTGACTCCATCGTAGCCTTCCTTTATCCGGCATGGTCCTCCCTTCTGGATCCATCTAACTGGGCCGCCCAGCAGGCCATAGGCCATGCTACCGACTATGGGCCACCCGGGTTATCCGGATAAGTGACATGCTATGAGGATACCCATATAGCATATCCCCAATAGATAGCTCAGTGGTGATGGTGGTGGCGCTCTTGGAGGTCTACGACGGCGGTGAAGTGGCCTACGGAATGTGGTGTTCGATGGCGGCCTTGCGGGTATCCTTGCTGGCGTCTCTCGCTTCCTCGTGTAGGGGTTAAGGACGGTTGGGGGCTCTTTGCGTTGATGAAGCTCCGGCGATGTCGGGTGCGAGCTGTGGTGCATCTGCAAGAGGGGAAGGAGGGTGAGACGATGCGGCGCATCAAGGGGAGGCGGACGAAGGTAAAAAAGGAGGCGCGAGGTGCTCCGTAACATCGAGTCCGAGCTCGATCTGAAGTTCCTCCGACAGCGGCGAGATCGGGACCTCGACGGTGGGGATAGGGTTCCCGAAAGAGCAAAGAAAATTAGAACAAGGTGGAGTGGGGGGGTTATATGGAGGGATGGGCGTGCAGATGAGGGCAAACGACGAGTGGATCCATCCGGATTTGAGGGGGGGTTAGTTAGGGATCGAGGCAGGAGTTCTTCTCAGTCTCTGGTCAAGAGGAAGGAGAAGGTGGGGTGGGATCCACCTGTCGGAGGAGAGAGGGCAACGGCAGGCTGTGTGGTTGTGGGCTGGAGATGGGTCGATGCTGCATGCTAAGCTGCCATTGCCATGGTAGGTAAGTCGCGTGAGGTGGGCTGGGCCGGGTGGCTCAGCCGGTAGATTAGGTCTAGTTCGTTTTTTAATTCTTTTCTGTTTTCTTTTCTAGCTTTTGTTTTAGGCATCCAAATTAGGTTAAACAAATTTCTAACAATTTGTAATTTGACAAGGTTTATTTTAGGACAATAATTAATCTATTTTTCATATATTTCAAATATTTCAACTATTAAAAGTTGAGTTTGGTTTATAGGGCTTTTACTTTATTTATCTTTTTTATATAATTCATATGTTTTGATTTTGAGCTCCAAAATCATTCAAACCACTTCCTATTGTTTTGTAAATATTCACTCTATCTATATACCCATTCATGAATTCCATTTCTTAATTGTTGCTACGGACAAAGCCATAACTCAAGGGTTATACTTACAATGGCAAATCCCATTTAGGGTTTTGAATTTATTTTCGGAATCACTATTTGCTTCTTAGGGTTTATATGCAATGATGTTCATGCATGCTTCATGATTTTGAATTTTTTGAAGTCTTGCACACAAATTCTACAAATAAATCCATGCCTTTTCGCCTCTATGGCTACTTAGGTCATAACAAAAGAATATAAGGTTTTGAATTCAAGGTTGAGAGGATTTTCAATTTAAAAAGTTTCTTTTCTTTGGGAATTTTTAACAAAGTCTAACAATCAATCAAACTTATTTATTTATTTCACATTCCAAAATTAGGAGAATTTTGGGATGTGACAGACTACCACCCTTAAAAGAAATCTTGTCCCGATATTTGGGAAGGCTAGAAAGAAAGATGGGTTAAGGATCCACTAGGACGCTACCACCCTTAAAAGAAATCTGACTAGGTCACTTCTCGAGGATTCACTTGGCTCAATTGGTTCTCATTACACATTCTAAATTCCATGATTGATAGTTTCTGAGAAAGCACTTCTTGAACTAGCAAAACTCTCATGGTGGGAAAATAGGGAGCGTTTTATTCACGATGACCATTATTAATGGTTGGAATCCATCCTTACCGTATATTCCTACGCTTAGCAATGAATGCTTCTTTAAGGTGCAACAATATACCATTTTATGGTCTAGGCTCAATGTCGGCTCTTTGCTAAGGCTGAAAAGACACTCAAAATTCACAAAGCCAACAATACAAGAGAGAACAATAAGAGTAGTAGGAATGGTGATCAATCCATCCTGCACCCAAATCATTACCCTGCATGAGGATAGGTGAATCGCGTAACTTATAACTCGGGCATCCTCACTTTCCTTGAAGAAGGTTTCCATGGGCACGAACTAATGCTCGATGTAGACTCCCATGTATTCAATCAACAAAGCTACTACTAAAACTAAACTATCGGTGCTTAAATTTTTAGGTTGCGTAATATACTACATAACATCATTGCAACACTTCATACTTCCAATCCTTTTATTGCATTAGATGAACTATTCTCCTTCGTCGATGCATTATATTGCAAAACTTTCCATTAATCCTTCTCCATGTCTCAACACAACATTCTATCTCCAAGGTTTACGATAGGAAAGAATAGATTGTAGAGAAAAGAAACTACTAAGGAAGTAATCCTACCCATAACTATATGAAGCAATCAATATTACAAACAAGCAAACAATCATAAGAAATCAACATACAAGAAAGCACTTGCATAACAATAATACAGATGTCTAAACTTAGTAGTATATAACCACAAAATAGTTTGAAAGCATTGGGAACGATACTAGAGTAAAACATAGCAACATATAAGCAATAGACAGAATATGTCAAAAGAGTACAGCAGGCTTCACGAATTTTTCTGACCAACTTAAACACATCAGGAATTATAGAAAAAATTTGTGCATGTAGTATAGGTAATTACGCTCCAGATTCTATTTTTTAGATTTTTCTGAGGTACCAATAAAATATGAAAAATCGCGCGGTATAACAGGTCAAGCAGAAAACTGCAGCAGTAATCTCACGAATTTCAATCAAATCACACCATTAAAATGATTTTTTAAACCGCACGAAAACTCTAGCAACTTTAGAGTTTCAAAATAACAGATCCTAAACAATACATCACACAATATGGTTCAATACAAACAAGCAAGCAACCTATATTGCCATACCTCATCAGTTGGTAAGATCAATATGCTAACAGGATAGCGATCATCTCCTAAATAGATAAAATATGGTGGTCTAGGTCTACTCAAACTTGGTAAGATCTTCATATGTTTCATCTTATTTGTTCTTTTACTTATCTAACTCTCATATAGTATCAAAATAATGGACAACTACAAATTTTGAACAAGAAGAGGTTATAGAAAAGATAAACAAGGAATATAAGAACATCTAATAAGTAGAAAATATAATTGTTCTCTTAATAGAGGTCTCCTATTGCTAATCTTTCTAAGGTCATAATCCTACAGTCAACACACAGCTCTGATACCATCTTGTAACACCCTCGCCAAATAAGGCTGAGTTCGTGTGTATAGTGCCAATCCCTGGATCGGTTCACTGGCACACACAGTATAAAATGATACCAAATATAACTATGCAGCATCAATACAACGAATATGATCCAGAATTTACATTATTTATTTAAGTACACAGCGGAAAACGAATACAAGGTATATCTCCATCCTTCAAATGTGTCATAGGCGAACAATTGTTGAGTGGAGTCTCGTGACCTATGAACGACCACTCAGATACAATATAACCTGCAACATAAAACGTAGCAGCCCCGAAGGGTCAATACATGGAATGTATGGCAAGTAGGCTAAAGTGGTTAACAAAAGATCAACTACATGCTTATTTGGCTAAGTGGAGTTCAGGCTCATTTGCTTAAAGCAACAGTTTTATGCTAACATTTGTAACAAAGTAGTTTTCCAATACGATAAATAGGACACTCTGGTTCACTCCCAGGTGCTCCTACCCAATTAAGTTTACCCAACAAGTTTTAAGCAATTAAGAAATAAGGATGAGTGAGAAATATGTCATAGCATCAGTATCAGGTCGCTCAAATTGTCCATAACCGGGGACACGGCTAAGCACTTAGATTTACATCCTGCAAGGGTTTGTACACTTTACCCATGTGACCTGGCCAACCTAGCTCGGACCACCACACTCATATTGTGTGATGATAGGGAGAAGTCCAAGATGAGACAATTTGGGAAGAGCTTCCCAAACCCATCCACACACCGTACCAACCTACAATATTCTACATCTCTGGATACGTAGGGTTCGGGTCGCCACAACCTACTAAGTCCAGCCAACCGCCCATTTCATTATTGGCACATGGTTGCACATGAAAGCTACCAAACAAAGAAACCAATCCTTTCTAAGTATCCTGGGGGCATTCCTCACCATAAATCCACACTCGATGACCCAATCAATGCCATTCCGCCTAGGTGATTCATTAAAAACATATTGGTTTGTCATTTAGCAAAACATAAGCCTTTTAAAACATATAACTTTTCATGATGTGATTCCCTTCCTCGTCTAAATAGCATAGCTAAGCAATCTATCAATACGATGGCTCATAAAAAAGGAATACTATGAAATAATATGGGATATAGCATAGCATATATATATATATATCAATTCCTACATACGCAATTCTACGAAAACATCTATAATGCATAGGAAAACAGTAGGACATTGATGACCAAGATAGCACCACTTGCCTTTGATGTAGATGTAGTCGATTAGAGAATCCTCACAATCCTCATAGATATAATGGTTGCAGTCATCATAACCACAGTACTTGCAATCATAGTAGTTGCAATCACACTAGCTGCACTCCTCGCAATCTAACGTTTGAAGCAAACACATCATTCAAAACATTGCAATCATGCAACAATGCAACAATACAATAAAACAATGATGAAAAAATGCATGCATGATGACTTAATAAGTCACAATGGTTGTATTTAGTGTTCTGAACATTATTAGATCACATGATGCATGTGGAAAGTCATTTAATGCATTAAAGCATTTATTATTAAAGCTATATGGATTTAATATGGTTTATCTCACTTTAATTGAACTACTAATGTTTCTATTGTATTCCATTGTGAATTAAATGCTAATGGATAGGTAATGTAATTTATAACCAGTAGAGATTTGAATCACCTAAAAAGGAGTTATAGATATTTTTTATGATTAAAACACTATTGCAATGAGTTTATAGTTTTCTGCATGCATTTCTGTTTTAACAGTACCAAATAATTTGGCACGCAATTTCTCTGGATATATATTATTAATACAAAACATTACCAATTGGTTTCACTAATTTTGGGGTTATTATTAATTTTCTATGATTTAAATACTAGCTATAAGGGTTTAAATCATTTATATTATTTTCTTTGACAAAAATTATATCTAATGCCATATTAATGTTCTACATGAAACAGGGATTCCATAGACATATTATTTGTATTTTTATGATCTATAAATATTTTAAGATGATTTATTTACTCCAAATAGGCCATTAAACCATTTAAATTACTATGGTAAATATTTACTGTAAAGTTGAATATAAAGGCATGTTAATATTCTTCACAATTTTTTGAATCCAACGATATATTATTTATAATTTTTGGACATGTAAATATTTTTATATTAATTTTACAACATTGCACAATATTATGTCTTTTTATAACTCGAAGGGATTTAACAGGAAAACATTTGCCACATGGCGCAGTGGGATTGGTCTGTACCCCTTCGTTAAGTGAGTCGACGAGAGCCACTGGATCAAGATCTGATGGCTGCAGTTTAGCGGCTCCGTGGCGGCTTGGCTGGAGCTTCGGCTGGGCTTGGTCGCGCGGCTCGGCTCGCTCTACTCAATCTGGACCGTTCGGATTAGATCGGACGGGGGACTGTGATGACAGCGAGCCAGCGTTGGCTCGCGGATGGTGGCGACGTCGATGGTGGCGGCACTCTTGGAGGTCTCCGGCGGTGGTGAAGTGGCCTACGGAATGCGGTGTTCTATGGCGGCCTTGTGGGTATCCTCGCTAGCGTCTCTCGCTTCCTCGGGCAAGGGTTAAGGACGGTCGGGGGCTCTTTGCGTTGATGAAGCTCCGGCGATGTCGGGTGCGAGCTGTGGTGCATCTGCGAGAGGGGAAGGAGGGTGAGACGATGCGGCGCATCAAGGGAAGGCGAATGAAGGTAAAAAGGAGGCGCGAGGTGCTGCATAACATTGAGTCCGAGATCGATCTGAAGGTCCTCCGGCAGCGGCAAGATCGGGACCTCGACGGTGGGGATAGGGTTCCCGAAAGAGCGAAGAAAATCGGAACAGGGTGGAGTGGGGGGCTTACATGGAGGGATGGGCGTGCAGATGAGGGAAAACAACGAGCGAATCCATCCGGATTTTAGGGAGGGTCAGTTCGGGATCGAGGCAGGAGTTCTTCTCGGTCTCTGGTCGAGAGGAAGGAGAAGGTGGGGTGGGCTCCACTCGTCAGGGAGAGAGGGAGGGAAGCGGGCTACTATGCTGCGCTGTGGGCTGGCGATGGGCTGCCGCCGGGGTGCATGTTGCTGCTGCGCGAGGTAGGTAAGTCGCCCGAGGTGGGCTGGGCCGGGTGGCTCGGCCGGTAGATTAGGTCTAGTTCATTTTTTTAATTCTTTTCTATTTTCTTTTCTAGCTTTTGTTTTAGGCATCCAAATTAGGTAAAACAAATTTCTAACAATTTTTAATTTGACAAGGTTTATTTTAGGACAATAATTAATCTATTTTTCATATATTTCCAATACTTCAACTATTAAAAGTTGAGTTTGGTTTATAGGGATTTTACTTTATTTATCTTTTTTATATAATTCATATCTTTTGATTTTGAGCTCCAAAATCATCCAAACCACTTCCTATTGTTTTGTAAATATGCACTCTATCTATATACCCATTCATGAATTCCATTTCTTAATTGTTTCTACAAACAAAGCCATAACTTAAGGGTTATACTTAGAATGGGGAAATCCCATTTAGGGTTTTGAATTTATTTTCAGAATCACTATTTGCTTCTTAGGGTTTATATGCAATGATGTTCATGCATGCTTCATGATTTTGAATTTATGAAGTCTTGCACACAAATTCTACAAATCAATCCATGCCTTTTTTCCTCTATGGCTACTTAGGTCATAACAAAAGAATATAAAGTTTTGAATTCAAGCTTGAGAGGATTTTCAATTTAAAAAGTTTCTTTTCTTTGAGAATTTTTAACAAAGTATAACAATCAATCAAACTTATTTTATTTATTTCACATTCCAAAAATTAGGAGAATTTTGGGATGTGACATAGAGACACTCAACACCACAAAAAATAATAATTGATTCTATAGCTCTCTTTGAAACGATTTGTTCAATTGAATTAATGTTTGGTGGTTCTTGTGAGCATGCCAAAGTTTGACCTATGAATCATAAGAATGATATAGATTTATGCGTGTCAAACTTCATGGGATACCAACAACTCCGCTATTCTACGAACGATCTTCATGGGGGAAACTCCTAGATTTCGGCTATGAGTTGATTAAAAATATGTAGCAGCAATGCTATAATGGGTAAGTTTCTTGGCATTCTCATGTAGCTGTGTTCATGATGGAATCACTCCTCTGGCTGATATGAGTAATCATTATGCAAAAGTAACAAAAACCTTGGTAATGCCACGAGTGTCCATCACAGCTCGATAAACTAATTTAAATTTTTGGCATGCTCTCAGTTACTTAAGAACTGAAATTATTGAAGGACAATGAATAGAAAAGTAGTGCTTGCAAAGTCTTGACTTATTGATGTGGGAGAATTGAGATACTTTAGTTTATATTATTTTCATGACAAACTCTCACACTCTCAATTTTACATGATTATACTTTATTGTTCAAAGGCAAGCTTATGAGTTGATTACATGACATGGAAAAGAGTTCACTCATTTGAATCATCCATGCTAACAATAATATTGTTGCGCTATAAGGGTTCATTAAAACCCATATGATATACTTGCAATTACTCTATCTATCCTGAGTTTGTCAGATCAATAAAGTGGAGGAAACATGAGACTACCAATCATGAGTAAGATCATCATCTCATTATTTCAGTCTAAATAATGAGTTCCTTTTTTATTTTGGTTTTCTTGCTTGAGGACGATCAAGTTTAAGCTTGGGGAGGTTGATGGCTGTGAAATATAGCCATCCACATCCACATTTAAACTGGATATTATTCATATTTTTGATGAAATATCTCTCTGAACCCTGCCACTAATGCCTAATGATCAAAGGGGTATGCAATCCTTTCTTTATATTTTCCCTATGCAAGAAATGACGTTTGATGATGGGAATCACAACATTAAAGTCAAAAATATGAGATTTCCAACAATCCAAAGAAACCAGGGATCGTGAGCTACACATAGAAGCTTTAACAGCCAATTATATGATGGGAATAAAATTTCGGCCATATAGTTCCGGTGTATAGTTTCCACCAACACTGCTAGGTCAAACATAACAAATTTTATGAAGGGACCCCTATATAAAGAGACCTCTCGTGATGAGAAAAGGGCGCCCGACTACACCAATCCATCACAAACCACAACACCGAAGGGCTGCCGGAGGAATAGATCTAGATCCAACCTCCAAACCCTTCTCCACCACCATAGCCATATTCCACCACTTGTAATAGTAGATCTCATCCCCAATTGGCGACATTTTAAGACTATTACTATCAATCTCATGATTTCCATTACAATGTTTATGATTGTTGATCTCATCTCTATGTGTGAGTAATTCTCCTTGGGCTAAGCGCTTCGGCCTAGCCATGTAGTTTGTGCATGTTATTTATCATAGATGGGATCGTGTATTAGTTTGTATGACATGATGATTATTTTATCCTCTCTTGCCTCAATATAAGGACTTGGTAGGTACCTAAGACCCATAGGATTGATCCAGGTATAGGGAAAGTGAGTAATGACTAATCTACAGGATGGCAATCCCAGTGACAGAAAGGATAGTACGACTGTATGTGAGGGATTTACTTGGGATTAATGGTGACGTCACTATGCATATCATTAGTTTTCTTTCTTCTATGGATGAGACTAATAGGTTATTGTTATAAGCAGTTGCGGGGCAATAGAAATTATAGATGCACTACCCACATATAATTATCTTGCTCTAACAATTACATGCATACTTTATTATTATATTTTATTCCCATCAGATGTTTTGCACAGCTACAGGTGAAACCGAAAGCCCTAGGCCCTCTCTCTCCATCATCGACAACAACAAAAGACAACAAACTCTTGGTCTAGTAAAACACTAAAAGAATCTAAAACTCCCGAAGGTCCGTTAAAGTAACTTCACCATGCTTTATTCTTCCCGAGGATTTGATAACCTAGGTATACTAGGGAAAAAGAGCTACACTACATCCATAATCCGGATCGAAGGTATCAGACACCGTTCAAGCTGTTGGAGCAGAAAGGGTACGATTTGCCACACATCAACTTGAGGGGCCTGCTGCTGAATGGTGGGATAATTATTAGGTCACTCATCCTGATATTGATGCTATTGCATGGAATCATTTTGAAGAAGCCTTCCGCACTCATCATGTGGTTGCCGGTGTCATGGCTTTGAAGAGGCGTGAGTTTTGCAACTTACATCAACTGCACCGCTCTGTCTCTGAGTATGGAGAGATTTTCAACAAGTTAGCACGTTATGAACCAGATGATGTTTCCACTAATGCCAAGAGGCAAGAAGAATTCATGAGAGGGCTTAATGATGAGATATCCATCCAGCTTTTGTCTCTTAGGTTTGATAAGTACCAAGCACTCCTGGAGAGAGCAGTTATAGTGGAAGCCAAACAGAAGAGAATGGAGAATCAGAAGAGGAAGACTACATTCCACAAGCACACCTCCGGATCATACCAGAGGCATCACACCACTTCTCCACCACCCCACGAGCATGACCACTCCCATTTGGATGAGCACAATGGCCACAACGGTCATAAGCATCAAAATAGGAATGGAGGAAATTTCACCAATGGCGGAAAAGGGAAGGACACGAGTAAAGTCCGTTGTTTCAACTATCGCAAACCTGGACACTATGCCGTTGATTGCTTGGAACCAAAGAATTGTAATGGGAATGGTAATGAAAAGATTCAACATCCTATTAATGCCATTGTGCACCATGACTCTGCGGATGAAGCACACGAATCTCCACATCGAGATAGTTAATGATAAACCTCAAATCACTTAATCAGGAGGATTCGACAAAGACAATATTTTAAGGGTGGTAGCACCTTAGTGTAAACCGAACCTATTTCTTTCTAGCCTTTCTAAATCTCGGGACAAGATTCCTTTTAAGGGTGGTAGTCTATAACATCCCAAAACTTTCCTATTTTGGAATATTAAAAATAAAATAATAAGTTGATTTAATTGTATGATCTTGCTAAATTTTGAATGAAAATAAATATTTTAGGATTGTTCAAACTTTCCTCAGCACACAAAAAAATGAATTGTTTATCATGACTGTCCAATTATGTTTGGAAGTTTTGTATCAAACCAAAAACAATGTCTTTGCATCATGGCATCTCATGCAAACCCTCATTCAAAAATCTTATGTCAAAACCCTAATTGAAATCCCCAGAATAACTTATGAAGGTTCCTAGAAGAAAAATACATTATGTATATTTGATGGAAATGAATATTATCATTGAGATGTCCAAAAAATAAATCTTGGAATTATCAAACCCTAATTTTTCTATGTGCTATTTTATTCCCGTGATAAACTAAATAGGATGATATAAATCCAATATTGTTAAAAATAGGAAAACTAATGCCAAACTATCATTCAATATTGATCTCCACATTTTTAGAAAATTTTAGAAATAAACATGAACTCAGTTGGAGTTGTAAAACAAAAGTTATAAGAGAAATACTAAATAGGAAAATGTATAAAAAGAAAAGAATAAAAAAACTAACTAACTAAAGCTACCCGGGCCCCTCATGCCAGCCCACCCTATGTGTCGCGTGCCTCTGCCTGCGTAGCAGACGCACAGGCCGGCCCATAGCCTAGCAGCACCGCAAGCCCACCCGTACAGAGCCTCTCTCCCTTTTTTATCCCGCTGTCGCTGACTCTCAGGGCCCGCCTGTCATCGCCTTCTTGCAGGACACCAGGAAGAACGCACCTGCATCGACCGACGCAAATTCCGAAGAATCGGCTGATTTCGGTTGGTAGTTTGCCCCTCCTTCACGAAAATGCCCTCATATAAACCATACCCCTCTCCTTATCCTCTCTTTTTCTGAGAACTGTAACCCTAGTTGCCTCCACGATTGAAGCCGATCTCGCCGCCGCGATTGCCGAGAACAGGCCCAGGTCGAACTCGAGACCGACGAATCCTGTCACCCCGCCTCCCTCCTTGACCTCCTATTCTCTTCCTTGCGAATAACCTCATCCTCTCACGTATTTTTTCCCATGCCCATGATGCTATAGTATCGGGAATTCATCACTGGAGCACCGTCGGGAGTAACCAGCTGCATGCTGCAGCCGTTCGAGGAAGGGGGAGTCATTGTCAAGAACACGAGAAGGATCATGCGGAGATTACGAACACCGTCCACCACTCAGTTATCTCAGGGGATCACCGGAAAGACGTTGTCGTCCTCCATCTGCACCTCACTGACATCATCACCGCTGTTCGCCACTGCCGGTAAGCCGCCACCTCTCATGTCCGTCCGATCTGGAGTGAACGGCTAATATTAGAACGTTAGATCGAAGGGGTATTGGCGAATCGCGTCAAGCCGCGTGGCATGCATGCGTGTCAGCCCCTAGTCAACAACTTACCCACGACGCCTAGTAGCATCGTGACATGTGTCGTGTATTATCAGGATAAATCTAGATTTAGTTTTAAAAGGCCAGAATAATTACTAATATTGTAAAATCTATAGTAAATCGAATACTTTGCCAAAAATTGCAAATAATATACCTATGGATAAAAAAATATGTAGAATATTATTGTGCTATTAGATCTAACTTGTACTCTATATATTTACTGTAATAATTTAATTACTTTAGTAACCTTTTTAGATTAAATAAATCATAGTATATTATTTGTAGATTCTAAAAATACAAATAAGGTATCTATGGTTTCCTAATTTCATATACGACATTGATATGATGTTAGACCTAATCTGTCTAGTATTTATTTAATTTAATAATTTAAATAGTTTTATTAACCTTTTAGATTATTAAATCCATAATAAATTGTTCATAGGTCAACAAAATATTAATAATATATCAAATTGAAGCTACTTTAATGTAGTTTAATAATATCTTATTAGATCTATCTTCTGTAGAATATTTAACTAGTAATAAATTTAATTAGTATTAATGGCCTTAGAGATCATAAAATCTATAAAAATAATTATAAATCTGAAAAATATGAATAATATGTCCCTGGTTTCACAATTGTGTGTAGAATACAGATATGGTCTAGATATACTTGTTGACGAAGTAAATATTTTAAATGATTTAACCTCTATTAAATAGTAAATAAATCATAGAAAAAGATCTACAACTCCGATTAGGGTGAATCCAATTCCTACTGGTTCATATTAATATCCTCTATCTAGAAAACTTCAGAACCAAATTTAATTCGACAATTATGAAAGGAGTTTCAATAGAACTATTAAAACCTCTTATTTGGTCATCAGGATTTAATAATAAATACCCTATTGCATCAAGAACTTCTATGAATGCATCATGTGAACTAATAATGTTAAAAGAACGAAAAATAGCTATTGTGGCATAATAAACCATCATGTGTGCTTTTAATCATCATTGTTTTATTGTGTGTTTGCAATTGCTTTGATTAGAACTACTTTTTTCTCGCGATAGATTATTCGAAGAAAGTGCGATTGCTGCGAAGGAGTTCAATCATCACAGATATTATTAACAAGGAAAGTTACACCACTTGTTCATATTTTTGTTCCAGTTTTTGACTATACATGTTTTAGATCCTCAAATTATGTAGTGTGCATGTGTAGGGTGTTGTGGTAGAATTTCTTTGTATTATTTTTGCAAGTGCGATGGTTTTTGTAGTATGCCATGAGTAGCTCTATATTTAGGATAGGTTACCCCTATTTTTGCTAAGTATTGTTTGCTATGATATATATATATAAAGCACCATTGGGGGGTTCGAAAGACAAGAAATTTTCTAAGTATAAAGACTCTCTTGAGAGATCTTTTCTTCTCAAATTCCACTTCAAAGTAAAACTAAGTTTTCTTCTGGGCGGAATGGTTGTCGGGTCAATGAGTGGATTTTGGTGGAGTAAGGACGCCCAGGAATCAAAGAAGTCTGCCATGTTTCAGAATTCAGAAGCTTCCAGTGCAATCACAATACATTTAGGCTCTATCTTGGTCTAGTACTTAGTAGGAAACCTCACCTAGGTACCAACGTTTGGAGGTTCTTGGCACAGATGGATCCAGAAGGTAGAGGGGCTACTAAGGGAAATCCTCGCCATGGTCTTATTGTAAAAGGACTTGATCATGGATTGTGGGTAAAGTGCACAAACTATCGAGAGTAATCAATCTGATCGATCAACCATGTTCACGAAGAAACAACAATTTTGATCGTCTGAAGGATGGATCCTCTGAAGGATTTTCCTCTATCTTTTTCAAATAAAATGTTTGCAAACCTAAGTTCGTGAGTTGCATCCCGAGGGCTCTGTGAACTTAGACTTAGTGGGATTTTGGGTGCCATGTGTTTGTTTGAGAGTTGGTAGCCTAGAGGACCCAGTGAGAGCCACTCGATCTTATTTTTACTTACTAAAATTTTGCAAAGTAGGATAAAATATTCTCTCTATACTTCTATTTTACTTAGTGAAAATTGGCTTTGTGCAATTAAACCACAAAGCCTTATCTTAGCCTTGCATGTAGAGAGAGGCCAAGTCTTTTCCTTGGTGTAATTTGCCAATATATTGAATGTATTAACCAACTCGTGTGGCTGCACGTTTCATGTACAGAATTTGGAGATTGTTGAATGGTGCGCTAGGATCACGGGTCTTCACTCAACCTGCATGTGGAATTGATGGGACTCCAACTTATACTTATATCGCTTTTTTGTAATAATGTAAACTCTGAATTATTCGATTCATGTAATAAATACTCGTGTTTTACATGATATTTCATCGACTGTGAGTGCTAGATAATGATCCAGGGACTAGCTTGTTAATCACAGGGACTTAGGATCTTTATCGATCCGAGGTCACTACAACTTATAACAGAATTTGGTGTTTTGGATTTAAATTAGGCATTAGGATGACAAAGCCACGGCTGAGGCAGCATAGGGATTTTGGAACAGCCCATGTGTTCAATGAGAAAGGTGAGTCTGTTTGAATCTTGTTTTTTGTTATCTTGTATGTCACTGCATAGAAAAGACTGAGATGCTCTTTAGATGTTTGTAGTTTGAGATGTCACACAGTATTATATTTCCCTCTAACAATCAGTGCTTAGGTTCCAAGATATGTTCCTCTTTGTTGCATTTCCACTACATAGTAAATATATAGGTCGTGATGTTGCATATGCTAACATGTATTGTAAATAAAAACAGAGAACATAATTTGTGCTAGATTTTCTCACGGAAGGGGTAGGAAATAAAGTAAGATCTCGGTTTGAATCACCCACTAATGTATGGTAAACAATTTTGGAAGTAATTTGTGCTGCTATATCCCCTTGACAATATACAAAGTTAAAGCACATTTAGAATAGTCTATTTTTTAAACCGTCTGATCTCTTTTCCTTATCCCTGAAAACAACCTTATGTGGGATAACGATTTGTCTAGATAAGAACTTCCTAGGTCTGTATTTGCTCTCAAAACAGGGAGGCACGGCCAAAAAAATTGGTCCGCTAGAAACACTAAAAAATCGCAGCTCCTTGGGCTTCAAAAGACTTTAGTGGCATCGACCAGATTCAAAATTGTGCGAGGAACCAAAAATCCAACATCTAATATGGCCGGACGGGCTTATCCCATGTTTCTAATGATTTTGTGGCAATTGGGTGCCTGTAAAACAAAAACAGATTTCAATCTACCACGGGAAAAAATAACAAAGTCATGGCAGAAGGTGCACCATCTACCATGCTCGGCAGACCAATCCGTTGTGGATGGCGAATTTTTGTAGTGAACGTACGCTGGACCTGCTATGCCAATATCAAGTAGATGTCATCGAGCTCACCAGAAGTAGGTTAAACGAGGATCAAGGCAACTATGTCTATGTGGAAGGCTGTCTTATTAAAGGTACTAATCGAAGGCTTGTCGATAATGGTTGGATTTAGGCCTATACGACAGGTGGGTATAATCCAAGATTCCTACCCACGGATACCTATGTGTATAAGACTCGAAGGCCTGCGACCAGAAGCTCTCAACCGACCTTATCTACATGGCTGCAAGACGACTCTCTAAAGATTCCCAAAGACTAGACTATGTCCAAGGTGGATTGAAGATCAACTTAACATGCAAGTCAAGATGAAGACCTATAATGACTACAAGACACTCTTACACCATCGGCGCCCATATATACTTGAATACATTCACCTAAAGAGGACATGCCAAAATCAGCCAAGTTATAGTTGTTAGCCTTAGTCATAAACCCGAGATTCATATACTCTCACCAGGTCCTTTTATAAACCCATCAAGATCATCTTGTAGAAAAATTGTATGATCTCTTAATCACCTTATGAATAAAGTGTAAGGTAATCCTCCTCATTATACACATATCTTTGTCTTTGGTATCCAAACCTACTGATCGGACCCGATTGCCAAACAAATAAAATATATTTTGATCTTCGGAAGTGAGACTGCCATAGGATCGTGAAAACTATCCTTCATCAGGATGTAACAATAATTGTGGTTAAACATGTAGTTAATCAATGCTCGCGTCCAACCGAGAGAAAAAATTGTTGATGATGTTGCTGGCATGGTTGAGGATGTCGAAGGCTAAATGTTAATACCCGGATTTTTAATCCCAGATGCATGTTATGCCATACATCTCAATCCCAGGATTACTATTTTTGCGAGACATAGCATATTGGTACCATAGTTCATCATCCATTACAAACCATAATAAAGATCTTACAAATAAAGAATCTCATGATCCAGTCTTAATACAATCAACGTAGCGGAATATAATAATAGTAGCGTGGTCGAGGCTCCATCTTCAGGGTCACAGGCAATGCTGACGATGAGAGATGATCCTAGTTGTCATAGACTTCCTGCTATCCATCATCCTGGTAGTCCTCTTCATAGTCTGGCTATAGGAATAGCCAGGGATAAAGCCAAGAGTACACTTTAAGTACTCGCAAACTATCACTAACAAGTAAAGTAGTTCGAGTAGGAATCCTAAGCTCTAGGTTTATTTGCAAAAAGGCAGATTTATTTCCAACTGAGTTCAGAAGTAAATAAAACTAGTTTAAAGTTTTATAGTAACTAAGTGGGAACTTAGTTTTCATGTTCACAACCCTGTTGTGGTCAAGTCAAAGTCATAGTTCATTTCACAAGTCATTTTGAAAACATCTAATGATGGAACAGTATGGTCACTCCAACAGTCCATGACCGCGGACGCGGCTATTCGAATAGTTTGACACTCTGTAGATGTGGTACACTTTCACCACAACATGCGATACATTCGTCAGGGGCAACCCTGAATCATCATACTTGTATGCGAATAATCAATACTAACCTTTCAATTACACACACTACTATAGGAACCTCCCGTATGAGTTTGGCCTCCCAACCATGACCATATGTCATCTTAAGAACTGCATAGGTGGACATTCATCACAAGGTAGCCTCAGCTCAAACCTCTTCTAGTCAAGCCCTACCCAAATCAGGTATTGTGGTTGTACGGTAAAATTGGAATGGTATCACATCCGAACCCAACCATCAGTTTTTTTATAAAGGGCTAAGGCTCATGCCTCAACATTTTCATCATCAAATCATCTTGTGCTCATAACACATGTCAAAACATTTCAATAGAATGAATCTTCATTCCAAGGTTTTCATAATCATTTTATCTAAGTATTCCCATCTAAAGTGATCAACTTTTCTACTTAGCACTAGCCACTAAAGTTGAGGGGATTCACAATGAGGGGTGCTAATCAAGTGTGACTATCCAAATCTAGTCTCATGCCTTACTATGACATCTAGTTCTAACTACTTAGGCCTAGTTTTATGCTCTTTATGCGATCTATAGTATTTTTACAAAAGTCACAAAGCACTAACTCAAAGTAATAAAGAACTTGGTAAAATAAAAGAATAAAGCTTGCAAGTAAAGCTGGGATTGGCGTAATCAAAGTTGCATAACTAAAGCATCCCTAATGCCTCTTGCATAGGTTATCTACCTTGCATAGTTAACTTCTATTGTGGGGCTTTCAAGTATTAGCTTGCATGGATGGCTTGCCTTGATTGGTGCAGTGGTTGAAGTTTTCTTCTTCTTCGTAG
The DNA here is from genome assembly GCA_023614405.1 of Avena insularis. Taxonomy (NCBI): domain Eukaryota; kingdom Viridiplantae; phylum Streptophyta; class Magnoliopsida; order Poales; family Poaceae; genus Avena; species Avena insularis. Next base: position 144,925,438 of record CM042697.1, read on the forward strand.
TACTCCTCCTCCTCGTAGCCTTGGTCGGTACTAGCATCTATAAATGAATACGAGGTACACAATTACCAAACAATACTTAACTACCTCTATTTAGCACACAAAGGTTCACACTAGATGATCTAGCATCATCACATGAAATAAAGACCTAGTCTTATTTATTTTATCTTAGGAAAGTAATTTTTACTCATTGAAAACTACTTAAGATTTCATATTCTCCAATTAAAATATGGGATCATGTTGACACATGTCATCACCACATATTCTAATGCTTGGGAATATGATTTAAAGTGGTGCTCATATTTTATAAAGTTTAAAATGACTATTTTATACAATTAAAGTGACTAGAAATGCCTATATAGCATTCTTTTAGTACTAGTCCAAGATCACTGCATGTAAACCTAAATATTTTTACATATTTAGATAGATCTTGTCAAATGTGATTTTTGAGAGTTGGAATATACTCAAAAGCATTAATGGTTGATTTTTTATAAAATTTTGAGCATGGAAAAGTCTTTGTCTTTTTATTTTTAGTATAGGTGATCTATAATTTCAAATGGTTTGAATCCAATGGGCTTGGATTGATAATTTCAATACCTTTCTAACAAAATTAGAATCATCCAATTTGGTTCAGTATTTCTCCTTCAATTAATTTTTGAATCTACTGACAGAACTAGGGTTTGAATAAAATGGAAAAATATTATTTGAATCACTCGACTACGCACGGGAAAGGAAATGGGATGGTACATCTGCACTGCACACGCGCAGTGGGCTGCTGACAGGGAGTCCTATGCGTCAACGGCTCTATCTAAACGAACTGGTACGTTTCAATCTAAGCCCTACGATTAGAACAAGATCTACAGCTGTGGTTCGTCGTCTCCGTCGAACAGCTCTAACGAGACGGAACCCTAACGATGACGGTAGGGGTACATGGTGGCTCACCTGGGCTCCACCTAGGGTCGGCGATGGGGGCGAATGATGTTGTCGACGACGGTGGTTCGAACGGTGGTAGCGGCGGCTCCTGGGGTGGCTCTAATCAACGGCTCCTCTCCTTCTCTGTAGCGGCGGACTCCGGCGAGAGGGGCAGTGCGAAGAATTGAGGCAAGGGTGGAATCTATTTATACACCGGCGAGAGGGGCAGTGCGACATGGCCATCCTCCTCCAGCGAGGGCGGTACAACGAGCTAACGGCATGGCTGAGGGCGTAGGACGGTGCGGTGTCTCCTGGCGGTGGTCGCATGCATAATGGCGCGGAACGGGGCAGTTGAGGATGGTCGGAACGGGTTGGTGCTCTTCACAGAACGGGCGGCGTTCGAGACGGAGTATAGAGGTTTTGTGTCGTGCAGCAGCGAACGGTCATGTCTAGGAGGTAGCTAGGGTCATGGTGAGTGCATTTACACGCGGTGAGGGCAAGGCGCGGCGTGTGCACGCATGTCGGCTGCGGTGCTCTGGCGTGCTCTCAGCATGGTTGTAGAGAAAATGGGCGCGGCGTTCCTGGGTGGTCCATGGCTTGGCTGAGCTCAAGGAGTGGACAGAAAGTGGCAGGACGGTGGCCTGTCTCCTAGACATCGTGGACGGGTGGGGCGCTTCCTCCTGCGAGCTGTCCATGGTCGGCTGGCAATGGAGTCTCGGGTGGCATGGCACTGGTGCAAGCAGAGAAGGGGTAGCTGCTTCAATGCAATGCTGGGCACTAGGTGAGACAGGGGCTAGTAGTGGCGACAAGTAGTGGACAAGGCATTAATCAAGAACAGTAGAAGTTAGGAAAGTTTGATCTATGCTCACCAGGTGTTTGATGAAATGGCCGCATGAATTCAACATTTGAATTTTTGGATGAATTTTGGTGAGTGCTCTGGTCATAAGCTTGGTACTCTAAGGTTTCTTAGGTTTGCCAAGGTGAAGTGGTTTGGTTGGTTTTTGATAAATGGCCATCTTAGTGCATACACTTGATTCAATTTTGAATTGTCCTTTAAATAGATTTGGAATTTGTTTCTGTTGGTTTGTAAAGTGAGCTTGGGTTCACTTTAACTTGGTCTAGCAAGGGGTGAAAAGAATTGGATTTGTTTTTGTTAGAAATCTTTGACTAGGAACACCCAAAGTAGTCTAGTGAACAAGTTTGGCCAAAATGACCATTTGCTCATACTTCTTATATTTGATTTTCTCTTCATGTGATTCTGCTTGGAAATGATCTAGATGATATTGTTTTCATCTTTAAACCAATCCTTGGCATTCATAGCAATCAAACATGGCAAAATCAATCATTCATGCATTAATCACACACACATGCATTCATATTACTTTTCATAATAAAAGTTTTTGTTAACCCTAAACTTGGGTGATTAGAACTTGATAATCTTGTTTAATATTTTTGGGGTCTTACAAACCTTCCCTCCTTAAACAAAATCTCGTCTCGAGATTTAAGAAAAAGAAAACTACGAACTAAAGATATCTGGAAACTTGGTCCTAATGTAATCTGTTCGTTCCCAAGTAGCTTCTTATTTAGTATGGTTACTCCACTGGATCTTGAGAAACTTGATACTCTGGGTTCTGGTGGTTCTGAAGGCTTCTTCCAAAATACGAATGGGTACTTCACGATAAGTTATGTCCTTGTTGAGTTCTATGGTTTGGTGATCAATATTCTTGAAAACTTCGGTCTTCTCCGGGACTTCTAGGCATTTGCGAAGTAACGAGATATGGAACACGTCATGCACGTCTAATATATCCTCCGACAGTTCCAGTTGATATGATACTTCTCCTCGGCGATTCAAAATCTTGAAGGGTCCAATATATCCGGGGGCTAACTTCCCTTTTACTTGGAAACGTTGCAATCCTTTCAAGGGTGATACTTTCAGATACACAAAATCTCCGATAGTGAAGGCTAGATCTTGATGTCTCTTGTCGGCATAACTCTTCTATCTGGATTGGGCGGTCATAAGGTGCTCACGGATCTTGTGAACTTTCTCATCGGCTTCTCTTAGGATGTTGGGTCCGAAAATCTGACTCTCTCCTACTTCCGACCAATTCAGTGGGGTACGACACTTCCTTCCATACATAAACTCAAATGCGGCCATTTGCAAACTGGCTTTGTAACTGTTGTTGTATGAGAATTCTGTGAAAGGCAGACAATCTTCCCATTTGGATCCATATTCCAACACACAATCTCTCAACATATCTTCGAGTATCTGGTTTACTCACTCCGTTTGTCCATCAGTCTATGGGTGATAAGCTATGCTGAAATCCAGTCTGGTTCCTAATCCTTCTTGGACTTTCTTCCAAAATCTCGAGGTAAACTGGGTTCCTCGATCCGACACAATGTTCTTGGGGACTCCATGCAAATTGACTATCCTATCAATGTACAACTCTGCTAGCTTCGAGCTCTGGTAAGTTGTCTTGACCGGTAAGAAATGAGCTACTTTAGACAGTCTATCCACTATGACCCAAATAGAGTCATTTCCCCTACTAGATGTAGGCAAATCGGTGATAAAATCCATTCCAACTGAATCCCATTTCCATTCCTGGATCTGCAATGGTTGCAAAAGTCCTGCGGGTCTCTCATGTCCTGCTTTGACTCTCTGATAGATATCACATTTGGCTATGTAGCTTCCGATTTCTCTCTTCATCTTATGCCACCAAAATTGCTCCTTCAAATCCTGATACATCTTCGTTCCTCCCGGGTGGATAGAATAAAGAGTATCATGGGATTCTTGAAAAATAGCTTGTTTCAACTCTGAATCTGCTGGTACACAGATACGTCCTCTATACCACAAAACTCCTTCTTCATCTTCGGTGAATCCGGGTACCTTCCCTGTACCGATACGACGTTTGATTACGTCAATACTAGCATTTCCATTCTGTGCCTCCTTGATCTGACTGGTCAAAGTGGGTCGAAGTTCTATGCTAGCCAAAAATCCTTCACTAACTAGCTCCACTCTGAAATTTTCCATCTCCTCATGCAAACTTGGCTGGGCTTCTTTTATCATGGTCTTCAATCGACACGACAATCTTATAAGAGCATCTGCTACCACATTGGCTTTGCCGGGGTGATAGTGAATGTCAAGATCATAGTCCTTGATTAGCTCTATCCATCTCCTTTGCCTCATATTTAGCTCCTTCTGGGTGAAAATATACTTCAGACTATTGTGATCTGAATAAATCTCACAGCGGTTACCCATGAGGTAATGCCGCCATGTCTTCAAGGCTAAAACTACGGCTGCTAGTTCAAGGTCATGGGTAGGGTAATTCTTCTCATGTTGCTTCAGTTGTCGGGAAAAATAGGATATAAATTTGCCTTCTTGCATTAACACACATCCGAGACCAACCTTGGATGCGTCACAATACACCTCAAAAGGCTTCTTGATATCTGGCATAATCAAGATTGAGTCTGAAATCAACCTCTTCTTGAGCTCTTAAAAACATGCTTCACATTTGTCCGTCCACTCAAACTTCTTATCTTTCTTCAACAACTGGGTCATGGGTCTTGCGATGATCGAGAATTCTTCTACGAACTTGCGGTAATATCCCGCTAATCCGAGAAATGCGCGAACTTGGGTTTGAGTGGTTGGGGCTTGCCATTCTTCAACATCTGTAATCTTTGCGGGAACGACATCAATTCCTCCTGCCGACACAATATGTCCTAGGAATCCTACTTCCTTTAACCAGAACTCACATTTGCTAAACTTGGCATACAACTTATGCTCTCTAAGGGTTTCAAGGATGGTCCTCAGGTGTAGCTCATGGTCTTCTTCTGATTTGGAATAGATCAGAATATCGTCAATAAAAACAACGTCAAACTTGTCCAGGAAGTTCATAAAAATCTTATTCATGAGATTCATGAAATAATCAGGGGCATTGGTTAATCCAAAAGACATGACAGTGTACTCATATAATCCATATCTAGTGGTGAAGGCAATCTTTGGAATATCTGTTGAGTGAATCTTGAGTTGATGATAACCAGTTCTAAGATCAATCTTAGAAAACACCTTGGCATCGGTCAACTACTCAAACAGATCATCTATATTCGGCAGTGGGTACTTGTTCTTAATGGTGACATCATCTAGCTTTCGATAATCCGTTCACAAACTGTTACCTCCATCTTTCTTATCGATAAACAAAACAGGTGATCTCCATGGCGACGCACTCGGTTGAATCAAGCATGTCTCTATCATAGCATCCAGTTGCTTATTTAGATCCACTAATTCAGATGGGTTCATACTATAAGATCTCTGAGCTATGGGTCGAGTTCCACGGATTAGTACAATGATAAACTCGATATCCCAATCTGGGGGCATACCGGGCAATTCATCTAGGAATACGTCGGGGTATTCATAGAATACTCTGACTTGGTCAATGGTTGGTTGGGCTAGACGCTTGTTGCACTTGAATTGATGGGGCAAAGTCTGAGATACATGCTCTACTGATACTCCAGTGGTACTATTCATGGTTATGGATTTTTTGGCACAGTCGATTAATCATTTATGTTTCGACATCCAATCCATTCCTAGTACTACTTCCAAACCTTTGGTTCTGAGTACTATTTGATTAGCATAAAAATCTATTCCAAGGATTCTGATAGGTACGACCTTGCAAATTTCTCTAGCTTTGGTGGTTGAACCAGGTATTTGAACTATCATAACATGCTTCAATTTTGTGGGTTGGATCTTACTAGTGCATGCAAATTCTCCTGTAACAAACGAGTGTGATGCTCCAAAATCAAACAACACTCTTGCAAGTACTGAGTTAACAGAAAACATACCCAGCACGACATCTGGTGCTTCCTGAGCTTCTTGAGCATTCATGTGAAACAGACGGCCGTTGCGATTGAGTGATTTCCCTGGGGCAAATCTCCTTCCAGCCTGAACACGGCGCTACTGCTGAGCTGGTGCATTCACATTGGCTGATGCAAGCTTCTTGGGGCACTCGTTGGAGTAGTGACCCTTGACTCTGCATTCAAAATAGGTAATTAGAGACTTGTCTTTTCCAGCAATAGGTACGACATTGCTTCCTGTCCTTGGGGCAGTATTGTTGTTGTTGGTGTTGTTGGACTTGGGCGGTGCACGGTTGAAATTGTTGGAGTTGCCGGGGTTGTTGTTGTGGTTTCCTCTGGGCCTTGGGTTTCCTCCTCCACGGTTGGGATAGTTTGGACGGGTCATAGGGGGTCTATTATTTCTCGGGGCATATCTTTAGACGGGTTGGGGCGATACTTCGGGGTATGGTGGGATCCTGGTTGATGCATCATTCGACACTTGCGATTCTCATTGTCTTGGTTGATATTGCCTTCCATCTGGATTGCAGAATCCACTAAGGCTTCAAGGTCAGCGAAGGGAATGTTGACCAGCACTGTTTGCATCTGATCATGCAGACCATTCAAGGATCTCTCCTTCTTGGCTTCAGTACCAATCTCATTAGGGGCATACCTAGACAAAGACAGAAATATGTCGCGGTACTCTACCACAGTCATCCTCCCCTACTTCAGCTCCTTGAATTCATACCTCATCCGCAGAATCAAACCCGATGGCACATGGGTTCGGCTGAAATTGAGTTTGAATTCATCTGAAGTCACCATCTGTCCTCCATTCATGGTACTAATGCTATTCCACCAAGCTCTTGCATCACCTGCCATATAATGGGTGGCAAACAGTACTTTCTCATTGGCCTCCACTCCTGCGACTTCTAAGTTGTTCTCCATGGTCTGCAGCCAGTCATCAACATCTAATGGCTCTTTAGACTTACTAAATATGGGGGGATTGGTGTTTTGAAAGTTCTTGAGATTGGATCCATGGTTATCCTGGTTTCCATGTCCTTGATTATTATGGGCCATCTGAGCTAACTATTGAAGGGTGGCTAAATTAGCTTGACGTTCATCTCTTCCAGCTTCACGGTCTGCAACCAACATTTATAGGATTTGCAGCATTGGGTCTTGAGATGAACTGCTTCCTCCGCGAGGCATCTGAAGATTGAGATAGATAGTGAGACAAGAGGGAAATTTCTAAGGTTCATGAATTTTTTTGAAAATATTTTAAACTTTGAGTTTGACTCTGGTTTTCCCAACTAGAAACTTGCTTTTCAGTCATTCGTTCATAGCACCCAATACAAACACACACCACACTAGGGTAAAAGATGGTTTTAGGAACCATTCTGTGAAGCTACGATACAGTGGGACCGGATACAACTCACACCTATGATAGTGCTCAAGAGCTACTACTCATCAGAACCGGTGGCTTCGTCATCATCAATGAAGGCGGAATCATCATCATCAGTGTGGAAGTCCATGTCGAGGTCCTCTAGGTAGTCATCATCATCACTGAGGTAGGAGTAGGGATCTCTTCATTCTCCCTATCCTCAAGCTGCATGTCCTGCTCATGGATGGTCTCCTCCAAGTGACACCTTGTGACGAAGGCGGGCAATGATGCGATCCTTCTTGTCACACAGAAGACAAAGTGACTTGCGCTCCTTCACAAGGATGGCGAGGGTCTGGTCCTTCTTGACTGCAATGGCATAGTTGTGGTTGGCGTAGGCGCGGGCATTGTCCAACTCCTTCTGCCTATCATACAACATGAAGTCGAGATGATCCACCTGATGCTTCAGCTCCGGATGGCCTGGTACCTCCAATGGTTGTCCCATAGCATCACGCCTTGCATAGTAAGCAAAGCGAGTGCCATTGATCTGGTTGATGCTTTGCCCACACAAACGGGCAAGAGCTTCCTGCATAGCCTTGGCGAATCCGTCTAGCCAGTTGTTCTCCCTCAAGATGAATTGGATCCCCTCTGAGGTGGGTGCCTCCATATTGCCTCTGAGATTTGCAACAATTAGCCATTGTAGTTCTCCTCCTTGCTGATCATTGAGCTGTGCTATGAAGAACTTGGGGTGCGGGCACTCAAGAAGTTCCGAGAGTTGGCTTAACTCACGCTCGAAGATGAGCTCTCCTCTGTTGCCCAACTGGTAGAACTTGCTATACTTGACTTCCATCTATAAGAATGTAGGATGAGTAGGTTAGTGAGGTGATCAAATGTGTCAAATTTTATGTAGGATTGCAAGAATTTTTGAGGAACATGAATTTTCTTGAAAGAATCCTAGTGATAAGAATGAGAACAGGTTTTCATAAATACTCACTTCCCTTATTTTGAAACTAAGTTTTTGATTCAAGCGTTCATTCTAACTAGGATCTCCTATGGTCAGGATGGCTCTGATACCAACTTGCCAACACCGGGATTTTAATCCCAGATGCTTGTTATGCCATACATCGCAATCCTAGGATTACCATTTTTTCTAGACATAACAGATTGGTACCATAGTTCATCATCCATTACAAACCATAATAAAGGTCTTACAAATAAAGGATCTCAGGATCCAGTCTTAATACAATCAACGCAGCCGAATATAATAATAGTAGCATGGTCGAGGCTCCATCTTCAGGGTCACAGGCAATGCTGACGATGGGAGATGATCCTAGTTGTCATAGACTTCCTGCTATCCATCATCCTGATAGTCCTCTTCATAGTCTGGCTACCGGAATAGCCAGGGACAAATCCATGAGTACTCTTTAAGTACTTGCAAACTATCACTAACAAGTAAAGTAGTTCGAGTAGGAATCCTAAGATCTAGGTTTATTTGCAAAAGGCCAGGTTTATTTCCAACTGATTTTAGAAGTAAAGTAAACTAGTTTAAATTTCTATAGCAACTAAGTGGGAACTTAGTTTCCATGTTCACAACCCTGTTGTGGTCAAGTCAAATTCATAGTTCATTTCTCAAGTCATTTTGAAAACATCTAATGATGGAACAGTATGGCCACTCCAACTGTCCATGACCGCGGACGCGGCTATTCGAATAGTTTGACACTCTGCAGAGGTGGTACACTCTCACCACAACATTCAATACATCCATCAGGGACAACCCTGAATCATCATACTTAGTATGCACATAATCAATCCCAACCTTTCAATTACACACCCTAGTAAAGGCACCTCCCCTATGATTTTGGCCTCCCAACCATGACCATCTGTCATCTTGAGAACTGCATAGGTGGACATTCATCAGGAGGTAGCCTCAGCTCAAACCTCTTTCGCAAGGGAACCCATACTAAGATATATAGACTTCCAGTCAAGCTCTACCCAAATCAGGTATTGTGGTTGTATGATAAAATTGGAATGGCATCGCATCCGAACCCAACCATCAGTTTTTTATAAAGGGCTAAGGATCATGCCTCAACATTTTCATCATCAAATCATCTTGTGCTCATAACACATGTCAAACATTTCAATAGAATGAATCTTCATTCCAAGGTTTTCATAATCATTTTCACCAAGTATTCCCATCTAAAGTGATCAACTTTTATGCTTAGCACTAGCCACTAAAGTTGAGGGGATTCACTAGTCAAGTGTGACTATCCAAATCTAGTCTCGTGCCTTAGTATGACATCTAGTTCTAACTACTTAGGCCTAGTTTTATGCTCTTTATGCGATCTATACTATTTTTCCAAAACTCACAAAGCACTAACTCAAAGTAATAAAGAATTTGGTAAAATAAAAGAATAAAGCTTGCAAGTAAAGCTGGGATTGGCGTAATCAAAGTTGCATAACTAAAGCATCCCTAATGCCTCTTGCATAGGTTATCTAGCTTGCATAGTTAACTTCTATTGTGGGGCTTGCAAGTATTAGCTTGCATGGATGGCTTGCCTTGATTGGTGCAGTGGTTGAAGTTTTCTTCTTCTTCGTAGTGCTCCTCCTCGTATCCTTGGTCGGTACTAGCGTCTATAAATGAATACGATATACACAATCACCAAACAAAACTTAACTACCTCTATGTACCACACAAAGGTTCAAACTAGATGATCTAGCGTCATCACAATCATCACATGAAATAAAGACCTAGTCTTATTTATTTTATCTTAGGAAAGTAATTCCTACTCATTGAAAACTACTTAAGGTTTAACATTCTCTAATTAAAATATAGGATCATGTTGACACATGTCATCACCACATATTCTAATACTTGGGAATGTGATTTAAAGTGGTTTCATATTTTATAAAGTTTAAAATAACTATTTTATACAATTAAAGTGACTAGAAATGCCTATATATCATTCTTTTAGTACTAGTCCAAGATCATTGCATGTAAACCTAAATAATTTTACATATTCAGATAGATCTTGCCAAATGTGATTTTTGAGAGTTGGAATCAACTCAAAAGCATTTATGGTTGATTTTTGAAAAATGTTTGAGCATGGAAAAGTCTCTGTCTTGTTATTTTTACTATATGTGATCTATAATTTCAAGTGGTTTGAATCCAACGGGATTGGATTGATAATTTCAATACCTTTCTAACAAAATTGGAATCATGCAATTTGGTTCAGTACATCTCCTTGAATTGATTTTTGAATGTACTGATAGAACTAGGGTTTGAATAAAATGGAAAAAGATTATTTGAATCACTGGGCTACGCGCGGGAAAGGAAATGGGTCGGCCCAACTGCACTGTGCGCGCACAGCGGGCTGTTGACAGGGGGGTCCTATGCGTCAGTGGCTCTATATAAACGAACCGGTATGTTTCAATCTAAGCCCTACAATTAGAACAAGATCTACGGTTGTGGTTCGTCGTCTCCGTCGAACAGCTCTGACAAGACCGAACCCTAATAGCGACGGTGGGGGTACGCGGTGGCTCACATGGGCTCCATCTAGGGTCGGCGATGGGGGCGAATGACGTTGTCGACAATGGCGGTTCGAACGGTGGTCGCGGCGGCTCCTAGGGTGGCTCATATCAACGAATCCTCTCCTCCTCTGCAGCGGCGGACTCCGACCAAATTCCGGTGGGGTGGTGCTCGCCTTGCTCCGGGGAAATGCGAGGGGTGGTTCTGAGAGAGATCGGAGTGAGATGGTGTGAAGAATTGAGGCGGGGGTGGCCTCTATTTATACACCGGCGAGAGGGGCACTGTGATATGGTCAGGCTCCTCCGGCGAGGGCGGTACAGCGAGATAACGACATGGCTGAGGGTGTAGGATGGTGCGGTGTCTCCTGGCGGTCGTCGCACGCTTAATGGCGCGATACGGGGCGGTCGAGGATGGTCAGAACGGGTCGGTGCTCTGCGCGGAACTGGCGGCGTTCGAGACGGCGTATAGAGGTTTCGTGTCGCGCGATAGCGAACGGTCATTTCTGGGAGGTAGCTAGGGTCATGGTGAGTGCAGTTACGCATGGTGAGGGCGAGGCGCGGTGTGTGCACGTGTGTCGGCTGCGGCGCTCTGGCGTGCTCTCGGCATAGTTGCAGAGAAAATGGGCGCAGCGTTCCTCGGTGGTCCATGGCTTGGTTGAGCTCGAGGGATGGATAGGGAGTGGCGGTGGATGGTGGCCTGTCTTCTAGACATCGTGGATGGGCGTGGCGCTTCCTCCTGCGAGATGTCCATGGTCGGCCGGCAATGGCAGCTCTGGTGGCGTGGCCCTGGTGCAAGCAGTGAAGGGGTAGCTGCTTCAATGCAATGCTGGGCACTGGGGGAGACAAGGGCTAGTAGTGGTGACAAGTAGTGGACAAGGCATTGATCAAGAACAATAGAAGTTAGGCAAGTTTGATCTGTGCTCACCAGGTGTAACATCCCCGGTCACTCCGGACCGACGGTTGTCACTTGTGGCAGCTAAATAGGATCTCTAGACTAATCCCACAGACCAACACTAGTCTTTTCTGTGCACTTTGTCCTCACTCATGCGCACCCGGTACCCACTTCCCGGTCGGTCACCCATCCTAGAATTGCTCTAGGCCAAGCACGCTTAACCTTAGAGTTCTTTTTAGATGAGCTTCCGGAAAAGAAGTTGCAACTTGTTGGTATGGGTTTCCTATCAATCCTATTGAGCCATGCACTAGGGTCTCACATACACCCACCCTTAGAAGATCGACGTCCTCGTCGATCAACCACAAGCCAGGAACGTCCCCTCTTGGCACACGTCTGTGCATCCAAAGGTCAAGACATTGCCATGCCGTGTCCACTCCGGGCCACACGCGCCATGCTACACATGTCCGCCACTGACCCGCACACACCCATGTAACCGCGAGGGTCGGCTCTGATACCACTTGAAACATCCCCAGTCACTCCGGACCGACGGCTGTCACTTCTGGAAGCTCAATAGGATCTCTATACTAATCCCACACACCAACACTAGTCTTTTCTGCGCACTTTGTTCTCACTCATGCGCACCCGGTACCCACTTCCCGGTCGGTCACCCATCCTAGAATTGCTCTAGGCCAAGCACGTTTAACCTTAGAGTTCTTTTTAGATGAGCTTCCGGAAAAGAAGTTGCAACTTGTTGGTATGGGTTTCCTATCAATCCTATTGAGCCAAGCGCCAGGGTCTCACACCAGGTGTTTGATGAAATTGCCGCATGAATTCAACATTTGAATTTTTGGATGAATTTTGGTGAGTGCTCTGGTCATAATCTTGGTAGTATGAGGTTGCTTGGGTTTGCCAAGGTGAAGTGGTTTGGTTGGTTTTTGAGAAATGTCCATCTTAGTGCATACACTTGATTCAATTTTGAATTGTCCTTTAAATAGATTTGGAATTTGTTTCTGTTGATTTGTAAAGTGGGCCTGGGTTCACTTTTACTTGGTATAGGAAGGGGTGAAAAGAATTGGATTTGTTTCTGTTAGAAATCTTTGACTCGGAACACCTAAAGTGGTCTAGTGAACAAGTTTGGCCAAAATGACCATTTACTCATACTTCTTATATTTGATTTTCTCTTCATGTGATTCAGGTTGGAAGTGATCTAGATGATATTGTTTTCATCTTTAAACCAATCCTTAGCATTCATAGCAATCAAACATGGAAAACGCAATCATTCATGCATTAATCACACACACATGCATTCATATTAATTTTAATAGTAAAAGTTTTTGTTAACCCTAAACTTGGGTGATTAGAACTTGATAATATTGTTTAATATTTTTTGGGTGTTACACTAAAGTATAGATGTAGGTTTTGGTTTGCTTCCATTGGTACTTGTAGGAGAAAGGGGAGCCAAAACTATAGTCAGGAGGCAAAGAAACGAATGTCCACTTGCGATGAAATCATGAGGAGGGAGGGGAAACTTATGGAATGTGAGGCCAGAAGGACTAAACTTCTCTTCTACTAGGAGGCAAGGCAGCATGTATGGTGTCTGTTTAGTTTCAAACAGCTAAGATAATTGACATTGCATGGCTTTCAATGGTGGAATTAATCAATCTAGAGACATAAATGTCAATGGATGACCTATGGCAATCATTTATGGAGTAACATTATTTTGGATGATCCAAAACTTTGATGAGACATGGCAGGTTAGGATTCCTCAAGGATGCTCGATGATATGTATATCTTGTATGTTGAAAAAAATACCCTTAGTGGGTTTCAAGACTAAAGGAATAATAAAGCAAAGAAGAATGAGCAATTACCAAGGACATATTTAATGTTTGATCCAAAAAATGGTCATAGAAAATGAGATACAAGTTTGATCAAGACAACAAGAAAAGAGTTGATTCAAGCTGGATCAACACTCAAATAAGATACCAAGTGCAAGTTCAAGATGATCCATCTCGAGAAGATCATATCCTTGTTAATCATGGATATATGAATACTTGTACAAAAAGAGTATCCCATAGGAGAATGGGGAGCATTTTGCAAGTCTTCATAAAAAAGTGCGAATGAGCTTAATCAATAAAGGTGTTCCATCTTGAGAAGGACAAGATTATCATCATCATTCTCAAGTGCTATGCACAAGGAAAATGTATAATCTTGATAGGTTTTCAATTTTACCGGACTCATATTGTTAGTTGGGAGACTGGGTTATAGGATAGATCCATAGTCATACTATTAAAATGGGCTCTTGAGTGAGTAACTTGATTGCATCGTCCTCGTAGAGAGATAAAACCTTTGCATACTTTGCATCATATTTCTTGGTTGTTATTTCGATCTTATCCATTTGAGGTTCTAGAGCTTGGTATTATCTTCATAACAAGCTCTAATTAGAATGAATGAATATCTTATTGAGTTTTTTGATGTTGGAGGTTTTACCAATTCTTATCTTAGGGAGATTTCACACCTGTCCCCTTGCCATTTTATCCCTTGTTGATTCTCAATATTTCCATGTGTCGGTATATTTCTAACAAAATTGGTTTCATCCCATTTGGAGTTTGGATGCCCGAGTTATCGCAGTTTTGGTTTTGTTATTTTCTAGGACCGGTAGAACCACCGTTTTGCCGGTAATACAGCTAGGAAATTTTTATCACTAGTAGTCCTGGTGGAAATACCGGTAGTACCAGTAATGCGCGAATATATCGACTATTCCAGGGAGACTTCTTCCCCAATGTTTCCTCATCTCTCTAGCTTGTTTTTGACCACCACAAGTGACATACTTGAGCTTGCATACAACCTCTCCCTCCCATGATTCTTGCATAATTTTGAGGAAAAAGTGAGAGGATATGTAGATCCACATTTCTACGAAATCATATATCTTCTTAGTGAAGGGAATCATGAGATCTCTATCTTGGAGAAATTTGGTGTTCTCCTCTTATGTTCTTTATTTCTTACTCCCTCATAGCTTTCCTAGCTTGGGTGGAATTTGCGAGTGAAGGACTTGCCATTGAATTAGGTGCATTAGTTTGAGTTCTCTATAAAGAATATATTGGTGAAAGCATCTGAGCTTGTTACTCTTGGGTTCTTGGAACCTAGAACTTGTGACTCCCGGAGTTTGTTCCTCTCGGGTTCTTTGAACCCTAGAGGGTGTTGTGGTCTTGGTGGTATTTCCTGGGAGCCTCCAATTGAGTTTTGGAGATTGGCCCAAACTTGTACAGGATTGGTGACCACCCTCGAGTTTCCTATAGTGTATTGTGGGCCCACCTTGGTGGTGCGTATTAAAGATAATAAGGTGAGCCTTGGTGGCGTCAGTGTGTGTGTGCCTCAGCATCCTGAGGTGAGGCCTTGTGTGGCGTTTGGTGTGCATCGTGCCAGCACACCTCAAGGCGAGATTTTTATGGCGTTCAGGGAGCATTACGTCGCCACACCTCTTCAACGAAGATTAGCTTATGCGGAAGTAAAATTGGGGATAAAATTATCATTGATACTTCGTAAACGTATCAATAATTTTTGATGGTCCATGCTTGTTTATTATCAACTTTGCGATGCTTTGTCTACACTTTGAGGTATTTTCATACATTTTCTTGGACTAACCTATTAACAAGATGTAACAGTGCCAGTTGCCTGTTTTATATTGTTTTTAGTTTTAGAAAAGCTAGTAAGAAAATATTCTCGGAATTGGATGAGACAAAAGCAAAAGTCAATATTTCACCAAGAAGAACACGGAGTCCAGAGGAGTGACGGAGGAGCGCCACAGGGCCGCCACACCCTAGGTCCACATAGGCCCACCCTAGATCGCGCCACCACCAGGTGTGGGGCCCCTGGCCTCCCTCCTGCCTCTCCTCTTTGCCTATAAAATCCCCCGATGCCAAAACCCTAAGTACCCGATCAGATCTCCATGAAACAGTCCATAGCTGCCGCCACCATCGTCCCTCGATCGGGGGGATCTGAAGATCTTCCCGGCACCATACTGGAGGGGAGAGATTGTCTCGGAGGCCTTCTTCATCACCATGCCAGCCTCTGGTATGATGATTGAGTAGTTCATCCTTGCACTATGGGTCCATACAGTATCTAGATGTTTGTTTCTCCTCCTTTGTGCTATCATGTTTAGATCTTGTGAGCTCCGTTCATGATCAAGATCATCTATTTGTAAGCATACATGTTGTGTTTGTGGGGATCCGATGCATATTGAGATACTATGTCAGATTTAATATTGATTCTATAATGTCTTATGATTATTGATTATATCATGTCTGTGTTGTTTGAGATCTTGCATGCTCTCTGTTTCTAGTAGATATCTTGGCCAAGTAGATGCTAGTGACTCCAAGAGGGAGTATTTATGATCGATAGTGGGTTCATGCCTATATTGAATCTGGGGAAGTGACAGGAATCTCTAAGGTTATAGATGTGTTGTTGCTACTAGGGAGAAAACAACAATCTTTTGTTCATGGAACAATTGTATTGTTTACTTTACACACATTGCTTAATGCAATTATCCGTTTCTTGCAACTTAATACTGGAGGGGGTTCGGATGATAATCTGAAGGTGGATTATTAGTCATAGATGTAGTTGGATGGCGGTCTATGTATATTGTTGTAATTCCCAAACAAATCTCATAGGAATCATGAATGTCTAGTATTTGCATTGTTATGCCTTGCTCAGTTCCTGTCAATTGCCCCGCTGTAATTTGATCACCTAGCATGTTATATTATTTATCTTAAGGAGAACACCTCTAGTTGACTGTGGACCCCAGTCCAATCTTTACCATTGTTACATCATCTACTGTTACTGTTTACTTTCTGCAAGCCACCATTACCTTCCACACTATACGTTTAATCCTTTGTTTTCAGTAAACCAATGAGATTGACAACCTCATTGTAAGTTGGGGCAAAGTCTTGAGTTTGTGTTGTGCATGATTCCAAGTTGTTAGCAACACCTTGGAGTTGTTTCCTTCCTCCTACTGGTTCGATAACCTTCATTTCATAACTGAGGGAAAAAGTACGGTTGTGCTCATCACACCTTCCTCTTGGGGTTTCTTGGTGTGCTCATCACACCTTCCTAACTTAAAGGCGTTAAAGAAAAGTACTTTTTGGGAGATAACCCAATAGTTTTCTTGGGTATTGGAAGTTATTACTTATGTAATAACCTCTCCTTATCCTTTTTATTTGATTTTTGTGCCAAGAATAACCTCTAATGAGAGGAAACTAAGATTTGGGGAAGTGCTGTCCCGAAACAGATTTATATGCTTCACTGTAAAAATTCGTGAAATATATCTGTATGTCGGATTTAGCTGTAATTTCCTGAATAAATCCCCCATATTGTTAGCTAACGTTTTTTAGTTCAACACTTTTCGATTTGAGCAACAGAAGGTCTTCGAAAAAATCGGTTTTTACCTGCTGGTCTGTTTTGATAGATTTCTGCCATTATTTGCATTTGCCTCTTTATTGATTTCTTTTTGGGTTCTCCTTGGTGAATTGAGCTTTTTAAGGTAATTGCTACAGTAGCTTGTGTTTTTAATGAGAGTTTTTCTGTGTTGAAACTAAACCAAAGGTTTATTATCTTGAATGCACTAATGTTGCTAATGAATATTGTGTGAAGTTTTGTATGAAGGAAATTTTCAGGTGTAGGGGAAGAATGATATGATGAGATGAAGAATAGACAAAAGCTCAAGCTTGGGGATGCCACCCTGTGTCACCCCAAGAAATATTCAAGAGGTACAAGTGTCAAAGCTTGGGGATGCCCAAGGCATCCCCTTCTTCATCAATAGAAATCTCAGGTCTCTTTCTAGACACTTCGTTTTTACTGTTTCATGCACTATTGTGTTGTTCTTGGAGTGTCTTAGTTTTCATTTTTTGTTTTTCATTTGCTTAGTTTTCTTGAATAAAGTAGTTGGGCCCCCTCTTTCACTGTGATGTTTCAAATAAGTTGATTGGTGTCGGAAAAGAGTAGAAAGCTTCATGCTTAAGTGGTACAAAGGGAGCTTGTTTTGACTGTGGCTTAGACTTTATCATGTCATGCTAGATGTTTTTTTGACCTTATGCTTAGTAATTTTTGTTGTAGCATGACATGTTCCCAAACAATTGAGATTGATGAATGTGCCTTGCAAGAATCATGCGTTGTTTTAGCATACAAAAATCATAGTATTGTGGTATTCTCCTTTGATGCTTTGTTTGGGTTGACTTGGTACATGCTTTATTTAGTTTTTTACTTGTGGTACCACTTTATGCTTTGATTAATAATGTTTTGTCGCTCTGCATGATTATGGTCATTATTGCTCTCTTAGTTGGTCCCTCCTAGTCTTTTGCTAGCCTCCATTTGTATTAAGTAAGCTCTACTCATGCATCCAACTCCCAAGAAACCAAGTTATTCCAAAGAGTCCACTATAAATTCCTATGCATGGTGTGTTACACCATTCTGTAACATCCCTAAAATCATGTTTCAAACTCATGCATGTCATCCATTCATCCATGATCATATGAATTTCATTTCAAACAAAACATTTCAAAACAGAAGCATTTATGCTTAATATTTCATGTAAGTTTGCTCTAGCCTTAATGCTATCTTCCAAGGAGAAGAATACTTGTTTTGGTTCAGTAAGGTTTGAAATTCAAACTTAGGCACTTTCAAAAGTTGGAACTAGTTTCAAAACAAAATGAGTGAATAAACCAATAATATGCCTATTGAATATATATATCATAAAGGCTTGGTTTTATTTTTATTTTCACTTGATCAAAGTGTGTGGATTAGATAGTAGTGTTTGACACACATTTAAGTGCAGGGTTTGCAATACAAAAACCTAGAGAAGATTTGAATTCAAACTCATTTGATTTGAATTTGAAAATCATTCCAGAAAATCAAAACAGAAGAAGAAAAGGAGAAAAGAAATAGAAAAGGGCCAGCGCTACCTATCTGGCCCAACTGCTAATCCAGCCCACTAAGCCCACCCGGGGTCTCCCTCTCTCTCGCTCACCCGCAGACATACCCCCCAGGTCACTGACTGCACGACCCCACCCCCTCGCTATTTAACTCGCTGACGAGTGGACCCTGCGACCACGTCGCCTTCGTCGTCAATCACACGCGTCTGCGACGCTCGCTCCGCCGTTACCTCGCCGCTGTTACTTCACGCTTAATTGCCATTGATATGCCGCGCGATCCTCGCCCCCGCTCTGGCTATAAGACCCCCTCTGCACCGCGGCCATTTCCCCTCACCTAGCGCCACCTCTACGCCCACAATTGCCCTCGACCGCCAGCAGACAGAGAAACTCCAGGCGATTCGTAAGCTCCGACCGCCCTCCGCCTGGTTCAAACGAGCGTGACCGCCACGCCCTTGTGCATCTGCTAACACCTGGTTTGCTCGCCGTGACCTGTGTCGCCGCTTCGTTCACGCCAAGAACCACCAGAGCCGCTGTTCGACTCCGACGAGCAATAGCGGTAAGAATCGAGCGCCCCTTGCCTTCCCTTTGGTACTGCCCTGTTCGCTAGACCCTTGCGCGTCTCCTAAACCCTCTGGCTTGTGCTAGGTCGACGCAGAGCCTGCAGAACGCCTCGCCTCGAACTCCGACGAAGCTCCAGCCGATCGGTCTCGGCGCCTTGCCAAGCCGTCGCCAGGTTGAGCATCAGCACGTCGTCTCGTTTCTGGTAAGCGTCTCCGACGACCCCCTAGCCATATGTAGCGCCACGCCGCCATAGGCAGAGCTCGCCGCCTCCAGTAGCCACCGCCAGCGCCGCCCAGCTTTGGTCATTTGATCCAGAGCCATTGGATCTGGATCCAGCGTGCGAGATTAGTTCACTTAACGAACCGTTACGAGTAGATCTGGGCCGTGCAGATTAAGTTGATCTAACGGCTCACAGACGCGATCCTGAGCGAAGCGGTACGGGCCAATTAGATTAAGACGCGTGGCATCTGTTTAGGTTTGAAAACAGAATTTGAATCTATTAGAAGTTTGATTTTGTTTTGGCTATAACTTTTGATCCCCACGTTAGAATTTGACAAACTTTATACCGTTGGAATCAGGAGAGCAAGTTCTTTCTAAATATGCAATGTGTTTAATGTTTTGCTTATGTTACTTGTGTAGGGCTAATTTGAGTATATGAATTGTTTAATAATTGTTTTAGGGTTTGTCTAAATGTTGTGTGTCAAGTTTTTAACTTGTTTATGAACCAGTAATATACACTTGCTTTGTCGAGTTTTAAAAATCATCACATATCATATTGCATGCATCCATATATTCTTGTTTGTATATGTTTTGTATGTGATTTGTGGCTATGATTCTTTGTGTAGATTTTGGTGCTAGTGATTGTGATTGTGAGGAGTGTAGCTACTCTCCAAACTACCAAGGCAAGTGGTACTTCATGAATATTTTTATTGCTATGTTTTCTACTAAGCATTAGAAATATTTTGTTAGACTTGCATGTTATATTTTGCTTATATGCCATGTTGGGAAATCCTAGTAGTTGTAGAATTGCTAGGAAATTTCTAAGTTAAGATACTATCTATGCCATGCTTAGCCTAGCTAGTAGCAACCAAGGGTTGGTGAAATATATACATGCTATGATGAAAATATTTCTAAGTCCTTTGGACTTGTGTTTTGCCTAATAAAACAACTAAGTAAATGAAGCACCTGGGTGGAATGGAAGGATTGGTTTATGTTGAGTGGTTACACAAGGGCCATTTCTATGGTTTACCTTGTGTATCTCACTTGTGGAAAGCCACCCAGGAACAAAGAGATTTTAGAGGCCAAGTGTTGAGAAGCTTCTAGTGTAGCCACTTGGCATTATGGGCTCTGCCTGGATCACATAGGTTGCTAGAACTTAGCCATTTGGACAGTTGGTGGTAGTGGGATGATAGGTTGGAACGCGTCCATTTGGTCTAAGGAAAGGCTTCTGAAAGGTCCTGTCTTGGTGAAAATCAAGTCTGGTGGGGAAAGTGCACAACCTCTGCAGATGGAAGAATCTAAGTACTTAGCCATGTCCCTGGAAAAGGACAACTTGAGCATCAAGACATGGAAGCTATCAATAATCTCCTCATCCCAATTTTTAAGTAAAACTTGTGGGTGAACAAGGGTGAAGGACCTCAATGTCTATTGGTGGTTCTTTAGGAAAAGTTTTGACAAAGAAAAACTTAGTGATTTCAACTAATAGGCAAAACCTAATTTTGAGCAAAGCAAGCCAAGCTACACTTAGCCAAATTGCATATAGTATCTAGTCCACCTAAATTATACTAAGGTATCACTTGCCAATACTATTCCAATGTATTGACCCACTGTGGCTGTAACTTGTGATGTTGCAGGTTACTCTGATGAGGATTAGGAGTCATGAGTCTACACTCAACATGTTTGCCTATGGCACATGAAGATGAAGACTTTTATTTATTTACTTATTCAAACTCTTGTATTAGGCCTGTGGCCTTGGAGTTGTAAGAATATGTTTATTCTCTGGAATGGCTGTAATAATGAACTTTGTATCTGTGTACTTCATCTTAAACTGTGGATGCTAGCATTGATACAGGGACTAGCATTGCAATCACAAGGATCCTTTTCCTTTATAAAGGAGGGATCTTACAGATGGTATCAGAGCACTATGTTGCCTGTAGGATTATGACCCTAGGATTGGAAACCACTAAGGAAAAAAAAATCAACAACTTCTACACTTGTCTATTCTTCTCGTAAACTTTTCTAATCTTCTTTCTCATCTCTAATTGTAGATGAACTCCATCAACGAAGCCGTGAGGAAAGGACCAGTCATGACAATGACTTTGGAGTGTGAAACAAAATTCCCCAAGGCTCTCAAGGACCTCATGGTTGCAATGGAAATACATGGTGCAACTGTGTACAAAGGTTTTCCTGTGATGGATGAAGAAGTTGAGTATTGGTGGGTGCAACTTCACTTGTATAAAAACAAGGAAGACAACCACAAAGACTCAGGATTCTGCATGTTCACCAATTCAGTGATGCACCCTACATTCTTTGACTCAGCAAGGGATGCAGCTTGGAAGACCATCAAGGAACTTGGTGAAAGAGTCAAGTGCAGAATGTTCAACATCCAAAATAACCTAAAAGAAGAGAAGAAACATACCCAAGAGTTGGAGGCTACCAACCAAACCTTAAGAGAAGACATTATAGACTTAGTGATGGAGTCATGTGAGCAAGATAGACTTATTGCTTCTAGAAACATTATGTTAGCCAACAGATCTAGTGAGATAGGATTGTAAACGTACTTCGTTAGTTGGACCACCACTTATCACCTTATTTTCCAAATGTTGCTTTAAAATAAGTTGAACCTTGGTTGTGGTAATGGATCCATGTATGCCATGACTTGTGTGTTTTGATTTCCAAGGATATGTATGTGATGTTTTGCCTTGTGAATTATCTTGAATTGTGTTGTTCTAATTTTTTTTATCTTATAAATAGATGCCTACTATTACCATCAGCACTGTTGAGGAGTTCCAGGGAACTCACTTTGGTCCTCGTATTGTTGAGCTTACCACTTTGCTCAATCTCCCTCTTCCTACCATCATGGTGCTTCCCCTCACCAAGTTTGAGAGGAAAGACCTTTGGGGTTTCAATGTCAACCAGCCCGGACGCCAGACTGAGCCTACCACGGAGGCCATCGTCTTCAAGCTCATGCACGATGACAAGGAGAGAGGCCTTGAGGTAGTCATGCAGGATCTGATAGGACGTCTGCTGGGGAGACACTCTCGACAAGTTAGAGGTACTCACTTCCATGTCTTCGGTAGACGTGATGAAGATGGAGAGTCCATCGACTTCGAGGACACTTCGAGGGAGACAGCAGAGCCCATTCGTCTATACCTCCAGGACTTAGAGGCTCTCATTAGGCACGTGGACTCTGATAGGACCAACGTCATGCTCAGCAATGAAGAACTCCAGGTGCAGCTTCGCGAGAAGGACAAGCTCTTCACAGAGCAAGATGAGATAGTCAAGGAGATGGAGACGAAGTTCGAGAGCCAGGACAGAAAGTTCAAGAGTCAGGAGAAGCGAGTCCAGGATAGGAACAAGAAGATCCGGGACATGACCGAAGAACTGCAGGCCAAGGACTTCAAGCTCGAGCATCAGCAGACGGTGATTGAGAGGCTTCATTCTCAGAAGAGGGCTCTCAAAGCCAAGATAGAGACCTTGACCACCAGCGTCGAGGAATACAAGACCGCGATGGAGAACGCAGGTCTTACCTTTGTCGAGGAGGAGGTTGATGCCGAGGAGTAGATTTGACTACTCATTTATCATTTATTATCATACTTGTCATTGAGAACTTGTTATTTGACCATCCAACATGTGGATGGCTTATCATTTGTGTGTGTTCTACTTTGCGAACTTGTTATCTGGTTGTTGAAATTTATCATTATGTTGCATGCTTTGTGATTGTTTATGTGATGTATTGTGCATGAAAGCATCTATGGGTATCTCATTCTTATCTCTATTGAACAAACCACAGATGCCTCCCCGTCGTGCAAATCCCAACCCCAACAACAACAACATCACTCCAGAAATGTAGCAAATGGTGACAGCACAGACTCAGCTGATGCAAATGATGACGACGTTCATCCAGAACCAAAACAACAATAACAACAACAACCCACCGGGTTTTGACATGCTTACCAGGTTCTTGAGATTGAGGCCAGCAAAGTTCTCAGGAACAACTGATCCCATGGTGGCCAATGATTGGCTACACTCAGTGAACAAGGACTTGGTAACTGTGGGCTGTACTGATGCAGAAAAGGTCAGATTTGTGGCACACTTGCTGGAAGGACCAGCCGCCACTTGGTGGGATAATTTCCAGATCACCACTCCTATAGAAGATGTGACATGGGCTATCTTTGAGGATGGCTTTCGTACTGCTCATATCTCATCTGGAGTGATGAGTCTGAAAAAGAAAGAGTTCCATAATCTGAAGCAGCGCCACCGCAGCGTGGCTGAATATATTGAGGAGTTCAACAATCTGGCGCGATATGCACCGGATGAAGTTGACACCGATGCTAAGAGAAAGGAAAAATTTCTTGAAGGCTTGAATGATGAACTGAACCTGCAGATGGCTGTGGCATATGTTCGCACATACCAGTCCCTTTGTGATAAGGCTGCTATTTTGGAGAACAAAATGAAGCAAGTTGAGAGCAGGAAGAGAAAGCACTCGGACAAGCACAGCTCGGGATCGTCTCACAAATGTTCCCATTACGATGACAGTGGAAGCTCAGGATCCCACAAGCATGGGAAATTCAACAAGCACCACAACCACAACCGTCATGACAACAAGCATCACCATAGTCATGACAATGACAAGTACAAGAACCACAAGGGTGGATATAAGAGCCACCACAGTGGAAATGGAAGTGGCAGTGGAAGCCAGTCTGTCAAGAAGGACATTAGTCAGGTTGAATGCTTCAAGTGCAAGAAGATGGGGCATTATGCAAATGAATGCCCATAAAAGAAAGTTGAAGGACCTAACAAGCCCAACCCTTTTCAGAAGGGACAAGTGAACCACATCAATGTGGAGGAAATGTATGAGGAGCCTGATGTTGTTGCTGGTAAGTTCAAACTCAATTCTGTTCCAGCATTTGTTCTCTTTGATACTGGTGCATCTCATTCATTCATATCAAGAGCATTTGTTGAAAGAAATGAACTACCGGTAGAAACTATTGGGTGTCCTATAAAAGTAAGTTCTCCTGGCGGATAAATGATAATGAATTCAGGATGTCATGATCTAGTCATAGAGTTTGGGAAGTATGAGTTTCCCGTTAACTTGATAATCCTAAATTCCCAAGGATTGGACATCATTTTAGGAATGGACTGGATGACTAAGCACAAGGGAGTGATAGATTGTGCCAACCATACTGTCTCACTCACAACTCCAGAAAATAAAAGGATCAGATTCAGGACCAACTTTGAAGCAAGAAGGAGTATGCTAAATTCTCTTAAGGGGGTTAGCATAGACAGTGTGCCAATTGTGAGTGAATATCCGGATGTGTTTCCGGAAGAATTGTCGGGAATGCCACCAGATAGAGATGTGGAGTTCCTTATTGATTTGCTACCAGTATCTGGACCAATAGCAAAGAGACCATACAAGATGTCAGTGGATGAACTGAAAGAACTCAAGAAACAACTCGGAGAGCAGTTGCAGAAAGGATTTATTCAACCAAGTTCTTCATTTTGGGGAGCCCCAGTTTTGTTCGTGGAGAAGAAAGATAGAAGTCAAAGGTTATGCATTGATTACCGTTCACTCGATGAGGTGACCATCAAGAACAAATACCCTTTGCCTAGAATCAATGACTTGTCTGATCAACTTGAAGGAGCTTGTGTGTTCTCAAAGATTGATCTCCGGTCAGGCTATTTCCAACTCAAGATTAGGGAGAAAGACATACCTAAGGCAGCTTTCACCACAAGGTACGGATTGTATGAGTATACCGTGATGCCATTTGGATTGACCAATGCTCCAGCATACTTTATGAATATGATGAACAAGGTGTTCATGGAATTTCTTGATAAGTTTGTTGTCATTTTTATCGACGACATTTTGATCTACTCCAAGAGCAAGGAAGAACATGAAAGACATTTGCGTTTGATACTTGAGAAGCTTAGAGAGCATAAATTTATGCCAAATTCAGCAAGTGTGAATTCTGGTTGAATGAAGTTGGATTTCTTGGACATGTTATGACAAAGGATGGTGTAGTAGTTGATCCTGCTAAAGTTTCAGCTGTAACTGAATGGGAATCTCCCAAGTCAGTGAAAGAAGTTCGTAGTTTCCTTGGCTTAGCAGGTTACTACAGAAGGTTCATTGAGAATTTCTCCAAGGTAGCTAAGCCTATGACAGAATTGCTCAAGAAAGACAAGAAATTTGCTTGGTCTGAAGGTTGTGAACTCAGCTTTCAGGAACTGAAGAAGAGACTTGTGACAGCACCAGTCTTATGTTTGCCAGACCTGGAAAAAGATTTCCAAGTATATTGTGATGCATCCCATCATGGTTTGGGTGCAGTACTTATGCAAGAAGGAAAAGTTGTGGCTTATGCCTCGAGACAACTCAAAACTCATGAAGTGAACTACCCCACTCATGATTTAGAGTTAGCCTCTGTTGTCGAGGCCCTCAAAACATGGAGACACTACCTTTTGGGAAAGCGTTGTGAAGTGTTCACGGATCACAAAAGTTTGAAGTATATCTTCACCCAGAAGGAAATTAATATGAGACAAAGAAGATGGCTAGAACTCATCCAGGACTATGACTTAAGTTTGCAATACCATCCCGGTAAAGCAAATGTTGTAGCGGATGCTCTAAGCCGTAAGCTTTTTGTGAATGGCCTTATCAAGGGAGAATTGCCCGATGATTTGTGTGCCCAATTCAGAGATCTCAGATTGGAGATTGTACCTGAAGGACATCTCATGTCCTTGGATGTTCAACCCACTTTGTTGGACAAGATCAAAGAAGCCCAGAAGATTGATAAGGAAATTGAAGAGATTAAGGAAATTGGCAAAGGAAAAGCCAAAGGGTTCCATGATGACGAACAGGGTGCTTTATGGCATGGGAAACGTATCTGTGTTCCACAAGATCCGGAGCTTTGAAAACTGATTTTGCAAGAAGCACACAAATCACTGTATTCCATTCATCCGGGTAACACCAAGATGTACATGGATATGAAAGAAAGATTTTGGTGGAATAATCTCAAGAAGGACATCGCTGAACATATTGCTTTATGTGACGTGTGTAGTAGAGTGAAGGCGGAACACCAGAAACCAGCCGGTTTGCTTCAACCACTACCTATTCCTGATTGGAAGTGGGACAATATTGGTATGGACTTCATTACCGGGTTACCAAGGACCAGATCAGGATATGATTCTATTTGGGTAGTAGTGGATCGCCTAACTAAAGTGGCTCATTTCATACCCGTGAAGACAACTTATACAAGTGCTAAGTTGGCCAAGATCTACATGAACAGAATTGTATGTCTACATGGAGTGCCCAAGAGTATTGTGTCTGATAGGGGAACCCAATTCACCTCCCATTTTTTGAGACAACTACATGAGTCATTGGGAAGGAGGTTAGAATTCAGCACTGCTTTTCATCCTCAAACTGATGGACAGACAGAAAGGACTAATCAGATTCTTGAAGACATGTTGAGGGCATGTTCCCTAGACTATGGAGCCAGTTGGGATGAAAGTCTGCCTTACACAGAATTTTCTTATAACAATAGCTATCAAGCCAGCATTGAGATGGCACCATTTGAGTTTCTCTAAAGGAGAAAGTGTACCACCCAATTATTATGGAATGGTGTGGGAGAAAGAAGTTTGTTCGGACCAGAACTTATCAAAGAAGCCGAAGAGAAGGTCAAGTTGGTTAAGGACAGATTGAAGATAGCACAGTCCCGACAGAAAAGCTACGCAGATCCTAAGCGCAGAGAAGTCACCTATGAAGTGGGTGATAGAGCCTATCTTAGAGTGTCACCACTTCGTGGAGTGAAGAGGTTCGGAGTCAAAGGAAAGTTGGCCCCAAGATATGTTGGACCATTCAAGATTCTGAGTCGTAAAGGAGAAGTTGCTTATGAAATTGAACTGCCAGAATCTTTGTCAGCCGTTCATAATGTGTTTCATGTGAGTCAGCTTAAGAAATGTCATCCAGAAATGGAAGAAACTTCTTTGAAGGATACTATACCTTTGGAGGAGGTACAATTGGAAAGTGACCTCACTTATGAAGAGAAACCTATCAAGATTCTTGAGACTGCAGAAAGAGTCACACGGACAAAGACTATCAAGTTTTGCAAAGTTTAGTGGAACCATCATTCCGAAGAGGAAGCAACATGGGAAAGAGAAGATGATCTTCGGAAAGACCACCCTCACCTATTTGCTAGCCAATCCGAATCTCGAGGGCGAGATTCACCTTAAGGGGGTTAGATTTGTAACATCCCTAAAATCATGTTTCAAACTCATGCATGTCATCCATGCATCCATGATCATATGAATTTCATTTCAAATAAAACATTTCAAAACAGAAGCATTTATGCTTAATATTTCATGTAAGTTTGCTCTAGCCTTAATGCTATCTTCCAAGGAGAAGAATACTTGTTTTGGTTCAGTAAGGTTTGAAATTCAAACTTAGGCACTTTCAAAAGTTGGAACTAGTTTCAAAACAAAATGAGTGAATAAACCAATAATATGCCTATTGAATATATATATCATAAAGGATTGGTTTTATTTTTATTTTCACTTGATCAAAGTGTGTGGATTAGACAGTAGTGTTTGACACACATCTGAGTGCAGGGTTTGCAGTACAAAAACCTAGAGAAGATTTGAATTCAAACTCATTTGATTTGAATTTGAAAATCATTCCAGAAAATCAAAACAGAAAAAGAAAAGGAGAAAAGAAATAGAAAAGTGCCAGTGCTACCTACTATCCGCCCACTGCTAATCCAGCCCACTAAGCCCGCCGGCCCTTGGTCTCCTCTCTCTCGCTCACCCAGACATACCCCCTGTGTCACCGACCACGACCCCACCCTCATTTGTTTAACTCACGACGAGTGGACCTGCGACCACGCCGCTTCGTCAATCATGCGCGCCTGCGACGCTCGCTCCGCCGTTACCTCGTCGTTGTTACTGCGCGCTTAATTGCCATTGATACGCCGCGCGATCCTCGCCCCCGCTCTGGCTATAAGACCACCTCTGCACCACGGCCATTTCCCCTCACCTAGCGCCACCTCTACGCCCCCAGGCTGCCCACAATTGCCCTCGCACCGCCAAGACAGCAACTCCGCAGCGATTCCGAAGCTCACCGCCTCCGCCTCGCCTCGGTTCAAACGAGCGTGACTGCCACGTCCTCGTGCATCTGCTAACACCCCTGGTTTGCCTGCTCGTGACCCAGGTCGCCGTTCTCGTTCACGCCCGCAACCACCAGAGCCGCCGCTTGACTCCGACGAGCAATAGCGGTAAGAATCGAGCGCCCCTTGCCTTCCCTTTGGTACTGCCCTGTTCGCTAGACCCTTGCGCGTCTCCTAAACCCTCTGGCTTGTGCTAGG
This sequence comes from Avena insularis, assembly GCA_023614405.1. Lineage (NCBI taxonomy): Eukaryota > Viridiplantae > Streptophyta > Magnoliopsida > Poales > Poaceae > Avena > Avena insularis. The sequence goes on from CM042697.1 coordinate 144,954,016, forward strand.
TCGATGCAGAGCCTCGGCAACGACCTCGACGTCAAGCAACAGACGCCGCCCGCAACTCCGACGAGCTCCAGCCGATCGTGTCCGGCGCCTTTGCCAAGTTGCCGCCAGTTGAGCATCAAGACGCGTCGTCGTTTCGGTAAGCGTCTCCGACAACCCCTAGCCATCTCAGCGCTCCGCCAGAAGAGCTCACGCCGTAGCCACCGCCAGCGCCGCCAGTTTGGTCATTTGATCCAGAGCCATTGGATCTGGATCGATCCAAGTAGATTAGTTCACTTAACGAACCGTTACGAGTAGATCTGGGCCGTGCAGATTAAGTTGATCTAACGGCTCACAGACGCGATCCTGAGCGAAGCGGTACGGGCCAATTAGATTAAGACGCGTGGCATCTGTTTAGGTTTGAAAACAGAATTGGAATCTATTAGAAGTTTGATTTTTTTTTGGCTATAACTTTTGATCCCCATGTTAGAATTTGACAAATTTTATACCGTTCGAATCAGGAGAGCAAGCTCTTTCTAAATATGCAATGTGTTTAATGTTTTTCTTCTGTTAAAATGACTTTATTTGCAGAAACTTGTGTAGGGCTAATTTGAGTATATGAATTGTTTAAGAATTGTTTTAGGGTTTGTCTAAATGTTTTTGGCAAGTTTTTAACTTGTTTATGAACCAGTACTGTACACTTGCTTTGTTGAGTTTTAAAAATCATCACATATCATATTGCATGCATCCATATATTTTTGTTTGTATATGTTTTGTATGTGATTTGTGGCTATGATTCTTTGTGTAGATTTTGGTGCTAGTGATTGTGATTGTGAGGAGTGTAGCTACTCTCCAAACTACCAAGGCAAGTGGTACTTCATGAATATTTTTATTCCTATGTTTTCTACTAAGCATTAGAAATATTTTGTTAGACTTGCATGTTATATTTTGCTTATATGCCATGTTGGGAAATCCTAGTAGTTGTAGAATTGCTAGGAAATTTCTAAGTTAAGATACTATATATGCCATGCTTAGCCTAGCTAGTAGCAACCAAGGGTTGGTGAAATATATACATGCTATGATGAAAATATTTCTAAGTCCTTTGGACTTGTGTTTTGCCTAATAAAACAACTAAGTAAATGAAACACCTGGGTGGAATGGAAGGATTGGTTTATGTTGAGTGGTTACACAAGGCCCATTTCTATGGTTTACCTTGTGTATCTCACTTGTGGAAAGACACCCAGGAACAAAGAGATTTTAGAGGCCAAGTGTTGAGAAGCTTCTAGTGCAGGCACTTGGCATTATGGGCTTTGCCTGGATCACATAGGTTGCTAGAACTTAGCCATTTGGACAGTTGGTGGTAGTGGGATGATAGGTTGGAACACGTCCATTTGGTCTAAGAAAAGGCTTCTGAAAGGTCCTGTCTTGGTGAAAATCAAGTCTGGTGGGGAAAGTGCACAACCTCTGCAGATGGAAGAATCTAAGTACTTAGCCATGTCCCTGGAAAAGGACAACTTGAGCATCAAGGCATGGAAGCTATCAAGAATCTCCTCATCCAAATTTCTAAGTAAAACTTGTGGGTGAACAAGGGTGAAGGACCTCAATGTCTATTGGTGGTTCTTTGGGAAAAGTTTTGACAAAGAAAAACTTAGTGATTTCAACTAATAGGCAAAACCTAATTTTGAGCAAAGCAAGCCAAGCTACACTTAGCCAAATTGCATATAGTATCTAGTCCACCTAAATTATACTAAGGTATCACTTGCCAATACTATTCCAATGTATTGACCCACTGTGGCTATAACTTGTGATGTTGCAGGTTACTCTGATGAGGATTAGGAGTCATGAGTCTACACTCAACATGTTTGCCTGTGGCACATGAAGATGAAGACTTTTATTTATTTACTTATTCAAACTCTTGTATTAGGACTGTGGCCTTGGATTTGTAAGACTATGTTTATTCTCTAGAATGGCTGTAATAATGACCTTTGTATCTGTGTACTTCATCTTAAACTGTGGATGCTAGCATTGATCCAGGGCTAGCATTGCAATCACAGGGATCCTTTTCCTTTATAAAGGAGGGATCTTACACATTCCAAGTATATTCTAGTTTTATCTATCTTCCAAATTAAACTTGTTATGTGAAAATTAGTGATTAAATCTCTCACAAACTTGATGGCACACTTTATTTTTCTTGCCCGTAAAAAATTGAAGCATTGTGTCATCTTTGTTGTATATGCTTGCACTTATAAGTTGGGAATTAGCACAACCATGCTGTCCCGGGGAATGCTTTCAACACCTATAAATATCTACCCAGTTGATATCATGCTCTTTTATTTATGGATGTCAGCGGTGTGAAATAAAAGGGGAGCTTGTAAGTCCATGGAGTTATGTATATGTGTTAGAGAAACGCCTGGGCCGCTAGCCTAAGCCATGCCTAATCATGGTGGAAACTTGCAGCATCACCATAGTGAGCAATCCATGAAGCATCCTCAGAAAAAAAATAGAAAAGAAAGAGAGAGAAAAAATTATGCACCATGGTCATGGTAAATAAGAAGATTGCTAAGATGCTCACTGTCTGTTGCCTTGTCATTTTGATATGGGATAGCTCCTGTGTCATGGAGAAAGGGGTATCCCGTTGGCGGTTCTCTATGATACACATATACGTACAATGACAAATACACTGGCAACTAAAGTTGAGTAGAATGAGGAACGGCCCTCGTACTCAAGGTACATGAGATTGACAACTTATACTTTGTCAAGCATATACTCCATAATTTGTTCATTTTAACCTTAATTACTTCAAGATTCTTATGATAGGGGCAATGAGAGCTGAAAGCTAACAAGTACCATAATCTTAGGAAGCTTTTTATGAAACTTGAAATCCCTGCTTCCCTGTGAATGGCCTTGCTTCCTACTTTTATATTGAGTCTCCACATTCTATCTTTATGCACCAATTAAGAGATCATAGTTGTCATTCTTAGTTATATGTGCATTGTCCAAAAACTTATTGATTGATTCATAATGTTGATATTTCTTGTTCTTGAACTATTTGTATCTAGTCACCCTTATGAACTTTGAAGGTGTCCTATGCATTTATGTTTTGCTACTCCATGAGGGACAAGCTGAATGCAACTGTGCCATGTTTTCTATATGTGAAACAAACAAATGTCTTTCAATGCATTGTTATTCATGATCTTTGTTTGTATCCTTTCAGGTTGCAACATAGTTGCTATGTCGTATTGTTAGAACTTCATCTTTCATGCTCATGATTAGAGTACTTTGATCGCAGCTTTCAATGCTTACAAATGGTTTGATCAAGATTGTGATGGTGCATGTCACCTCAAAAAATATTCTTTTTATCACTTGCCTACTCGAGGATGAGCAGGAGTTAAGCTTGGGGATACTTGATACGTCATAAACATATCTATAATTTTTGATGTTACATGCTTGTTTAGTATCAACTTTGCTATGCTTTGTCTACACTTTGAGGTATTTTTATACATTTTCTTAGACTAACCTATTAATCAGATGCTGAAGTGCCAGTTTCTTGTTTTCTACTATTTTTGGTTTCAGAAAATCTAGTAAGGAAATATTCTTGGAATTGGACGGAACAAAAGCAAAAGTCAATATTTCACCAAGAAGAACATGGAGTTCAGAGGAGAGGCGGAGGGGCGCCACAGGGCCTCCACACGCTAGGGCCACGCAGGCCCACCCTAGCCCGCGGTGACACTAGGTGTAGGACCCTTGGACACCCTCCTGCCTCGCCTCTTCGCCTATAAAAGCCCCCCGATGCCAAAACCATAAGTACCCGATCACATCTCCCACGAAATAGTCCATAGTCGCCGCCACCATTGTCCCTAGATCAGGGGGATCTGAAGCTCTTCCCGACACCTTGCCGGAGGGGAGAGATCATCCCGGAGGCCTTCTTCATCACCATGCCCAACCTTCGGTATGATGCGTGAGTAGTTCACCCTTGCACTATGGGTCCATACAGTAGCTAGATGGTAGTTTCTCCTCCTTTGTGCTATCATGTTTAGATCTTGTGAGCTTCGTTCATGATCAAGATCATCTATTTGTAATCATACATGTTGTGTTTGCGGGGATCCGATGGATATTGAGATACTATGTCAGATTGATTATTGGTTCTATCATGTCTGTGTTGTTTGAGATCTTGCATGCTCTCCATTTCTAGTAGCTATCTTGGCCAAGTAGATGCTAGTGACTCCAAGAGGGAGTATTTATGCTCGATAGTGGGTTCATGCCTCTATTGAATCTGGGCAAGTGACATGAATCTCTATGGTTATAGATGTGTTATTGCTACTAGGGAGAAAACAACAATCTTTTGTTCATGGAACAATTGTATTGTTTACTTTACACACATTGCTTAATGCAATTATTTGTTGCTTGCAACTTAATACTAGAGGGGGTTCAGATGATAACCTTATGGCCGATTATTAGTCATATATGCAGTTGGATGGTGGTCTATGTATATTGTTGTAATGCCCAATCAAATCTCATAGGAATCATGAATGTCTAGTATTTGCATTGTTATGCCTTGCTCAGTTCCTGACAATTGCCCCGCTGTAATTTGTTCACCTAGCATGTTATGTTATTTATCTTAAGGAGAACACCTCTAGTGAACTATGGACCCCGGTCCAATCTTTACCATTGTTACATCATCTACTGTTACCGTTTACTTTCTGCAAGCCACCATTACCTTTACACTATACGTTTAATCCTTTATTTTCGGCAAACCGGTGAGATTGAAAACCTCACTGTAAGTTGGGGCAAAGTCTTGAGTTTGTGTTATGCAGGATTCCAAGTTGTTATCAACACCTTGGAGTTGTTCCCTTCCTCATATCGATTTGATAACATTGGTTTCATAACTGAGGGAAAACTTACTGTTGTGCTCATCACACCTTCCTCTTGGGGTTTCCCAACGAAGCTCTACAGTGATCTAATCTCATCAATCATCTCTGCGTGGCTCGATTATTCTATTCCCTAGCTCTTTACTTATGAACTTTACATTATGATAGCCTTTGAGCTTGAAGTAATATATTGTATCACCTTGTTGCTTGTCTTGATTAACTTAAGTTGTTGGTGAATATAATTGAACCTAGAATATTTAGATTTTGTGCTTGACAAATTAAACCCTAATTTTATTTCGAATTTGTTAGAGCCAAAATCCTAATTGATTTCAATCGCCTATTCACCCCCTCTAGGCAACATCTGTGTCTTTTTAGTAGGGAGAGGACAACGGTGAGGGTGACTGATGATTCCAAAATAGTAGCATATTTACCTTTTGTTTTTTCATAAATAGAGTAGGGATCTTTATATTTCACTCACTTTGCATGCACGTTTTTTCTTTGTTTCAACAGGATCCAGAATATTAAGTCTTGTATGAACATATCAATTAGAGCTGTCATATTATGCTATAATATATGATATTTTTAAGTGATAAAATTCATTTTATGGATTTACCTTCGCATCTAGGACAATACCAAATGAAGGGAAACAACCAGTACCGATAACGACCGGTGGAACAGATGGAGCCTGCCCGTACTGTCCGCCCATACCATGTGTCATCGTGTTTGCCTCGTCAAAATACTTTCTCCTGGCGAAGATGAGAGGGAGATCCGACATTCATAGCCACCAGAAACCACAAAAAACCACTTCCTAAAGGGATCTGAAGGACGAACTTGGATGTGGTAAAATCCCAGCTGCTTCACGGATCATTGGAGGACAACGCATCATCCCCTTCATCATCAACCACTGCATCTACATCACCACCATTACCCCCATCTCCCATCTATTAGATCGTGTAGTAATTCTGGATTCAATTGTGGTTTGCATTATATCTATTTCAATACTTTTATCCATCCATTTGATTATGATGATGTTGTTGATTGCTTCCATGTGTGAGTAGTTCCTTTGTTCTTGGGATTATGAAGAAACCCTAGCACTATTATGAATTTGCAATAAATATGATATATCCTTATGCCCATATGACTTGCCGGTCTATGATAGATTTATGATTTGTGCTTGATGTCTCTCTCTTTATATGGTGTGTGTAGTCAGCCGTATATCACATTCCCTTGGGACTAAAGTGAGGGAGAAATCCTTTAGACATGATTTGGGATTGTACCCGGAATGGCCCCGTGATAGATTGGCGCCGGCTCGTGACCTACCGGTCAAAGGAGGAATAAAGAGGGACTCCCTAAGCTAATTACGATATCCACGGGTAAACCCTTAATTGTGATGGTTTGTATGGTTGACTACTCTTAGACATTGCAGTGGTTATTTAGAGGTGACCTCACTCTTGGCTCAGCAAAGTTGCCTCCTATGAGTCTTCTAGTGAACATCTTATTATGGAGCTCTCTCCACACATCTCATGACACAAGAAGTATGTTATCTTAAATTATTAATAATAATAGTACCATGCTAGAAGTGTATCCTACATTCTCGAGAATGTTTTAGCCCTATTGAGTTCAACCATTCTTTCACACAACCTTGTTACTTGCTTTCTTTTACTCGTTTTAATTACTTTTCTGCACACAACCAAAAACCTTTCAAACACTCTTTACTTGAGATCAAAGGTAGCTTACAAGTATCCTTTGGTAGATAGTGACGAGGGGCATTAAGATCTTTACCAATAGCTCTCTCTAGGTTCAATATATTTACTTCGAAACTAGCTATAATTGATCTGTGCACTTGCAGTCATGAAGCTATTTTCCGGTGCCGCTCCGGGGAGCTAAGCATTTTTTGGTCTTTGTTCTTAGTTTCTTATTTTACTAATTGCTTTACTATAGTTTTTTATTAGTTTTAGGTAATACACCATGGGTGAGTACCAACATATTATTCAGCTGGAGGCTGTAAGGAATTTTGGTCTACCCATGGACGCCTATTTAAAATCCAATAATCCGATAGGGTATGATATTAACCCCATGGTTTTGGATCTTTTTCACGGAAAAAATTCTGCAGGAGATGGTACGGAGGATCCGTATGAGCATGTAGGTTTCTTTGTAGATATTTGTGGGACTTTCCACCTTAATATACAAACTGAGGATGAGGTTAAATATGCTCTTTTTGTTCAAACCCTTATTGATGAAGCCCGTTCTTGGTACATCCAAAGTTTTGTAAAGATTACTAATTCCTGGGACAGCTTAGCCTCTTTGTTTTTAGCGGATTTCTTTCCCAGGATAAAAACTCTTGGAGCAAGATCTATGATCACAAATTTTAAAGGAAACAATGAAGAAAGCTTGCACGAAGGATACACAAGGTTTGAGGACTGCTTGACCGCTGCCCCCATCATAATTTCCCACCTTGGTTGGTGATACGCACCTTCTATGCAGGTTTGAATGATGATAACAGAAATGAACTCGACTCCCTTACCAATGGATCATTGTAATAACCTCGTATCGAGAAAGATCCTAAGTCCATGTGATTAACATGCTAGTCCCTAATGACCCACAAGTATAGGGGATCGCAACAGTCTTCGCAGATAGTATTACCCAATTTATTGATTCGACACAAGGGGAGCCAAAGAATACTTGCAAGCCTTAACAACTGAGTTGTCAATTCAGCTGCACCTGGAAATAGTTCTTGCTCACAGAAGTTTATCAGTAGCAACAGTTTGGTAGTAGCAACAGCAACAGTGAAACAGGAGCAATAGTAACAGTAGCGGTAATAGTAGGATTCGAGTGCGGTAGGCATAGGGATGGATGGACGGGTGTTGCATGAACGAGTCTAAACATGTAACTTCAAGATCTAGGGCATTGCAGATAAATAATAACAAGCATCCAAGTACTAAATAATCCTATGCATGTGCTCCATATATAGTCATACGTGCTCGCAATGAGAACTTGCACAACATCTTCTGTCTAGCTAGCCCGTGGCAGCGGGGCCTCTAGGGAACTACTGGCAATTAAGGTGCTCCTTTTAATAGAGCACAGGAGCAAAGCATTAACACTCCGTGAACACATGTGATCCTCACATCACAACCATCCCCCCGGTTGTCCAAATTTCTGTCACTTCGAGGCCTTTGGATCCGGACAATGATATGTGTACACAACTTGCAGATAAGATCACAAACAATACTATCATAATGATTCAAAAATAATTTCAGATCTGAGATCATGGCACTTGGGCCCTAGTGACAAGCATTAAGCACAACAAGTTGCAGCAAAGTCAAATAGCACTAATAGAGATACTAGGCACTATGCCCTAACAATCTTATTCGATTACATGATAGAAATCATCCAATCCCTACCATCCCCATAGCCTATAGCGGGGGATTAATCACTCATGGATGAGAGAAACATTGATGGTTGATGGAGAGGAGTTGGTGATGACGATGGCGATGATCCTCCCCAAATTCCCCGTCCCGGCAGGGTGCCAGAACAAAGTTTCTGGTTCCGAATCTTGTCTCTGGTGGTGGTGGCGCAGCAGAACTCTTTTTTGTAAAACGTGGAACCCCCCTCGGTTTTTAGGTCAAGGAGTAACTTATAGGCGCAGAGGGAGCCCGAGGGGGTGCCTGGGGTGGCCTCACCCCTTAGGTGTCGGCTACGCCCACCCACGCCTGGCAGGGGTGTGGGCCCCCCAGGCATCCACTCCATCTCATATTCTGGCTCCGTGTGTCTTCTGGTGAAATAGGATTTTTGGCATATTTTCCTGGATTTTTCCTGATAGTTGATTTTCTACACAAAAACTAGACACCAAGGTAATTCTGCTGAAAACAGCGTTAGTCTGTGTTAGTTGTATCCAAATCACACAAGTTTAGAGGAGAAACAATAGCAAAAGTGTTCGGTAAAGTAGATACGTTTTGGACGTATGAACTCCCCCCCCCAATCTTAGCTTATTGCTTGTCCTCAAGCAATTCAGTTGAAAACTGAGTGCGATAAAAGAACTTTCACAAACACATTTGCTTCATATGATGTAAATATTCTCAGCATAGGAGTAGATGCTTAAACCATTCATAATAAGAAGTATGCAACTAAGTCTACTCAATAGTCAATGCAAGCTATGAAGAGAAACCAACTCAATAATAATAAGTAGCATGAAACATAAACATAAGCAACATTGCAATGCTCATAATAAGGTATGATAGAGTGGTATATCGCTTGCCTTTGTTTGAAGAGCACAATATAAATGCCAAGGCACCTCTGAAGTTCAAGTGAAGACTAGAAGTAAAGATATCAGAGATACAAGCATCAAAGTCATGACATAATTAACCAAGTTTTGGAACAAACACCAGAATGACAACTATGCTCTCAAGAAGGTGCTCATAGAATAAGTGGTGACTCAACAAGGTTGTGAAAAGGTTTTGAAAAGTTTGAAAGGTTTCCAAATGCTGAAAGAAAGGTACTCATTAGCTTTGAGCTCTCATTGCCCCTATCATAGGAATCTTCATGTGGTTAAGGTGAAAGTGAGGTCCAATATGAGTTATATGCTTGACAGACTATAAACTGGAAATCCCATGTCCCTTGAGTACGAGGGCCACTCCGTGTGCTACTCAACTTTGGTTACCTGTAAGTTATTGTCATTGTAAATACATGCATATCATAGAGAACCGCCAACGGGGTACCCCCTTGCACATGATACACGAGCTATCCCGTGATCAAAATGACAAGGCAAGCAGACAATGAGCATCTCAGCGATCTTTTTATTTACTATGTGCATAGCTTTTTATTGAGGATGCTTCATAAATGCTCATTATGGTGATGCTGCAAGTTTTCACCATGATTAGGCATGGCTTAGGCTAGCGGCCAGGCGTTTCTCTAACACAATGTATAGACTCATGAACTCACAAGCTACCCTTTTATTTCACATCGACGACATCCGCAAACAAAAGAGCAAGGTATCAACTGGATATGTATCCATAAGTGTTGAAAGAGTTCCATGTGATAGCACGGTTCTGCTGACTCCCAGCATATGATTTGCAAGCATATAACTTTCATGGACAGGTCACAATGGTTCAAGATTATTGAGTGCAAGGAATAAAGTGTGCCATCAAGTTCGTGAGAGCTTTACTAACTAACTTTCTCAAAACAGACAAACATTTATTTGGAAGAAAGACAGCATAATGAATATGCACTGAAATAGCAAATGATGCTAATAGGTAGGTATGGTGGACACAGTTGGCAATATTGGTTTTTGGGGAGTTGGAAGCACAGGTAGAGCTCATACTCAGTGCAAGTGAAGGCTAGCAATAGAGAGGGAGCGACAAACGATAGATCAATAACTGTCATAATCATGCTTGCAACAAAACAGGACTAGTTATGTCATGAAAGTAATACAAGAACTGTGAGGCAAAATAAATCATCGAGGCTTACTGACTATTGTTTAGTCATATGCATGCGCGAGCATGTGCCAAGTCGATTCACATGAAACTTTCAGAGGAGGATACCACAATATCATACCAAGTTATGAATATAACAATGCAAGCAAACATTCATATCCGATACGCCCAATTTGCATCACCTTCCTATATCATAACCTACCTCTATTCATTGATATTTGTCTTATTATGAGGTATTACTTATGGCGTTTCATCTATTTATGCATGTTGGATGATTCTTGGAGGATGGACTGCCGGAGTCTGTATTCTGATGGAAAAGAAGTCGTTTCGGCAATTTCGCGAAGATCAGAAAAATACCAGAAAAATATGGAAACATATTATTTTCACAGAAGACAAAGGAAGCCAGAAGGAGGAGCGAAGAGGGGCCGCAGGGGGCCCACACCCCCTAGGCGCGGGCCCACCCTTGATCGAGCCTAGGGCAGGTGTGGCCCACCTGCCCGGCCTCCGACTCTGACCCTTTGCCTATATCTTCCCTACGGAACCCTAAGGCTCGGGGAGCGACCACAGATAGATTTTCGCCACCTCTGGGGGCAGAAAACACCGAGAGAGAAAGATCTCTCCGGCAGACAGATTTCTGCTGGGGGAATTCCTTCCCGAAGAGGGGAGACCGTTGCCATCAACACCATCGTCAAGCTAGGCTTCATCGGGGTCATCATCATTATCATCCACACCATCATCTCCACCAGCACCATCATCACCACTCCATCCTGCTGTAAAAATTGTGTTCGATATTGCTTTAGTTCTTAGGGGAAACTTTCCCGGTGTTAATTACTATTGTAGTTGATGCTTGTGAGTGGAACCATTGGATTATTTTTTATATTCAGATTGTTATCTATTACCATACCATCTTTGATCTTGATCCATACGATGTCTTGTGAGTAGTTCGTTTATTTCTTGAGGACATGGGAGAAGTCATGTTGTTAGTAGTGAATCTATGATGAGTTATTATTCAATGGTTTAGTATTTAAGTTGTGGTGCTATTCTTCTAGTGGTGTCATGTGAACATCGACTACATGATACTTCACCATTTATGGGCCTAGGGGGATGCATTGTGTATTTGGATACTAATTGTGGGGTTGCCGGAGTGACAGAAACCTGAACCCCCGTTAGGACAGCTTTGCACAAGGGAGCGTAGGATCTCAGAGTTTAAGGCTGTGGTTAGATTTATATCTTAATTACTTTCATGTAGTTACGGATGTTTGCAGGGGTTTAATCACAAGTATGTATTAGTCCAAGTAAGGTCGGTATGTTAGCATAGGTTCACCCACACAACACTTACAACACCAGAGAAGAGTACTCAGCTATTTGAAGTGAAAGCACTTGACGGAATTCCCATATGTCCTCGAGAACGTTTGGGCCTTATAAGTATTTCCACCGTCTTGTCCTTTGCTAAGAAAGGATTGGGCCACTTGCTCCATTTGTTTACTACCTTTGTTACTTGCTCCTTGTTTTGTTGCCTTATTAGAAAACCACTAAAAATCCATTTGCTAAGTATTCACAGGGATTTCCTGCTCCATACCACTGTTCAGCACCTTCTGCTCCATGTTGGGATCGACACTCCTATTTATCGAAAGTACTACGATACACCCCCTATACTTGTGGGTCATCAAGACTATTTTCTGGCGCCATTGCCGGGGAGTGAAGCGCTATTGAAGAGTGGAACTGGTAAAGGAAACTTTTAATGTGAGTATTGCTTTTGTTACTGCTTGTTACTTTGTTTCCAATATGGATAACCCACTTGGTTTTCTGTTTGGGAAAACTACTACCACTGCGAGGGTAGTAGATGAACCACCACCTATTGAGATAGATCCTTTTAAGATAGCTACAAGTATTGTTGATCGTGTTATGGATAATTATTATTTTGGGGATGGAACTATCCATCCCGGTGATCACTTGCTTTTTATCCATGAATTATGTGTGTTTCTTAAGTGTGCAGGTATCACAGCTGAACAGGTGAAGAAGAAATTACTCTTCATATCCTTGAAAGGGAGAGCTGAATAATGGTATAAGCTGCTGAAGAATGGACAATCCATGGAATGTGAGGAGATGGCATCTCTCTTTTACTATAAATTTTATCCTCCCAGTGAAATTCATAAGGATAGAAATCTTATATATAACTTTTGGCCTCTTGATGGAGAAAGTACAGCTCAAGCTTGGGGGAGATTGAAGTTACTAATGCTTAAATGTCCTATTCATGAACTCCCTAACAATATTATTCTCAATAACATTTATGATAGGCTTTCTCTTCATGATAAAGATCTACTAGATGCTTCTTGTGCTGGATCATTCACACGTATGAAGGAAGAAGCTAAATGGGATCTCTTAGACCGTATTCAAGATAACACTGAGGCTTGGGAGAATGACAAAGGAAGAAAGTCAGGTATAAACTATGATTTTGAATGCATTAAATATTTTATGGAAACTGATGAATTTCTTTATATTAGCAATGAGTTTGGTCTTGATTCCCAAAGTATTCCCAATTGTTTTAAGGCCTTTGCCTCTTACATATAAATTACCAAGAAGAAGTGGAATAAGTACCATGCTCCTTATAAAGATGTTGTTAATCATGTTCCCGTTAGAAGTACTCAAGTTTGTACTACTAATCATATTGTGCCTGAACCTCATATTGAGAAAATGCCTTTCCTAGCTAAGGTAAAGGAGTATTCTATGATTAGTGGAAATAATAAAGGTACAATGAAAACTGTGGAGCCTGGTAAGCATTTGAGTGATGAACCTGTGGTAGCTATTGTGAAAGACATTGTCACTGGAAATATAGAGGATGAGCACATTGTCTTCTATGAAGATTCTTCTAATATTATCTCTCATCCTAATAAAGCTAGTGTTCCTGTGCTTTCTGTTAAAATTGGTGATCATTGCTATTATGGTTTATGTGATATTGGTGCTAGTTCTAGTGTTATTCCTTATGAGCTTTACAGGGAAATTATGCATGAGATTGGTCCTTGTGAGCTTGAGGACATTGATTTGGTTATTCACCTTGCTAATAAGGAAAGCATTTGCCCCATTGGCATTGTAAGAGATGTGGAGGTTCTCTATGGTAAGATTAAATATCCTATTGATTTTCTAGTGCTTAATTCAACAGCTAGTAAAACTTGTCCTATCATTTTTGGTAGACTTTTATTGAACACTTGTGGAGCTATTAATGATTGTAAGAAGCAAAAAGTTTTAACTAAGTTTGATGGAGATTATTATGAGTTTAACTTCTCCAAATTTGCTAAAGCTCCTTGTGAAAATATCTTGCCTAATAAAGATTTCAGGATGGAACAACTTGCTTCTATTGATTAGGTCTAGGACCTTGGACCTCTTTTTGGTGACTGTAAGTATGCTTATTCTGATGATAAAGTTGTTTCCAGTGACAGTTATATTGTCAACTTTATTCAAAGTGCTACTGAAAGTTATTTTGAGAGAGGGATACATGGTTTTATGCATCCCAATAATGTTAAGTTTCCCCGTTTTATGTTGAAAGCTTTGAAGTTGCATATGTTTTGTCTTCCTATGCTAGTGGATTTTTGTTTCAACAATTCATTTTCTCATGATACTCCCATGCATAGGAAGTGGGTTAGACTCAAGTGTGTTGGTTATTTGCTTCTTGATGCTCTCTTTCACATCAGATATATATATCCTATGTGAGCATCTTTGGAAGTTTCAACCCTAACTTAAAGGCATTAAAGAAAAGTACTTGTTGGGAGATAACCCAAGAGTTTTGTAGTGTCTTGGAAGTTATTACCTAAGTAATAACCACTCCGTATCCTTTTTGTTTTGGTTTTTGTGTCAAGTTCAACTACTTTTGTGAAGTAGAGGAGTTGTGAAAAGTGGCTGTCCTAGGACAGATTTTTGTGCTGTATTGTAAAAAATCGTAAGGGAGCTCAGTACTTCGGATGGATCTGCATTTTTCTGTGCTTGTTCTCCAAGTTGTTACCCAACTTTCAGCAGTTCTGCACTTTTTTATTTGAGCAACAGAAGGTCTTCGAAAAAAAAATCTGTACCTACCGGTCTGTTTTGACAGATTTCTGCCATCATTTGCATTTGCCTTTTACAGAAGTTTTTGTTTTGATGGGTTTTCAGTGAAATTGTGTACCTAAAGGTTTATTGTTTTCTCTTACACTAATGTTGTCATTGAGTTTGTGCAAGGGTTTTATATGAAGGAAATTTCCAGGAGAAGGAGAGAGGAATCTGCAGAGTTCGTCATTGAATAGGTAAATGTGGTGAAAACAGAAGGTTCGTGAAACTCCAATCTTTTTATATTTTTGATGTTTTAATACATAAGTGAAGTTACGAGACAGAACTGAAGAGGAAACAGAGTCCGGGGTGGACAAACCCACCCCAGGCGTGGGCCCAGCCTGGCCACGCCTAGAGGGGGTGTTCCACCCTCGAACTTCGTCTCCACCTCATTTCTGTGTCAGTACCTTCCTTATGCCTTGAAACTTTGTAATATATAACCCCCCGGATCCCCCGAGGTTCGTGCATCATGTTCTCATCGTGTTTTCATTTCAATCTGTTTTTGTCAGGAAATCTTCTCAAGTTTAGAGCACCATGGCCTCCACCAACAACAAAGGCAAGAAGCCCATGGATGAGATAAAGTTGGAAGAACAAACCGTCGCAGGGACAAGGGCAAGGAAACCTACTTTTGTAGGAGCAATTAACACTGGGGATGCGTTTTCTCATAATATGCAGGGAATCATAGCCTTCGGTCTATACTTCAGATATTGCCCTGAGGCAGCGGAAGCCCTTCGAACCACTAACGAGTTTTGTGATAAGTACCGTGCTTTGAGGATGAAGGTGGATATGCTTCAAGAGGAGAATAACGGGCTTCGTAAGATGCTGGAATATTTTCTGACCCGTGACAAGAGAACACCACCACCATCGAAGGAGTAATTCGTCATCAGGTTTGGCATCCCCTTGGCTTGTTTCAAGCTTGGGGGAGTGCCGCGGTATCACCACCATTATCTTTTATCTTTTACCTTTTTAGTGGATTCATATCTCTGGTAGAGAGGTTATCTTATAGTTTGGTTTGCATGTGGAAGTATCTATCCTTTAGTTGATTACCTATGTATCCCTTGGTGTGAGTGCCTTTATTGGAATATTAATGAGAAGTCTCATCTTTTACTTTTTGCACTTCTTATTTTAGTTTCCAATCTATATTATATGATGGATCTTGTTGATCAGTATTGGCATCACTTTGGGATCATCAAGTGGATCTAAATTGGTTTTCGCAAACCGAGTTCTGGTCAGTAGCATTACTTTGAAAGAGAAAAGGGGAAAATCTTACAGGTATTTTGTATCATTTGTTTTCTTTCATCTTGGCTCGTAAGCTTAGTATTCTTTATTTAAGATCTTTTGTGTCTTCAAGGAAGATTACATGTTTGGCTTTATTACTTGTATGTTTGCTTGTTTCTTTCAACTCTCTTGCTTGCTACCCATCCTTGCTAGCCAAAAACCTATTTTGAGAAGGTATACTTCTCATGTTTCCAAATCGTTTGAACCAAAACCTATGCCACTTGTGTCCACCATACCTACCTAGTAGCACTTTTGCTATTCCAAGCAAATTCTCAAGCTTCATCAACCTTTCAAATGAAAAAGTATTTTGTTATGTGAAAACTAGTTAGTAAAGCTCTCACGAACTTGATGGCACACCTTTATTTCCTTTCCCCTAATAGACTTGAACCATTGTGCCATCGAAGTTGTATATGCTTGCATCTATACGTTGGAATTAGCAGAACCGTGCTGTCATGGGGAACATTTTCAACATTGCACTTGTACTCTGTACACAGTTGATATCGTTCCCTTTTGTCTATGGATGTCAACGGTGTGAAATAAAGAGGGAGCTTGTAAGTCCATGGAGTCTGTATTTTGTGTTAGAGAAACGCCTGGGCCGGTAGCCTAAGCCGTGCCTAGTCATGGTGGAAACTTGCAGCACCACCATAGTGAGTAATCTATGAAGCATCCTCAATAAAAAGCTATGCACATAGTAAAAAAAAAGATCACTCAGATGCTCATTGTCTGCTTGCCTTGTCATTTTGGTTATGGAAAAGCTCATGTACCATGTGCAAGGGGTACCCCGTTGGCGGTTCTCAATGATATGCAAATACTTACAATGACAAGAACTTACCTATGACCAAAGTTGAGTAGCATGAGGAGTGGCCCTCATATTCAAGGGACATGAGATTGCCAACTTATATTTCGTCAAGCATATACTCCATATTTGTGCACTTTAACCTTAATCATATCAAGATGCCTATGATAGGCGCAATGAGGGCTCAAAGCTAGTAAGTACCATAATCTTTTGGAAGCTCTTTATGACTTGTAATCCCTGCTTCCCTCTAAGAAGGGACCTTTCTCAAACTTCCAAGTTGAGTCAGTAAACCTACTTCCTCTCTATCTCCAGCAAGCATTTGAGTTGTTGTGTTTCAAGCATTCATATGGTGATTTATTCAATCATGTTCTTTATCTTCCTTGTTTACACAAAACTCTTATCTATTGAGTATTACTTTGAAAGCCTTCACTTGTGAAAAAACTTTTTGAGCAAAGAGTGCTCCTGTTTTGAAACTTATACAAAAATCTTATGTGAAACTATTTGCCAGGTGTTCTCTAACCAAGAACAAGTTTTCCAATTCCAATTATGATTTATCTTTATGCATCTCTATTGTGACTGATGTACTTGGTTGCAAGCTAAGTTATATAATGGTGAGTTGCTTTCTTATATGAGTTTTGCAATGGTAAGTGTGATGCTTCTTGTTCGTATTCTTTTATCGACACTTCACTCCATAAACCTGTGGACATGTTTACTGAGCTCAGTTTTCACATGGGGACAAGCGAAGTCTAAGCTTGGCGGATTTGATACGCCCAATTTGCATCACCTTTCTATATCATAATTTACCTCTATTCATTGATATTTTTCTTATTATGAGGTATTACTTATGGCTTTTCATCTGTTTATGCATGTTGGATGATTCTTGGAGGATGGACTGCCGAAGTCTAGATTCTGATGGAAAAGAAGGCGTTTCGGCAATTTTGCGAAGATTAGAAAAATACCAGAAAAATAAGGAAACATATTATTTTCCTAGAAGACAAAGGAAGCCAGAAGGAGGAGCGAAGAGGGGCCACAGGGGGCCTACACCCCCCTAGGCGCGGGCCCACCCTAGGCCGCGCCTAGGGCAGGTGTTTCCCACCTGCCCGCCCTTCGCCTATATCTTCCCTACGGAACCCTAAGGCTCGGGGAGCGACCACAGATAGATTTCCGGCGCCTCTGGGGGACGGAAAACACCGAGAGAGAACGATCTCTCCGGCAGACATATTTCTGCCGGGGGAATTCCTTCCTAAAGAGGGGAGACCGTCGCCATCAACACCATCGTCAAGCTAGGCTTCATCGGGATCATCATCATTATCATCCACACCATCATCTCCACCAGCACCATCATCACCACTCCGTCCCGCTGTAAAAATTGTGTTGGATATTGCTTTAGTTCTTAGGGGAAACTTACCCGGTGTTAATTACTATTGTAGTTGATGCTTGCGAGTGGAACCATTGGATTATTGTTTATGTTCAGATTGTTATCTATTACCATACCATGTTTGATCTTGATCCATATGATGTCTTGTGAGTAGTTCGTTTAGTTCTCGAGGACATGGGAGAAGTCATGTTGTTAGTAGTGAATCTGTGATGAGTTATTATTCAATGGTTTAGTATTTAAGTTGTGGTGCTATTCTTCTATTGGTGTCATGTGAACATCGACTACTTCACCATTTATGGGCCTAGGGGAATGCATTGTGTATTTGGCTACTAATTTTCGGGTTGCCGGAGTGACAGAAACCTGAACCCCCGTGAGGACACCTTTGCACAAGGGAGCGTAGGATCTCAGAGTTTAAGGCTATGGTTAGATTTATATCTTAATTACTTTCCTATTGTTACGGATGTTTGCAGGGGGTTTAATCACAAGTATATATTAGTCCAAGTAAGGTCGGTATGTTAGCACAGGTTCACCGACACAACACTTACAACACCAGAGAAGAGTACTCAGCTATTTGAAGCGAAAGCACTTGACAAAATTCCCATGTGTCCTCGAGAACGTTTGGGCCTTATAAGTATTTCCACTGGCTTGTCCTTTGCTAACAAAGGATTGGGCCACTTGCTCCATTTGTTCGTTACCTTTGTTACTTGCTCCTTGTTTTGTTGCCTTATCTGAAAACCACTAAAAATCTATTTGCTAAGTATTCATAGGGATTTCCTGCTCCATACCAATTTTAAGAACCTTCTTCTCCTCGTTGGGTCAACACTCCTATTTATTGAAAGTACTACGATACACCCCTATACTTGTGGGTCATCAACATCCATAATAACATACACCTTACACGAACAGGCTACGCATGCTCACAATGATGAGTATATTTACAAAAATGAAAACAAATAGAGTTTGTTACCAGCCTCTTACCACACCTCAAGTTGTCTTAATCTTCATTATTGCCCTTCACTTGTGTGACTTGAATAATAACATGAAACCAAACTCCACTGAGGACGGCTGAACCCTGCAAACAACTCACAAAACCAAAGAAGAACAACAAATATTTTTGGTGTTTTCGATTTTTTTAAAGGATGCCAAACAAAGCAAAATCTTTTTGATTTTTTTCTTTTAAGGCAAACCAAAGCTAAAAAAGCAAAGAAACAAACCAAGAGAGACAACGAAAATAATTTTGGTATTTTTGTGTTTTGAGAAAGCAGAAACAAAAACCAAAACAAAAGCGAAACAATGGATATACAAAGAACCGACCGAACATGATATATAGATGAGTGTGATGTCAGTATAACTCCCCCCAAGATTAGGCTTTTGGCCTAAGTGGGGCTCAATCCCATGGTGCCCAAGAAGGTGAACCTCCGTAGTACGTCGAGGAGGCTCCCTCGTCCTGGTATGAGCTCGAAGCCTCCTCTGTGTAGTACACAGAGGGGTCATATGAGGGCGCTTCCCCCTGATAGTGTCCATGGAAACCAAGTACGCACAGCTTGTCATCCATCTCCACCTTGGAGCTTGATAAAGGTCCCTGATAAATACTGAACAAAGTGGTTTGGGGAGAGGGATATCTCTCTCTTCACCGTCAATAAACGGCATTTTGTAAACCAAGTTCTTTCTATAATCCAGGGTAGAGCTAGTGGTGACAAAGTGATGCGCTTTCATGGCAGCAAGATCAAGCCTCTGAGGAGCCAAGACTGTATCATTTGGATCAACAGCAAGGTCCAAGGTAGCAGCAACACGTGTAGCAATAATTCCCCTATAAATGGGTCCCTTCACAGCTAAACGACGAGCAATGAGGGAACCAAGATTGTACCTAGTTTCATTGTTGAGTGCAGCAGCTATGAAGGCCAATTGATAGTTGGAAATATTACTAGTGTTCTCCCTACCAAGAACACTAGTGGCAAGATAGTAAGCAAAGTACCAGATGGCTGGGAGTTGAATATTTTTGATCTTTCCCCATTGAGATCTACGGTCATGATTATTGGTTATCCCGCGGTAGAGCTCCAACAAATCAGCGAGTTGAGTTGAAACCTTCTTCGCCGACCCAGCTATACCAAGTCCCAGGGCCTCACAAAATTTCTTCAATGTCAAATTATAAGACCTGCCATAAATTTTGAAAGACACAACTGGCTTGAACATGCTGTTAGTAAAAGAAAAGCTCTCCACAAATGTTTTAGTGAGCATTGCATATTTCACGCTCTCATCCTGCATATAACTTGTTAGTCCAGCCTTCCGAACCAAGGTCATAAAATTATCAAGAATCCCAGCAGCCCGCAAGAAGGTTTGGCAAGGAAAGGTGGAGGGGTGTGCCTCCCCCTCATCTCCCTCGTCGCCAAATTGCCGAGTGATGAGATCCTCATTGTATGAGGGCCTAGCACGGGAGGATGATCTTGAAGGCCTTGCCCTTCTAGGTGCATCACTCTCAAATATTTCACCAAATGTGTGGTTGTCCATGACCTCTTTTTTCTGAAATTTTTAGACAAACATCAAACCAAGTGATTTACAAGTTAATAAATGATGAGCAACTACTATAGGAACTTGCTAGAGAGCTACACATGCATCAAAATGAAATCTCTAAGCATAGAACAAGCATGCAAGATCACACAACCTGACACCTATAGCAGAAAAATACTCAAGATACAATCTACCAATCACAAATCTAATTGGACAAGTGGAGGAAGCACATACCAAGGAGCAATCCCTCCAAAAATCAGCAGCAAAGATGGGTTGAGCAAGGAGATCGAAAATCGCGAGCAAGAAGAGCAAGAACTCGAGCTTGAGGAAGTTTTCCAGTGTTTTTCGGGAGAGAGAGAAAGAAGATGGCTTTGAGGAGGCACCTAGGAGGGGCCCAGGTGGGCCATACCCCACCCAGGCACCACCTGTAGGTAGGTCGCGCCTACCAGGGGTGTGGGTGCCTGGGGTGGCCCCTCTGGGTCACTCCAGGTGTCCCTCTGCCCCTTTTTTGAGGAAAAATTTATTTTGAATTTTCTGGGATTTTTTGGGAAACTTTATTTTTGGCCAATTTTTAGGGTATGAAAATTGATTTTCTCATAGAAACAGACTTTTTTCAGAAGAAGCAAAAGAAAAAAAACCAAACTATAGATGTTCTAGAACACTCTAAAAAGCAAATAACTAGCTAACAAGAGCAAAACCAAAGACTAGGAAGGACAAAAGTAAAAGAAAGCAAGTATAACCACAGTCAAAACATTATTTTGTTCATTACAATCCTTTTGTTAACAAGGTTGATCAAGTCTTGTTACCAAAACAATCTTATATGAAACAAAACTTTGTATTCCACAAAGTGATTATGTTACCTCATACTTGATAGCAATGGTCCCAATCATAATAGTTTCAAAATTTTCTTATGGAATGGGACAATATATTTCTCCAACATTGATGCTCTCAATATTTTCAATGGAATTCAGGCAATAGCTCTTAGCAACCTTCTTGGGGAAATAGACAGTATGCTCTTTGTCATTAATATTGAAAGTTACTTTTCCTTGATTACAATTGATGACAGCACCTGCAGTATTAAGAAAAGGTCTCCCAAGAATAATATACATATTATCATCTTTAGGCATCTCAAGCACAACAAAATTACTTAGAACCAAGCAATTATGTGCCACTTGCACAAGAACATCCTCACATATACCAACAGGAATAGTAGTTGACTTATCAGCCATTTGCAAAGATATATCAGTTGGTATCAGCTTTTCTAGCTAGAGTCTCTTGTAGAGAGAAAAATGCATAACACTAACTCCAGATCCCAAATCACATAAAGCAGTTCTAACATAATTATTCTTAATAGAGCAATGAATAGTTGGTATACGTGGATCACCAAGTTTCCTTGGAACCTTACCATTGAAGGAGTAATTAGCAAGCAAAGTAGAAATCTCCTCATTAGGAATCTTCCTTTTATTAGAGACAATATACTTTGAATAAGGAGGCAACTTAATAACATCAGTCAAAGGAATTTGGAAAAATAAAGGTTTCATCCACTCACAGAACTTGTTGTAGTGTTCTTCCTCCTTTGACTTGTGTTTCTTACCTGGAAAAGGCGTAGGTTTCTGCACCCAAGGTTCTCTCTCTTTACCATGTTTATTAGCAATAAAGTCTTCCTTAGTGTACCTAGTGTTGTTAGTGTGCTTCTCAGGTTCTTCCTCAACTTCCTCCTTATCAGGAGCATCATTTTTATCATTACCACTCTCAGTTTCAGAATCAGAGACAGATATACTATTATGATCTATAGCAGGTTCAAGTGGTTCCTCAACTATCTTATGTTTCTTTTTATTTCTCTTACAAGGATTACCACTACTCTCACCTTGTTGAGAATCCTGCTCAATTCTTTTATGGTGTCCTTCAGGATATAAAGGATCTTGAGTAGCTATACCACTCCTAGTTCTAATTCCATAAGCATGTTTATCTCCTGAGGCATTAACTAGCATATCCTTTTGCACCTTAGCAAGTTGATCAAGTTGGGTTTGGACCATTTGAAAGTGTTTACAAAGATTTTAATATCATTTGAAGTTCTTTCCACAATATCTTTCAACTCTTTAATAGCTCTAGAGTTTTCCAATAAATGATGTTGAACTTGTTTATTAAAATTACCTTGCTTAACAATAAAAATGTTAAGTTCCTCTAAACATTGATTAGGAGGCTTACCATAAGGAATATCACATTCATCTGGCTTACATAATTCTTCTATAGGAGGTAGATTCTTCACATCTTTAGCTCTAATACCTTTCTCCTTTAGACACTTCTTAGCTTCCTTCATCACTTCATCTTTTAATGCAATAACTCCCCTCCTCTTTGGTGTTGGTGTTGGAACTAGTTCAGGCTCAACTGGTTCAGGAGTAATAGGCTCAGGTGTATTTAGCTCAATTGAAGTCCAATCATCATAATTCCTGCTTATTTTAGCCATTAATTCTTCAGCATCTATAGGAGTTCTTTTCCTAAAAACACAATCAGCAAAGCTATCTAGGTATGTCCTAGAATCATCAGTTAGTCCATTGTAATAAATATCAAGAAGCTCATTTTTAGGTAATGGACATCCAGGATGTGCATGAATCAAGGTCCAGAACCTTGTCCATGACTTAGGCAATTTCTCTTCTTCTCCCTGTTTAAAATCAAAAAGTCTCTACAAAGCAGCATCTCTAGCACTGGGAGGAAAATATTTCTAGAAGAAAGAAGCAATCAAACAATAAGGTCTATTAATGGAACCAGGAGGTAATCCATTAAACCAATCCCTAGCTTCTCCTTTTAGTAAAAAAGGGAAGATCTTAGTAACAAAGTACTTGCGCATCTTAAAATCATCAGAGAATAAAGCACTCATAGTAGAAAGCTCATTCATATGAGCCACAACACTCTCAGTTTCAGTCCCACAGAAAGGTTCTTTCTCAACAATGTCCAAATAGGATAAATCAAGAGAAAAATCATAATCTTTATCTTTAATATCTATGGGAGAAGTGGCAAACTTAGGATCAGAGGACAACTTAGGAATAATAGTACGTCTAGCAAGGAGACTCTTAATAGCACTAATACCATGGGTGTTTCAGCACTCTTCAACAAAATCATCAGTGAACTCAATGTAGTCATCATTAATATCATAAATCTCTCTAGACTCGGGTAGCTAACAGATGTAACAGTGCCTTCACTAGGAGTTTAGGTATTTCCTAGACTAGCCATAGTAGCATCTAGGAAAGGACCTAATGAACCACTCGCATCAAGCACAGTAGAAGTAACATCATGAGTATCAAAAGCAGTTTCATACTCAGCAGTAGTAGCAGTGTGTGTGGCATGAGTATGTGGTGGTGGAGTAACAAGCTTACTTATAACAGACGGTGAATCAAGA
The DNA here is from genome assembly GCA_023614405.1 of Avena insularis. Taxonomy (NCBI): domain Eukaryota; kingdom Viridiplantae; phylum Streptophyta; class Magnoliopsida; order Poales; family Poaceae; genus Avena; species Avena insularis. The sequence goes on from CM042697.1 coordinate 144,977,723, forward strand.
GCGTTAGAGGTGTTTAGGGCTATACCTCTTCTTGTAGTGGATGGTAAAATAGGAAACTTTCCATCACAAGACTTCCCGATGATGAAAGGAGTAACAGCGAACAATAATAGATCCAAGTAAACTTACAAATAAAGCTATGCTCCCCGACAACGGCGCCAGAAAATAGCCTTGATGACCCACAAGTATAGGGGATCGCAACAGTCTTCGCGGGTAGTATTACCCAATTTATTGATTCGACACAAGGGGAGCCAAAGAATACTTGCAAGCCTTAACAATTGAGTTGTCAATTCAGCTGCACCTGGAAATAGTTCTTGCTCATAGAAGTTTATCAGTAGCAACATCAACAGTGAAACATGAGCAATAGTAACAGTAACGGTAATAGTAGGATTCGAGTGTAGTAGGCATAGGGATGGATGGACGGGCGTTGCATGAACGAGTCTAAACATGTAACTTCAAGATATAGGGCATTGCACATAAATAATAACAAGCATCCAAGTACTAAACAATCCTAGGAATGTGCTCCATATATAGTCATACATGCTCGCAATGAGAACTTGCACAACATCTTCTGTCCAACCAGCCCGTGGCAGCGGGGCCTATAGGGAACTACTGGCAATTAAGGTGCTCCTTTTAATAAAGCACCAAAGCACAGCATTAACACTCCATGAACACATGTGATCCTCACATCACAGCCATCCCTTCCGGTTGTCCGAATTTCTGTCACTTCGGGGCCTTTGGATCCAGACAATGATATGTGTACACAACTTGCAGATAAGATCACAAACAATACTATCATAATGATTCAATAATAAGTTCAGATCTGAGATCATGGCACTCGGTCCCTAGTGACAAGCATTAAGCACAACAAGTTGCAATAAAGTCAAATAGCACTAATACAGATACTAGGCACTATGCCCTAACAATCTTATTCGATACATGATAGAACGCATCCAATCCCTACCATCCCCATAGCCTACAGCGGGGGATTACTCACTCATGGATGAGGGAAACATCGATGGTTGATGGAGAGGCATTGGTGATGACGATGGCAATGATCCTCCCCAAATTCCCTGTCCTGGCAGGGTGCCATAACGGAGTTTCTGGTTCCGAATCTTGTCTCTAGTGGTGGCGCACAGCGAAACTCTTTTCTAGAAAACGTCGAACCCCCCTCAGTTTTTAGATCAAGGGGTAACTTATAGGCGCAGAGGGAGCCCGAGGGGGTGCCTAGGGTGGCCGCACCCCCCCCCCAAGGCGCGGGCTGGGCCCACACGCACCTGGCAGGGGTGTGGGCCTCCTAGGCATCCACGCCGTCTCGTATTCTGGCTCCGTGTGTCTTCTGGTGAAATAGGATTTTTGTCATATTTTCCCGAATTTTTCCTGATAGTTGATTTTCTGCACAAAAACTAGACACCAAGGTAACTCTGCTGAAAACAGCGTCAGTTCGTGTTAGTTGTATCCAAATTACACAACTTTAGTGGAGAAACAATAGCAAAAGTGTTTGGGAAAGTAGACACGTTTTGGACGTGTCAGTCCCTGTATCATTAACTAGCACCCATAGTCGATGAAATATCAAGTAAAACACAAGTCTTTATTACATGAATCGAATAATATAGAGTTTACATTATTACAACAGAAGCAAAATATCTACATCTTTGAGTCCCATCAATGCCACAGGCAGGTTGAGTGAAGACCCGTGATCCTAGCGCACCTTTCAGCGATCTCCAAATTTTGCACATGAAATGTGCAGCCAAACAAGTTGGTCAATACTTTGAATGTATTGGAAAATTACATCATGAAGGAAAATATTTGGCTATTTCTACATTCAAGGCTAAGATAAGTCTTTGTGGTTTATTTGCATAAAGCCAATTTCACTAATTAAAAAAAGTAGAGAGAGAATATTTTATCTTACTTTGCAACCTTTTAGTAAGTAAAATAAGGTCGAGTGGCTCACACTGGGTCCTCCAGGCTACTAACTCTCAACCAAACAAATGGCACCCAAAATCCCATTAAGTCTGAGTTCACAGAGTCCATAGGATGCAACTCACAACTTAGGTTTGCAAACATTTTATTTGAAAAAGATAGAGGAAAATCCTTCAGAGGCTCCATCCTTCATATGCTCAAATTTTTTCTTTATCTGTGAACATGGCTGATCGATCAGCTTGTAATACTCTTGAGAGTTTGTGCACTTTACCCATAATCCACGTTTAAGTCCTTTTACAAACAAGACCATGGCGAGGCTTTTCCTTAGTAGCCAATCTACCTTGTGGATCCAACAGTGCCAAAAACCTCCAAATGTTGGTACCCAGGTATATATATATATAGCAAGCAATACTTAGCAAAACAGGGTTAACCTATTAGGAGGGTAAAATCCTAAGCATAGAACTACTCATGGAATACTATAAAATCATCGCACTTGCAAAAACTAATACTAATGAAAAGTTCTACCAGAACATCCTACACATGCACACTACATAATTTGAAGATCACATGCATAGAATCAACTGGGACATTATATGAACAAGAGGTGTAACTTGCTTATGATAATAATATTCTTTATGATTGTATTCCTCCATAGAAATTGCACTCTCAGAATAATCTAACGTGAGAATGGAGTAATTCCAATCAAAACAATTGCAACATACAATACAACAGTGATGATCACAAACATGCATGATGATTTAACATGACACAATAGTTATATTTAGTTCTCTGAACATTAATAGATCATATGATGCGTGTACGAGATCATTTAATGCAATAGGGTATTTATCTTTAAATCTTGATTGCCATTAAAGAGGTTTTAATAGTTTTGTCGCAACTGCTGTCCTAATTCAATAATTAAATTTGGTTCTCAGGTTTATTAAATAGAGGATATTAATACGAAGTAGTAGGAATTGGATTCACCCTAATCGGAGTTGTAAATCTTTTTCTATGATTTAATTACTATTTTACAAAAGTTTAAATCATTTAAAATATTTACTTTGTCAAAAAATATATCCAAGACCAGATATGGATGCTAAATGAAATTGTGAATCCAACATATTACTTATATTTTTAGGGTCTATAAATAATTTATTATGAATTTAATACTCTTAAAAGTCCATTAAAACTAATTAAGTTTATTACCAATTAAGTATTATCCAAAAGATAGATCTGATCAGATATTATTAAACCACATTAAAGTAGCTTAAATTTTATATATTAATCATATTTTTATGACCTACGAATAATTTACTATGATTTATTTAGTCTACAAAATGTCCACTAAACCATTTAAATTATTACATTGAAACTATACAGTAAAACCTATATGTAATCTCATATTAATATTCTAAACCGTTTTATGAATCCATAGGTGTATTATTTGTATTTTTTGGTGCAGTAGTTATTTTTCTACAATTTAAATACCATAAAATACTATTTAACCAATTAAATAAATACAGAAAAACTATATAATGAAAATTAGATCTGATCATGAAATAGTGTTTAATAATAAAATATCTTTCCAACAGTGTATTATTTATAATTTTTTGACTTGTGGATAATTTATTATGAATTATACAAGGTTGATGATTTTCCTAGCTATTTTATAATATTAAAACAATTATCAGACGCTAACCAGACAGTTGACCTGCTGACTGTATCAGACGTGACCGTTGACTAAGTGTGCATGCCACGCGGCACTACCCTACTGGCTGATACCAGTTCGATGTGGCATCTAATCTAGAGAGTCGATTCGTGATCGGACGGGCGAGGTTGACGGTGGCTTACAGGAAACGGCGAGCGGCGGCAATGACGACGTTGGCGGGTCAGGTGGTGGTTAACGATGATGTTGTAGTTGCTTCCCGGGCGTTTAAGTGGAGGACAAGGCGCGGTTCTCCGCACGGTCTCTTTCATGCTATCGGTGTTGCCCTTCTCCCCCTCGAACAACGTTAAACAGCGATTGTTCCCACGAACTCCGGCGTGACTCCGTCGAGGAATTCTGGTCGCTCCCGCGTGCTGTAGATGGGAAAAAATGGTGAGGGTATGCAGTGATTTGAGAGAGACCAGAGGGCGGAGATAAATAGGGGAGGGGGGCCTCTCAACGTCTTCTCCCGAGCTCGACAGCGGCTTCCTTCGGTGAGATCGGTTTTGCGCTTGTTTTCGGCAGACCGGTGGCGACTCGCGTAGATTTTTTATAGGGTTTAGGGAGGCGGGGTCATGGGATTATATGGGCAGGTTTGCATGTCGTGGGGGTCGTGAAAACCCACTCCAATTTTTCGCGGTTGTTCATACGAGGCAGCGGTCGTGTTCTTCCTGGAATCAACGAGGGTAGGGGACGGCAGGTGGGTCCGGGGTGGCAGCCACAGCGAGTGGGGAACACGGTCTGTGGCAGAGGATCTGGGTCAGCCTAGCTATGCGGCATGGTACGCGCTGCTCGCTTGCTGGTGCATGCGGTAGGTTAGTCGCGGGCTGGCTCGGCCGGTCCGCTTAGGTTACTTTTTTTGCTCATTCTTTTTTTCTTTTTCTAATTTCTTATTTTCTTTATAAAAATTTTATATGATCTCCAACTGAGTTGATTCTTGTCTCTAAAATTTTCTAAAATTATGTAGATCATCTTAGGATCATTTTTAGTTTTTATCTAGTTTGAAATTAGTGGATTTATGTTTCCCTATTTATGATCTTGTAGGAGTATTTTGGTAATTCAAAATAGCATTTTTAGCTGGGGGTTTTAACTTAATAATTTGTATGAACGCAATGATGCAAGGGCCATGAAAGCAAGGCAAGAATAATTCTTTGTATTTGTTCAAACTTCTCAACCAATGTAATAGTCATGTTAATCCACTATTTTAATGTGTCTTAGTAAAGTTTTAAACAAGTCCTCAAATGTTTTATTTTATTCAAAATTTCAACAGGATCAAACAATTCAATAAATTATAACAAATTCACAAAATTGGTGAAAGAGCACGGAATTGGTGAAGAGCATGCAAAATTATAAACAGGCTCTATCTTCACAGTTTGGTGAAGAGGTTGTAGAAATAAATTATAACCAATTCACAAAATTGCCTTATGAGAAGAAAGTTGAGATCAAAGAGGTGAAGACTATTGAAGAATTGGCAGCAATCTATTTTTGCATCCCACAATCTAAGTTGGGGAGAATTTTGACAAGCAATGATTCGCTTCTGAACGACTCCGCAAAAGAAGATTTGGATGAGATCCTCAACACTGCACCAGAGGTTGAAACTCGCCTCAGGGACGAATTTGAAGAACTTGAAAAAAAAGGGGATGAGGATTCGCCACCTCTAGTTTGAAGCCTATTCCTCCAAGCCTCGGGTATGATTTATAAGATAAGGAAGGTAAATGCCAGTGATTTTAGATGATAAGATCTCTCTTGAGGAAAACACAAAATTATTAGAGGTAGTTGTCAAACAGCGTGAAGCTTTTGGATACACCCTAAATGACATAAAAGGTATATAACCTTCTATAATAACTCACAAGATATCCATGATTGAAGATGCTAAACCATTTGCTGATAATCAAAAAAGATTGAATACTAAAATCAAAGATGTAGTAAGAAAGGAAGTTATACGTATGTTGGACAGTGGTATTATCTATCCAATTTCAGATAGTAAGTGGGTAAGTCCAACTCATTGCATACCTAGGGAAGGAAATCTAACCATAATTAGCAATTCTAAGGATGAATTAATCCCTGCTAGACCAATAGCAGGTGATAGGATGTGTATAGACTTCAGGAAGTTGAACAAAGAAACCATAAAAATTCACAAGCAACTGCCCCTCATTAATGATATTATAGAAATGATGTCCACTAATTCTTACTTGTGTTTTCTTGATGGATACTCCGGTTATTCTCAAATAGCTATTCATATTGAAGATCAAGAAAAAACCACCTTTACATGCCCCTATGGAACCTATGCTTATCTATTAATGCCTTTCAGTTTGAATAATGCAGCTGCTACTTTTCAAGAATGTGTTTTGAAAATATTCGATAGTCCTGTGGAAAGTTCCGTGGAAGTTCTTATGGACAATTTTGTTGTTTATGGGACTATTTTTGAGCAATGTCTCTATAATCTTAATAGAGTTTTGCAGCATTGTAGACAAACTAAGATGGTCCTCAATTGGGAGCATTGCCGCTTCGTGGTAAGGGAAGGTATAGTTTTCGGACATAAGGTTTTTGAAAAGAATATTGAGATTGATAAATCAAACTTGGTCACCTTAGAAAAACTGCCAATTACGCAAGATATAAAGGGGTAAAGAATTTCCTTGGGCATGATGGCTTCTATAGACGCTTTATTAAATATTTTGCTAAAATAGCTGCTACTTTAACTCGTCTCTTAGATATAGACACCCTTTTTTCCTTTGATATAAATTGCAATGATTCCTTTGAAGAAGGCACTAATTTCTACACCGGTCATTCAACCACCAAATTGGTATGAGCCATTTGAAATTATGTGTGATGCTAGTGACTATGCTATTGGAGATATTTTAGGACAAAGAGATGGATTGACAAAGAGATGGATTGAATCTTAGCGTTATCCAATATGCTAGTCGAGTTTTTAATGAGGATCAAAAGAACTATGCAACAACCGAGAAAGAACTTTTAGTTGTTATTTTTGCTTGTGATAAATTTATACACTACATTATCAACTCAAAAGTAATAGTTCATACTGATCATCAAGCTCCGAGGCACCTTCTAGCTATGCCCCGTCTAATTAAATGGGTCTTGCTTCTACAAGAATATGACATGTTGATAGTAGATAGGAGAGGAAATGATAATCTTGTTGCTGACCATCTGTCACGGATGGAAGGAATTATGGAGGATCTTATTCCTATTAATGAATCTTTGCCAAGAGAATGTCTTGCAGTTATAAAACCTCGCGATCCTTGATTTGTAGACTATGTTAATTTCCTTGTATACAAGTTTTTACCAAAAGGAATGGATTACAATCAAAGAAAGAAATTCTTTAATGATTTAAAACATTACTTTTGGGATAATCTTTACTTATATAGGCATGGTATAGATGGGATAATCACAAAATGTGTACCCGAGCATGAGGTAAACGCCATTCTTAAAGCTTGCCATGATAGTCCTTATGGAGGACATCACGCCGGTAATAGTACTGCATCTAAGGTCTTGCAGTCAGGTTTCTAATGGCCTACAATAGTTAAAGATTCCCATGAATATGTTAGGAATTGTGATGCTTGCCAATGTATGATTAATATTTGTAAAAGACAGGAAATGGCTATGAAATATAACTTAGTAATAGAGCCATTTGATGTATGTGGAATGAACTTTATGGGACACTTTGTCCCCTCTAACGATTATACTCATATTCATGTTGCTATAGACTATGTTACTAAATGGGTGGAAGCTATACCTAATTCTCATGCAGATGCAACCACTTCTATCAAAATGATCAAGGATGTCATTTTACCCAGGTTTGGAGTTCCCCGGTTTTTTATTACTGATGGTGGAACTCATTTTATGAAGGGAACTTTTAACAAGATACTTTAAAAGTATGGAGTAGACCATCGAGTGGCCTCACCTTACCACCCTTAAACCAGTGGACAAGTGGAATTATCGAACCGAGAAATCAAGGTCATACTTTAGAAGACAGTGAACATGTAAAGAAAGGACTAGGCTTTGAAGCTTAATGATGCACTATGGGCGTATTGTACAGCTTTCAAGAATCCTATGGGAATGACACCATATAAAATGGTTTACGGTAAAAATTGTCACCTTCTATTAGAACTTGAGCAAAAGGCTCAATGGGCTATTAAAACTATGAACTTTGATTTTAAAACTGGTGGGGGAAAATGACTTTTAGATATTCATGCTTTGGATGAACTCAGGAATGAGGCCTATGAAAATACTTGCATATTTAAATAAAAAGTGAAGAAATGGCACGATAAAAAATTAGAAGGCAAGGAATTTAAATCGGGTGAAAAAGTTTTGCTTTACAACTCTAGGCTTAAGATTTTTGCAGGAAAATTGAAATCCGGATGGAAAGGACCTTATGAAGTCGAGGAGGCATATCCCTCGGGAGCGGTGATATTGAAAAATACTACACCCTCTTTTCATATCGTTAATAGGAAGCAATTGAAGCATTTTAGAGTTGGAGAGGTCAACACCACTAAGGTAGTCTCATTGATTTCGGCTGAGGAACTTAACGAAGTGAGGTAACAAAATCTTAAGTTTATGGATCTTGGCTGATTTGGAGTCTTTTCAGAATGTTTCGCCTCGCTCTTTGTTCTTCTTTTATTTTTATGGATTTACTGGACTAATTTTCGACCTGGTACGGGCGGGCTGTACAGGCAACTGTGCCCGTACCATTGGTTGTTAATGGGTCGGACCCTCCGAGTCCTTTTCTGTGTTTCAGTACGACCAGGCCGTACGGGCATATACGTCCGTACCATAGGTCGTTATCGATATTGTTCTCGTGTTGTTCCAAGCTTTCTATTATTCTTGTGTTTTGAATAAACAGAGTAGGTGGTAAGTAACCAATACGGGAGCGCGGTATGGACGGGGCCCTCCCTACTGAACTCCGTAACCGACTCCGCCCCTTTTCTCTAGGATTTCTTTTATTTATTTACCTCTTTCTCTTTCTTTATTGTTTTGACTTTCGTTGTTCAATCTCACATCTTGAGTCTCCTTCCTCCCACCTTACAATGAAACCTCATATCTTACTTGATTACTCAAAGACTATGCAGCCTTTTCATATCAAGAAGATCTGGACCAAGAAGGAGGGCGCCTCTAAAGCACAAGCCAAGAAGAAGGGATCCAAAGGAGATACTTCATCTCCCTCTTTTTGCGTGCCCTCGCAAGTCGTTCCACTCCCCATCTGGGAAGATATGTTCCCGGAAAAGTTGGAGATGCTTAGGCACGTGGAACAGAGGAAGACCAAGGGAGAATTGTAGGGGTTCGTAGCATGGAAAACAAAAAAAATTCTACCGCATGCACACAAACAAGCCAAGATCTATCTACTAGATTGTATCAACGAGTCGATAGAAGCAATCACCCTCGAAGATTCCAAAGCGGTTAACGAGATCATATTCTCGTGGGTGATGTAGTCGTACACTTGCCGATCTCAAGATTGCGTAGACGATCCTTCCGGTGCTGTGTTCTGGCAGCGCTTCCACAGTCGGTCACACGTTCGGTAGTCGATGAAAACCTTCCTCTCCCTTGTTCCAGCAGGTAGCGGAGGTTGTAGTTCTCCCCTCGCGATTCCGGCAGCAAGACGGCGTGGTGTTGGAGGTAGAGGGAAGATCCCGCAGGGCTTCGCCTAAGCCGGTGCGAGTTATGTTGGATCTAGGGTTTCTCGGTGATCTAGGGTTTAGAATACCGGGAGGAGGAGGAGGTGTCGGCGGCGGCTAGGGCGACAGCGATGGGCCAAATGGCGCAAAGAAGCAAGGCGGCTGGCCAGGCGGCTGGGCAAGGTGTGGGAGGGCTAGGGCTTGGTGTTTGGGGCAGCCCTCCCCCTCTATTTATGAGAGGGGGTCAGCCTTGGGAGGGGTGGGTTTGAATCCAAACCCAAACACAAGTTGGATTGAGAGAAGGACTCTTTCCTTCTTCCACTAGGAAACCATTGTTCCAATTTGACTTTTCAAACTTCCCGTTTGACTTTCAATTTAGAGCTTTAATTCTCTCTTGCAAATGCCCAAACCAAGTGACCTAGGATATGATCCAATCATTCCTTTTATCCATGAAACATTCATGGTCCATTCCCCTTCCGGACCGGTGAACCTCTTAGACCCTTCTAGAACCTCTCCGATGAAAACATCGGAATCTTTCCCGAACTCTGGAATCGGACTTTTCTTATATGAATATTATTCTCCGGACCATTCCGGATCTCCTCGTGATATCCCAGATCCCATCCGAGACTCCAAACAACATTCGGTATCCCTACTAACATTCCATATCTACTCAACAACATCGAATCCTTAAGTGTGTCTCCCTACGGTTCGTGAACTATGCGGACATGACCGAGACACTTCTCCGATCAATAACCAATAGAGGAATCTGGAAATTCATATGGCTCCCACATATTTCTACGGTTACTTTGCGATCTAATGAACCACTTACATACGATACCAATTTCCCTTTGTCTCACGATAGTTTACTCATCCGAGGTTTTGATCATCGGCATCTCTGCATACCTAGTTCAACCTCGTTACCGATAAGTACTCTTTTCTCGTTCCCGTGATATGTGATCCCTTGTGAGCCAGTCACATGCTTGCAAGACAATTGGATGACATTCCACCGAGAGGGCCCAGAGTATATCTATCCATCATATGGATGGACAAATCCCACTCTGGATCCATGTGCATCAACACACACTTTCCGAACAGTCAATGCCACCTTTATAGCCACCTAGTTACGGTGTGGCGTTTGATGTCATCAAAGTATCCTTCCGGTGATGGTGATTAGCATGATCTCATGGTCGAAGGAATTAGGTTACTATGTATCAGAAAGCTTATAGCAAATGAACTATTGAAATGACTTGATCTTTATTCTACGCTTATCTATAGGAGTATGTCCATCATACTATTCTCCTAATGATATGATCTTGTTGTTAACAACATCTCAATGTTCATGATCGGGAAACCACGATCATCTATTAATCAACAAGCTAGTATTACAAAGATGCTTTACTAGGGACTCTAATTTCGTTTACAAATCACACAAGTATTAATGTTTCCGGTTAATACTATTATAGCATGAATGTAAACATTTATCATAAACACAAAGATATAATAATAACCACTTTTATTATTGCCTCTAGGGCATATCTCCAAACAGTCTCCCACTTGCACTAGAGTCAACTAATCTAGATTACATGGTAATATACCGAACACCCATGGCGGTTTGGTGCTGGTCATGTTTTTACCTCAGGAGAGGTTTAGTCAACGGATCCGCCATATTCAGATCTGTGTGTACTTTGCAAATCTTTATGTCACCATCTTGGAGATGCTCTCGAATAGCGTGAAACCATAGCCTGATGTGCTTCAACTTCTTGAGTGACCTTGTTTCTTGCGCATTGGCTATGGTGCCCATGTTATCACAGTAGATAGACATTGGGTCCAGCGCACTTGGAACGACAACGAGCTCTGTAATGAACTCCTTCATCCATACCGCCTCTTGTGAAGCCTCCGAAGCATCTATGTATTCCGATTCAGTTGAAGATCTCACCACAACTCTTTGCTTTGCACTCCTCCAGCTAATTATTGCACCATTCAAAGTAAATACGTATCCAGATTGAGATTTACAATCATCCGGATCGGTGTTCCAACTAGCATCGGTGTAACCATTAACAACGAGCTATTCATCACCTCCATAAGAAAGAACCATATCCTTCGTTCTTCTCAAGTACTTAAGGATGTTTTTGACCGTTGTCCAATGATTCACTCCTAGATCACTTTGATATCTGCTAGTCAAACTAACAGCATATGCAATGTAGGGTCTAGTAAATAGCATAGCATACATAAGAGATCCTATGGCTGAGGCATAGGGAGTCTTACTCATCCTTTCTCTATCTTCTGCCGTTGCAGTACTTTGAGTTTTACTCAAGGTCGTATTGGGTAACATGGCCAAGAACCCTTTCTTGCTATCTTTCATTCCAAACCTCTTTAGAACTTTGTCCAAATATGTACTCTGTGACAATGATATTAGGTGTCTCGATCTATCTCTATAAATCTTTATGCCTAATATGTAAGCTGCTTTGCCAAGATCTTTGATTGAAAAACTATTATTCAAATAATACTTGACACTATTAAGAAGGTCTACATAATTCCCAATCAACAATATGTCATCTACATATAGTATTAAGAATGCTATAGAGCTCCCACTCACTTTCTTGTAAATACAAGCTTCTCCATAAGTTTGTATAAAACCAAAGCTTTTGATTACCTTATCAAAACGTTGATTCCAACTTCGGGATGCTTGCTTCAATCCATATATGGACCGTTGAAGTTTGCATACCTTGTTAGCATCTTTAGGATTGACAAAACCTTTGGGTTGCATCATATACAACTCTTCATCAATGTCTCCATTGAGGAACGCTGTTTTGACATCCATCTGCCATATCTCATAATCATAATATGCAGCAATTGCTAACATAATCCTCATAGACTTTAGCTTCGCTACTGGTGAGAAAGTCTCATCGTTGTCAACTCCTTGAATTTGTCGAAACCCTTTTGTGACAAGTCGAGATTTATAGACAGTAACATTACCATCAGCATCTGTTTTATTCTTGAAAATCCATTTGTTCTCGACAGCCTTCCGGGCATCCGGTAAGTCCACCAAAGTCCATACTTGGTTTTCGTACATGGATCCAATCTAGGATTTCATGGCTTCTTGCCATTTATTGGAATCTGGGCTCATCATCGCTTCCTCATATGTCGCAGGGTCATCGGTGTTGTCCACCAACATGACACTCATAACGGGATCATACCAATCAGGAGTGGTATGAGTTCTCGTTGACCTGTGAGGTTCCGTAGTAACTTCAACCGAAGTTTCATGATCAACATCATTAGCTTTCTCTCTTATTGGTGTAGGCGCCACAGGAACTACTTCTGGTGCTATGCTACTCGCAAGTTCGAGAGAAGGTTCAACAACCTCATCGAGTTCTACTTTCCTTCTAGTCACTTCTTTCGAGAGAAACTCCTTCTCTAGAAAGGATCCATTCTTGGCAACAAAGATTTTGCCCTCAGATCTATGATAGAAGTTATACCCAATAGTTTCCTTCAGGTATCCTATGAAGACGCATTTTTCCGCTTTGGGTTCAAGCTTGTTGGGTTGTAACTTCTTGACATAAGCTTCGCAACCCCAAACTTTAAGGAACGACAATTTAGGTTTCTTCCCAAACCATAATTCATACGGTGTCGTTTCAACGGATTTAGATGGTGCCCTATTTAAATTGAATGCGGTTGTTTCTAATGCATAACCCCAAAACGATAGCGGTAAATCTGTAAGTGACATCATAGAACGAACCATATCTAAGAGAGTTCGATTACGATGTTCGGACACACCATTACGTTGTTGTGTTCTCGGCGGTATCAATTGTGAAAGTATTCGTCATTTCTTCAAATGCTTGCCAAACTCGTAACTTAGATATTCACCTCCATGATCAGATCGTAAAAATTTAATCTTCTTGTTACGTTGATTCTCTACCTCATTTTGAAATTCCTTAAACTTCTCGAAAGTTTCGGACTTATGTTTCATGAAATAGATATACCCATATCTACTCAAGTCATCCGTGAAGGTAAGAATATAGCGATAACCACCGCGAGATGCTACACTCATTCGACCACACACATCGGTATGTATGATTTCTAATAAGTTCGTAGCTCGCTCCATTAAACCAGAAAATGGAGTCTTAGTCATTTTATCCATCAGACATGCTTCGCATCTTTCAAGTGATTCAAGAAGTCCATCGGAATGTAGTTTCTTCATACGCTTCACTCCAATATGACCAAGACGGCAGTGCCACATATAGGTCGAGTTATCACTCAATTTCAAACGTTTAGCTTCAATGTTATTAATGTGTGTATTACCACAATCGAGATTCAATAAGAATAGACCATCTATCAAAGGTGCATGTGCATAAAACATATTACTCATATAAATCGAACAACCATTATTCTCGGACTTAAACAAGTAACCGTCTCGCAATAAACATGATCCGGATATAATGTTCATGCTCAACGTAGGCACCAAATAACAATTATTTAAGTATAAAACTAATCCCGATGGTAGATGAAGAGGTAGCGTGCCGACTGCGATAACATCAACCTTTGATCCATTTCCAACGCGCATCGTCACCTCGTTCTTCGCTAGCTTCCGTTTATTCTGCAGCACCTGTTTCGAGTTACAAATATGAGCAACCGAACCAGTATCAAATACCCAGGCACTACTACGAGTACTAGTGAGATACACATCAATAACATGTATATCGGATATACCTTTATTCTTGATGTTGCCGTTCTTCAAATCCGCCAAGCTTAGGGCAGTTACGCTTCCAGTGACCTTCTCCCTTGCAGTAAAAGCTCTCAGTATCAGGCTTAGGCCCAGCCTTGGTCTTCTTCACCGGTGCGGTAACTTTCATACCGCCCTTCTTGAAGTTTTTCTTTTTCTTAGACTTGCCTTGCTTCTTGAATTTGGTGGTCTTATTGACCAACAACACTTGGTGCTCTTTCTTGATATCCACTTCTGCAGACTTTAACATGGAGAAGAGTTCGGGCAATGACTTGTCCATGTTTTGCATATTGTAGTTCATCACAAAGTTCTTGTAACTTGGTGGTAGTGATTGGAGGACACGGTGAATACCCAAAGCATTAGGAATCACTATACCTAAGCTTTGAAGCTTGCTTGCGTGCCCAAACATCTTAAGCACGTGTGAAAGAGCATTTCCTATCCCTAGTGATTTTGGTGTTTTATAACAACACACATATCGGACTAATTATTTGCCAAGTGTATCGCAGGTGCATTGAACAGTTTTGCAATGTTCAAAAACTGTCTGCCTGGCGCGGTACCAAAAAGCGGTAGTACCTACCGCTTTTTGCTACCGGACCAGACAGAAGGCTTAGACTAACTGTCAAAAAGCCTCTGACGGGCTAGGTACTAAAATGCGGTAGTACCGCTTTTTCGTACCTAGCGCGACAGTAGATTTTTGACCACTTGTCAAAAGCTTCTGCCTGCTCCGGTAGTAAAATGCGGTAGTACCGCATTTTAGTACCGCTCGGGGCAGAGACTTTTTGTATGTTGGCAAAAAGCTTCTGTCTGCCTAGGTAGCAAAATGCGGTAGTACCGCATTTTGCTACCGGGCGTGACAGAGAGTTTTTTCCTCGTCTCAAACTGCTGATTCCACTACGTCCGGTAGTACCGGTTGCCACTTCGGTACTACCGCTTTACGGTAGCATCAATAGTAGTACCACTGTGGGCAGGACTTGATGAAGTTTGAAAGAGGGTGGTCTGGTACCAGGTCCGGTAGTACCAGAGTTCTCCGGTAGTACCGCTTGAACTTCCGGTACTACCGCTGCAGTAAAAGCTCCAACGGCCAGATTTCGTGGAGGGGTATAAATACCCCTCCACCTACCTTGGGACAAGATGCTCAGCCACATTAAAGGCAAGACCACCATTGGATCCACTCAATCTTCAAGATCTCCTCATTCCACCACCCAAAGTCCTTGATCTTTGGGGAATCGAAGGAGGAGGCCCTGATCTACTACTTCACCAAAAGAGATCTTCATTTCCCCCTCATTTCATTGAGGGCCCCTTTGCTCTAGTGTTTTCTTGGAAACCCTAGTTCTTGTTTTAGTTCTTACAAGCTTGTCTTTGATTGCTTTGACAGCTTGCTTGTATTTGGGAGCCTCCGATTAAGTTGTGGATGTGTGCCCCAAACTTGTAACGGTGCCGGCTTCAACCTTGAAGGTTGCCAATATAGTGGAAGGTGAATCGATCCCATTGGGGTGAGATTCATCGAAGAACAAGGGAGGCCTCTTTTGGTGTTGGTGGTTTTAAACCACCCCCTCTCCAAACGTAGACGTACTTCCCCTCAAAAGGAAGGAACTACGCGAAACAAATCCTTGTGTCTCCGCGCCCACTTTTTGGTTACTTCTATCCTTTACCGCACCTTACTTACTTGTTACTACTTTGTGTTGTGTTAGCTCTTGCATAATTGTCATATAGGTAAATTCACCATAGTTGCATTATCTAGAGAATTTACCTTATTGCCAAACCTTAATTTGAAAAAGAAGAAAATTTGAAGTAGCACCTATTCACCCCCCCCCCCCCTCTAGGTGCCCATACGATCCTTTCAATTGGTATCAGAGCCTCAGCTCTTTATTCGGGCTTTACCGCCTAAGAGAATATGGGTAGCAACGAAGGGGATGGTGGTAGTGAGCCAACACCGGTGACCATGGAAGATCTCAAAAACTTGGAAACAAGATTGAGCTCTTCCTTGGTCAACGAAGTCAAGAAGATGCTCGAGCAACTTCTTAAAGACAAAGAAGGCTCATCACCCCCATCTCCTCAATAGGATCAACCATCCATTTTACCTAAAGGGAATACGTCGGTATCCCCCGAGGGTATGGTGGTGGGGGGTAAACTAGACAACGTTAATTCCTCCACACACAATGATGGTGGGAAGGGTGAGCACCGTGATTCATGGTACTCTCCCGACCCTCCAATCCCTCGCCCTCATGTATACAATAGAGGTGACCCACCTAAGCTTGAAGAATCTGCTACTTTTGCTCAATGGCAATCACTAATGAGAACTCATATGCGCAGCTCTTGCATTGAACTTTGGAACATCATCGAGCATGGACTCTTTATTGGGGATCCAAACAACTTGACAAGAAGAGATATTGTTAATAGTCAACTCAATGCCACTGCTTTGCATATGATTCAACAAGGGTTGGGGACAAAGGATTATCCACACATTGAGCACTTTAGCATTGCCAAGGAAGCTTGGGATGCTCTCAATGTGTTGTTTGTTGGAAATGAGACTATGAGGAGGAACCGATATGATGCTCTAAGCAATGAAGCCGAAGGCTTCTACATGAAAGAAGGTGAAGATCACGAATACATGTACCGAAGGCTCAAGACCACCGCCACCGCTTTTAGGAATGTGGGTGCCTCACATGTGGATGATGCTTGGATAAAAAGGAAATATGTGAGTGCACTCATGCCTTTTGAGCCCACCAACTTGAAGAGCTTACAAGGAAGACACAACTACCATCTCATGACCTCAAATGAAGTTATGCAAGAGATGGCCGCATTCAAGGTTGCCGCCAAAAATGCCAAAGATGCCCGTGCTCGTGCCCTAGGTATGAGCAATGTTGTCAATGTTGCTTTGAAGGACAAAGTTGTGGACCATGGGGATGAAGATGATAGTGATTAAGGGCTTTCCATGGACCATCCCGATGCAGTCAAGATTGCTCATGGACAATATATGGCTTTCCATGCAAAGAATTTTTGGAAGAACCCCGCCAAGGCCAAGATGGAAATGCAACGGAGAAGCAATCCAAATGGAAAAGGAGAGAATACCACTAGGTTGAGAACTTGCTTCAATTGTGGTGACCGTTATCACTTTGTAGCAAGTTGCCCCTATGAGAAGAGAGAAGATCATGGTGGCAAGCTTGTGTTGAAGAAGACTCTCAAGGCACCTTACAAGAAACCTTTCATCAAAAAGAATCCCATCAACAAGAAGTCGGGAGAAATTGTCTTGATCACTCATGAAGAATTCTCCTCTGACAATGAAGATGACGAAGAGGAAACTTCTCATGGTGTGGCTGCTCTAGCCACCACCTCTACTCCGACATTCTCACTCTTCGATTCTCCAAATGAGAACTCTTCCACCAAGAACGTCACTTGCCTTATGGCAAGAGGAACGGAGGTATCCTCATCATCCCGCTCTACTCACTTAGATAATGATGAAATTCATGATGAGATGTCTCTTGATGTTAAAAAGGAATTAATTGCCTTTGATGAGTTTATGACTAACCTAGAAGGTGTGCTAAGCTACATTTTGGAAATATCTTAGATCAACTCTCACATACTCAAGAGCTTCTAGATGTAAGATGTAAACTTGGGCATGAACATATGATAGAGCTAGAGGCTTTAAACAATGCTCTAGAAGAAGAACAAGAAACTAGGTTGTCACTTAAATTAAAACTTGAAGGTCTTGATGAGGCCAATGACATTATTGTTAACAAACTCATCAAAGAGCGTGATCATGCTATTGCTAAATACAAAAGGGCTAAAAAGGACAAGATTGAGTTTGGTGTGGTTCATGAAAAACTTGCCGAGGACTTTAGTTTGCTTAACAAGGCTCACAAGGTCTTGGAGAGTGAACTCTTGTCACTCACAAAGTCCCATGAAACGCTTCAAACTCAATTGGCCAATATTCCTTCACCTAGTAACTTCATTCCATCTAGTAGCACAACTATTCTTGAAGAGAATGCTAGGTTGAAGGGGGAGCTTGCTAAGGCCACATTTCCACAAGGCAACAAGTCCATTGATGATCTTTTGAGAAAGCAAAGGCGTAGTGGTGATAAAGGGGGCATTGGTTTTGTTTCCAAAACCAAGAAGAAGAAAAATAAGAAGAAGAAGGACAAGCCCGCACAAGAGACCAACAAGACCATTGTGGAGAGTAAGACCACAAGTGGTAAAACTATGTCTCATGATGATTTTGCGGGAAGTGCTAACCCTCACTATGTTCTAATGCATGATTATTATGGTGATGTGTATGCACAATATGTTGGTCCTTATGATGGTTATATTGCTTGGTCTATTTGGGTTCCCAAGACCCTTGTTTCTAACAAAGGAGGACCCATTGAAAAATGGGTACCTAAAAATTAGCTTGATCTTTTGTAGACTTATGCTTCCGGAGGGTCAAAGTGGGTGCTTGATAGTGGTTGCACAAGTCATATGACCGGAAGCTCGTCTATTGTCAAGGACTTAAAGCCAAATGATGATCTAATCACTGTGAAATATGCCGACAAGTCAAAGTCTAAGGTAATGGGTTTTGGCAAAGTTGTGGTTGCTCACGACATTACACTCGTGAACGTCATGCTTGTTGAGACCCTTGGGTACAATTTACTTTCAGTCTGTGCTCTTGGAAAGATGGGTTTTTCCGTCTTTATACATAATGATCTTGTGGTCCTCATGTGGAGAAAGTCTCTCAAGGTCGCTTTCGTTGGGTATGTCGAACATCACTTGTATGTGGTGGACTTTTCAGGGCAAGCCACTACAAGTGCGATGTGCTTATTCGGGAAGGCCGATGTGGGTTGGTTATGGCATCGCCGACTGGCCCATGTCAATATGAGAACTTTGCAAAGTCTCCACAAGGAGGGCCATATTGTTGGACTAAAAGAAAATGTTTCCTTTGCCAAAGATCGTGTTTGCAGGGCATGTGTTCTAGGGAAGATGCATGATGCTCCTCATAAGCCTAAGAACCGCATCAAGTCCACCAAGATCTTGGAGCTCCTTCATGTGGACCTCTTTGGTCCTCCATCTCATGCAAGTCTTGGTGGGAAGAAATATTGCTTGGTGATTGTTGATGACTTTTCAAGATACTCTTGGGTTTATTTCTTCAAGTTGAAGAGTGAGACTCAAAAGACTTTTATCGACTTCATCAACTTGGTTCAACGGCAATACAATGTTCCCGTGTTGATCAGAAGAAGTGACAACGGCACCGAGTTCAAGAACTACACCTTGAATGATTTCCTTAGTGATGAGGGGATTAAACATCAATATTCCGCTGCTTACACCCCTCAACAAAATGGTGTGGCCGAAAGGAAGAACCGGACTCTTATTGAGATGGCTAGGACCATGTTGGCGGAGTTTAAATCTCCATACAACTTTTGGGCCGAAGCCATCTCCACCGCTTGCCATGCTTCAAACCGGCTCTACCTCCGCAAAGAAATCAACAAGACTCCATATGAAATACTTACCGCTAACAAGCCCAACATATCTTACTTCCGGGTGTTCGGTTGTAAGTGTTTCTATCTCATAAAAGGTGTTCGTTTGTCTAAATTCGAGTCTAAAGCATTAGAGGGTATTTTTGTTGGCTATGGTCTCGAATCTCACACTTATAGAATCTATGATAAGCTCTCCGGAGCCGTCATAGAATCTTGTAGTGTGACCTTCGAAGAATATGATGGTCCCGAAGGGGGCGTGTTGATGCATGTGATGCAGATGATGAAATGCCTCAGGATGCCATAGGAAGAATGGGTGTGGGATATATCCACCCCGTTGAGGAACCCCTTATGGCGGCTCGAGAAGAACTATGCTCCACTCAAGTGGAGCCCTCATCTTCACAACCTCAACATGCTCCATCCATCGAAGAGGACATTGACTCAAGCCAAAGACAAGATGTGGACCCTCAACATGGTGATCAAAGTGTCAACTCCAGTCAAGGGGGGCTTGGTCCATTCGACGGATTGTCATGTGGTGCCAAGTCAATTTGTCAAGGAAGCTCCGTACAAGCTGCTTTGAGACAAGCTCAAATTGACGCTAGAAATGCACTTGATCAAGACCAAGGTCAATCTTTGCCTCCCAATGTAGAGGATGACTCCAATGATGATCAAGGTCAAGATGATGGTCAAGACGAGGATCAGAATGATGAAGAGGGTCCCCCAAGAAACAACACGGAGATCCACGCTCGTCGTGAAGCAAGAAAGGAAAGAATGTTGGAAATAAGAGATCACACTCTACAAAATGTAGTTGGTGATCTAAGGAAAGGTATTTCCACAAGAGCACAATTGAAGAGGTTCAGTGAACACCAAGCTCACATCTCCATGATTGAACCAAAGAAAGTGTGGGAAGCTCTTGAAGATTCGGATTGGTTAGAGGCTATGCATAAAGAGCTCAACAACTTTGAGAGAAACAAAGTATGGAAGTTAGTTGAGAAGCCAAAGGATTGACGCAATGTTATTGGAACAAAGTGGATATTCAAGAACAAGCAAGATGAGCATGGAATTATAGTAAGGAACAAGGCTAGATTGGTTGCACAAGGGTTTTCTCAAATTGAAGGCATTAATTATGCAGAGACTTATGCGCCCGTGGCTCGCCTTAAGTCCATCCGTATCCTTCTTGCTTATGCGGCACATCATAACTTTAAGTTGCAACAAATGGATGTAGAAACTGCATTTCTTTATGGTCCATTAAATGAATTGGTATATGTTAAGCAACCCCCGGGATTTGAGGACCCCAACTTCCCAAACCATGTCTACAAACTTGATAAGGCGCTCTATGGGCTCAAGCAAGCCCCACGCACGTGGTATGAGCACCTTAGAGAGTTATTGTTTGACCGTGACTTTGAGGTTGGGAAAATCGATCCCACTCTTTTTACTAAGAGGGTCAATGGGGAGCTTTTTGTATGCCAAATATATGTTGATGATATTATCTTTGGCTCATCTAACAAATCTTTTAATGATGAATTCTCAAAGCTTATGACTAGTAGGTTCCGGATGTCTTTGATGGGAGAGTTGAGAGTATTTCTTGGCTTTGAGATCAAGCAAGTTAGAGGAGGGACATTATTCAATCAAGCCAAATATACTCAAGATATGCTCAAGAGATTCAAAATGCAAGATTTGAATGGAGCTCCTACTCCCATGGCTACAAAGACTCATCTAGAACAAAATCCAAATGGTAAAGATGTGGATCAAAAGGTATACTGGTCTATGATTGGTTCTTTGCTTTACCTTTGTGCATCTAGACCTGATATTGTGTTGAGTGTAGGTGTGTCTGCAAGATATCAAGCGGCTCCTAAGGAAAGCCATTTAATGGCGGTCAAGAGAATCTTTCGATATTTAGTTCATACCCCATTTTATGGTCTTTGGTATCCTCGAGGCTCAACATTTGCTCTTTGTGGATACACGGATTCGGATTGGGCGGGGGACAAGGATGATATAAAATCAACATCCGGGGCTTGCCAATTCCTTGGTAGGTCCTTGGTATTTTGGTCTTCTAAGAAGCAAAATTGTATATCTCTCTCCACCGCCGAAGCCAAGTATGTTGCTGCCGCTAGTGCTTGCACTCAATTGCTATGGGTGAGGCAAACTTTAAAGGAATACGGTGTCCATTGTGACAAAGTGCCTCTTCTATGTGACAATGAAAGTGCCATCAAAATCGCATACAACCCAGTGGATCACACTAGGACAAAGCATATTGAGATTCGCCATCACTTCATTAGAGATCATGTTGCTCGAGGTGATATTGATCTATCCTATGTTTCAACCAAAGATCAACTTGCCGATATCTTCACGAAGCCACTTGACGAAGCAAGGTTTTGCTACTTGAGGAATGAACTAAATATCATAGATTCAAGGAGCTTTACTTGATTATCTTGCACTCTCACCTAATATTCGACCCATATTTGGTTTAGGTGTAGGCATGGACATAGGGGGGAGTGCGGTCCTAATTGATGGACCATCCCTCCCCCATTATGCGCAAAGTAAACAAAATCATTCCTCTTAATATCATTTTGTGATATGTGAGCTTAATGATGAGTTTCGGTAATGGACCCAAGATATATCTTCGTGGTGCCAAGCCGAGTATACTCAAATATAGTGGCCTAGGCCACCGCCCCCTCTCAATGGAGAGGTTGATGTGCTTACTCGTGTTTGTCACTTTTTGAATTGGTTCTTACTCATGTTTGTCATTCTCTAGTTGGTTTTGTTCTTTTGGTCGTGCACTCACATTTGGCTCTCCATATGTTTTTAGTAATTTTTGAGTGCATTGGCCCATATCAGTGTGACTCTCTAAACCCATACCATTCTTATCCCCCAACAAAACCCATCTACTCTGCACAAGAACCTTCCATTTTATGTATCTTGGCTCTCTGTCCTGATGGTCACGGTACTACCGGGTCTCATAAGCGGTACTACCGCCAAACGGTACTACCGGACATTTCTAGTGGTACTACCGCCTCTGATTTTGTTTCCAGGGTCCTGCCTGGAAACTTCCCAGGTGCGGTACTACCGGTTGGTATCTCCGGTACTACCGCATAGCGGTACTACCGCCCTTGGAACCGGTACTACCGCTTGTGCGTGTCGGTTAAGACTGGAGACGGGGGAGAGGCACCCCTTAGTGCCTCGTTCATCCCTCGTCTCCACTCCTCACCAGCGCCACCGCAGGAGCAAGAGGACGCCGCAGGAGCCCCGCCCTTCCCTCCTTCTCCTGGATCCACACCGGATCCGGCCTCCCTGCGGGCTCCTCCTTCTTCCCCACCTTCATGGACACCGGTACTACCGCCCTCCTCATCTTCTCACTTGTTTTCTCCATTGAATCTAGGGTAACTTTGATTCTTGGTTAAAACTCGTATTCTCGAGGTTGTATTGTGTGCTATTTACCAGATCTACCACTTTGTCCGATGGAAATCGTGTTTTACAACAAATTTACTGCTCGTACATGGATTTCTAGTCTAGATCTGCACTGTGGTCGCGGGCCGGTAGTACCGGGAATCTTTTTCCGGTACTACCGCTTGGCGGTACTACCGCCAGTGCATATCCGGTACTACCACCCTGTACTGGCAGCAAAAAAAAATTAACACCAAGTTCCATTCTCTGTTTGTCTCAAGTTCTTGTGCCCTTACCCCTATGTTATCTCCCTCGTTCTTTCACGGGTGCAGGGGGTTCCCGGGGATCGCGCAAGCGCTCCAAAGCTCACTATGAGATCGAGGACTATGAGTCAGAATCAGAGACTGAGTCAGAAGAGGAGGTCATGCCTCAACCTAGTGCCCGTCTAAAACTGCCAACAACTCGTGATCGTCGGGGTGGGGGGGTCAAGCAAAGTGCTGGTCATGGTAAAGCTCCTCCACCTCCTCCTTCCTCTGGTCCTCGCAAGAGCCACAGTTCCGGGCCATCTGGGCCAAAGCTGCTGTCTGATTTGTCTGAGACAGAATTTCATGCCCTGCGGGTGGTCAGTCCATATGGGACAGCTCGCTCTCATGCTCGAGAAAATAGCCTCTTCTTTACGGATTTTCAGGAGCGGGTGTTCCATGAGATTCTCATGAAAGATGACAAAATTGTGGTTCCTCAAAAATGGATCGAGATGAATCATGTGAGGAAGAATCTGAACTACTTTGGTGAGGCCCTTGACATTTGCACCAACATTGGCTTGCTTCCCATTATGGAGTTCCGGTGCAACTATGATCCAATGCTCATTGCTCAGTTCTATGCAACCATTCACTTTGCTAAGAATGATACTCGGACTCTCACCTGGATGACCGAGGGTGTTTTCAAGCAAGCAACGTTGGCTGAGTTTGGGGCTATCCTCGGTACGAAGACCATGGCAAGGACACTCCCGTTGGCTTTCGGTGCCACGCCAATGATCATCCCATGAAGAAAGATGTGCTTGCACCACTGTACATCTGGGGGCGCGGAATCCCTGGAAAGATCAAAGGGCTCCTCCCTACATATGACATCTTGCATCGCATCTTTCGTGAGACCGTCGCCCCTCGTGCTGGGAATGTTGATGAGATACATGCCTTCATGGTAGATATTATGATGGCCACCTATCACCACCATGACCCTGGCCTACCTATGGATGTGATGGATGTCATTTGGAATGAAATGGTCTATGCCACTTTTCAGAGGAGGGTGCCTCCTTTTGCTCCATACATCACGGCTCTCATTATTCGCAAGTGCCCTGTGATTTCCCGTGACTTGCCTTCTCTTCGTCTTGCCACCCACCGCCACAAGAATCTGTTGATCAAGACCCATATCAAACCACGCAATGTGGATGGTCAGATTGTTGATGAGGATGGGAACCCGGTTGAGGAGGAATCAGGTGATGCTGCTGATGCGCAGCAGGATGCTGCATTTGTGGTCTCACGTCGCCAGTCCGCTCAGCCATATTGGGCTAAGAGGTTTGAGGCCAAACTCAAGAAGATATTCTGCTTCCAAGTAGACAATCAGAAAGGCATGTACGAGGCCCATGTCTATGCCAAGAAGTCATGTGCTCGTCAGAAGGAAATGATGGAGGCTCAAGGCTTGACCGTTTCCAAGGGCTCCGAGAACAACATTACCCCAGAAGACCAATGGATCTCCAAGCACAGCAACTGGGAAGATGATGCCACCTCCTCCTTCCGTGCCCCGCCACCTCATGATGATGCATGGGAAGACTGGGTTGATGATGATGACGAGTGATCTCCGGGACGTTAGTGTTGCTCTTGTCCCTTTTTGGCGTCTTGATGCCAAAGGGGGAGAAGTTGCACATTAGGTATGCGGGATTTGCGAGGGAAAAGTCACAAGCTCGTTCTTGCCATTGATTTTATTCGCTTGTGAACTTTATTTGCTTGCCTCTTATTATGTGTGACTTACTATGTGTGAACTAACTATTTGTGCTATGTATGGTGAGACTATGTGGTTATCGTATGGATCCATCTTGTGTGTAATATGGCTATTCTCATTTGGATCCATCCTATGTGACAACCTTTCCCATTCCTAATCAATATTGGTCATCACATGTTATTTAGCAAAGGTATGTGCTCTATGTGCGACTTCTACTCCCAGGTAACTTGTTTGAGTGTATGGGGCTTGTTTCTACATATCTAGGGGGAGCCCCATCTATATCTTGTCATCACTAGATTTCCCTGCAAAATGTGTGTTGTCATCAAACACCAAAAAGGGGGAGATTGAAAGAGCATTTCCTATCCCTAGTAATTTTGGTGTTTTATAACAACACACATATTGGACTAATTATTTGCCAAGTGTATCACAGGTGCATTGAACAGTTTTGCAATGTTCAAAAACGGTCTGCCTGGCGCGGTACCAAAAAGCGGTAGTACCAAGTACCGCTTTTTGCTACCGGACAGAACAGAAAGAGACTAGCTGTCAAAAGCCTGGGCTAGGTACTAAAAAGCGGTAGTACCGCATTTTAGTACCTAGCGCGACAGTAGCTTTTTGACCACTTGTCAAAAGCTTCTGCATGCTCCGGTACTAAAATGCGGTAATACCGCATTTTAGTACCGCTCGGGGCAGAGACTTTTTGTATGTTGGAAAAAAGCTTCTGTCTGCCTAGGTAGCAAAATGCGGTAGTACCGCATTTTGCTACCGGGTGTGACAGAGAGTTTTTTTCTCGTCTCAAACTGCTGATTCCACTACGTCCGGTAGTACCGGTTGCCACTTGCGGTACTACCTCTTTACGGTAGCATCAATAGTAGTACCGCTGTGGGCAGGACTTGATGAAGTTTGAAAGAGGGTGGTCCGGTAGTACCGGAGTTCTCCAGTAGTACCGCTTGAACTTCCGGTACTACCGCTGCAGTAAAAGCTCCAACGGCCAGATTTTGTGGAGGGGTATAAATACCCCTCCACCTACCTTGGGACAAGATGCTCAGCCAGATTAAAGTCAAGACCACCATTGGAGCCACTCAATTTTCAAGATCTTCTCATTCCACCACCCAAAGTCCTTGATCTTTGGGGAATCGAAGGAGGAGGCCCCGATCTACTACTTCACCAAAAGAGATCTTCATTTCCCACTCATTTCATTGAGGGCCCCTTTTCTCTAGTGTTTTCTTGGAAACCCTAGTTCTTGTTTTGGTTCTTACAAGCTTGTGTTTGATTGCTTTGACAGCTTGCTTGTATTTGGGAGCCTCCGATTAAGTTGTGGATGTGTGCCCCAAACTTGTAACGGTGCCGGCTTCCACCTTGAAGGTTGCCAATATAGTGGAAGGTGAATCGATCCCGTTGGGGTAAGATTCATCGGAGAACAAGGGAGGCCTCTTGTGGCGTTGGTGGTTTTAAACCACCCCCTCTCCAAACGTAGATGTACTTCCCCTCAAAAGGAAGGAACTACGAGAAACAAATCCTTGTGTCTCCGCGCCCACTTTTTGGTTACTTCTATCCTTTACCGCACCTGACATACTTGTTACTACTTTGTGTTATGGTAGCTCTTGCATAATTGTCATATAGGTAAATTCACCATAGTTGCATTATCTAGAGAATTTACCTTATTGCCAAACCTTAATTTGAAAAAGAAGAAAATTTGAAGTAGCACCTATTCACCCCCCCCCCCTCTAGGTGCCCATACGATCCTTTCAACGTGCTCACTGACGGAGCTGCCCTCTTCCATCTTGCAGTTAAAGAACTTTTCAGAAGCCTCATAACTCTCAACTGCCGCGTGAGCCTCAAATATCATTTTGATTTCACAGATAATGTCATGTGGGTCATGGTTCTCAAACCTTTTCTGAAGCTCCGATTCCAAACCATACAAGATAACACACTGAACTGTGGAGTACTGATTCTTCCGAGCGAGGAAAACATTCTTTACCTCATCGGTAGCATCAGCTGCAGGCGGGTCACCCAGCGGTGCATCCAGCACATAGGTCAAATTACCAACATTGAGGACAATCCTCAAATTGCGGAACCAATCCGCGAAGTTGCTTCCATTGTTTTTCAACCTTTCTTTCTCTAGGAACGCATTAAAATTGATGGTAGGGGCCGCCATTGATCTACAACATAGTTGCAATAGTTTAAACTAAGTTTGTGACAAATTGAGTTCTAATTAATAGTTAAATTAATCTAGGTGAACACTCAAAACAATATCCCTCACATTGCTTTAGTGATCACACGAACCAAATCCACCACATCAAAACTGATCATCACGAGAGTTGATGTAGCTTCAATGGCGAACAATCAACATGTTCATCATATCTAATATATGACTCATGCTTTCCTTTTGGTGATCCGTGTTCCGAGACCATGTCTGTACATGCTAGGCTCGTCAAGATCAAACCTTAGCTTCCGCATGAGCAAATCTGGCTTGCTCACGTTGTATACACTTGCAGAATCTAACACACCCGATCATCACGTGGTGCTTCAAAACAATGAGCTTTAGCAACGGTGCTTACTAAGGATGAACACTTTATAACTTGAAATTTTTGTGCTTGAGGGGTCATCTTATAATGCTACCGTCGCAAACTAAGCAATACAAGATGCATAAAAGGATTAACATCACATGCAATTCATAATATGTGATATGATATGGCCTTTCTTCTTATGCTTCCGATCTCCATCTTCAAGCACGAACATGATCTCCATCATCACCGATATTGCGTCAAGGTCAATGGCGCCGCTTCATGGTTGTCGTCCACCAGCATCAACTATTACAACTACTTTGAATAGACACGTAGGTCTTTACAGAATTAAAAGACAACCATATGACCCCTGCCGGTTGCCGACATACAATAAGGAACATTGCATACATCATATATAATCACAATCATGGCCATATCACATCACAGCACACCCCTGCAAAACAAAGTTCGACGCCTCTAATTTTCTTTGCATATTTTACGTGGTTTGGGGCTTTCAATAAGTGTCATTCTAACTTACGAACAAGAACCACAATGTTGATGTTTGAACTATCAAGTGCCCGTTGTAAATTGAATCTATACTATGATGGGAGAGACAAACACCCGCAAAGCCACTTATGCAATACAAGTTGCATGTTAAGCGTGGAGAAAGTCTCATGAATGATGTCATGTAAGGTTAGACCGGGCCGCTTCATCCCATCATACTTCAAGATGCAAAGTACACAAAAAGCAATTGATAATAAAAGCACCACCACCCACAATGACCATTGTGTTCTACTCGTGCAACAGATCTACATATATACACGGCTCTGATACCACTGTAGGGGTTCGTAGCATGGAAAACAAAAAAATTCTAGCGCATGCACACAAACAAGCCAAGATCTATCAACTAGATTGTAGCAATGAGTCGATAGAAGCACTCACCCTCGAAGATTCCAAAGCGGTTAACGAGAGCAGATTCTCGTGCGTGATGTAGTCGTACACTTGCCGATCTCAATATCGTGTAGACGATCCTTCCGGCGCTGTGTTCCGGCAGCACTTCCGCAGTCGGTCACACGTTCGGTACTCGATGAAGACCTTCCTCTCCCTTGTTACAGCAGGCAGCGGAGGTTGTAGTTCTCCCCTCGCGATTCCGACAGCATGACGGCGTGGTGTCGGAGATAGAGGGAAGATCCCGCAGGGCTTCGCCTAAGCCGGTGCGAGTTATGGTGGATCTAGGGTTTCCCGGTGATCTAGGGTTTAGAAGACCGGGAGGAGGAGGTGTCGGCGGCAGCTAGGGAGACGGCGACGGGCCGGCGGCGGCACGGCGGCGGCTTGGCGGCGGCGGCGCGGATGTGGAGGGCTAGGGCTTGGTGTTTGGGGCAGCCCTCCCCCTCTATTTATGAGAGGGGGGCAGCCTTGGGATGGGTGGGTTTGAATCCAAACCCAAACCCAAGTTGGATTGAGAGAAGGACTCTTTCCTTCTTCCACTAGGAAACCATTGTTCCAGTTTGACTTTTCAAACTTCCCGTTTGACTATCAATTTAGAGCTTTTATTCTCTCTTGCAAATGCCCAAACCAACTGACCTAGGATATGATCCAATCATTCCTTTTATCCATGACACATTCATGGTCCATTCCCCTTCCGGACCGGTGAACCTTCTAGACCCTTCTAGAACCTCTCCGATGAAAACATCGGAATCTTTCCCGAACTCCGGAATCGGACTTTCCTTATATGAATCTTATTCTCCGGACCATTCCGGATCTCCTCGTGATATCCCGGATCACATCCGAGACTCCGAACAACATTTGTATCCCTATTAACATTCCATATCTACTAAACAACATCGAATCCTTAAGTGTGTCTCCCTACGGTTCGTGAATTATGCTGACATGACCGAGACACTTCTCCGATCAATAACCAATAGAGGAATCTAGAAATTCATATGGCTCCCACATATCTCTACAATTACTTTGCGGTCGAATGAACCACTTACATACGATACCAATTTCCCTTTGTCTCACGATAGTTTACTCATCCGAGGTTTTGATCGTCGGCATCTCTGCATACCTAGTTCAACCTCGTTACCGATAAGTACTCTTTTCTCGTTCCCGTGATATGTGATCCCTTGTGAGCCAGTCACATGCTTGCAAGCCAATTGGATGACATTCCGCCGAGAGGGCCCAGAGTATATCTATCCATCATATGGATGGACAAATACCACTCTTGATCCATGTGCCTCAACACACACTTTCTGAACACTCAATGCCACCTTTATAGCCACCCAGTTACGGTGTGGCGTTTGATGTCATCAAAGTATCCTTCCGATGATGGTGATTAGCATGATCTCATGGTCAAAGGAATTAGGTTACTATGTATCAGAAAGCTAATAGCAAATGAACTATTTAAATGACTTGATCTTTATGCTACGCTTATCTATAGGAGTATGTCCATCATACCATTCTCCTAATGATATGATCTTTTTGTTAACAACATCTCAATGTTCATGATCGGGAAACCACGATCATCTATTAATCAAAAGTTAGTATTACAAAGAGGCTTTACTAGGGACTCTATTTTCGTTTACAAATCACACAAGTATTAATGTTTCTGGTTAATACTATTATAGCGTGAATGTAAACATTTATCATAAACACAAAGATATAATAGCCACTTTTATTATTGCCTCTAGGGCATATCTCCAACAAGAATCTCTACCAAACCCTTATAGGTACAATCTGCGTGGATCTTATCTTAAATATCCTTCCTAATCCTCTTCTCGCAAAGAGGGAAAACGCTATGAGATTCGAGAAAAGATCAAATACCTTGAAAATATCTCTAAAGCTTGTGTTGAAACTATTGGGGAAGGAGTTCTCTTACTGGATGATGGGAAAAGACCTAGAAAGAAAGGTCGATGACATTGACGGTAGAGTGCAACTTCTAACCAAAATTATCATGGAGATGGCTGATGACCGAAAGACTCTAAGCAAAATAATCACTAAACTGCATGTTGGGATCATGGATATGTCCACCAGATTCACATGTATTGCTCATGCATCCAGCCTCAAGGCGGATGAAGAAGAGGGACATGATGATTTATTCACTCCCAAGAAGGAGTAAGCAAATGCAAGGAATTATTTGATCCACCCGGTTTGATTCCAAGCTCTGGGGGATCTATGAGAGCCTTGTAATCTATCTTACAGTTTTTAGCATGTTTACTTTCCTGCACGCATGTTAGACTTTAATTCTAGAGTTTGCATTAGTTGCATCAACTTCGAGTTACCTTTATTCAAGAGAATATTTATATCCGTCGGGTTGCGAGACTTTATGATATTTGAAAGTGTGTTTTATTCATGATAATTATATTAGATGATTGAACTAGGTTGAGTGTTATGATACCTGTACAGTTATCATGATTTTAGGGACTTCCACACCAATAAAAATATTGTTTAGGCTATGAGAAGAAGAATTCTGGTGGCCATATCATAATTAAGAGTTTTTGAATCCATTGAAGTAGTGAGAATGGTAAAATAGCTATACTAAAAAAAGAGAGAAAAGAAAGAAAGAGTTAAAATATATACATATATAGAGATAGAAAAGATACGAAAAAGAAGAAATAAGAGAGAACATCTATCAAAAGAGTCAAGTGTAGAAGAAAAAGAATGATCATGAATCTTCATTACTAAACTAAGTGTCTGATACCTCTAAACTTAATGATTATATGATATGTTGAATCACTAGAAGCTTCTTATAATTTTATTAATACTAGAAAAGGTGTGGAAGCCTCTAAGTCATGTAATGTGTAATGGTATGGTAATAACCCTGAAGTTTCTCTACATTTGATGTTCTACTCCTGTTTCAATTTCTACCTCATTTATTGTAAAGACTCGTGCCTCATGAACATTATGATCTTGTCCATAAGCCATAATCTTGCTCGAGGACGAGCAAGAGACTATCTTGGTGGAGTTGATGAGTCCAAAATTGAAGCATATTTACCTTTTGTTTTTGCATAAATAGAGTAGGAATCTTTGTATTTCACTATGTTTGCACGCACCTTTTTTTCTTTGTTTCAACAAGATCTCGAATCATTAAGTCTTATATGAACATATCAATTAGAGTTGTCATATTATGCTATAATATGATAATTTTAAGTGATAAAAGTCATTTTATGGATTTATCTTCGCACCTGGGAGAATAACAAACAAGGGAAAACAACCGGTACCGATAACGAACGGTGGTACGAATAGAGCCTGCATGTACCGTCCGCCTGTACCATGTGTCATCGCGTTCGCCTCTTCATATACTTTCAACTGGCGAAAACGAGAGGGATATCCGACATTCACAGCCACCAGAAACCACGAAAAATCACATCTCAAAGGGATTTGAAGGACAACGCATTGGAGGACAACGCATCATCCCCTTCATCATCAAACACTACATCAACATCACCACCACTACCCTCATCTATCATCTATTAGATCTTCTTGTAATTTCAGATTCAATTGTGGTTTGCATTAGATCTATTTCAGTACTTTTATCCATCCATTTGATTATGATGATGTTGTTGATTGCTTACATGTGTGAGTAGTTCCTTTGTTCTTGGGACTAAAGGGAGGGACAAATTCTTTGGACGTGTTTTGGAATCATACCCGGAATGGCCCCGTGACAGATTGTCGTCGGCTCGTGACCTACACGGTCAAAGGACACATAAAGAGGGACTCCCTAAGCTAATTACGATATCCACGGGGAAACCCTTAATTGTGGTGGTTTGTATGGGTGACTGCTCTCAGACATCATAGTGGTTATTTAGAGGTGACCTCACTCTTGGCTCAACAAAGTTGCCTCCTACGAGCCTTGTAGTGAATATCTTATTATGTAACTCTCTCCACACATCTCATGACACAAGAAGTATGTTATCTTAAATTATTAATAATAACGGTACCATGATAGAGATGTATCCTACATCCTCGATAATGTTTTATCCCTATTGAGTTCAACTATGCTTTCACACAACCTTGTTACTTGCTTCCTTTTACTCGTTTTAATTACTTTTATGCACACAACCAAAAACCTTTAAAACACTCTTTACTTGAGATCAAAGGCAACTTACAAGTATCCTTTGGTGGACAATGACGAGGGGCATTAAGATCTTTACCAATAGATCTCTGTGGATTTGATATCTTTACTTTGAAACTAGCTGTAATTGATCCGTGCACTTGTAGTCATCAGTGACGAACATAGGCCCAATGGGATACCGATAGAGGTACATGGTGGTGCACGACAATAGGAGGGACCATACTAGTGGATTGGAGTGGGGAAACGACAAAATATGAGAAATTATGCAATAATGGGGACTTGGGTCCATGAACTAGGGATGCGCGTCATCGATAACTAAGGTGCGGGGCTTGCTCATCAGAATAACGATCACAACAATAACTGAATTTGATGCGATCCACATGTAAGAAACCGAGTCAACATGACAGCAAGTTAGTCAGAGCAAATGATATCCAGCGTCAAACAAAACTAGGGGTATAGACGTAACGGATCCGTTATTTCTCGTGGTATTTATCCAATTAGCCGATTAGTAGTGACATAGTGATAATTTATATGTGAACCGAGGACACAATCATAATAAACCCTATTATAAAAGTTTTTGCAGTATAGAGAAAATTTCAGACATATGAAATACCTAAGAACCTAAAACCAAAAGGGATTTTCCATTTCCCCTTTTTCATTTCCCCTCGTTCCTCTTATACTACCTTCGACATGTGCACTTGCCCGCCATACCTCATGCTTGCGCTGCCCCACATCACGGCCGTCACCTCCCTATCTGCATTCCGAGTGTCTCGCTCACCCCTAGTGGCACGACTGTTGCCACATCCGCCTCCATCTCCATCAAAATCAGCCACTACAGTGCCCTAGTGCACCTCCACCTCCATAACGACATCGATAGCTCCTGCACTGCTCCACCCAACACCATTGCAGGTAGTGCCACGTCGCCTCTAAGCCATGAGGCCCTACTCCTTTTGTCCAAGGTCGCTACCTTGTGTCGGCCACTATCACAAGCACCTCGCCAAGCCTCGCCATTGGGTATCGCTTCCCTAGCTCGAGGCCATCGTCGCTTCCCACACCTGCTTCAACTTCTTTCTGTGTGCTTGCTTGGCCGAATTTGGCCGAGGTTCACCGGAATTTGGCCAGATTCGGCAGCAATACATCATCGTTCTAAGCTGATACTTCCTTCCGTCCAACTGTATGGTGTTTATGACCGACTATAAAATTTGCTCTGGGAACTAGGGACGTAAAGTACCGGATGCTCGTTTTAGGGTCACCTAAAAGAATTTAAGGGCTAACCAAGTGTGGCATCTAATTTAGACATATATTTTCCACCCAAAACTATAGAACACCAATTATTTTCCCGTTCAGGGAAGTTTACGGATCGACTAAAGATGCTCTTAGGCTAGACACAGTGCTAGTCATATGCACTATAAGAGAATCTCCACCAGGCCTGCTACCGGCACATGGTATGGGGGACATCCCGACTTGCCGCTAGAGTTGGGGAGGGTGTCTTCCACCGGTTTTGTCCCATAATCTGCCTACCACTGATGGGGACTAGAGAGATGGGAGAGAAAGACGAGATAGGGTGGGTGGTGAGAGGCTGACTATGGGCCTATTTGTCCCAATCCTACATGATGTTTTGTTGCCGCTATTGTCGACACTCTCTGTGGAGTCCGTGTAGGTAGTGGAGCTGGGGTGCCTCACGAAAATTGGAGCGCGACATACTACGGCAGGCGGCAGCCTTTGAGAGATCCTAGTATGGGATTTTTTTATCCAACATATGCAAAGTTTACTTGTTGCAAAAATAAATGTATTTATACATGTTTTAGTGCTAGATACAACTAATTCAGTGAATCAGAGGGAATAGATAATTTAGTGTTGCCATGGAGACGCTCTAACCAGCCTACTAGACTAGCGTTAGTGGCCTAGATTTAATCATCGGCTATGTCTCAACATGCATTTGCTAAACAAAAATATATTATCAAACATAATAATTCATGTTAATACATTTCTTTTGAAAAAGAGTATATATTAATATCATAGGGATACCAAATACACCCAGTCTCTGCAACAACGCATGTCCTAGCAGCCTTACGAATGCACACAGTTAAAAAAAGAATTACAAAAAAGAAAAGTACCCTATAAAGAACTATTTCTCACAGCAACAACACTAACACCACCAGAACAACACCTGTAGTCCTCCACTCCAATAACAATGTCTTCAAGAAGGAAACAGTGCAGAAGCGCCGTCGTTGCCCGATCAAAGATCATAGGTTTTCATCCTGAGAAAATCCTTGCTCGAAAAACAATGTCATCAAGCCCATTGCCAAGCACAACCAGTTAAGGTCAGACCTTGGATTTTCACCCTGCAAGGTAAGACTGAGAACTCCTCCTGTGTTGTCTCCCCCCATAAACAATCACTGTTGTGAGTCAGTAGCCAGTTCATCGTCGCCACAAAGACTCAAAATCACCATCGCTTCCTCATGTTTTCGCTTTCCTGACATTCTCCGCATTTGACTTCACCATGGCTCGAAGAATGACACTTGGTGGGAACAAACAGCAGAGCTTCGCCATGCTCCCGCTGAAACCAGTCGGCCAGAAAAACAAGGTACGCATGACCGAAAACCTTCCGTTCCAGCAAACTCTAGGCCTGATGCGCCCATGGAAGATCGCCGGCGGAGCCTTCCGGAACTCGACACTCCAGCCAATATCCACGAGGGCCAACATCAAGTAGATCTTCTTCTTCGCGTAGGAGGAACCCTAGGACCGCATCCATTATTCAAGCACACCAGCAGACCCCCACGCCACCGATCAGAACAGCAAAAGAGAAGGCAAGGCAGCGCCGAAGAGGAGTAACAGATCGGACATAGACGATCAGATCGAACCCATCTCTCATCGCGCCCGCAACCTCACTTTACAGCTCCGGCTCGTGTCCACCATGACCAGAAGGACCATGGCCTCGCCTGGATCCCACCGTCAATCATGTTAATACATAACCAATTTCAAAGAATCAATTGATACAGGGAGTGTGAACGACTTAATTTAAGAAAACAACACGAAGTCGCAGTCGCACTGACCACTCCCCTTTCAACAATCTGTGTTCAGATTAGATTAGTCCCGTACAATGCCCAGAGGCCGGACACATCAGTATTAGTACGCATGCTAACATTGCCGGGCGGATCCATGAATGCGAATGAAGTGTCAAGTAGTACAAAGCTTTTCTGTGGACGTCTTATAAACTAATTAAACCGATAGCGATGCGTGTTAACGCGGATTCACACGAGAATAGTAGAAACCAGGAGATGTCCGGGGATTCTTTTTGGATCGTATGCAGGCATGCATCGTTGAAATATTCATCTACGCACTAGTATATTCTTTTCAGACTTTAGCTTGTATATATGTCTTAAATTCTTTTTTTAACCATGCCATAGCCTTTTAAGTGTTAAAATTAGAAGAGGGAAAGCAAAAAAAAAGTCTTAAAAAACAGAAGGGGCAGCACGAGCCAAAGAGAGAGAAAAATACTCATTCTGACCCATATTAGTTGACTCACATTTATCTATTTGGCAGTATCATTCATGTGAGACACTTCTAACCACCGACCCATATTAGTTAGACTCATATTTATCTATTTGGCACTATCATTCACATGAACACTTCTGATCATGTGCCTCTTCTCGTCACCATTTCTACGGGTATTCCGAAAAGAGGCTTCTTCCGCTTTGAAGCTGCTTGGTGTGTGCACGGCCGCTTTCGCCTCGCCATGACCACAGTTGGACTATGGTCCACCGTTCTGATCCGACTGCACAAATTATGGCTAGGCTCAAATAATGTCGGCTCTCCTGCAAGCAAGCGTTAGAAGAAACACTCTATCCCTTGCCTGGAAAGGGAAAAGGATTGCTGCCTCATGAACCTCTCAGATACCCTCGAGGAGAACCGACCTCTCTCTCGTCCTGAATCTCGCCTCCGGTCTCTTACTATGGATGCTCTTCATCTCTCAATCAAGGAACGCTCGATCTACTGGCGCACCCGTGCCAAAATTACAAAATTAAGTAAGCTCTTGAGGGAGATGAAAACACTAAATTCTTCCACATCTCTCCGACATGCCGTCTTTGTCGTAACTCTATCCCTGTCCTTGAGGACAACAGGGTGCAATACAAGTTGCACACTGACAAAGCGACAGTTCTAAAAAGCTACTACTGTACCCTTCTTGGAATTGTTCATCCCACGGAATGGCATTTTGACTTGCCCTCTCTCTACCACCGGTCGCACTCCGCCCCTGCCAACCTGTCTGACCCCTTCACCACCGAGGAAATTCGCGTGGCTTTCCTCTCCATGAACAAACTGTCCAGCCCCGGACCGGATGGTTTTGGGCTTTGCTTATTTTCCTCCTTGTGGGATCTTGTCTCCCAGGACGTCATCAATGTCTGCTCCTCCTTCCACGACGGCTCTATTGATCTCACCCACATAAACAGAGCCTTCCTTATTCTGCTTCCCAAAACGGAGTCCGAAACTCATTCGTCTATGTTCCTTCCCATTGATACGTCCATTTTGCATCACTATTCTATATCATAATTTACTGTTATTCATTGATATATTTTTTATTAAGAGGTGATACTTATGTTGTTTCATCTATTTTTGCATGTTGGATGACTTTTGGGGGATGAACTGCCGGAGTCAGGATTCTGATGGAAAAAACGATGTTTTGATGCAATATTCACGAAGATCAGAAAATTTCAGAAAATACATGGAAAATTCTATCTTTCCAGAAGAAGGATGCCAGAAGGGGAGGCTGAGTTGGGCCACAAGGGGCCCACACCCCCCCATGTGCGGTCCATCCTAGGCCACGCCACCAGGGGTTTGGCCACCCTGGCCCACCTCCTGCTCCGCCCTTTCGCCTATATCTTCTCCTCGAAACCCTAATACACGGGGAGCGACCACATAAAGATTCCGCCGCCTCTGCGGGACAGAAACTACAGAGAGAGAAAGAGATCTCCGGCAGACAGATTTCTGTCGAAAAATTCCTTCCTGGAAAGGGGAGATCGTCGCCATTAACACCGTCATCAAGATAGACTTCATCAGGATCATCATCATCATCCTCACCACCATCTCCACCAGAACCATCATCACCACTCCATCCCGCTGTAACAATTGTGTTGAATCTTGCATAGTTCTTAGGGGAAACTTTCGCGGTGTTGATTACTTTTAAAGTTGATTCTTATGAGTGGAACCATTGAATTATTGTTTATGTTCAGATTGTTATTCGTCATCATATCATCTCTGATCTTGATCCATATGATGTCTCGTCAGTAGTTAGTTTAGTTCTTGAGGACATGGGAGAAGTCATGTTGTTAGTAGTGGAATTGTGTTGAGATATTATTTAATGGTTTGATATTTAAGTTGTGGTGCTATTCTTCTAGTGGTGTCATGTGAACGTCGACTACATGATACTTCAATATTTATGGACCTAGGGGAATGCATTGTATATTTGGCTACTAATTGTGGGGTTGCCGGAGTGACAGAAACCTGAAATCCCGTTAGGAAACCTTTGCACAAGGGAGTGTAGGATCTCAAAATTTAATGTTGTGGTTAGGTTTTTATCTTAATTACTTTCTTGTAGTTGCGGATGCTTGTAAGGGGTTTAATCACAAGTATGTATTAGTCCAAGTAAGGTCAGTACATTAGCACAGGTTCACCCACACAACACTTATCCAACCAAAGAAGATTAATCAACTATATGAAGCGAAATCACTTGACAGTATTCCCATGTGTCCTCGAGAACATTTGGTCCTCATAAGTAATACAACCGGCTTGTACTTTGCTAAGAAAGGATTGGGCCACTTGCTGCAATTATTTGTTGTCTTTATTTACTTGCACTTTATTTTTTTGCTTTATCAAAAAACCGTAAAACTTCATTTGCTAAGTATTTACAGAGAATTCCTGATCCAAACCACTAGTCAACACCTTCTGCTCCTTGTTGGGATCGACACTCCTATTTATCAAAATTACTACGATACACCTCCTATACTTGTGGGTCATCAAGACTATTTTCTGGCACCGTTGCCGTGTTGGAGATATGCTCTAGAGGCAATAATAAATGTAGTTATTATTATATCTTTGTGTTTATGATAAATGTTTACATTCATGCTATAATAGTATTAACAAGGAAACATTAATACTTGTGTGATTTGTAAACTTAAATTGAAGTCCCTAGTAAAGCCTCTATATAATACTAGCTTGTTGGTTAATAAATGATTGTGGTTTCCCTATCATGAACATTGAGATGTTATTAACATCAAGATCATATCGTTAGGATAATGATATGGTGGACATACTCCTATAGATAAGCGTAGCATAAAGATCAAGTCATTTTAATAGTTCAATTGCTATATGCTTTCTGATACATAGTAACCTAATTCCTTCGACCATGAGATCATGCATATCACCTTCACCGGAAGGATGCTTTGATGACATCAAACACCACACCGTGAATCGGGTGGCTATAAAGGTGGCATTGAGTGTTCGGAAAGTATTGGTTGAGACACATGGATCAAGAGTGGGATTTGTCCATCCATATGACGGATAGATATACTCTAGGCCCTCTCGGTGGAATGTCATCCAATTAGCTTGCAAGCATGTGACTGGCTCACAAGGGATCACATATCACGGGAACGAGAAAAGAGTACTTATCAGTAACGATGTTGAACTAGGTATGCAGAGATACGACGATCATAACCTCGGATAAGTAAACTATCATGAGACAAAGGGAAATTGGTATCGTATGTAAGTGGTTCATTCGATCGCAAAGTAATCGTAGAAATATGTGGGAGCCATATGAATTTCCAGATTCCTCTATTGGTTATTGTTCGGAGAAGTGTCTCGATCATGTCCGCATAATTCACGAACCGTAGGGAGACACACTTAAGGATTCAACGTTGTTTGAGTAGTTATGGAATGATGAGAAAGAGACCGAATGTTGTTCGGAGACTCGGATGGGATCCAGGATATCACGAGGAGATCCGAAATGGTCCGGAGAATAAGATTCATATAAGGAAAGTCCTGTTTCGGAGTTGGGAAATGGTTCCGGTGTTTTCATTGGGAATGTTCTAGAAGGTTCCGGAATTTCCGGCACTCCGAAGGGGAAGGGTACATGAATGTGTCATACCAAGTTGGAATGATTGCATCATGTACTAGGTGTCATCGCTGAACAAAATAAAGGGTTTAATCAAATCCTAGTTTGAAAAGTCAAACGCCAATTTGAAAAGTCAAACGGCTATTTTGGGAAGTGGAGGGGAAGGTGGAAACCGAGTTGGGGAGGAGTTCCTCCCCTCCACCGCCCCCTTGAAACCGAGTTGGGGAGGGACTCCTCTGGCGCTGCCCTCCACCTATATAAGGAGGGGCAGGGCTGCCCCTCCTA
Organism: Avena insularis; assembly: GCA_023614405.1. Classification (NCBI taxonomy): domain Eukaryota; kingdom Viridiplantae; phylum Streptophyta; class Magnoliopsida; order Poales; family Poaceae; genus Avena; species Avena insularis. The sequence continues at coordinate 145,017,489 of CM042697.1, forward strand.
GCACCCAACACCTCCACCCGCAAACCCTAGCCCTAAGCCGCCGGCCCTCCTGCAGCCGCCGCCGCCTAGCTAACCCTAGCCGCCGGCCAAGCCTCCTCCTTGGTGTGTCTAAACCCTAGATCGCCGAGGATCTCTCTCATACTCCACCATACTCTCTCCGGCTTAAGGCGAAGCCCTGCGATATCTCTCCTCTACTTTCGGTACCACGCCGCTGTGCTGCCGGAATTGCGAGGAGAGTGCTACAACCGCCGCTGCCTGCTAGAACAAGGGAGAGGAAGGTCTTCGTCGAGTACCGAACGTGTGACGAACTGCGGGAGCGCTGCCGGAACGCAGCGCCGGAAGGATCGTCTACGCGATCTTGAGATCGGGAAGAGTACGACTACATCACCCACGAGAATCCGCTCTTGTTAAACACTTTGGAATCTTCGAGGGTGAGTTATTCCATCGAATCGTTGCTACAATCTAGTAGATAGATCTTGGCTTGTTTGTTTGTATGCGATAGAAATTTTTTGCTTTCCATGCTACGAATCCCTACAGTGGTATCAAAGCCGTGTCTATATGTAGATCTGTTGCACGAGTAGAACACAATGGTCATTATGGGTGTTGATGCTTTTATTGTCGATTGCTTCTTGTGTACTTTGCATCTTACGGGATGTTGGGATGAAGCGGCCCGGGCTAACCTTACATGACATCGTTCATGAGACTTGCTCGACGCTTGACATGCAACTTGTATTGCATAAGTGGCTTTGCGGGTGCCTGTTTCTCCTAGCATAGTTAAGATTCAATTTACAACGGGTGATTGTCAATACTAGTATCAATGTTGTGGTTCATGTTCGTAAGTTAGAACGACACTTATTGAAAGCCCCAAACCACGTAAAACATGCAAAGAAAATAGATTCATCTAACTTTGTTTTGCAGGGGTGTGCTGTGATGTGATATGGCCATGATTGTGATTATATTTTATGTATGCAATGTTCCTTATTGTAAGTTGGCAACCGGCAGGAGACATATGGTTGTCTTTAATTTTGTTAAGACCCACGTGTCTATTCAAAGTAGTTGTAATAGTTGAAGCCGGTGGATGACAACCATGGAGAAGCGTCATTGACCTTGATGCAATGCCGGTGATGATGGAGATCATGTTCGTGCTTGAAGATGGAGATCGGAAGCACAAAGATGAAAGGCCATATCATATCACATATTATGAATTGCATGTGATGTTAATCCTTTATGCCTCTTGTATTTCTTAGTTAACGACGGTAGCATTATAAGATGATCCCTCATGCACATGAATTTCAAGTCATAAAGTGTTCACCCTTAGTTAGCACCGTTGCTAAAGCTTGTTGTTTCGAAGCACCACGTGATGATCGGGTGTGTTAGATTCCGCAAGTGTATACAACGTGAGCAAGCTAGATTTGCTCATGCGGAAGCTAAGGTTTGATCTTGACGAGCCTAGCATGTACAGACATGGTCTCGGAACACAGATCACCGAAAGGTAAAGCATGAATCATATAGTAGATATGATGAACATGTTGATTGTTCGCCATTGAAACTATATCAACTCTCGTGATGATCGGTGTTGATGTGGTGGATTTGGTTCGTGTGATCACTAAAACAATGTGAGGGATATTGTTTTGAGTGGGAGTTCACCTAGATTAATTTAACTATTAATTAGAACTCAATTTGTCATAAACTTAGTCTAAACTATTGCAAATATGTTGTAGATCAATGGCGGCCCCTACCATCAATTTTAATGTGTTCCTAGAGAAAGAAAAGTTGAAAAACAATGGAAGCAACTTCGCGGATTGGTTCCGCAATTTGAGGATTGTCCTCACAGCTGGTAATTTGACCTATGTCTTTGGATGCACATTTGGGTGACCCACCTGCAACTACTGCTAACGATGAAGTTAAGATTGTTTACCTCGCTCTAAGACTCAGTACTCCACAGTTCAAGGTGCTATCTTGTATGGTTTAGAATCGGAGCTTCAGAAAAGGTTTGAGAATTCAGACCCACATGATATTGTCCGTGATCTCAAATTGATCTTTGAGACTCACGCGGCAATTGAGAGCTATGAGGCTTCTAAAAAGTTCTTTAACTGCAAGATGGAAGAGGGCAGCTCCGTCAGTGAGCATGTGCTTAAGATGTCTGGGCACGCAAACAAACTTCAAAGCTTGGGCATAGTGATTCCTAATGCTTTGGGGATTTATCGTGTCCTCCAATCACTACCACCAAGTTACAAGAACTTTGTGATGAACTACAATATGCAAAACATGAACAAGCAGTTGCCAGAACTCTTTGCCATGTTGAAATCTGCAGAAGTGGAGATCAAGAAAGAGCACCAAGTGTTGATGGTCAATAAGACCACCAAATTCAAGAAAGGCAAGTCTAAGCAAAAGGGACACTTAAAGAAGGGTGGTAAGAAAGTTACCGCGCCAACGAAGAATACCAAGGCTGGACCTAAGCCTGATACTGAGTGCTTTTACTGCAAGGGAGAAGGTCACTGGAAGCGGAATTGCCCAAAGTACTTGGCGGATTTGAAGAACGGCAACATCAAGAAGAAAGGTATATCCGATATACATGTTATTGATGTGTATCTCACTAGTACTCGTAGTAGTGCCTGGGTATTTGATACTGGTTCGGTTGCTCATATTTGTAACTCGAAACAGGTGCTGCAGAATAAACGGAAGCTAGCGAAGAACGAGGTGACGATGCGCGTGGGAAACGGATCAAAGGTTGATGTGATCGCGGTCAGCACGCTACCCCTTCATCTACCATCAGGATTAGTTTTATACTTAAATAATTGTTATTTGGTTCCTACGTTAAGCATGAACATTATATCGGGATCTTGTTTATTGCGAGACGGTTACTTGTTTAAGTCCGAGAATAATGGTTGTTTGATTTATATGAGTAATATGTTTTATGCACATGCACCTTTGATAGATGGTCTATTCTTATTGAATCTCGATAGTGGAAATACACATATTAATAACATTGAGGCTAAACGTTTGAAATCGAGCGATAACTCGACCTATATGTATAATCGTCTTGGTCACATTGGAGTGAAGCGTATGAAGAAACTCCATTCGATGGACTTCTTGAATCACTTGAAAGATGTGAAGCATATACGATGGGTAAAATGACTAAGACTCCATTTTACGGTATGATGGAGCGCCAGACTTATTGGAAATCATACATACCGATGTATGTGGTCCAATGAGTGTAGCATCGCGTGGTGGTTATCGTTATGTTCTTACCTTCACGGATGACTTGAGTAGATATGGGTATATCTATTTCATGAAACATAAGTCCGAAACTTTCGAGAAGTTTAAGGAATTTAAAAGTGAGGTTGAGAATCAACGTAACAAGAAGATTAAATTTTTATGTTCTGATCGTGGAGGTGAATATCTAAGTTACGAGTTTGGCGAGCATTTGAAGAAATGCGGAATACTTTCACAATTGACACCGCCGGGAACACCACAGCGTAATGGTGTGTCCGAACGTCGTAATCGAACTCTCTTAGATATGGTTCGTTCTATGATGTCACTTACAGATTTACCGCTATCATTTTGGGGTTATGCATTAGAAACAGACGCATTCACTTTAAATAGGGCACCATCTAAATCCGTTGAAACGACACCGTATGAATTATGGTTTGGGAAGAAACCTAAATTGTCGTTCCTTAAAGTTTGGGGTTGCGAAGCCTATGTAAAGAAGTTATAGCCGGACAAGCTTGAACCCAAAGCAGAAAAATGCGTCTTCATAGGATACCCGAAGGAAACTATTGGGTATACCTTCTATCATAGATCCGAAGGCAAAGTCTTTGTTGCCAAGAATGGATCCTTTCTAGAGAAGGAATTTCTCTCGAAAGAAGTGACTGGAAGGAAAGTAGAACTCGACGAGGTTGTCGAACCTTCTCTCGAAATTGCGAGTAGCGCAGCACCGGAACAAGTTCCTGTGATGCCTGCACCAATAAGAGAGGAAGCTAATGATGATGATCATGAAACTTCGGTTGTAGTTGCTGTAGAGCCTCGCAGGTCAACGAGAACTCGTACCACTCCATATTGGTATGATCCCGTTATGAGTGTCATGTTGGTGGACAACACCGATGACCCTGCGACATATGAGGAAGCGATGATGAGCCCAGATTCCAATAAATGGCAAGAAGCCATGAAATCCGAGATTGGATCCATGTATGAAAACCAAGTATGGACTTTGGTGGACTTACCGGATGGCCGGAAGGCTATCGAGAACAAGTGCATTTTCAAGAAGAAAACAGATGCTGATGGTAATGTTACTGTCTATAAAGCTCGACTTGTCGCAAAAGGGTTTCGACAAATTCAAGGAGTTGACTACGATGAGACTTTCTCACCGGTAGTGAAGCTAAAGTCTGTGAGGATTATGTTAGCAATCGCTGCATATTATGATTATGAGATATGGCAGATGGATGTCAAAACAGCATTCCTCAATGGAGACATTGATGAAGAGTTGTATATGATGCAACCCAAAGGTTTTGTCGATCCTAAAGATGCTAACAAGGTATGCAAACTTCAACGGTCCATCTATGGATCGAAGCAAGCATCCCGAAGTTGGAATCAACGTTTTGATAAGGTGATCAAAAGTTTTGGTTTTATACAAACTTATGGAGAAGCTTGTATTTACAAGAAAGTGAGTGGGAGCTCTATAGCATTCTTAATACTATATGTGGATGACATATTGTTGATTGGGAATGATGTAGACCTTCTTAATAGTGTCAAAGAATATTTGAATAATAGTTTTTCAATGAAGGATCTTGGCGAAGCAGCTTACATATTAGGCATAAAGATTTATAGAGATAGATCGAGACGTAATATCATTGTCACAAAGTACATATTTGGACAAAGTTCTAAAGAGGTTTGGAATGGAAGATAGCAAGAAAGGGTTCTTGCCCATATTTCCCAATACGACCTTGAGTAAAACTCAAAGTCCGACAACGGCAGAAGATAGAGAAAGGATGAGTAAGACTCCCTATGCCTCAGCCATAGGATCTCTAATGTATGCCATGCTATGTACTAGACCCGACATTGCATATGTTGTTAGTTTAACTAGCAGATATCAAAGTGATCCAGGAGTGGATCATTGGACAGCGGTCAAAAACATCCTTAAGTACTTGAGAAGAATGAAGGATATGGTTCTTTCTTATGGAGGTGATGAACAGCTCGTTGTTAATGGTTACACCGATGCTAGTTGGAACACCGATCCGGATGATTCTAAATCACAATCTGGATACGTATTTATTTCGAATGGTGCAGCAATTAGCTGGAGGAGTGCAAAGCAAAGCGTTGTGGCGTGATCTTCAACTGAATAGGAATACATGGCTGCTTCGGAGGCTTCACAAGAAGCGATATGGATGAAAGAGTTCATTACAGAGCTGGGTGTGGTTCCTAGTGCACTGGACCCAATGTCTATCTACTGTGATAACATGGGCGCCATAGCCAATGCGCAAGAACCAAGGTCACACAAGAAGCTGAAGCACATCAAGCTACGTTTTCACGCTATTCGAGAACATGTCCAAGATGGGGACATAAAGATTTGCAAAGTACACACAGATCTAAATGTGGCGGATCCATTGACTAAACCTCTCCCGAGGGAAAAACATGACCAGCACCAAACTGCCATGGGTGTTCGGTATATTACCATGTAATCTAGATTAGATGACTCTAGTTCAAGTGGGAGACTGTTGGAGATATGCCCTAGAGGCAATAATAAATGTAGTTATTATTATATCTTTGTGTTTATGATAAATGTTTACATTCATGCTATAATAGTATTAACAAGGAAACATTAATACTCGTGTGATTTGTAAACTTAAATTGAAGTCCCTAGTAAAGCCTCTATATAATACTAGCTTGTTGGTTAATAAATGATTGTGGTTTCCCTATCATGAACATTGAGATGTTATTAACAACAAGATCATATCGTTAGGAGAATGATATGGTGGACATACTCCTATAGATAAGCGTAGCATAAAGATCAAGTCATTTTAATAGTTCAATTGCTATATGCTTTCTGATACATAGTAACCTAATTCCTTCGACCATGAGATCATGCATATCACCTTCACCGGAAGGATGCTTTGATGACATCAAACACCACACCGTAACTGGGTGGCTATAAAGGTGGCATTGAGTGTTCGGAAAGTATTGGTTGAGACACATGGATCAAGAGTGGGATTTGTCCATCCATATGACAGATAGATATACTCTGGGCCCTCTCAGTGGAATGTCATCCAATTAGCTTGCAAGCATGTGACTGGCTCACAAGGGATCACATATCACGGGAACGAGAAAAGAGTACTTATCAGTAACGAGATTGAACTAGGTATGCAGAGATACCGACGATCATAACCTCGAATAAGTAAACTATCATGACACAAAGGGAAATTGGTATCATATGTAAGTGGTTCATTCGATCGCAAAGTAATCGTAGAAATATGTGGGAGCCATATGAATTTACAGATTCCTCTATTGGTTATTGTTCGTAGAAGTGTCTCGATCATGTCCGCATAATTCACGAACCGTAGGGAGACACACATAAGGATTCGACATTGTTTGAGTAGTTATGGAATGATGAGAAAGAGACCGAATGTTGTTCTAAGTCTCGGATGGGATCCGGGATATCATGAGGAGATCCGGAATGGTCCGGAGAATAAGATTCATATAAGGAAAGTCCTGTTTTGGAGTTGGGGAATGGTTCCGGTGTTTTCATCGGGAATGTTCTAGAAGGTTCCGCAATGTCAGGCACTCCGAAGGGGAAGGGTACATGAATTTGCCATACCAAGTTGGAATGATTGCATGATGTACTAGGTGTCATCTCTGAACAAAATAAAGGGTTTAATCAAATCCTAGTTTGAAAAGTCAAACGCCAATTTGAAAAGTCAAACGGCTATTTTGGGAAGTGGAGGGGAAGGTGGAAACCGAGTTGGGGAGGAGTTCCTCCCCTCCACCGTCGGCCCCCTTGGGAAACCGAGTTGGGAAGGGACTCCCCTCCCCTGGCGCGGCCCCTCCACCTATATAAGGAGGGGCAGGGCTGCCCCTCCTAGCACCCAACACCTCCACCCGCAAACCCTAGACCTAAGCCGCCGGCCCTCCTGCAGCCGCCGCCGCCCTAGGGCAAGCCGTCGCCGCCTAGCTAACCCTAGCCGCCGGCCAAGCCTCCTCCTTGGTGTGTCTAAACCCTAGATCACCGAGGAGCTCTCTCATAGTCCACCATACTCGCTCCGGCTTAAGGCGAAGCCCTGCGAGATCTCCCCTCTACTTCCGGTACCACGCCGTTGTGCTTTCCGGAATCATGAGAGAGTGCTACAACCTCCGCTGCCTGCTGGAACAAGGAGAGGAAGGTCTTCGTCAGTACCGAGCGTGTGACCGATTGCAGGAGCACTTAGCCGGAAGGATCGTCTACGCGATCTTGAGATCGGGAAGAGTACGACTACATCACCCACGAGAATCCGCTCTCGTTAAACATTTTGGAATCTTCGAGGGTGAGTTATTCCATCGACTCGTTGCTACAATATAGTAGATAGATCTTGGCTTGTTTGTTTGTATGCGATAGAAATTTTTTGTTTTCCATGCTACGAATCCCTACATGCCGGGGAGTGAAGCGCTATTGAAGAGTGGAACTGGTAAAGGAAACTTCTACTGCGAGTATTGTTTTTATTTCTGTTTGTTACTTTGTTTCTAATATGGATAACCCACTTGGTTTCCTATTTGGGAAAGCTACTACCACTTCTAGGGTAGTAGATGAACCATCACCTGCTGAGATAGATCCTTTTAAGATACCTACAAGAATTGTTGATCGTGTTATGGATAATTATTATTTTAGGGATGGAACTGTCCATCTTGGTGATCACTTGCTCTTTATCCATGAATTATGCGGGTTGTTTAAGTGTGTAGGTATCACGACGGAACAAGTTAAGAAGAAGTTACTCTCTATATCATTGAAAGGAAGAGCTGAAGAATGGTATAAGTTGTTGAAGAATGGACAATCTATGAAATGGGAGGAAATTGTACCTCTCTTCTATTATAAATTCTATCCTCCCAGTGAGATTCAGAAGGATAGGAATCAAATATATAACTTTTGTTCTCATGATGGAGATATACAGCCCAAGCTTGGGGGAGATTGAAGTTACTAATGCTTAAATGTCCTATTCATGAACTCCCTAATAATATTATTATCAATAACTTTTATGCAAGGCTTTCTCTTCATGATAAAGATTTATTAGATGCTTCTTGTGCTGGATCATTCACATGTATGAAATAAGAAGCTAAATGGAATCTTCTAGACCGGATAATACTGAAGCATGGGAGAATGACAAAGGAAGAAAGTCAGGTATAAATTATGATTATGAATGCATTAAATCTTTTATGGGAACTGATGACTTTGATGATATTAGTACCGAGTATGGTCTTGATTCTCAAAGTATTGATAATTGTTTTAAGGCCTTTGCCTCTTATATTTGAATTCCTAAAAAGGAGTGGAACAGGTACCATGCTCCTTATTAAGATATTGTCAATCATGTTCCTATTAGAAACACTGAAGTTTGTATTGTTGATCCTATTTTGCCTAAACCTTATATTGAGAAAATACCTTTCCCTACTAAGGTAAAGGAACATTCTATTATAGCTAATGTGGTTAGCAAAAGTACAGAGAAAACTATTGAACCTGATGAACAAATAAATATTGAACCTGTAGTAGCCATTGTGAAAGACCTTGTCACTAAGAATGTAGAAGATGGGCACATTATCTTTTGCAAAGATGCTTCTAATATTGTCTCACATCCTAGTAAATCTAGGAAAGCTAGTGTCCCTGTGCTTTCTATTAGAATTGGTGATCATTGTTATTATGGTTTATGTGATATTGCTGCTAGTTCTAGTGCTATTCCTTATGAGCTTTACAGAGAAATTATGCATGAAATTGGTCCTTGTGAACACGAGTACATTGATGTGGTTATTCACCTTGCTAATAGAGAGATAGTTTGTCCAATTAGTATTGTAATAGATGTGGAAGTTCTTTGTGGTAAGACTAAATATCCTGCCGATTTTATAGTGCTTGGTAAGGAAGCTAGTAAAACTTTTCCAATAATTTTTGGTAAACCTTTCTTGAACACTTGTGGGGATATTATAGATTGTAAGAAGGAGAAAGTTTTAACTAAATTATATGGAGAATCTTATGAGTTTAACTTTTCCAAATTTGCTAAAATCCTTATGAAAATGAATTTCCTAATGAGGATTTCAGGTTGAACAACTTTCTGCTATTTCTCTTGCTCCTAACAATGCCTTGCAGCAATATATGGAAGATCATGAAAGTGAGGTATTCATGGAAGAAAGAAATGATATTGATGCTATTTTTGTTCGTCAACCCGAGATGCTTAAGAATAACCTACCTATGGAAGATTTGGGTACCACACTACCACCTAAAGGGATCCTGTCTTCAATTTAAAATCTCTACCTGATGATCTTAAATATGCTTATCTAGATGATAAGAAAATATACCCTGTTATTATTAGTTCTAAACTTTCACGAAAGGAAGAGGAAAGGTTATTGGAAGTATCGAAGAAACACCGAGGAGCTATGGGTTACACTCTTGATGATTTAAAATGGATCTCTTGTACTATATGCCAGCATGCTATTAATATAGAACCTGATGCAAAGCCAGTCATTGAACACCAACGTCGTCTAAATCCTAAGATGAAGGAAGTGGTAAGAAATGAGGTATTAAAACTTCTTGATGCTGGTATTGTTTTTCCTATTGCTGATAGTAATTGGGTTAGTCCTGTTCATTGTGATTTTAGAAAGGTGAATAAATTCACTAAGAAAGATCATTATCCTCTGCCTTTTATTGATCAAATGTTAGAAAGGTTATCTAAGAAGACTCACTTTTGTTTTCTTGATGGTTATTCTGGGTTTTCTCAAATTGTTGTGAAAGCACAAGACCAAGAGAAAACCACCTTCATGTATCCCTATGGAACTTATGCTTATAGGCGTATGCCTTTTGGTTTATGTAATGCTCCTGCTACTTTTCAGAGATGTATGTCTGCTATCTTTCATGGTTTTTGTGAAGAAATTGTGGAAGTTTTCATGCACGATTTCTCCGTCTATGGAACTTCTTTTGATAATTGTTTGCACAACCTTGATAAATCTTGTTCTTAATTGGGAGAAATGCCACTTCTTGGTTAATGAAGGGATTGTTCTTGGACACAAAATTTCTGAAAGAGATATTGAAGTTGACAGAGCCAAAGTTGAAGCAATTGAGAAAATGCCTTTTCCTAGGGATGTGAAAGGTATTCGAAGTATCCTTGGTCATGCTGGTTTCTATAGAAGGTTTATTAAAGATTTCTAAAAAAATTCAAAGAACCTTACTAATCTTCTCCAAAAAGATGTACCTTTTGTTTTTGATGATGATTATAAGGAAGCTTTTGAAACTTTAAAGAAAGCTTTAACTACTGCTCCTATTGTCCAACCACCTGATTGGAATCTACCCATTGAAATTATGTGTGATGCTAGTGATTTTGCTATAGGTGTTGTTCTTGGGCAACAAATAGATAAAAAATTGAATATTATCCATTATGCTAGTAAGACTCTTGATGCTTCTCAAAAGAATTATGCTACTACTGAAAAGGAGTTTATAGCTATAATCTTTGCTTGTGATAAGTTTAGACCCTATATTGTTGATTCAAAAGTTACCATTCGTACTGATCATGCTTCTATTAAGTATCTTATGACAAAGAAAGATGCTAAGCCTAGGCTTATTAGATGGGTGTTGCTTTTACAAGAGTTTGATCTACATATTGTAGATAGGAAAGGTGCTGAAAATCGTGTTGTTGATAATTTATCTTGTTTGGAAAACATTTCTTTTGATCCTATGCCTGTTAATGATAGTTTTCCTAATGAACAGTTGGCTGCAATAAAGGTAAGCCCGTGAGAGAGTCCTTGGTATGCTGATTATGCTCACTTTATTGTTTCCAAGTACTTGCCTCCAACCTTTACAGCCCAGCAAAGAAGGAAATTATTTTATGATCTGAGGCATTACTTTTGGGATGACCCACATTTATATAAAGGAGTAGATGGTATTATGTGGAGATGTGATCCATAATATGAGCAACAAGAGATATTGAGGAAATGTCATGGCAGTTCTTATAGAGGACATCATGCTGGATATAGAACTGCACAAAAAGTTTTACAATCAGGTTTTTATTGGCCTACTCTCTTCAAGGACGCAAGGAAGTTTATTTTATCATGTGAAGAGTGTCAAAGAGTTGGTAACATTTATAGACGCAATGAAATTCATATGACTTATTCTCTTGTTATTGAACCATTTGATTGTTGGGGATTCGACTTTATGGGTCCTTTTCCCCCTTCAAAAGGGTATACTCATATTCTTGTTGTTGTTGATTATGTTACAAAGTGGGTAGAAGCCATACCTACAAATAGTGCTGATGGTAAGACCTCTTTAAAAATGCTTAAAGATATTATTTTTTCTAGGTTTGGTGTGCCTAGATATCTCATGACCGATGGAGGTTCTCATTGTATTTATGGTGGTTTTAGGAAGACTCTTGCTAAATATGATGTTAACCATAGAATTGCTTCAGCTTATCACCCTCAAACCAGTGGGCAAGTAGAACTTTCGAATAGAGAAATTAAATCTATCTTGCAAAATACTGTTAATAGATCCAGAAAAAATTGGGCTAAAAAGTTGAATGATGCTTTATGGGCTTATAGAACTGCTTATAAAAATCCTATGGGAATGTCTCCTTACAAAATGGTTTACGGCAAAGCTTGTCACTTGCCTTTAGAATTATAACACAAAGCTTATCGGGTAGTGAAAGAACTAAATAGAGATTTTAAACTTGCTGGTGAGAAAAGATTGCTTGACTTAAGTACCTTAGATGAGTGGAGAAGTGAAGATTATGAAAATGCTAGACTCTTTAAAGAAAAAGTAAAGAGATGGCATGCTAGGAGAATTCTAAAAAGGGAGTTCCATGTTGGTGAGAAAGTTCTATTGTATAGGTATCGTCTTAGATTTTTTGCAGGAAAACTACTTTCAAAATGGGAAGGACCTTTTGTTATTGAGGAGGTGTATCGTTCAGGTGTTATTAAAATTTTATCTTTGAGAGACAACACTACACAAGTGGTGAATGGTCAAAGGCTCAAACAACATATTTCTGGAGATTCTTATAATGAAGATGTTGATATTATTCAAGTGGTGACTCCGGAAGAATTTACTAGAGACCAAACTCAGGAACCTGCAGAGTCCGTCTTCGAATAGGTAAAAGTGCTGAAAATAGAAGGTTCATGAAAAACTTTGCTCTTTATATTTTTGCAGTTTTTATTACATACGGAAGATAACAAGGCGAAACAGGGAAGGAAACGGAGCCCGGGTGGGCCACACCACCCAGTGGCACGGGCCCTCCCTGGCCGCGCCACCAGGGGGTGAGACCACCCTGGATCCTGTCTCCGTCCCGTTTTCACCCTATACCTTCCTTATGTCGTAAAACTTCGTAATATATACCCCCGGATCCCCCGAGATCCATATATCGTGTTCTCTTTGTGTTTTCGTTTCGATTTGTTTCTGTTAGGCAAATCCTCAGTTTTGGAGCCACAATGTCTTCCTCTGATCACCCAAGGAGGATTCCTCCACGGACATCATTAACCCGTACATGTATGAGTTGAAGATTCATCCCAAGGAGTTGCTACTCAAGGACGGGAAGGTATAGATAAAGGAGGTTCATGGCCCTAAAGGAGAAGGCAGTCTGGAGGATAGGATGGAAGCTTTGGAGCAAGAAGTTTTTAGGTACAAGAAGATGGCTAAACGGGAAGTGGAAGTTATCCATAAGATAAGTTCAGAACTCGTCGCCAAGCACAAGAAGAAGACCTCCAAGCTTCGAGATGATATCCTCTCACTCCATCAGACCACCAACCAATTACAAGCACAGCTCTACGACATGCAAAATCAAAACTATGAGTATGAGGCTAGGTTTAAACACATAAGCTCTGCTGCTAGTTTCAGGATTGTGGAAATCAAGACATCCTTTGTGGATGGGGAGCCTTTACCTTGAAAGTCCGACGATGACAAGGGAACATCACCACCACCGAAGGAGTAATTCATCATCAGGTTTTGGCATCCCCTTGGTTTGTTCCAAGCTTGGGGGAGTGCCATGGTATCATATCATTATCTTTCACCTTTTTACCTTTTTAGTAGAGTCATATCTTGAATAGAGAAGTTATCATATAGGATGGTTTGCATTGTGGAAGTATCTCTCCTCTAGTTGGTTATCTATGTATCCCTTGGTCTGAGTGCCTTTATGGAATATTAATGAGAAGTTTCATCTTTTACTTTTTGCACTTCTTATTTTAGTTTGCAATCTCTATTATATGATTGATATTGTTGATTAGTATTGGTATCACTTTGGGAGCATCAAGTAAATCTAAATTGGTTTTGGCAAACCGAGATCTGGTCAGTAGCAACACTTTTTGAGGTTTGAAAGGAAAATAGAAAAGCACTTATAGGTATTTTGTGTCATCTTCTTTCTTGATTGATTGGCTCATAATCTTAGTATTCTTTAGTTAAGATATTTTTTGTTTTCAACAAAGATTGCATGTTTGACTTTATCACTTGTATGTTTTCTTGTTTCCATCAACTCTTTTGCTTGCTTCCCAGCCTTGATAGCCAAAAACATGTACTGAGAGGGAATACTTCTCGTGCATCCAATCCTTTAAACTTAAACCTATGCCATTTGTGTCCACCATATCTACCTATTATCATCATTGGTATTCTGAGTAAATTCTCGAGTTTCATCTATCTTTCAAATTAAAAAGTTTTTTGTTATGTGAAAACTAGTTAGTAAAGCTCTCACGAACTTGATGGCACACCTTATTTTCTTGCCCTTAGTAAACATGAACCATTGTGTCATCTATGTTGTATATGCTTGCACCTATAAGTTAGGAATTAGCGGAACCGTGATATCATGGGGAACGCTTTCAACACCTATAAATATCTACCCCGTTGATATCATGATCTTTTGTTTGCAGATGTCGATGGTGTGAAATAAAAGGGGAGCTTGTAAGTCCATGGAGTTATGTATATGTGTTAGAGAAATGCCTAGGCCGCTAGCCTAAGCCATGCCTAATCATGGTGGAAACTCGCAGCATCACCATAGTGAGCAATCTATGAAGCATCCTCACAAAAATTTATACAGAAAAAAGAGAGAAGAGAAAAAATATTTGCACCATTCTCATGGTAAATAAAAGGATCACTGAGATGATCACTATCTGTTTCCTTGTCATTTTGATATGGGATAGCTCCGGTGTCATAGGGCAAGGGGTACCCCGTTGGAGGTTCTCTATGATACACATACACTTACAATGACAAGAACTTACCAGTAACTAAAGTTGAGTAGCATGAGGAAAGACCCTCGTACTCAAGGTACATGAGATGGCCAACTTATATTTCGTTAAGCATATACTCCATCTTTGTTCACTTTCACCCTAATCACCTCAAGATGCTTATGATAGGGGCAATGAGAGCTCAAAGCTAGTAAGTACCATAATCTTTTGAAAGCTCTTTATGAAACTTAAAATCCCTGCTTCCCTATGCGAAGGGCCTTTCTTTTACTTCTTAGTTGAGTCAGTAAACATATTCCTTTCTATCTCTAGCAAGCATTTGAGTTGTTGTGTTTCAATCATTCATATGATGATTTATTCAATCATGTTTCTTATCTTCCTTGTTTTGCACAAAACTCTTATATGAATGAGTATTACTTTGAAATCCATCATTGTGAAAATCCTTTTATGTTTGAGCAAAAGGACTCCTGTTATAAACTTCTCTACAAAAGCTTTGCTTGAAAACTATGTATGAATTATGAACTGTTCTCTAACCAAGAACAAAGTTTTCCATTACCAATTATGATTTGTATTTATGCATCTTTATTGTGACTCCCATACCCGTTGCAAGTTAAGATATCTAATGGTGAGTTGCTTTCTATTATGAGTTGTGTATTGGTAAGTGTGATGCTTATTGTCCGTATTCGTTTTATCGACACCACTCCATAAAACTATGGGCATATTTACTGAGCTCCGTTTTCGCTTGGGGACAAGCGAGGTCTAAGCTTGGGGGGAGTTGATACGTCCATTTTGCATCACTATTCTATATAATAATTTACTGTTATTCATTGATATATTTCTTATTAAGAGGTGATACTTATGTTGTTTCATCTATATTTGTATGTTGGATGACTTTTGGAGGATGAACTGTCGGAGTCAGGATTCTGATGGAAAAAGCGGTGTTTTGATGCAATATTCATGAAGATCATAAAATTCCAGAAAATACATGGAAAATTCTATTTTTCCAGAATACAAAGGATGCCAGAAGGGGGGGTGAGTTGAGCCACAGAGGGCCCACCCCCCCATGCGTGGGCCACCCTAGGCCACGCCACCAGGGGTGTGGCTACCCTGGGCCACCTCCTACTCCGCCCTTTCACCTATATATTCTTCTCGAAACCCTAATACACGGGGAGCAACCACAGAAAGATTCCGCCGCCTCTGTGGGGCAGAAACTACAGAGAGAGAAAGAGCTCTCCGACAGACAGATTTCTGCCGGGGAAATTCCTCCCCAAAGAGGGGAGATCATTTCCATCAACACCGTCATCAAGCTAGACTTCATCGGGATCATCATCATCATCATCCTCACCACCATCTCCACTAGCACCATCATCACCACTCCATTCCACTGTAGCAATTGTGTTGAATCTTGCACATTTCTTAGGGGAAACTTTCCCAGTGTTGATTACTTTTGTAGTTGATGCTTGTGAGTGGAACCATTGAATTATTGTTTATGTTCAAATTTTTATTCATCATCATATCATATCTAATCTTGATCCATATGATGTCTTGTCAGTAGTTCGTTTAGTTCTTGAGGACATGGGAGAAGTCATGTTGTTAGTAGTAGAATTGTGTTGAGGTATTATTCAATGGTTTGATATTTAAGTTGTGGTGCTATTCTTCTAGTGGTTTCATGTGACCGTCTACTACATGATACTTCACCATTTATGGGCCTAGGGAATGCATTGTGTATTTGGCTACTAATTGTGGGGTTGCCAGAGTGACAAAAACCTGAACCCCCGTTAGAAAACCTTTACACAAGGGAGTGTAGGATCTGAGAGTTTAATGTTGTGGTTAGGTTTTTATCTTAATTACTTTATTGTAGTTGCGGATGATTTCAAGGGGTTAAATCACAAGTATGTATTAGTCTAAGTAAGGTCGATACATTAGCACAGGTTCACCCACACAACACTTATCCAACCAAAGAAGATTAATCAACTATATGAAGCAAAAGCACTTGATAGTATTCCCATGTGTCCTCGAGAACGTTTGGTCCTTATAAGTAATACAACCGGCTTGCCCTTTGCTAAGAAAGGATTGGGCCACTTGCTGCAATTATTTGTTGTCTTTATTTACTTGCACTTTTTCTTTGCTTTATCAAAAACCCCTAAAAATCCATTTGCTAAATATTTACAGAGAATTCCTGATCCAAACCACTGGTCAACACCTTCTGCTCCTTGTTGGGATCGACACTCCTATTTATCGAAAGTACTATGATACACCTGTAGGGATCGCAGCATACAAAAACAAAAAAATTCCTACGATGGGAACAACTATGTACCAAGATCTATCTACTAGATACAAACAACGGGCGGATGTATATCTGTAGAGAACATACCCCTGAAGACCGACAAAGCTTAACGAGTCCAAACTCGTGGTTGATGTAGACGATCTCTTGCTGATCTCAAGATCTAGAGGAAGTCCTAGCGCCGCAAAACAGCAGCGCATCCGTGCTCGCACACATGTTCGAGGCACCGAGAAACCTCCGCCTCCTCGCTCCAGCGATGCAGCGGAAGCACAACTCTTTCTTGCCGAAAAGCCACCGGGAACATGTATCTCGCTAGTCCGAGACCATGGGGAATAAATTCTAGAGGGGGAGAGAGATCCTTCACGAGGAGGTGTGAGTGAGAGAGAGGGAGGGGGGCTCCTTTTATAGGGATAGGGGGGCACCCAAGGGGCCATGCGCCCAGCCATGGGGCTGCCCCCTCCCCTCCTTTCATTCATGTGGGTGGACACTCCACTCACACAAAAGCCTTTCAATTCCCTCCACTCAAAAACCCACTCAAATTCCCATTAAATTTCCACCAAATTTAATGCAAACTCTCATTAAATAAAACTCCTTTTATTTATTCAGAATTTTGTCAATTACTTTAATGACAAACATTCACATATAACCCCTTGCTAGTATTTCATTTCACATGTAGAAACACTTTCTGCAATTTCACCCGAAAACCCGTTTCGGTATCTAGTGAAATAAATTCCTGCGCTTGTTATTCTTTTCGGCATGAAACTTTTGCTCCAAATGGATGTCGGTGTCTCTTAAGTGTGTCACCCTACGGTTCGCGAATAATGCGGACATGATCGAGACCCCTCTCGGATCAATAATCAGAAGCGGGATCTGGAGACCCATACTGACTCCCACACATTCAACGATGACTTTCTTGTGATCGTCGGAACCTTTTATGCTAGTATCTTAATCCCTTTGTTTCACGATATATTACATGTCCGAGATTCGATCATCGGTATCTCCATACCTAGTTTTATCTCGTTACTGACATGCACTCTTTTCTCGTTCCCGTGATATAACATTCTAGTGATAAAATCACTTGCTTGCAAGCTAATCAATGTGATATCACCGAGAGGGCCCAGAGTATATCTATCCGTCATCGGGATGAACAAATTCCACTCTCGATCCATGGGCCTCAACATAACACTTTATTAGTTCTGAATCCATCTTTATAATCACCCTGTTACGGTGTGACGTTTGATGTTATCAAGAAACTCTTCCGGTGTTAGTGATTGACATGATCTCATGGTCTAAGGATTAGGATCACTTCGTAAGTTGTTATAGCAATATAAACTCAATGACTTTGATCGTAATGCTATACTTCGGATGAATGTTCATCACACCATTACACTAATGTTGTGATCCCGTTATTAACAACATCCAATGTCCATGATCAGGAAACCTTGATCATCTTGTTAATCAACGAGCTAGTTTATAAGAGAGGCATAACTAGGAACTTTCTGTTTGTTTATTAAACACACATGTATTAACGTTTCCGTATTAATACAATTATAGCATGCAAAATAAACATTTATCATAAATAAGGAATACGATAATAACCACTTTATTATTGCCTCTCGGGCATATTCCCTTCAGTATCCCACTTGCACTAGAGACAATAATCTAGTTTGAGAACTTTGCGTATTGAACACTTATGGCTTTCCTGTGTTCCATATACGCAATTGCAAGTGGTTAACATAATCTACGGATCTGACGCTTCAGGTCCGTGTGTATTTGCATGTCTTTGCGTCTTCATGCATCACTCATTCTCCAATGAGATGGCATTGTATAAATTTGGTCTTTCGGTGAGACCTTTAGTTCCTTGGGGTTAAATCATGTCGATACTATTGTCACACAATATATCTTTAGTGTTAGCCCGTTGCTAACCACACCTTAGTTTGATAACAAACTACTTGACACAAATTCCCTCCTTTGCCGCTACTATAGCAGTCATATACTTATCCTTTTGTTGTAGTATTCGTCAGAAAGTCTTAACTTTGGAACTCTTCCAAATCCATCATGGAATCTCCTTTCCATTACATTGTGCCACCCATAGTTTAAATTGAGATAAACTTAATTTGTATCTTGTGACAAAACTAGTATCAATGTAACTCTTTACAATGAACTATTTGTAATTGTTTGTCACCTCTACACAAATATATTCTTAGTTCTTTCAAAAAGATCATAAGCATATCCTCACTATCGTCCAATGATCATTTTATGATTCATTCTGGTATATGCTCATAACACTTAGAGCATAGGACATATCTGGATGTGTACATATCATGGTATGATTAATCAAATCATTCTTGTGATTTTACTCATCAAGTGTCAAAGCACTTGAATCTTATTTCACTTATCAAGTGTCGATACACTTGAATCTTGATTCAATTCCTTTCCATGCGACAAGAACCATTTCTTGTCATTTCTATATTGAACTCCTTCAATATCTCATATATGTACGTTTGGCCCAACCATATTAGCGTCACCGTCTATCCACTATAGACATTCATGCTAAATATTCGGGTTTTGCCTAAGTCTTTCATCAAAATGAAATCCTTAACCTTTGTCAATAAAAGATACATCATTTCTAATCAACAAGATGTCCTTCACATAATGTATTAGAAATATGTCTCAGCGCTCCCACTTAATTTCTTGCAAATGCAAGCATCTTCATCGTCTCCAGATGAAAACTCCTTTTTCATCACGGTGAAGATTCCAACTCCGCGATGCTTACTTCAACCGTTGAAGTTTGCACGCCCTTTTTAGCATCCTTTGAATTAACAAAACCCTTTGGACTGTGTCATGTACACGTCCTAGGTAACCATTCTATTAGAAGAACTTTGTTTTGTTTATTCATCTACCATATACCAAATTATATGTAGTGATTGCTACTTTAATCCGTTCAGACTAAATATCGCTATGAAAGATCAAATCTTGTCATAGTCAACTCTTTGAACATTGTCATAAAATACTTTACGACATGTCGAATATTTCATAGATGTGAGACATCCATGTCTATTTCTTTATAGATCCAAATACTACCGATAGGTTTTTACACCTTTCCGGAGGGTCTTCCAAGTTCAAAACTTGATTTCTCGTGTATGGAACTATCACGGATTTTATGGCTTCAAGCCATTTGACGGAGTCAGGGCCCATCATCGCTTCTTTGCATATAGTCGGTTCATCATTGTCAAACAATAATGATTTACTCTCAAATCTTAATCATTTGATTGTTTATCCGACCTTCTTGGTTCAATAGGAACTTTAGACCTCCGTGACCGCAACTTTGAGGCACGTAATCCATGAGCATTCTGGCTGCCTCCGGAACATTTTCCGGCGCTGCACAACTCAGCACATATATCTAAGGTTCGTTAACCTTATCAAAGTTCTATTGTCCTCCCACTTAACATTTATGAAAAATTCCTTCTTCAAGAAACTTCACGTTTCAAGCGACAAACCCTTTTGTCCTTGGTGTTATGGAGGAATAACCAATTGTTATTCGAAATAACCTACAAAGACATGCTCATCCGACGTCGGTTGTAAACATCTTACTTATGTTTAGCATACCAAAATTTAAGAAATGACAACTTGGGTTTTATCCCAAACCATAACTTCCATGGTGTCATTTCAACGGATCAAGATGGAGCTCTTTTCAGTGTAAAAGCGGAAGTCTCTAAAGCTTTAATCTTTTAAAACATAATGGCAGTTTTATAAATAACACCTTTGATCCAACCATGTCAAACAAGGTTTCATTACAAATTTCAAACATTCCATTTTCCTATGGTGTTTCGGGAGATGTAAATCTAGGTGTTTTGCTAAACTTGTAACTCAAATAAATCCCTTTATGATAAAATCATAATTCATTTATTTTCTTGTTACACTTGTAACTCAAACAAATCCCTTATGATAAAATCATAAACCATTTATTTTCTTGTTACAATGATTTTCCACTTCATCTTGAAAGTCTTTGAAACATTTTTCAAATATTTCATACTTCTTTCTCATTAAGTGAATATTCACTCAAATTTCCGGAAAAAGCATATGAAGTTGAAATTCATCGCTTACGACTACATATAATGGACTACATACATCGATATGTATAAATTCCAATATTTTAGTCGATCGTTCTTCTTTGACCTTTGAACGAAGTTTTAATTATCCCGAGGAAAGTCTCACAAGCGTCACTTGATCAAATCAAAGACTCCAAAAATCCATAAAATGGAGTTTCTTCATGTTTTCTTTCCAATATAATTTAAACGGCGATGTCACTTCGTAAGTGATCTTTCAATCATTTGTCTTGTGACATTTTAGCATTAGGTTTTATGGATGTGATTTCTCCAACTAGATTTGTAAATCATCCATCTTATATGGAATACGGTAATTATTAATACCTGATTTAAATAACAATTATTAAAACAAATCTTGAAGTCAAGCTTTGATGTCAATGAGAAATACAAACAACGGTTTGTTTGTTTTCGATGAACATCATCATATATTATCTTGCTAGTTACTTAGGCCCTTGTGGTTCATGAATTGCGTTGTTCCGTATGAAATTTCATACCAACCAATTCGGTATCCAATACCCAAGAACCACATTGTTTAACAAGCAAAGAATACAACCATAACATGTATATCATCCATATACCTAAATTGGATATTTCCAATCTTTTCTTTTCTGCCAAATATATTTTATAGATTCTCTTTCAGCATTTCCTCTTTCTTTTTAAAAGAATTTATCAACATCAACAGTGGCGCCATATACATGACACATAGTCCAAAGCATGTATATTCAAATAATAATACCTTTGGACTTGCACTTTGAAGTAGATCACCATCATCAAAATGATCGGTATTCTTTCAAAACCCATTCTTTAGTAATCTTTTAATGTAGTAAAGATTTTACATACATTTTTCTATTCACCCTTATCATGACGACTTTCAAGATCAAGCTACTTTAGCTTGTAAAGGCGAATCGTGAGTATAACATTACTTTCCAAAACCCTTTTGGATGATTAGGATGTCTAGCATCTCCAACCTTCGTAAATTCTCATCCAATATGAGAACATATATTATACTCTATCATATTGCAACCAAAACATTGTTTCAGATATCGTTATATCTGCCACACATGATGATTTCTGAAATAATTCTTTCAGCTCCTCGATAAACTTGATATTAAAAACAATCAAGAATCATGGAGGCAAACATGATACTTAAGATACTAACACTGGAATTGTTACTCTTGATTTAATACCAATTATTAAATTTCACGGAGTAAATAGAGTTTGCTGAAAATTTGCAATAGGACTTAAACTTTAGATTGACACTCAACACAATACGATACCAGTTCGTAAAGTATATATCCAGAATTCTATAGTTCTATTATCTCAATTATAACTAAGCATAAGGTGGTGAACGAATGCCAATAACTACAACAAATTATGCAAATTCAATTTGATTTCATTTATGATAAATTGAGTTCTACTAATCCAAATTAGAAATGAACTCCCACTCAAAAACGACATCCCTCGTGTCTTTTTGGTGATTACATGAACCAAATCCACTACACCAAGTCCGATCATCACGTGAGTCTGTGTAGCTTCAAAGGCGAGCATCCATATGGTCATAATATCAAAACATATGACTCATGCTTAACCTTTCGGTCCGTGTTCCGAGGCCATGTTTGTACATGCTAGGCTCGCCAAGTAAGAACCTTAGTATTCAAGGTGTAATCATCTTACACCCGAGATATGCTCGTGGATTCAAGTACACCCGATCATCACGTGATGTCTTCAAGCGACAAAACATTGTCGGTGCATACTTAAGGAAGAACACATTCTTATCTTGATATCTAAATGAGGGATCATCTTATTATGCTAATAAAACGCCAAACAAGCAATATAAGATGCAATCAAACATCACATGTTTGTAAGTGAAGTGATATGGTTCCCGCATATGATCTCCATCATGTGCACCATGGTATGATCTCTATCATACCTCTATGTGTAAGGCCAAGGTCTATGGAACTTACACGCTATGTGTGTTGTAAGAGTATCATCTCATACTTTTACTTACAACATCACCATATCATAACACTAACCCAGCAACAATCTAAACTAGACGCCTCTAATTTATCCATTGCAAGTTTTACGTGGCTTAGGGCTTTCGAAGATAGAACCATTCTTACCTACGAACATGAACCACAACGAGGATAACCAAATTGTTGACAACTCGTTGCAAATTAGATATTGACTATAGTAGGAGAGACAGACACCCGCTAGCCACTTATGCAAAACTAGTTGCATGTCAAGCGTGGAACAGGTCTCATGTGCGAGGACATGTAAAGTTTGTCCAGGCCGCTTCATCCCACTATGCCACCAATATCCAAAGTACAACTAAGAAGCAATAAAATGATCATCATCGCCCGCATACTCATATGTGTACTACCCGTGCAAAGTATCTACGCATAGATCCGGCTCTGATACCACTGTAGGGATCGCAGCATAGAAAAAAAAATTCTACGATGGGAACAACTATGTACCAAGATCTATCTACTAGATACAGACAACGGGCGGATGTATATCCGTAGAGAACATACCCTTGAAGACCTACAAAGCTTAACGAGTCCAAACTCGTGGTGGATGTAGACGATCTCTTGCCGATCTCAAGATTGAGAGGAAGTCCTAGCGCCGCAAAACAGCAGCGCATCCGTGCTCGCACACACGTTCGAGGCACCGAGCAACCTCCGCCTCCTCGCTCCAGCGATGCAGCGTAAGCACAACTCTTTATTGCCGAAAAGCCACCGGGAACATGTATCTCGCTAGTCCGAGACCATGGGGAATAAATTCTAGTGGGGGAGAGAGATCCTTCACGAGGAGGTGTGAGAGAGAGAGGAAGGGGGGCTCCTTTTATAGGGAGAGGGGGGGAACCCAAGGGGCCATGCGCCCAGCCATGGGGCTGCCCCCTCCCCTCCTTTCATTCATGTGGGTGGACACTCCACTCACACAAAAGCCTTTCAATTCCCTCCACTCAAAAACCCACTCAAATTCCCATTAAATTTCCACCAAATTTAATGCAAACTCTCATTAAATAAAACTCCTTTTATTTATTCAGAATTTTGTCAATTACTTTAATGACAAACATTCACATATAACCCCTTGCTAGTATTTCATTTCACATGTAGAAACACTTTCTGCAATTTCACCCGAAAACCCATTTCGGTATCTAGTGAAATAAATTCCTGCGCTTGTTATTCTTTTCGGCATGAAACTTTTGCTCCAAATGGATGTCGGTGTCTCTTAAGTGTGTCACCCTATGGTTCGCGAATAATGCGGACATGATCGAGACCCCTCTCGGATCAATAATCAGAAGCGGGATCTGGAGACCCATACTGACTCCCACACATTCAATGATGACTTTCTTGTGATCGTCGGAACCTTTTACGCTAGTATCTTAATCCCTTTGTTTCACGATATATTACATGTCCGAGATTCGATCATCGGTATCTCCATACCTAGTTTGATCTCGTTACTGACATGCACTCTTTTCTCGTTCCCGTGATATAACATTCTAGTGATAAAATCACTTGCTTGCAAGCTAATCAATGTGATATCACCGAGAGGGCCCAGAGTATATCTATCCGTCATCGGGATGAACAAATTCCACTCTCGATCCATGGGCCTCAACATAACACTTTATTAGTTCTGAATCCATCTTTATAATCACCCTGTTACGGTGTGACGTTTGATGTTATCAAGAAACTCTTCCGGTGTTAGTGATTGACATGATCTCATGGTCTAAGGATTAGGATCACTTCGTAAGTTGTTATAGCAATATAAACTCAATGACTTTGATCGTAATGCTATACTTCGGATGAATGTTCATCACACCATTACACTAATGTTGTGATCCCGTTATTAACAACATCCAATGTCCATGATCAGGAAACCTTGATCATCTTGTTAATCAACGAGCTAGTTTATAAGAGAGGCATAACTAGGAACTTTCTGTTTGTTTATTAAACACACATGTATTAACGTTTCCGTATTAATACAATTATAGCATGCAAAATAAACATTTATCATAAATAAGGAATACGATAATAACCACTTTATTATTGCCTCTCGGGCATATTCCCTTCAACACCCCCTATACTTGTGGGTCATCACCCATCTCGCTCCAGAACTGCATTATGAAGGCGATCACTCGGGTGCTCACCACCAGGCTCCAGCACTCCATCCACTCACTCGTCAATGCCGACCAGACTGGGTTCCTCTCGGGCCGCCGCATTTGTTAGAATATTGTCTATGCTGCCGACCTCCTGCGCTGCTGCCACTCCTGCAAAGCGCCCACTTTGGTCTTCAAGATCGATTTCCAAAAAGCGTTCGACTCCATCAACTGGAGCAGACTCCTCTAGATTCTTCGGGTTCGGGGGTTCGAATCCACTTGGTGTGGTTGGATGGCGCATATCCTCTCCACTGGACATACTGCAATTCTCCTTAACGGCATCCATGGTGACTGGATTCGCTGCCGAAATGGGCTCCGACAAGGAGATCCGTTTTCCCCTACCACTTCATCATTGTAGCCGACGTCCTACAACACCTGGTTCGTCTTTCTTGGACTCATGGAAACCTAGCCCACCCAATCTCGTACGACCTATGTCTGGTCCTGCAATATGCAAACGACACCCTCATCCTCTGCAGAGCTACCCCTGGGACGACCTCCTGTCTTAAAAAGGTTCTCGACGACTTTGCCCTTGCCACTGGCCTTGCCATCAATTTCCACAAATCGTGTTCCATTCATATGAATGTCCCCTCAAAGTATGCCACCGCCATGGCGGCCTTCCTTGGATGCCCCATCTCTTCCTTCCCCCGACCGTACCTAGGTCTTCCTCTTTCCCCCACTAAACTTCCCAACTCTGCTTATGATCCCCTCATTCTTTCCTTTGATCGCCGCCTCTCTGGGTGGAAAGCTCTCCTCCTCTCGTCGGGGGCGTCTGGTGTTGTGCAATGCTGCAATTAACAATCTTGCTACTTACTACATGTGTTTGTTTTTGCTTCCTAAGGGTGTCATTTAAAGTATTGATAAGAGGCGTCCTGCATTCTTCTAGACCGGCAGGGATTCTTGTTCTGGTGCTTGTTGTCTAATTGCTTGGAACAAAGTTTTGTTGCCTAAGCAGGAGGGTGGTTTCGACATCAGGGATCTCCACCGGTAGAACAGGTGTCTCCTCCTCAACTTTGTCCACAAACTACACCAGCATGACTCTCTCCCATGGAAAAATTGGTTCCTCCGCCACGACCGGGATCTCGGTGACGTCTCTGTAGGGTTTCGTAGCATGGAAAACAAAAAAATTCTACCGCATACAAACAAGTCAAGATCTATCTACTAAATTGTAGCAACGAGTCGATGGAATAACTCACCCTCGAAGATTCCAAAGTGTTTAACAAGAGCGGATTCTCGTGGGTGATGTAGTCGTACTATTCCCGATCTCAAGATCGTGTAGACGATCCTTCCGGCTGTGTTCGCGAGCGCTTACAATCGGTCACATCGCTCGACGATTTTCGGAGACCTTCCTCTCCCTTGTTCCAGCAGGCAGCGGAGGTTGTAGCACTCTCCTCGTGATTCCGGCAGCACAACGGCGTGGTATCGGAAGTAGAGGGGAGATCTCGCAGGGCTTCGCCTTAAGCCGGAGCGCGTATGGTGGAGTATGAGAGAGTCCTCGGTGTTCTAGGGTTTAGACACACCAAGGGGGCAAGCCATGGCTAGGGATTAGCTAGACGGCGGCTAGGGTTTGCCCTAGGGCCGGCGGCGGCTATGGAGGCGGCGGCGGCTTGGGGCTAGGGTTTGGAGGAGAGGATCTTGTGTGTCTCTAGGAGGGAGCCCTGCCCCTCCTTATATAGGTGGAGGGGCCGGCCGGCCAAGGGGAGGGAGGTCCTCCCAACTCGGCTGGAGGGTGCGCCGCCGGTTGGAAGAGGGAACTCCTCCCCAACTCGGTTTCCCACTCCTCCTCTTTTCCTCTTTCCAAATTTAGCCGTTTGACTTTTCAAACTAGCTATTTGACTTTTCAAACTAGGATTTAAATTAATCCTTTATTTGGTTCAGCGATGACACTTAGTACATGATGCAATCATACCAACTTGATACAACACATTCATGTACCCTTCCCCTCCGGAGTGCCGGACTTCCAGAACCTTCTAGAACATTCCCGATGAAAACACCAGAACCATTCTCCAACTCCGAAACTGGACTTTCCTTATATGAATCTTATTCTCCGGACCATTCCGGATCTCCTCGTGATATCCCGAATCCTATTCGAGACTCCGAACAACATTCGGTCTCTTTCTCATCATTCCATAACTACTCAAACAACGTCGAATCCTTAAGTGTGTCTCCCTACGGTTCGTGAATTATGCGGACATGATCGAGACACTTCTCCGAATCAATAACCAATAGAGGAATCTGGAAATTCATATGGCTCCTACATATTTCAACGATTACTTTGCGATCGAATGAACCACTTACATACGATATCAATTTCCCTTTGTCTCACGATAGTTTACTTATCCGAGGTTATGATCGGTATCTCGCATACCTAGTTCAACCTCGTTATCGATAAGTACTCTTTTCTCGCCCCGTGATATGTGATCCCTTGTGAGCCAGTCACATGCCCGCAAGCTAATTGGATGACATTTCACCGAGAGGGCCCAGTATATCTATCCGTCATATGGATGGACAAATCCCACTCTTGATCCATGTGTTTCAACCAATACTTTCCGAACACTCAATGCCACCTTTATAGCCACCCGATTACGGTGTGGTGTTTGATGTCATCAAAGCATCCATCCGTAAAGGTGATATGCATGATCTCATGGTCAAGGAATTAGATTACTATGTATCGAAAGCATATAGCAATTGAACTATTAAACTGACTTGATCTTTATGCTACGCTTATCTATAGGAGTATGTCCATCATATCATTCTCCTAACAATATGATCTTGTTGTTAATAACATCTCAATGTTCATGATAGGGAAACCACAATCATCTATTAACCAACAAGCTAGTATTATATAGAGGCTTTACTAGAATTCAAATTAAGTTTACAAATCACACAAGTATTAATGTTTCCTTGTTAATACTATTATAGCATGAATGTAAACATTTATCATAAACACAAAGATATAATAATAACTATATTTATTATTGCCTCTAGGGCATATCTCCAGTCTCCCACTTGCACTAGAGTCATCTAATCTAGATTACATGGTAATATACCGAACACCCATGGCAGTTTGGTGCTGGTCATGTTTTGCCCTCGGGAGGTTTAGTCAACGGATCCGCCACATTCAGATATGTGTGTACTTTGCAAATCTTTATATCCCCATCTTGGATATGTTCTCGAATAGCGTGGAACGTAGCTTGATGTGCTTCAGCTTCTTGTGTGACCTTGGTTCTTGCGCATTGGCTATGGCCCATGTTATCATAGTAGATAGACATTGGGTCCAACGACTAGGAACCACACCCAGCTCGTAATGAACTCTTTCATCCATATCGCTTCTTGTGAAGCCTCCGGCGACCATGTATTCGATTCAGTTGAAGATCTCGCCACAACGCTTTGCTTTGCACTCCTCCAGCTAATCGCTGCACCATTCAAAATAAATCATTATCCAGTTGTGATTTAGAATCATCCGGATCGGTGTTCCAACTAGCATCGGTGTAACCATTAACAACGAGCTGTTCATCACCTCCATAAGAAAGAACCATATCCTTAGTTCTTCTCAAGTACTTAAGGATGTTTTTGACCGCTGTCCAATGATCCACTCCTGGATCACTTTGATATCTGCTAGTTAAACTAACAACATATGCAATGTCGGGTCTAGTACATAGCATGGCATACATTAGAGATACTATGGCTGAGGCATAGGGAGTCTTACTCATCCTTTCTCTATCTTCTGCCGATGTCGGACTTTGAGTTTTACTCAAGGTCGTATTGGGCAACATGGGCAAGAACCCTTTCTTGCTATCTTCCATTCCAAACCTCTTTAGAACTTTGTCCAAATATGTACTTTGTGACAATGATATTTGGCGTTTCGATCTATCTCTATAAATCTTTATGCCTAATATGTAAGCTGCTTCGCCAAGATCCTTCATTGAAAAACTATTATTCAAATATTCTTTGACACTATTAAGAAGGTCTACATCATTCCCAATCAACAATATGTCATCTACATATATTATTAAGAATGCCACAGAGCTCCCACTCACTTTCTTGTAAATACAAGCTTCTCCATAAGTTTGTATAAAACCAAAACTTTTGATCACCTTATCAAAACGTTGATTCCAACTTCAGGATGCTTGCTTCAATCCATAGATGGACCGTTGAAGTTTGCATACCTTGTTAGCATCTTTAGGATCGACAAAACCTTTGGGTTGCATCATATACAACTCTTCATCAATGTCTCCATTGAGGAATGCTGTTTTGACATCCATCTGCCATATCTCATAATCGTAATATGCGTGATTGCTAACATAATCCTCACGGACTTTAGCTTCGCTCTTTGGTGAGAAAGTCTCATTGTAGTCAACTGCTTGAATTTGTCGAAACCCTTTTGCGACAAGTCGAGCTTCATAGACAGTAACATTACCATCAGCATCTGTTTTCTTCTTGAAGATCCATTTGTTCTCGACAGCCTTCCGGCCATCCGGTAAGTCCACCAAAGTCCATACTTGGTTTTCGTACATGGATCCAATCTCGGATTTCATGGCTTCTTGCCATTTATTGGAATCTGGGCTCATCATCGCTTCCTCATATGTCTCAGGGTCATCGGTGTTGTCCACCAACATGACACTCATAACGGGATCATACCAATCTGGAGTGGTACGAGTTCTCGTTGACCTGCGAGGTTCTCAGAGCAACTTCAACCGAAGTTTCATGATCATTATCATTAGCTTCCTCTCTTATTGGTGCGAGCACAGAACTTCTTCGGCTGCGCTACTGCAATTTCGAGAAGGTTCGACAACCTCGTCGAGTTCTACTTTCCTTCCAGTCACTTCTTTCGAGAGAAATTCCTTCTCTAGAAAGGATCCATTCTTGGCAACGAAGATTTTGCCTTCGGATCTATGATAGAAGGTATACCCAATAGTTTCCTTCGGGTATCCTATGAAGACGCATTTTTCCGCTTTATGTTCAAGCTTGTCCGGCTGTAACTTCTTTACATAGGCTTCGCACCCCCAAACTTTAAGGAACGACAATCTAGGTTTCTTCCCAACCCATAATTCATACGGTGTCATTTCAACGGATTTAGACGGTGCCCTATTTAAAGTTAATGCGGCTGTTTCTAATGCATAACCCCAAAATGATAGCGGTAAATCTGTAAGTGACATCATAGAACGAACCATATCTAAGAGAGTTCGATTACGACGTTCGGACACACCATTACGCTGTGGTGTTCCCGGCGGTGTCAACTGCGAAAGTATTCCGCATTTCTTCAAATGCTCGCCAAACTCGTAACTTAGATATTCACCTCCACGATCAGAACGTAGAAATTTAATCTTCTTGTTACGTTGATTCTCTACCCCACTTTGAAACTCCTTAAATTTCTCGAAAGTTTCGGACTTATGTTTCATGAAATAGATATACCCATATCTACTCAAGTCATCCGTGAAGGTAAGAACATAACGATAACCACCACGTGATGCTACACTCATTGGACCACACACATCGGTATGTATGATTTCCAACAAATCCGTAGCTCGCTCCATCATACCAGAAAATGGAGTCTTAGTCATTTTACCCATCAGACATGCTTCGCATCTTTCAAGTGATTCGAAATCAAGTGATTCAAGAAGTCCATCGGAATGGAGTTTCTACATACGCTTCACTCCAATGTGACCAAGGCACGATTGCCACATATAGGTCGAGTTATCGCTCGATTTCAAACGTTTAGCCTCAATGTTATTAATATGTGTATTTCCACTATCGAGATTCAATAAGAATAGACCATCTATCAAAGGTGCATGTGCATAAAACATATTACTCATATAAATCGAACAACCATTATTCTCGGACTTAAACAAGTAACCGTCTCGCAATAAACAAGATCCCGATATAATGTTCATGCTTAACGCAGGCACCAAATAACAATTATTTAAGTATAAAACTAATCCCGATGGTAGATGAAGGGGTAGCGTGCCGACCGCAATCACATCAACCTTTGATCCGTTTCCAACGCGCATCGTCACCTTGTTCTTTGCTAGCTTCCGTTTATTCTGCAGCTTTGTTCGAGTTACAAATATGAGCAACCGAACCAGTATCAAATACCCAGGCACTACTACGAGTACTAGTGAGATACACATCAATAACATGTATATCGGATATACCTTTCTTCTTGATGTTGCCGTTCATCAAATCTGCCAGGTACTTTGGGCAATTCCGCTTCTAGTGGCCTTCTCCCTTGGAGTAAAAGCACTCGAGATCGAGGCTTAGGTCCAGCCTTGGTCTTCTTCGTCGGCGTGGTAACTTTCTTACCACCCTTCTTGAAGTGTCCCTTCTGCTTAGACTTGCCTTTCTTGAATTTGGTGGTCTTATTGACCAACAACACTTGGTGCTCTTTCTTGATCTCCACCTCTGCAGACTTCAACATGGCAAAGAGTTCTGGCAACGTCTTGTTCATGTTTTGCATGTTGTAGTTCATCACAAAGTTCTTGTAACTTGGTGGTAGTGATTGGAGGACGCGGTAAATCCCCAAAGCATTAGGAATCACTATACCCAAGCTTTGAAGTTTGTTTGCGTGCCTGCACATCTTAAGCACATGCTCACGACAGACTGCCCTCTTCCATCTTGCAGTGAAAGAACTTTTCAGAAGCCTCATAGCTTTAAATTGCCGCATGAGTCTCAAAGATCAATTTGAGATCCTCGACAATATCATATGGGTCTGAATTCTCAAACCTTTTCTGAAGCTCCGATTCTAAACCATACAAGATAGCACACTAAACTATGGAGTACTGAGTCTTCCGAGTGAGGTAAACATTCTTTACTTCATCGGAAGCATCACCGCAAAGCGGTCACCAGTGCATCCAGCACATAGGTCAAATTACCAAATGTGAGGACAATCCTCAAATTGCGGAACCAATCCGAAGTTGCTTCCATTGTTTTTCAACTTTTCTTTCTCTAGGAGCATTAAAATTGATGGTAGGGCTGCCATTGATCTACAGCATATTTGCAATAGTTTAGACTAAGTTTATGACAAATTGAGTTCAAATTAATAATAAAATTAATCTAGGTGAACTCCCACTCAAAACAATATCCCTCACATTGTTTTAGTGATCACACGAACCAAATCCACCACATCAACACCGATCATCATGAGAGTTGATATAGTTTCAATGGCGAACAATCGACATGTTCATCATATCTACTATATGATTCATGCTTTACCTTCGGTGATCCGTGTTCGAGACCATGTATGCATACATGCTAGGCTCGTCAAGATCAAACCTTAGTTTCCGCATGAGCAAATCTGGCTTGCTCACGTTGTATACACTTGCGGAATCTAACACACCCGATCATCACGTGGTGCTTCGAAACAACAAGCTTTAGCAACGGTGCTAACTAAGGGTGAACACTTTATGACTTGAAATTCATGTGCATGAGGGATCATCTTATAATGCTACCGTTGTCTACTAAGCAATACAAGATGCATAAAGGATTAACATCACATGCAATTCATAATATGTGATATGATATGGCCTTTCTTCTTTGTGCTTCCGATCTCCATCTTCTAACGAACATGATCTCCATCATCACCGCATTGCATCAAGGTCAATGATGCTTCTCCATGGTTGTCGCCCACCGGCTTCAACTATTACAACTACTTTGAATAGACACCGGGTCTTAACATAAATTAAAGACAACCATATGGCTCCTGCGGTTGCCAACTTATAATAAGGAACATTGCATACATCAAATATAATCACAATCATGGCCATATCACATCACAGCACACCCCTGCAAAACAAAGTTAGACGCCTCTACTTTCTTTGCATGTTTTACGTGGTTTGGGATTTCAATAAGTGTCGTTCTAACTTACGAACATGAACCACAACATTGATACTAGTATTGTTAATCACCCGTTGTAAATTGGATCTTAACTATGCTAGGAGAAACAGGCACCCGCAAAGCCACTTATGCAATACAAGTTGCATGTCAAGCGTGGAGCAGGTCTCATGAACGATGTCATGTAAGGTTAGCCCGGGCCGCTTCATCCCAACATCCCGCAAGATGCAAAGTACACAAGAAGCAATCGACAATAAAAGCATCAACGCCCACAATGACCATTGTGTTCTACTCGTGCAACAGATCTACATATAGACACGACTCTGATACCACTGTAGGGTTTCGTAGCATGGAAAACAAAAAATTTCTACCGCATACAAACAAACAAGCCAAGATCTATCTACTAGATTGTAGCAACGAGTCGATGGAATAACTCACCCTCGAAGATTCCAAAGTGTTTAACAAGAGCGGATTCTCGTGGGTGATGTAGTCGTACTCTTCTCGATCTCAAGATCGTGTAGACGATCCTTCCGACGCTGCGTTCCGGCAGCGCTACCGCAGTCGGTCACACGTTCGGTACTCGACGAAGACCTTCCTCTCCCTTGTTCCAGCAGGCAGCAGAGGTTGTAGCACTCTCCTCGTGATTCCGGCAGCACAACGGCGTGGTATCGGAAGTAGAGGGGAGATCTCGCAGGGCTTCGCCTTAAGCCGGAGCGAGTATGGTGGAGTATGAGAGAGTCCTCGGTGTTCTAGGGTTTAGACACACCAAGGAGGGGGCAAGCCGGCGGCTAGGGATTAGCTAGACGGCGGCTAGGGTTTGCCCTAGGGCCGGCGGCGGCTATGGAGGCGGCGGCGGCTTGGGGCTAGGGTTTGGAGGAGAGGATCTTGTGTGTCTCTAGGAGGGAGCCCTGCCCCTCCTTATATAGGTGGAGGGGCCGGCCGGCCAAGGGGAGGGAGAGGAGTCCCTCCCCAACTCGGCCTGGAGGGTGCGCCGCCGGTTGGAAGAGGGAACTCCTCCCCAACTCGGTTTCCCACTCCTCCTCTTTTCCTCTTTCCAAATTTAGCCGTTTGACTTTTCAAACTAGCTATTTGACTTTTCAAACTAGGATTTAAATTAATCCTTTATTTGGTTCAGCGATGACACTTAGTACATGATGCAATCATACCAACTTGATACAACACATTCATGTACCCTTCCCCTCCGGAGTGCCGGACATTCCGGAACCTTCTAGAACATTCCCGATGAAAACACCGGAACCATTCCCCAACTCCGAAACGGGACTTTCCTTATATGAATCTTATTCTCCGGACCATTCCGGATCTCCTCGTGATATCCCGAATCCTATTCGAGACTCCGAACAACATTCGGTCTCTTTCTCATCATTCCATAACTACTCAAACAACGTCGAATCCTTAAGTGTGTCTCCCTACGGTTCGTGAATTATGCGGACATGATCGAGACACTTCTCCGAATCAATAACCAATAGAGGAATCTGGAAATTCATATGGCTCCCACATATTTCAACGATTACTTTGCGATCGAATGAACCACTTACATACGATATCAATTTCCCTTTGTCTCACGATAGTTTACTTATCCGAGGTTATGATCGTCGGTATCTCTGCATACCTAGTTCAACCTCGTTACCGATAAGTACTCTTTTCTCGTCCCCGTGATATGTGATCCCTTGTGAGCCAGTCACATGCCTGCAAGCTAATTGGATGACATTTCACCGAGAGGGCCCAGAGTATATCTATCCGTCATATGGATGGACAAATCCCACTCTTGATCCATGTGTTTCAACCAATACTTTCCGAACACTCAATGCCACCTTTATAGCCACCCAGTTACGGTGTGGTGTTTGATGTCATCAAAGCATCCATCCGGTAAAGGTGATATGCATGATCTCATGGTCGAAGGAATTAGATTACTATGTATCAGAAAGCATATAGCAATTGAACTATTAAAATGACTTGATCTTTATGCTACGCTTATCTATAGGAGTATGTCCATCATATCATTCTCCTAACAATATGATCTTGTTGTTAATAACATCTCAATGTTCATGATAGGGAAACCACAATCATCTATTAACCAACAAGCTAGTATTATATAGAGGCTTTACTAGGGAATTCAAATTAAGTTTACAAATCACACAAGTATTAATGTTTCCTTGTTAATACTATTATAGCATGAATGTAAACATTTATCATAAACACAAAGATATAATAATAACTATATTTATTATTGCCTCTAGGGCATATCTCCAACAGTCTCCTCCTCCCCCTCTTTCCTAGATCAGAATATCCAGGAGTGTCTTCCACTCTACAGATCCCTGACCAGGTCCACGCTGGTCAGCGGCTCGTCCACCGCATTTTGGTTGGACAAATGGCTGGCCGGGGATTGCCTCGCCAATAGGTTCATGGCCCTGTACTCCCACTGCACTCGCCCTCATGCCACCGTTGCAACTGTGGCGGCCTCAGGCTTCGATCTCCAGCCTCGACTCACGGCGGCTGTAGAGGCTGAGCTCAAAGAGGTTTGGAGGCTGTTGTTGTCTGTCACGCTAAGGGAGGGTGCTGACCGGCGCACCATGGACTCCCCCTCTGCGGGGCCTTTCAGCTCGAGGGCTGCCTACAGGGCGTCTTCCCCCGTGCACCCGTTGTACCCCTCTGCTGTGGTGGCGTGGCAACTTCGGCTGACCACCAAGGTGCGCGCCTTATCCTACCTCACCGACATCGACCGTCTGAGTACCCGTGCCAACCTCTTCCATAAGCACTGCGCTTCGTCTGACCTCTGTGCCGCCTGCCCCTCAGTCGAGACCAGGAGGCACATGTTCTTCGACTGTGGCACCGCTGCCACCATGTGGTACATGCTAGGGATTGCGATCCCCACTAGAAGGTTCTCCATCTAGGACATCGACGGGCCGCCCGGTATTGATGCAGGTATCTGGCCCACGGGCATTGCCACCATCCTTTGGTCGCTCTGGAAGGCACGCAATGACCTCGTCTTCAACAGCCGTAGCACGACGCCCTCCACCGTGCGTGCATGTGATGACATCGCTATCTGGCATTGGCGGCTCTCGGTCGCTGAACGGGATAGTTACCACTCCTTGCACCCTCTCCTGCTCTCTCTCTGTGTAAATTCTTGTATTGCTTCACTTCTCCTCCTTGTACCCCCTCCTCTTTTGTAATATGATGTATTGACTTGCCAAGTCGTTCGAGTAATATATACCAATGAGGAGCAATTCCCCGTCTACTCAGAAAAAAACTTGACTAGATACATTCGCATCGAGATAAATCTAGTTAGCTAATATGGATCGGAGGGAGTACTAGAACTCAATAACAAACAATAGAAGGATGCCATCCTTCTAAGGCCATGTACAACGCCGTCGCGGCCTCTTAAACAAGCGCTATAGGGAATACAATCCCAGAAGTTCCGACTGATTCTCAGTTAGTATGGGGATTTGAGCTCACACCGAAGCTAAAACTTGCGTCGAGTGCTAAGGCTATTTTTCTGTTGCACAAGTCCTGTTAGCCTCCCTAATAAGCGCCCGTGTATTGCATGATACAGGCGCTTGTGTTTATAATTAACTGTAGCCATTATTTTTTGACTACTTAAGCGTCTACTTAAGAGGCTTGCATTGTACATGTTCTATATGGCCTACCTTAAAATTCCGATCACTATATATGTCCATTGAAAAATGTTCTCAAACTAGAGCATCATAAAGAACATTGTTGTATGAAACTAGTACTATGAATCTATAATCATCTCGCAGAATGTTCCCATGGCATGATCTCCCTATTGTCGAGTTTATAGGTATGGCGTTGTGGCTTCGGATCTTTTTTTATGTATGATTTTTGCAAGATCTTTATGGAATAAATTATTAATAAGAATCATTTCGATGCGAAGGACAAGGATCTCATCCTTCTTTTTGAAAAAAAAATCTTAGGAAAGATCCATAGTGTCCTGTAATGGCTGACATGGATCAACTAACGTCAACAGAAAGTGTCCGCATCTTAAAAATCTCTTGATATTTGTTCAATCAGTCATATTTTTTAATTCTTCGATCAAAGTTCTTAAAATTAGGCAATTTCAATCTACTAATGTGCAATTTTAGATGAATTAGACATAACTACAAATTTGAAATTAAATTTCCATATAGCTTGTTTTGTCGAGCTATATGGGCATGCACGAGGCAACCCTCACTTTTGGTGCTTAAATAAAAGTTCTCGGCCTCGCCGCTGGTGTCTTTGTGGATCATTGGTTCAGTTGGAGTTGGAGGTCGTCGTCCATGGAGGTCAAGAGGATACCGCGCGGCGTGCTCGACCTGGAGGCGCAATTCGCCTTCTTCCGGTCGCAGCACCGCCATCCGGTAAACGCCGCCGCGCACGCGCTGCTCGCCGGCCCCATCCTCTTCACCAACCTCCTCATCCTCCACTTCCTGCCCCTACCTTCCCCGCTCGACCCGGCCCTCGCCCTCTCCCTCGCCTACGCGGCCGCCTACCTCCTCGTCGACCGCCGCGCCGGGGCCCTCGCCGCGCTACTCTTCCTCGCAGCCTGGGCCTCCAGCCGCACCCTCGCCGCGCGCCTTGGCTTCGCGCTATCCTGGAAGGTCGTGCTGGCCACACAGCTCTTCTGCTGGACCTGGCAGTTCCTCGGCCATGGCCTCTTCGAGGTAACCTTAGATCTGTTTTCCGCATATCCACAAGCTCCTGGCAACCTACCTAGCTATAGCGACATTAATTGGTCATTAGTCGCTGAATCTGCTTGTTCTTACAGAAGAGAGGCCCAACGGTGAGTGAACTTCCTGAGGTGTTCTTGATGGAGCCATTCCTCATCTTGCTGCAGGTAAACACCAATTAGTTCTTGAATCTTTAAAAAAATCATGTGCACATATTATTGTAGAGATGCACTAGGAATTGAATCGACATGGAGTTGTTAACAGTACTCACTCCGTATTGGCTCTTGTGTGCACAGATACTCAACAAGCTGTTTGGCTATGAGCCATACCCTGGATTCAGCAAGAACGTGGACACGAAGATGGAAGCTGATATCAGGGAGATTTGAGAACTCAAGCAGAGGAAGATCAACTGATCAGATCTGTTCCGGTCAATGGGAGCGTTGCACGGAATCTTATATAAGTAGCAAACTCGGCCTACCATTTGTGCTTTCTATACATGTTGTTTTAGATATTGTACTACTAATAAAGTAAACAACGGGACTTTCTGGACATGACCGATGCTGTTCGGTTGAAACTCTTTTGCCAGGTCGGCAGAAATAATATGCATCCAAATTTTACCCGTTGAATCATCATCCTCTGCTAGACAATTCGTCGAACAAGCAAACGTGTGCAAAAACGGCTGGAGGAATGGGGAGGATGCTACACCCACAAAGAAAATCTCCTCACGCGAAGAAGTCGGTTACTAATCTCTATTAGGCCTTCCACAGTGTAGGCAGTGCCCAAAACTTCAAAGTAGGGTCGATGTCCTCACAATTTTTTTTTGGCACCGGTCACACAGCGTGGTGGATCCCTGTAAAAAATAGTAAGACCCAATGTTATGATAAAAAACTCTATCCACCCAACCTTCATATCTCCTTCACGCGTGTTCTAGTTCTACTCTGAAAATATCCCCTTTCCCTTCCCGATAATTCGTCGCTACTGAGCTTGTCTTTTCGATTCAGCAAGTTCCTAGCCTAAATCCATGTCCATCACTCCATCTATGGCGTTGTTCAGATCGAGGAAGTTCAGGCAGTATGGCGAACGATGGAGCAAGCTCCCCTCCCGTCCATGTCCATCACCGGCCGCCCGCTGCTCCCAGCCGGCCAGCCGCACGGCGACATACAACACCGGCGCGAATCGGGATCCTCCCAGCGCCGCCGCCCGCTTCAAAAAAACGGCAGTCCTCCCAGCGTCGGTGTGGATCGATCTCCGTCGGTGAGCTGGTGTCGCCCCTCCGCCTACTACTTTTGCAATGCGAGACGGCAGTTGCAATCGTCATCTTTAATCCTGATATTTTATTGATTTTTGAGTTTGGGCATCGGAGCATCTAGTTGCTCCGGTTCCTGAAAAAAATTCCAGGCACCACCCCAGCAGCGTAGGGCACCGGCATTTGATGCCTGAAAACGTATTTGGGCACCGATTTAGGTATACGCTGTGGAGAGCCTTATTATATAATCTATATGTAATAATAAAGTACGAAGTGTTTTTTACGGGTTTCGCTTTTTTAATGACTTTACCCTTGTAGTTTAGAAAAAAATACCAACCACTGACCCGGTAAAAAATGCAGTTTCGTATCGATTCAGTACTTTCCTCGTCTTCCCGAACGATCCCCTCCTCCCGAGCGGAACAAAAGCACGGCGGAGGTGAAAACCCTTCAGAAATCTCTCAATCTCTGGTCAGCCCGTTCTTCCACTAGATCTTGCCAACCAACGTCCTTCACCTACCCAAACGCCCGCCTCTGCCTGTTCATGCTCAGCAGCGCCGGGATATGCTCCGACCACATCCATGCGCCTCTCCACTGTCGCCGGATCTGGCTACGCTGCCGCCGGCCACCGTGGCATCTCCTCTGCCTACTTGCTCTCCTATTGATCTGCGTGTTTGGCTAGATCGCGAGTTTTTTTCTCGAACCATGCATGTGTTATATTAGAAGAGGGAAAGCCAAAAACATGGCTAAAGTCTTACAGAAAATACAAAAAGGAGGGACACGACCTAAAAAGAAAGAAAGACGAGAACCCAACACTAAACGGACAACAAGGGAACAAAATAACCCGACAAAAACTGAAACAAGAAGGCTATTCTCCTGGGATTTGTAGACGACCTGAGCTTGCTAACGACCAGAGTTTTGCTTCAGCCTTGATTTGGTCGATAAGTACATTGATCGGCTTGAAGCGATGCTCAAAAATTCTTGCGTTTCTTTCTCTCCACACTGACCATGAGACCAGCATTATCACCAAACTGAATTTTGCGCTGGTTTGCCGAGATAAGCTTAGTCTTGTCTGCGTCCACCATTCTCGGAGTGAGGTATCCATGAACGGAGTAACTTACAGTTTGCCCAGCGAAGTATGTTGCCCCAAATTATGTTGACAACGGCACACCCATTGAAGAGGTGGTGAACATTTTCATTTGCTGAATTGCATAACACACATTTGTTATTATGTGGGAGATTATGCTTTGCTAAACGATCTGCAGTCCAGACTCTTCCCCGAGTAAAAAGCCATACACCCATCTTGCATTGAAGCGGCGCCCAAGCACTCCATATTGCAGCAGCGACATCAGACTGAATTTTTGTTTTGAAATGATCTTGGTATACTGATTTTGTTGAGAAGCAACCCTTAGATTCCCACGACCAAACCCATTTGTCTTCTTCATCTGGAAGGATTTGAACGGTGTTTATTTCCTCGCTGATTGCTAGAACTTGCAAAAAAATATTGATGGTGATTGGCTTGTTGATGTCTTCAACCCAAGTGCCATGCTGCAAGGCTTGAGCCATTGTCCTTCTAGCCCTGGCAACCGAGGGTATAATCTGAAAAACTTGTGGAGCTATTTCTTCGATAGTTCTACCATTGGTCCATTTATCAGTCCAGAAGTAGCACCTCTCTCCATTTCCGATTGTGACTTTGGCTGCAGCATTAAAGATTTGTCTAACCTTTTCATCAGCTAGGTTGGACAAGGTGCACCACGGTTTCCTTTCTTCTGCTCGAAGGTTCCAAGCCCATCGTACTTTGAACGCCGTGTTCATTATTTCTAGGTTGAGAATGCCTAGTCCACCCTGAGATTTGGGATGACAAACTGTGTTCCAGTTAACAAGGCATTTTCCACCCGTGACCGCGTCTGTTCCCTTCCATAAAAAGGCCCTTCTAATTTTATCAATTGTCTTAAAAACCCATGGGGGCGGGTCCAAGGACAATAGATGGAAGATGGCTATGGCACTTAGGACAGATTGAACAAGAATGAGCCTTCCTCCCTGCGTTAGCATGAATGTCTTCCAAGCAGCAAGGCAACTTCTGATTTTATCTATGAGTACTTGGAAATCCTCTTTGCGTGCTTTCTTGAGGCATAGAGGAAGACCGAGATATTTTATGGAAAGGTTTTCTACTTGACACTGAAGGGTACTGCTGATTTCCTGAATGATTTCTTTGTCACAAACTAAAAGTGAGATGGAGCTTTTGTTCATATTGCACTTCAGCCCGGTTGCATCTCCAAATAGATCAAGGATATCTCTTACAACGACCGCTTCTCTTGGAGACGCCTTGATAAAGAGAATAACGTCATCAGCGTAGACTGATAATCTTTGGGGAATAGATTGATGGGCTGGGAAGGCCGTCAAGGCGCCTTCTTCTTCTGCTTTTCTGAACAAAAGACTCAGAGCATCCATGACTAAAATAAACAACATAGGAGATAGAGCATCTCCTTGCCTAAGACCCCGGGCATGCCAAATTTTAGGTCCTGAATTTCCATTGAGAAGTATACTGGTAGAGGATGAGGCTAAGATCATTGAGATCCACTCTCTCCATCGAGGCCTAGATCGCGAGTTCATGGTGCATATAGCTTTGGTGCTGGTAGAAGTGACACCCAGTCCTCCATGGTTGATCGGGTCTTGTTGCGTGTGCCCGCTGCTTTTGATCGTAGTAGAATCTGGTGGAAGCAATGCACACGCACGCGAACGCAGGGAACCGTGATTGCTGATAGATTCATGAGGTATTTACGTCTTTACTTGTATATATAACAGTTTAGAGCATCTATCCTCCGTATGCTTCCCTCATGTCAACCCACACACGCTAAAAAAAACAATGTCGCATAATATGTTTTGTTTGACACTGGTGTTTAGTCACTATTTGGTACAATTGTGCCATCTTTTAACGCTAGCTATGCTAACAACATTCACAATCGTTGTAGACATAATGTGGATCTCGGTTTTGTTTAATCACTCTTACACTACTACCTCAACACAATGAAAATCAGATCATGTGAATTATTTTTTTCTTTTACCTTACCTTAGTCACGATCGCATGTACAGAAAGCCCGGGTCAAGTGTTTTCACCTCCACGGACACGACAAATCAACGCGTATTTGATTAAGCAGGTGCTACATCAGATCGTGTGATGCAAATTATTGGCCTTGCAATAAAATATAACCCGTCGTAACGCATGGGCATTTTGTGCTAGTTTTTCCTATGGTGGTTTTCGTCGCCACCAATTTTGTCTGACTTTTTCTAGACCGTTTTGCCTCTAACTATTTGAGAATATTAGAAGGATGCCACTGCTAAGTGAAGAAGTGAACATAAGTCAACAGCCAGTGCCCGATTCCTCCGCCCCGCCTGTCCCCTTCCCCATCCTCCATGGCGGCGCCTCCCCAAGCCCTCCACCACGGCCGACCAACTTCCCATGCGCGGTGCTCCTCCCTGCCACCGAGGACCTCCACGTCCTCCATGCGGTGGAACGTGACTGCGGAGACCCCAAATATCCTCGCCGTCGAGCTCCAGGTTCCCTCATGGCCGAGTCTCTGTCCGAAGGTGCTCTGGTGATTGGGGGGTGTGAGGAAAATGCCAACGAGGTGATCTGGTGGGAGATTGTTGGGGAAGAGCGTGGGGTTCATGGTGGGAGGATATTGAGGAGCGTGGGTTCATGTTTGCCACACCTAAACCAACAAGTTTAAGTTCATGTTTGAATGCAAAACTCATATGAATGATAACCTATAGATATGTGTAGGAACATACCATGTCTCCAACTCCAATGCCGCTCACGGGCCTTGACTTAACATGGTCATAAGAAGCACAAACATTTGTGCATTGTTCGGAGATGAATCCCTACCTCTTCGGAAGTGAGTTATTGTTGCGATCACTCGCAAACGGATGCTCACCGAAATGTTTTTGCTCATGGAAGTACTTCCATACTCGGTTCCAAAATGCCCCACCCTTTGTTCCGCATCGGTTATTTGATCTTTCCCAATTTCCATCCATGCCTCGCAAAGCATCTCATCCTCGAGGGTTGTGTATAATCCACTCCTTCGGCTCTTTCCTTATGTTTGTGTTTGCCAGACTAGTTTGTCCCTAAACAATGAATCATGGTCAATAGAGATACCTTCTTCCTGGATACCAAGTCTGGGATCCTGCAAGGGCGTATCGTTGGATCATGTACATCGAGGAGAAAAGAACAAGGGACCTACGTTGGAGTTGGGGTCGGAATTGGGGCTAGTGTTTCATCAAACAGCTTGCGGGGAGCGGGCATGCTGCCGGCGGGGATGCTCCTCCTGGTCTTGCTGTTGTATGAAGATCCACCGTCGACAGGAGCCGAGTTCAGGTCAAGAGAAAGCATCACTTGCGATGAGTCGCCGACAATCTCTCCCCCGGGTGATGGCCGTCGCTTCGACATGACGTGGTTTGTTTGCGTACGCGGTCGAGCTCGATGTGCCCACGAAAGCATCTAAATGCTACTCCTTTATCAAGAGCAAGGTGGCAGCCTGCGCGGCGATGGTCTCAGTGGTGAATTTGGCCTGGATGGCCACGGCGTGCTGAAGGGAGGAGTCCCTTTCACGGGCGGATTCGGCATCGACAATGTTCTTTCGGGCCTTCTCTCTAAGGACAACCTTCTTCCTTGACCCCCTTCCTCTGCTCGTCAGTCAATTCTTTTTTCACTCGGACGACGACAACAACAGATTTGCTAGCTGCTTTTGAAGGGCGATCAGCGGCCGACTGTGGCAGATCAACGACCGGTGGTGACAAATCAGGGGCCTGAGCAGAGGCTGCAGGAGCAACTCCTGGAAGCACGAACGGTGATGGGGATATGCCAATCGGGATATCCACGAAGGCAGGAAGCGACTGGCCCACAACAACGTCGAGCGGGCCAGTAATGACGGCGACTGGAAAAAAGGCTTCGATCAAGATTCGTGACTGGATGCGAAGGCCCAAGATTAAAGCTAGGCATAGTCGGATTAGGTTAAACTCCTGAAACCCTTCCACGTACCTAGCGTTCCCATCGTACTCACGAGCTATTAGCTACCCCATCTTTGCCACTCGCCGCCCTTATGTCAAGTTAGCCTACCTTGTAATTCATTCTCCATCAATACAAACAAGCAGGAAGTAGGTCATTACCCTAAGGGGGAGGGGGCGAACCTAGGTAAACCATGTGTCTCACTCCCAATCTCGATCCACGGACGGCGGCTCGCTCTTGACCTGGTTCGAATCAATCGCTACCCCTGGTAGCGTCTGCCGTGGCCATTCCCACGACAGTGGCGCCCATCGTGGGGCATAGTGAGTCGAGCCTCAGATCTGGGGCGAGACCCTTCACTCCAACTCGCCGATCCTTCGCTACTGGTAGCATGATCGCCACAAGTGGATTCCTCCAGATTCTGTCGAGTAGCTACATACCGGCTTCGCGACCGGTCACACACGCCGCCATGATACCATTTGGCTCCATCAACATCTTTGTCGGCTTCACCGACACCATCGACCTAGTGGATCCCGCCGGATTCTCTGCCAGCACCGGATCGCCCCCGCGTGATCTACTCTCGGAGGAGCAGATCCAATCGATTACCCTCCTCGCCTCCAAGTACGATTCAACCGAAGACGTCTTGGTCGAGAGCAACGACACCCTTTGCAAAGACGCCGATTCGGTGAGCCCACGCCGGCCATGGAACCTGCCGTCCCCGCATCCAAGGCCAACTCCATCACCAAGGTCTCCAATGCTGGGGACTACAAGGATGACTCGATCCTCCAACTCCTCAAATAT
Source organism: Avena insularis (assembly GCA_023614405.1). Taxonomy (NCBI): domain Eukaryota; kingdom Viridiplantae; phylum Streptophyta; class Magnoliopsida; order Poales; family Poaceae; genus Avena; species Avena insularis. The sequence goes on from CM042697.1 coordinate 145,061,969, forward strand.
GAATTAGGTTCGGAGTCTCCGGATGATAACTACCCTATTGTACACCATGCCATCTACATGGCAAACGACAACGATCCACTGGTGGATCCCTTCACCACCCCCTCCCACCCACCGCAACTGCCGATGAGATCGAGCGGCATCACGTGGCCCTAAACGAGACCAAAGAGAAAGCGAAGAACGAGCACAAAAAATTCCGCCTCAAGCAGGAAACCACACAACAGCTCTTGGTGTACCATCAGCGTCAGGTAACACGGAGACTCCACCTCACCTTGCAGGGATGATCCCTGAACTTCAGCGAAACAACCCCGCGCGTGCAGCTGACCGCGAAGAACGCAACAACGCACCGCTAGGGAGCATCCGCCCACTAGCTGGGTCGACCGCACACGGAGCCCCCACGAAATAGCCGTGGGTAATCACCGCGCCACGAGAATACGATGCCAACGGTCTCCACCTCTACTCGACTCCGATGGATAACGTCATCGCTATCCCAGCTGTGGTCACCAACCTAAACCCCATGGGTGACAATGCGATCCATATTAAATATGCCCAAGCCTTGCTCGCCAAAGCGGTCGAGCAACAGAACATGGACAGAGACTCCCAGGGGCGGTTCTCTTCCCGATCCACCAACAACAGAGTGGCGTTGTCCAATCGCCCAAGCGAGTGGATAGTCGCCAACATGGCAAACTGCCCGCCCCAAAACCGCGACAACTGGTGGTCGCCAACCCTGCCATCTCCACCAATGACCCGTGGCCCCAGTACAATGGCCAGCCCGCTGATGTGTAGGGCCACATCAACAACATGCAAGTGTGGCGAACCCACCAGCCATATGACCTCCACCACACGCTCTCCAACCGCGGCGACCTCAGTCGGGTCGGACCCCCGTGCTTCGGACCAATGGTCCGGGGTGAGAGCTACCCCCCAAACTTCTGAGGTCCAAAGTACATGGACAAATATGATCCCACCCTCGATACCAAAGTATGGATCGACACCTACCTTATGGCGATGGGGATCGCCAACCACAACGAGCTACTGGCCACTCGCTACCTTCCCTTGATGATGGATGGCATGAGTCATCAGTGTATCTAGCATCGAATCGTGGGAGGATATGCGTGCGACCTTCATCAAGCACTTTGAAGGATCCTTCTCACGCGCCACCATGATCAAAGACCTGGAGCAATGCGCCCAAGGGCCCAGCGAGTAGACCCGCCACTGGGTCCAGACTAGCAAGAACTATGGATAAACGCCGCAGGCATCCACCCAGACACAACCATCCACTACTTCAAGAACGCGTGTCGATACGAACCCTTGGTCGCCAAGATCAAGCGAGTTCACCGAATGCTCGACAACATCCCCGACCTCCTCGAGATTTCCAAATGATACTCGGAGGAAGACCAGATCCAGGAGTCCGATGATGAGTCGGATGGAAGGCGCCACATGGGCGGCCAAACCAGCGTCCATAGTCGCAACCTGCGCTACACCAATATTTGCCAGGCGACCAAGAGCCATAGTGACGGGTGAGCCGACTTCGTCTCCAACGCCATCTATGGCCCATGTGACCCCAAGAAATACCACCGCGACTGGAAAAACCTATGCGGAAACACTACGAATCAGCCGAAATTCGACCCGCCGCCCTACTGAACCAACCTTGCATCTACCACAGTAGGGAAGGCAAGCCCGCCACCAACACCACCACTGAATGCCACTCCCTCAAGGAAATCGAGAAGTCACACCGTGCTCGGGAGAACCCAAACCCCGACTAACCACGAGACAGCGACAATGGCAACATGTTTGGAAATTCCATCGGCTCGCTCCACACCTTCACCGGCATGGAAACACGCCACGAGGAAAAAAGTACTGGCACGCGCTGTCGCCATAAATGCGGTGCAGCAAGTTGACCTCCTGTGCTGGCTAAATTGGTCAAAGCAGAGCATCACCTGGAGTCGCGAGGATCACGCGCCTAGGATCGAATACCCCGGGCGAGTCACCCTAGTCATTAGGCCCAAAGTGGCCGCCTACTTGATGCCGAAGACCCTCATGGATGGAGGCAACTCCATCAACATCTTGTACCTCGATACGTTTAGGCGGCTGCAACTACCGCAGTCTATGGTAGAATCCACCCTCTTCACCTTCCATGGCATACTCCTGGGTTGGAAGGCATACCCGATAGGAAAGGTGATGCTTCCAGTCACCTTAGACACACTAGCCAACTTCCGCACTGAGCGGATCGTCTTCGAGCTGAACTTCAGAAGCTTGTACCACTGCGTACTCGGAAGGCGGGCGTTCGCCAAATTTATGGCGACCCCACATTACACCTACAATATGATGAATCTCCCAGGACCTGGCCCCACGGCATAATCACTATGTGTGGCGACCCGTACATGGCCGTCGAGTGCGAAGACAATAGCGCAAGGATGGCCGATGCAGTCATCACCGAGGAAACACATCATGCTAACCAACTCTCCAGATTGGCGAGTGGTGCTTACCAGGATGACCCCACAGTCCTAAAGAAACAAGCGACGACTCGCTTCCTCCCCGGGACCTCTGACGCTCTAGAAAGGACTCCTCAAGCCGAGCTCGCCCACGCCGAGCCAAACCAGCAGGAGGTGTGGGCGGTAGACCTCGTTCGTGCATAGGAAAGCGCGCTCAGCAAGCACCGTGAGAACCGTGGTGCCCTAAGCCGGATCGTCCCCGGTGCACAAGGTTCCATGGTGGACCTCGCTGAGCACAAACCGAGTTCCCACTACAAGAATTGTTTCCTTTCGCAATGACTTTTCCTGTCGGTCATCGTAGAAGGCGTGTCTTCCGTGACGAAAATCTTGGCTCGACTGTGGCCAATGCAAAAAAAATTCCGGTTTCGCGCCCCTCTACTACGACGAAACCGCTAAAAACATGGACGAAGCTCGACGGGCGCATGGCTGAAGTAAGATTCCCGCTTCTTCTCGAGATGCTGACTCGCCGAAGTATTTTTGCATGTGGGTCCCGGATGTCAGTGACTAGCAGACCAAACTTTTTGGTCGCGCCTCCCTGATTTGAACTCGATAATATTGTCCGATGCCTCTTCCGTTTAGTCAGGCTGCTGGGCCCCGCATGTCTATCTCACATTAGAGGAATCGTGTGTATGATGGATTTTTTCCTTCCCTGTTCCAAACTTGATAGCGTCGCTCCATGCATATGTCGTTTAATTAGGCTGTTGGGTCCTATGTGCCATCCTCACACTAGAAGAAACACGTGCATGATGGATTTTTTTGCTTGACTCGTGCCTCCCTGATATGAACTTGATAATGTTGCTCGATATATTTGCCGTTAATCATTATGCTAGGTCCCATATGCCAGCCTCTCATTATAAGAATCGTGTGTATGATGAAACGCTCCCGCTACCCTGTTCCGAACTTGATTGCACTGCCGTTTAATCACGCATCTGGGTCCACATGTCATCCTCTCATTAGAAGAAATGTGTGTATGATGGAATTTTTGCCCTCGGTCATGCGACCCTATTCCGAACTTGATAGCACTGCCTGATGGATAATCACGCAGCTGGTCCCCACATGTCATACTCTCATTAGAAGGAATGTGTGTATGATGGAATTTTTACCCTCGGTCGCGCCTTCGTGTTAACTTGATAGCGTTGCTCGCTGCATAAGCCGTTTATTCAGGCTGGTGGGTCCCATATGTCAGCCTCACATTAAAAGAATCGTGTGTATATGATTGAATTTTTTCTTCTCTAGCGCTACCCTGTTCCAAACTAGATATCGTTGGTCACACAGCTGGGTCCCACATGTCAGAATCTCATTATAAGAACGTCTGTATGTTGGACCTTTTTCTCGTCCGCTCCTTCGTGTTTCAAACTTGGCAATGTTGCTCGATGCATCAGCCGTTTATATAGGCTTTGGGTCCCACATGTGAGCATCTCATTAGAAGAAACGTGTGCATGTTGGGCTTTTTTCTCGCTCGCGCCTCTGTGTTTCGAACTTGGCAACCTTGCTTGATGCATCAACCATTTATACAGGCTGGTGGGTACCTCATATCAGTCTCTATTAGAAGAAACGTGTGCATGCTGGACTTTTTCCTCGCTAACTCCTCCATCTTTCGAACTTGGCAACATTTCTCGATGCATCATCCGTTTATACAAGATGGAGGGTCCCCCATGTCAGCCTCTCATTAGAAGAAACATGTGCATGCTGGACTTTTTTCTCGCTCGCGCCTTCCTGTTTTGAACTTGGCATCGTTGCTCAATGCCTTCACTGTATATGGTCTCGCTGCTGAGTCCCATATGTCCGCCTCCTCTATACATGAAACGTGTGTATGTTGAATATTTTTTCGGTCGCCTCTGCCGTGGTAACGTTTCTCGATGCGGCAGACATGTATGGTCTTGCTGCTAGGGCCCACATGTCATCCTCTCTCTTATATAGTAAGATTGATGGGTGCTAGCTATAGGAAGGTGGGTCGGCCATGTCAGTCTCTTAGTACAAAAATATTGCTATAGATAAAATGATAATCTACATAGCAACACTATAAGCGTAGGATTCGAACTTCAAACTCGAGACTTCAGCATAGGTAAACTGCATGCCTTGACACTATGCAAATAAAATGTTATTCTTTTATATAACGTTAAAAAATGTATTCTAACATTGTATATAACTTATTTATTGTCTCCTAAATTTGCTAGTCCATGTGCTACGCGTGATTGCTGGAAGCTCAACTAAACATTGGGCAGGGTGCGTTTTTGGTGTGAAATGGTTCTAAATACCATATCACACATTGGTAGAAGGGAAAATATTTTTAGGTTATTATTTCATATTTCTTCTATTTAAGAAAAAGGGCAAAAAGAAATAATTTAGCATCTCAAAAATATTTATTTTTTAGATGGGAAGATAGGATATGATATATAGAAATAAAATGTGCCTTTAGTTGAAAAAGTATTTTGGAGAAAAACAAACTTGTCTTTATAGGGAAGGTTTTGAGGATTTAGCAATTAAAGGAGTTTAAATAGCTTTAGGCTCCAAATAATTATGGGGATTATTTGAAAAATGTTTATATCAAAGGTGGATGATGTCAACTTGAAGTATCTATCATAACCAACCTTGTGTATTGCAACACAAGAGGGATTTTGGGAAAAGAACAAGGATTAGAGGATCTAGGGCATTAATGTTTTCATACCACCTAAACAAGGTTCGATTAGTAAGCTCGGAGCTCACCTTAGTACAAGGGTTAGATGGATGGATTGACCAAGTTATATAGATGATCATGGAAGCAAGATGTCAACACCCGGATTTTTAATCCCAGATGCCTGTTATGCCATACATCGCAATCCCAGGATTACCATTTTTGCGAGACATAACAGATTGGATATCACAGTACATCATCCATTATAAACCATACATAAGGTCTTACAACAAATAAAGGATCTCATGATCCAGTCTTAATACAGTCATTGAAGCGGAATAACGTAATAATAACGATAGCATAGGCGAGACTGCATCTTCATGATCACAGGCAATGCTGACGATGGGAGATGATCCTAGTTGTCGTAACCTTCCTGCGGTCCCTCCTCCTGATAGTCCTCTTCATAGTATGGCCACGGGAATAGCCAGGGACAAAGCCATGAGTATACTTTAAGTACTCGCAAACTAATACTAACAAGTGAAGTGGTTTAAGGTAAGAAATACTAAGCTCTAGGTTGTTTTGAAAAAAGCCAGATTTACCTCTATTGAGTTCAGAAGCAAAGAAGCTAGTTGAAAGTTTTATTACCCTACGTGGGAACTGGAATTTCATATCACAACCCTGTTGTGGTCAAGTCAAAGTCACGATTCATTTCATAAGTCATTTTGAAAACATCTGACGACGAAACAGTATGGCCACTCCAACTGTCCATAACCGCGAACACGGCTATTCGAATAGTTTGACACTCTGCAGAAGTGGTACACTTTCACCACAACATTCGATACATCTATCAGGAACAATCCTCAATTCACCATACTCGGTATGCGGATAATCAATCCTAACCTTTGAATTACACGCCCTAGTATAGGCGCCTGTCCTGTGAGCTTGGCCTCCCAACCATGACCAAATGTCATCTTGGGAACTGCACAGGTGGACAATCTTCACAAGGTAGCCTCAGCTCAAACCTTGGCCCTACCCAAATTTCGGATATTGTGGTTGTATGGTAAGATTGGAATGGTATCGCATCTAGACGACCATCAGTTTTATAAAGGGCTAAGGCTCATGCCTCAACAATTTCATCATCAAAATCATCTGGTGTTCAAGAACACATGTCAAAACATTTCAGTAGAATGACTCATCATTCTAAGGTTTTCATAACCATTTTCACCAAGTATTCCCATCTAATGTGATCAAGTTTTATGCTTAGCACTAGCATCTACAAGGGGTGGTAAACACTAATGAGGGGTGGTAACCAAGTGTATCTTATCTAGGTTTAATCTCATGCCTCAGGATGACATCAAGATTATCTAACTTGGGTCAAGTTTTATGATCTTTGTGCTACCTTTAAATAATCTTTCTAAGCTCTACAAGTCACTAAGTAACCTCTAACATAAAGCTTTGATAAAGAAATAAAATAACTAAGCTTGCAAATAAAACTAGGATTGGGTATCAAGTGGTGTAAGCTTGCAAGCAAAACTTGCATGGTCTACCTTAGCTTGCTAAGATATTATTATAAGATTGCAAGGTTTAGCTTTCTCAGTTAATAGCTTGCCTTGTGCAGAGCAGTGGTTGATGTTCTTCTCGGCTTCTTCCTCGTAGTATTCTCCTTCCTCCTCATATCCTTGGTCGGTACTAGCGTCTATAAATAAATACGAGGTACACAATCACCAAACAATACTTAATTACTTCTATTTATCACACCAAGGTTTTCACTAGATGATCTAGGATCATCACAAACATCACAAAGATTAAGGAACTAATTTTATTTCCTTTATTTTAGAAAAGTAATTTCTACTCATTGAAAAACTACTTAAGATTTAATATTTTCCAACTAAAACATGGGATCATGTTGACACATGTCATCACCACATATTTCAGTACTTGGAAATGTGATTTAAAGTGGTGTCACAATTTAATAAGGTTTATTTTTTTATTTTAATTAATTAAAGTGACTAGAATGGCCTATGGGGCATTATTTTATTACCTATCCATTATTTCTATAAGTAAACCTATATATTTTTAAATATTCTGAAAGGTCTTGTTAAATGTGATTTTTGAGAGTTGGAATCAACCTAAAAGATTTTGTGGTTGAATTTTGAAAAATGTTTGAATGCAGAAAAGCTTTTGCCTTGTTATTTTTACCATAGGTGATCTACAAATCTAAATGGTTTGAATCCAACAGGCTTGGATTAAGAATTCCAGTACCTTTCTAACAAAATTGGTTTCATGCAATTTGGTTTAGTGAATCGAGCTGGATTGATTTTTGAATCTACGTACAGAACTAGGTTTGAAACTAAATTGGAAAATCTAAATTCAAACTAACTGGGTTGCGCGGGATGTTAACTGGGCCGGCCCACGGTGCACATCGCATGCGCGGGTGGGTTTAAGTGCCTGACCCCACCAGTCAGCGAGACAGGGGGTGCGAAGCGGTACGTGATGATCTAGGCCGTGCGATCAGACTCTAATCCAACGGCTGAGACTTATCGTCTTCGTCGGGCAATGCTGGCGAGACAGAACCCTAGCGTGGCCAGTGGGGGTCTACGGGGGTGAACCTCCTGGTACCGACGGCTTCTCCTGGGGTGGCTCCAATCAACGACTCCTTTCTTCCTCCTACGCGGCAGACTCTGGCCAAATTCTGGCGACCTGGTGCTCGCCTTGCTCCGGGGGTGAGGTAGGGTTCTTCTGAGAGAGAGGGGAGTGAGATGGTGTGCTGAGTTCGAACGGGGGTGGCCTCTATTTATAGTACCATAAGGGGACCGAAGGGCGCGGGCTGAGCTCGTCGGTGTCGTCGGCACAGCGAGCTAATGGCATGGGCGACGGTAGGGGGCGGTGCTGTGCTCCTTGGCGAAGCTCAACGGCGTGGTTACGCGGCGTGGGGCGGTGCGAGACATTCGGAACGTTGTGGTGCTCTAGGCGGGTCCGACGGGAAGTTTTATGGCGCACGGGCTCTCCTGGTCGCGTGGCGACAAACGGGCGTGTCTGCGGGGTTGCTAGGATGGTGGTGATCACACTTGCACGCGACAAGGGCGGCACGCGGTCTATGGGCATGTGTCGCGGGTGGCGCTCTAGCGCGCTCTCGGCATGCTCATAGAGAGGCTGGGCACGCTCGGGCTGAGTGGTATAGTGGCTGGCAAGGCTCGAGTCTTGGACAGGGGGTGGTAGTGGACGGTGGAGTGCCTACTAGACAAGGTTGGTGAGGCTAGTGAGGCTCCTAGCTTGCTGTTGACATTGGGGTGGCAAGTTGGGCTCGGCCATGGTCACCATTGATGGCATGGTCTGGTTTACAGTGAGCTAGAGTGGCTTAAACAAGTTAGATGATCTACTAAGAGTGTAGTTTGACCTAGAGAGGGAGCAAGTTAGGCCAAATCACTGCTCACAATAGTGTTTGATGTTTGTTTGTTTGGTGTATGCAAGGTGTTTGATGAAATGGCCGAAAGATATTCAAATTTGAATTTTTGGTTCAAACTTGGTGGGTGTATTAGTTACATACTAGGTAGTCTCTGGTTAGTTGGAAAGGTCAAGGGGAATTGGTTTGGTTGGTTTTTGAAAATGGGTGATCTTCACATATGCTAAAGATTCAATTTTGAATTGTCATTTGAATCAAGTTGCCAAATGTTTCTGTAAGTTTGAAAGGTGGGCTTGGGTTCACTTTTACTTGGTCTAGCAAGGGGTGAAAAGAAGTGGAAATGTTTCTGTTTGAGAACTTGTACTAGAAACACTCAAAGTGGCCTAGTGATCAAGATTGGCAAAAATGACCATTTGCTTTATTTGGTTTGTTTTTGATTTTCTATTGATTTGTTTCTGCTTGGAAATGTTTTAGATGATGTTGTTTTCATATTTAAACCATTCCTTGCTATTTAGAACAATCACACAAGTCCATTCATGCATTCATACAATCATCACATCCACACATGCATTCATATTGATTTTAATTAACCAAAGTTTTTGTTAACCCTAATTTTGGTGATTGGAATTTGATAATCATTTTTCAATATTTTTGGGATGTTACACAAGAGTTAGGCTTGTATGTATTTGAGGTGGTCTAGAAGAGATGGCAAACTTTGTTGAAAACAAGGCAGCCATAAGATATGAGTCATGATGCCTCCTAAACCTTGTGGGTTTAATAAGCACAGAGATCCAATGTGGACAAGTAAAGTATGGAGTGATAGACCATGGTTATTAGAGCATAACCATGCATAGAGTTGGTCAAGGGGAGGTAGGATAAGGATGTGAGCTTCTGCCCAAGTAGGCAAGATGATAAGATTTGCAGAAAAGATTATTATCTTGGCTACAAAACCATCATGGATGAGTGGGTAGCAGAATGGTTTGGCCAAGGGCAATAGTGGGCTTTGGTATTACTAATGATGTACTACAAGATGATTCGAGTACATTCTCAAGAATGCACATAGGTTAAAATGGGTGGAGTCTCAAAGATTGAATCCAGATAAGGATTCCAGACAGCCATTTTGGCAGATTTAGGGTTTTAGACTAGATTACACGTGTAGATGATTTTGAGGTAAAGCTAGGTTCCAAACTCATGATCAAGGAAATGATGTTGAAGTGTTAATTAAGTAGAAAAGATTCATGCTTAGATTGGGTCTTTATTGAGTTGGAGACTATCAGAAGGGATTACCTTAGTATGGATCTGCTTAAGTAAATTAGAGGTTCACCTGAGTGGCTCAGGATAGATCTATCTTAGGTTGTTTGGTTTAAGATGTGGAGATCTCTAACATAGATCTAGTCCTAAAGGATGAGCTACTATATTATCCCACTCTAGTTCCTAAGCACACAAGAAAATTAGCAGATCAAGGCAATTCATCAGACAGTAGATCAAGGCAATTCATATATTCAGACTTATCAACTACTACTAAGGTTACCATCAAGCCTAGTTTGAGGTAAGGGTGGGTATGTTGAATAGGTTATGATTTGAAGTAAGGAAAGGACCTTGTAACACCCCTAGTTTTATTAACGCTAATTAGGAGTTGTTTGTGCATTCATGAGCATCATCATCATCTAAAATGCATGCAAGAAAAATAATCACAAAGACCTAAACCCTAATTTCCTCCCTCTTTGAAATCAATTCAAATGGTTTTGAAATTTTTTGGAAACTACCAAAATTGAGGAGCCCAAATTGTTTACAAGGGCCCCAGTATTATTTTAAATATTTACAAAAGTTCTGGTAATTTGAAATTATACAAAACAGATTTGTATTTGAAAATACAAAGAGAAAAGGAAAAACACATAAATATAAAAGATAAATGTTTTGGAAATAAAACTATCCCTAAACTACCTGGGCCGAGCCGAGCTCCTCTCCTCTCTCTCCCTGCCGCCCACACGCAGTGGTCAGCAGCCGTCGCCCTTGCTTCCCCGCGGCCCAACTTTGCCCAACAGCAGCCCATGCGCAGCCCAAGCCGGCCCGTACCCCTTCGCCTCTTTTACTATCGTCTTCCTCCCGATCGGCAAGCTCCTCTTTGTCGCGCCGCCGGCCGTCGATCCCTGCCGCCTACTCCTTGCCGACCCCCTGCCTCGTCCTTATCCCCCTCTCTCTCTTGGGTGACCTCCTACACCCTCTCTCTCGCTGCAATCCCAAACCCTATCCCTAGATCGCCACAGTTCAGGGCCTCCCCGTATCTCGCCGACGTGATCTGGAGCTTCGCCTCGCCCCGCTCTACCTCCCCGCCGAAGGAATCAAGCAGGGGTGCCCTGAATCGTCTTCCCCGACTGCATCTTCCCCGACCCCGACGAGTTTCTCTAGCGCCATTGCTTCTTCTCCAGTCTACCCCTCGTCTTCCCGACCACACCGATAGCTTCACGATGAGCTTCTACGTCTTCGATTCCCTCCTATGATTCCTGGCATGGCCCATAGCAACCTTGCGTCTCGCGCCGCCGCTCACCGCCACAAACCGCCATCACAGTCACGCCTCCGGTGACCATACAGGGGCGGCGCCACCTCCACGTGGTTTGCCTTGCCGAGATCTTTGCAATGCAACCAACCACGCGTGCTGGGGTGGCCTGTATCGCCGGCGATGACCACTGCCTGTCGCGCACCGCCGGCGAGTCCGACATGGCTCCCACGTGGCCTTCGGGTGGACCAACCGTGGGCTGGCCCCCCTCTGTCAGTGTGTGTGGGTAGGATTAGTGCGGTAACAAAGTTTCTGGCCGTCGTGATGACGTCGCAGTGACGTCATGCTGACGTTGCCGTGGACACCGTTGACCTGTTGACCGCCAAAGTGGACGCTGACGTGGCCCTAGGCCCAACCTTCAGTGTCCCTGGCTAGGTTCTGCCCCGGTGAGAAATGCCCTGACCTTGTGATGATGACATAGTGACGCACTAAATCAATTAAATAGGTTTAATAATTTTAGAAAATGATTTAAAACTTGTAAAATCAATAAGTAATTCATATTAACTTAGAAAAATACAAACAATATATCAAAATGTTCAGAAAAATGAGAACTATTTAACTAAGCTATAATAATGAATTGTTAACCAACTTTCATGACAAGTTTAATTAGAAGAACAAACAAACCACTCTCATATACATCCGGAGTTTCTCCGAATTAGGGTTTATACCCCTCGAAACCCCGATACAACTGCCGGGCATGTTTTAGGGTTTTCATTTCAATACAATTCAACTTGTCATATCATCATCCTTGCTTGAGCATTGCATCAATGCCATGTGTTAATTGTTTCCTTTCTTTCCGGTATTTGGTTCTTCTCCGGTAGAATACTGTAGGGTTCGCCGTATAGAAAACAAAAAAATTCCTACGATGGGAACTATGTACCAAGATCTATCTACTAGATACAAACAACGGGCGGATGTATATCCGTAGAGAACATACCCTTGAAGACCGACAAAGCTTAACGAGTTCAACTCGTGGTTGATGTAGACGATCTCTTGCCAATCTCAAGATCGAGAGGAAGTCCTAGCGCCGCAAATCAGCAGCGCATCCGTGCTCGCACACACGTTCGAGGCACCGAGCAACCTCCGCCTCCTCGCTCCAGCGATGCAGCGGAAGCACAACTCTTTCTTGCCGAATAGCCACCGGGAACATGTATCTCGCTAGTCCGAGACCATGGGGGATAAATTCTAGAGGGGGAGAGAGATCCTTCACGAGGAGGTGTGAGAGACAAGTGAGGAGGGGGGCTCCTTTTATAGGAGGAGGGAGGGCACCCAAGGGGGTGGCCTCCGGCCATGGGGGCTGCCCCCTCCCCTCCTTCATTCATGTGGGTGGACACTCCACTCACAAAATGACCTTTAAATTTCCTCCACTCAAAAGTCCACTCAAATTCCCATTAAATTTCCACCAAATTTAATGCAAACTCTCATTAAATAAAACTCTTTTATTTTATTCAGAATTTTGTCAATTACTTTAATGACAAACATTCACAAATAACCCCTTGCTAGAATTCCATTTCACATGCATAACCACTTTATGCAATTTCACCCGAAAACCTATTTCGGTATCTAGTGAAATAAATTCCTGCGCTTGTTCATTCTTTCGGCATGAAACTTTTGCTCCAATTGGATGTCGGTGTCTCTTAAGTGTGTCACCCTACGGTTCGTGAATAATGCGGACATGATCGAGACCCCTCTCGGATCAATAATCAGAAGCGGGATCTGGAGACCCATACTGACTCCCACACATTCAACGATGACTTTCTTGTGATCGTCGGAACCTTTTACGCTAGTATCTTAATCCCTTTGTTTCATGATATATTACATGTCCGAGATTCGATCATCGGTATCTCCATACCTAGTTTGATCTCGCATCGACATGCACTCTTTCTCGTTCTGATATAACATTGTAGTGATCAAATCACTTGCTTGCAAGCTAATCAATGTGATATCACCGAGAGGGCCCAGAGTATATCTATCCGTCATCGGGATGAACAAATTCCACTCTCGATCCATGAGCCTCAACATAACACTTTATTAGTTCTGAATCCATCTTTATAATCACCCTGTTATGGTGTGACGTTTGATGTTATCAAGAAACTCTTCCGGTGTTAGTGATTGACATGATCTCATGGTCTAAGGATTAGGATCACTTCGTAAGTTGTTATAGCAATATAAACTCAATGACTTTGATCGTAATGCTATACTTCGGATGAATGTTCATCACACCATTACACTAATGTTGTGATCCCGTTATTAACAACATCCAATGTCCATGATCAGGAAACCTTGATCATCTTGTTAATCAACGAGCTAGTTTATGAGAGAGGCATAACTAGGAACTTTCTGTTTGTTTATTAAACACACATGTATTAACGTTTCCGTATTAATACAATTATAGCATGCAAAATAAACATCTATCATATACTTGGAATACACATAATAAACACTTTATTATTGCCTCTCAGGGCATATTCCCATCAGTCTCCCACTTGCACTAGAGACAATAATCTAGTTACATGGTGATAAATCTAACACCCATTGAGTTCTGGTGTTGATCATGTTTTGCTCTAGGGAGAGTTTTAGTCAATAGATCTGCTACACTGAGATCCGTATGTACTTTACAAATCTTTATATCTCCATCCTTGACATGCTCGCGGATGGAGTGAAACCGGCGCTTAATATGCTTGGAATGCTTGTGAGACCTTGGCTCTTTAGCATTGGCAATGGCACCATTGTTTTCACAATAGATCACCATTGGGTCCAACGCGTTTGCCACCACTCCTAGTTCGGATATGAACTCCTTCATCCAAACTGCTTCTCGAGCCGCTTCAAGCAAAGAACATATTCGGCCCCGTTGTTGATCCCGCTACCACAGATTGTTTGGAGCTCCTCCAACTAACCGCTCCGCCATTCATGAGAAATACGTATCCGGATTGAGACTTAGAGTCATCCGGATCAGTGTCAAAGCTAGCGTCGACATAACACTTAGCGACGAGCTCTTCTTCACCTCCGTATACTAGAAACATATCCTTAGTTCTTCGTAAGTACTTAAGGATATTCTTGACCGCTATCCAGTGTTCCGAACCTGGATCCGATTGGTACCTACTAGTCAAACTAATAGCATGTGCCACATCCGGTCTTGTACATAGCATGGCGTACATTATAGAGCCTATGGCTGAAGCATAGGGGACTTTGTCCATTATCTCTCTTTCTTCCGCCGAAGCCGGACTTTGAGTCTTACTCAATGTCTTGCCTTGCAACATAGGTAAGAACCCCTTCTTACTTCCGTCCATTTTAAACTTCTTTAAAATCTTATCAAGGTGTGTACTTTGCGATAGCCCTATTAGGCGCCTAGATCTATCTCTATAGATCTTTATGCCTAATATGTATGACGCTTCACCTAGGTCCTTCATTGAAAATTTGCTGTTTAGATAACTTTTAACACTGTTTAAAAGATCTATATCATTTCCGATCAATAATATGTCATCCACATATAATATCAGAAATGCCACATTGCTCCCACTCACTTTCTTATAAATACAAGCTTCTCCATAAGTTTGGACAAATCCAAACTCTTTGATCACCTCATCAAAGCGGAGATTCCAACTTCGTGATGCTTGCTTCAATCCATAGATGGATCGCTGAAGCTTGCACACCATGTTAGCATCCTTAGGATCGACAAAACCCTTTGGTTGTATCATATACAACTCTTCTTCAATATTACCATTGAGAAACGCGGTTTTGACATCCATCTGCCATATCTCATAATCGAAATATGCAGCAATTGCTAACATAATCCTAATCGACTTTAGCAACGCTACGGAGAGAATGTCTCATCGTAGTCAACTCCTTGAATTTGTCGAAACCCCTTTGCATAAGTCGAGCTTTATAGACGGTCACATTACCATCAGCATCAGTTTTCCTTTTGAAAATCCATTTGTTCTCCACGGCCTTTCGGTCGTGAGGTAATTCCACCAAGTTCCAAACTTGATTTTCATACATGGATTCCATCTCGGATTTCATGGCTTCTAACTATTTGTTGGAATCCGGGCTCATCATCGCTTCTTCATACGTCATAGGTCATCATTTTCATCAACCATGAAATTCATGACAGATTTCCGACAGCTCGGAGCTGACGCTGCCCTGCTTGACCTGCGAGGTTCGGTAGTACTCTTTTCGGAGTTTCATGATCATTATCATTAGTTCCCTCTTCAACAGGTGGAGCCAACTCCGGAACAACTTCCGGCGCTGCGCTACTCGCCATACTTTGAAGAGAAGGTTCCACAACCTCTTCGAGTTCTACCTTCCGACTACTCACACCTTTCGCGAGAAACTCTTTCTCTAGAAAGGATCCATTCTTGGCAACAAAAACCTTGCCCTCGGATCTGTGATAGAAGGAATACCCAATAGTTTCTTTAGGGTATCCTATGAAGACGCATTTTTCCGCTTTGGGTTCGAGTTTATCCGGTTGAAGTTTCTTCACATAAACATCGCATCCCCAAACTTTAAGAAATGACAGCTTAGGTTTGTTTCCAAACCACAATTCATACGGTGTCTTTTCAACGGATTTAGATGGTGCCCGATTTAAAGTGAATGCAGCAGTTTCTAGTGCATAACCCCAAAATGACAACGGCAAGTCCGTCAGAGACATCATAGATCGAACCATATCTAATAAAGTATGATTACGATGTTCCGACACACCATTTCGCTGTGGTGTTCCGGCAGGTGTGAGTTGTGAAACAATTCCACACTCTTTCATGTGAGTGCTAAACTCAGAATTTAGATACTCACCTCCACGGTCGGACCGTAGAAATTTGATCTTTCTATTACGATGATTTTCCACTTCATTCTGAAATTCCTTGAACTTTTCAAAGATTTCAGACTTGTGTTTCATCAAGTAGATATAACCGTATCTACTCAAATCATCCGTGAAAGTAACAAAATAACGATATCCACCTCGCGCCGACACACTCATTGGACCACATACATCAGAATGTATGATTTCCAATAAATCGCCTGCTCCATTGAACCGGAAAACGGCGTTCTAGTCATCTTGCCCATAAGGCATGGCTCACATGTATCAAATGATTCATAATCAAGTGATTCCAAAAGTCCATCCGAATGGAGCTTCTTCATGCGTTTAACGCCAATATGACCTAGACGGCAGTGCCACATATATGCGGATATATCATCATTAAGTTTAATCCTTTTAGCATCAACATTATGAATATGTGTAACATTATCATCGAGATCTAATAGAAATAAACCATTCATCATCGGTGCATGACCATAAAAGATTTCATTCATATAAATGGAACAACCATTGTTCTCAGATTTAAATGAATAACCACTTCGCATCAAACACGATCCAGATACAATGTTCATGCTCAGTGCAGGCACCAGATAACATTTATTCAAGTTTATAACTAATCCCGACGGCAAGTGGAGAGGCAGCGTTCTGACGGCGATCACATCAACGCTTGATCCATTGCCGACACGCATCTTGACCTCACCCCTTGCTAGCGGTCGCTTGTTCCGCAGCCCCTGATTCGAGTTACAAATATTAGCAACTGAACCGGTATCAAATACCCAGGTGCTACTGCGAGCACTAGTCAAGTACACATCAATAACATGTATATCATATATACCTTTGTTTGCCTTGCCGGCCTTCTTGTCTGCCAGATACTTGGGGCAGTTGCGCTTCCAGTGGCCAGTCCCCTTACAATAGTAGCACTCGGAATCAGACTTAGGTCCAACTCGGGGTTTCTTTTCAGGCGCGACAACAGGCTTGCCGCCCTTACTTCCCTTCCGTTTTCCCTTCTTGTCTTTCTTGAAACCAGTGTTCCTATTGATCATCAACACTTGATGTTCCTTTTGATCTCCACTTCGCAGTTTTAAGCATTGACAAGCTCGGGAGAGACTTCTTCATGCCTTGCATATTAAAGTTCATCAAAGCTCTTATAGCTAGGTGGCGTAGATTGCGAACACGATGGATGCCTAAGTCAATGGGAATCGATATTCCCAAGGACACAAGCTTATCGGCGAATCCGACATCTTGAGTACATGCTCACTAACGGAGCTGTGCTCTTCCATCATGGAGCTAAAGAACTTTTACGAGCGTTGTAGCTCTCACAAAGCAGCATGTGTGTCGAAAATCATTTTCAACTCACCCATTGTATCAAATGCATTGCCGTTTTCGAAACGCTTTCGAAGTTCCGGCTCTAGACCATACAATATGCCGCAATGAACTAAGTTGTGGTCCTCCTGACGAGTCAGATAGACATTCTTCTCCTCGTTAGGGGCATCATCTAAAGGTGGTGGGCCTAACGGCGCTTCTAGCACATATTGCTTTTGTGCAGTAGAGGAGAATCCTCAAATTCATGGCCCATTCGGTAAAGTTGCTATCGTTCGTTGCTAGTTTCTCTTTCTCCATGAACACATTGAAATTAAAAGCAGGTGGTGCCATCTACAACATAATTTGTAAAGTTTAGACTAAGTGTATGATAGATTGAGTTCAACTAATCCATATTACAAATGAACTCCCACTCAAAAACGACATCCCTCGTGCCTTTTTGGTGATTACATGAACCAAATCCACTACACCAAGTCCGATCATCACGTGAGTCGGTATAGCTTCAAAGGCGAGCATCAAATGGGCATCATATCAACTATATGACTCATGCTTAACCTTTCGTCCGTGTTCCGAGGCCATGTCCAGACATGCTAGGCTCGCCAAGTTAGAACCTTAGTATTCGCGTGTGTAACTGTTTTACACCCGAAATATGGTCGTGGATCCAAGAACACCCGATCATCACGTGATGTCTTGGAGCGACGAAAACATAATCGGTGCATACTAAAGGGAGAACACATTCTTATCTTGATATTTAAATGAGGGATCATCTTATTATGCTAACAAAGCGCTAAACAAGCAATATAAGATGCTATCAAACATCATATGTTTATTAGTGAAATGATATGGTTCCCGCAGATGATCTCTATCATGTGCATCGTGGTATGATCACTATCATACCTATATGTGTAAATCCAAGGTCTATGGATTTTACACGCTATGTGTGTTGTAAGAGTATCATCTCATACTTCTACTTACAACACTACCATATCATAACACTAGCCCAGCAACAATCTAAACTAGACGCCTCTAATTTATCCATTGCAAGTTTTACGTGGCTTAGGGCTTTCGAGATAGAACCGTTCTTACCTACGAACATGAACCACAACGAGGATAATAAAATTGTTGACAACTCACTTGCAAAATAGATATTGACTATAGTAGGAGAGACAGACACCCGCTAGCCACTTATGCAAACTAGTTGCATGTCAAGCGTGGAACAGGTCTCATGTGCGAGGACATGTAAAGTTTGTCCGGGCCGCTTCATCCCACTATGCCACCAATATCCAAAATTACAACAAAGGAGCAACAACATGATCATCATCGCCCACATACTCATATGTGTACTACCCGTGTAAAGTATCTACGCATAGATCCGGCTCTGATACCACTGTAGGGTTCGCAGCATAGAAAACAAAAATTTTCCTACGATGGGAACTATGTACCAAGATCTATCTACTAGATACAAACAACGGGCGGATGTATATCCGTAGAGAACATACCCTTGAAGACCGACAAAGCTTAACGAGTTCAACTCGTGGTTGATGTAGACGATCTCTTGCCGATCTCAAGATCGAGAGGAAGTCCTAGCGCCGCAAATCAGCAGCGCATCCGTGCTCGCACACACGTTCGAGGCACCGAGCAACCTCCGCCTCCTCGCTCCAGCGATGCAGCGGAAGCACAACTCTTTCTTGCCAAATAGCCACCGGGAACATGTATCTCGCTAGTCCGAGACCATGGGGGATAAATTCTAGAGGGGGAGAGAGATCCTTCACGAGGAGGTGTGAGAGACAAGTGAGGAGGGGGCTCCTTTTATAGGAGGAGGGGGCACCCAAGGGGTGGCCGCCGGCCATGGGGGCCTACCCCCTCCCCTCCTTCATTCATGTGGGTGGACACTCCACTCACAAAATGCCCTTTAAATTTCCTCCACTCAAAAGTCCACTCAAATTCCCACTAAATTTCCACCAAATTTAAGGCAAACTCTCATTAAATAAACTCTTTTATTTTATTCAGAATTTTGTCAATTACTTTAATGACAAACATTCACAAATAACCCCTTGCTAGAATTCCATTTCACATGCATAACCACTTTATGCAATTTCACCCGAAAACCTGTTTCAGTATCTAGTGAAATAAATTCCTGCGCTTGTTCATTCTTTCGGCATGAAACTTTTGCTCCAATTGGATGTCGGTGTCTCTTAAGTGTGTCACCCTACGGTTCGTGAATAATGCGGACATGATCGAGACCCCTCTCGGATCAATACTCAGAAGCGGGATCTGGAGACCCATACTGACTCCCACACATTCAACGATGACTTTCTTGTGATCGTCAGAACCTTTTACGCTAGTATCTTAATCCCTTTGTTTCACGATATATTACATGTCCGAGATTCGATCATCGGTATCTCCATACCTAGTTTGATCTCGTTACCGACATGCACTCTTTTCTCGTTCCTGTGATATAACATTCTAGTGATCAAATCACTTGCTTGCAAGCTAATCAATGTGATATCACCGAGAGGGCCCAGAGTATATCTATCCGTCATCGGGATGAAAAAATTCCAATCTCGATCCATGAGCCTCAACATAACACTTTATTAGTTCTGAATCCATCTTTATAATCACCCTGTTACGGTGTGACGTTTGATGTTATCAAGAAACTCTTCCGGTGTTAGTGATTGACATGATCTCATGGTCTAAGGATTAGGATCACTTCGTAAGTTGTTATAGCAATATAAACTCAATGACTTTGATCGTAATGCTATACTTCGGATGAATGTTCATCACACCATTACACTAATGTTGTGATCCCGTTATTAACAACATCCAATGTCCATGATCAGGAAACCTTGATCATCTTGTTAATCAACGAGCTAGTTTATGAGAGAGGCATAACTAGGAACTTTCTGTTTGTTTATTAAACACACATGTATTAACGTTTCCGTATTAATACAATTATAGCATGCAAAATAAACATCTATCATATACTTGGAATACACATAATAAACACTTTATTATTGCCTCTCAGGGCATATTCCCTTCAAATACGATATCGAGATCAACACCATCGAAGATCGAAGATCGACGAACAATACTTGACCAACTATAATCAAGTCAAGTACCATATGTCCGAAGCTCTGCTTTCTGGATATCAACTGGCAAATTCAAGCGAAGCCCCACACATACATGTGAATCTTATGCTTTTAAAGTATTTCATTCTTACCATGTGCATACGATTCCAAAGTCTTTTATCGATAGATGTAGTAATACTATCTGATGCATGTTTCCTTTGAAGCCTATATTCCATGATCCACTTCTCCTAGCGTAACTAGGGTTTGGCTTGTGAAGTGTTGTTAGAGCTGTTATATCTGTTGTGCTTAGCCATGCTTAGTTGTTATATTCTTTTGTAACTCTCTATAATATATAAAAATTCCAGTGGGGTTTTTTGCCCTACTGTTTTACCCACAAAAAAATGCTTAGTTGTTACCACTGGTCCATCCGGTTGATGAATCAGAGCTGCGAATGAACCGAGTATAACAGAATGACATGATATGACCAGAGATGGATAATAAACATGCTAAGGCTTGTATGGGAGGCCACATGGGTTGTGGTTTTTCTAGTCCCATACTTTTTTTTGAGGAAATACAGCAGGAGAGGCTCCTACTGCTCTTAAATTAAAGAAGAATATAGGTTACAACATATTTACATAGGGTAAGGAATTTTCCTTCCCACTTAAAAAATAAAACTAGAAGACTCTCAACTCACTTACAAAGCTTTTTATTTGATCTTTAAGATCAGGCTTTAGCCTAGCCCCTAACAAATCAATATCGAGGGAGAATTGAGTCAGCCAAGATGGAATACTGGGAGCTACATCATAAAAGTATCTCCTGTTATGTTGCTTCCAAATATTCCATGCACCAATAATAACACATTCAAAGAAAAGAGGCTTCAGCCATAACCGTTGTGCACAATTCAGCCTAGAACTGAGGTCTAAGGTCATGTCCCAAGAGATACCCAACAAATTCCAGCAATCTTGGCTAAACTGACAGGAGAAAAAAGGTGCTCACTCGTTTCCCTATGTTGTTGACAGACAACACAACAAACATCAGAGATAGGACACTGCCGGCGCTGAAGCATGTCTCTAGTGTTGAGTTTATCCATAATGATTAGCCAAGAAAATACCTTATGCTTCATCATACATTTTGTTTTCCAAATTCTTGGAAGAGGAGCAATTGGCTTTAGTTCCCTGAAGAAATGCTTGTAAAATTTCTGAGCACTAAACTCTTTTGAACCCCATTTATAAACCCATTCATCTGGCAACCGATGATCCCTGCTCAGATTATTAATGTGCCCCACAAGAATACTTAATTCATCATTTGCAACTGAAGACAACGGTAAACTAAAATGGCCAGCCAAATCATTGACATCAGTAAAATCTGCCACTGAAATATCCTCCATTAACGAATAAGAGAATAATCTTGGAAGAGAATGCTGAAGGATATCATTTCCAACCCAGAGATCCTTCCATAACAGGACTGAATCCCCATTGTTAACTGAGCAAGAGGTGATCCCCCTAAACATATCAGAGAGGTTACAAACATCTTTCCACCAGAACGACCCACATGAAGCTGCAGCATGTGGAACAATATCGATGTAATATTTATGCCATACCATCATAACCCAGGGTATATCAAGCTTTTGATAGAATTTGTGAAGAAATTTCAATAGCAGCCCCTGATTTTGAACTTTTAGGTTCAAAATTCCTAAACCTCCCTTTTTCTTTGGTCGAAAAACCAGGTCCCATGCTGCAAGAGAGTAGGATTTTTCATCTCTGTCCTCAGATTTCCTCCATAGACAGTGTCTCCTAGCACGATCAACAAACTCAATAATCTGGAGAGGCACTTTCAGAACACATAAGGCATAAGTGATCAGTGGTGTGGGAGAAGAATTTATGTAAGTTACTCTCCCTCCAAAAGTGAGCCAAATAGCAGTACTAGACAACCTCCTCTCCACTCTGTCTACCAGGGGCATAAGCTCAGCCACAGTAGGCCTTGTGGTCCCTAAAGCTAACCCTAAGTAAGTGAAAGGCATTTCACCCACTTGGCAACTAAAGGCATTGGCTAGATCCAGAGATCTAGAGTGATCCACATTAATTGGAATGAGTTGAGATTTGTGATTGTTTATTTTTAAACCTATTGAGGCTGCATAAGCATCCAAAATATCCTTCAAGTTTTTCAGTTGTTCATGGTTAGCCGGCAATATTACCAATGTGTCATCATCATATTGAATCACAGGAAAATCCTCAGAAGGTGGTTGTTCAATTGGAAGAGAGAGCAACCCTTCTGAACAGGCAGCATTAATAGCCACTTGCAGTAACTCAGCTCCTGCAACAAAAAGAAGAGGGGAGAGGGGGTCCCCCTGCCTAACACCTCTCCTACACTGGAACTCAGTACCAGGAACCCCATTCAGAAGGATAGAGGAAGAACCATACTCAAAAATCAAACTAATCCACTTTAGCCATCTGTCATCACAATCCACATGCTTTAGAATTTCCAGAATTGAAGCATGTTCAATTGTATCGAATGCCTTGGCAAAGTCCAGCTTAATTACCACAATGTCTCTGCCAGAGGACTTGCACTGATGTAAATACTCAAAAGACCAAGCTAGGCAGTCTTGAATATTCCTACCTTTAATGAAGCCATACTGATTTCTATGAACCATCTTAAGAATCCACTTCTGCAACCTCTCAGCCAGAATCTTTGTCAAAACTTTTAAACACAATTTAGCAAAGATATGGGTCTATAGTCATTAACAGATTCAGGAGAAATAACTTTAGGCACAAGAGTAATGAAGGAATTATTCAAACACTGCAAGCTAATGTTGCCCTCCCAAAAGTCAGAGCAAAACTTGTAGAAATCCCCTTTTATAATATCCCAACAAACTTTTAAGAACAGACCATTAAATCCATCAGGCCCAGGTGCCTTATCCACAGGGATCAAAGCAATAACCTTGTCAATTTCCTGAGTTGAAAAGGGTACAGAAAGTGCCTTAAGCCCAGGAACTCTAGAGAACAAAGAGCCCAAATCAAAAGCCATGTGAGGGGTGTGAGAGAGCCCCATCCTACTCTTAAAAGATGCAAGAAAAGCAGCAGCCTTCTCAGAATGACTATCCACCTGTGTTCCATCTTCCAAGGTTACAGAGGTAATTGCATTATTTCTGTATCTTTCAGTGGCTCTTGCATGGAAATATTTGGTATTCTCATCACCAACTTGTGCCCAGCGATATGTACATCGTTTCTGCCAGTACTTGTTTTGGTAGCCTAATAGCCTACTTATGTGTGCTTTCAAAATAATCCTGAAATTCTTCTTCTGCACAAACAAGGTTCTCCTATCCTCCATATTGTCCAGTTCCAAATGAACCATATTACAATTCTCAATAAGCAATTTTAGCCTAGAGATAGATTTACTCCAAACCTTCAAACTCCTTCGCAAGTTTTTAAGCTGGGGTGAGATCACAGTGGCACTACAGGAAGCTCTAACAGACTTTTCCCAACTCAGTTTGACCACCTCTTTAAAACCTGGGTGCATTGGCCAAAAACTTTCAAACCTGAATATTTTGCATTTTGGGATGGAGGTCTCAATGGTAAGCATACAAGGGGCATGGTCTGAGATTGGCTTAGACATTGGCTTGGCAAAAGTATTAGCAAAAACAGAAATCTATTCAACAGTGGTGAAGAACCAGTCTAACTGTTCCAGTAAAGGTTGCTCCTGCATATTGCTCCATGTGAACCTACGACCTTTAAGAGGAATCTCGATTAAAGACTGACCACTAATCAATGAATTGAACCTTTGCATATTCAAGAGATCTCCCCCTGGCTGATTTCTGTTTTCAGACGACCGTATGAGATTAAAATCTCCCAGAAAAAGCCACAACTTAGTAGCCATGATGTCCAGACTAGAAAACCAATCCAGAAACAGTTGTCTCTCAGGTTCCTTACAAGGGCCATAAATATTTGAAAGAATCCAAGACGTGCTTAGGTTTACAGAAGAGAACTGAATCGATATAGCAAAATGTTCCTTATGCAAGATCTGTCCCGAGAAAATAGAGCTATTCCACAACACTAAAAGACCACCAGAGGCACCAATAGAAGGAACAAAATCGAACTTATCAAATCTTCTGGGTCATATTTTACGGATGAAAGAGTGAGCAAAAGCCTCACGTTTTGTTTCCTGAAGGCAAACAATTGCACACCCAGACTCTTCAATTTTATTTTCAAAGCCAACCATTTTTCCTCTCCATTATCCCTCTAATATTCCAGGACAGCACAATCTAGAGTTTAGATGACATTGATAGGAATAAATACGACTAGAATCTCAATGCCCAGAGGGCTTACAAAGCAAACACGGTCCATCATGACTAAACAAAAAGGTTCGGGATAGCAAATGACATAAAGGCAATATCCTGATACAGTCAGGAGACTCATAGCAATTTTATTAAAGAAGACGTAACCATCCATCACTGAGAGCTCGATGACTCGACAACATTCTCCTGAATAGGCGCCAACAGTCGCTGCAGAGAAAGCTCTTCAGCAGGAATGCCACAAATGCGAGTACCAATATCCTGGATAACTGAAACTGGAGTCTCAGGAGGGATCTGTGCAGCAGGCGTCAAGTCATTAATTTCAGAGATCACCCCACCAGGGTTCTTTATAGCTTTAACCTGAGACTTTTTCTTTGGATTGTCTGAGTAGTCAATATTAAAACCTTTTGAGCGCTGGCTATGTCTGACCGGTTGCTTCTCTACATGAGTATTACGACGTCTCTTATGAGAAGCAGCTTCATCCTCTAAGATAAAAGTCCCCACCTGCAGTAGGGAGTCCTGAACTTGCACACCATCAAGAAGTGACACAAACTGAGTTTCAGGAGCAACAAAAGGCACAACAGCAAGATCATCATCAACCACCTCATAAACATACCTAAACTGCTGATAAAGAATATTCTGAAGAGAGGCAACCAGAGGAGTAGACAGGTAAATCATGATACCAGACCCTAACATAGTTATATCTATTTCAAAGTCCTCCTCTTCAGAGTTCAAGCTAACATCAGACAGGTCATCATGAACATTGAGCATTGGAATAGAACCATCAGCAGCATTGACCCCTTGTTCAGCTGGAATATGAAAAAGACTTGAAGCACTCCTACTGGGACCAAAATCTGATCATGTTCAGGCAAATTCAGGTTGTTATGTAGATTAAGAAACTGTTGCTGTAGCTGCTGTTGGGCCTGCTGAGGGTTATGCACCTCCAAGTTCAAATGATGCACAACTGGCAAAATTGGTGGGAAAGGGTGAGGGTCCATATTAGCAGGCGGTGCCGGTTCCTCCATATTCACCTCTAAAGCCGGAGCGAATCCTACAGCAGCTTGAGCGCCAAAACCTCTCAGCAAGTATGTGGGAACAGTCCACGAACGATTTGCACCTCCAAGCTGATGCACTATCAGGCTACGAGGCACCAAAGACTCGTCCATCAACCACACTCGAGCGAGTACCCTTGACAGGTTACCATTTGGATCATGCCACAGAATAAGCCTACCAAACCCAGCACACGCCAAGGAAATAAAAGATTCAGTGCGATAATCCATCAGGAAACCCAAGAAAAGAATCCACCTCTCCTGACCCAGGACATGAAACAGAGGAGGTTCAGCTGAGACAGCCAAGTGGGCACGAACTGGGCAATCTTCCGATCCATCATCAAGCGTCAAACCATCAGGCACAAACCGAAAGGGGTTCACAGGGAAGTTGGCCATGGCTAGCAGAGGAGGAGGATCAGGTTCTGGCTGCAGAGGAACTGAAGCCTCGGCCACTAGACTAGTCTAAGACGACAAAGAAACAGACTCAGAGGATAAACCTCTGGGTTGTTGCTTTGGTTTCTAGATGAAAAACGTTTTGCACCGCGCAGCAACATGACCCTCCTGTTTACACTTAAAACATCTGATCCTATTAAAGCACTTGGACTACAAATGACCCGCTGTTAGGCACCATGGGCAAAAATTCATCAAAAGCCCTTGACTAACCTTAGCAAACCGCACAACAGAACTCGATTGCGAGTCACAACTGTCCCGATTTTCCAGAGGAGTATCCTCTAACTAAATGGAATGATCAAATAAATTGTTAGAGGCCAAACGAGGGCAGTCCTTCTTGATGTGACCCAGTTGCAAACAGGATTTACACCGAAGCCCAATAACACATGACTGCCTTTCATGAAAACAAAAACGACCTGGCCCAAGACAAAGAGAGCACTCCGTTTGTGATGAAGATATATCTGGCATGAAAGAAAGGCCTATGCACTGCATGATATCTTTATCAGAGTAACCTGCCCGACGCAGATCACGCAAACTTTCCAATGTTGGAGCAGAGACATCTGAAAAGTTCAAAAACAAAGGGGTACACTGTTCAGAAATTTGAAAAGGAGGATCAATGAGATCCGGCTTAATAGGGCAAACAAAATTGCCAAGGTTCAGGAACGCCGGCGGCATGCCCGCCGGCAAAGAAGAGGACCGCCGCAGGAAACTAAGATCAGGCTTAAAACTGACAGAAGCCAGAGGATCAACATCGTGTTTAGGAATATAAACTGCTTTGCTGTTCTTGCCATGAACTCTAGGAGCGGTCCAACCCTCCTCCACATGATCAGAACCACGAACAGGATAACCAGACTGATCTGACCCATGATACAGATGAAAGGTGCAATGGAAATCCGGCCAGATCCTAGACTCCAAACGATGAATGAAATGCCCAACCACATTACAAGCCACAGAGAATCTGAATGTGCCCTCACATAGACCAAGAACTCTGAAACCAGCCGGATCACCACCCAAACAACACTGTAATGCAAGCCCCGCAGATTCCACATACAGATGAAACGAGGCAAAGCGAAAGACAACCACCAAAAAGAACTCCTTGGAAGAAAGAGAGGGAGAAAAATGGATCGTAGACTTAAAACGACGACGCACCTGAGCAGCCAATGCCCTGCCCGGGGAAAGATCCCATAGCAGAAGGCAATCCATGCCAAGAAAGGAGATCACCGACAAAAGAGGCTAGAGATCGGGTAGGAGGGGTGGGTGAGAGGGGTGGGAGGAGTGGGAGAGGAGAGAGCCATCTTATGAGATTGAGTGATCTTTTCCAGTCCCATAATTTCCACCCTTAGGACCTGATGTTCTTGCCTCTTGAACCAAGACGAGCGCACAACCACACGGGGGGCCTGGAAACCCCCTCGACCAACTAACTTGCCGAGTAGATTCCATGAGTCACATAGTTCGGGTTTTCCATTCGACATACGCATCTTGGTTGTTCTTGAATGGAGGTGAAGGAGGTGCATTCATAACAGGTAGGTAAGCGTGGCCGGGAACAAGAGATGCCCGACATCCGTAATCTTGAACCCCGCACACATCATTAGGGACCGGCTTCGGGACTCGACCCGTTACGACGGCATCTCCTTAGTGCGTGACTCATGGTCTCGGCGAAAGCAAGGTAAAGGTCGTGTCTAACCACCCTCTGCTGGCCTTTCAAGGGAGAGGGCTAATGTACTGGCATTAGGAGAAGGTTAGTACATGTGGGTAAAGTTGTACACCCTTGGAGGGTTATTAATCTTTTCGAAAAGCCGCGTCCGCAGTTATGGATGTCTTGGGAACGGACGTGAAGATCATAGAGAACTTGAACCTAATCGTAAAAATTGGCAAGTTAAACAATGAGTGCTTAAGGATGCTTCCTCAGGGATCGAGGGGGTGATCCTAGATAGGTTCGGCTGATGATGATTCGGTGGATATCAAAAGATGATCAAAGCTAGTGATACCACTCTCTTATCCCCTTTTAAAATATTCTGATTAGTCAATATTCTTCTCCCTCTTGTTTTACAAAACAAAGATCGCTTTATGAAAAATAACTCCACCAGCCAAAAGTCTTGCGGAGTACACCCTGTACTCACCCTTGCTTTGTTGATACTTTTGCAGCAGAGTAAGTGTTACCATAGAAGAAGAGTTCTTCACGGCATCGACATCGACGAGTAGTTTGGAGTTCCTAGTCGGCAGTCTGGGATCCGTGGATTGGACGTCATCATTATGCTTTAGGCCTCTTATGCCATTTGTTAAGTTTTCTATACTTAATCGCATAATTTTCCTTCCGTTGTTTGATGTCTTGTGGTCAGTGACCTCTGCTTGTAATATTTTGGTTCTTCGCTCAGTTATGAGCTTGCTGTAATAAATGTTGTGTCGTAGGGTCAGTATTGTGTTACCGATTCTTTCTCTGTACACTTTCGAGATTAGGTTAGGATTATGTTCAGACGAAGGTCTGGGATTTGTCTAGCCTTAATCCCGGGGGTGTCACAGACCTCTTGGTATCAGAGCAGTACCGACCATAGGAAAACCTTGCTATTGGTCGATGTTGAGTCTAGTGTTTGTGAAAACTATTTTGAAAGCTGAAAAGTATTTGTGAAAACTCTAGTATGCTTATTTTTCTCCTTATCCAGTTTCGCTCTAACTCTGGGTTATCTTATCTTGTGTTGACTTTGAAAAAGTTTTGATATCTCTTCTAGTCTTTCAAAGTTTAGGTGCCTTTTTGGCATGTCATTTCTAAGCTAGTTGACCTAGGGTTGAGTTCTGCAGAGTTGTGTGTGTTGTGAACTCCTTGTTTCCCTTTGCTCTAGTTCAGCCGAGAGATTCCTTTCTATCAAGATCTCTCTATATTTTGGGCCCACAATATTATATTGTTGGTTCCATAGTGTTCTGTTCTAGGCTTCGAGGTTTCCTTATGCCTCGTGTGCCTCCTTCTTATTTGTTTGGGTACTTCAGAATTTGTTACTTCTTTTGGAAGCTACCTTGTGATTACTATCTTGTAGTGTACGTTATGTCACTCAAGAAACAGTTACTCCTTTCTTTGGGTCTTAACCCTTGGACCTAAACCTAAGATCCCTGATTGTGCTGGATTCTGGTGTTGTGAATCTTGTGCATGAAGCTGACCTTTAACCCAAGATCCATTCCTTTGACCCCTGTCGTTAATGTTCACACATTACCTTAGGGTGGCTGGTATTACAATTCTAGCCTTCAAGTTTGTGGTCTTTGTCACGATTGAATTGTGACAATGAAGGACTTCCCCTACCACATGCTATGGCAGATGTTCTTTAATGGAACAAACAAATCATGACAAGAGTACTTCTCGAGTGTATCGCATCTATACTTGTGACTCTGCCACACCTTATCTCTCCCGTGCATTGGTTTTCGTAAGATTGTTAATCTATGCATCTACATCTCGGGATTCTATCTTGTGCATGTTCTTCTTTCCCCTTGTTGTTTTCTGACCTTTGCCTACCAGTTGGTAGCCAAGTAGTAAATGAGCATTGGAGTCTTCCGATGCAAGATAATCTTGTGGTCTGTCAAGACAAACCATTTCGGGATGTCAGGAGAAACAAACTCCAGTACCTACTCATTTCTGAGACCAGGTCAAAGTGTTGTAATCCGCAGATCCATAAGCATTGATTAGTTTATGTTATGTTCTACCTTAAGGTATCACACACTTTCCATACTAAGAGGTCCTGCTGAATCTCATGACCCTCTTAATGAAGTGATGCTCTTACACATTTTTACCCACCTTTCCTCTGAGCTGTTCGCGCTCAGGAATGATGCGTGTGTGTATTGATGTGGTCATCTGAGATTATTAGCATTTTTTATTTCTTTGAACTCCAAGGACATTTGTGTCATTCCTAGCGTGACTAGTTATCTAATCACTAAGCAAAGAATGATTGTGCTACCAAGTAAGCTATTCTAGTGCACTCTCTTCGGTCAAAGAGTTAGGATTGTGCCGAACCTCTGCGACTATGTCTTTTTTCTCTATAAAGCAAGTTTTCTATCTTGAACTAAGTGACATATCGATGGTTCGTGATATTCTAGATGTCTACTAGAAGTATCGCCATTTTGCCACATGACCGTGTTGTCAGGTTCTTGAGTAAGCTGTTCCTTTGAACCGCTCCTTTCTCCAAGGATCCGTACTGGATACCCCTGAACTAGTTGGTTGAGCTTAAACAACAACTTGTAGAGTTATAAGACAAAAGTTCTATCCAACTCTGTTCCTCCTTAAAGGGATGTCTAGTTATGTCCGTGTTGAAGCAGGATAATAAGTCCTTTGAGGGCATGTTATTTTCCACGCCTTTGATTTGATTGGGCAATCATCAAATCAAACTCAGTACCAAGGATAATCTAGATGGTGTATCTACTTGTGATGTCTCACTTAAGGACATCTTCATGTCCTCCGGTCTAACCAATGTCTATGCCTTGTTTATACAACATATGAGTCCATCTTCTAGGAGTGTCTCAATAAGTTTGTTATTGAGCCCATCGATGACATCCTTATCTTCTCCTTGTTATGTGAGATTCATATGGAACATTTGGCATTAATGTTGGAAACTTTTGAGAATCATCTTCGTGTTGTCTTGAAGTATGTGTTCTGGATGTTAGAAGTGACCTTCTCCGGTTCATGTGCAAATGTTGAAAGATGTCATCGTGGATCTGAGTAGCGTTGTCTTTGTTTTCCCGGGAATCATTTCAAGATAGTCAAGCATGTGCGAAGAATTCTTGATATGGAAGGTTGATACCTTCACATCTTGAGAAGATCTTCCAAGCACACCAAGCCACTGACTGATTTGTCATGGAAGATAAGAAGTCCAACAAGTCTTTGATATCCTCCTAAATGTTTTCCAACAAGGATTCCGTTGTGTTTCGTTGCAAACAATTCATGTAGGTGCAATTATCTTTTGATAACTTTCTAATACATTTGTTTTGTAATCTAGCTCATCTTTTGGAGCTTAATGTTGAAGTCCGTGTCTTGAGAATCTAGTAACTTTATCTCTGTGATAAATGTTGCAAACCTTCTATTCGGACCTGCTGAGCCTGAAGTATCTCTCAACCTAACCAAAGATGAATCTCAAGCAGCAATGATGGTTGGGGTTCCTCAAGGTATTGACATAGCTCTTTGTGTACCTCTGGCAAGATTGATGTAGTGGTTGACACAATTAACCAGAAGACTTATTTCCATATCCTTTTGAATCAGCAATAACGACCATTCTTCATGAGGCTTCTTCTATAATTTATTATAGGAGTTGTGCTTATGGTTTCCTCTGTAACCGAAGTCCGACCTTTACTTGATGACTGGTTAAAGGCTTGTCAGTAGCCTGATATTGGTGTTTTAAACATCAAGGAGAACATTTAAAGTAGTGTTGCTAAATGTCTCTCGGTCGATCCTCCAGACCCTCTTATAATGGCAAGCGTCTTGTTATGCCAAGTCCTTGGAGTTTGAGAATAAAGTTTCTTTCTTCTTGTGTCATCAGGAATCTTCTTAACTATTCATCTTAGTGGTGTAAAGTGATATCATGATCTTTGGCAAGGATTTTGATAGTACTGATGAATAAAGAGTTTCCTTTCCGCTTTCTTAAACATGTTCGAAGAGCGACCATGATTTTCTTTACCAATAGTTTCTCTTGTTACATGTTCTTGTGACTCTTATGAGTCCTCTCCACCAAAACACCTTTCTGTCTTAGCCGTCTATTGAACGAAAGAGTGACCCTTCTGTGTCAAAAATAGCTCAACAGCTTGGTTTTGTTGGTACCTATCTTTTCCACCTGTAAATCTCTATTAAGATGCTTAGTAGAGGTTTACCTCTCGAATTCTGTGTAACTTTTTCCATCTATTGGAAGTCTCCTTCCCTCAGAAGTCAAAACTCTTCTCCAAGTTCCATGGTCTGAATCCTTATGAAGACCATCTATTTGTCACCTTGAAAACCTTCTCCTTATGTTTCCTCTGTTACCTTGATGTGTTTTATGTTTGTTGGCTCTAGAGATGTTCATCAAGCATCTATCCATGAGTTAACCATGAGATACTCAGTTTATGGTTCCGTGTCATTCCCTCTCTTCCTTAGTGTGAGCAGTCACCTCGAAGATTATGAAGAGTTTCGTCCATTCATCATGGTGGCATGGATCAACCTCTTCGAGAAGATCGTCGAAGTTTGGTGTGACCCTGTTCCTTCTATCTTCCTACCTAGGAATCTCAGGACGAGATTCTTTTAAGGGGGATAGAATTGTAACACCCCTAGTTTTATTAACGCTAATTAGGAGTTGTTTGTGCATTCATGAGCATCATCATTATCTAAAATGCATGCAAGAAAAATAATCACAAAGCCCTAAACCCTAATTTCCTCCCTCTTTGAAATCAATTCAAATGGTTTTGAAATTTTTTGGAAACTACCAAAATTGAGGAGCCCAAATTGTTTACAAGGGCCCCTATATTATTTTAAATATTTACAAAAGTTCTGGTAATTTGAAATTATACAAAACAGATTTGTATTTGAAAATACAAAGAGAAAAGGAAAAACACAAAAATAGAAAAATAAATGTTTTGGAAATAAAAACTGTCCCTAATCTACCTGGGACGAGCCCAGCGCCTCTCCTCTCTCTCCCTGCCGCCCACACACAGTGGCCAGCAGCCGTCGCCCTTGCTTCCCCATGGCCCAACTTGGCCATGATAGAGCAGCCATGCAGCCGTACCCCGTCTGCCTTCTTCGTATCGCTGTCTTCCTCCCGAGCGGCAAGCTCCTCTCTGTCGCGCCGCCGGCTGTCGATCCCCGCCACCTACTCCTTGCCGTCTGTCGCGCTCCGGGGTGAAGATAAGAACCGCGCCCTTATCCCCTACCTCGTCCTTATCCCTCTCTCTCTCTTGGGTGACCTCCTACACCCTCTCTCTCGCTGCAATCCTGAACCCTATCCCTAGATCGCTGTCGAATCACCACTGTTCAGGGCCTCCCCGTATCTCGCCGATGTTATCTGGAGCTCCGCCTCGCCGCCCTCTACCTCCCCGCCGAAGGAATCAAGCAGGGGCGCCCTGAATCGGCTGCCCTGACTGCATCTTCCCCGACCCCGACGAGTTTCTCTGGCGCCATAGCTTATTCTCCAGTCTACCCCTCATCTTCCCGACTGCACCGATAGCTTCACGATGAGCTTCTACGTCTTCTAGTCCCTCTCATGATTCCTGGCATGGCCCATAGCAACCTTGCGTCTCGCGCTGCCGCTCGCCACCACAGACCACCATCGCAGTCACGCGTCGGGTGACCATACGGGGCGGCGCCACCTCCAGGTGGTTTTCCTTGCCGAGATCTTTCCAGTGCAACCACCACGCGTGCTAGGGTGGCCTGTATCACCGGTGATGACCATTGCCTGTCGCGCACCGCCGGCAAGTCCGACGTGCCTCCCACGTGTCCTTTGGGTGGACCCACCGTGGGCTAGCCCCCCTCTGTCAATGTGTGTTGGTAGGATTAGTGCGGTAACAAAGTTTCTGGCCGTCGTGATGACGTCGCTGTGACGTCATGCTGACATTGCCATGGACCCCGTTGACCGCCAAAGTGGTCGCTGACGTGGCCCTGGGCCCAACCTTCAGTGTCCCTGGCTAGGCTCTGCCCCGGTGAGAAAGGCCCTAAACCTGTGCTGATGACATAGTGACGCACTAAATCAATTAAATAGGTTTAATAATTTTAGAAAATGATTTAAAACTTGTAAAATCAATAAGTAATTCATATTAACTCAGAAAATACAAAAAATATATCAAATTGTTCAGAAAAATGAGAACTATTTAACTAAGCTATAATCATGCATTGTTAACCAACTTTCATGACAAGTTTAATTAGAAGAACAAACCAACCCCTCTCATATACATCCAGAGTTTCTCCGAATTAGGGTTTATACCCCTCGGAACCCCGATTAAACTGCCGATCATGTTCTAGGGTTTTCATTTCAATACAATTCAACTTGTCATATCATCATCCTTGCTTGAACATTGCATCGATGCCATGTGTTGATTGTTTCCTTTCTTTCTGGTATTTGGTTCAACTCCGGTAGAATACGATATTGAGATCAAGATCGAAGACCGAGATTAATATCATTGAAGATCGAAGATCGACGAACAATACTTGACCAACTATAATCAAGTCAAGTACCAGATGTCCGAAGCTCTGCTTTCTGGATATCAACTGGCAAAGGCAAGCGAAGCCCCACACATACATATGAATCCTATGCTTTTAAAGTATTTCATTCTTGCCATGTGCATACAATTCCAAAGTCTTTTATCGATAGATCTAGTAATCCTATCTGATGCATGTTTCCTTTGAAGCCTATATTCCATGATCAACTGCTCCTAGCATAACTAGGGTTTATCTTGTGAAGTGTTGTTAGAGTTGTTATATCTGTTGTGCTTAGCCATGCTTAGTTGTTACCACTAGTCCATCCGGTTGATGAATTAGAGCTGCGAATGAACCTAGTATAACAGGATGATGTGATATGATCAGAGATGGATAATAAACATGCTAAGGCTTGTATGGGAGGCCACGTGGGTTATGGTTTTTGCAGTCCCATACTTTCCACCCTTAGGACCCGATGTTCGTGCCTTTTGAACCATGATGAGCGTACAGCCACACGGGGGCCTGGAAACCCCCTCGACCAACTAACTTGCCAAGTAGATTCCATGAGTCACATAGTTTGGGCTTTCCATTTGACATACACATCTTGGTTGTTCTTGAACGGAGGTGAAGGAGGTGCATTCATAACAGGTCGGTAAGCATGGCCGGGAACAAGAGATGCCCGACATCCATAATCTTGAACCCCGCACACATCATTAGGGACCGGCTTCGGGACTCAACCCATTACGTCTGCATCTCCCTAGTGCGTGACTCATGGTCTCGGCGAAAGCAAGGTAAAGGTCGTGTCTAACCACCCTCTGCCGGCCTTCCAAGGGAGAGGGCTAATGTACTGGCATTAGGAGAAGGTTAGTACGTGTGGGTAAAGTTGTACACCCCTGCAGGGTTATTAATCTTTTCGAAAAGCCGCGTCCGCGGTTATGGACGACTTGGGAATGGACGTGAAGATCATAGAGAAATTGAACCTAATCGTAAAACTTGTCAAGTTAAACAATGAGTGCTTAAGGATGCTTCCTCAGGGATCGAGGGGGTGATCCTAGATAGGTTTGGCTGATGATGATTCCATGGATATCAAAAGATGATCAAAGCTAGTGATACCGCTCTCTTATCGCCTTTTAAAATATTCTGATTAGTCGAGATTCTTCTCCCTCTTGTTTTACAAAACAAAGATGGCTTTATGCAAAATAACTCCACCAGCCAAAAGTCTTGCGGAGTACACCCTATACTCACCCTTGCTTCATTGATACTTTTGCAGCAGAGTAAGTGCTACCATAGAAGAAGAGTTCTTCACGGCATCGACATCGACAAGTAGTTTGGAGTTCCCAGTCGGCAGTCTGGGATCCGTGGATTGGACGTCATCGTTATGCTTCAGGCCTCTTAGGCCATTTGTTAAGTTTACTATACTTAATAGCATAATTTGCCTTCTGTTGTTTGATGTCTTGTGGCCAGTGACTTCTTCTTGTAATATTTTGGTTCTTCGCTCAGTTATGAGCTTGCTGTAATAAATTTTGTGTCGTAGGGTCACTATTGTGTTACCGATTCTTTCTCTGTACGCTTGCGAGATTAGGTTAGGCTTATGTTTCAGACGAAGGTCTGAGATTTGTCTAGCCTTAATCCCGGGGGTGTCACAGACCTCTTGGTATTTCTACCAAGATTGGAATAATAAGGTTTTAGGAAAGGTTTCTGAAAACCTAGAGGTAAGAGTAGTTGAATGATCTGTCTTGAAAACATAAGGAGATTATATTTAGATCTCCATAGTTTTGTTACATTGAAACTAATAACATATCTTGTTGTATCAAGGGCATCTTGGCTCAAGTTTGAACTGCCAGAACATTTGAAAATATAAAATATGAGCCAAGACATCTCTTTTGTGAAATAGTTCTTGTCAATCAGTTGTTGAGGTAGGGAGTATATCCTATAGTACACAAGCAGGAGCATAAGCACAGACAAACAATCAACAAACATTGCAGCATTTAAAAGGAAAAGTTTTTGTTCCCCCTGATTTTTGCCTTTTTGACAAAAGATCAGGGTTGATGAAATTGGGATGTTACACGCGGTCTCACCGTCGGATAAGAATGAAGAACACATGGGAGGCCAAACGGCTGAGAAGCAGGAATAGTTGCGCTCCCTTTTGCTGATTGAAGAATATGTTAGGACGAACCGAGGAGGCTCGCGGCAGTAAAGAACTGGGCCTTACAGATACTAGAAAGTAGTACTACTCTATAGACATTAAAGAAGTCTCAAATAGAACTACGCCTTAGTGGAGTAGCTACTAGAGTTGCAGGTGCCTCGAAGGAAAGAAAAGGTAAAGCTCTACAGGTAATAAATGGCCATGGCAATTTCCTAGATAGACAATCTTTTTCTTGTTCATTTTGATCTGGGCAACAACCGGAGGCTAGAGGAGTACTAGCTGTCTCGTGTCTTGAGCCATCAAGCTGGAGTAGAAATTTGGATATCTCATTGCTCCTGGTATGCAACTTGACCAAACAGACTTATTGCACTACTTTACTGTGCGTCCAAAAAAATACGGAGTATAGTACTACGACTACTAGTAGTATAGTAATGTGACACAGATAGTTCGACATTCATTCATCCTGTACTGCCAAAAGTAGAAATTGTGCCGGCAGTACTGTACTAGTCACATCCAGGTTGCCCTAGAGGACAAAAAAACTAGTACGATGAGCAACAAAATCTATCTACTCCTCCTAATTATTTGCGTAGGAGTACTCAGGAACGGGACGAGCGTGTGCTGGGCGATCACCCTAAGGATAATCTACGCCACTAGTGCACATCCACATGTACCCTAAACCCTAAAGCCTAAACCACCCTCAACCCCTCATGCTAAGCTCAGACATATTATTGAAAAATTCCTAAACCCTAACTACCCCTAGAAAACCAAAACCCTAAACCCTCGACCCATAAACAACCCTAACCAAGCAAGTATCATGCACTTATAGACCAAAATTTGAGATACTTTCATTAATTTGCGCTAACGCCATTCTAATTCACGAAATCTCGAACATTATTGAAAATTCCCTAAACCCTAACCCCCCAAAGCCTAAACCCTAAGACATATACCCCTAAAAACCCCAAACCCTCAACCCCTGACCCAAAGCTCGGACATATTATTGAAAAATTCCTAAACCCTAAACTATCCCTAAAAAACAAAACCCTAAACCCTCAATACTAAAACCCTAAACCCTCGACTCATAAACAACCCTAACAAGGCAACCTGGTATCATGCACTCATAGATCAAAATTTGAGATACTTTCATTAAATTACGCTAACGCCATTCTAATTCACGAAAGTCAAACATTATTGAAAAATCCCTAACCCCTAACCCCATAAAGCCTAAACCGTAAGCCCTATGCCCCTAAAAATCCCTAAATGTACCCTCAACCCGCAACCGTAAGCTCAGACATAATATTGAAAAATTCCTAAAACCTTAACCCTAAACTACCCATAAAAAACCAAAACCCTAAACCCTCAATAATAAAAACCTAAACCCTCGACCCATAAACAACCCTAACCAAGCACGTAGCATGCACTCATAGATCAAAATATGCGATACTTTCATGAAATTGCGCTAATGCCATTCAAAGTCACAAAAGCTTGAACATTATTGAAAATACCATAAACCATAACCCCAAAAGCCTTAACCCTAAGCCCTATACCCCTAAAAGACCTAAACCCCTCAACATGTAACCCTAAGTTCAGGCATATTATTGAAAAATTCTTAAACCCTAAACTACCCCCAAAAAAAGAAAAACCCTAAACCCTCAATACTAAAACTCTAAACCCTCGGCCCATAAACAACCCTAACCAAGAAGGTATCATGCACTTATATATAGATCAAAATTTGAGATACTTCCATTATTAAATTGTTGCTAAGTCATTCTCTTCCGTGAATATATGCATAAAGCTCGAACTTTATTGAAAGTTCCTGAAACCCTAAACCCCTAAATACCTAAAACTTAAACCCTAAACCCTAAAACCCTAACACTAAACCCCTAACCCTAAAAATCGAAACACTAAACCCCTAAATCTTGACCAAGAAGCTGTCATGCACACTTATAAATCAATTTTTCAGATACTTCTATTAATACGGATAACACCATTTTATTTGACGAATACATTGGAATAAATCTTGAACATTATTGAAAATTCCCTAAACCCACAACCCTAAACAATCCCTAAAACTTAAACCCTAAACCCATAAATACTCAAACCCTCAACCCACATACACCCTAACCAAGCATGTATCATGCACTTATAGATCAAAATTTGAGATACTATTATTAAATTGCGGTAACGCTATTATATTCCATGAATATAAGCATAAAGCTTCAACATTATTGAAAATTCTCTAAACTATAAACCTTAAACCCCTCAACCCACAATTAAACCCTAACCAAGAAGGTATCATGCACTTATACATTCAAATTTGAGATACTTTCATTAAATTACGGTAACACCATTGTATTCCATGATTAAAAGCATAAAGCGGCTTGAACATTATTGAAAAATCCCAAAACCATGAAACCCTAAACACTAAACCCCTAAACCTTGACCAAGCAAGTATCATGCACTTATAGATCAAAATATGAGATACTTACATTAAATTGGGCAACGCCATTCTATTCGACAAATATAATCACAAGGCTTGAACATTATTGAAAATTCCCTAAACCATAAACCTTGATAAACAACCCCTAAACCCTAAATCTCTAAATACTTAAACCCTAAACCTTAAAACCTCAACCCATAATTAAACCCTAACCAAGCAGGTATCATGCACTTATAGGTTCAAATTTGAGATACTTTCATTAAATTACGGTAACACCATTCTATTCCACGACTAAAAGCATAAAGCGTCTTGAAGATTATTGAAAATCCCGAAACCATCCCTAAACCCTGACCAAGAAAGTATCATGCACTTGTATATCAAATTTACAATACTTACATTAAATTGGGCAATGCTATTCTATTCGACAAATATAAGCCTAAAGCTTGAACATTATTGAATATTCCCTGAACCCTAAGCCCCTAAATGACCCTTACTAAGCAGATATATCATCGACTTATAGAACAACATTTGAGATATATTTTTCATTAAATTGTGCTAATTTCATTCCATTCCACGAATCTAAGCATAAAGCTTGAACTTTATTGGAAATTCCTAAAACTTAATCCCTACAAACCTAAACCTTGACCAAGCGGGAATCATGCATTTATAGATCAAAATTTGTGATACTTTCATTAAATTGCGCTAAAGGCATTCTAATTCACAAAATCTCGAACATTATCGAAAATTACCTAAACCCTAACCACCTAAAGCCTAAACCCTAAGCCTTATACCCCTAGAAACCATAAACATACACTCAACCCCTTACCCTAAGCTCGGACATATTATTTACAAATTCCTAAACCTAAACCCTAAACTACGTACTCCTATAAAAACCAAAACCAAAAACCCTCAATACTAAAACCCTAAACCCTCGACCATAAACAACCCTAACCAAGCAAGCAGGTATCTTGCAATTATAGATCAAAATTTGACATACTTTCATTAAATCGCTAACGCCATTCTAATTCATGGAAGTTCGAACATTATTGAAAATTCCCTAAACCCTAAACCCTAAGCCCTATACCCCTAAAATTCCTAAACCCTCCACCCGTAACCATAAGATCGAACATATTATTGAAAAATTCCTAGACCCTAAACTACCACTAAAAAACCAAAACCCTATACCCTAAATACTAAAACCCTAAACCCTCGACCCGTAAAAAACACCAACCAAGCAAGAAGGTATCATGCACCCATCATAGATCAGAACTGAGATACTTTTATTAAATAGCTAACGTCATTCTAATTCATGAAAGCTCGAACATTACTGAAAATAACCTAAACCTTAACCCCCTAAAGCCTTAACCCTAAGCCCTATAGCCCTAAAGACACTAAACCCCTCAACCCCTAACCCTAAGATCGAACATATATATTATTGAAAAATTCTTAAACCCTAAACCCTAAAATACCCCTAAAAACCAAAACCCTAAACCCTAAATACTAAAACCCTGAACCCTCGGCCCATAAACAACATTAACCAATTCACCAGGTATCATGCACATATATAGATCAAAAATTTGAGATACTTTATTATTATATTGTTGCTAAGTCATTCTATTCCATAAACATATGCATAAAGCTCGAATTTTATTGAAAATTCCTAAAACCCTAAACCCTAAATTAAACCCCTAAATACCTAAACCCTAATACCTGAACACTAAAATCCTAACACTAAAACCCGAAACACTAAACTCCTAATCTTGACCAAGCAGTTGTCATGCACACTTATAGATCAAATTTTCAGATACTTCTATTATTTCGGTAACACCATTCTATTCGATGAATATAGGAATAAATCTTGAACATTATTGAAAATTACCTAAATCCACAACCCTAAATAACCCCTAAAACTTAAACCCTAAACCCATAAATACTAAAACCCTCAACCCACATATACCCTAACCAAGCATGTTTCAGGCACTTAGAGATCAAAATTTGAGATACTATCATTAAATTGCGGTAACGCTATTATATTCCTTGAATATAAGCAAAAATCTTGAACATTATTGAAAATTCTCTAAACCTTAAACCCCTCAACCCACAATTAAACCCTAACCGAGCAGGTATCATCCACTTATAGATTCAAATTTGAGATACTTTCATTATATTATGGTAACGCCATTCTAAGCATAAAGCAGCTTGAACATTATTGAAAAAACCTGAAACCATAAAACCCTAAAAACTAAACCTGTAAACACTGACCAAGCAAGTATCATGCACTTGTAGATTAAATTTGAGATTTACTTTCTTTAAATTATTGAAAAGTTTGAATTTTGAAAATTCCCTAAACCCTAAAACCCTGAACCCGTAAACGACACTGACCAAGTAAGTATATCATCCACTTATAGATTAATATTTGAGATATACTTTCATAAATTACGCTAACACCATTCCATTCCAAGGATCTAAGCATAAAGCTTGAACATTATTGAAAATGCCCTAAAACGTAAACCTTAAACCTAACCCTAAACCCCTAAACGACCCTATCCAAGCAGGTATATATCATCCACTTGTAGATTAGCATTTGAGATATACTTTCTTTAAATTATGCTAAAGACATTCCATTCCATGAATCTAAGCATAAAGCTTGAAAATTATTGAAAATGCACTAAAACCTAAACCTTAAACCCCTAAACACTAAACCCTTTAACCCTAAATGCTCACCAAGTAGGTATCATGAAGTTATAGATCAAAATTTGAGATACTTTCATTAAGTTGCGCTAACTCCTTTCTATTTCACGAATATATGCATATAGCTCGAACAATATTGAAATTTCACTAAATCCTAACCCCCTAAAACCTAAACCCTGAAACCTATACCCCTAAACCCTAAACCCTAAACCCCTAACCCTAACCAAGCAGCTGACATCATGCACTTATAGATCAAAATCTATATCTCTAAACCCCTATACCCCTAAACCCTAAATTTTCACATAGTTTTTTAATTTGGGTAACGTCATTCTATTCGACGAACATAAGCATAAAGCCTGAACAATATTGAAAATTCCCTAAACCCTCAACCCTAAAAACCCCTATAACTTAAACCCTCGACCCACATACACCCTAACCAAGCAGCTGGTATCATGCACTTATAGATCCAAATTTGAGATACTTTCATTAAATTGCGGTAGCACTATATTCCATTGATCCATGAATATAAGCATAAAGCTTGAACATTATTGAAAATTCCCTAAACTATCTATCTTATATTTTCTTACCACTATATAATGTACGAATAACTTTGAATATTGACCGTTGGATCAAGACTCGCGAATCCCAACATTGCCAGCCGTCAGATCTTCTTTTCCATACAATTAGCATATGATGCTAGAAGATACTATTCATATAGTCTTTAGCACAATAAACGCTATGCACAAACCTCAAAACAAACTTATCCATCGTTCCAGAGTCTTCTCCATCATTTCTCTAGACCATGTTACCAAAATTGACATGTTTTTAGTAAATTGCCATATTGTTAATTTATTGCAAGACTTTAGCTAGTAAGATTGAATGGGTTTATCCATTAAATAGGTTACTTTTTGTGACCATTGGAACGATGTCATATTGAGCCATAATCTTTGAAGTTGCTTCATAGCCAAAAACAATATTGTCACTTGGAATTTAAAAAAAAATCAATTTTGGATTTTACCTTCATAAGCAAAGCTTGACTGGCCGAGACGCATCCAATGTACGGAGTACAAAACATGGACACGGTATCAGCAACTATGGTTGTGCAAGTCAAAAAAGGAACTATGGTTGTAACCTTGGCCATCTTGTTTGAAAGACGACAGATGTCTATTAACTCATTAAATGCTCAAAAGCGTACATGCGTCTAGGTCTATCTGACGGGGACATCATCCCCAAGTGGGAGTGGGAGTGGGAGTAGCGTACCATAGAAGCTTCAGCCTAAAAATTTCGAGAGAGCGCCGAAATATCCGGCCCATCCATTCAAACACCCCGCCCATTTATTCAATGATCCAGTCCCAAAAATCAATTTATTGCACAAATTTATCCCGGAAGCTTGAAAGGGAATATACATTTAAAGGTTATACTTTGTGTGTAAAAGGGGGCGGTAGAATTTTGATCCATCATCTTTGTAGTTGCTTCACAATAAAAACATGTTAGAAGCTTCAACATCAACATTTGGGTGCGAAGTTAGCTAGGAAGCTTGAAAAATCATACTATAGTACTAAAAACTTTGGGAATTATAAGAAACCATGGTCCACTTTGTCTGATAATTGGGGCAGTGTCATTTTATTGTAATTGTGGTTTGTGCCCATAGGAGCGAGGTTCTTTAGTTAACATGGTCGGTGTAAGTACAAGTTACATCAAAGACCTCATAAAAATGAAAATTATATCCAAGTCAATGCATTTAGCACAAGGACCCTAAAGTTAAGCAATCAAGTGTGTGTTCTACATATCCTAGAGCTAAATTTTGTTTTGAAATAATCTACATTAGCTTTTACAACCCTAAACCCTTAACCCTAAACCCTCAATAATAAAAACCTAAACCTCGACCCATAAACAACCCTAACCAAGCACGTATCATGCACTCATAGATCAAAATTTGAGATACTTTCTTGAAATTGCGCTAATGCCATTCAAATTCACAAAAGCTCGAACATTATTGAAAATACCCTAAACCATAACCCCAAAAGCTTTAACCCTAAGACCTATACCCCTAAAAGACCTAAACCCCTCAACCCGTAACCCTAAGCTCAGGCATATTATTGAAAAATTCTTAAACCCTAAACCCTAAACTACCCCCCAAAAAAGAAAAACTCTAAACCCTCAATACTAAAACCCTAAACCCACGGCCCATAAACAACC
Source organism: Avena insularis (assembly GCA_023614405.1). Classification (NCBI taxonomy): domain Eukaryota; kingdom Viridiplantae; phylum Streptophyta; class Magnoliopsida; order Poales; family Poaceae; genus Avena; species Avena insularis. The sequence continues at coordinate 145,105,615 of CM042697.1, forward strand.
CTAACCAAGAAGGTATCATGCACTTATATATAGATAAAAATTTGAGATACTTCCATTATTAAATTATTGCAAAGTCATTCTCTTCCGTGAATATATGCATAAAGCTCGAACTTTATTGAAAGTTCCTGAAACCCTAAACCCCTAAATAGCTAAAACTGAAACCCTAAACCCTAAAACCTGAACACTAAACCCCTAACCCTAAAAACCAAAACACTGAACCCCTAAATCTTGACCAAGAAGCTGTCATGCACACTTATAAATCAATTTTTCAGATACTTCTCTTAATTCGGATAACACCATTTTATTTGACAAATATATAGGAATAAATCTTGAACATTATTGAAAATTCCCTAAGCCCACAACCCTAAACAATCCGTAAAACTTATACCCTAAACCCATAAATACTAAAACCCTCAACCCACATACACCCTAACCAAGCATGTATCATGCACTTATAGATCAAAATTTGAGATACTTTTATTAAATTGTGGTAACGCTATTATATTCCATGAATATAAGCATAAAGCTTCAACATTATTGAAAATTCTCTAAACTCTAAACCTTAAACCCCTCAACCCACAATTAAACCCTAACCAAGCAGGTATCATGCACTTATACATTCAAATTTGAGATACTTTCATTAAATTACGGTAACACCATTGTATTCCATGATTAAAAGCATAAAGCGGCTTGCACATTATTGAAAAATCCCGAAACCATGAAACCCTAAACACTAAACCCCTAAACCTTGACCAAGCAAGTATCATGCACTTATAGATCAAAATATGAGATACTTACATTAAATTGGGCAACGCCATTCTATTCGACAAATATAATCACAAGGCTTGAACATTATAGAAAATTCCCTAAACCCTAAACCTTGATAAACAACCCCTAAACCCTAAATCTCTAAATACTAAAACCCTAAACCTTAAAACCTCAACCCATAATTAAACCCTAACCAAGCAGGTATCATGCACTTATAGATTCAAATTTGAGATACTTTCATTAAATTACGGTAACACCATTCTATTCCACGACTAAAAGCATAAAGCGTCTTGAAGATTATTGAAAATCCCGGAACCATCCCTAAACCCTGACCATGAAAGTATGATGCACTTGTAGATCAAATTTATGATACTTACATTAAATTGCGCAACACCATTCTATTCGACGAATTATAAGTCTATAGCTTGAACATTATTGAATATTCCCTGAACCCTAAACCCCTAAATGACCCTGACTAAGCAGATATATCATCGACTTATAGAACAATTCATTAAATTGTGCTAATGTCATTCCATTCCACGCATCTAAGCATAAAGCTTGAACTTTATTGGAAATTCCTAAAACTTAAACCCTACAACCCTAAACCTTGACCAAGCGGATATCATGCACTTATAGATCAAAATTTGTGATACTTTCATTAAATTGCGCTAAAGGCATTCTAATTCACAAAATCTCGAACATTATTGAAAACTCCCTAAACCCTAACCCCCTAAAGCCTAAACCCTAAGCCTTATACCCCTAAAAACCAAAAACATACCCTGAACCCCTTACCCTAAACTCAGACATATTATTGACAAATTCCTAAATCCTAAACCCTAAACTACGTACCCCTAAAAAAACCAAAACCAAAAACCCTCAATACTAAAACCCTAAACCCTCGACTGATAAACAACCCTATGTAGGGTTCGCAACATAGAAAACAAAAATTTTCCTACGATGGGAACTATGTACCAAGATCTATCTACTAGATACAAACAACGAGCGGATGTATATCGGAAGAGAACATACCCTTGAAGACCGACAAAGCTTAACGAGTTCAACTCGTGGTTGATGTAGACGATCTCTTGCCGATCTCAAGATCGAGAGGAAGTCCTAGCGCCGCAACTCAGCAGCGCATCCGTGCTCGCACACACGTTCGAGGCACCGAGCAACCTCCGCCTCCTCGCTCCAGCGATGCAGCGGAAGCACAACTCTTTCTTGCCGAATAGCCACCGGGAACATGTATCTCGCTAGTCCGAGACCATGGGGAATAAATTCTAGAGGGGGAGAGAGATCCTTCACGAGGAGGTGTGAGAGACAAGTGAGGAGGGGCCTTTTTATAGGAGGAGGGGGCACCCAAGGGGTGGCACGCCATGGAGGCTGCCCCCTCCCCTCCTTCATTCATGTGGGTGGACACTCCACTCACAAAATGCCCTTTAAATTTCCTCCACTCAAAAGTCCACTCAAATTCCCATTAAATTTCCACCAAATTTAATGCAAACTCTCATTAAATAAAACTCTTTTATTTTATTCAGAATTTTGTCAATTACTTTAATGACAAACATTCACAAATAACCCCTTGCTAGAATTCCATTTCACATGCATAACCACTTTATGCAATTTCACCCGAAAACCTGTTTCAGTATCTAGTGAAATAAATTCCTGCGCTTGTTCATTCTTTCGGCATGAAACTTTTGCTCCAATTGGATGTCGGTGTCTCTTAAGTGTGTCACCCTACGGTTCATGAATAATGCGGACATGATCGAGACCCTCTCGGATCAATAATCAGAAGCGGGATCTGGAGACCCATACTGACTCCCACACATTCAACGATGACTTTCTTGTGATCGTCAGAACCTTTTACGCTAGTATCTTAATCCCTTTGTTTCACGATATATTACATGTCCGATATTCGATCATCGGTATCTCCATACCTAGTTTTATCTCGTTACCGACATGCACTCTTTTCTCGTTCCTGTGATATAACATTCTAGTGATCAAATCACTTGCTTGCAAGCTAATCAATGTGATATCACCGAGTGGGCCCAGAGTATATCTATCCGTCATCGGGATGAACAAATTCCACTCTCGATCCATGAGCCTCAACATAACATTTTATTAGTTCTGAATCCATCTTTATAATCACCCTGTTACGGTGTGACATTTGATGTTATCAAGAAACTCTTCCGGTGTTAGTGATTGACATGATCTCATGGTCTAAGGATTAGGATCACTTCGGATGAATGTTCATCACACCATTACACTAATGTTGTGATCCCGTTATTAACAACATCCAATGTCCATTATCAGGAAACCTTGATCATCTTGTTAATCAACGAGCTAGTTTATGAGAGAGGCATAACTAGGAACTTTCTGTTTGTTTATTAAACACACATGTATTAACGTTTTCGTATTAATACAATTATAGCATGCAAAATAAGCATCTATCATATACTTGGAATACACATAATAAACACTTTATTATTGCCTCTCAGGGCATATTCCCTTCAGTCTCCCACTTGCACTAGAGACAATAATCTAGTTACATGGTGATAAATCTAACACCCATTGAGTTCTGGTGTTGATCATGTTTTGCTCTAGGGAGAGTTTTAGTCAACGGATCTGCTACATTGAGATCCGTATGTACTTTTCAAATCTTTATATCTCCATCCTTGACATGCTCGCGGATGGAGTGAAACCGGTCCTTAATATGCTTGGAATGCTTGTGAGACCTTGGCTCTTTAGCATTGGCAATGGCACCATTGTTGTCACAATAGATCACCATTGGGTCCAACGCGTTTGCCACCACTCCTAGTTCGGATATGAACTCTTTCATCCAAACTGCTTCGAGCCGCTCAAGCAGCAACATATTCGCCTCCGTTGTTGATCCCGCTACCACAGGTTGTTTGGAGCTCCTCCAACTAACCGCTCCGCCATTCATGAGAAATACGTATCCGGATTGAGACTTAGAGTCATCCGGATCGGTGTCAAAGCTAGCGTCAACATAACACTTAGCGACGAGCTCTTCTTCACCTACGTATACTAGAAACATATCCTTAGTTCTTCGTAAGTACTTAAGGATATTCTTGACCGCTATCCAGTGTTCCGAACCTGGATCCGATTGGTACCTACTAGTCAAACTAATAGCATGTGCCACATCCGGTCTTGTACATAGCATGGCGTACATTATAGAGCCTATGGCTGAAGCATAGGGGACTTTGTCCATTATCTCTCTTTCTTCCGCCGAAGCCGGACTTTGAGTCTTACTCAATGTCTTGCCTTGCAACATAGGTAAGAACCCCTTCTTACTTCCGTCCATTTTAAACTTCTTTAAAATCTTATCAAGGTATGTACTTTGCGATAGCCCTATTAGGCGCCTAGATCTATCTCTATAGATCTTTATGCCTAATATGTATGACGCTTCACCTAGGTCCTTCATTGAAAATTTGCTGTTTAGATAACTTTTAACACTGTTTAAAAGATCTATATCATTTCCGATCAATAATAGGTCATCCACATATAATATCAGAAATGCCACATTGCTCCCACTCACTTTCTTGTAAATACAAGCTTCTCCATAAGTTTGGACAAATCCAAACTCTTTGATCACCTCATCAAAGTGGAGATTCCAACTTCGTGATGCTTGCTTCAATCCATAGATGGATCGCTGAAGCTTGAACACCTTGTTAGCATCCTTAGGATCGACAAAACCGTTTGGTTGTATCATATACAACTCTTCTTCAATATTACCATTGAGAAACGCGGTTTTGACATCCATCTGCCTTATCTCATAATCGAAATATGCAGCAATTGCTAACATAATTCTAACTGACTTTAGCATCGCTACGGGAGAGAATGTCTCATCGTAGTCAACTCCTTAAATTTGTCGAAACCCCTTTGTGACAAGTCGAGCTTTATAGACGGTCACATTACCATCAGCATCAGTTTTCCTTTTAAAAATCCATTTGTTCTCCACGGCCTTTCGGTCGTGAGGTAATTCCACCAAGTTCCAAACTTGATTTTCATACATGGATTCCATCTCGGATTTCATGGCTTCTAACCATTTGTTGGAATCCGGGCTCATCATCGCTTCTTCATACGTCGCAGGGTCATCATTTTCATCAACCATGAAATTCATGACAGATTCCGTCTGCAGCTCGGGAGCTGCACGCGTCCTGTTTGACCTGCGAGGTTCGGTAGTACTCTATTTCGGAGTTTCATGATCATTATCATTAGTTCCCTCTTCAACAGGTGGAGCCAACTCCGGAACAACTTCCGGCGCTGCGCTACTCGCCATACTTTGAAGAGAAGGTTCCACAACCTCTTCGAGTTCTACCTTCCGACTACTCACACCTTTCGCGAGAAACTCTTTCTCTAGAAAGGATCCATTCTTGGCAACAAAAACCTTGCCCTCGGATCTATGATAGAAGGAATACCCAATAGTTTCTTTAGGGTATCCTATGAAGACGCATTTTTCCGCTTTGGGTTCGAGTTTATCCGGTTGAAGTTTCTTCACATAAACATCGCATCCCCAAACTTTAAGAAATGACAGCTTAGGTTTGTTTCCAAACCACAATTCATACGGTGTCTTTTCAACGGATTTAGATGGTGCCCGATTTAAAGTGAATGCAGTAGTTTCTAGTGCATAACCCCAAAATGACAATGGCAAGTCCGTCAGAGACATCATAGATCGAACCATATCTAATAAAGTACGATTACGACGTTCCGACACACCTGGTGTTCCGGAAGGTGTGAGTTGTGAAACAATTCCACACTCTTTCATGTGAGTGCTAAACTCGTAACTTAGATACTCACCTCCACGGTCGGACCGTAGAAATTTGATCTTTCTATTACGATGATTTTCCACTTCATTCTGAAATTCCTTGAACTTTTCAAAGGTTTCAGACTTGTGTTTCATCAAGTAGATATAACCGTATCTACTCAAATCATCCGTGAAAGTAACAAAATAACGATATCCACCTCGCGCCGACACACTCATTGGACCACATACATCAGAATGTATGATTTCCAATAAATCTGTCGCCCGTTCCATTGAACCGGAAAACGGCGTTCTACTCATCTTGCCCATAAGGCATGGCTCACATGTATCAAATGATTCATAATCAAGTGATTCCAAAAGTCCATCCGAATGGAGCTTCTTCATGCGTTTAACGCCAATATAACCTAGACGGCAGTGCCACATATATGTGGATATATCATCATTAAGTTTAATCCTTTTAGCATCAACATTATGAATATGTGTAACATTATCATAGAGATCTAATAGAAATAAACCATTCATCATCGGTGCATGACCATAAAAGATTCCATTCATATAAATGGAACAACCATTGTTCTCGGATTTAAATGAATAACCACTTCGCATCAAACACGATCCACATACAATGTTCATGCTCAGTGCAGGCACCAGATAACATTTATTCAAGTTTATAACTAATCCCGACGGCAAGTGGAGAGGCAGCGTTCCGACGGCGATCACATCAACGCTTGATCCATTGCCGACACGCATCTTGACCTTACCCCTTGCTAGCGGTCGCTTGTTCCGCAGCCCCTGATTCGAGTTACAAATATTAGTAACTGAACCGGTATCAAATACCCAGGTGCTACTGCAAGCACTAGTCAAGTACACATCAATAACATGTATATCATATATACCTTTGTTTGCCTTGCTGGCCTTCTTGTCTGCCAGATACTTGGGGCAGTTGTGCTTCCAGTGGCCAGTCCCCTTACAATAGTAGCACTCGGAATCAGACTTAGGTCCAACTCGGGGTTTCTTTTCAGGCGCGGCAACAGGCTTGCCTCCCTTACTTCCCTTCCGTTTTCCCTTCTTGTCTTTCTTGAAACCAGTGTTCCTATTGATCATCAACACTTGATGTTCCTTTTTGATCTCCACTTCTGCAGTTTTAAGCATTGACAGAAGCTCGGGGAGAGACTTCTTCATGCCTTGCATATTATAGTTCATCACGAAGCTCTTATATCTAGGTGGCAGAGACTGCAGAACACGATGGATGCCTAAGTCAATGGGAATCGATATTCCCAAGGACACAAGCTTATCGGTGTAACCCGACATCTTGAGTACATGCTCACTAACGGAGCTGTGCTCTTCCATCATGCAGCTAAAGAACTTTTCTGAAGCGTTGTAGCTCTCTATGGCAGCATGTGTGTCGAAAATCATTTTCAACTCACCCATTGTATCAAATGCATTGCCATTTTCGAAACGCTTTCGAAGTTCCGGCTCTAGCCCATACAATATGCCGCAATGAACTAAGTTGTGGTCCTCCTAACGAGTCTGATATACATTCTTCTCCTCGTCAGGGGCATCATCAAAAGGTGGGGGGCCTAACGGTGCTTCTAGCACGTATTGGTTTCGTGCAGCAGAGAGGAGAATCCTCAAATTCATGGCCCATTCGGTAAAGTTGCTACCGTTCGTTGCTAGTTTCTCTTTCTCCATGAACACATTGAAATTAAAAGCAGGTGGTGCCATCTACAACAGAATTTGTAAAGTTTAGACTAAGTGTATGATAGATTGAGTTCAACTAATCCATATTACGAATGAACTCCCACTCAAAAACGACATCCCTCGTGCGTTTTTGGTGATTACATGAACCAAATCCACTACACCAAGTCCGATCATCACGTGAGTCGGTAAAACTTCAAAGGCGAGCATCAAATGGGCATCATATCAACTATATGACTCATGCTTAACCTTTCGGTCCGTGTTCCGAGGCCATGTCTGTACATGCTAGGCTCGCCAAGTTAGAACCTTAGTATTCGCGTGTGTAACTGTTTTACACCCGAAATATGGTCGTGGATCCAAGAACACCCGATCATCACGTGATGTCTTGGAGATACGAAAACATAATCGGTGCATACTAAAGGAAGAACACATTCTTATCTTGATATTTAAATGAGGGATCATCTTATTATGCTAACAAAGCGCTAAACAAGCAATATAAGATGCAATCAAACATCATATGTTTATTAGTGAAATGATATGGTTCCCGCAGATGATCTCTATCATGTGCATCGTGGTATGATCACTATCATACCTATATGTGTAAATCCAAGGTCAATGGATTTTACACGCTATGTGTGTTGTAAGAGTATCATCTCATACTTCTACTTACAACACTACCATATCATAACACTAGCCCAGCAACAATCTAAACTAGACGCCTCTAATTTATCCATTGCAAGTTTTATGTGGCTTAGGGCTTTCGAGATAGAACCGTTCTTACCTACGAACATGAACCACAACGAGGATAATCAAATTGTTGACAACTCGCTTGCAAAATAGATATTGACTATAGTAGGAGAGACACACACCCGCTAGCCACTTATGCAAACTAGTTGCATGTCAAGCGTAGAACAGGTCTCATGTGCGAGGACATGTAAAGTTTGTCCGGGCCGCTTCATCCCACTATGCCACCAATATCCAAAATTACAACAAAGGAGCAACAACATGATCATCATCGTCCACATACTCATATGTGTACTACCAGTGTAAACAACCCTATGTAGGGTTCGCAGCATAGAAAACAAAATTTTTCCTACGATGGGAACTATGTACCAAGATCTATCTACTAGATACAAACAACAGGCGGATGTATATCCGTAGAGAACATACCCTTGAAGACCGACAAAGCTTAACGAGTTCAACTCGTGGTTGATGTAGACGATCTCTTGCCAATCTCAAGATCGAGAGGAAGTCCTAGCGCCGCAAATCAGCAGCGCATCCATGCTCGCACACACGTTCGAGGCACCGAGCAACCTCCGCCTCCTCGCTCCAGCGATGCAGAGGAAGCACAACTCTTTCTTGCCGAATAGCCACCGGGAACATGTATCTCGCTAGTTCGAGACCATGGGGAATAAATTCTAGAGGGGGAGAGAGATCCTTCACGAGGAGGTGTGAGAGACAAGTGAGGAGGGGGGCTCCTTTTATAGGAGGAGGGGGGGGAACCCAAGGAGGTGGCACGCCATGGGGCTGCCCTCCCTCCTTCATTCATGTGGGTGGACACTCCACTCACAAAATGCCCTTTAAATTTCCTCCACTCAAAAGTCCACTCAAATTCCCATTAAATTTCCACCAAATTTAATGCAAACTCTCATTAAATAAAACTCTTTTATTTTATTCAGAATTTTGTCAATTACTTTAATGAAAAACATTCACAAATAACCCCTTGCTAGAATTCCATTTCACATGCATAACCACTTTATGCAATTTCACCCGAAAACCTGTTTCGGTATCTAGTGAAATAAATTCCTGCGCTTGTTCATTCTTTCGGCATGAAACTTTTGCTCCAATTGGATGTCGGTGTCTCTTAAGTGTGTCACCATACGGTTCGTGAATAATGCGGACATGATCGAGACCCCTCTCGGATCAATAATCAGAAGCGGGATCCGAGACCCATCGACTCCCACACATTCAACGATGACTTTCTTGTGATCGTCGGAACCTTTTATGCTAGTATCTTAATCCCTTTGTTTCACGATATATTACATGTCCGAGATTCGATCATCGGTATCTCCATACCTAGTTTGATCTCGTTACCGACATGCACTCTTTTCTCGTTCCTGTGATATAACATTGTAGTGATCAAATCACTTGCTTGCAAGCTAATCAATGTGATATCACCGAGAGGGCCCAGAGTATATCTATCCATCATCGGGATGAACAAATTCCACTCTCGATCCATGAGCCTCAACATAACACTTTATTAGTTCTGAATCCATCTTTATAATCACCCTGTTACGGTGTGACGTTTGATGTTATCCAGAAACTCTTCCGGTGTTAGTGATTGACATGATCTCATGGCCTAAGGATTAGGATCACTTCATAAGTTGTTATAGCAATATAAACTCAATGACTTTGATCATAATGCTATACTTCGGATGAATGTTCATCACACCATTACACTAATGTTGTGATCCCGTTATTAACAACATCCAATGTCCATGATCAGGAAACCTTGATCATCTTGTTAATCAACGAGCTAGTTTATGAGTGAGGCATAACTAGGAACTTTCTACTTGTTTATTAACAACACATGTATTAACGTTTCCGTATTAATACAATTATAGCATGCAAAATAAACATCTATCATATACTTGGAATACACATAATAAACACTTTATTATTGCCTCTCAGGGCATATTCCCTTCACCCTAACCAAGCAAGCAGGTATCTTGCAATTAAAGATCAAAATTTGATATACTTTCATTAAATCGCTAACGCCATTCTAATTCATAGAAGCTCGAACATTATTGAACATTCCCTAAAGCATAAAGCCTAAGCCCTATACCCCTAAAATTCCTAAACCCCCCACCGTAACCGTAAGGTCGAACATATTATTGAAAAATTCCTAGACCCTAAACCCTAAACTACCACTAAAAAAACCAAAACCCTATACCCTAAATACTAAATCCCTAAACCCTCGACCCATAAACAACGCCAACCAAGCAAGAAGGTATCATGCACTCATCATAGATCAAAACTGAGATACTTTTATTAAATAGCGCTAACGCCATTCTACTTCATGAAAGCTCGAGAATTATTGAAAATACCCTAAACCCTAACCCCCTAAAGCCTTAACCCTAAGCCCTATAGCCCTAAAGACACTAAACCCCTCAACCCCTAACCCTAAGCTCGAACATATATATTATTGAAAAATTATTAAACCCTAAACCCTAAACTACCCCTAAAAACCAAAACCCAAAACCCTAAACCCTCGGCCCATAAACAACCTTAACCAATTCAGCAGGTATCATGCACATATATAGATCAAAAATTTGAGATACTTTCATTATTAAATTGTTGCTAAGTCATTCTATTCCAATAATATATGCATAAAGCTCGAATTTTATTGAAAATTCCTGAAAACCTAAACCCTAAATTAAACCCCTAAATACCTAAACCCAAAACCTGAACACTAAACCCCTAACCGTAAAACCCGAAACACTAAACTCCTAATCTTGACCAAGCAGTTGTCATGCACACTTATAGCTCAAATTTTCAGATACTTCTATTAATTCGGTAACACCATTCTATTCGAAGAATATAGGAATAAATCTTGAACATTATTGAAAATTCCCTAAACCAACAAAATAACCCCTAAAACTTAAACCCTAAACCCATAAATACTAAAACCCTCAACCCACATATACCCTAACCAAGCATGTTTCATGCACTTAGAGATCAAAATTTGAGATACTATCATTAAATTGCGGTAACCCTATTATGTTCCTTGAATATAAGCATAAATCGTGAACATTATTGAAAATTCCCTAAACCTTAAACCCCTCAACCCACAATTAAACCCTAACCGAGCAGGTATCATCCACTTATAGATTCAAATTTGAGATACTTTCATTATATTATGGTAACGCCATTCTATTCCATGATTAAAAGCATAAAGCAGCTTGAACATTATTGAAAAAACCTAAAACAATAAAACCCTAAAACCTAAACCCCTAAACACTGACCAAGCAAGTATCATGCACTTGTAGATTAAATTTGAGATTTACTTTCTTTAAATTATTGAAAAGTTTGAATTTTGAAAATTCCCTAAACCCTAAAACCCTGAACCCGTAAACGACAATGACCAAGTAGGTATATCATCCACTTATAGATCAATATTTGAGATATACTTTCATAAATTACGCTAACGCCATTCCATTCCAAGGATCTAAGCATAAAGCTTGAACATTATTGAAAATGCCCTAAATCCTAAACCTTAAACCCTGTAACCCTAAACCCCTAAATGACCCTATCCAAGCAGGTATATATCATCCACTTGTAGATTAACATTTGAGATATACTTTCTTTAAATTATGCAAAAGACATTCCATTCCATGAATCTAAGCATAAAGCTTGAAAATTATTGAAAATGCACTAAAACCTAAACCTTAAACCCCTAAACACTAAATCCTTTGACCCTAAATGTTGACCAAGTAGGTATCATGCAGTTATAGATCAAAATTTGAGATACTTTTATTAAGTTGCGCTAACTCCTTTCTATTTCACGAATATATGCATATAGCTCGAACAATATTGAAATTTCACTAAACCCTAACCCCCTAAAACCTAAACCCTAAAACCTATACCCCTAAACCCTAAATTTTCACACACTTTTTTAATTTGGGTAACGTCATTCTATTTGACGAACATAAGCATAAAGCTTGAACAATATTGAAAATTCCCTAAACCCTCAACCCTAAACAACCCCTAAAACTTAAACCCTCGACCCACATACACCCTAACCAAGCAGCTGGTATCATGCCCTTATAGATCCAAATTTGAGATACTTCCATTAAATTGTGGTACCACTATATTCCATTGATCCACGAATATAAGAATAAAGCTTGAAAATTATTGAAAATTCCCTAAACTATCATCTTATCTTATCTTAGCACTATATAATGTACGAATAACTTTGAATATTGACCGTTGGATCAAGACTCGCGAATCCCAACATTGCCAGCAGTCAAATCTTCTTTTCCATTCAATTAGCATATGATGCTGGAAGATACTATTCATATAGTCTTTAACACAATAAACGCTATGCACAAACCTCAAAACAGACTTATCCATCGTTCCAGAGTCTTCTCCATCATTTCTCTAGACCATGTTACCAAAATTGACACGTTTTTAGTAAATTGCCATATTATCAATTTATTGCAAGAATTTAGCTAGTAAGATTGAATGAGTTTATCCATTAAATAGGTTACTTTTTGTGACAATTGTCACGATGTCATATTGATCCATAATCTTTGAAGTTGTTTCATAGCCAAAAACAATATTGTCAATTGGAATTTAAAAAAAAATCAATTTTGGATTTTACCTTCATAAGCAAAGCTCGACTAGCCAAGATGCATCCAATGTACGGAGTACAAAACATGGACACGGTATCAGCAACTATGGTTGTGCAAGTCAAAAAAAGGAACTATGGCTGTAACCTTGGTCATCTTGTTTGAAAGACGACAGATGTCTATTAACTCATTAAGTGCTCCAAAGCATACATACGTCTAGGTCTATCTGACGGGGACATGACCCCAAGTGGTAGTGGGAGTAGCGTACCTTAGAAGCTTCAGCCTCAAAATTTCGAGAGAGCGCCGAAATATCCCGCCCATCCATTCAAACACCCCGCCCATTCATTCAAACATCTAGTCCCAAAAATCAATTTATTGCACAAATTTATCCTATAAGCTTGAAAGGGCATATACATTTAAAGGTTATACTTTGTGTGTAAAAGGGGGCGGTGGAATTTTGAGCCATCATCTTTGTAGTTGCTTCACAATAAAAACATGTTAGAAGCTTCAACATCAACATTTGGGTGCGAAGTTAGCTAGGAAGCTTGAAAAATCATACTGTAGTACTAAAACCTTTGAGAATTATAAGAAACTATGGTCCACTTTGTCTGATAATTAGGGAAGTGTCATTTTATTTTAATTGTGGTTGGTCCCCGTAGGAGCGAGGTTCTTTAGTTAACATGGTCGGTTTAAGTACAAGTTACATCAAGGACCTCATAAAACATGAAAATTATATCCAAGTCCATGCATTTAGCACAAGGATCCTGAAGTTAAGCAATCAAGTGTGTGTTCTACATATCGTAGAGCTAACTTTTGTTTTGAAATAATGTACATTAGCTTTTAAAACTATTAGTAAACAAGAACAAATAAAACAAGGTGATTCTACTCTCTCTCTATTGCAGTAGTAGATTGGATATGTTGTTCAATACTCCACTACTTAGTAGTACTACTTCTCCTACTAATTTCTCAATACATGGAATAGTGGGAGTATACTAGTAGTGATACACTATAGTACAATGTGTACTAGTACTGCTATTGCTCACTCAGTACCAAAAAAGTTAATTCCAGGTTGTTGTCAAAGACATGCATGTAGTCCTCGGTTTCTCTCCTACAACACTGTACACTCTGCACCAGGCCCTAGACTCTTCTGTCACTCTCTAGGAGTAGATCTTATTGCCTCTCACGTGGATCTGTTTGTCCGGTACAGTACCTCGTGACACCAGCTTTACTCACCCGTCAACTTTCCACAGCCTTTTTTGTTTTCACAAAGTAGTGTGAAGCATGGTGTGAAGTGGTCATAGAGGATGGGCAAGTAGCCTTGCGTATTCCTATAAGTACAATACCAAACTCAATCAGTATAGTCCTCAGCAAATGCAACACAGGTTTCTGGTCGGCGGGCACTACGCCAGTGAGCTAATATTTCCTTGTAACCTCTTCCACAAGTGCTTGTACTACCGGCCAATGGATTGGACCGTGGGCCGGTGGCTATGGATGTCGTCGAGTCTGCGATGATGATTGAGTGCCCCTACGAAGGCTGCTTTAGATTGGTCACCTTCAACGAGCTCGACGAGCACAAGATCGCGTGCCCACACGGCCCGGGCTCCTGCATGGATCCCGCCTGTCATTTTATTGCCTCGCCGGCAGGGCTCCTTCCCCACATGAATGAGGTCTACTGGATCATAGTTACTAGGGCCATCTACAACCTCACCTTCTTTTTCATGATGCCGATTCCGCCACCAGAAAGCACAAGGAGATTCACGTGCATCCTCTATGGGGATGACGGTACCGTGTTCGGCCTGACTATCAGCATGCTCGGCCCGACCACCGTTGTGTCCTTGGTGTGCATCAGGCAGGACTAGTGCTTATGGCTACGGTACACGTGAAACTGTGTGCGCCTGGCATGCTAGGGTCGGCGGACTTCTCGGTAGTCGAGACACTTAATGTGGTAATCAAGCTGTCGAGCAGCTCGTCGCCAGCCAACTTCCCGTTCGATGAGCTCACGACGAACCTCGTGGTGTCGCCGCGGTTCTTGCTGAAGGGCAGAGAGTCCAACCATGTATTTTTCTAGGTTTGCATCGACAATAAAAAATGATCTTAATCTATGGCTAATGATCCTAACAAGACTGTAATGGTGTATTAGCAGATAGTACTACTAGTAGTACTTAGTATTATTTTACTGCTCTAGTTACTAGTAGTAGTAGTAGTAGTCGTATGTACGGTCTCTTTTCGTCCTAGGAAGGATGCACTTTGGATGTAAACTAAGTTTGTTGCTAATGTTATTACAGAGTATTGAGGAGTTTATTACGACTTTTATGTAATTATTCACTTCTATGGCATGGACCAGAGATAAACACATATAACTATTCATAATGTGCTTCGATTTAGTCCTCTAACTCAGTGATTATGAAATTTGCTTCACCTTTATTAACATCTGATTTGTGTTACTCCTAATTAATTAGCCCTTGGCAATGGATGCACAATATCCATTCTTCTTGGAGATTCCTATACATTGGGTGTACGGCCATGGATGACTAGTTGAGGACTTGAGGTGTTGGACTTCTGATCAGAGTGGGAGTACAGTCTTGAATTCTGTAATAGAGAGGGAGTACGCCTTGGATTCTTGAGCAGATAGGGAGTACATGGACCATGAACAAATTCAAAAAAAAATAAAGCGGGTAAAATCTCCCCTCTATCTGGACATAATTGGTGTCCCAAAATTTCAGATATTTCGAAATTCCCATTGGACCCCTAGTGAATTCGGTAGGTGGGGCTTCACTCGTATTTTTACAGTACGGTACTAGCAGTAGGCATAGTTCCCCGGCGGCAAGTCCCCCCACCCAGCCACCCCCTCCCCCCACCCCACCCACACACACGTAACAAAAACCCAAACCCCTCTCTCCTCTAGGAATAAGTAACCGGCCAGAACATCCCCACTGCACTTAAGCCGGCGTACTCGCCACACCTGATCTGATCAACCGACCCTCTTGTCCGGTGCACAGAGCATGTCATTGACCGCCCCGGATCTGCTCCACGGATGCTGTGGTCCAACGCTCTGCTTCTATACTTGCCCGGTCAAGATATGCTTCCCCGTCGTTGACACTCACTACAATCGCAACACCTCCCGCGACCTCAACGTGACTCGAGAGGATGCAGAGGAGGCCTAGACGCCGCCCCGACCGACATAACCTGATCTCCTTGCGTGAGTTGCTTTGTTTACTTTATATACCTATAATTTACTAAATTAACTCATTGTGGTTAGGCTTAAACTCTATGCATTGAAATGTTTTTACATATATTTCTTTATGAATTATTAGTCACTTAACATATTTGTTTACATTCTCTGCTGTACCTGTCTAGAGGAGATATGATTATACAATGTCTTTCTCGTTGTCTGATTTACAAGTATTTTCCATCCTGCTATTTTGTTTCTCATTGGTCGATTTACGAGTATTTTCTCATTGCTGTTATTATGCAACGAGCAGCCCCAGTTTGCACACAGTATCATAGAGTGAATGACTCCTATAATCTCATAAGACCCCATCACGTTTATTTCACTTCATGCCTACTTATATCATGATGAAACCTGTTTATATTTACAATTGGACTTACCTTTATGCAGAGGAGAAACAGTGGAGTATATAGTATGCCCATCCACAACAGACACCATAGAGCTCGTGCAACGCCTACCGTAAGCCCCCCTATACACACACAATGTTTGGCAGCCAAAGTTTGGTCCTTGCCACGTTTGATTACTTAAATTTACCATTTTTCTGTCTTGTTTTTTATTTTTTGGCCAAAAATTTGCGTCGAACATTTTAGTCCTATAATGGTCTGCTTTTGTTCCATCTGCTTAGTTCAATTTCCTGAATATGCAGAGACCAGGTCTATTGCATCTGAGTTGGCTGATAATAAGAACAAGGCCATACTAGCGATTAGATCTATATAATACACATATATCATAATGAACTTTATTCCCTTCATCCCACTCTTGTACCTACTATATATCATAGATACATGAACTGGCCATTTTAATACGAGGCACATGATGGTTCAGTTTGTTTTGTTCTCAGGCCGCTGAACCATTGAAATGATCTGGTTATTCATGAATAACCCAATGTATGATAGTTTATTTCATTGTTTGTCTAGAATGATCTGGCTAGTATATTCGAGGAACACAATTGGTCTATTTTGGTTGATTGAGGTACTCTTTTCCCCCCTATGATTAAACAGTGGCAGCTTTCGTTGTGTAGTCCCTGGCTAGTTTATGAGAAACATAATGGCTTAGACCTAGTTTGGGAGCAAAGTTTTTCTAAAACTCAAGTATTATAAAACCAAAGTATTTCAATGCCTCACTAAGAAATACTATAGTTTTTCTCCTTTCTCAGTTTTGGAAATAAGAAGGCCAGACCTTCTTCTCAAATAGTTTAAAAAAACCACAGTTTTAGAGGATACTTTAGTTTTAAAACCAATGTATTTTTTTAATACAAACACCTTGAAGTATTCAATACTTTAGTATTTTAAAAAACCGAAGTATTTTCTAAATACTTAAAAAATACTTTGCTGCCAAACTAGGCCTTAGTTTTTATATTCGTTTTTTTATGTTCGACACATTTTAATTTGATCAGTCTGCATCAGGTACTTTGGTTGATTACTCGCATTGTTATTTTGTTCAGTGAAATCTTTTCAAATTTATTCGAAATGAACTTGTAGCTTGTTTTCCAAGTTTTCTGTTAAAGTAACTTGATTTGTCTTGGCCTCAAGCATCTTCTAGTAGAGTAGTCATTTCACATGCTCGCATTGCTCCATGGCGTCAACTGGTCCAGTTATTCAAGAAGAAATAGATGTATGAGCCACCACTATTAATTTCTTCCTTCATTATATCACCATATTGACACATTTAAAATCCATAGTGATGTGATTGCTTGGTAATGCTATTATAACTTGTTTTGTGTTTGTTTTAGGCTATAAATATCCCTCCGAATGCCGAATAAAGACCCGCTTCTCCAAGTTTAGTGTTTGTTTCAAACAACAGCAGTGACAATACCTATTGCTCATGGCACACTTCTTCGAATGACCCTCTTATTCCAGTCGAAAGATTATTTGGGGATGCCATCCAAGATGCCCTTGATATTGTTAAGCAAGAAGTCAACAAAACAAATTCAGTAATCACCCTAGCACGCAAAGACTTGAATGAATTGAAAAACAGGAAAACTTTGATGCAGAACATACTTAATAATCTCATCTGCATATCCCATGGGAAGCCAGTTATTACATGTCTCATGATGGAAGCTCCCTAAATACCTTCTATGTAACACCAGTTATTGTGTTTTTTCTGCCGGACACTGATGCAACATTACTTCGCTGTTGTAAGTTTACTGAGGAATGTAATAATCTACTGTAATTCTCTGTTGTAAGTTGTTTGAGGATTGTAATAATCTACTGTAATTCATAGTTTTAAGTTGTTTGAGGATTCTAATTCGCAATTGTAAGTTGTTTGATGATTGCTACAAACCGAGCATGTATCAGAATTACTACACGTACATAGAAAACAGTGAAAATGAAAGAGGTACAACACATGATATTTTTGAAATATAGAACATCCATTGTATTGCGGGCACACCATACAACTTGCACTTGCATATAATTTACAAACATAGAATACAACAGGACCAGACCCATATGATCCATCAATTTGATGGATAGCCGTCGTAGTAATCATAGAGGGTGGTACCATATTTGCCATAAGGCGGCACCATCTGCATCTTAGAATGCTAGAAGATTTTGCAATACTCTGCCAGCAATCGATCGAGTTCGAAAGGATGGTCATTGATCCATAATCGTCCTACTCCATACCCATGGACAACCCTTGGCTCCTCTTCCCACAGAAGAGCCTCAAAGTTGTAAGATCTAATCTGGGATAGGTCCGGATAGTAGATGCTTCCGGCCTGCACGATTGGCACCCTGGTGCTATCGACACAGATGCACCGATTGTCAGCAACAAAGAGAGAACGTCTGTCGATGCCTCTGACGGGCTGAAGGACACGGTGCTGTTTATCAACCCGGTAAACAAAGGGCCTGCCGCCGTAGCGGTCCACTCACAACGAACAACAACTCCCCGTTAGACTCGATGAGGTAAAAACGATTCTCCGGGTACCGGCAACCCGGAACAGGGCCTGTGACGGTGGCGTGCATCTTTAGGGTCCATGCGGAGCGCTGCATCTAGACATCTCCATGAGTAGCACCAGGCATAGTCGAGAGGACATACCCGTATTTGTCTGTGACGAAAACATCACCAGCGTAAGAATTCATGCTCCGGAGTTCCACGAAGTCATTCGGCGTGTACCACCCTTCAGCAAAGACCGGGCAACTACCTTCCTCCATGCCCTCATCCACCCACCGAATGATGGTGTTTTGATGGTTTGATGTAGACGCCATCAACGACGGGAATATCGTCACAACGATAGAAGCCACCTGCTCGGTTAGTATCTCCACCCCCAGGTGCTTGATAGCGCCCGAGAAGGGGTTACACAACCGTGTCTTGTACAGTTGCACCCTCTGTCCAAGCACAAGGAGGCCACCGGTTGTGCTACCAATGTAAAAGTACCTTCCAGAGACACACACACACACAGAGGAGAAGCAGAGATTCAATCAAGGTAAACAGATAGAGATTCAATCAAGGTAAACAAGTAGATGAAGAAACAAAACTGGAAAACATATCGTATAGGAGGTGAACGCAAAAAATGGATCGCACATATACAGATGAGTATCAAGAAAGCACCTGCGAATAACCGGACTAATCTTGTTCTCAAGGTGGCGGACGGTTCTCATGTTCAGCAACGTGATGGCAGGGTCGTCTATTCGATACTCCTCCGACAACTGGTGCTCTAGAACAATCCAGTTGGTAGGCATAAAGCGCTCATCCGTGAAGCTGCGCCAGGCGCTACAGACTGCCCGAAAGGCGGCGTAGTAGTCGAAGTCGTCCATCGACAGGAAGATGTCACCTATCTTATGCATGACTCCCTCAGGGAGATCAGCCCACGATGAATCCTGCTGCTTGTTGCTAGCCATGGATGCTGGTGTTCGTGTGGTCTCGGTCCCATCGAATGGCAGAGAAAGCGGTTCCAGAGAAAACATTTATTAAATAAGGCCTAGGAATGCCAAGGGAAGTTTGTGGAAACGAGACGACCGCATGCACACATCAACCACAAGCATAACCGCCAACAATCCTTTCCCATCCATCATGCACGGTCTCTTCGATCTCCTCACCCAGACCACATTCAATCTATCTCTTCGGTTCGGTTCCTGGCAAGTTAATGCGGGGGTTGCTACACATGGGAAAAAAGGGTCCAACTAATGATTCTATGCATGATACATACGCAACACAATATGGGGATTCCAAGAAAAACTACTCCCTCTGACCCATATTAGTTGACTTGGATTTGTCAAAATTTGGATGAACCTAACAAAATGGACAAGAGAGAGTGACTACTACTCTACGGTCATGGATGATCATTTGATGTGACTCTCAGCCATCAATTCCTGACTAGATAGTCGTACGGTCTATCACCTTACTTATTTACTAGTAGTACTACTACTCTACTAGTACATGGATGCTCGCCAAATTCAAAATCTCAATCAAGCGGCAAAATCACCCAACGACCTTGCAGCATTTTCTGCCCCACCATTTCAAAATCTTTGAGGCCAAATCTCCCATCCGGCGAGTTCCATTTTTCTACTATTATTAGATGGAAGCTAGCCCCAAATTGAAAATCTCAATCGGGCGGCAAAATCACACACCAACCTTGTAGCATTTCACGCCCCTCCGTTTCAAAAACTTTTGACTTTAAAATTACCATTTTACCCATTGTTCAGACGCCCTATGGGCAAGCTACATTAGGTAGCTTGGGGTACGATCATAATTATTTTTATTTTCACCTCCATTGTCCCTAATTCGCCTAGTTTTTCGCGCTGGCCATCCCAAAAATCCTAGGCTCCTCGCCCACGCCCTCATCTCCACGACCATCGTGCGCACCGACCGGTAGAAATTCCACCGCGGCCACAGCGGAGCCGTTTCACTGATGCCCACCCGACCGGATCTAGTTCACCGGGTCTATCTACCACTATACCGGAGTTGCGGTCTCGCTGACCGCGCCAATGGCGTTGTCTACCGCTCAAGCTCTGCTTCCCCGCCGCTGAAAGCTACCCAACCGTACCAGAGCCACTTCACCGGTGTCCACCAGATGGGATCTAGTTCAACGATTTATCTGTCCACCGCTCTAGACCAGCTGCACGAGCATCGCTGTTTGCTGCACCGCATCTTCCTCAGTGACGCTCTCGTCCACCGCGCTCAAATCAGCATCGACCACCCAAGATCTGCTTCCGCGACCGCCCAAGATCTACTTTAGCGACCGCCCAAGATCTGCTTCCCCGCAACCACAACACCCTCAGTTACCTGGACATCACCCACACAGTATCGATGATGCTTAGACGCCTCTCCAACCAAGGTAACCAAATCTCCAACCCTTTTTTCTCAAAAGTATAGCAGGTTAAAGCCTATCGCAGTGAACTACATTTTTGTAATCGTTCTAGTACACACAAGTCACTGGGCATGCCTGTTCTTTGTGCTACATACAAGGTCACCGGACATGTTGGTTTGCATTCGCTGCTCTAGGAATTTCAAGTCATGCACATGCTTGTTATTTTGTCATGCACATGTTCTAAGATACTCCCTACAATAGTAATTGCCTGCTATTGTGTAATTCTTACAAAATATAAAGTCAGTGGAAGATATTATTGTGGATTCCCTACTCCCCAGTTACTAAATCTATCTGGTTCGGCCCGTGCTAAGTTCCTGCTATTATTTCCTCCCTCGCATCATTCTGCTATCCTATAGTACCCGTTTAAACACATCATACTAGTTCGATTATAATTTTGTTGTTGCTATCTGGATCTTTAAAAGATGCAATGCTAACTATTTGTTTTTTCTTTGCATAGAGCTCAAAAGGGAACAGTGAACATGTTGGTTTGCATAGCCTCTTCTATAGGTTCACAAGCGCGATGTCATTGTTTTCTTATCTGGTGCTGGTTCATCCTATGCAGTGACATAACTATCCTCTACTGTGTAGTTCATTCGTGGTTTGCATTCCTGCTTTGCAAGTTCTCGCATGATGCCATTATAATTTATGTCTCGTCCATTCTTAGCTATAAAAGTAATTGCATTCCCATCAGGGGCGGAGCCAGGATTTGAACATGAGGGGGGCGAATTTTTTTTTAAGAATTTCTAATACATCACACATATATCTATTCAATATGCCGATATGAAAGCATTTCAATGTAAATGTTTTTAGTGGAAATTACAACCAAATTTACTTAATTTAGATTGAAATATAAGTGAATTGTAAAAACAACTTGTTTATTCTTGCATTCTTTTTTTCTCCATGAGAAAATATATAAGTGCATTAGAAAAAACATCCAACCGGTAAATCAATCCATAGCAAGTACAACAATTAACCAGAGGAACACATTGTAATCCATTCAAAAGAGTTCATGGAGCTACTACTAATCTGAGTATACATACTTCCCTCAAATCAAAAAATCTGAGTATAACTACCTTCAGATTTGAGTTCGGCGCTCAATAGATTTGATCCCACTCCTGGCAACACCATGGTAGGAATAAGATCGTGCTATCACGGCAAAGACGGGTCATTGGGTCGCCGGCAAAGCGGAACGTTGGGGTCTCATGGCGCCTCGCGGAGGTGATGGAAATCAGGAAATGTGCTTCGGCAGGAAGAGAGGCATTCGCCATATCCTATAGATCGATCAGCGGCGACTCAAGGGCATGTCTAGGTAAACGAACACACGTATAGAGATTTTTCAGGCTCCTAACCATCCACGATAGCTTATTGGGCTCATATTTTGGGCTTCAGTCAATACCTAGCTAGTTAAAGAGATCATACTTGGGCTTCTTAAGACTAATCACCTGATAAGCTACGGTAATTAGTACTGCGTATGTATAGGGGGGGCGATCGTTGGGGGGTCTAGCCCCTGCTCGCCCCTTGTCTCCGCCCTTGATGCCCATTGTGTAGCTCACCGCACATTCCAAGCCAACCAACGTCTCTTGCATTTCAGGATATACTACTGCTTCCATATATATTTGTTAAAATGACCTGGCTAGTTTATATTTGCTGAAATTCTAGAAAACACTCTGTTTGATTTCTCAATTCATTTGTAGGCACACTTGTGTAATGCTTGTTTGTCCTGTTCTACAGGTTCACAAGCAACGCCATTATATTTCATATCTAATGGTTCTTCCAAAGCAGCGACAGAGTTATCCTCTATATATAGTTCATTCATGGTTTGCATTATTGCTCTACAAGTTCTCTTATGATGCCATTATAATTTATATTCGGTTCATAGCTACGATAGTAATTGCATTCCCATTGTGTATCTCACCTTAAATTTTGGGTACCCAACGTCTCTTGCATTTCAAGATAAACGACTGCTTCCATATATATTTATTGAAATGACCTGGCTAGTTTATATTTGCTGTATTTTGAGAAACACTTTGATTGATTCCTCATTTCATTGTAGGAACACTTGTCTAATGCTTGCCTGTCCTCTTCTATAGGTTCGCCAGAGACGCCATTATATTTCTAATCTAGTGCAGGTTCATCCTAAGCAATGACATAACTATTCCTACGGTGTAGTTCATTCGTGGTTTGCGTTCCTGCTTTGCAAGTTTTGGTGATGCCATTATAATTTCTATCTGGTTCTTAGGCACGATAGTAACTGCATGGCATTGTGTAGCTCGCCGCAAATTTTGAGTCAACCAACGTCTCTTGCTTTTCCGGATATACAACTGCTTCCATATATTCGTTGAAATAATCTGGCTAGTTTATAATTGCTGAAATTCTAACAAACACTTTGTTTGATTGCTCATTTCATTGTAGGCACACTTGTCTAATGTTTGCATGTCCTGTTTTATTGGTTCACAAGCGATGCCATTATATTCCGTATTTGGTTTTGGTTCTTCCTAAGTAACGACATAACTATCGTCTACTGTATAGTTCATTTGTGGTTTGCATTCTTTCTCTACAAGTTCTCGCATGATGCCGTTATAATTTTTGTCTTGTTCATTCTTAGCTACGACAATAACTGTATGTCATTGTCTGGTTTATTCTTCTATATATATTTGTTGATATAACCTGACTAGTTTATATTTGCAGAAATTCTAAACCACACACATTGTTATATTTCTCGTTTCACAATAGGCACACTTGTTTAATTCTTGCTTCTCCTGTTTGTTTGACGTGATGGTCAATATATTTGAACCATTGACCAGTAGTAAACTCCAGTTCATAGCTCCTGTCATATCAGTTAAATGAGTAGTTTGTCTTGTTTGATGTATTAAATTGTTCTTACTTAGTTTCACTCTGCAATTATTGTTATCGCCACCAAAGAGGGGGCTACAGGATCATGTCTCAAGGTTGTTTTCGAATGTAGATGTCACTCAAATGGGAGATGCAGGTGATATATGGAGGAAGAAAATTGAGCACTGCTATCAACTCGATTGTCAACTAAAATGCTGAATTTTCTTTCCCTTGAGTTGATAATATGTAATAATTTTTAGTAATTTTCATTTGATATAATATATAGATAAATCTCATAGGTCATGTAGGCATTTAGTTGACGTCGTCCACACATAGAGGTAGGCGGTTCCAAACCTGCGCTAGCCAGGTCGATAAGGGTACAGTATCGCGCTTTGAATTTGCCCATCTTGTATTAGGCCGATGATGAACAGTAAAAATGCTCGCAAGTTGTACACCTTTTATGATATCAGAAATGACTCAAAAATGGAGAAACCGTAAAAGTAACAGGCCCAATCCATAGACGTTCTTAGTAACAGTAAAATGGACAAAACAGTAATAGGCCGAAACAGTAACCGGCAAAAGAAGTAACATGCCGAAACAGTAACCGACCAAAATAGTAATAGGCCGAAACAATATCATACAAGAACAGTAAAAGGCCAAAACAGTAACAGCCCAAGAACAGCAATGGACCAGAACAATAAAAGGGTCAGAAGCTTAAATGGCCAAAATAGTAATGGACCAGGCCAGAAAAAAGCCAGGATCATAGCAGGCCAGAACAGTAACAGGCCGAATTGCACCATGAAGTAACAATAACCGGCCGAGAAACCTACCAGGGCAAAAGAGTAATAGGACATAATATGCTCAAGGAATTTATGGGCCTAAATAGTAAAGGGCCCGAAAATTTATGGGCCACATCGGATTGCATAAATGGGCCGGTTTGAATAGTGCAGAATTGTACAGTAATGGGCCAGAATGGTTACGACACAAAGCGGGCTGGCCAAACGGGCCCAATTCAAACAGTACATGGCGGAACAACAATGACCCTACATTTTAGGGCCTTACAAATGGGCCCATATAAAACAGTGCATGTTGAAATAGTAATGGGCCTGAAAATTTATGGGCCACATCGGGCAGCACAAATGGGCCCATTTATAACAGTGTAGGATGAAACAGTAATGAGACATTATAATTTTGGGATCTCTTAATGGGCCGGCCCACATAATAATTTTTAGGCCTTGGATGGGCCTAGTGACGAGGTTCGATATCGTCAATGCCCATTGTTGTGGACTTGGGTTTTGGAGAAGATGGGGATGCTGGAGTTTGCGGAACGGTTAACAGACAAGCAACACGGGGACACGAAGTTTACCCAGGTTCAGGCCCCCGGAGGGAAAACCCTACTCCTGCTTGTCTGCTCTTTATTATGGCGGAACCGAGGGTTACAGTGTGCGCAGATGCAATCTGTCGTGAGGTATGTATGAGGTGAGTATATCCTCCTCGCCGTGCCCTCCTAGCCTTTATATAGTTAGGCAGGTCCTGGGCGCAGGTCGAGTCAGTTAGAGATTTGGGTTTGTACCCTTTGAAATTCTATCTACTCTAGTTTTGTTCTCTAAGGATCCGAAGGCATCATGGGCTTGGGCCACCCGAAATCTCCACAAGCCACGTATCTTGTCGTGGGCCTTGCTTGGGATGGACTAGGTATGCCAATTTTGTGTACCCGTGGGGTATAACCATGTCAGTAGCCCCCGAGTGTTCAGTCAAATCGTAGATTCGGCTGAGGACTCTTCAATCTTCCGGGTGCAGTTGAACCTGTTTAAGAAAAAATGTTTTAGTTCATAGGGATTGTTGATGCGTGTGCCTAACTCTCCCGACGGATCAGGGGCAGTTAACTATCACAGGACGAAACAAAACGATCTTCTTCAGACTCGAGTCCCTAGACTCGAATCCAGAACGAATGCTAGCATAACTCGACTCAGGTCGTTGAGGTATTATAGGAGTCGAATCCCAGTGGTTTTGAAGTGGTATACCCAACGCGTCCGTTGGGATTTTCGTCGTGTCTGCTGACACGGAAGTTTTACCGGCAGAGTGTAGTCAGGTGCATTACCAGGGCATTAGATGATATTTGTAGGGCTTATCTTTGGGTCGCAGACACAACATCCGAAATTTTATCACCGCAGAGGTGTTTCAGGTGGCCGAGGAGATTGCTTCTCACTTAGCATTGGTTTCGGCAAAGTTGCCAAAAAGATTCTGTCGTGTTTGATCCGAAGGATCACAGTCGAAGGATTCAGAGGGTGCGCTGCCAGCGCTCCCTATGGGAGTAGCCCCCGAGTGTCTGTTCGAGTCGTAGACTCGAGCAGAGACTTTAGTTCAGTTGTTTTCAGTTTAGGTCCAAAGGACATAATTTTTTCAGAAGCTTTACCAATCCTCCCTATGGGAGTAGCCCTCGAGTCTGTAGTGGAGTCGTAGACTGGACGTAGGACTCGAAGCTAGTTGCGAGGTTTAGTACCTTATTCACTTATCAGGTATGCGGCCAGCGCTCCTGATAGGAGTATCCCCGAGTAGTTGCTCGAATCGTAGATTCAAGTAAGTACTTAATTAGGCAATCAAAAAATTCTAGTCGTTGCTAGCTTGGCCTTGATGACGTCAGTGCTAACGATTGGTGATCTCAACCGTCTGTGGTGGCAGAGATGATGCGACGGGATGACCATAGGTCCCACCGCCTGACTTGAAGTTGACTAGTCACGCGCATACGTGGTGAAAATTACGGCATCTCCTTGGTTTCTGTGCGTAGTGGACAATGTGCTGACGACGGTTCGTTGGTATGCTGACACGTGTAGGGTTGGATCTTTCATGCGCGCTAGGGCTTCTAGATCAACGACTCGTGTTCGTCATCTTCGTCTTTTAATACCGTGGGTAAACGGTGATTTTATTTTTTACCATTTGCCATTTTCTCTTTCCCATTGCTTCCATTTTCATGACCGCTGCTCTCCTCCACTGCACACTAGAAGTTCTTCGTTCCTTTGCCTCTTCCTTTCTCCGTGCACACCGCCACACTCGACGCCGCGCGATGGGCAAGCCAAAGAAGATCGCCACCGGAGCTGGCTCGAGCGCCGCTGGCGGCGGCAAAAAGGCCGCCACAACCACCTGCATCACAGACGGCGGGTGGAGGCGCACAGAGATGCGCGATGCTGATCTATGCAAGCTGTTTGATGCTGGGTTGATCCCCCAGAAGAAGGAGGACGCCATCCTCCCCGGCGATGAGGTAATCCCCCGCCCACCCGAAGGATTTCGGGTGATGTTTTTAGCTTTCGTCATCCGCGGTCTTTCCCTTCATGCTCACGAATTACTTCGCGGGCTTAGTTTTTGCTATGGGATTCAGTTGCATCATCTGTCTCCCAATTCTCTCCTTCACATCGCCTGTTTTATCACCCTTTGCTAGTGTTGGCTCAGTATCGAGCCACAATTTGGCCTCTTTCGGAAGTTATATTCCTTGGAGAGGCAGTCTGGCATTGGTGGAATCTATCCGCTCGACGACTGCATCATTTCCATCCATTGTTCCATCCAATTCTTCTCCTTTTTCTATCTTTGAGTTCGTCCAGCAATGGCGCCGGAAGTGAATCTACATCCGCGATGTTAAGCTGGACGGTCAGCACTATGGGCTTGCCCCTTTTGACTCTTCCCAGCAGATCATCCAAAAGAGATCATGGAAGAACCACATATTGGAGGGTGAATCCAAAGAGATAGAGGGGCTCTATCAGCGGGTGGAGGCCCTCCAGCTGGTTCCAGGCAAAGAGGTCAATGGTGTCGACATCATCTGCACCTTCCTCAAGCGCCGGGTGTAGCCACTCCAAGCGAGGGCGCACCCTATGTACCTCTACGCCGGCCCCAGTGATCCGACGAGGGTTTCATCCGAAGAATTTTCTTCGGGTGACCTGGATAGGGCCCTGCGGCCCCTGCTGAAAGCTAAAGCTGGCGAGGATCTCCCGGGGAAGTCGTTGACTTCTCCTTTTAGTGCCAAGAAAGTCGTTTCTCAGGTGATATTTATTCGTGCGCGTAGTGCTTTTTTCGAGCGTCAGCTTGTTCAGCTTGCAATGTTATTGATCTTATGTTATTGTTTTGCAGGCCCTCAAGGTAGCTGGGATGATGCCCCCTCTACTTGTGAAGTATGCGGAGGCGCCATATAATGA
The DNA here is from genome assembly GCA_023614405.1 of Avena insularis. Taxonomy (NCBI): domain Eukaryota; kingdom Viridiplantae; phylum Streptophyta; class Magnoliopsida; order Poales; family Poaceae; genus Avena; species Avena insularis. The sequence goes on from CM042697.1 coordinate 145,133,765, forward strand.
GGAGGTGGACTCTGAGTCCGAGCTTCCTCCAGCTCAGTCGCCTACTGCGGATGCTCCTGAGGCGAGTGAAGGGCAGACCCAAAAGTATTTGCAGAGCGAGTCTTCGGATGCGTCTACCCCGCCAACTCCACGGGGTATGTCCTTCCTTGATCAGCATGACGAGGATGAAGGTGCATCATCTGCACCTATCCCTGCCGTGCCTATTCGAGCGGTGGCACCGTAGCTGCCGGCCAATAAGAAGAATAAGGAGAAGGCGGCTCCCGACTTCAACTTATCACACATCGCATCGTAAGTAGCTTCACCCGCATCTTTTTTCATGTTGACCGTCTGAGTAGCGTTAGTTGTTATTTTGATTGAATCTTTATTTGTAGTCATTCTTCGGAGGGGTCCCTTGACGGGGATACTCGGGAGGGTATAGCGGAGTCGAAGTCGACAGCTCCTCCCCCTCAGGTGGTGGCCCGAACCCCTCTAAGCAAGAAGCTCGGGAAGTCATAGCTCAGAAGACTACACACAGAAATTCGGAGTCCACGCCTGATCATGTAACTATTTTCTACTTTATCCCTTGGGGGGAGCCCTTTCGGGTGACCTGTTGGTCGTTTTGCTCTTGCAGGGTTTAGCCCCGATCCCTATCTGATGGTTTCTTTTGTTTCTATTTCTTTTGCAGCCCTTTGTGCACGGCGCCAACCTCCTTATCCAGCGGCACCTGGCGGTGGAGGCTAGCATGCAACAGCTTCAAGGTGCATACTTTGATCACCCTTTTGTAGTTCGTCTGTCCCATGGATTTTGCTTGTATTGATCAGGTGGTTCTTGATGTTGCAGATGAAAACAATGCGGCCCTCCGACGGCTGGACGCTCTCGAGAAGAGCCTTGGTCGAGCGGAGAAGAAGGCTACAGATGCTGCGGAAGCCAAGGAGCGCCTGCAAAATGAGGTTGCTGATACTGCTGAAGCCAAGGAGCGCCTGTAGAAGAAGGCTGCTAATCGCGAGCAGCAGCTCGCTGCTGCTCCGGCTGCTCGCAAGAAGGAAATGGCGGATAGCCTGATGGCTGTAGCCAAAGCCTTCTCTGGTGAGTTTCTCTTAACTTGTTTGGTTCTTGTGTTTTTTTGACTTCGCCTTGTCTTGCTCTTATTCGAGTACTTTCTCTTCTTTGGTTCAGATGCTTCGGGCATCATGTTTTATCGTGGTGCGCTGGAGCATGGAGATGCGCTGGCCGATGCCACCACGGCGGTCGAAGATCGTTCCAGCACTGCTGCTGGCTCCTTGGCGAAGGCCAAAGAAATGCTCAGGCGCTTCTACAAGGAGGTCGTGCCCAAGGGCGTCGCCCCTGAAGATGTCGACGCCCTTGCAGATGCTCTGTCTGAGGAAGCTCCGACGGCGTATAAGCGCAAGCAGAAGGGCATCGGCGGCTCCATGGGGTTAGCGATGGCGATGGCATCCAGAGCGGAGCTGGACCTGCCGTACATAACGTCCCAAATGCCAGCGGCTGCAGATGGCTAAGAGGTAGCGTTCGCCCTCTTTGCCTCTCGTTGTAAGAGCTATGGGCCTAAGCTCATCAATCTTCTGGCTGAGTACGATGTGAAGCAGCAGGAGGAGGCCAAGAGCAGGCAGTCTGGCTCCGAGGCCACTTCGGATGCGGGTGCTTAGGCCCATGTGTTGTAGCTAGGATACTTTATCCTTTTGCTTCCTTTTGTAACATCATGATGATGGACAAGCTTGATTATTCCATGAGGTGGCTTTATTTATGTATATAAGTCTATCTTTTGAGCTGCTGTCAGAAGTGCTTGCGATGTTTACACTTGCCTATTTGTCTTTAGGGTCCTTCGGGTGAGGTTCCTGTTGTCACCCCGAATGCTCCTGAGCCGCGACCATCTTTGGATGATGCGTCGCAATTGATTTTTCTACGTGATCGTGTCCGCAGCTTGGAAAAGGATGTCCTTGGTATTAGAGGCCACACAGATGTCTGGATGTTGAAAGCTGAGCGAGCCACTTCCAGGGAGGAGTTCTTGATGGGGGAGTTGCGGCACATGAGCGAGCAACTGCAATGTGAGTCTTCGCGAACTGCTGTTCTTTCGGATGCATCTTTCTTGTGTGTCTTCTTTATTCCGTTCTTGGTGCAGGTGTCAATCTCGTTCCAATGGAGGAGAAACAGTGGAGACTGTTGGCTTTTTTCAGATCAATTGACTAACGCAATAGTGGAGACTGGTGGCTTCTTCTGGATGGACCACGATCGAGCCATCGTCCTTGCGAAGGTGCAAGATCGCGTGCACCAGGTTTCTCGGGTGTTGAAGCAGGCTAGAACTTCTCTGGCGTCCATTTTGTCCATCATGTTCCCCTTGGATGAGGCACCTTCCACCCTTTGGGGCCTTCTATCTAAATTTCGAGACGTGGGCCGCGTTAGGGAGTTGGTGCGACATCAGCTAGTTGCTGGGGTGAAAGTTGTCCTATCGCTTGTTCGGCTGCATCACCGTGATGTCAATCTCGCAGAGGTGGTGACTAGGCCACCCCTTCGACCAGATGGCAGTCTATGGGACATGCGCCCGCATTATGCAGCTGTGAGGCAGCATGCTGAAGAGATTGTAGATCTGTTCGAGCAACGGGCGAATGTAATGCTCCAGAATAGGTAGATTCTGTAAAGAAAAAGATTGATGTAAAATTTTTATGTATTCGAGTGGGCTCTTTGTGCCCTTTGTAAAGTTTATAAGTACTAGCACATAGTTCTTTGTTATGTGCATTTCGTTTTTGTTAGCCTGACATGGTCAGCTACTCAGGTTGTATGCATTGTCCTCGGTCGACGAGGTTGTGAGGTGAGGCGTAGCCCCTCGAGTGTGTTATAGCGAAAAGTAATGCAAATAAAACGAAATTTTGGCCAAGGGACTTAGATTTTATTCATAGTCCATAACGAGGAGGTACATTGTTTGGCTGAGTAGCCTTATCGAAAGTAAAGGGTAACTAGGGGTAGAAGCATCGTAGTTGTGCGACGTTCTAGGGGTTGGAGTATTCGACTCCTGATGCGACGTCCATGAGACGATAGGCGCCACCTGGGATGACTTCGGTGACGATGTAGGGTCCTTCCCAGGGTGACTTGAGCTTCTTCGACCGCTCTTGCTTAGGACGAGGTCTCCTTCGACGAAGGACCTTGGGCGCAGCCGACGGCTATGGTAATTGCGGAGGATCTACTGGTAGACCGCTGAGCGAGCCGCGACAATGTCGCGTGCCTCGTCGAGTGTGTCGACGGCATCTTTGAATGCGGCCGTTGATTCGGCTTCGCTGTAGGCGACGGCCCGTGGGGCCTTGTGGCATACCTTGGCGGGCAGTACTGCTTCGGCTCCGTGCCCCATGAATAAGGGCGTGAAGCGAGTTGAGCTGTTCGGCATTGTACGCAGGCTCCAGAGGATGGAGGGTAGATCCTCTGCCCAGGCTCCCGCAAGCCTTTCGAGTGGGCATAGCAGGCGTTTCTTGATGCCGTTGCCTATGAGTCCGTTGGCCTTTTCGACCTGTCTGTTGGTATGTGGGTGCGCCACGGAGGCGTATGATATGTTGATGCCAAGGCCCTCGCAGAAGTCTTGGAATTCCTTTGAGATGAAATTCAAGCCGTTGTCCGTGGTGATGCTGTGTGGCACACCGAATCTGTAGACTATGGACTCGAAGAATTTGATGATAGTTTTTCCTCTTTGGTTAGTGACGGGCATGGCCTCGATCCACTTGGTGAACTTGTCGACTGTGACCAGGAGGTAGACGTGGCCTTCTTTAGTGGATTTGGGAAATTTGCCGATCATATCGAGGCCCCATTGGGCAAAGGGCCATGCCATTGGTATGGGCCTTAGCTCGGATCCTGGTGCATGCGGCTTGTCCGCGTACCTCTGACAGGCGTTGCACCTTTGGACAATGTCCTTGGCATTGTTCATGGTTGTTGGCCAGTAGAATTCAACTCGTAGAGCTTTGGCGTCTAGGGCGCGGCTGCCTGCATGATGGCCGCAGATGCCCTCGTTGATGTCTTGGAGGATGGTTTTGCCGTCACCGATGGTGATGCACCTTTGGAGCACACCCGAAATGCTGCGCTTGTACAACTCTCCATTGTGGATGGTGAAGGCCTTAGACCCGTGAGATATGCGCCAGGCATCTGTCGGGACATCGGGCAGTTCATTGTATATCAGGTACCGAAGGTACGGCTGCGTCCATGTCTCTTCAACCGCCATGACCTGCATCTGGCTGACTAGCTCGGCCTCGGTGTCGAGATTTTTGGGTCCTTCTTGTCCTTCGGGTGGCGCAGCCCCTAAGTGCTCTACTTCTTCGGTTGATCCCTTGGGGAATTTCCTTTTGATAGAGGGCACACAGATTTTTTTGAGGAACACACCTGGTGGCACCCGTGCGCGTGTGAAGCCGATGTTGGCGAGTCTATCGACTTCTTCGTTGCTTTCTCTTCCGATGTGCCAAAGCTCGCAGCCGTCAAAGTCCCCTTTGAGTGAGTTGTAGAGCGCGCGTTATGCGATCATGTTGGCACTGTGAACATCACACTCATTCATCGTATGTTGGACGACGAGTTTTGAGTCACCGTAGATGACAAGGTGTGTTGCACCACAGATCTTGGCCATCCACATGCAATGGATGAAGGCCTCGTATTCGGCCTCGTTGTTGGAGGCGCGAAATTTCATCCGAAGGACGAATTTCATCTTGTCGCCCTAAGGGGACGTCAGTATGACGCCAGCTCTTGCTCCAGCCTCACGCTTGGAGCCGTCGAAGTGCATCGTCCATGATTGCGTCATGTCCAGAGTGTCCGGAAGCTGGAGTTCCATCTAGTGGACACGAAGTCTGGGAGGACCTGAGATTTGATGGCCTTGCGCCGCTCGTAGACTATGTCTAGAGGAGATAGCTCGATGCCCCACAGGGCTACACTTCCCGTGGCTTAAGGGTTGTTCAGGATGTTGGATAGTGGGGCCTCGTTGACGACCATGATCTGGTGCTCCTGGAAGTAATGGCTCAGCGGACGAGCCGTCATGAATACGCCGTAGGCGAGCTTCTGGTAGTGATGGTACCTCTGCTTTTTTGGAGTCAGTACCTCACTGAGGTAGTAGATTGGGCGTGGGACCCCGTGGGTCTTGCCATCTTTGGGTCGTTCGACCACGAGTACGGTGCTTACCACCTGGTGCGTAGCTTCTATGTATAGCAGCCTAAGTTCTCGCTCCTTTGGTGTGACCAGGACAGGCGAGGTGGAGAGCAGCCGCGTGAGGTCTTTGAATGCGTCTTCTACTTGGGGTGTCCACTCGAATTTGTCCGTGTTGCGCAGCAGTTGGTAAAAAGGTATGGCCTTTTCACCCATGCGGCTAATGAATCTGCTCAGCGCTGCGATCCACCCAGCTAGCTGCTGGACACCTTTGAGATTCTTCGGCTTCTCCATGGCCAGTATGGCCCTGATTTATTTGGATTCTCCTCGATCCCCCGTTGGGAGATGAAGTAGCCGAGTAGTTGGCCAGATGGGACGCAGAAGGCACACTTTTCTTGGTTCAGCTTGATCTTATAGTGATCAAGGTTATCAAACGTCTCGCGGAGATCGTCGATCAGTGTTTTGGCCTCCCTTGTCTTGATTACTATGTCGTCAACATAGACTTGAATGTTGCAACCGATCTAGTTTTTCAGGCATGCCTGCATGCACCTCTGATACGTAGAACCTGCGTTCTTCAGCCCGAAGGGCATGATGTTGTAGCAGAATATTCCGAATGGCGTGATGAACGTTGTTTTCTCTTGGTCTTCGACCTTTAGTCGGATCTCATTGTAGACTGAGTAGGCATTGAGGAAGGAGAGTTTCTTGCATCCTACAGTCGAATCGATAATCTGATCGATCCATGGTAGAGGGAAGTGGTCCTTTGGATACTACTTATTGAGTGATGTGAAGTCCACACACATCCGCAGGATGTCCGTGTCCTTCTTGGGGACCAACACGGTGTTGTCCAGCCACTCGCTTTATTTTCTCGGATGAAGTTGGCATCGAGTAGTATGTTGACTTCGATTCCCACTGCTTTAGCTCTTGGCTTGGACAGTCGTCAGATCGACTACTTGACTGGCTTTGCATTAGGGAACACATTGAGTGCATGCTCGGCGAATTCCCTGGGAACTCCTGGCATGTGCGTAGGACACCAGGCGAAGATTTCCCAGCGCTCATGGAGGAATTCGACGAGCACGCTTTCCTATGTGGGTCAGAGGTCGTTAGCGATCAGCGCCGTCTTGGAGGCGTCTGTCGGGTGGACTTGCACATTTTTCGTGTTGACCGCGGAGTCGAACGACATATAGGGTGCGTTTTGTCTAGCGAGTGGGGGTGCCCTGTTGTCTGTCACTTCTCTGAGCCTCGTGAGTTCCTCCTGCATGCCGAACGACTAGGAGATTCTGTTGAAGTCTCTATCACACTGGTCGGATCGAGTGAAGCTTCCTTGGATGGTGATGACGCCCCTGGGTTCTGGCATCCTCAGTAGTAGGTAGGCGCAGTGCGGTACTGCCAGGAATCTTGCGAATGCCACACTCCCGAGGATGGTGTGGTACTGTGATGGCCAGTCCACCACTTCGAACTCCAGCCGCTCGCGTCTGAAGTTTTCAGACTATCTGAAGATGATGTCGAGCCATATCTTCCCCAGGGGATATAAGCCATTCCCTAGGACTATGCTGTGGAACGTCGTGTCGGATTGCTCCAGGTTGCACAGCGGGATCCGCATCGCTGCGAGTGTGCTAGCAAACATCAGATTGCTACCGCTGCCACCATCCATGAAGACGTCGCTCATTTCGAACCCTCCGATCTGCGGCTCGAGCACCAGGGCAGCGCGACTTGGGCGAGGGATCTGGATTGGGTGATCCGAACGGTCGAATGTGATGCAGGACTCCGAGCCGCTGAGGTACTCAGGGATGGCTGGTGGGGAGGTGACCGCCAGGCTGACTTGGCGGGTGATATTCTTTTGCACCCTATTTGTTGGGCGCCCCTTCTGGATCATCAGGGGTGATGGGGATATGCCGACTGTTGTATACCCAGCAGGACGTTTCCTAATGGCCCAAACTGCCAGCGAGTGGGCCTGCAGGACGGCGACTGGATCGAGACTCGACAAGGAGCTAGGCGACTAGAAGCTGGAGGCCCAAAAGCATAGCTAGGACCAGTCGGATTAGGTCAAGAACCCTCAGAATCCTTAACTAATTCGGTTGTAGATCTGTAAACCCTAGCGAGGTGAGCCTATATAAACCTCCCTAGGGTACGCATAGAGGAGACGTTCCATCATACACCCTAGCAACTCACCGCCTAGTTGTTGAGCTCGCCCTTGTACTCTCTCCATAATACAATTTAGCAGGAGTAGGTCTTTACCCTCTAGGGCCGAACCTGGGAAAACCCTTGTGTCTCCGCCCTCATCTCGCACTGCAGATGGCTGGCCGCCCTTGCCCCTCGTTCTACTACTCGCTGTCGATTGCAGCATCTGCCATGGCCATTCCCACAACAGTGTCGCCCACCATGGGGCCTGGCTGGTCAGGCCGGTGTTCTACGGCGAGATCCAATCTGCGCATCACCGAGACGGTCGCCACCGGCCGCATGATCGCAATCGGCGAGATCCTACAGATCTTGCCGAGTAGCTACGTCCCGGCGGCGCACCCCATCATGTGCAGCGTGATCATGCCTCTCGGCACGATCAGCCTCTTCGTCGGCTTCACCGACGATGTCGTGGTGTGGAACACGGCAGTGCCATCGGGGATGGCAAAGAAGGGACACTCAGATGCATTCGGTGGCTTACGCAACGGGTTGGGCACGGTGAACTGCAAACACATCGATGTACCCAGGTTCGGGGCCCTCTTGGCGAGGTAACACCCCTACTCCTACAAGATGAACTATATGAGGGGAGATGATACCCAGTACAGATGCTCCTAGAGCTGATTCCTTAGCGACTATCGAGGGCTACAGGAAGATGGGAACTTGATGCTAACACTTTTATCCTTCTATGGTTGCCTACCTAGAACCCTAGCTCTGCCCTCCCTTATATACTGGTCTGGGAGGTAGATTACAGATCGGGTCCTAGGGTTTACTGTTTGGATATGGGTTTACAGGACAGGGCCGGCTACAGGGCTAAGCCGGTGGGCCAGGATCCAGACCACCCTTATTTTAGTGTCATCCTTCTCATTAGTGGTCACCCGGGCTTCCTTTGGGGCGTCACCCTTGCTTTAACGGTCACCCGGACTGCTTTCGCCAGTCCAGCCGACCACTTTGCTTTATCTTCGTCGGGTAGCGCTGCCCATGACGGCTTGCCAGCTTGCTCGAGCACGAGGGAGAGCCAGAGGCGTACCCGCACAGAGCGTTAGCCCTTCCGTCCTCTCCATCGAATCCGAGGTGAGCCGGGTGGAAGCGGCCACCCGGCTGGTTCTTCTGGCCACCGGCTTGACGGGCCAGCCGGGAAGGTTATAAGCACAGCCGGGTGTGTTCGCCAGTTAGATGGAGTTGTCCTTCCTGAAGGCCAGGCGGCCTGCTTCTTCTGGAGCCGGCCTACTTGTGCCTGGCTTTCCCCACCCGGGGTTATCCCCCCGACACTAGTCCCCGAGCACGTATGGGCTTGGCCGGTGGGCAAGATCTTCTGTGCTCCTTTTTGTCCTGAAATATTTGTTTTATTGCATCCGGCTACAACTATTGCTTTTGCTTTCCGGCTGGATTTAACCGGCTGCTGAATCAATGGCCGTCCACTAGGTGTAAACAGCGAAGGCAAGCACCGGTTGGCGCAGCTAAAGATAAAACGTTTAGCTTGATGGCGCCATTGATGTCATCACCCACGACTGCAGCTCTGGCGCACGTCGCGTCAGTTGGACTTCCGCGTCGCTGTGTCAGTTTTTTGGCAACCGTGCACGCAACTTGCCACAGCGGTTTCTGGAGGCGAGCGCGCACGCCTCTCCTCCTGGTAACGCCCGCGGATCTTCTATGACGATTATGACGGTGCAAAGGATCTGGAGCCGAAGTGTCGTGTGGCCGTGGTTTCGTGATGCCACGTGTTGCGCAGGAGCCGAAGAGGCGACGGTGCCGTCCGCGGGGATAAACAGAGCCCTGAGGGGGATCGGTTCCCACACTTCTCCATCCTCCGGCTCACCTTCTCCTCGTACTCTAGCGCCCTTTTCCCTTGAACGCCTTCTCCTTACCGCCACCGGCCGCTTCATACCCGTCGGCCACAGCCACTTCTTCTGCCGAGATGCTGCCGGAGCAGCGCGACGGCTGGTGTGGATCCTTTGTGACCGACGAGCTTGTCAACAGGTACCGGAGGGGGAGGTTTCTTCCCTCGTCGATGCTCGTGAAGCATCGGCTCGCGCCAGAGGGGGAGCGGGTGCCAGATCCTCGTCCATGGGAGCGCATCGTCTTCCTCGTGCACTTTGCTCGTGGCTTCGGTCTTCCCATCAGCCCTTTCCTCCTCCAACTCTTTGTCTTCTTCGATCTCCAGCTTCATCACCTGGGCGCCAACGCCATCGCGCAGCTGTCGCATCATGCGGCCTGCTGCGAGTCATATCTTGGGGTGTGGCCCGAGGTGGCGAACTTTCTCAAGTTCTTCCACTTCAAGGCCCAGAACACCTCCAAGGGTGGTCCGTTGACGCAGACGGGCTGCTGCGCCATCTACCCGCGGTCCTCCTCACCAATGCCGCGGTTCGAGCTCCCCAACATCGTCAAGATGTGGCAGCGCTCAGATTTTTATGTGAGCAATGGGTGCCACGCAGAAGGGCTGGGTGACGAAGGGCATGGGTGCCACGGCGGACCTCGACCGAATGGCCACCCGGCTAGAGACGACGGTGGAGACGGAGAGGCTCACCGCCCGAGACATCACATTGTTGTGGATGGTGCGTCGCGTGCTTCCGCTGCAGAAGCGGTCGCACAAGATGTGCCACATGTCGACCGCAAATGACCCGAAAAGGACGTCGTGGAAGGAGGTGCCCTACCAGGACCTGCGGAACTAGGTCTCCATGATCTCCAAGTTCCGTATGGAGGCCACCTGAGCGTATTCCTGCCCTCCGTACCATCGCGGCCGCCTGCCGCCTCGGGTAAGTTTTTCTCTGGTTATCTTGCGTCTTATTCTTTTTTCGTCGCTAGCCTTCCTTGGGTGCCTTATGCTCCCCTTTTTGATTAGTTGTTCACGACGCAGCTAGCCGAGGACGGTATGGGTGACTTCCCGCTTCCGTCCTTCTTGGAGGATAGGAAGCCGAAGAAGTACCCCTAGACGGAGCCTAAAGGGTTTCCCGTCCGGGCAGACGACCCCTCAGATCCTCATGGTAAGTTGCCGACTGCGGCTCCTTCCTTCATCCTGGTTCTTGAGGTTGTGGTCTTGATTCTTTGCTTGTGTCACAGTCGATGTCACCGACGAGGATGGTGTCCGAGAAAAACCCGCGGCGAGATCCCGAGGAAAGAGGGCGGCACCTGTTGCCGCTCCCGCTCCAGTTTAACCGAAAAAGACGCGCCGAGGGCGTCAGGTCGTTGCTCCGCCGTCCATCGCCGAGTTAGTATCCTCCTTGTCGCTCTGTGATTCTACCGGTACTTCCTCTTATTTCTTCACCCTATGCAACGAGGCGATGCTGCCTTCATTGCTCCTCCCCCTCCTCCGCCGGTTGAGGAGGTGGCGAGGTCGCCGGCTGCCCCCGCACCAGTCGTGACCGGCCCAGCCGCGCCAGCCGTGCCGTCTCCGCCCAGGGCCCCTCAGGGCTCCCCGACCACTGGGCTGCTGCACCAGGCGCCCGCCTCTTCGTGGTTGGGGCAGCTGTTCGCGGCTGTGCAGGACCCAGAGACCCCCCTCCTTCATCCCAGGGCTAGCGTGAACCAGGCCTGGAGCGATGCTCCAAGAAGCTCCGCCAGGCCCGTGATTACGGAGGTGACGGAAGAGGCTAGGGCTGCGCAGGCGGCTTCGGCGGATGGCGGCCAGCCGGGTGCTTCCATGCCAGCTGGGAGGGAGTTGGTGGTGGCTGCGCCTTCGGGTGCGGCTACCAATGATGACGATGTTATTGTCACCGGCTCGAGGCCGGCTCCGGCTGTGCTGACGCCGAGTGCGATCCTCGCCCAGCTCTCGGGCGCGGCACCCGTCGCACTCAGCCAGATTCGCCACCTGGTTGAGGAAATGGAGAAAGGCCTTGGCGAGGCCAAAAATTTGTCTATCTTGATGGAGGTAGGTCGTTTCCCTTCACACCTTTCTGTTCTTCCAGCCGGTTTGCCGCTATGTTGCTTATCTGTTTTCTTGCTACAGAGATATTTTGCGGAGTCTGTGAAGAACACCCAGGATCTTGGCCGTAAGATTTCTTCTTCAGATCTGTCTTGACGATTGGCTCCCTTTTCCCTTTTTTGTTTACCATTGGGTATCCTCCTATAGCCATGATCCAGGACAAGGAGAGGGAGGTGGAGCGCCTCAAAGTTGAGGTTGCCCGGCTGGAAGAGTCAAACAAGGCGTGACAGGTGCAGTTCGATCAACTTGTCGCGGCCAAGTATCATCTCGAGGTTAGAGTGGAGCGGGGCAAGAAGGCAGCTGACATCCAGGTGGAGGCGTTGAAGAATTTTGAGACGAACTCCACCCAACAGGAGGAGACAATCAAGATTCTCCACTCCCGGGAGGGGGAGCTGACTCAGCACCTCCAGAGCATCTCAGAGATGGTCATCAGTAAGTTCTTGAGTTTCCTCCTTCCATTGTGCCATGGCTTGTTCGATCTTGTCTAATTATTCGTCTTTGCGCTTGGATGCAGCTCACTATCCTGAGGAGACCGAGATGGCCCTAGAGAAGCTGCCCTTGGAGGATGCTGGATGCGACCTGACTGCCCTCGACCTGGTTAAGGTGCTGGAGGAGGAGAGCAATGGGCTGCACGCTGTTGGCAACGATCTCTTCCACTACATCTGGTCGAACGCGGGTGAGGTGCACGACATTGCTAGCCTGTCTGTTTCTTTGTCCAAAGGCATCGATGTGCTGGAGATCCATAAGGAGTGGGCTACTCGAGGCAGAGTGGAGATGGCTCTAGCCCTGGTGAAGTCGTGGTACCCGGGTGCCGATATGAGCATGCTCACTCATGGCTTCTGTGTTGGGACGAGCTACGTGGGCCTTCGTGCCAGCACTCCTGCGCTCCAGTCCTGTGGGGTGAAGATTGGCACCTATGTGGACTTGGAGCGCGACTTCAGCACCCCGGAGAGCCACGGCTGTTCCACTGGGTCCCAGCGCCTTGGAATCCCACTAACGTTGCCTCCAGCAGCCAACCTCCTGCAACTGATGCTGGCGCGGCCCCAGTTGATCCAGCTCCTGCTCCTGCTCCTTCCGCCGCTCCGGCTCCAGATTCTTGATCCCCGGAATGCCGGGTGTACTTGTTAAACTATTTTTTTGTTGTTGGTACATTTTGGCTGTCTTTTGTTGCCAAATTCTGAACCTGCACGGAGCCTTCGTGCTCCGCTTTATGGCTTGGTGCCTTTTTGCTTGTCTTTGGCGTTTCTATGTTTACGGCTTTGGCATTTGTGGTCTTTGAGGTTCGAGCCGGTTGGGACGGCCAACCGGGTCGAAGCTCTTTTGACGTCTCGACTTGAGTTTGTGGGTGCGCGGAAGCGCGTCCACTGGGTGTAGTCCCCGAGGTTCGGGTCGGCTAGGGTAGCCAGCCGGGTCGAAGCTCTTTCGCTACCTTGACTTGAGTTTGTGGGTGCGCGGGAGAGCGTCCACTAGGTGTAGTCCCTGAGGTTCGGGCCGGCTGGGGTAGCCAGCTGGGTCGAAGCTCTTTTGCTACCTTGACTTGAGTTTGTGGGTGCTAGGGAGCGTCCACTGGGTGTATTCCCCGAGGTTCGGGCCGGTTGGGGTAGCCAGCCGGGTCGAAGCTCTTTCGCTACCTTGACTTGAGTTTGTGGGTGCGCGGGAGCGCGTCCACTAGGTGTAGTCCCCGAGGTTCGGGCCGACTGGGGTAGCCAGCCGGGTCGAAGCTCCTTCGCCACCTTGTTTCCTGCCAAGTTGTGGCTCGGGTTGTGCGAGACATAGCGTTGCTTTGGGGTAGTTTTCGTGTGAATATGCTCATTCATTAGTTGGTACTGAATGTAAAAAGAAAATAGAGGCGCACCCCTTCGAGTTAGGCCGTTAGCAGCTCCCCTTTTCTTAGCGAGTATTGGCCCTTCGAGCGTTGTCCTTGCCGGTTTGCAGCCGGGTTGCGGTCTGCATCCGGAACCGAAGGAGTGGCTGCGCTGGCGTGCCTCGCGATACTTCGGTTCATTTTTGTTGGCTTAGCTCGTGCGGGGCGCGACCGGTTCTCCTGGACGTCCTTGCTTTCTGCATTGGCATTTTCTTGCAGCGTGTGCTTTGAGTTTTTGCTCTTGCCGGGTCGACAGCCAGTGTGCGTTCTGAAGCTGGAAACGAATAGGTTGCTCTAGGCACCGTGTGCAATATTATGCTGCCTGTATAAATCATGGGGCCTAGGCCAGCTGGTGCTAGAATGGAGATGGTGTGCGGAATTGGGACAAAGTCTTCGGTGTTATGCCGAGGCTTTCGATCTTGTTCATTTATTACATGAAAAGGGAAGGTACATACACTTCTTTGTTTAAGTGTAAAATGGCCGGACTAGGCTTTCGTTCCATGGGCGTTCTGTCTCCTTGTCTGAGTGATTTGCCTTGTTCTTCACCGGCTGCTGAGCGTCGATCAGATAGTATGAATTGTTGTGGAGCGCCCGACTGACGATGAATGGGACTTACCATGGTGGGGACAGTTTGTGCATTCCTTGCTCTCGACCAAGCGTAGCACCAGGTCTCCCTCGCGGAAAGAGGTAGGCCAGATTCGTATGGCGTGGTATCGACATAGGTCTTTCTGATAGATTGCTGATCTGGACAGGGCCAACTCGCGTGCTTCCTCGAGAAAGTCCACGCTGTCCTCTCATGCCTCCTTGGCTTCCTGCTCCGTGTAGAGCCGCTTGCGAGGTGCGTCGAACTAGATGTCCGTGGGGAGAATTTCCTCTGCCCCATATACGAGGAAGAGTGGTGTGAAGCCCGTTGAGTGGTTGGGTGTGGTGCATAGGCTCCAAAGTACTGCTGGAAGCTCCTCTATCCAGCATCCGGGTGATCCGACGAGCGGTTCGATGAGCCTTGGCTTGATTCCAGCTAGAACCAAACCATTAGCACGCTCACACTGTCCATTGGACTGTGGGTGTGCGACTGACGCCAGGTCCAAGCGGATCCCTTTTTCCCTGCAGAAGTGAGCGAAGACTCCATTCACGAAGTTGGTTCCATTGTCAGTGATGATGCTATGCGGGTAGCCGAATCGAATGATGATGTCCGTGAAGAACTTGATCACCGTCGCTCCGTCCAGCTTCTTGTTTGGTTTCGCCTCGATCCATTTGGTGAACTTATCCACATCTACGAGAAGGTGTGTCATGCCGGATCAGGCTGTCTTGAATGGCCCCACCATGTCTAAGCCCCAGACTGCAAACGACCAGGTGATTGGTATTGTCTTGAGTGCCGCAGACGGTGTGTGCTTCAGCTGGCTGAATCGCTGGTAGCCGTTGCATGTCTTGACTATCTCTTCGGCGTCCTTCAACGTTGTCGGCCAGTAGAAACTGTGCTGAAAGGCCTTGGCTGCTATTGCCCTTGACGAGGCGTGGTGGCCACACTCGCCCTGGTGTATGTCCATTAGGAGCTTGGTTCCTTCTTCCTGGCTGATGCATCGTTGATAGATGCCCTCGACGCTGCGCTTGTACAGCTCGTTATTGATGATGGTGTAGGCGCTTGCTCTTCGCCGCACTTGTCGTGCTGCCACCTCTTTTGTCGGGAGTTCGCCCTTAGTCAGGAAGTTCATGAACGGCTTTTCCCAGCTGGGCGCCTCCCGAATGGCGTGCACCATCTATATGATGAGCTTGATCTCCTCATGGACGGCCGGCTTTGGAATGTCGGGAGGCCTGCCGGGTGGAAGCTTCCTGATGTCGACCATGGGACGCGTCGCGGCAGTGCCCGGGTGCGACGAAGCAGTCCCGAGGTGTGGTAGGGCAGTCCTAGGGTACGGGAAGGCAGTCCCTGGGTGTGCCGCGGCAGTACCCAGTGCGGCGCGACAGTCCTCGGGTCCGGCGAAGCAGTCCCCGTGTGCGGCGAGGTAGTCACCGGGTGCGGCGCGGTAGTCCCCGGGTGCGGCGAGGCACCAGCCATTCCTGTATCTACGCTGAGCACGATGGAGTCGGACTCTAGTGAGGGGGTGATGGAGGGTTTGTGCAAGTGCTCGAGGGAGACTCTAGGCGGTATGTCTTGTCTTGTTGATTCTACCCTGGCCAAGGCATCAGAATCCTCGTTGTTGGCTCTAGGCACATGGTGAAACTCGCATCCTTCGAAGCAGGCACACAACTGTTGGACGAAGAAACAGTAGAGGGCCATGTTCGTGTCCCTGGCGTCCCACTCGCCAGATACCCGCTAACCACCAAGTCCGAATCTCCAAAGCATAGCACCCTGGATGCCTATCTGCTTAGCCATCTTGAGTCCATGGATGAGTGCTTCATACTCGGCGACGTTGTTGGATGCCTTGAAGTGGATCTAGAGGACATAATCCAGCCGATCGCCTTGGGCGAGGTTATCACGATTCCGGCTCCGAGTCCTCCTCGCATTTTCGATCCGTCGAAATGTAGCTTCCAGTAAGTTGAATCCGGCACTGGAGGCATGTATTGTGTCTCCGCCCAATCGACGATGAAATCAGCCAGTGTTTGGGACTTGATTGCAGTCAGTGGCTCATACTGGATGTTATGCGCGGCGAGTTCGATGGCCGATTTTGCCACGCGACCAGTGGCGTCCTTGTTGCCGATAATTTCCGCAAGCGGGGCCAATGCCACTACCCGGATGGAGTGCTATTGGAAGTAGTGCTTGAGTTTCTTGGCGGCCATGTACACGTCGTACACCAGCTTCTGGTAGTGGGGGATGTTCTGCTTGGAGAGCGATAGCACCTCGCTTAGGTAGTACACGGGGCGCTGGACCATCTGAGCTTTCCCTTCCTCTAGTCGTTCCACTACCAATACCATGCTAACCACTCTATTTGTGGCAGCGATATACATCAGCATGTGATCCTTTGCCGCTGGCGCCGCCAGAATGGGTGGTGAGGTGAGCATGTGCCTGAGGTCTCGGAAAGCTTCGTCCGCCTGAGCTGTCCAGACGAATTTGTCTGTCTTCTTCATCAGCTGGTATAGTGGAAGGGCTTTCTCTCCCAACCGGCTGACGAACCGGCTGAGGGAAGCGAGGCATCCGGTGAACTTCTGCACGTCGCGTAGGTTCTACGGCAACTCCATGCGCTCGATGGATCCGATCTTCTCCAGGTTCGCCTCGATTCGTCGTTCAGAGACGAGAAAGCCCAGGAGCTTGCCGGCTGGGACACCGAACACGCACTTCTCCGGGTTCAGCTTGATCTAGAAACAGTGAAGGTTATCGAACGTTTCCTTCAGATCCTCAAGGAGTGTGTGCTTCTCCTTGGTCTTGATGACGATGTCGTCGACGTAGGCGTGCACGTTTTTTCAGTTCTGCGTCTGCAGACATTTCTGCATGCAGCGCTGATAGTTTGCGCCTGCATTCTTCGACCCGAAGGGCATGGTGGTGTAGTAGTAGGCTCCATACGGGGTTATGAATGATGTCTTTATCTGATCGGTTACATTGAGCTTGATCTGGTGATAGCCCGTGTAAGCATCCAAAAAAGACAACAAATCGCACCCGACAGTGGAGTCGATGACTTTATCAATCCGTGATAGTGTGAAAGGATCTTTGGGGCAAGCCTTGTTGAGACTGGTATATTCGACGCACATGCGCCATGTCTTGTTCTTCTGCAGCACCAGCACCGGGTTGGCGAGCCATTTCGGGTGGAAAACTTCCATGATGAAGCCGGCTGCGAGCAGCCGTGTGATCTCCTCACCAATGGTTCTTCTTTTTTCTTCTGCGAAGCGGCGTAAAGATTGCTTGACCGGCTTCGCGTTTGGTCGAACATGAAGGGAGTGCTCGGTAAGTTCCCTCGGGACATCTGGCATGTATTTGGGGCACCATGCAAAAATGTCCTGATTCTCACGAAGGAAATCGACGAGTGCGCTTTCCTAGTTGTTATCCAGGCCGTCTCCGACCAGGACAAACTTTCTTGGGTCTTCCTCGTTCAGCAGGATCTTCCTTGTTCCTTGCGAGGGCTTGAACTGTGATTCTCCAACCGGTTTAGGCTCTCCAGCCGGCATATCTTTTTGCAGAGCCACCATGTTCTGCATTATGACACACTTCTCTTCAGCGATGATCATCGCTTCGGCCATCTTTGGAGACGTCTGAAGCGCACTCGATCGAACTCTTGTAGCATCCATCGACAGTGATCACTCCCTTTGGGCCTGGCAGCTTCATCTTGAGGTACGCGTAGTGCGGTACTCCCATGAATTTTTTCAGAGCTGGGCACCCTAGTATGGCGTGGTAGGCACTGGAGAGGTTCACAACCTCGAACCAAATTGGCTCATGACGGAAGTTGTTCTCGCTGATGAAGATGACGTCCAGCCGGATCTTATGGATTGGCGAGTGTGACGGTCCTGGTACTGCTCCGTGGAATGAAGTGCTCGAGGGTTGCAGCTGGGATTCGTTGATGCCTAGCCTCTCGAGGCTGCTCCGGTAGAGGTGTTTGATGCTGCTTCATCCATCGATCAGTACCTGGGAGAAGCGGCACAAGTGTTTCTTGGAGATGACGATGGGGTCAAGGAGCTTGGCAACACGGGGGGCTGATCTTCCTTGAAGGGAATATGCTCGAGAGGTAATAATAAAGTGGTTATTATCGTATTCCTTATTTATGATAAATGTTTATTTTGCATGCTATAATTGTATTAATACGGAAACGTTAATACATGTGTGTTTAATAAACAAAAAGGAAGTTCCTAGTGATGCCTCTCTTATAAACTAGCTCGTTGATTAACATGATGATCAAAGTTTCCTGATCATGGACATTGGATGTTGTTAATAACGAGATCACAACATTAGTGTAATGGTGTTATGAACATTCATCCGAAGTATAGCATTACAATCAAAGTCATTGAGTTTATATTGCTATAACAACTTACGAAGTGATCCTAATCCTTAGACCATGAGATCATGTCAATCACTAACACCAGAAGAGTTTCTTGATAACATCAAACGTCACACCGTAACAGGGTGATTATAAAGATGGATTCAGAACTAATAAAGTGTTATGTTGAGGCCCATGGATCGAGAGTGGAATTTGTTCATCCCGATGATGGATATATATGCTCTGGGCCCTCTCGGTGATATCACATTGATTAGCTTGCAAGCAAGTGATTTGATCACTAGAATGTTATATCATAGGAACGAGAAAAGAGTGCATGTCAGTAACGAGATCAAACTGGGTATGGAGATACCGATGATCGAATCTCGGACATGTAATATATCGTGAAACAAAGGGATTAAGATACTAGCGTAAAAAGTTCCGACGATCACAAGAAAGTCATCGTTGAATGTGTGGGAGTCAGTATGGGTCTCCAGATCCCGCTTCTGATTATTGATCTGAGAGGGGTCTCGATCATGTACGCATTATTCGCGAACCGTAGGGTGACACACTTAAGAGACACCGACATCCATTTGGAGCAAAAGTTTCATGCCGAAAAGAATAACAAGCGCAGGAATTTATTTCACTAGATACCGAAACGGGTTTTCGGGTGAAATTGCTGAAAGTGTTTCTGCATGTGAAATGAAATACTAGCAAGGGGATATATGTGAATGTTTGTCATTATAGTAATTGACAAAATTCTGAATAAATAAAAGGAGTTTTATTTAATGAGAGTTTGCATTAAATTTGGTGGAAATTTAATGGGAATTTGAGTGGAGGGAATTGAAAGGCATTTGAGTGAGTGGAGTGTCCACTCACATGAATGTGGAAGAGGTGGGGGCAGCCCCATGGCTGGGCGCATGGCCCCTTGGGTGCCCCCCTCTCCCTATAAAAGGAGCCCCCCTCCCTCTCTCTAACTCACACCTCCTCGTGAAGGATCTCTCCCCCCCTCTAGTATTTATCCCCCATGGTCTCAGACTAGCAAGATACATGTTCCCGGTGGATTTTAGGCAAGAAGGAGTTGTGCTTCCGCTGCATCGCTAGAGCGAGGAGGCGGAGGTTTCTCGGTGCCTCGAACGTGTGTGCCAGCACGGATGCGCTGCTGTTTTGCGGCGCTATGACTTCCTCTCGATCTTGAGATCGGCAAGAGATCGTCTACATCAACCACGAGTTTGGACTCGTTAAACTTTGTCGGTCTTCAAGGGTATGTTCTCTACAGATATACATCCGCCCGTTGTTTGTATCTAGTAGATAGATCTTGGTACATAGTTGTTCCCATCATAGGAAATTTTTTGTTTTCTATGCTGCGAACCCTATAGTGGTATCAGAGCCGGATCTATGCATAGATACTTTGCACGGGTAGTACACATATGAGTATGTGGGAGATGATGATCATTTTATTGCTTCTTAGTTGTACTTTAGATATTGGTGGCATAGTGGGATGAAGCGGCCCGGACAAACTTTACATGTCCTCGCACATGAGACCTGTTCCACGCTTGACATGCAACTATTTTTGCATAAGTGGCTAGCGGGTGTCTGTCTCTCCTACTATAGTCAATATCTAATTTGCAACGAGTTGTCAACAATTTGGTTATCCTCGTTGTGGTTCATGTTCGTAGGTAAGAACGGTTCTATCTTCGAAAGCCCTAAGCCACGTAAAACTTGCTATGGATAAATTAGAGGCGTCTAGTTTAGATTGTTGCTGGGCTAGTGTTATGATATGGTGATGTTGTAAGTAGAAGTATGAGATGATACTCTTACAACACACATAACGTGTAAGTTCCATAGACCTTGGCCTTACACATATAGGTATGATAGTGATCATACCACGGTGCACATGATGGAGATCATATGCGGGAACCATATCATTTCACTAATAAACATGTGATGTTTTGATTGCATCTTATATTTCTTGTTTGGCGTTTTATTAGCATAATAAGATGATCCCTCATTTAGATATCAAGATAAGAATGTGTTCTTCCTTAAGTATGCACCGACAATGTGTACTACCTTCAAGACATCACGTGAAGATCGTGTGTCCTTGAATCAACTAGCAAATCTCGGGTGTAAGACAGTTACACACGCGAATACTAAGGTTCTTACTTGGCGAGCCTAGCATGTACAGACATGGCCTCGGAACACAGACCGAAAGGTTAAGCATGAGTCATATGTTTTTGATATGATGACCATATGGATGCTCGCCTTTGAAGCTACACCGACTCACGTGATGATCGGACTTGGTGTAGTGGATTTGGTTCATGTAATCACCAAAAAGACACGAGGGATGTCGTTTTTGAGTGGGAGTTCATTTCTAATTTGGATTAGTAGAACTCAATTTATCATAAATTAAATCAAAGTGAACTTGCGTAATTTGTTGTAGTCATTGGCATTCGTTCACCACCTTATGCATAGTTGTAATTGAGATAATAGAACTATAGAATTCTGGATATATACTTTACGAACTGGTATCGTATTGTGTTGAGTGTCAATCTAAAGTTTAAAGTACTATTGCAAACTTTCAGCAAACTCTATTTACTCCGTGAAATTTAATAGTTGGTATTAAATCGAGAGTAACAATTCTAGTGTGTGACAGATTTGCATCCATGATTCTTGATTTAAATATCAAGATTATCTAGGAGCTGAAAGAATTGTTTCAGAAACCATCATGTGTGACAGATATAACGATATCTGAAACAATGTTTTGGTTGCAAAATGATAGAGTATAATATATGTTCTCATATTGGATGAGAATTTACGAAGGTTGGAGATGCTAGACATCCTAATCATCCAAAAGGGTTTTGGAAAGTAATGTTATACTCACGATTCACCTTTATAAGCTACAGTATCTTGATCATGAAAGTCGTCATGATAAGGATAAATAGAAGATGTATGTAAAGTGTTTACTACACTAAAAGATTACTAAAGAATGGATTTTGAAAGAATACCGATCATTTTGATGATGGTGATCTACTAAAAAGTGCAAATCCAAAGGTATTATTATTTGAATATACACGCTTTGGACTATGTGTCATGTATATGGCGCCACTGTTGATGTTGATAAATTCTTTTAAAAGGAAAGAGGAAATGATGAAAGAGAATCTATAAAATATATTTGGCAGAAAAGAAAAGATTGGAAATATCCAATTTAGGTATATAGATGATATACATGTTATGGTTGTATTCTTTGCTTGTTAAACAATGTGGTTCTTGGGTATTGGATACCGAATTGGTTGGTATGAAATTTCATACGGAACAACGCAATTCATGAACCACAATGGCCTAAGTAACTAGCAAGAGAATATGTGATGATTTTCATCAAAAACAAACAAACCGTTGTTTGTATTTCTCGTTGACATCAAAGCCTGACTTCAAGATTTGTTTTAATAATAGTTATTTAAATCAGGTATTATGAGAACAAAGGTTGTTCAAATAATTACCGTATTCCATATAAGATGGATGATTTACAAATCTAGTTGGAGAAATCACATCCATAAAACCTAACGTTAAATGTCACAAGACAAATGATTGAAAGATCACTTACGAAGTGACATTGCTGTTTAAATTATATTGGAAATAAAACATGAAGAAACTCCATTTTCATGGATTTTGGAGTCTTTGATTTGATCAAGTGACGCTTGTGAGACTTTCCTAGGGATAATTAAAACTTCGTTCAAAGGCCAAAGAAGAACGAACAACTAAAATATTGGAATTTATACATATCGATGTATGTAGTACATTATGAATAGTCGTAAGCGATGTATTTCAACTTCATATGCTTTCTCTGAAAATTTGAGTGAATGTTCACTTAATGAGAAAGAAGTATGAAATATTTGAAAATGTTTCAAAGACTTTCAAGATGAAGTGAAAAATCATTGTAACAAGAAAAATAAATGGTTTATGATTTTATCATAAGGGATTTATTTGAGTTACAAGTGTAACAAGAAAATAAATGAATTTTGATTTTATCATAAAGGGATTTATTTGAGTTGCAAGTTTAGCAAAACACCTAGATTTACATTTCCCGAAACACCATAGAAGTATGGAGTGTTTGAGATTTGTAATGAAACCTTGTTTGACATGGTTGGATCAAAGGTGTTATTTATAAAACTGCCATTATGTTTTAAAAAGATTAAAGCTTTAGAGACTTCCGCTTTTTACACTGAAAAGAGCTCCATCCTGATCCGTTGAAATGACACCATAAGAGTTATGGTTTGGGGTAAAACCCAAGTTGTCATTTCTTAAATTTTGGTATGCTAAACATAATTAAGATGTTTACAACCGAAGTCGGATGAGCATGTCTTTGTAGGTTATTTCGAATAACAATTGGTTATTCCTCCATAACATCAAGGACAAAAGGGTTTGTCGCTTGAAACGTGAAGTTTCTTGAAGAAGGAATTTTTCATAAAAAGTTAAGTGGGAGGACAATAGAACTTTGATAAGGTTAACGAACCTTAGCTAAATGTGCTGAGTTGCGCAGCGCCGAAAATCGTTCTGAAGGCTGCCATAATGCTCATAGCTTATGTGCCTCAAAGGTTGTGGTCACGGAGATCTAAGTTCTTATTGAACCAAGTGGGTCGGTTAAACAATCAAATGCTAAGATTTGAGAGTAAATCATTATTGTCTGACAATAATGAACCGACTACATGCAAAGAAGCGATGATGGGCCCTGACTCCGTCAAATGGCTTGAAGACATAAAATCCGTGATAGTTCCATACACGAGAAATCAAGTTTTGAACTTGGAAGACCCTCTGGAAAGGTGTAAAAACCTATCGGTCGTATTTGGATCTATAAAGAAACAGACATGGATGTTTCACATCTATGAAATAGTCGACATGTCGTAAAGTATTTTATGACAATGTTCAAGGAGTTGACTATGACAATATTTGATCTTTCATAGCGATATTTAGTCTAGACGGATTAAAGTAGCAACCACTACATATAATTTGGTATATGGTAGATGAATAAACAAAACAAAGTTCTTCTAATAGAATGGTTACCTAGGACATGTACATGACACGGTCCAAAGGGTTTTGTTAAATTCAAAGGATGCTAAAAAGGGCATGCAAACTTCAATGGTTGAAGTAAGCATCGCGGAGTTGGAATCTTCACCGTGATGAAAAAGAGTTTTCATCAAGAGAGGATGAAGATGCTTGCATTTGCAAGAAATTAAGTGGGAGCGCTAAGACATATTTCTAATACATTATGTGGAGGACATCTTGTTGATTAGAAATGATGTATATTTTATTGATAAAGGTTAACAATTTCATTTCGATGAAATACTTAGGCAAAACCCGAATATTTTAGCGTGAATGTCTATAGTGGATAGACTATGATGCTAATATGGTTGTTCCAAACGTACATATATGAGATATTGAAGGAGTTTGATATAGAAACGACTAGAAACGGTTCTTGTCGCATGGAAAGGAATTGATTCAAGATTGAAGTGTATCGACACTTGATAAGTGAAACAAGATTCAAGTGCTTTGACACTTGATGAGTGAAATCACGAGAATGTTTTGATCAATCATACCATGATATGTACACATCCAGATATGTCCTATGCTCTAAGTGTTATGAGCATATACCAGAATGAATCATAAAATGATCATTGGACTATAGTAAGGATATTCTTATGATCTTTTGGAAGAACTAAGAATATATTTGTGTAGAGGTGACAAACAATTACAAATAGTTCATTATAAAGCGTTACATTGATACTAGTTTTGTCGCAAGATACAAATTAAGTTTATCTCAATTTAAACTATGAGTGGCACAATGAATTGGAAAGGAGTTTTCATGATGGATTTGGAAGAGTTCCAAAGTTAAGACATTGTGACGAATACTACAACAAAAGGCTAAGTATATGACTGCTATAGTAGCAGCAAAGGAGGGAATTTGTGTCAAGTAGTTTGTTACCAAACTAAGGTGTGGTTTGCAACGGGCTAACACTAAAGATATATTGTATGACAATAGTATCGACGTGTTTTAAACCCCAAGGAACCAAAGGTCTCACAGAATGACCAAATTTATACAATGCCATCTCATTGGAGAATGAGTGATGCGTGGAGACGCAAAAAGACATGCAAATACACACGTACCTGAAAGCATCAGATCCGTAGATTATGTTAACCACTTGCAATTGTGTATATGGAACACCAGAAAGCCATAGGTGTTCAATACGCAAAGTTTTCAAACTAGATTATTGTCTCTAGTGCAAGTGGGAGACTGAAGGGAATATGCCCGAGAGGCAATAATAAAGTGGTTATTATCGTATTCCTTATTTATGATAAATGTTTATTTTGCATGCTATAATTGTATTCATATGGAAACGTTAATAGTGTGTGTTTAATAAACAAAAAGGAAGTTCCTAGTTATGCCTCTCTTATAAACTAGCTCGTTGATTAACATGATGATCGAAGTTTCCTGATCATGGACATTGAATGTTGTTAATAACGAGATCACAACATTAGTGTAATGGTGTGATGAACATTCATCCGAAGTATAGCATTACGATCAAAGTCATTGAGTTTATATTGCTATAACAACTTACGAAGTGATCCTAATCCTTAGACCATGAGATCATGTCAATCACTAACACCGGAAGAGTTTCTTGATAACATCAAACGTCACACCGTAACAGGGTGATTATAAAGATGGATTCAGAACTAATAAAGTGTTATGTTGAGGCCCATGGATCGAGAGTGGAATTTGTTCATCCCGAAGACGGATAGATATGCTCTGGGCCCTCTCGGTGATATCACATTGATTAGCTTGCAAGCAAGTGATTTCATCACTAGAATGTTATATCACGGGAACAAGAAAAGAGTGCATGTCAGTAACGAGATCAAACTAGGTATGGAGATACCGATGGTCGAATCTTGGACATGTAATATATCGTGAAACAAAGGGATTAAGATACTAGCGTAAAAGGTTCCGACGATCAAAAGAAAGTCATCGTTGAATGTGTGGGAGTCAGTATGGGTCTCCAGATCCCGCTTCTGATTATTGATCTGAGAGGGGTCTCGATCATGTCCGCATTATTCGCGAACCGTAGGGTGACACACTTAAGAGACACCGACATCCATTTGGAGCAAAAGTTTCATGCCAAAAAGAATAACAAGCGCAGGAATTTATTTCACTAGATACCGAAACGGGTTTTCAGGTGAAATTGCAGAAAGTGTTTCTGCATGTGAAATGAAATACTAGCAAGGGGTTATATGTGAATGTTTGTCATTAAAGTAATTTACAAAATTCTGAATAAATAAAAAGGAGTTTTATTTAATGAGAGTTTGCATTAAATTTGGTGGAAATTTAATGGGAATTTGAGTGGGTTTTTTGGGTGGAGGGAATTGAAAGGCATTTGAGTGAGTGGAGTGTCCACCCACATGAATGTGGAAGAGGTGGGGGCAGCCCCATGGCTGGGCGCATGGCCCCTTGGGTGCCCCCCTCTCCCTATAAAAGGAGCCCCCCTCCCTCTCTCTCACTCACACCTCCTCGTGAAGGATCTCTCTCCCCCTCTAGTATTTATCCCCCATGGTCTCGGACTAGCGAGATACATGTTCCCGGTGGCTTTTCGGCAAGAAAGAGTTGTGCTTCTGCTGCATCGCTGGAGCGAGGAGGCGGAGGTTGCTCGGTGCCTCGAACGTGTGTGCGAGCACGGATGCGCTGTTGTTTTGCGGCGCTAGGACTTCCTCTCGATCTTGAGATCGGCAAGAGATCGTCCACATCAACCATGAGTTTGGACTCGTTAAGCTTTGTCGGTCTTCAAGGGTATGTTCTCTACGGATATACATCCGCCCGTTGTTTGTATCTAGTAGATAGATCTTGGTACATAGTTGTTCCTATCGTAGGAATTTTTTTGTTTTCTATGCTACGAACCCTACACTCCTTGCTCCAGGTGATCGCCTGGTTGGACCAGTGTAGGTACTGGGGAACAGGAGGGAGGGGGCGATTGCGTTTACCTCCACCTCGCGCCAACGCTTGGCTTGCTTTGTTTCCGGCTCCGCCAGGAATATGTGATAATTACCCACTTGCCGCGGGTAACCGTCCTCGTCATCCTCGCGGCGGTTTCTTTGTTCCCTGTTGTCTGGTGGGCCTCCGGCTGGCGGTGGAGGTGGTGGTGGCAGCCCATCGGCTTTGGCCATTTTCTTTGTCCAGCAATACTGGCGTGTTGTGTGATTCGCTGGCTTGCTGCCGCCACTGTGGAACTTGCATGGCCCATCGAGCATGGACTCCATGGTGTACTTAGGCCGAGTCGGACTATCGTCCGGCCTATGTCTCCGGCTGCCTCCTGCAGACGGGTCCTCATGCACAGCGGCACTTGCTTGGTGTCGTACCGGCTATCCGGCTGGTCCTCTTTTCTCTTGCCATGGCGGTTGTCATGACTGTGCCGCCTGGGATGAAGGTCACCCAGCTGGCGTCGCTCCGCCTGCTCGTCCGTGACGATTTGGCCTTGGTCGTCCACCACGATGGGATTATTCATGGCTGTATCAGCTATGGCGTACTTGTCCGCAATGGCCATGACCTGGGCCATGGTTTGCGAGTCTGCCTGGCTGAGCTTATGCTTCATCATGGTGCCGTCTCGGCAGCCGTTGGTGAAGAAGTCTATCGCCTGGTGCTCACGCACCCCTTCACATGAATTGTGCATGCTAGTCCACCGGGTGAGGTAGGCGCGATCCGACTCGTCCTTTCTCTGCACGCAGAGGGCAAGCTCGCGAGGTCGACCCGGTCGCTTGTATGTTCCGGTGAAGTTACAGATGAACGCATCTTCGAAGTCCAGCCATGCGTTGATGCTGTTGTCGGGGAGGCTATTGAGCCATGTCCTTGCCGAATCGACGAGCATGAGGGGAACATAGCGAACGGCCAAGCGGAGATTGCCATTGGCGATTCCCACTGCGGTGGTGTAATTGACTAACCAATCCTCAGGCTTGACGGTTTTGTTGTACTTTGGCGTGTCCCTTGGGAGCGAAAATCCTTTCGAGAACGGCTTGTTCCGGATGCGTGGGCCAAAACACTTCGGGCCAGCCGGAATTTCCTCCTCCAGTGTGCGCGACTGCACCAGGAGGTCGATGCACTCCCGCGCGTCAGCCGGTTCTCGGGGACCGAGCCGGCCCTTCAGGCGTGATGCAGTTGGGTCCTTGTTCATGTCTGCTCCCTCCTCCAAGGCTCGCATCTTCTTCCCCTGGGAAGCTCCGGCTGCCGGAGCGCGGCTTACACTGGAGGCGGCGGCGTCCCGGTTGTGGCGACCGCGATTGCCGGATTCGCCACACGGGCAACTATTTTGCCCGACCCCTCCTGTAGAGGATGCCTGTTGATGCTTGCTTCCTCCATGCACCGTCTGGTCCGCACCTTTGCAGCCGACGATGTCGCGGGAGTTGCCCACCTAGCTAGGGGTGCCCTCGGCTTGCTCCTTGTTAGCAGTGGCCACGAGGAGTTGTACGCGTTCCTGCTAGCGACGAAGTTCCTCGCCCTCAAGGTGTTTTAGCTCCGCAGCTGCCGCCTCGGCTGCCCTCATGTTCTTGGCGGGTGTGCTGTAGACGGGCTGTGCCACACCTGCATGCAAATCAGCGGCGTGATCCAGTTCTGACGCCAGGTCGCGCCCCCGGTGCTGGATCTTCCTGGTAAAGCCGTGAGCCGTGTTGTATTCGTGCATGGTGGCGTTCACCCGACACTGGTTAGTCGCGACCTTGGTAGCCACCTCCAGGAGTTTTTGGCGTGTAGCTTCGAGCGCGGCCACTGCAGTCGCTGGATCTGTGTCAACGACGACCGGAGCACGCAGGTGCTGGATGGAGGAAGTGAGCAGGTCTTGCTCTTGCTCGGGCGCGGAGTTCTCTCCTCCCGCCCGACGTTCTTGAGGTGGTCGGTGGTTTTCGCGAGCGTTTACCACCATGACTTTGACGCAACCACTCCCTACGGCTGGGCCGCGGGTCAGGGGAACGTCGAGGACGGGGGTGACCACGCTAGGGAAAGCCTCAGCGACAGTGGCGACATAGACGCGGACGTCTCCAAAATGCAGGATGGAGCCATCGGCGGGGAAGGTGTTCCCGGCAAAGCACGCGGCATTGTCGATGACGCAGTCGAAGGCACCGAGCATGAGAACGAGTCCAGAGGCCACGCGTTCGCCGGCGACGAGTGGAAGTCCCGTGCGGAAGATGATCCCAGTCGAAGCGTTGTGCCCCATGGTGGGTGCTAACTATCTTGGTGTGGAACACGGCAGTGCCATCGGGGATGGCAAGAACGGACACTCGGATGCATTCGGTGGCTCACACAACGGGTTGGGCATGGTGAACTGCAAACACAGCGACGTACCCAGGTTTGGGGCCTTCTTGGCAAGGTAACACCCCTACTCCTGCAAGATTAACTATATGAGGGGAGCTGATGCCCAGTACGGATGCTCCTAGAGCTATTTCCTTAGCGACTATCGAGGGCTAGAGGAAGATGGGAACTTGATGCTAACACTTCTATCCTTCTATGGTTGCCTACCTAGAACCCTAGCTCTTCCCTCCCTTATATACTGGTCTGGGGGGAAGATTATAGATTGGGTCCTAGGGTTTACTGTTTGGGTATGGGTTTACAGGACAGGGCCGGCTGCAGGGCCCAGCCGGTGGGCCAGGACCAGACCGCCCTTCTTTTAGCGTCATCCTTCTCTTTAGTGGTCACCCGGGCTTCATTTGGGGCGTCACCCTTGCTTTAACGGTCACCCGGACTGCTTTCGCCAGTCCAGCCCGACCAGTTTGCTTTATCTTCGTCAGGTAGCGCTAGCCATGATGGCATGCCATCTTGCACGATGACGACGGAGAGCCAGAGGCGTACCCCGCACGGAGCGTCAGCCCTTCCATGCTCTCCATCAAATCTGAGGTGAGCCGGGTGGAAGCGGCCAGTCGGCCGGTTCTTCTGGCCACCGTCTAGACGGGCCAGCCGGGAAGGTTATAAGCCCAGCCGGGTGTGTTCGCCAGTTAGCTGGAGTTGTCCTTCCTGAAGGCCAGGCGGCCTGCTTCTTCTGGAGCCAGCCTACTTGTGTCTGTCTTTCCCCACCCGGGGTTATCCCCCGACAGACACCATCGTCTCGAAGAACTCGGCTCGCATCCACGAGTCACCACCGCGCGACCGGCTATTCGAGAGTCAGGTCCGCACCATCGACCTCCTCGCTTCCGAGTACGGCTCGGCCAATAGTAACATGGACGAAACCACCGTGGTCGCGGACGACGCGGCCCACAACGAGGACGCCGACCCTAGCGTCAGTCGTCGGATCCATCGTCACCGCGTCATCTGTGGGCTCCATCACCCAGGTCTCCAACGTGGGAGACTCCAAAGACCCCTCTATCCTTGGGATCTTCGACTCCGACTCTAGGTCGGAGAACTCCGGCGAATTCCACGCCGGATCTGGTCGCTACGTCGCGACCTACATGGCGAGCGGCACGGACGCCCCGCCAGACCCCTTCTCCACACAAATCCCGCCGACTGCAACGGCGACGGAGGTAGGGATGACAATGGAGCGGGTTTGGACGGATATACCAAAATCAAATCCAAATTCAGATCCATGAACCTCAGTCTAGCCCACCCACGAAGACATCCATGGGCATGGATGTCGCTCCATATCCAAATCCGACGGCTATCCATGTATCCATGGATATCCATTGGTTACACACTATATACAATAATCCTAACAACTTCAGCATAAGTACGATATATTAACAAATTTTTACAATATTTCAGCAAATATTATATGTATAATAATACATAGGAATATGAAAGCAACAATATTTTAACCACATAGTACTTAAAATATGTTAAATATCACATGATAACATCACAAAGTACATAGATATCTCATAACAGTCTTAGAGAATGCTTTTTATTACTTGTTTCCAATACAACATATCATATATTCAATAGATATAGCAATGCATAGTAGAAAATATTGGGGCCTGTGGCTTGGAAGTTGGGGCCTTCTATTGATTAAATATTGCATCTGTAAAAAACAATCTCACTGACATGTGGGTCCCACGTTTCAGCCATGTATCCGCTGGATATGCATGGAGCAAAAACACTACCCATGCCCTCCCCATGAATTAGCGGATATCCACCCCATGAGATCTGTGGATCTAATTAGGCCTCCATACCCTTGCCCACCGGGCCGGATATACGTGGATACCCGGATCCATGGATAAAATTGCCATCCTTAGACGGAGGTCGAAGAACTTCGCCTGCGACTAGAGGAGGTGGTACGCAAAGAGCAAGCCGAGCGCGAGATATTCCGCCTCACGCAGGTAACGCTGCAGGAGCTCTCGAGCTACCACCAACTCCATATCAGGTCGCGCCTGAAATCCACTGTTCAGGGACGCGCCCTGAACTTCGACGATGAGAACGACCCGGCCCGTGTGGCCGATCGCGCGATCTGCGAGAACGCGCCACCAGGAGGGAGCTCCCAGCCACCACCAGGCGCGACGACCAACAGCGCTCCCCCACCACCACCCGGCCGTGCGCCCCCCGGGACCAGCCAAGAATCTTGGTCTCCTCGCGGGAGAGAGATGCGAACGGCCTCCCGCTGTTCTCCACTCTGATGGACAACATCGTCGCGAGCTGAGCCATGGTCGACAACATCAACATGACCGGGGAAGGCGCCCTGCAGATCCAATACGCCAAGGATTTACTCGCCAAGGCCGTCGAGTAACAAAACGCGGGAGACGACTCGCAGGGTCGCATATACTCGCGCTCGTTAGGCAGCAGGGCGCCCTCGAGCGTCCGCCCAATGGTGGCAAACACCCTAAAATGCCCACCACCCGAGCCCCTGGAGCTCCATCACCGACCCGCACATGCGGCACTCTCAACTAACGACCCGCGACCGACAAACAACTTCGTCGCTGCCAACGGGTATCCAGTCGACGCGCGAACCCACATCATCAACAAACAGAGCTGGTGCGCACGCCAGCCTGACGACTGGAGGCATACCGTCACTAACCGCCGCGACGGCGAACCAAGGGGATCGCTGAGCCGAGTCGGTCCCCGGTGCTTCGGACAAATGATCTGAGGCGAAAACTACCCGGCGAACTTCAAAGAGCCGAAGGAGATCGAGAAGTACGACCCCTCGTATGACCTGTCTGTGTGGCTGGACACATACCTCATGGCGATGGGAATTGCTAGCCACAACGACCTTCTCGCCGCCGATACCTTCCCATGATGATGGAGGGAGCGTGCCGGCAATGGATCAACACCCTCCCCGTAAACAGCATCGACTCCTGGGAGGAAATGCGTGACTCCTTCATCAGGCACTTAGAGGGCTCCTACTCCCGCACCACCACCATCGAGGACCTGGAGCGATGCGTCCAGGGACCCTGCGAGTCGACCCAAAGCTGGTCTAGCGGTGGCAGGACCTATGGTACAACGCGGTTGGAATCCACCCAGAAAACGCGATCCACTTCTTCAAGACCTCGTGCCGCTACGAGCCCTTGGTCGCCAAGCTCAAGCGGGTGTACAAAACACTCGAAAACATACCGGACCTCCTCGATATCGCTAAGAGGTACGCGAAGGAGGACCCAAACCAAGAAACCGACGACGAGTCGGGAGGGAACCGCCGCACGAGCGACCACGACAACGGGAGACGACCCGAGCTACGCTATAGCAACACTCGCCTCACCGGCAAGCGCCGCGGTGATGGGCGAGTCGACTTCGTCGCCAACGCCGGCTTCACTCCGCGTGAGCCCAAGTGCTTTCGCCGCGATGGAGGCCAGTGCCACGACGGCGGCAACTACAAGGCGAAGCCGAGGTTCGACCCCGCGGCTCTCCTTAACTAGCCCTGTGTGTTCCACAGCAAGGAGGGGAAGCCTGCCACGCACACGACCGCCGACTGCCACTCCCTGAGGGAGATCGAGAAGGCACGACGCATAAGGGAAGATCCCGATAACCACCCGCCAAATGGTGGGAAATTTAGCAACGACACTGGCTCGCTCCACACCTTCACCGTCTTCAACACGAAGCGCGAGAAGAAGGTCATCGCCTGCACCGTTGCCGTCAACGCGGTGTCCTAATTCGAGATCCCCCAGTTCCTCAACTGGTCCGAGCAACAAATCTCCTGGATCCGCGAGGACCACTCACCACGGATCGAATATCCGGGTCGAGTCGCCTTGGTTGTCAAGCCCAAGGTCGGGGACTACTCGCTCCCCAAGATGCTGATGGACGGCGGCACCTCTATCAACATTTTGTACCTAGACACATCCAGGCGACTGCGGCTCCCGCGGTCGATTATCGATACGACCTACACCACCTTCCACGACATTGTCCCCGGTCGGAAGGCGTACCCGATCAGCAAGTTGATGCTGCCAGTCACCTTCGGCACACCAGCAAACTTCCGCACTGAGCGGATCATCTTCAAGCTGGTGCCTTTCAACAGCCCGTACCACTACGTCCTGGGGCGGTAGGCGTTTGCCAAATTCATGGCAGCACCCCACTATGCATATAACACGATGAAGCTCCTTGGCCTGTGTGGCATCATCACTATCCACGGCGACCCCGACATGGCCGCAGAATGCGAGGCCAAAGGCACCGATCTCGCCAACGCCGTCATAGCCACAGAGGCAAAACATGCGGAGGAGCTCGCCAAGTACACGAGCGGAGTCAACAACAATGACCCCACCATACTCAAGAAGCCCAACTCGGAGGGCGGTGGCTCCACCGCCTTCGAGGCAACAACGCACACTCGCACCGTCGAGTTGGTCCCAGGCGACTCCAGCCATACGGTGACGATCGGGACAGGCATGAGCCCAGCATAGGAAGGCGCGCTCATCGAGTTCCTACGTGAGAATCACGACATCTTCGCATGGAAGCCATTCGACATGCCTGGTGTCCCGAGGGAACTCCTGAGCACAAACTCAAAGCTGACACCAAAGCACGGCCCTTTAATGAAGAGCGCCGCTGAGCAATCGCCGAGGAGGTGTAGCGTCTACTCGCTGCAGGCATCATACGGCTAATGTAGCACCCCCCGGAGTTAGGGTGAAACTAACCTCAGATCACCATCTAAGATAAGTTCAACTCCCAAACACGGAAGACCACAGTATGATTGGGTAACATTACAGAACACAGGGATTTAACAACATAAGTTTAAACTCTTAGCAGAGTGAGATATTAGAGTTATTACAAACAAGAGGTCATAGACCCAACATTACATCACAAATCGAAAGCAAATTATGTTGTTCTACACAACAACTAAGAAAAAGGCCTAAGAGGCCATCAACAAAAGTGAAGTCCATCCCGTAGTCCTCAGGATGCTACCTGGGACTCCCAACTACTCGTCGATGTCAACGTAGAAGCCACCTTCAGTTGCAACCAGATCCCCTATAGAAATAAAATAATGGCGCAAGGCTGAGTACGAGAATGTACTCCGCAAGACTTAGCTAACCTAGTATCTACATGCTCTGGATAGAAAGGCTTTCTCTGGATTTTCGTTTGCGGAAAGCAATCTTTATTTGTAAACAAGAGAGAGAAGAGGCTCGTCTACTCAGAATCTTTTAAAAGGGATAAGATAGCGACTTCTTCATCTTGTTCATCACATCTCGATAACCACCAGCTTAATCAGAACCTCCTATCTAGGATCACCCCCTCGACCCGAAGGAAGCATCCTTAAGCACACGTGGATCAGCAAGTTTTATAGTGGTTAATGTTATCTACGATCTTAAGTCCGATCGCCAAGTCATTCATAACCATGAACACGGGTTTTCGAAAAGATTTAACCCTACTGGGGTGTACAACTTTACCTACACGTACCAACTGACTCTTAATAACAAATTATTAGCCCTCTTCCTTGGAAGGCCGGCAGAGGGTGGTTAACCATGACCTTTACCTTGCTTTTGCCGAGACCATGAGTCTCGCAATAAGTATGATTTCGCCGTAATGGGTCAAATCCCGAAGCCGGTACTTAATGATGTGAGGCAAGGTTGGTTTACCAGGGCGCTGTCTACCCCAAGCAATCGTGGCCACACTTCCCTACCTGTTATGAATGCACCTTCTTCACCCGGCAAATCTTTCAAGAGGTTTTCTATGCATATGTCGAATGGAACGCCCGAACTATGTGACTCATGGAATATACTAGGCAATTTAGTTTGTCGAGGGGTTGTCCAGGCCCCGTGTGGCTGTACGCTTGTCTTGGTTCCAAAGGTAAGAACTCAGTTCCTAGTGGTGGCGAGCATGGGACTATAAAAACCACACCCAACGTGGCCTCCCATACAAGCCTTAGCATGTTTAGTTAACTCCTTCGAGGATGTCATCAATTCCTACCTTTCTAAATTCTCCGGCATCTCTAATTCATCGTTCGAATAGATCAGACATTGATACTATGCATGGCTAAGTTGTCGATCTCACAAGCTCTAGCAACGCTCAGATGCCAAACCTAGGTATGCTAGGAGCAGTGGATCAGGAGTATAGGGCTTCAACAGGGAAACTATGCAGCAGATAGGTAACCCTAACTACTGAAGAAATACCACATTTGAATCGTGTGCATCATAGCGAGAAAGTAATATACTTAGTAGGTTCAGAATGAGAGGCTACCCTTGCCTTGTCTATCAGTAGACAAGTATTGATCTTCGGTGTTGTTGACTTCAGCTTCAGGCTCGGATCCTCTCGCAAAGAACCAACACCGGAAATGAAACCCTAAGGCATGCTTTACAACTTAAACGGGGTTCCGAGCGGTGAAAACCCAAACTCGAGGAAACTCCGGAATCACCTGTGAGGGGTTACTATGTTCTTCTAATTAAAATTGTCATGTAAGTTGCTTAACAATGCATGATTATAACTCTATTAGATAGTTCTCATTTTTCTGAACATTTTGATATATTATTTGTATTTTTCTGATTTAAAATGAATTAGTTATGAATTTCTCAACTTTTAATTCATTTTAAATTATTTTTGGAATATTTAATTTATTTTCTAACTTGGGCCCACATGTCATAGTTTTATTCATTTCTGAAAACATTTATTGAAATTGTTAAAATGCTGACAAGGGTGGCCCACATGTATTTATTTATATTCCAAAAATAATTACAAAACATTTAATAAAATAAAAAGGGAGTTACTGCGCTAGCATGACGTCATGCTGACGTCAGGGCTCTAATCCTAACTTTTCTCATCGAGGCTTTTCCCAGCCCTAGTGACTGACAAAGGGGCCCCAGGGCCACCTCATCTAGCCACGCGGTCGAGCCTGGTCAACAGGCCACGCTGAGGCCACGTCGACGCCACCTAGACGCCATGTTTGTCTCGTCGGAGATGCGTCAGCAAAGGTGGTTGGCGGCGCTAGAGGGCAAGATGGGACGCGCGGAGGGGCGGGTTCGAACGAGCGCTGCAGGGCGAACCTAAAGAGGGCGGCGCCACTACGATTAGGTCACCGGAACAAGCTACATAGCGGCGCACGACGGTGGAGCTTTCAGATCGATGACGAGTGGCGGATACAACGAGCGAGCGAGGCGACCAGAGGGTGCCTGGGCACCGGGAGCTCACCAGGAGGGTGTTGACGGTGACGGTGAGAGCTGGGGAGGATGGAGGCGAGGGGATACACGGCGGCGGTGTTCGTCGGTGACGGAGAAGACAATTTCGAGGGCGACGATTCACAGTGTGGTGGCTCGATTCCTTCTGCGAGGAGTACCAGCGCGATGAGGCGAAGCTCGTGGGCTCACTGGTGTGGCTCGGGGCGGCTTGAGACGACGAGGCTCACCGGCTAGGGTTCGGCCATGCGAGGTGCAGAGAGGAAAGAGAGCGCGCGAGGGGAAGTGAGAGGATAGGGTGGAGAGGAGGTCGTGGCGGCGGTCTTATCCTCGTCTCTGGGGGCGGCGGAGTATCGTAGCGGTCGACGGGGATGGACGGCGGCGGCGCGGGCATGCAGGTGCTTGCCATGGTCGTCGAAGATGACGAAGCGAAGCGGTACGTGGCTGGGCCTCTGCTGGGCTGCTGGTGGGCCGGAAGCGGGCGTGCTGAGCAGCAGGAAGAGGGAGAGAGAAGATGGGCTGGCCTGTTTTGCTCTCTGGCTCTATTTTTTTAAAACAGGAGCTTTTCTTTTTCTGGTTTTTAGAATCTGTTTTGTATTTATATTTCAAATATCTTTTGGGTATTTCAAAAATACCAGTGGCTTTTGTGAAATTTGTAAAACATTGTGGGGCTCTTTTATTCCTTTTGGGCTCCAATTATTTTTGTACTTTTCAAAATTCAAACACCATTTGAATGTAGTTTCAGATAGAGGGGAAAAAGGACTAGGGTTAAGGTTTTTTTAAATGTATTTTGATTCACATACTTGATCTTATGCATATCTTTTATTGATTTAAACAGATGCATGCAGTGCTTAAGTACTATTTACATATATACAAACTTGGGCTGTTATAGATCTACCCCCCTTACAATAATCTCGACCCGAGATTCCTAAGTTTTAGAAAAGAAGGCAGGGTACTCAGATCGGAGACGATCTTCTAGTTCCCAGGTTGCTTCATCCTCAGAGTGATGAGACCACTGAACTTTCAGGAACTTGATGTTTTGATAGCGAGTCTTGTGCTCGGTTTCATCAAGGATATGAACAGGATACTCATGATAAGTCAGATCCTTCTAGAGATCAAGAGTTTGGTGATAAACACCACGGACAGGGTCTTTGAAGCAACGCTTGAGTTGAGACTGATGAAAGACGTCATGCACCTCAAGGAAGTTTCCAGGCAACTCCAACTTGTATGTGAGCTTACCTTGCCTGGATAGAAACGAAAAGGACCAACATAGCGAGGATCCAGTTTGCCTTTGATACCAAAACGATGGACACCCTTCAGAGGAGTGACCCGGAGATAAGCTTGATCACCAACTTCATATTCAACATGTTGATGGTGATGATCATGATAGCTTTTCTGACGAGACTGAGCAGGTTTCAAACGATCCTGAATGATACGAACTTGATCTTCTGCTTCCTGGATCATATCCGGACCAAAGAACTTTCTTTCGTCGGTTTCTGACCAGTTCAAAGGAGTATGATAGGATCTTCCATATAGAAACTAGAATGGTGCCATATCAATACTGGACTAAAAACTGTTGTTGTAGGACAATTCATCAAAAGGAAGGCATTTCTCCAAGTCCTTGCCAAAAGATATGACACACGCTCTGAGCATGTCTTCGAGGATTTGATTCACTCTTTCGGTCTGGCCACCGGTACTAGGATGATAAGTTGTACTGAAGAAGAGACGAGTTCCCATAGCAGCTTGGAAGGTTGTCCAGAACCTTGAGGTGAACAAACTCCCTCGGTCAGAGACGATTTTCTTTGGAATCCCATGAAGAACAAATATTCGAGAGATATATAGATCTGCTAACTGACTATCATTGATACTCTCACGAACAAGTAGAAAGTGAGCAACCTTGGACAGATAGTCAACGATTACCCAAATGGCATCATTTCCTTTCTGAGTCTTAGGAAGACCAGTGATGAAATCCATACCAACTTCATCCCATTTCCACTCAGGTATTTTATGTGGTTGCAGGAGACCAGTGGGTTTTTGGTGCTCAGCTTTGACGCGACGGCAAACATCACATTCAGCAACAAAACAAGCGATATCCTTTTTCATACCAGACCACCATAATCTTTGACGAAGATCCCGATACATCTTGGTACCCCCATGGTGGATAGAACGAGGTGATTCATGAGCCTCTTTGAGAATTAAATCCCTCAATTTTGTTCTCTTTGGCACTACCAGATGGGTGCCAAAGTAGACAGTACCTTGATTATCAACAGAGAAACACTTAGCAACTCCGCTAGCAATGTTCCCTTTGATCTCAGCAATTTCAGAATCATGTTTTTGAGCAAGCCCTATGTCATCCTCTATAGAAGACTACACTTCAAGAGTAGAAAGGAATCCATGAGGAACTACTTCAAGATTCAATTGAGAAAATTCCTCATGAAGAGAAGGTTGAAATTGTTTGATCACCAAATTGTTGCAATAAGACTTACGACTTAGTGCATCAGCAACAAGATTGGCTTTTCCAGGATGATAGTTGATACCCAAATCATAGTCCTTGATAAGTTCCAACCATCTTCTTTGCTTGAGATTCAGATCAGGTTTAGTGAAAAGATACTTCCGATTCTGATGATCCAAGTATAACTCACAACGACTACCGAGAAGGTAATGTCGCCATTGCTTAAGAGCATGAACAATAGCTGCAAGCTCAAGATCATGAGTTGGGTAGTTGTTCTCATGTGGTTTTAGCTGACGGGAGGCATAAGACACCACATGCCCATCTTGCATTAGCACCTACCCGAGACCTTGGTGAGAAGCATCGCAGAAGACTACAAAGTCTTTGCTAGTGTCTGGGAGAACCAACACTGGTGCAGTGGTTTACTTGGTTTTCAACATTTGAAAGCTTTCTTCAGCCTTATCAGACCATTCGAACTTCTTATCCTTGTTGAGAAGATCGTTCATTGGCTTTGCAATCCTGGAGAAGTTCTCGATGAATCGACGGTAATAACCATCCATCCCGAGAAAACTTCGGACGTCCTTGACGGATTTAGGAGACTCCCAGTCGAGGATAGTTTGGACCTTATCTGGGATAACAGCAACCCCTTGAGCGGAAACAAAATGACCAAGGAATACGAGCTCTTGTAACCAGAACTCACATTTGGAAAAGTTGGCATAGAGACGATGTTCTTGAAGTTTTGTCAACACCAAATGAAGATGTTTGGCATGCTCTTCTTCAGTCTTGGAATAGACCAGAATATCATCGATGTAGACCACAGTGAACTTGTCAAGATACTCCATGAAGACGAAATTCATAAGCCGCATAAAAGTGGTTGGAGCATTGGTAAGACCAAAGGACATGACCGTGTACTCGTAAAGACCATAGCGAGTGGTGAAAGAAGTCTTTGGAATATCTTCCTTACGAATCTTTATCTAGTTATACCCTGACCTTAAATCCATTTTGGAGAAGACAGTGGCACCACTTAACTGATCAAATAGATCGTTGATCATAGGGAGAGGATACTTGTTCTTGGTAGTCACAGCATTGAGTGGGCGATAATCCACAACCAGACGCGGTATATTGGTATCCCGCTTCTTGACAAAGATGGTAGGACATCCCTAAGAAGATGTGCTGGGGTGAATGTATTCTTTTCCTTCTAACTCCTCCCAATTGCTTCTTCAACTCCATAAGCTCATGAGGAGGCATACGATAGGGTCTTTTAGAAACAGGAGCAGTTCCAGGAACTAACTCTATGAAAAACTCCACACTTCGATCAGGTGGCATGCCAGGCAACTCCTCAAGAAAGACATCCGGGAATTCACAGACCACGGAAACATCTTGGATCTCTAACGGAGGTATAACTTCAAGAGCATACAACTCTGCTTCAGGAATAGAAACAGCTGAAGGAGATAATGACCCTACGGTCTTATACTTGACTGTTATGCCAGCAGGACTAGTCAGAGTCACAGACTTGGTTGTACAATCTAGGATAGCTTGATAGCGGGTCAACTAATCCATACCCAGAATGATGTCAATATCAATTGACTTGAGGGCAATGAAAGAAGTGGGGAAAAGTTGAAATGCAACTTCGATTAGATTCCCATGAATAACCATGGTGGAACGCCAACTAGAACCAGGAGATTGAACTAGTAGAGGAACAGATAACCCCTCAAAATTGATCCCATGCATTTGAGAAAAAGCTTGTGACAGGAATGAATGCGATGCTCCAGAATCAAACAAAACTTTAGCTGGAATTTGATTGATACGAAGCGTACCCATGATGACGCTTGGATCTTCCTGAGTCTCCTCAGCACATATATGGTTCAGGCGACCTCTTGCAGCACCTTGGTACTTATCATTCTTCTTTGCTGGTTGTGCCTTCTCAGCAGCACTCTTTGAGGACAATCTCTTGCATAGTGGCCAGGCTGGCGACAGTTGAAACATATGAGGCCTGATCCAGTACCAGCAGCAGGATAATTTGATCCACCAGCATTGCTTGAAGGAGCATTCAGACGAGGGGCATATCCAGAAGTCCTTGGGGTGGAAGGAGTACGTGGCACAGCACTGTAAGGCATGAAGACACGACGCTTCTTATTACCAAAACCAGCCTTGTTGTACCCCTCCTGAGGACGCTTACGAGTTTCTTCATACTCCACCTTTCCACTCTCGGCTTTCATAGCCTTATTAACAAGACCTTGGAAGTTAACAAAGTCCATGAGATGGAGATCACGACGAACCTTAGGATCCAATCTCTTGCGGAACAGAGCTTGCTTCTTAACATTAGTGGAGACCTCTTCAGTAGCATAGCAGGCAAGACGATTGAAGTTGCGCTGGTAATCACACACGGAACCAGTGCCCTGCTTTAGCTTGAGGAACTCCTCCCTCTTCTGATCCATCAGACCCTCTGCAATATGATAAGCTCGAAAGGCTTCAGTGAACTCTTGCCATGTAACAACATGTTGAGATTCTTGCATAGCCAAGAAATTTTCCCACCAGGAGTTAGCTGCTCCCTCTAGATGATAGGCAGCAAAAGTCACCCAATCAGCTTGAGCCACATGACCAACCTGAAGTTTGCGCTCCATGGTGCGAAGCCAGTAGACCGCATCAAGTGGCTCAGTGGAATAGCTGAAAACTGGCGGGGTGAGACGTGTGAAGTCCTTGATACCAACTTGATTGTTCTGGCGTTGAGCAGTATTGCTCTCAATCCTTTCAAGGAGCCTCATGTTGTCAGCACAGTTGGTTTCGTACATGGCCATGAGTTGAACCATGGAGGGTGGTGGAGGAAGGTTGGAAGATTCACCCACATTTGCAGCACCACGTGCATGAGAACAGGTACGGGCACGAGAGGTATCACCCATCCTGAAAGAACAAGAAAAGGGTTAGACAAGGAATCAAAGAAACAAGACGGAAAGGTGAACAAATAGTACTTGATATAAAGGTATCATCTTATCAAGCATGGTAGTACCAAAGCATACTAATGTATACACTAACCAGGTGACTTACAAACCATGACAATGGAATGCTAAGATGTTACATACCAAGCAAAACAGAGATATCTTGGAACTCTGAGAATTGCAACCAAGTACGGAGTATGTTAGAAAAACAACCCCAAAACCTTGATCATAGAAGTTTTGAGATATAAGATAAGGGATGAAAACCTGTTCAAACCAAATAAGGTAAGAGAAACTCCAGCATCAGAAACACACCAGAGAAGGAGTAAAAAGAATCCTAGTCAGAGTTTCTGCAAATAATTTTTAACTTTCAAATAGTTTTGTCAACTTCTAGACTCAACATCGACCAATAAAAGGGTTTCCTACAGGCAGTCCTACCCTGATACCAAAACCTGTAGCACCCCCCGGGGTTAGGGTTAAACTAACCTCAGATCACCATCTAATATAAGTTCAACTTCCAAACACGGAAGATCACAGTATGATTCGCTAACATTACAGAACACAGGGATTCAACAACATAATTTAAACTCTTAGTAGAGTGAGATATTAGAGTTATTACAAACCAGAGGTCATAGACCCAACATTACATCACACATCGAAAGCAAATTATGTTGTTCTACAAAACAACTAAGCAAATGGCCTAAGAGGCCATCAACAAAAGTGGCGTCCATCCCGTAGTCCTCAGGATGCTACCTGGGACTCCCAACTACTCGTCGATGTCAACATAGAAGCCACCTTCAGTTGCAACCAGATCCTCTGTAGAAAAACAACAATGGCGCAAGTCTGAGTACGAGAATGTACTCCGCAAGACTTAGATAACCTAATATCTACATGCTCTGGCTAGAAAGGCTTTCTCTGGATTTTCTTTTGCGAAAAGCAATCTTTATTTGTAAACAAGAGATAGAAGAGGCTCGTCTACTCAGAATCTTTTAAAAGGGATAAGATAGCGACTTCTTCATCACATCTCGATAACCACCAGCTTCATCAGAACCTCCTATCTAGGATCACCCCGTCGACCCAGAGGAAGCATCCTTAAGCACACGTCGATCGGCAAGTTTTATAGTGGTTAATTTTATCTATGATCTTAAGTCCGGTCGCCATGTCGTTCATAACCGTGAACACGGCTTTTCGAAAAGATTTAACCCTGCAGGGTTGTACAACTTTACCCACACGTACCAACTGACTCTTAATGCCAAATTATTAGCCCTCTTCCTTAGAAGGCCGACAAAGGGTGGTTGACCACGACCTTTACCTTGCTTTCGCCGAGACCATGAGTCACGCAATAAGTATGATTCCGCCGTAACGGGTCAAATCCCGAAGCCGGTACTTAAATATGTGAGGCGAGGTTAGTTTACCAGGGGCGCTATCTACCCCAAGCAACCGCGGCCATGCTTACCTACCTGTTATGAATGCACCTTCTTCACTCGGCAAATCTTTCAAGAGGTTTTCTATGCACATGTCGAATGGAATGCCCGAGCTATGTGACTCATGGAATCTACTAGGCAAGTTAGTTTGTCGAGGGGTTGTCCAGGCCCCGTGTGGCTGTACGCTCGTCTTGGTTCCAAAGGTAAGAACTCAGTTCCTAGTGGTGGCGAGCATGGGACTACAAAAACCACACCCAACATGGCCTCCCATACAAGCCTTAGCATGTTTAGTTAACTCCTTCGAGGATGTCATCAACTCCTACCTTTCTAGATTCTCCGGCATCTCTGATTCATCGTTCGAGTAGATCAGACATTGATACTATGCATGGCTAAGCTGTCGATCTCAGAAGCTCTAGCAACGCTCAGATGCCAAACCTAGGTATGCTAGGAGCAGTGGATCAGGAGTATAGGGCTTCAACAGGGAAACTATGTAGTAGATAGGTAACCCTAGCTACTGACAAAAGACCACATTGGAGTCGTGTGCATCATAGTGAGAAAGTAATATACTTTGTAAAAGTAGGTTCAAAATGAGAGGCTACGCTTGCCATGTCCGTCAGTAGACAAGTATTGATCTTCGGTGTTGTTGACTTCAGCTTCGGGCTTGGATCCTATCGCGAAAAACCAACACCGGAAAGAAAGGCAACAATCAAGACATGGAATCGATGCAATGCTCAAACAAGGATGATGATATGACAAGTTAAATTGCATTGAAATGAAACCCTAAGGCATGCTTGACAACTTAAACGTGGTTCCGAGGGGTGAAAACCCTAACTCGGGGAAACTCCGGAATCACCTGTGAGGGGTTACTATGTTCTTCTAATTAAACTTGTCATGTAAGTTGCTTTAATTCATTTTGATATATTATTTGTATTTTTCTGATTTAAAATGAATTAGTTATGAATTTCTCAACTTTAATTCATTTTAAATTATTTTTAGAATATTTAATTTATTTTCTAACTTGGGCCCACATGTCATAGTTTTATTCATTTCTGAAAATTGAAATTGTTAAAATGTTGACAAGGGTGGCCCACAGGTATTTATTCAACCATAGCCGGAGCCCAAGGCTAGTCGACAAAGGGTACCCGCTCGTGACGTCGTCAAGGTCGAAATCATCGGGGAAGTGCGCGAGCCCAAGGCTCAGCGCAGTTGCCGCACCACGACGAAAGGCCAACCGCGTCATGAATTCAACCACAGCCGGAGCCTTTTCCAAGTAGCGCCAGACCTCGACAAGGTCACTGGGGATCACCTCCGTGGGCGAGATTTCCTGAAGGTACTCCCGGATGCAGGTCGCTGACAGCACGGCAGACTCAACCAGAGTGGCGATGCATTGCCGCGCGTCATACGACTACGCCTCATCGGCATCATCAGTAATCCTGCCTGCAACACACAAGCAGACAGTAAGGAAGGCTCCAGAAAAATAACGCGACCCGCGTGCTTGGGGACTCGCCAAAGAAAACTCACCAATCAACGGGCGACAGCGCTCCGTGATGAAGTCCTGAAGACCGAAGAGGTCATCCTGCATCCTGGCGACGAGTGCATCTGACATCTTCCGCTCCTCAGCAGTAGAAGCAACGGCTGCCTTGGCCCTCCCATCTGCCGAGGTCGCCTCCGCCTTTGCCTTCTTGAGCTCCCGCTCGAAGTCGGCGATTCGCTTCTCCGTGGCGCTCAAGGACGACTGCGCAGCCGTCCGTTCACTCGCCGGGACCAGGTCCTGACGAGCCTTCTCCACTGCCGCCGCGTTATCCTCTACATCAACAAAACCATGAATACGAGAAGAACAAGGTTTACAACCAGTAACAACACGATAGCCACTTAGCCGTAGTCGCTCGAAGCTGCTCGTTCATTTCTCTGACAACAAGGAGCTCCCTCTCCAGACGGTTCCTTGCCGCAACTCGCTCCGCCGACTCGGGTTGTAGGCCCTGCGCAACCATGGAAGAATCAGCAACGAAATTCCTAAGTGCCTAGCCGCCGAAATTCAGCAACTAGCCACTCGGGGACTAGACAGCGAAAAAATCCTAAGTGCCTAGACGCTGAAATTCAGCGACTAGCCACTCGGGGACTGGATAGCAAAAAAATACTAAGTGCCTAGCCGCTGAAATTCAGCGACAAGCCACTCCGGGACTGGACAGCGAAAAATTCCTAAGTGCGCAGCCATTGAAATTCAACGACTCGACACTCAGGGACTGGACTTCAGAAACAATAAGAATCCAACCACTGAAATTCAGTGGCCCGATCCTCGGGGACTGGACATACCTGGATGGCGGCACCTAGCATGCCATGAAGCTCCATTGCATCCAGCGATG
The DNA here is from genome assembly GCA_023614405.1 of Avena insularis. Classification (NCBI taxonomy): domain Eukaryota; kingdom Viridiplantae; phylum Streptophyta; class Magnoliopsida; order Poales; family Poaceae; genus Avena; species Avena insularis. The sequence continues at coordinate 145,178,419 of CM042697.1, forward strand.
GGAGCATGAACGGAGTACGCTCGCTATGCTTCTCGACCTCCGTGCCGACGACCTCAGGCATCTGGCTTGATGGCACCGATGCACTCGCCGCGGAGGCCCTCTCTACAAAGCGAGGGAACATCGCCACCGCGGCTCCCGCGCCACTCGAGGATGGGCCTGTTGCCCCGACCGATGCCACGGGCTCCACCCTCTTCGACTCCGTGTCCACCGTGGCCTTTGAGGCCGCATCGACTCCAATCAGAGCTTCACTCGGGGTGACCGCCGGATCGTCCAAAATCGAGACGACGTCGTCACCCTTTGCCTTCTTTGCGCCTTCAACAGGCGCCTCGACCTCGTCGCCCTTCCTCTTCTTCGAAGGGTCGACTAGTGCCTCCGCGGCACCCAACGGGATCTTGGACACCGAAGGGTGACCTATTTCCTTCACCCCAGTCCTGCAGAACAATGCTGTCAGTAAACTCGCTAGTCAGACATTAATCGAGTGGACAAACGAAAGACTTAGAAATACTCACTTGGCGACTGGGATAAAACGCAGGACAATACAGATGATGGTCGGCTTCTCCAACTCTGGCCCCAGCTTCCGACTGAGGCCCGTGTCGAACACACTCTGTGCCCAAGATACCGATGGCTTCTTCGAGGACGAGGCCGCGGCAGGAGGATCATCGACGATCGCCGCGGGTGCTCCCTTCGGTGGCTAGGCCCCCACGGCTGGAGCGGCCCCGAGCCCGGTGACTAGGACGAAGGGCGGCGGCAGCGACGCCAATGGCATCTCGCCTTCCACAATGGACGCGCCGGCCGCCGCGGTCGCATGCGCCGGTGCGTCGGCCCCAGATTCCTCGGCCGCACTGGTAGCATCGGAGCTACTCACGGACCGAGGTGGTGATACCGGCTTAGCTGGCTTCTTTTTCTTCTTTAGCGGCATTGGTTTCTTCTTCGATGGCGTAGCCTCGCGCTGCGAGGAATGCTCGGGGAGCTCGTCTTCGTTGTGAGCCTCGAGGCTCTTGCTGGCCTCAAGCTCGCGTTGATGTTGCCCGTGGGTCTTGCAGAACGTGGGTGCGGCGACTTCCACGGCCTCGTCGCCACCATCGTCATCGTCGTCGTCGTCGCCGCCCCTGTCACTTTTGACATTGCCCTTGGCGGGCGAAGATTCGCTATCATCCTCGGCGGACTCGTTCGAGTTCTCGTCGTCTGCGGGTGGAAGCCAACCTTCCACCACTTGGAACAACTGCAACAACAAGACGAAATTAGCACGACCGCGAATGCAAATCTGCGACTGCGAGTGCACAGAAAAGAAAGGACCTACCGGTGGAGGTTTGTGCTTCACGGTGTAAGGGGAGACACCAGCCTTCACATCGAGGTACTCTGCCTCGGTGATCTTCTTCAAGGCCAAGGTGTAGTCGTTGAGCCTCCACTCGGCGTGACAGGACTTCGTCGGGTCGTCCTTGCCCGTGTACTCGTACATGTAGTGGGCGCGACTGGCCAGAGGCACCAGTCGCCGCCCAAACCAGCAATTGTACAAATTGATGGTCTGGAGGCCCTTCTTCTCTAGGTTGCGGATCGTCTGCAACATTTCATCGACAACCATCCGCTGGTTCAACGAGAGCTTGGTGACCTGGAGCCTATGCGGCTCGGGCCGGTCGGCGGAGTACATCGGAAGTGCCACCTCGTTGGCCTGTGGCGATTCGGTCACGTAGAACCAACTGTTCTTCCATTCGTTTGCCACATTCTTCAGCAACATTAGGTTGAAGCAGGACGCCTTTGACTTCAGCTGAAAGGTCAGGCTGCCCGCGGCCAGCAGCGGCCCGCCTGCCTCTTCACGACCGATCCTCCTGTGGAACAGATCTTGCCACAGGGGGAAGTATGGCCGGCAGCCTAGTTAGCACTCGCAAAACGCCACGAAGATGGTGAGTTGCTCGATGCTGTGTGGCCCTAGGTCCGACGGTTGGATGCCATAGTAGGCGCAGATGCGGCGGAAGAAGAGGGAGGTGGGGAATCCGAGCCCCCGCTCCAGGTGGCTGGTGAAGCAGATGAATTCTCCCTCGCGTGGATCTGGAGTCACTTCTCCGTCCGTGGGGATGCGCCATCTCCCGGCGCGGAGGATCCTCGCCTCCTCGAATGATTTCAACAGCGCTTTCGTGCACTTGGATCTGCCCCATGGCTCCTTCGGAGGCGCCATCGATTGGAGGATCTAGGGTTGTGAGTCGCTCTGGGTCACTCTGGTAGCTGCGTGGAATGGAAGACTGGGATTGTGCGAGATCGGAGGAAGTGAGGGAAATGTCCGTCCTTCACCCGTCGCTTTACTTATATAGCGCTTGTTACGCGCCATCTTCGGGGAGCCGTTATCGCGTGGTAATTACGCCGATATTACCGTTGGATTACCCAACGGCTAGTTTGACCAGCGCTAACGGTCCAAGTTCTTCTACTCGACTCGCTGTCTTCAACGACTTGACGATTCGCTGACCTGATCACCATAGCAGTGATTCGATTACTCACCGACCCATTCGCCATGCTGCGATTCGACTGGTCGCCGTTATTGCGACTGAATTGACAAGTTCCTCCTTTTATTCAGGGAGTCCATCGCCGATTCGACTGGGCGTCCTAATTGGACCCGCATACTCCGACTGCCAACAAACACCTGCGACGAATCAACGATGGCCTCGGGGACTACTGATGGAGATATGCCGACCGGGGTATACCCAGCAGGACGTTTCCTACTGGCCCAAGCTGCTAGCGAGTGGGCCTGCAGGACGGCAACTGGATCGAGACTCGACAAGGAGCCAGGCGACTGGAAGCTAGAGGCCCAGAAGCAGATCTAGGCCCAGTCGAATTAGGTCAAGAAGCATCTGAATCCTTAACTAATTCGGTTGTAGATCTGTAAACCATAGAGAGGTGAGCTTATATAAACCTCCCTAGGGTACGCATAGAGGAGACGTTCCATCATACACCCCAGCGACTCGCCGCCTAGTCGTCGAGCTCGCCCTTGTACTCTCTCCATAATACAATCTAGCAGGAGTAGGTCTTCACCCTCCGGGGGGGCGAACCTGGGTAAACCCTTGTGTCTCCTCCCTCATCTCGCACCACAGATGGCTGGCCGCCCTTGCCCCTCGTTCTACTACTCGCTGCCGATTGCAGCATCTGTCATGGCCATTCCCATGACAAGGGGCCTCTTTGGCGGTGGGTACCCTCCTATGCCGTTAGTTGGCGCTGGTGCGATTGCTGGGTTCAACGGTTGAGCAGGTGGTGGAGGAGGAGCTCCATGGGCGATGTCACTTGGTACAGCTGCGGGCCCATATCCAGGGTTCACGATCTGGCGTCATATTTGGGTGAGACCCTCGCTGAGCTTCTGGAACTCACGGCAGTCTTTTAGCATGTGGCTAGCCTTCTTCTTGCCATCCTCCTTGTCGATGTAGAAGTGGATGGTGCAAGGACCAGACAATTTGTCGTATGCCGAGGGCTCATCGTCACGGCTGCGATATTGCCATATTTGTGTCGGTCACCCTCCGGAAGTTGCCTCCGTGGTATCCACTGCTGCGATTGCCGTCGTTTCGTCGGCGGCATATCCAGCCGCGACCATGTCGACTCCGTCGCGATCATCATAGATGCGCGATCTTCGTTTGCTGCGACGCTCTCACCTGCGGCCATAGTCGTCCTCATCATCCCAATGCATTCGGTGTAGGGTGTCCTCGCCATCTGCCCATTGGTTGCCGATGTCCATGAGGTGGTTGAGCGTCTTCGCCTTGACGCGCCCAAGTTCTTCCTTGAAGTCCGGGCGCTTGACACCATCCTTGAAGGCGTCGATTATCCTTTCCTCGGAGATGTGCGCGGCAGAGTTCTTGATGTGGTACCACCGTAGTATGTACGACTGAATGGACTCGTCGGTACGTTGGGTGCAGGCGCGTAGTTCCTCGATCGAGGCTGGCCTTTTTGCTGGTGTCCTTGAAGTTGTGGATGAAGCTGCAAGCCAGCTCTTCCTAGCATCGGATGGAGCCAGAGGACATGCTGCTAAGCCAGATCCGAGCTGCGCCTGTTAGCTGCAGCTGAAGGCATTGTAGGCAGTGTGACTGTTTCCATCGTGCAGCTTGACGGATGAGAGGTGGTCGCTGAGCCAGGCCTTCGGGTCCTGCGTGCCGTCGAACTTCAGAGTGTCTGAAGGGAGCTTGATTTTTGTTGGCATATGCGTTCGCCGAACGGATCTGCTGAAGCATCTGGCTCCACGCAGCTCTCCGTCGTCTTCCTCGTCGGATTTGGCTAAACACGCGTGTTTAGTGCGTTCCTTGTTGATCTTGCGCTGGGTGAGATCGTTTGGAGTGTCGTAGTCACTGCTGCGGTGCCATGGGATCTTGCGACATCGAGGCAGATCGTGCTCGTCCTCGTCGGATGAGGGTGTAGGGCTGCGGGTGAACTTGACCACATATTTTTTCTTCAGCTCCGCGGGAGCCTCGTCGTGGAGGACAGCTCCGAGGAGTCCGAGGCCGGCAAGTGTGGATTTGTGCATGGCGCTCTTCGGGTCACCCACCGGATGTGGATGCGACGCGAGGTATATAGTGGCCGCCATGATCGCAGCCTGCGGTGTCTTTGGCGTGACGTTGCCATTCACGTCCATCGTCATGAAGGACGTGTTGAGGGCCCTGGTGACTTCGCGGCGTGCGGCGGGATCCATGTGCTCCATGCGGGAGCGATGCTTGTTGGCATTGTTGCCATGCGAGCTGGAGCCGCCAGCGGCGGAGAGCGCAGCTCGCCGCGCGCTAGACTGTAAATCCGCCTGCTTACGCTTGTCGGGTTCCTCCATCAGCTTCACCTGCCGGTTATGCTCGCTGATGAGGAGGAGGTGGTAGGCCATCAGCAGGTCCCGTGAAGCATTCATAGGTAGGATGATGTTTCCTGCCATAGCTTCTCTCACTTGGCGCCAGCCGTCCTCGTTGAGGTTGATCTTCTAGTAGGCATTAGCGTCTCCTTCGTTGGGCCTGAGCGGCAGATCTCCCCTGTTTCCTCCATTCCCACCTTGCGGGTTGGGAGGTGGGTTTGGTGCACTTGAACCTGATGGCAGTTCCGATTCGTTTTGGATGACCACGGCCCATAGGTAACGCCCGCGGACTAGATCGCTGCTGCCGCAGCTTTCGGATCTGGAACCGTAGGTTCCTTCATCTGAGGGAGGGCCACACATGTTTGACTTGCAGCTGCTGCTGTCATATGTTTCGTCTGTCAGCGTCGACATGCGTAGCACGCCGATGGGTGGGACCCACGAAGCGGGCCTGATGGATGGTGGTGGCACCCGCTCTGGGAGGCGGAGAGTGCCGGTCTTCTCCCCCTGGATGCAGAATCTCCCGAACAGCATTCGAGCATGTTGCCAATGGACTCGAAATCCCTCAGGGTGGCTGGCGAGTGGGCGGTGAAGTCGAAGGTGCCGAAGAGGAGGTGACTCTCCGTCACCGATGAGTTTTAGATCGCTCCGGATGGGACCGTCACGATCGCACAATCAGCGTCCCCAGTTCCCACAGACGGCGCCAATTGACGAGGTTCCATCTCGTCAATGCCCATTGTTATGGACATGGGTTTTGGAGAAGATGGGGATGCTGGAGATTGCGGAACGGTTAACAGACAAGCAACACGGGGACAAGAAGTTTACCCAGGTTCAGGCCCCCGGAGGGAAAACCCTACTCCTGCTTGTCTGCTCTTTATTATGGCAGAATCGAGCTTTACAGGGGTGTGCAGATGCAATCTGGCGTGAGGTGCGTATGAGGTGAGTATATCATCCTCGCCGTGCCCTCCTAGCCTTTATATAGATAGACAGGTCCCGGGCGTAGGTCGAGTCGGTTAAAGATTAGGGTTTGTACCCTTTGAAATTCTATCTACTCTAGTCTTGTTCTCCAAGGATCCGAAGGCATCATGGGCTTGGGCCACCCGAAATCTCCACAGGTCGCGTATCTTGTCGTGGGCCCTCCTTGGGCTGGACTAGGTATGCCAATGTTGTGTACCCGTGGGGTATAACCATGTCACCTAGCTTCTACCACAATTTCATTGATAGTTAATGGTGTTAAGTGGCCGTTAATGGCGTTGGCCACGTGGAAGATTGCATGATGTCAGCAGTCAACGTGGCTATTGAACAGATCTATGGAAGAACGACTTTTCTTGGTTGAAGGGTGTGATCCACCATGGTTGAAGAAAAAAACCGTGGTAGATTCATTTGTGACGGGGCTTATACCACAAAGGGCATCAATCGTAGAAGGCTTTTCAACCACAAAAAATGGACCTTCAACCACGAAAATCATCCATTGTAAAAGGACATTTTTCTTGTAGTGGCCAACCCAAAGGCTCTGCATGACAAGCAACTGTCGTGACCTCTCAATACAGGGAGTCGCCAATCACACGCCGCCAAATTACGGAGGCTATTCGTCAAAGGGCTCACATGACCCAATAAGTATCACAACTAGTTTTCAAGACCATTCTGGGCGCTCAAGAAGAACGGTACCCGGAGAATGTCTGTCAACTACACCAACTACAACTGAGCACAGATCGCCCAGATCCATAATTGGATCAACCTGTTGGGCAGAAAACTCGGCCAGAAGAACTCGCCCTTTGCAACAGACGCACGTGGTAGTCGCAGATGGCAAAACAACACTTTGCGCAAGTCTTACACTTCGCGCCCAACCATGTACCACAAACTGTGTACCCCTCCCCCATACAATGAATAAAGCTACCATTCTGCAACTCGTGTTTACTCGTTCTTTCTTGTGCAAATCTCACTCGTAAAATGTATGTGTAAAAACCCAAGTTTGTAAAATATGTATTATTACTTAAGAATTGCATGCATGTGTTTAAATCAACAAAGTTTATGCATGTGAGCTAGTGTTTTAACAAATGAAAATTCTAAACCCTAGTTTTTCCCCTCTCTTCGAAATGCATCCAAATGTTTTGTATTTTGAAAAGTATCAAAATTGTGTAGCCCAAATGGATCACAAGGGCCCTGCAATATTTTCAGATATTTTATAAACTCTCTAGTATTTTTGAAATTATACAAAAAAAGAATTCAAATGAAATACAAATAAGTAAATAGAAAAATAAAAAATGTTTTAGAAATAAAGAAAGAGCAGCAGCAGCTAGTGGGCCGTGGCCCATCTTCCCTCTTCTCCTCACTTGGCGTGCAGGGTCAAGAGCTCAACCACGGCCCACCCGGGACCAGAGCCGCCCTGCACCCTTCGCCCTCTTTTCCCTTTCTTCTTCGTTGGCAAAAGGACGCTGTCGAGCGAAGTAGCTCGCTGGCGCTGCGCTCGCCATCCGTCGTCGTTGTGATGCCCACTCGCGCCAGGATCCTCACTACTGATGTTGTCGTCATCTATAAGACCCCCTGCCACCGCCGGTCGAGCCTTATCCACCCTCTCTCCAATTTCCCTTCCCTGGCCAAACCCTAGCTCACAGGAGCTCCGACTCGCCATCGTTCCTCGCCTCCTCTTGCTGTTCTGAGCTCGCTGGGGTGACCGCCATGGTCAAATCAGTCGATTGCCCTGGCCAGCGATAGCTGAAGCCGTCACCTTCACCGTAATGGTAAGTCCTACCTGACGCCGGCCGCCGGCCCTGTCATCGATTCGCGATTCGCCTCGCCTCTTTGTCAAGCTTGACACACTTAGTGTGAGCTTCTAGACCGTGTTGTGCCCTCCGTTTTGGCACTTGCTCGCCGTAGCGCCTTGCCCGCGTGAGCTTGACTGTGCCGCCGTTGTAGCTCGTTGGAGGTGGAGCTCTGGTGACCATGAAGGGGTGGCGCCACCTCTGTGTGGTTCCTCTCATCGCACTCTTTCCAGCGCGCCCATTCGCGCGTGCTGGGATGGCCCGAGTCGCGGCGGTGACCACCGCTTGCTGCTCCCTGCTGTCGCGTCTGATGTGGCCACAGGGTAGACCCAGCGTGGACTGGGGCCCCCTCGTCAGTGGTTGCGGGTAGAATTCCCTACGCTGCAGAAAAATTTAGGGATATGGTTGGATGACGTCAGGGTGATGCAGTAATTAGTTAATACTTTTCAGAAATGTTTAAAAATGGCAGAAATTAATATAAACTTGTAAAATTCACAAGTAATTCATATTTAATCAGAAAAATATGAATAATATATCAAAATGTTTAGAACATTGAGAACTACCTATCTAAGATATCATCATACATTGTCAAGCAACTTAAAACCCTAGTTTAGTTAAAGAAACATCAACACTCCTTATGTATATGTGGGTCCGACTATGTGCCTTCGCTAGGGCATTCTGAACCCTCTTAAATCGATGTAGCACTTAGAGTTACTATCTAGTCTGTAATCTGACATATCATACATATTTTTTGCGCATTGCATTATGCCATGTCTTGATTGTCACCTTTCTTTCCGGTATTGGTTCTTCGCGATAGGATCCGAGCCCGAGGCTGAAGTCAACGACACCGAAGATCCATACCTGTCTACTGAAGGACACGATAAGCATAGCCTCCCATTCTGAACCTATGTTTTACAAAGTATTTACTTTCTCACTATGATGCACACGATTCAAATGTGGTATTTTGTTAGTAGCTGTTGTTACCTATCTGATGTACAGTTTCTCTTTTGTAGCCTTATACTCCTCTTCCACTACTGCTAGCATACCTAGGTCTGGCATTTGAGCGTTTCTAGAGCTTTTGCGACCGACAGCTTAGCCATGCTTAATAGCACCGTCTGATAGATTCAGATGATGAATCGAAGGTGCCAAAGAATCTAGAAAGGTAGGAGATGGAGAGATAATCGAAGGAGAAAACTAAACATGCTAAGGATTGTATGGGATGCCATGTTGGGTTTGGTTTTTTAGTCCCATGCTCGCCACCATTAGGAAGTGAGTTCTTGCCTTTGGAACCGAGAAGAACGTACAACCACATGGGGCCTGGGAACCCCTCGATTGACTAACTTGCCTAGTATATTTCATGAGTGACATAGTTCAGAATATCCATTTGGCATATGCATTGAAAACGTTTTTGAAAGAGGCGGTGAAGGAGGTGCATCATAACAGGTAGGGAAGTGTGGCCGTGGTTGCTTGGGGTAGATAGCGCCCCTACGAAAACAACCTCGCCTCACATCTTTAGGGACCAACTTCGAGACTTGACCCGTTACGGCGGAACCATCCCTAGGGCGTGACTCATGGTCTCGACGAAAGCAAGGTAAGAGTCATGGTCAACCACCCTCTGTCGGCCTTCCAAGGAAGAGGGCTAATAATATTTGGCATTAAGAGTCGGTTGGTACGTGTGGTAAAGTTGTACACCCCTGTAGGGTTAAATCTTTTCGAAAAGTCGTGTTCATGGTTATGAACACTTGGTGATCGAATTCTAAGATCATAGACAACATTAACAACTATAAAACTTGTTGATCCACATGTGCTTAAGGATGCTTCCTCCGAGTCGAGGGGGTGATCCTAGATAAGAGGTTTTGATGAAGCCGGTGCTTATCGAGATATGCTGAACAAGAAGAAGCAGTCGTTATCTTATCTCTTTTAAAATTATTCTGAGTATACGAGCCTCTTCTTTATCTTAATTATAATTAAATATCTCTTTATGCAAAAGTAAATCCAGAGAAAGCCTCTCTAGCTAGAGCATGTAGAATCTAAGTTATCCAAGTCTTGCAGAGTACATTCTCGTACTCAGCCTTGCGGCATTGTTTTTTCTACAGATGATCTAGTTGCGACTGAAGGTGGCTTCTATGTTGACATCGGCGAGTAGATGGGGGTCCCAGGTAGCAGCCTGAGGACTTTGGGATGGACGTCGCTTCTATTTATGGCCTCTTAGGCCCTTTTCTAAGATTTTGTGTAGAACAACATATTTTGCTTTTGTTGTTTGATGAAATGTAGGATCAGTGACCTCTGGTTTGTAACAACTTTGATATCATACTCTATTAAGAGTTTAAACTTATGATGTTGAATCCCTGAGTTCTGTAATGTGACTAAATCCTACTGTGATCTTTCGTTCTTGGAGTTGAGATTATCTTAGATGGTGATCTGAGGTTAGTTTAACCCTAATCCCGGGGGTGTTACAGGTTTTGGTATCAGAGAAGGACTCCCTGTAGGAAACCCTTTTATTGGTTGATGTTGAGTCTAGAAGTTGATAATAATGTTTGAAAGTTAAAAATTATTTGCAGAAACTCTGACTAGGATTCTTTTTACTCCTTCTTTGGTGTGTTTCTGATGCTGGAGTTTTCTTACCCTATTTGGTTTGAAAAGGTTTTCATCCCTTATCTCATATCTCAAAACTTTTAGGATCATGGTTTTGGGGTTGTTTTTCTAAAAGTACTCTATACCTGGTTGCAATTCCTAGAGTTCCAAGATATCTCAGTTTCGCTTGGTGTGTAACATCTTAGCATTCCATTGTCATGGTTTGTGAGTTGGCTGGTTAGTGTATACATTAGTATGCTTTGATACTACCATGCTTGATAAGATGATACGTTTATATCATGTACTCTTTGTTTATCTTTCCGTCTTGTTCCTTTGAATCCCTTGTCTAACTCCTTTTGTTCTTCCAGGATGGGTGACACCTCTCGTGCTCGTACTCGTGCTCATGCTCGTGGTGCTACAAATGAGGGTGAATTTTCCAACGTTCCTCTACCGCCGTCCATGGTTCATATCATGTCCATGTACAAAACTAACCGTGCTGACAACATGAGGCTCCTTGAAAATTGAGAGCAACACTGATCAATGCTAGAACAATCAAGTTGGTATCAAGCACTTCACACGTCTCACTCTGCCAGTTTTCAGTTATTCCACTGAGCCACTTGATGCGGACTACTGGCTTCGCACTATAGAGCACAAACTTTAGGTTGGTCATGTTGCTCAAGATGATTGGGTGACTTTTGCTGCCTATCATCTAGAGGGAGCAGCTGGCTCCTGGTGGGAAAATTTCTTGGCAATGCAAGTTTCCCAACATGTTGTTACATGGGTAGAGTTCACTGAAGCCTTCCGAGCTTACCATATTCTGAAGGTTCTGATGGATGAGAAGAGAGAGGAGTTTCGTAAGCTTAAGAAGGGCACTGGTTCCTTGTGTGATTACCAGCGCAACTTCAATTGTCTTGCCTGCTATGCTACTGAAGAGGTATCCAGTGATGCTAAGAAGCAAGCTCTATTCCGCAAGGGACTGGATCCTGAGGTTCTCCGTGATATCCACCTTCATGTACTTTGGTAACTTCCAAGGTCTTGTCAACAAGGCTATGAAGGCCAAGAGTGGAAAGGTGAAGTATGAAGAAACCCGTAAGCATCCTCATGGGGGGTACAACAAGGCTGGTTCTATCAATAAGAAGCGTCATGTTTTTGTGCCTTACAGTGCTCCTTGTACTCCAAGGACTTATGGATATGCTCCTTGTCCGAATACTACTCCAAACAATGCTGGTGGACCAAATTATCCTGCTGCTGGTACTAGATCAGGCCTCATCTATTTCAACTATCACCAGTCTGGCCACTATGCAAGAGATTATCCTAAAAAGAGTGCCGCTTAGAATGCACCACCACCAAATAAAAATGAAAAGTATCCAGGTGCTAGAAGAGGTTGTCTGAACCATATCTCTGTTGAGGAGGATCAGGAAGATCCAAGCGTCATCATGGGTACGCTTCGTATCAATAAAATTCTAGCTAAAGTTTTGTTTGATTCTAGAGAATCGCATTCATTCCTGTCAAAAGCTTTTGCTCAAATGCATGGGATAAGATTTGAGGGGTTGTTTGTTCCTATGCTAGTTCAATCTCCTAGTTCTAGTTGGCGTTCCACCATGGTTAGTCATGGGAACCTAATTGAAGTTGCATTTCATCTTTTCCCCACGTCTCTTATTGCCCTCAAGTCAACCGACATTGACATCATTTTGGGCATGAATTGGTGACCCGCTATCAAGCTATCCTCGACAGTACCACCAAGTATGTGACTCTGACTAGTCCTGCTGGCATAACAGTCAAGTATTGGACCGTAGGGTCACTATCTCCTTCAGCTGTTTCTATTCCTGAAGCAGAGTTGTATGCTCTTGAAGTTCTACCTCTGTTAGAGATTCAAGATGTTTCCGTGGTTTGTGAATTCCCGGATGTTTTTCCTGCGGAGTTGCCTGGCATGCCACCTGATCGAAGTGTGGAGTTTGTCATAGAGTTAGTTCCTGGAACTGCTCCTATGTCCAAAAGACCATATTGTATGCCTCCTCATGAACTTGTGGAGTTGAAGAAGCAATTAGAGGAGTTAGAAGGAAAAGGTTACATTTAGCCTAGCACATCTTCTTGGGGATGTCCTACCATCTTTGTTAAGAAGCGGGATACCAATATACCACGTTTGGTTGTGGATTATCGCCCACTCAATGCTATAACCATCAAGAACAAGTATCCTCTCCCTAGGATCAACAATCTCTTTGATCAGTTAAGTGGTGCCATCGTCTTTTCCAAAATGTATTTGAGGTTAGGGTATCACGAGATAAAGATCCATAAGGAAGATATTCCAAAGACTGCTTTCACCACTCAGTATGGTCTTTATGAGTATACCGTCATGTCTTTTGGTATTACCAATGCTCCACCCACTTTTATGCGGCTTATGAACTCTGTCTTTATGGAGTATCTCGACAAGTTCGTCGTGGTCTACATCGATGATATTTTGGTCTATTCCAAGACTAAAGAAGAACACTCTAAACCTCTTCGTTTGGTGTTTAAAAAACTTCGAGAACATCGTCTCTATGCCAAGTTTTCCAAATGTGAGTTCTGGTTACAAGAGCTCATATTCCTTGGCCATGTTCTTTCCGCCGAAGGGGTTTCTATTATCCCAGATAAGGTCCAAACTATCCTCGACTGGGAGTCTCCCAAATCCGTTAAGGATGTCCGAAATTTTCTCGGGTTGGCTGTTTATTACCGTCGGTTCATCGAGAACTTCTCTAAGATTGCAAAGATGATGACTGGTCTTCTTAAGAAGGATAAGGAGTTTGAATGGTCTGATAAGGCTGAAGAAAGCTTCCAGATGTTGAAAACCAAGTTAATAACTGCTTCGGTGTTGGTTCTCCCAGACACTAGCAAAGACTTTGTTGTCTTATGTGATGCTTGTCAACAAGGTCTCGGATGTGTGTTAATGCAAGATGGGCATGTGTGGCTTATGATTCCCGGCAGCTAAAACCACATGAGAATAATTACCCAAATCATGATCTTGAGCTTGCAGATATTGTTCATGCTCTTAAGCAATGGCGACATTACCTTCTTGGTAGTTGTTGTGAGTTATACTCGGATCATCAGAGTCTGAAGTATCTTTTCACACAACCTGATCTGAATCTTAGGAAAAGAATATGGTTGGAACTCATCAAGGACTATGATTTGGATCTCAACTATCAACCTGGCAAAGCCAATGTCGTTGCTGACGCACTAAGACATAAGTCTTACTGCAACAATCTGATGATCAAACAAGCTCAACCTTCTCTTCATGAGGAATTTGCTCGATTGAACCTTGAAGTAGTTCCTCGTGGATTCCTTTCTACTCTTGAAGTGAAGTCTTCTCTAGAGGATCAAATCAAAGCTTCCCAAAGGCAATATCCTGAGATTGACATGATTAAAGAGAAAATTGCTAGCGGAGTTTCTAAATGTTTCTCTGTTAACGAAGAAGGTGTTCTAAATTTTGGTACACGTTTGGTAGTACCGAATGGAAAGGAATTGAAGCAGATAATTCTTACTGAAGCTCGTGAAATACCCCTTTCTATCCACCCTGGAGGTACCAAGATGCATCGGGATCTTCGCCAAAGATTTTGGTGGTCTTGGTATGAAGAAAGATATCACTCGTTATGTTCCTGAATGTGACGTTTGCCATCGCGTCAAAGATGAGCACCCAAGACCCGCTGGTCTCCTGCAACCACATAGAATCCCTGAGTGGAAATGGGATGAAGTTGGGATAGATATCATCACTGGTCTATCTAAGACTCAAAAAGGAAATGCTGCCATCAGGGTAATCGTTGACTATCTGTCCAAGGTTGCTCACTTTCTACCTATTCGCGAGAGTATTAATTCTAGTCAGCTAGTAGATCTATATATCTCTCGAATAGTTGTCCTTCATGGGATTCTGAACAAAATCATCTCTGATCGAGGGAGTTTGTTCACCTCGAGATTTTGGAAAAGTTTCCAACAAGCTATGGGAACTCATCTTTCCTTCAGTACAGCTTATCATCCTAGCACCGGTGGTCAGACTGAAAGGGTGAATCAAATCCTTGAAGATATGTTTAGAGCGTGTGTCATATCTTTTGGCTAGAACTGGGAGAAATGCCTTCCTTTTGCTGAATTCTCCTACAACAAAAATTACCAGTCCGTTATAGATATGGCACCATTCCATTTCTTATATGTAAGAACCTGTCGAACTCCTTTGAACTGGTCAGACACCGGGGAAAGAAAGTTCTTGGTCCGGATATGATCCAGGAAGCAGAAGATCAAGTTCGTATTATTCAAGATCATTTGAAAACTGCTTAATCTCGCCAGAAAAGCTATCATGATCGTCACCATAAACATGTTGAATATGAAGTTGGTGATCAAGCTAATCTCCGGGTCACTCCTTTAAAGGGTGTCCATCATTTCAGCATTAAAGGCAAACTGGCTCCTCGCTATGTTGGTCCTTTTCGTGTTCTTTCCAAGCAAGGTAAACTCTTATATCAATTCGAGCTGCCTGCAAACTTCCCTGAGGTGCATGATGTTTTTCATGTGTCCCAACTCAAGCATTGCTTCAAAGACCCTGTCTGTGGTGTTGATCACCAAACTCTTGATCTTCAGAAGGATCTGACTTATTGCAAGTCCTATTCATATTCTTGATGAAACCGAGCGGAAGACTCATCGTCAAAACATCAAGTTCCTGAAAGTTTAGTGGTCTCATCACTCTGAGGACGAAGCAACCTGGGGACGAGAATATCGTCTACGATCTGAGTACCCTGCCTTCTTTTCTAAAACTTAGGAATCTCGGGACGAGATTCTTGTAAGGGGGTAGAGCTGTAACAACCCAAGTTTGTAAAATATGTATTAGTACTTAAGCATAGCATGCATGTGTTTAAATAAATAAATGTCACATCCCAAGAATTTCCAGATTTTGAAATGTGAAAAATAAATAAACAAAATAAATAATTGATGAAATTTAGGGTGAAAAGAAACATTTTGCTTCTAAATGGAAACATCAAAACCCTTCTTGAACAAATTTGAATGAAATGGTAATCCAACAAAATTTCAATCAGGTGAAATGCATTCATCAATGAATGTATCTTGAATTTTAAACATTTTGAAAAGTTAAACCAAAACCCCAAATCTTAATGGAAAGAATCTTGAATTTAAACACTTGGGAAAAACAAACCAAAACCCTAAAACCCTAATGGAATAAATCATTTCCAAGATCTCTCTAAGACTATGGATTTGATCCATATAAGAATTCAGCAACAAACATTTTTTAAATGATCAAAAATGATAAACAAAAATATATAAAACCATAGAAATTGGTTTCATTTAATTTGAAGCCATGGATACAAACTTATGAATTTAATAAGATAAAAGGAATTAATTTCCAAAGCTAATAAAGATCCTAACAAAAATCAATACCAAATTGTGAGCAAAATAATCCCAAAAGGATTTAAAAAGATAAACAAATAATAAATAAAAATTATACAAATTGGAATCACCAATTTTGGAACTATAAATAAAAAGACATGGATTTTATAAGACAAAGATAGAAATAAATAAATAAGGAATATTTAAAAGTCAAATTAAATCTTGGCCAAATCCATAAACAAATGAAAGTTTATTGAATAATAAAAAGGAATAAAGATTGTTTAAATAAAACTATATGGGTTTTAACCATATTCAATTTTACTTAAATAAAGACAAATTGCCTAAACTAAATAATAAATCCCAAGAAAATTATTTAGAAGACAATTTAAGACATGAATTAAATCCATAAGCAAATGGAATAAAGATAATCCAAAAAAATAAGGGGATAAAGATTATTTGAATAAAATTAATATGGACTTGAACCATAATTGATTTAAATGAATACAAAATCCCTAATAAAAATGATTAATTAAATCATGAGAAAATAATAATTGAAATTGACAAAGTGGATTAAAAGTTATCTTATTAACTTAAAAAGAATAAAATAATAATTAAATAAAATTATATGGTTTGGAACCATATTCAAATTCATTTTAACGACAAATGCCTATTTTTAATAAATAATAAACCATAAGAGAATATAATAAATATTCTAAAATAGATTATTAAACACATTAACAAACAGATAAAACCTACTAAAAAGGTTTAGAAAAGGTTTGATAAAAATCTGAATTCAAAGTGAGTTTATGAATCATATTGAATATTATTTGAATAAAGACAAAAGCCCATTTTAAATGAATATTGAATCACATTAAAATATTTTAAATTATTCAAAAATGGACTTTCAAAACACACTAATAAATAAGTGCAAACCTACTGAAAAAGTTTTGGAAAATTTGAATACAAACAAATGGTTAAAAACATTTGAATCAAATCAAAACAGAAAATAGAAAAAGGAAAAAAGAAAACAGAAAGAAAAAAATAGAAACGAGCAGCCCAATCTAACCTAACCCAGCTAACAGGCCCAGCAGGCCCAATCCCCAGCCCACCCGGCACCTCCCCCTCTGTATGGCCTTTCTTTTCTCACCAGAACCCATACCCCTCATCTCGCTGACCTATGGACCCGACCCACATGAGCATCCACCTCATCATCGTCTCCACCCCACACGACCCGTTCTTCCCCATTTTATTCGTCGTTTATGCTTTGATTCTGTGGAGTAAATTCACTTAAAGCCGTGAGTAATTCTCCCCTGCGACCATGCCTACTTACTCCCCTCTGCCCCCTCTCCATTTCCCCGCAGACACCATGCCATGAACGCCACCAGGCTGCCTTGAATTATGCTCGCGCCACCACTGTCTCTGACGAGTTCTCCGACCAAGTTCGGCCAGTCCCGACCTCCCCACTGCCCCTGGTTTCCACGAGAGCACTCCCCGTCGCCTCACGCACCTACCAGCATCATCATCTTGGCCGTGCGTGCCCTAGAACGCCGGCAACGACAACATCCAAACGCCGCCATTGTCTGCGTCAACTCCGGCGACCTCTCTAGGTGAACCATGACCTCCCCTCTCCCTCATGATGACGCTCGAATACTATCTCCGGCTCGTAATGCCCCCCTCCACTTGTCTTCTCGTGGCCTGTAGATTCATCTCCGACGACGCCAGTACAAGCCAGACGCCGACACCATCTCCGGCGAGCAATCGCCAGCAACTGTGTGTGCCCCTCGACCAACGACGACCACATCGAGTATCAGCACGACCCTGCGAGTCTGGTAATGCCCTCCATTTCTTTCCTTGCTTCATGTAGTCACCGGAACACCATCGCCTGAGCGCAACCGCCGCTCACCGTTGACCAGCGCCTCCAGTTTATGGTCAAGGTGCTATGGACCCTTAGATCTTGATCTAGTGGCTAGGAATAGATGACTAACCGAAGAGTTACACGTTGATCTGTGCCGTGCACTGTTAGTTAGATCTAACGGCCTGTATTAGTCGATCCAACCGAACCGGTATGCAGCAGTAGGAAAACGCCACGTGGCCAGACTCTGGATTTAAATAAGAAATTAGATCTATTAGTGATTAGATTTTTTAAAATTCATAACTTTTGATCTACACGTCCAAAAATTACAAATTTTATATTATTGGAATCAGGAAAATGAAACCTTTGCAACCATGCCCCTAGTTTATTATTTTTCTTCTGGAAAATTAGGTGTTTTTACAGAAACATTTCTAGGCCTATTTTAAGTATAAAAATTATTCTAAAAATAATTTTTGGGTAAAATCTTGTGCAAATGGTTTGTTTTGAACCTACTGACCAGAAACACAAACTTTTTGGGTTTGGAATTATATTTTGTAAACACTAGAAAAATATTACTTGATTACAAGCATTTTTAGTAAAATAAAAATGTTGCTTTGATTTAAAAACGATTTTGAGTGAAACCTTTTGTAAATGGATTTATTTTAAACACTTTGACCATAAAAACTAACATTTGTGTTTAAAAACAAATTTGTCTAACAATAGAAATTATTACTTTGATTTAAATCATTTCTAGCAAAAAAAATGATTTAAATGGCGTATTTTCACTAACTTGATTTTAAATGGTTTTGCCACTTTTACAAATGACCAATAGGTGTTTTAAAATGTTTATAGCCTTATTAGAAGGCACTTTTCCAATTAAATAATCTTTTGCATGCTTGCATGCATTATTTTGTTTATTTTATGGGATGAATTGTTTGAATGCTAGTTTCAATATGTGTTTGCTTGATTGAATTGTAGTGAACCTTGAAGATTGTGACAATTGCAAGATCAAGGAGTGTATCTATATTCTCCACTAAAAAGGCAAGTGGTGCTTCAAACATTTTGTCCTAATATTTTCACTATGCATTAGTGATATTTTGAGTAGGACTTGCATGGAATTTTTACTAAGTATGTTATGCCTTGGGAAATCCTAGTAGATGATGCCTTACTAGAATTTTCCCTAAGTTAAGATTCTTGCTACTAGTATGCTTAGTCTGGCTAGTAGAAAACAAGGGTGGATTATATTCATGCTATGAAATATTTTGAAGTCTATGACTTGTGTTTTGTTTAATAAAACAACTATGTGAATGAATCACCTGGGTGGAATGGTGTGAATGGATTATGTTGAGTGGTTACACAGGGCCCATATTAATGACATCCCTAGTGTATCTCACTTGTGGAAAGCCATCGAGGAACAAAGAGATTTGAGATGTCAAGTGTTGAGAAGCTTCTAGTGCAGCCACATGGCATATGGGCTTTGCCTGGATCATATAGGTTGCTATAACTTAGCCAGATGGACAGAATGTGGTAGGGGTGATAGGATGGAACGCGTCCATTTGGTCTAAGGGAAGGCTTCTGAAAGATCTTGTCTCGATGCATGTCGAGTCTTGTGGGGAAAGTGCGCCACCACTCAAGAGAGTAAAATATAAGTACTTAGCCGTGTCCCCGGCAATGGACAATTTTAGCATAAATACATGGAAGCTATCAAGGATCTCCTCATCCCAATTTCTAAGTTAAAAACTTGTGGTTGAACAAGTGTTAAAGGATCACCAATTTTTATTGGTAGATGCCTTGGGTGATTTTGACAAACAAAAACTTAGTGTTTTTCAACTAATAAGGAAAACCTTATTTTGAGCAAAGCAAGCCTAAGCTCCACTTAGACAAATGCATATAGATGATGGATACTACTATTCTACCATAGTATCACTTGCCAATACAATTCAAATATATTGATCCTTATGGCTGTAACTTATTATGTTGCATGATTGTTTGATGTTAGTGAAGTGTGTTGAATAAGATTACAAGTCTATAACCAACATGATTGCCTGTGGCACTTTGAAGATGAAGGACTCCATGCTATATAGATATTTCTGCTGCATTGTAATGAGATAGCCAAATGAGCTATGTAAGATGTAATGTATTATTTTATTTCTAGTTATAAGTTGTAATATGACCTTTGTTCCTTGATATTACATCTTAAACTGTGGATGCTAGATATTGATCCAGGGACTAGCATTGTAAACACAGGGATCTCTACCTTATCAGGCTGGGACTCTACAATAAATTTTATGCATGTGAGCAAGTGTTTTAACAAATGAAAATTCTAAACCCTAGTTTTTACCCTCTCTTTGAAATGCATCCAAATGTTTGTTATATTCAAAAGTATCAAAATTGTGGAGCCCAAATGGATCACAAGGGCCCTGCAATATTTTCAGATATTTTATAAACTCTTTGGTATTTTTGGAATTATCCAAAAACAGAATTCAAATGAAATATAAATCAGTAAACAGAAAAAGAAAAAAAGTTATAGAAATAAAAAAAGCGCAGCAACAGCCAGTGGGTTGTGCCCATCTTCCCTCTTCTCCCCTGCCGCCCACGCATGTAGGTCAGCAGCCCAGCATGGCCCACCCGGGGCCCAGGACTCAGCCCGGTACCCCTTCACACTCTTTTCCCTTTCTTCTTCGTCACTAGAAGGATGCCTCCGAGCGAAGCAGCTCGCTGGCGCTGCGCTCGCCGTCCTTCGTCGATGTGATGCCCGCTCGCACCGGGATCCTCGCTACCTATGTTGCCATCGTCTATATGACCCCCTGCCGCCCTCGGTCGAGCCTTATCCACCCCTCTCTCCCCAATTTTCCCTCTGTGGCAAACCCTAGCTCACGGGACCTTCGGCTCGCCGTCGTTCCTCGCCTCTTCTTGTTGTTCTAAGCTTGTTGGGGTGTTTTCCATGGTCGACTAGGTCGATTGCCCTGGCTAGTGCTAGCCGAAGTCGTCTCCTTCGCCGTAATCGACACCTCCTGCCTGACACCGGCCACCGTCCCTGTCGTCGATTTGCGATTCGCCTCGCCTCTCCGTCAAGCTTGACACGCTCAGGGTGAGCTTCTAGACCGCGTTGTGCCCTCCGTTTCACTGCTTGCTCGCTGTAGCTCCTTGCCCGCGCGAGCCCTACCGTGCCGCCGCTGTAGCTCGTCGGAGGTGGAGCTCCGGTGACCATAAAGGGGCGGCGCCACCTCTGTGTGGCTCCCCTCGTCACGCTCTTTCCAGCGCGCCCTTCCGCACGTGCTAGGATGGCCCGAGTCGCCGGCGGTGACCAACGCCTGCCGCTCCCTATCGTCGCGTCTAACATGGCCATAGGGTGGACCCAGCATGGACTGGGGCCCCTCGTTAGTGGCCGCAGGTAGAATTCCCTGCGGTGTAGAAAAATTTAGGGATATGGTTTGATGTCATCAGGGTGATGCAGTAATTAGTTAATACTTTTCAGAAATGTTTTAATATGGCAGAAATTGATATAAGATTGTAAAATTCATAACTAATTAATATTTAAGCAGAAAAATATATCAAAATGTTGAGAAAATTGAGACCTACGTATCTAAGCTATCATCATACATTTTCAAGCAACTTAAAACCCTAGTTTAGTTAAAGAAACATCGACACCCCTTATGTATATGTGGGTTCGACTATGTGCCTTTGCTAGAGCATTCCGAACCCTCCTAAAGCGATGTTGCACTTAGGGTTACTATCTAGTCTCTAATCTGACATATCATACATATTGTTTATGCATTGCATTATGCCATGTCTTGATTGTCGCCTTTCTTTCCGGTATTGGTTCTTCGCAATAGGATCCGAGGCCGAAGATCCATACCTTTCTACTAAAGGACAAGGAAAGCGTAGACTTTCATTCTAAACCTATGTTTTAAAAGTATTTACTTTCTCTCTATGATGCACACGATTCCAATGTGGTATTTTTTATGTAGCTAGTGTTACCTATCTTCTGCACAGTTTCCCTTTTGTAGCCTTATACCCCTGTTCCACTGCTCCTAGCATACCTAGGTCTGGCATTTGAGCGTTGCTAGAGCTTTTGCGACTGACAACTTAGCCATGCTTAATAGTACCGTCTGATACATTCAGATGATGAATCGAAGGTGCCAAAGAATCTAGAAAGGTAGGAGATGCAGACATAATCGAAGGAGATAACTAAACATGCTAAGTTCTTGCCTTTGGAACCGAGACGAGCGTATAACCACACGGGGCCTAGGAACCCCTAGATTAACTAACTTGCCTAGTAGATTCCATGAGTCACATAGTTCGGGCTTTCCATTTGGCATACACATTCAAAATGTTTTTGAAAAAGGAGGTGAAGGAGGAGCATCATAACAGGTAGGGAAGCGTGGCCGTGGTTGCTTGGGGTAGATAGTGCCCCTGGTAAACCAACCTCGCCTCACATATTTAGGGACCGGCTTCGGGATTGGACTCTTTATGGCGGAACCATCCCTAGGGCGTGACTCATGGTCTCGGCGAAAGCAATATAAAGGTCGTGGTCAACCACCCTCTGCCGGCCTTCCAAGGAAGAGGGCTAATAATATTTGGGATTAAGAGTCGTGTGGATAAAGTTGTACACCCCTATAGGGTTAACTCTTTTCAAAAAGCCGTGTTCATGGTTATGAACGCCTGGTGACCGAATTCTAAGATCATAGATGACATTAACAACTATAAAACTTGTTGATCCACGTGTGATTAAGGATGCTTCCTCCGGGTCGAGGGGGTGATCCTAGATAGGAGATTCTGATGAAGCTGGTGGTTATCGAGATATGCTGAACAAGATGAATAAGTCATTATCTTATCTCTTTTAAAAATATTATGAGTAGACGAGCCTCTTCTTTCTCTTGATTACAAATAAATATCGCTTTATGCAAAAGTAAATCCAGAGAAAGCCTCTCTATACAGAGCATGTAGAATCTAGGTTATCTAAGTCTTGTAGAGTACATTCTCGTACTCAGCCTCGCGCCATTGTTGTTTTTCTACAGATGATCTAGTTGCGACTGAAGGTGGCTTCTATGTTGACATCAATGAATAGATGGGGGTCTCGGGTAGCAGCCTGAGGACTTTGGGATGGACGTTGCTTCTGTTTATGGCCTCTTAGGCTCCTTTTCTAAGTTGTTGTGTAGAATAACATATTTTTCTTTTGCTGTTTGATGTAATCCTGTGTCAGTGACCTCTGGTTTGTAATAAATCTGATACCATACTCTGTTAAGAGTTTAAACTTATGTTGTTGAATCCCTGAGTTCTCTAATGTTACTGAATCCTACTGTGATCTTCCGTGATTGGAGTTGATCTTATCTTAGATGGTGAACTGAGGTTAGTTTAACCCTAATCCCGGGAGTGTTATAGTATGTATGTCATACCGGTCGTCAACCCTTGGGAAAGCAACTCGACGAGGCAAAGTACTGCAGCACAAGGGTATCACGGAAACCCGAGCTTTGCGCTGTCCATGAAAAACACCACGCAAGATCCCCTATCTAAGTCGCCCAGCTCGACTGGCCAATCGGGCCAAGACGACCGGACGTGCTTCTCACAGCACGCTGTCTCCCTCCTCCTCGCCGAAGCGACTCAAGCGGTTAAGTAGCACACTCGAGAACTCGTTATGACACGGACCCGCACGTGCCTTGCGAAAACACCAAGTAAATAGCTCGCCATGGAGTCGCCTACCGACTGTCCCTCCGAGCGAGGAGGGACGAAGCGCTACACTCAGACAGCGCAACATAAATCCTTCCTACCTTGGGTTCAACGCTTCGAAAGGGTAAGTACCACGTTCGGGGACTCATCGAACACGAACCCGTATGTTTTCAGGGAAAAACGCCAAGTACAGCGGGTCCTTTGGGGTCGCCACGTGACTGGATCCTCGAGCCATGAAAAGTCGACTAAGAGCTACTTGAACAACACGAACACAAACACACATTCATTAGTCAAGCGCGTGCAAAACATAAATAAACATGCTCGGGGACTAGCTACCCCCAACGCGCCCAAAACACCAAGTCATCACTTGAACAAAAAACACACAATTAGAAATTACCATCACATTCATGCACACAAAATGCATTCAGATAAAAGTTTACAAAGCCAATCGGCACTACCCTATTACATGGTTAGACTTCCTACCTTGTAGGCTGCGCCCCCAAAGAGCCACCTGCGGCCATAGCCACCTTGACTGGTTTGGATGGGTAAGTCGACAACTCCTTCTCCCATGCCGAATGAAACAAACGTTCTGACGGAAAACCCCGGTGCTCCAGTTCGGCGTCGCCTGGCGCTACCTTCGTCGCTTCGAAAGGCAGGAGTTGGTTCATCGCCTATACTTACTCCCCATATACAGAGCCTCCTTAGATTGAAGTGCAAGAACCTCAGAGGTCTCCACCGCCCCTGTCATACCTGTTCGTAACGTCCTCGAGGTCGAAGTTCTCTGGGAAGTGGGCCAGCCCAAGGCTTAGCGCTATACTCGCCCCGTGACGGAAGGCAGACCATGTCATCCACTCCACCATAGCGGGCACCAACTCCAGATAGTTCCACACGTCACTACAAGAAATCGGATGATACATGACCCTCTATTTTCATCACTGAATCGTCATTGTCTATAATATATGACGATCTTATGGCATAAAACATATTGTCAAAAACTGAGCGTCAGTAATTACACACAACGACGTTTTTTGCGAAATCGTCATAATACACTATGACGATATTAGATCGTCATAACCTCTATGACGATCCATTATCGTCACCAGTAGTTTGTCTAGACCACGTCAGATCCTACGTGGCAAAATTGCGACGAAATTAAATCGTCGTAAGTCGAAATCAGCCCAGTCCGTTTTGGTGGCCTAACTGGACTGAGCCCAACAACCCTGGCCTTTTCCTTTTTTTGGGCCTTACCTTTTAAATCCACTTCTTTTAGGGCCTTGGCCTTTTGACAATCTATATCTTTTCGGGCCTAGCCTTTTTATAATACTTTTCTCAACTATTTTGGTTTTTTATTTATAGAATTTTGCATTATTCCCGTCCAATTCAGTTTGGGCCATGGCCTATTTAGATGCAGTTACTATGAGGTCCACGGAGGCCTTTCAAAGAATACATTAACAGTGAATTTAAGCCAAATAGTAGCAATCAGCACATATAATTTCACCGAAAGGGAGATCAAATACATTACAATAATGCATAATTGTTCACATACAGGTATCCTGTGAACCATACATGTAACGCTTACAAACTATAAACATAAACTAGCTATTAAACTATCTCCAATGAAACTGTTTTGCTGAACGAGGCATCCAACTCCAGTTGGTAGATGATAGGAAAGACCATTTTTGATATGCTGAGATTTATGAAGGTAAACATCTGCATATTAAAATAGAACAGTTAGGAACATAATTCAAAACAAATCTATCAGCAAAATTTCTAGCCTACATGAACCATAGTAGAACCATTACATGAATCAGAGAAGAACAAGCAAACAAAGTAAATATCAAGCAAAAAACATGTAGATATAAGCTCTAGGCAAGATAGTTTCATTGCATCAATTCTTGTCTGTGCAAACATGTAGATATAAGCTCTAGGCCAGTAGGTGCAATAAACATATAGGACTCCGCAACAAGCAGCACAAACAGAACAAGTGAAAGCAACAAGCAGAATGTAGACTTACCTTCCGAGAAGACGGGGACAAAGGCAATGTCAAGGAAGAAGGGAACCAGGACGTCGTCCTCCGGTCCAATCCAGATCAGTAGCACCAGCGGACCGGTCCAAACATAGAACATTGAGAAGTAACTAAAAGACCGAGCATCTTATCTCAGAACAATGGATACATGTTAACAACAGTAGAAGCAGCAAAATAGAGATCCGAAAGAAAAATATGTTTGCAAGAACACTAATAGGGTGACACTGATATCTACAAACTGTTTACATGTACTACATCTAGAAGAAAATTCAGATGCCATTAAGCAAAGCAATTAGAGGTGGAAATTAATTTTGTACAAATTAAGAACTAAGTATTGATGAACAATTAACAATGAGAGGAGCATCAATTTTAGAAGAGCAGGCATGATCACATTAACAAGGATGCTATTTGGCACTAGAAATTTCATTATCAACACAAACATGTGTGAAAATTCATTCCATGCCTAATCGGATTTTTTTTGCTTTGCAAGTCTATGCCAGATGGATATAACACTAGATCATGCTTAATAGGAGATAAGAAATCATGCAATTATGCCCAACACTAAATAACAAGGAAAACAAACACACATAGCACATCAATAACGAGACCACCACAATGGCAAGCGAGACAAGCACCACAATTCTAGGACCATGCCACAATTCTAGCACAGCAGGAGCACCACCAGGCTAGAAACCAGCACAACATGGTAGGATCAGGAGCAGGAGCACAGGTCTCAATTCGCAGCGTGCATGCACCAAAAAGCCACGGGCACCGATAGCTTCAATATGTTAGCAAGCAAACCTTAGTGATGATTGAAACAGAAACTACTAGTAGTATGAACAAACAAAAAAATAAGCTTTGCACTATCACCGTACAAATTGATTTCATTATAAATTTTACTTCTACAAACAATGACATTTTAGGAAACCACTAACTATGGAATCTAGATAGTCCATGTTATCCATCCGCAGAAAGTAATGACTAAAAAATATAAACAGTTTATGAAAGAGAGAACATCAACAACTCAATAAAAAGAACAAAAAATTTAACCTACAGACTGAAGCAGAGCAACAGAAACCTAAGTTGGACACAACTTCGACTGTCTCTGGCACCATATGAACAGCCAGATAAAACATGAGAGAGTACATAGCTACAACCATTGCCAAATAGAGCAGAACCAGAGCTTCTGTTTCTCATCCAGGATCAACATACTAAACAACACAACTCAACCAGGATCTACTACAACAAAACATGGTGATTAACTTGTTTTATGCACAAATCAAGATATTATGCTAGTATGGAGATTATCCTAGGTCAGGTTAATGGAGATTACCGAGATCAGAGATCAAACACACCTGGGAGGAGAAGTGGAGGCGGTGCAGATTATGGCATCGTGGAGTCTCCTCCGTGATGAACTAGCCGTCGTGCTCCTCCTCGGCTGGAGGCGGTGCTTCGCTCACGAAGGAGGTGGACATGGCGGTGGTGGATGCGGGAGGATCCATGGACCGCGGCGAGCATGACCTGCAGTGACGGTCGTCGGGTCCTCGTCTGCAAGGCCTAGCGCACGGAGAGGATACTACGGGAGGATGCAGAGCCTCTAGTGGGTGACAGCATCGTGGATGAATTGAGATGCATCAGTTCCTGATTCAATAGATGAGTAGAATTAGGAGGTTGGGAGAGAGAGGTGGCAGAGGTGGAGAAACTCCAGCGACTACCAGATCCCGAGATCGAGAAGGACGAGAACGGGCGGGTTGGTGAGGCCCGGCTAGATCCTCTCTCCTCTTTGTGCTGGCCATGAGATTACCTTGGAGGCGGTTGGCTGGGCAGGTGCCGGGGGAGAGGAGATAGCCGCGCTCGAGTTGGGAGCAGCGGCGGCTGGCTGGGAAGGTTCCGGTGGAGAGGAGAGATCCACGCGCAAGGTCTCTGGAGCGGCGGCTGGCCAGGCAGGAGGTGGTGGCGGTGGCACACACGGAGGATGCTAGGGTTTGGAGCCAGGGTGTCGCGTGCACGCATAGTTTGGGATAATGTGGTCATATTATGCACGCATGTGCATCTTGGGATGGAGAACAATGTTGCAGGAGGAATTTTTTCTTTTCGTCGCACGGAAAATCCATTTTCCGAGTGCCAATAAACGGGGCGTTTTGTGAAGCGACCACCAAATGAAAGCTTCAAAATGGTACCATCCCATTTTTCAAAAATACTATACCATATTACATGGACAATGTCCTAACTGGGGTATCTCAAACCTTTCGGTCCATCCCTCGTGAAAAATACAAATGTCTGCCAAATTGGTAGGAAGTGGGTCCGATTTGAACTATATGTACATGATCTGGTGCTCGTGATTTTTTGCAAAAATCATTTTTAGACTCACAATATCATGTTTCTTCAGATATCCAGTGCAAGTTTAGCGAGTCTCATCCCCTAGCTATGAACATTCATGAACGCCGTTTTGACCATAGTTTGAAACGGGCATAAAAAATTCAAAAACGGTCCGATCAATGCAAATCCTTCGCATGGTGTCTTATTATGTGACATTTTTGTAAGGAAAAATATTAAACTTGGTATATTGCAAGTGTCTCAAAAAACCCTTCTCAGAATTGACCTATCATGTTCGAGGTTTCATGGCTTTCGGGCCAAATGACCAATGTTATGGTCAGAATCGCGGCATAGTTTGTGATAATGTGGCCATATTATGCACGCATGTGCATCTTGGGATGGAGAACAATGTTGCAGGAGGAAATTTTTCTTTTCGTCCCACGGAAAATCCATTTTCCATTTTCCGAGTGCCAAAACGGGGCATTTTTGTGAAACGACCACCATATGAAAGCTTCAAAATGGTACCATCCCATTTTGCGAAAATACTATACCATATTACATGGACAATGTCCTAACTGGGGTATCTCAAACCTTTTGGTCCACCCCTAGTGAAGAAGACAAATGTCTGCCGAATCGGTAGGAGGTGGGTCCGATTTGAACTACATGTATATGATCTGGTGCTCCTGATTTTTTGCAAAAATTATTTTTAGACTCACAATATGATGTTTCTTTATGGATCCAATGCAAGTTTAGCGAGACTCATCACCTAGCGAGACTCTAATGCAAGTTTGACCATAGTTTGAAACGGGCATAAAAAATTCAAAAAGGCATTTTCCATTTTTCATGTTCTCCATGATGCATTATTCAATTTCAAGTATTGAATGCATAGTTGGACCGATCTTGTCTCGCTGATCGATTAGATATATTATTTGTCAAATTCCGATTTACAAAGTAAAAGTTATGAATTATGCAAGATTTAAGTAATTTCTAAAGATTCAAAAAGATTTTGAATATTAATTATCCATAATTAATTATAGATGTGATATTCATAATTTTCTACTCAATTTATATATATATATATTTTATTTTAACTTACCAATAAAAAGATATGAATAATGCCACATAAAAGCTTTTTCTAGAATTTTAAACCAAATCAAATACTGGAAAAGGAAGCTTTTCTCACCTTAGACAAAGTGAGCCGCACAGAATGACCGGTGGGCCTAGGGATGCTGACTGGCCAGTGTTATTGTTGCGGATATGCTATATGGGTATCCTTATAGCATGTCTCTTATCCGGCTAACCCGGGTGGCCCATAGTCGGTAGCATGGCCTACGGACTGGGCGCTGAATTAGGTGGATCGGAAGGAGGCCCATGCCAGATAAAGGAAGGCTACGGTGGAGTCACCAACGTACCCGGAGACTTGGAGTACAAGATACACAAGACTAGTAATAGACGGTGTAGGACTCTGTAACCTGTCCGGCTAGGACTTTTCCCTGTAACCCTAGGACCTGGCGACTACATAAGTCGGGCGTATGGGAGCCTTTAGGGCACAACTTCAGACGATCATAGACAACTTCACACAACCTCGCACAACGAACCTATCTCTGTAACTCGGCGTATTGCCATTATAGTGATTTATAGAAGGAGTAGGATTCCGCCACCGTCGTGGGATCTGAACCTGGGTAAGCTGTGTTACCTCGTACCCGTCAACCGTCCGCCTTACCCCACGTCTCTAAACACGCACTGTGAGGACCCCTCCATGGCGTACTCGTTGGCAATACCACGACAGTTGGTGCCCACCGTGGGGCAAGAGGCGCTTCAGGCTCTTCAGCGGGCTAGGACCAAGATCTTCGCGGGAATCAGCAAAACCGTAGCTATCGGTCGCGTTCTCTTCTCCGGCAACGTTTCGATCGTCCCTCCTGACGAGTTCTGGATCCCGGCGAAGACGAACCCTACGCGGTGTTCGATCGTTCCTATCGGAGACATCCACCTCTTCATCGGCGAAACCGACTCGGGCACTAGTTCCCTGGGAGTCGGAGGAGCATCAAGGCCCGCACGGACCGCCTACGGGCAGGATACGTTCACGAAAGGATCAATGACGGATCTCTCCTCGGAGTTTGCCGGCAAAGATCGGAAAAATTCATCGTTTCCCAACGTGGAATCGAGGTCAACCCGGAGAAAATCAAGGCCATCTTCAGCATAAACCGTCTGACATGCCTAAAGGACATTCAACGACTAACAGGTTGTGTTGCAGAAGTTAGTCGGTTCGTCAGCCGGCTTGGAGAGAAGGCTCTGCCGTTGTACAAGTTGCTGAAGAAGGCGGACAAATTCACGTGGACGGACGAAGCAGACGCAGCATTGAAGCAGCTCAAGGAGACTCTTTCCTCAGCGCCCATCCTTGCAGCACCCGAGCCTGGAGAGCCCCTGTTAATTTACATGGCGGCAACCAACTGGGTTATCAGCATCGTCGTCGTGGTAGAGCGGAAGGAACCAGGCTATGAGCACGGAGTTCAATGACCAGTTTACTACGTGAGCAAGGTCTTGACGGAGTCCAAGCAGCGTTACCCGCACTACCAAAAGATAGCTTATGCAGTATTCCTTACTTCTCGGAAGCTGAGGCATTACTTTCAGGAGCACCCAATCACAATGGTGAGCAAGACTCCACTGTCCGACATTATCAATAACAGTGACGCTATAGGAAGGGTCGCGAAGTGGGGCATTGAACTTGCCGCCTTCGAGATCACCTACAAGAGGCGCGACGCTATCAAGTCACAAGCCTTGGCGGATTTTGTTGCAGATTGGACGGAGATGCTACTCAGTTGCCAGAACCAGAGTACTGGATGATGCACTTTGACGGATCAAAGCTGCTCAATTGCTCGGGGGCTAGTGTATTGCTACAGTCACCAACAGGAGACAAGCTACACTACGTTCTGCAGATCCACTTCGAGGCTACAAACAACATGGCGGAGTATGAAGCACTTATTTACGGACTACGTGTAGCCAAGGATATTAGCATCAAGCGCATAGTTTGCTGTGGATATTCCGACTTGGTTGCCCAGCAGGTGGCTGGCACCTGGAATGCACGGAACCCTATGATGGCGGCATATCGAGACGAAGTTGACGAGATAGCCAAGAGCTTCTTAGGCTACGAAGTCAAGTATGTACCTAGGGAACAAAACGATGCGGCTGATCTGCTGTCTAAGCTTGGATCAGGGCGCAAGCGAATTCCACCAGGAGTTTTCCTAGAGCACCTGCGCACACCATCCGTTAAGGGATCCGACATCGACAACCCGGATAGAGCCGACTCTTTCGTCAACATGGTGACCAAGGTCCCTCCGGCTTGGACAAAACCGTTCATGGAGTATCTCGAACACGGAACTTTTCCCGATGACGAAGTCGAAAGATGGAAAATAGTACGGCGAGCAAAGGGTTATACCATAATCAATGGGAAACTCTATAAAAGCAGCACTACTGGTATATACCTAAAGTGTGTTTCCCAGCTAGAAGGTATGGAAATCCTATGCGAAATCCATCTCGGAGATTGCGGGCATCACGCCGCTCCTCGGTCATTGGTCACGAAAGCCTTCTGGCAAGGATTCTACTGGTTGACTGCAAAGGCGGACGCCGACAAGCTAGTTGAGACATGCATGGGATGCCAGTATTATGCCCGACAACCACACGTTCCTGCTGAAGAATTGCGAACAATACCAATAACTTGGCCGTTTGCAGTCTGGGGGCTAGTCATGGTGGGACCGTTACAGACGGCACCTTGTGGGTTTACGCATTTGCTTGTAGCAGTTGATAAATTCACCAAATGGATAGAAGCTAAACCCATTAGAAAGCTTGATGGGGCAACTGCCCTTAGGTTTGTCTAGGATTTAGTGGTGAGATTTGGTCTCCCACATAGCATTATCACCGACAACGGAAGCAACTTGTCACTCGGAGAAGTGGAGGCTTATTGCTGGGAGAAAGGCATCCGACTTGACCTTGCATCTGTGGCACACCCACAATCCAATGGTCAGGTTGAGCGAGGCAATGGATTAATTCTGCAGGGAATCAAGCCACGTCTTGAGGCGCCGCTACATAGAGCAGCTGGAGCCTAGGGGGAAGAATTGCCATCTATGCTGTGGAGTTTACGAACTACACCCAACAGATCCACCGGCTACACCCCTTACTTCATGGTATATGGAGCAGAAGCCATCTTGCCTTCCGACATCCTCCACGATGCACCAAGAGTTGACGCCTACGACGAGGATGACGCTGAAGAATCCAGACGCCTAGATGTGGACCTTCTCGAGGAGGAGCGCGTTTTGGCATGCCAAAGATCCGCCATCTACCAGCAGAAGCTATGCAGCTACCATAGTCGCCGCGTTCGGCATCGCTTGTTTAAAGAGGGGGATTTGGTGCTCCGACTTAAGAAAAAAAAGTCACACAAATTATCCCCGCCATGGGAAGGACCGTTCATCATAAGCAAGGCACTGCTCAATGGGTCTTACTACCTTGTTGACAATCATGAACTAAAAGATAGACCCAACGAGGATCATAAGCATAAGCGACGTGACCTAGATGATGACTACCCGGAGCTTGATCGGCCATGGAACATAGCGCAACTATGTCCTTTTTACACTTAGCATTTTTTATCTAATTGTGTACCTCTTATATGATCAATGAAATAAATCTCTTTGGTTCACTCATATTTCTGAGTCTTTTACCTCCTTTAGTGTTCATTTTTGGATCATGTAAAACCTTTATGCACAAGTATTGTGTTTGCACTTATGAAAATTCCGCCTACGGGTGTCAGCTTAAGTTTTCTGGTCTACACGTTCTTTGTTATTTTTATGTGGATTCTGGAGTAGTGACTTTTGGCACTTATTGTCGGCGATTTTGTGCTCGGGTTATTGACGGTGCCATTGGGCATCATCACCTAAACACATGGTTCCGACAACGAGTCTTCCGACTCATGAAAAGTCAAGCATAAAAACCAAAGTAATGGATAAGCCAGCACTTGCTAAAAATATATACAGCTGGAAATTAGTTATTAAGTAGCAGGACATAACAACCATTGTTTTC
The DNA here is from genome assembly GCA_023614405.1 of Avena insularis. Taxonomy (NCBI): domain Eukaryota; kingdom Viridiplantae; phylum Streptophyta; class Magnoliopsida; order Poales; family Poaceae; genus Avena; species Avena insularis. The sequence goes on from CM042697.1 coordinate 145,210,842, forward strand.
CGCCTTAAGTTACATCACCAAGTTTTTTTCCGCGCATGCACCAAAGGTAAAACAAATATTACAAAGTGTCTTTCATTCCTTGGGCGCAGGAGACTTGGAAAGCATCGTCACCAGCCGAAGAATCACCCTCAACATCGGCGCTATGATGAGACTCGGAGGAATCTTGGTTGACGCTGTCGATGGTGTTCATGGGCACGAAGACGTCGATGTCCACCAACTCGGCAACTCTGGTGTCATAACCCGCGGGTGATGACAAGATGGCTTCGTGATCAATCTCTTTGCCGTCACCGTCAACGTCGGCGATACCAGAGGTCACCGTCTCGATGTCGGCACCTTCGTAGTGTGCCTTCACCATTGATAGCGCCATCCTTGCGCTAGCCCGTGCACATGAAGCTTTCCAGCTTGTGACACGCTCGGGGCTCGACGCATAATCTCCGAGTACTTCGTCACGGAGTCCGAGGCCTTGATGTATATCTGGAGGGACTTGGCAATCTCTTTGGCTTGGGTGATGGCGGTGTTGATAAAGTTGCCGGCAAGAACCATGCATTCCTTGTCCGAAGGAGGCGAGCGGGTTAAACCCATAGGAGCTGCAAATTCCGACAACGAGCGCATGAGTTCAATAAATTCAAAGTATCCAGACTACAGAAATACAAGGCGGAGGAAACTTACTAAAGATGCTGGCCTTAGCCTGCCAGAGGGTGTCCGCCAGGGATTCTTTCTATTGTTGGAGGAGCTTAAACGCCTCGCTGTGGCATTGGTTTTGCTCATCAGCAGCTTGCTTCTGATCTTTTAAGATCGCAAGCTCCTCCTTCAAGCGATTGATTTCCGCGGAGGCGGAGTCCTGCATGGCCTTCATGGAATCTTCATGCATTTTCAGCATTTCCTTCCTCTCCTCCTTAAGGATCTTGTTCTCGCTGTCTAGCTGCTGGATGTGCTTGGACTGCTCGACAATGTCCTTGGCCTTGGCGACATGTTCTGCAAGTCGGAGAAAACAAAGTACACAATGAGTACTCGGAGAATGTGGGCACAAAAACAAGATGGAATGCGCAAAAAGAAAACAGACTCTTGTTTTTTATGATTTGTTCCTTCAAGATGGCAGTTTTACCCTTTTCAGCTTCAAGATATGCGCGCATCTTCTGGTACTTGTCATTGGCCATGCCCCTCCGAGCATTCTCGTTCTGTGGAAAAAAGAAAAAAGGTAAACCGTTGTTTAGTCTGCTCGGAGCATCTAGTCAGAAATTTTCCACCTAGGCGCTCGGGGGCTACAGCGAGAGTTTTTTACTTAGAAATATGCTTAGCTTTTCTTTAAGCATCTAGTCGGAGCTAATTCAGTTCTCGATTAGAAGCTTGGGGGCTATAGTATAAAGTTTTTAACTCGGAAAATGCTTAGCTTTTCTTTAAACATCTAGTCGGAACTAATTCAATTACAACTAGAGGCTTGGGGGCTACAGTATTGAAAATTATAAACACTGCGTATGCTACTCTTAAAGCATCTAGTCGGAATAGTTTGTTCCATCTAAATGCTTGGGGGCTACAGTGAGAGTTTTTTCTAACTTAGTCACTCTTAGAGCATATAGATGCAAAACTTATGGTTTCCCGTCTACATCCTCGGGGGCTACAGTGGGATACTCATATGAAATGTAAAAGGCAAAGTAAAACTTACAAGTGCAATGATCTTGAGGTTTGTAGCGCTTTCGGCTAGCAGCTTGCCAAAGGAGATGCTATTTCCTTGCAAGATGTCCGCTTGTCGGAGGAGCTCCTCAAGACCACACGTCGGAGATGACGGTACTCCTCCAGGCACCAGAGTTGTGTTACTCGGCGTGAGAACCGGGTAAACTATCTTCAGAAACTCAAAGGGTTTCTGGGGAGCAAGGTTACCGCCTTCGGCAGAAGTACCAGCTTCCGCCACCGCCTTGCCGCCACCGATGGCATCCTTAGCCGGAGCTTCAGCCATTTGTTGAGCGGTACTCTCCTGCGTTGCCTGCTCGCCGACAACAGCGAGTTCGGTAGAGGCGCCAGAATCCACTTCCATGACGGAAGGACCTGGTGCCTCCTTAGCTTGTGAGCTTGTTGGGGCGGACGAGGGCTTGACGGTAGGAGTAGCAGGCGCGATGGCGGGGGAGGCATCACGATGCAGCATATTCTTGATATTTCGAGAAGCCCCCAAAGTTTTGGAGGTCTTCTTGAGGCTGGTCGTGGCTTTCTTTCTGAAACGTGCAAATGCACAAGTACAGGAACAAGACAGACAGATAGACAATGTCGGAGAATGAGAAGCTTACACTAGGGGGGTGCTTTGGCAAAAATCCTGGTGGCTTTTCTCTTTTCCGCCTCCAGGGCGGCCGTAGTCTTTTTGGAGGCTCCACCCTCCATCTTCATCTTCTTGCCTCCGTCGGCAGCGTTAGAGGTGGAGCTCTTCCGCTTTCGCACCAACGGGACATCGTCGTCGGACACGACCGTGACTTCCTTCATCTTTGGATCATAGATTTGGGCAGCCAGGTTGCCCTCATCTAGATCGCTAAGCTGTTAAGTAAGAAATCACCGTGTTAGATAAGATGGTATTGGCATGACGGAAAAACTGGAGCATATGTCGTACAACGGAAAATAAATACCTACCTTTGGGCACTTGCCGTCTACGAACATGTCGTAGGTGATGGTGAAGCCGCGCTTCTTATCCTTCACCTTGACAATGTCCTTTAGGCAGATCTTGACGGAGTCGCTCGAGAAGTTATCCACGAAGATCCGGAGGCTATCCCTTCGATCACTGGTATATTCGTGCATATACTTTGTGCGGTGCTGCAGAGGTTGGATTCGCCTGATGAACCAGCACATGGCTAGGTCCAAGCCGGATAAACCCGTCTCTACGAACCATTCGATCCGCCTTATAGAGCGGGAAGCGTCGAGGTCGGAAGGAACGGAGGCTTGGGATCTCCATGTGGAAACTTCAGCGGCGGCTCCATCCGCGAAGTCTGGGTACGTCACTTCTCGGCCCGCCAGAGGAATGTCGGGCCGTAGAAGTACGTCCGCTGCCAATTTTTGCAGGACTCGTGGCCGACCATGTCGGGGAATCGCCGGCCAGGTCGAATCTTGAAGCTTATGGTGCCGCAGTTCCTAAGCTCCTCCTTACTATGTCCGGCTTCACGTTTGACGGTGAAGAAGTACATGAACAAATCTAACCTAGGCATTATCCCTAGATAACCCTCGCAAAGTGCCGCGAAGTTGCTAAGCACTAAGATGCTATTGGGGGAGAGGTTATGGGGCTGGACCTTGTAGTGGTTTAAGACGGAGAGGAAGAAGTGGGAGATGGGAAGAGAAACGCCGTGTACCAGCTGAGCCTTAAGGTACACCTTTTCTTCGACTTGTGGAGAAGGTGTCACCTCGCTGGACGGCGCCGCCCGCCAGGCGACCCCTCCGTCGCGGTCGGTGATGTCCGAGCCACGGCAGCCGCCCTTATGCGAGTCTGGCTCTTCCTCTAGTGGCTCTAGCGCCGCCAGATTTTGGTCGCCGCCGGTGGACTCGATCACAGCCGATGCGGGGATGACCAAGCCCTCTGGGGGCACGACGACATAGCTCGCCGGCTTCGCTGCGGCTTCGCTCGACGCCGCCATGGATGGGGATGTGCTGCTGCTCGCCATGGAGTGAAGGATGGATGCGATTGGTGCAGATGGAAGCTAGGGTTTTCTCGAGGTTTCTCGCGGAGAGCTCGAGGAGACGCACAGCTGGAGGAAGACGATGATGCGAGGAGAACAAGGTAAAAAGTGGAAAATGCCCCACGGTTACTATTTATCATCCTCGGCGTCAAGATTCGTGCAGCTTAATCGGACGGTTGCCGCGTAGACGACGTGTTCGCGAACGTGCGCGGAAATTTCGCCACGTCTCCAACCGTCGCCGCCAACGGTTCGTATCGCTCGCGCGGGAAAATTGGATATGATTGCGCTCTCTGCATGTGTGAGTTACGAGGCGTCACTGACCTAAGCCTACGTCGTCCTAGCTGACATGGGTAGATGAGCCATCACATCGAAGATTTCGGCACACAGGGATTTAAGCCGACTACGGAAGAGTACAAAAGAAGGTTCAGCATTTCTCTGGCTTACAAATCGAAGACGGAGAAAAACCTTGCAGGGTTCTTTGGGAGGACTACAAGATGTTGCTTGACGATTTGCCGACATCCATCTAGACGGAGCATTCCACGTGAAGAGGCAAGACGGCGCAAGATCTCGGAGTTCTCCGGGGGCTACTGTTGGGGAATGCTATATGGGTATCCTTATAGCATGTCTCTTATCCGGCTAACCCAGGTGGCCCATAGTCGGTAGCATGGCCTACGGCCTGCTGGGCGGCCCAGTTAGGTTGATTCAGAAGGGAGGCCCATGCCGGATATAGGAAGGCTATGGTGGAGTCACCAACGTACCCGGAGCCTTAGAGTACAAGATACACAAGACTAGTAATAGACGGTGTAGGACTCTGTAACCTGCCCGGCTAGAACTTTTCCCTGTAACCTTAGGACCTGGTGACTATATAAGTCGGGCCTATGGGAGCCTTTAGGGCACAACTTCACACAACCTCGTACAGCGAACCTATCTTTGTAACTCGGCGTATTGCCATTATAGTGATTTATAGTAGTAGTAGGATTCCGCCACCGTCGTGGGATCTGAACCTGGGTAAGCTGTGTTACCTCGTACCCGTCAACCGTCCGCCTTACCCCACATCTCTAAACACGCACTGTGAAGACCCCTCCATGGAGTACTCGTCGGAAATACCACGACAGTTGTGGTTAGGCATTTTGCACCCATGCGAAGCTAGCCTAGCTCAATGATAGGTGGGCCAGACTGAAAAAAGGAGGACACGGTTTGTTTGGGCTTAGGCCCAACAGACGAGATGAAGTTTATATGGGGCCGGCGCGTTTTGTTTACAACAAAGAACGTGTGGTGTGGTGGTTGGTGCGATAGGGAGAGGGGTGGAGGTTGCGGGTTCGACTCCCATACTTGACCTATTTTTATCAGATTCTCCTAATGGCGTGGGTCTTGCCTGCCAGGTCGCGGGTGGGGCCACCCTGCTAGGTCACTGGTGGGTCCTGGCTGCCAGGTTGCGGTGGGACCTAGCTGCCAGGTCGCAATGGGTCGTACCTCCCAGGTTGTTTGGTTGTGGCAAAATACAAGTGGACAAGCCACTTATGCAAAAAAATGATATGTAGACATGACACACATACCCAATTTTTGATGTGGCCGACTAGTCATATCAATAAATCCGAATTTAGACACCATGACAATTTAAATTCGTCTAATAGGCTACAAGTAAGCGTATAAGCTGTATTCTATAGATTATGACGATTTTATTCGATGAAATTACGACAATTCTGATACAAAATGTCGTAAATATACATGATTTTGACCTCTTCAAATGATGTATGACCTTATTGTGCAAAATCGTCATAGATCTATGACGATTTCATTCTCAGTCACTATAAGAAGGTCACAAATAAACACGTTTCTTGTAGTGCGTCCATGAACCGTGTGGGAACCACATCAGACGAGGTAATGGTCTGGAAATTGGCGTGAACATATGATGACTGACTCCGTTGTGGTGTTCAGCACTGCATTCATGCACTACTGAGCGGAAAAATCCCGCACAGATGTATCACCCTAGCATAAAAACATCTGCAAAATTCATACTATATTAACACAAGGTTGCGGTTGCTCCAACCTACTCGGAGATTAGACCCGTTCTGGCACTCATGCTAAGAAATACAAAGTGTGTACTCATCAAGTAGTCGGTGGTAGCTCGCCTTGACGTGTTCTCCAAATTGGAGAACTTGATTGGCATATCCGCAATGACAGAACCAGACGCGGCACGGTCCGACTTCACTGCCGCAAGAGCGGTTTTCACTGACTCAAACTCGGCAACTGGCACGTAGCCCTCACGAGCCTTTGCCATCTTGGCAGTTTCGTTCTCTGCATAAGAGGAGCAATCATCAGCACCCGAATCACAAAGCGATTGCGAATAACTCCAATATAAGCACTCACCAACTGAAGCTTTCAGTCGGCCGGCCGCTTCTGCCTGCAAATAACAAAACAAATTAATCATTAGTAAAGATATCAATGACTCGAATCGCCAGTTCCCTGGCGACCCGACCCTCGGGGACTGGGAATACAAGTTCTAAGCGCAAAATCGCTAAAACTTCGCGACCGAGCGGTCGGGGACTGGGATTACCTGGATAGCTACGCCTAGCAGGCGATGAATCTCGACAGCACCCGCGAAGGACGCCGGAGCCGTTCCACCGCCCGGAGTCTGTGACGACGATTTGGCGCGGTTGTCGATGACCTCGGGCACAACGGGCGATTGAGTGCCCATAGCCTTCTCAACGAATCACGGGAAGGAAGCAGGCTTTGCTGCAGGCACCTCGGTCGCCACTTGCTTGGCCTTGACTGGAGGAGCGACCTCCACGGTATCGACCCCTTTGGCGGACGACCCCTTCATCTGAGGTTCTGCCACACCAATATTGGTCGTCGATGCCACACCGACCGTTGGAGGGTTAACCTTCTTCTTTATGGCGCCCGCTTCGGACGCGTCGACAGCGCCTTCCTTGCTCTTCATAGAAGTTTCCTCTGCCACCACTGTGGGCTTAGCTACGACCTTCGCCACGGTGCCGCGTTGGATCTTCTTTGGGCCGCCCCTACAAGACACGACGATACCTAAGTCGGGCGATCCAAATAAGTGCGAAAAGGTATAAAAGGCAATGACACCAACATTTACTTGGCGACCGGGATTGTTCGTTGCCCGGTGGTGATGTGTGCGGGCTTTTCCAGCTTCGTCCCGATGGGCTGCGATAGCCCCATTTCTAGCAAGCTCATCTGGCACTGCTTCTTTGGCGGGGCCTTCGGGTCGGCCGCGGGTTTGGTTGGCGTCAAAGCCTGCTTGGATCTCTCCTCCATGACGACCACCAGGTCGTTGTCATCTTCGCCTAGGATAGGACTAGCCTCGACCCCACGATGTTTCTGGCCGGATGATTTGCGGGCCATAGAAGGTGGATCGTGCTCTTCTTCGACGGCTTCTCATTCTTCCTCCTCCTCGGCGGACGAGTCTCCTTGTTCCTCCTAGAGAAGCTCTTGTGGAACCTCTTCATCCAGAGGAGGTAGCCATATTGCTCCAGGATCCTAAATGTCAATAGACAGTCGCGCCCGTCAAAACAAATTCATGAAGTGCGACTGGAAAAGAAAGATATAAGAAACTACTTACTGTGGGGGGAGCGGCATGTCATCCGGCCTATATGGGGTGAATCTATCGGCCATGCGGGCGTGTGCCTCCTCCATAATCTTCCTAAGGGTTGTGATGTAATCTTCCACCTTCCATTGTGCCGAATTTGCCCTTGATGGGTCGGCGATCCCGATGTACTCGCACATCAGGGTTAGCGGATACATTAGTGGAACTAGACGGCGACTAAGCCAGAAGTTGAAGAGGTTGATTGTTTTCAACCCCTCATCCTCTAGCTCAGTCATTTGGGCGATCATCTCCATGACCACCATCTTATGTGAGCGCGATAGCTCCTTCACCGACAGCCGCCATGGAGTTCTCTGCTCTGTGGTGTATGCCGGGATTGCCACCTCGCCGGCTAGGGTCCATTCCTTGACGTAGAACCAGGACTTCTTCCAGTCATTGGATGCCTTTTTTGGCAACATTAATTTGAAGAAACTAGCTCCAAGATTCACCTGTAAAGTGATGCTGCCAGCCGCCAGCAAGGGCCCTTTCTTGCCCTTGTGACTGGCCCGGCCATGGAACATCTCGAGCCAGAGGGTAAAATAGGGATGACACCCTAGATACGACTCACAGAACACAATGAACACCGTGATCTGCTCAGTGCTATGGGTGCCCAGATCGGAGGGCTTGATTTGATAGAAATGGAGGAAGCGCCTAAAGAAGAGGGAGGTGGGGAAACCTAGGTCGCCTTCTAAGTGGCTGACGAACGAGATAAACTCGTTGGGCCGTGGCTTGGTCTCACTCTCGCCGGACGGCGGAGCTCGCCAGTTGCCCTTAGTGAGGATCCATGTATCCTGCAAGGACTGCAGGGTGGTTATGGTTCATTTGGACTTGGACCAAGAGGGAGGCATTAAGTCGAGCTCGCAGAGATCTGATATGTGGATCGGAAGCGGGCGTGAATGGAGAAGAGAACAAGAACGAGGAGGTCACAATGTGATCCTCATTTTTCTCCTTCACTCGCCATTTATAGCGCCACGTCTCCAATAATCATGGGATTAGTCGTTACTTGGCAGTAAAACCGCCAAACTTACCTTTAGAGATTAACTAACGGCTAGTTTGACCATGCTGACGGTCCAACTTCGATCGAATTGACCACTCGCTTACTCTAGTCGACTAAGCGGGAGACTTGAAGAAAAATGATTCGCCAAAGCTGCGATTGAAGACTAAAAGCTTTTCCCTTCATTGGGGGAGTTTGTCACCGATTCGGCTAGGCGTCCACCTGGATCTGCATACTCCGACTACCAAGTAGACTCCTGCGCCGAACCCCTGGCGCACTTGGGGAATAATGATGGGGATATGCCAATCAGGGTATCCATGAAGGCAGGAAGCGACTGGTCCAAGATAGTGTCGAGCGAGGCAGTAATGACGGCGACTGGATAGAAGGCTTCGGTGAAGATTGGCGACTGGACGCGAAGGCTCAGGATTAAAGCTAGGCCTAGTCGGATTATTTAAACTCATGAAACCCCTTACTGTTTCAGTTGAGATCCTGTAAAACCCTAGCGAGGCACCCCTATATAAACCTCCCTAGGATTCCCATCACACTCACGAGCTATTAGCTATCCCATCTTTGCGACTCGCCGCCCTTATTCCAAGCTATCCTACCTTGTAGTTCATTCGCCATCAATACAAACAAGCATGAACTAGGTCTTTACCCTACGGGAGGAGAAGCTAGGTAAGCAATGTGTCTAGCTCCAAATCTTGATCCGCGGATGGCGAATATCATTTGCCCTGCTTTGAACCAATCGCTACCCATGGTAGCGACTTCCGTGGCCATTCCCACGACAAACGGGCCACAACCAGGGGGGCAGGTGCTTGTGAGGGCGACGGTTGTGTGTCCATGGCAGTGTGTGCTAGGGATTGGTGGAGGCTGGTACTAGGGTCTTTGGATGGTGGGGCCGGGCAGGACACCACACGGACAAGCGGGCAGTCCATGCCCCTGCAAACCGAGCTCAACTTTCGGCCCGGTTTGCGAGTGAGCGTTGGGTCGTGGCCTTGGTCCGGAAGGACGGGATCGGACCCGCGGGGTCTATTTGAGGGGGCCCGTTGGAGTTGGCCTTAGCTAGCTATTCCTGGATCTTAGCTAGCACACAGTTACAAATAAAAAATTGAAGGGAGATGATGGAGTTACTATGGAGGGAGAGGAGGGTCTGAACGACCTTGTAACTAATTATTTATCTTCATTGTTTATCCCTATGGAAGGTACTGATGTGCAGCATGTTTTGGAGTGTGTGACACCACGTGCTACTGCACAAATGAATGAATTTCTTGCATCTGATTATTCTAAGGAGGTGAAGAAATCTGGTGCCGATGGTATGCCAGAATTTTTTTACAAGTTTTGGCATAAAACTGTGGTAAAGAAGGTGCTACAGGTGTTGCGAGGAGGTAGTATACCAGAGGAATGAAATGAAACTATTGTTGTGCTCATCCTGAAGGTTCATAACGCGGTATTATCCTTTGCAATGTTGTATACAAGCTCAGTTCCAAAGTAATTTCCTACCGACTCAAGCTCATCCTGGGGGAGTTGATATCGCCTAATCAATCGGCATTTGTTCCAGGGAAATTAATTTCGCATAATACCATACTAGCCTATGAGTTGTCACATTATATAATAAAGAAGAGAAAAGGGAAGGATGTGTACATGGCACTTAAATTGGATATGGGCAAGGCTTATGATGTGTGGAGTGGCCGTTGTGGGAAGGAATGATGAGGCATATGGGTTTTAATAATATGTTTGTAAAATTGGTTATGAAGTGTGTTTCTATGGTGTCATATCGGTTCCGTGTAAATGGGGATCTTACTGATGTGGTGCAACTGGGAAGAGGATTACAGCAGGGGGATCCAATCTCCCCATATCTTTTTCTTCTATGTGCTGAAGATTTTTCTGCTCTAATGGCAAAAGCCGAAGATGATGGATTAATTCGTGGCATCAAACTAGCGACAGGTGCACCTTAGGTTAACCACCGCTTTGTTCGCTGATGATTCCTTATTGTTACTTGATGTCGTGGTATTGTACGACAGATGCTATTAGGGGTAGCTTACGTAGAGGAAGCAAGGCTACGTAGGAGAATCTGGGAGCGAGATTGGTCACACGATGTACCCAGGTTCACGTCCCCTCGGTGGAGGATCGCTACGTCCTGCTATCAATTCAGTATATGATCATAGATTGGTTTACAGGGAAGCCGCCGTAGGCGGGGGGAGAATGTTCAAGGAGTGGAGACCATCAATTCCATCTTGCAAGACTATGAGGAGGGGTCTGGTCAAATGATTAATCGCGAGAAATATTTAACGATATTCATCTCAAATTATAATACAAGTATAAAAAATACCCTGCTGGAAGCTCTAGGATTGGGAGTCGAAGCTACTGAAGGAAAATATGTCGGACTGCTGACTTATATTAGTCGTTCTAGGAAGAAATGCTTTTCTGATATTAAGGAGAAGATTTGGGAGAAACTACAAGGTTGGAAGGAGAGGATCAGTCTATGGCCGCAAAGGAGCAAGCTATTCCCACTCATGCAATGGCATGCTTTGATCTCTTGAAATCATTGTGTGATGAGATTAGCCAGCTGGTTTGTCGATATTGGTGGTCACAAAATGATGATGAGAAAAAATGCATTGAATTGAATGGGAAAAGATGAAAATACCCAAGTAAAATGGAGGTTTGGGATTTAGGGATTTGTACTCCTTTAATCTCGCTGCTAGCACGACAATGCTAGAGACTGATCCAAGCTCCTGAATCTCTTTTAGCTCAATTGCTTAAAGATAAATATTTTCCCAATGGGGACCTTCTTGCTGCAAAGCCAGTGGTGGGGATGAGTTATGTGTAGAGAAGAATTTTAAAAGGCCTCAAAGTGTTTAAAGAAGAATTATTTGGAGGACTGGTGACGGATCAAGAGTGAATATATGGCAAGATCCTTGGCTCCCGAGGGGTGTTACAAGACGACCATCAACACATCAGGGGGACTTTGAGTTAGAGATGGTTTCTGAGGTGATTGACGCCTCAACTTGTGCATGGAACCAGGACCTGATTGCTCAGAATTTGCACCCAGATGATGTGTCAGTTATTCTCAGCATTCCACTACGTGATCAAACTGAGGATGTTTTTTGCCTGGCACTTTGATAACCGTGGTATTTTCTCTGTGGAATCAGCATACAAAGTACATGTGGATATGCTGAAACAAGAACAGAATTTCCAAGTTGGACATGATTCTGAAGCTTCACCGAATAAATATGAGGTTTGCAAAAAAATCTGGAAAGTGCAATGTCCACCCAAGGTCCATCATTTTTTTTGGCGGTTAGCTCACAATAGCCATCCTTTATATATGAACATTGCTCGGTGTGGTGTCGATTTAGATACGAGATACACAGTGTGTTACTGGCTATTTGAGGACGGTGGTCATCTGTTCCTTAACTGTAAGTTTGCCAAGCAGACGTGGAGGGCTTTGCACCTTGAAGATGTACGTATGAAATTATTACCATGTCAGTCGGCAATAGAGATGATGGAGGAGGTTTTAAACTTATCAGAGGAGGAAAAGATTTTGTCTATCTCATTGATGTGGAACGGGTGGCAAAAACAAAACAAAGGTAACCATGGAGAAAATCATCAGAGTGTGGACAGTTTTCAGTTTACTGTTTGTAGACATGTTCATGAATGGATTACATATCTAAAAAAGAAAGAGGCAATGTAGTCTAACCAGATCAATCAATGGAAAGCTCCAATAGCTGATTTTGTTAAGGAGAATGTGGATGCCTCTATCCGATAAAACACACGAAGTGGAGGCTGGGGTGTCATTGGCAGAAATAATATGCCTGAAATTTGCGTGGAAGCTGCAGGTCCTCTTCATATGATGGCTGATGCCTTGCACGGTGAAGTAAATGCTCTGTCTAATGTCATACATATTGCAGACTAAATGGGGATGTACAGAGTTATTTTTGAGATAGGCTATTTTAACCTGAAGCATGCCATGGCGACGTCTGGATACTCCCTCTCACTTACTTTAATTGGTGACATGAAGCTTTAGCTTCAGCTTTATATGAATTTTACAGATACTACTCCCTCCGTTTCAAAATATAAGATGTTTTAGCTTTGTGAAGCAAATGTATTTAGACTACTTTTAGTATGTAGGTTCATTCAGTTTTGGAGTGAATCTACTTACTAAAACAAGTCTAAATACATTTTCTTCACAAACCTAAAACATCTTATATTTTGAAATGGAGGGAGTAGATTTGTTTAAACTCTCAGAGTTTGTAATAGGCCGGCTCATGAGCTTGCGACTATGGGTGTAGGCGAAGTTCAGGGTCAACATACTATATGGACATCGAATTTCCCTACTTATGTAACCGTATGGTGACCAGCGGTATTGCCATGTCTTAATGGAATATGAGTGTTCCATGTCAAAAAATACCAAGATGTAACATATGTTATTTTATTACTCAAACGTTGAATCTCCGGATGGCAATGGGTACCCGAAACCCACAAACCCGGTGGATATCGGCATTAAATAGGGAGGATTTGCTAAAAGAAACACACAAGGCTTTTAGCGGTAAAAAGTTAGACAAGTCGGGTCTAGTGGGGCGGGTCTGGAGGTGGCAAACCCATACCAGTAGCCCCGCGGACCCGATAAAACATGAGGACTAGCTCACATGTCAATTTCTTGAGGCAAACCCTAAGAGCCCAACCCAGTGCCTCATCACCAGACAGGCAGAGCGCCCTCCACCGCTCCACGACCCCACACACATCCTACCCCAGATTCTCCCATGACTCCACCCCCACTACCGTTCTCTGTCTTTCTTTCCCTCGGGCTTCTCCTGTGCTGCCACATGCCTGCCCGCACCGCTCGTCCTTGCTTGGCACGTCGCCTCCTGCCCACCCCCGCGCTGCCACCCATCTCCCTCCTACCTCCCTCCTATCTCACACTGTCATCAACTGCCCACCTTCTCCTACACCGCTTCACCTCACTGGCGGTCTGGAGACTTCTCCTGCGTCGTTGCTGGCCCGTTGCGTCCATGGGGGAAGATCCACTCAAGTTTGACGAGGGGGACAACTCAGTGTGATGACCCTCTATAGTGAGACTCATTTGATCCACATGTCCATCACCGCCGAGATGTAGATGCCCCTATTCTCGCCACCCATATGTTATGCATTTTTCGTGGGTCCATGTCGGGTCCCGCAAACATGGTGTGTCGCAGGTATGGTGAAGAAACGTACCCAACGGTGGGTAGGGAGGGGTGGCGAGGGAGGGGAGAGGTGGCGAGGGCGGGTATGGGGGTGCCAGACCTGACCCCGAACGCGGCAGGTGTCATCTGAAGTTGAATCCAAAGTTTACATAATACAAATTGCACAACATATAGTGGTTGGCTCACTTTACAATGAGAGCATAAACACTAATCTTGGGATCCATCAACTCTATAGGGCTTGTTGAGTATATGCTCATGATCCTAGTCATCCTCACTCGTCAACATAATTGAATGTATTATAAAGTTGCACCACCTATGGTAATAAACCTATCTCTACATACATAAAGGGTATCTTTGGAGGCCATATGGTTTATTTGTGTAAAGCCAATTTCCAAAGAGGGAAATAGACTTGCTAAACACCCATGTGTATACGATGATTGAAGCAACGTGGATCAATTTTAGCTTGTTTTCTTAGTAGAACCGTCGATTTCTGGTGTATAAAAGTTCTTTAAGAAATTTAGTGTGAATTTGTTTTGGTCGAAGTCAACGGTGGGATTGAATTTTTACCATGCGAGTTTACTTTGACCAAAACAAATTTAAACAAAATTTCTAAAACCACTTTTGTACATCATAAATGAACGTTCTACTAGGAAAATAATCCAAAATAGGTTCATATTGCTTAAATCGCCATATACACATAGGTAGGTAGCGACCCACGTAGGTAGTGATTCCACACTCTTTATAAGAGTACGATAAACGTTTCTTTGTCCTACTTCCAAAATCATTTGATAAATCAAGCAATATAGGATTGAGTGGTCGAAAATACCACTTAACCTCACTATTCCCATCTAGTGTCAGTACCATGATAAGATTTAACCAACACTATAGATCCTTGGATAGATTTCCTTTTTTGGATCTATCGTAGGTACCATGATAAGATGTACCTGGCATTCCATAGATCAAAACATTTTTATTTTCAAAACAAAACAAGAGGAAATTATTTATAGGGTTTCAATCTTTAGTTGCTCAAATTTCTCATATCCGGAGGCACGACTAATCGATTAGATCATGCCCTCTATAAATGTTGTACACTTCCCTCACACGTCACCATCCGTTCTCTTTGTTATTACTCCAAGCCTAGATCGTGACTTTTTTTTTCATACAAGCCCCCTATACATGAGTCCATTATGCCCACAACTATGATGTGAAGATCCCTCTCCAATGGTGGTACCGATGCAAGAGTTTTCCTCTATGTATGACTAAGCCAAATCCAATTTAACATGTGGCTATACTGGAAGCTTTTTCAACTGAAACATGGAAGATATCTTTGAACCAGGGCGGTGGTCCCCCCAAAATCCTGAGTGTGCAGAGCCATTCTAGGATTGCGACCCATATAGGAGATCCAACATAACACTCCATCCATATGAAAACATTTTTATTTTCCTCTATGAAAATTTTGTAGAACACATGCTCTTAACTAGAGCTAAGAAATTTATAATTATTTAACCCCCCATAAATTTCTTTTAGCATATCAATAACATATCACAAAAAATCATAATTTACCTAGGTTTTGAGGTAATATTAGTGTGGAGAAACCTAAGTAACTACTTCTGATTATATCTATAATTTTGCAAAGTGCAAGATTGCAAATATACTTGTGCCAAAATACCACTTCAAACATAGTTGAAGGATGATTAATGGTATAACTTGCCTTTTTGGATAGAAGAAAACCCAATATTAATTCCTCGATAATTTATCCTTTTCTCAATAGTTTATCCTCGTCACTCCGTGTGAAATTTATTGCAACTAAAATAAAACAATACTATATATAAACATACACACACGAGCATAATAACATTAAAAAATGCAAATTTCAGAAAATATGAAAGGGATTTAAATTTCGTAAGTTGTACTCAGTTTAGTCCATACTCTAAAAATTTGCTTTCTTTTCCCGTGCTCTTGTGTGAAACTATCAGAAATGGCCAAACTAGACATAATCATCGGTTCAAATGACCTGATCGTTAACTACCGATGAGCGGGTCCACATAGGGGTTGGCTGCTCTTTGGTCATTGCATGCTGACGAGTGGGGTCGCAAGGAGACATGTCACATCATACTCTCTCTCGGTTGCCCACTCCAAAATCGACCGGAGAAGCTCCTGCACTGCCCCGCCGCCTCCGCCCACCCCCTCCACCACGCATCTTCTCTCTCTCTCTCACCTTCCCTATTTTGTTAGCCGACGGTGAGACCATTGTGCACCACATCTACCCTACCCACCACTTGGGGACACAATGCGATGGCGGAGGAGGACGGCCTCGGACCCATCAACCGTGAAGAAGATTTGGTCGAAAATAGCTCATGGATTCCATCTAGGTAAGATTCCTTATCCACTTGAATGTTCTAATTCGGAAAATATGCAGTATTTGACCATTGCTCGAGTGAATCGTCGCCCATTTTTTCCTAACCTAACTACATCCTTTGTATGAATCAAATAGGATTGATCCAGCGCTTGCTTTTTGGGTGAAAGTTAGGCAAGAAATTAGCAAACCTCATGGGCCCCCATTTGTGGTTTTGGTAATTAATGACAATATTTATGGACTAATGTATGTATTAAGTTTCACTTGTAGAAATTGTCCATTGGCATCGCTTGGAGCATGTGTTGGCTTCAAGATTGATGAAATGAAGAAGAATATGTGTTGTGCAAGCTCAAGATGCGCCATCTCTAGAAGATCTCATGTTTGATGCTTGCCATTCTCGGTGATCACGGTTCGATGAATACAAGGTAAAAGAACAGGTTTCCTCATGGTGTATGGGGGAGAAAGTTGCAAGTCTTCATCTAGCAAGCGCAAGGAAGAGGAATCAAGAAAGATGTCCATCTTGAGAAGGACAAGATCGTCTACATCGAGCTCAAGTGGAATGCTCAAGGCAAACGTATAATCTTGATAGGTTTTACCTTTTGACGGTCTCATGTTGTTAGTTGGGAGACCGTGTAGGGGTTCGTAGCATGGAAAACAAAAAAAATCTACCGCATGAACACACAATCAAGATCTAATCTATGATCAAGCCAAGATCTATCTACTAGATTGTAGCAACGACTCGATAGAATACTAACCCTCGAAGATCCAAGATCTCAAGATCCTCGTGGATGTTAACGAGAGCAGATTCTCGTGGATGATGTAGTCGTACACTTGCCGATCTCAAGATCGCGTAGACGATCCTTCCAGCGCTGTGTTCCGGCAGAGCTTCCGTAGTCGGTCACACGTTCGGTACTCGATGAATACCTTTCTCTCCCTTGTTCCAGCAGGCAGCGGAGGTTGTAGCACTCTCCTCGTGATTCCGGCAGCACAACGGCGTGGTACCGGAAGTAGAGGGGAGATCTCGCAGGGCTTCGCCTTAAGCCGGAGCGAGTATGGTGGACTATGAGAGAGGCCTTGGCGATCTAGGGTTTATAGGAACCAAGGGAGGAAGCTTGGCCGACATCTAGGGCTTGGGGAGAGCCCCAACTCGCCGAGTTGGAGGGGAAACCCTAGGCGACGGCTGCACTTGGAGGTACAGGCGCCAAAGCTAGGGTTTTAGGTGTGTAGAAGAGGGGCACCCCTGCCCCTTCTTTTATAGGTGGGAGGGAGGCGCCTAGGAGGAGGGATTCCTCCTCCAACTCCTCCTTGGCCGGCGGGTGGAGGGAGTGGGACTTCCTCCCCAAGTAGGTTTCCTACTCTCCCTCCACCAAGCAAACTTGTCGTTTGACTTTTCAAAATGGCGTTTGACTTTTCAAACTAGGATTTGATTTATCCCTTTATTTTGCTCAGCGATGACACCTAGTACATGATGCAACCATTCCAACTTGTTATGACACATTCATGTACCCTTCCCCTCCGGAGTGCCGGACATTCCGGAACCTTCTAGAATATTCCCGATGAAAACACCAGAACCATTCTCCAACCCCGAAACAGGACTTTCCTTATATGAATCTTATTCTCCGGACCATTCCGGGTCTCCTCGTGATATCCCGGATCCCATCCGAGACTCCGAACAACATTCAGTCTCTTACTCATCATTCCACAACTACTCAACAACATCGAATCCTTAAGTGTGTCTCCCTACGGTTCGTGAATTATGCGGACATGACCGAGACACTTCTCCGATCAATACCAATAGAGGAATCTGGAAATTCATATGGCTCCCACATATTTCTATGATTACTTTGTGATCGAATGAACCACTTACATACGATACCGATTTCCCTTTGTCTCATGATAGTTTACTTATCCGAGGTTTTGATCGTCGGTATCTCTGCATACCTAGTTCAACCTCGTTACCGATAAGTACTCTTTTCTCGTTCCCGTGATATGTGATCCCTTGTGAGCCAGTCACATGCTTGCAAGCTAATTGGATGACATTCCACCGAGAGGGCCCAGAGTATATCTATCCGTCATATGGATGGACAAATCCCACTCTTGATCCATGTGTTTCAACCCATACTTTCCGAACACTCAATGCCACCTTTATAGCCACCCAGTTACGGTGTGGTGTTTGATGTCATCAAAGCATCCTTCCGGTGATGGTGATAAGCATGATCTCATGGTCGAAGGAATTCAGTTACTATGTATCAGAAAGCTTATAGCCAATGAACTATTTAAATGACTTGATCTTTATGCTACGCTTAACTATAGGAGTATGTCCATCACATCATTCTCCTAATGATATGACCCTGTTGTTTAATAACATCTCTATGTTCATGATCAGGAAACCATGATCATACATTAACCAACAAGCTAGTTTAACAAGAGGCTTTACTAGGGACTCTTTTACGTTTACAAATCACACAAGTATTAATGTTTCCAGTTAATACAATTATAGCATGGTATGTAAAAATTTATCATAAGTATGAAGATATGATAATAACCACTTTATTATTTCCTCTTGGGCATATCTCCAACAGACCGGATTTAGGATAGATAGTTGTACTATCAAGAGGGAGTCTTGAGTTAGTAACTCGATCATATCTTTCAGAGAGAGCTCAATCCTTTGCATACTTAGCATCATCTCTCTTGGTTGTTATTTGGATATTTTCCATGTGAGGCTCTAGAGCTTGTGGTAATATTCATGACAAGCTCTAGTTCATCAAAAACGGATTTCCCTTTTGTAGCTTATCATGTTTTTTATCTTGGAGGTTTTCCGGTTTCTCACCAAGGGAGGTATCTCACATTATAATACATCAAATATTCTCACTTGGTGGTAACCAATATTATCACTTGGTGGTCACCAAGGGCCAGAAAATCTCTTGACTTTTCCAACAAAATTGGTTTCATGTCGATCGAAGTATTCTAGCTCGAGTTATTTCCTTTTAAAGATTGCCTTTTATTTGATTTATAAAAAGAAAAAGGGCTTTTTTGGGCCAAGCGATAGTGTTGCATGGTACTACCGGCCGCTACTGCACGCCTCTCCACCTTCTGTGCCGCCCGGTTGCTTTTCTGGCCCAGGCCGGTTATATTGGCCCAACGCGGTAGTACCGCTCGGTCGGGCCGGTACAACAGGGCCGGTCCAGCTGCTAGTATCCATGCCGCCGCCGCTTGCTTCTCTCTGCGCGCGCGATACCGCTTAGCTTTTGCGCGGGCCCCTCTCGCACGCACTTCTCCCGCTGCTCCCACGTGCGTCGCCCTGCCCCAATCCCCTGCCGCCCTTCCTCACTAGGTTTTCTTGTGCGCCAAGTCGCCAGCGCTGATGCGCTTCCTGGGACCTAGGCGGTAGTACTGGTCCCATCCGGTACTACTGGCCCAAGCGTAAAATGGCCCAACGGGCAGAATTACCCAGCCCCTTTATAAGCCTCTCCCCTTCTCCTTTTTAATTGATTCTTCTTCCTCTTTTTCCCAAGCTTTGCCCCATTGTTTCAATCCCTCTTGAGCTTGATTTCTTTCTTCCCCTCCTATGATTCTTGCCAATATTTGAGTGGAAGATTGAGGAGATCTAGATCTACAATTTGACCAAACCATATCATCTCATTATGAGTGAATCTTTGGGATCTAGATCTTGGAGGATTTTGTGTTCTCCTTGTGTTCTTCCTCTCTTGTTCCCCCAATAGCTTTAGTAGATTTGTTCTAACTTGAGAGTGAAGGATTGGAGGATCTTTGTGCTGTTCTTGCTATTTGCATTAGGTGCATCGGTTTGAGTTCTCCTGTTGGTGAAATCAAAAGAAGCTTGTCCCTCTTGGGTTCTTGGAACCCTAGACGGCTATGTGAAAGTGGTCGGTCTCGGGAGCTTGGACATTGGTTGTAAAGCTTTGGGATCGAGTTGGGAGACTCCAAGTGTTGTGGAGGTCTATTCAACAAGTTTGTAAATGTTCCTGTCGCCACCTTGAAGGCCACATTATAGTTGATCGAGTGCTCTCCGTGCGGCGGGTGCTCAGGAGAATAGGGTGGACTCTTGTGGCGTTGGTGGTCTTAGCACCGCACACCCCTCCAATGAGACGTACTTCCATGTTGGAAGGAACTCGGTAAAATATCGTCGTCCCCGCGTGTCTCGGTTATCTCTATACACGAGCTTTTTACTTATGTACTTTACATTGTGGTAGCCTTCGTGCTTGAAGTAATCTATCTTGCTATCACATTGTTGCTTGTCTTGCTTAGCATAAGTTGTTGGTGCACATAGGTGAACCTTACTATATATAGGATTTATGTCATCGGATTGTCGACAAGTACGCCATAGGGGGTCCTAGTGGCGTTGAGAGGATAGGGTGTGAAACGTCGGATCTTCCAGGAGCGGTGAGCACAAGTTTACCCAGGTTCAGATCCGACTGCGGTGATCGGATCCTACTATTGCTAGCAACCCAACAATATATCGGTGTAAGCCGGATGTTACAGCGGATTACAAGAGAGGTTCGTCTGTGCGAGTTGTGATTGTGGTTGTCGGTATTGTGTTTCCCTAAAGGCTCCCATATGGCTGGTTTATATAGTCACCAGGACCTAGGGTTATAAGAGACACCTATCCGGCTACGTTACAGAGTTGGTAACTAGATACAGCTTGGACTAAAAGTAACACTACAGGCTTGAGTCGGTAACTCTTCTGGGCCTTGTCGTAGTCGGAACTGGCTCCTCCTCTTTCTATGAATGGGTCGCCCATGAAGCAAAGCTCTAACCCGTTGGTGGGCCACCCTGGTCAGCGAGTTCTGTGGGTATACCCGGAAAGTATATCCCCAACAGTAGCCCCCGAAAGTCTCCAAGATCCAAAGTCGGATAAATCATCTAGCTTGATGGTTTCTTCGTCTTGAGAATCTTGAAGGGTTCCCGAAAACTTCATTTAATAGTGTAGGATTCCGAGTCTGTTGAGTCGTATATGTTTTGTTCTGACCTTAGTCTTTTCCTTGCTCAGTTTGAAACATGAGCCGGATTTTACAGGGGCGTGCGGGCTGACAACTTTTCAGACCAGGCCGTGTCACTGACAGGAGTCCCATCGACATGACCGTTGGTGGGTCCGCTCCATACGGAATAGAGCACCGTTTTAATGCTCACACGAGAATCGAGGGGGCGGAGGAGTCGCGAGGAAGCCACCTCCCTCTCTCCTATACGCGTGGCATAAATCGTGCAACTAACGCACGAATCTTGGTGCAGGGACAAATAAAAGAGAGGAGAAAACCCTTATCTCTCACAATCATCTCTCCACCGCTTCATTCATTGTATCCTCATGCTCCTCGAGCCCTCTGCGGCCACTCTCATCTACACACCGCGAGAAAATCTCTCCCCCCACCAATCCTTAATCTTCCCAGAGCGATGGCTTCTGCATATGGCTCCAGAGCGGCGGCAGGGACATCGGAGGAGAACGAGAAGAAGATGCGGGGCCTCTGGGTCCAAAGCGTCATGGACGACGCCGAGCTCCAGGTCATGGAGGATGAGGGCTTCATCATCATCGGCGTGTGGTGGAGTGCCTCAGGACACGCCATTCCCGCCCCGTGCGATGGCGAGCGGGTGATGTTCGACATGCACATCGACCGCGGCCTCAGCCTGCCACCGTCGGACTTCTTCATCGAGGTCCTCAAATATTACGGTGTGCAGCTCCATAATCTTCCTCCCAACTCCCTGCTAGAGCTTAGTACTCATGCAGCCTTGTGCGAGGGGTTTCTTGGCATTAGGCCAAGTCTCGCCCTTTTCTGGTACTACTAAGGTACCCGGAAGAACTCCATCTGTGTCGGTGTTCCCTACACCACTGTCACTCTTAGCTTAGTCCTTAGGAGAAACCGAGTATATCCTAGGATTAACGCTAGTGAATCCGTCAAATGCTGGGCCAGAACTTTCTTCTATCATAAGGATATTCCGGCTCCTAGAAAGGCGGAAGGTCTTCCGGCCTTCGTTGACGGCGCCACTCGCCACCAAAAGTCATGGGACGCGGAGGCGCCGGAACTGTCAGATATCTTGATCCTTGCCAAGAGGCGGATTGAGTTTCTAATCAAGCACATGGGCCTCCATGGATCTGACTTGATCCACTGCTAGTTGGAGTGCCGGATTCAGCCTCTACAACACCATGGAGATCGCCTCATGCACACCATCACCGGCGACAATAAGGAAAGCATGCGGGTCGCTCGAACTGGATTCCAGTGAAGTATTACAGGACCCTCATGCAGTATTTGATCAAGGAGATAGTGCAACGAAAAGTTCTGGACGTCTCCATGAAGATGTTCACGTCCAACCGCCCTCTGACTCTGGTAAATATTTCGACTCTTCTTTCGCGTTTTGTCGTTCTTTTCTGTTTCTTTCTCCGACTCTTTTTCATCGATGCCTTTTCATTTTGTTAGCTCGAGAAACTCTCCAAGTCTGAGCTAGCTCCACTAGAGGGGTATCTCTTAGACGATCCGGAGGCGACGGAGGATGACGAGGTGCAGGAAGTTTCCGCCTCCGTCTCCAAGAAGCGTAAGGCGAAGGAAGTTGTTATCACTGCTGGTAGCCAAGTGCTGCCAGTAGTTAAAAAGTAAGCACCATGTCACTATTTTCCGTACTTGGTACATTTCTTTCTTTCCAAAGCACACCTGATATTTGCATTTGTGTGCTTTAGAGCTAAAGCAGTTTTGAAGAGTAAAGCGAAGCCAGACAGCAAGCCGGCCAAGCAACTGCGTCAGCAGAAGCTTGTCATCTCCCCTGCAATGCCACCGCCGACTCCAACCAGTACTCCATCAACAGCACCAGAGGTTTCTGCCTCTCCTGATGCCGGCAACATCTCGAAAGCCCTGGCCACCAGGCAGCTAACAAGGGTAAACCTGTAAAGGGTAATGATCCCATGGTAATATCTACTGGAGTGTTGGATAAAGTGGCCGGCTCTGCTACACTGGCCTAAAACGGAATAAGAAGGAGGAGATCCTCAAGCTGGCTCAGTCCAGCCTTGAGAAGCAAACCCTCACTCCAGAGGCAGCAAGCCAGGAGATGGAGGACGTGAAGTTGGTCAGCCTCCTGGACCAAATTTTGGTCCGGGACACGAATATAGAGTCTGGTGAACTCCCAGCGATGGGCGTTCCCTCCCTCTCCCTTGCCGAGAAAGTGTTTCATAATACTAAACTCGGATTTGAGGAGTTGCACCTAGACACATTGTAAGTTTCCGATTCTTATAGTTATTTTATTATCATATCCTCTAGCCCCCAAGCATAAAGTCGGATAAACATCGTTGAGTATGAGTTGATTCTTATAGGATGAAAAAAGAACAATGTAGTGTATCCCCCAAGGCTCGTGCTGTATTTTTACTTAGTTAAATTTGCAGCCCGAGTCTTAGTAGTCGTCTAACGGTATTTCGTCTCTAAACTTACAGAAAATTGCATCTTCCAACCAGTAATTGCTCAATAATATATGCAATAAACGCAAGGAAATCAAAGCCCCGTGCCTTGATAATTCAAAGTTAAAAGTTGAAAAAGATGAAGCAGAAGGTAAACTTTTCTGAATTCTTCTTTATCGGTTAGATATTGTCATAGTCAAACTTGTTCTATCCGACTGATCGTTTTCCCTTTGCAGAATTGTTGTGTGAATCCAGCAACATGGTGGAGCAATCCAAGAACTTCAAGGTCTTGGAAATGGAGAATGCTGAGCTCCGGGACAAGATTTAGAAGCTTACTATTGAGTCGGAGAAATACGTACCTACTGTCCTAGAGTCAAGCAATCATGAGACTGTGAGGCTCGAGAAGCTGATAGCCCTCCGAGATAAGCAATTGCATGATCTCAAGAAGGACTTTGATAGCCAAAGGGATCTAGGCCAGGCCATAGAGAGTGAGCTGAACAGCCTCCGCGAGGAGCATGCCCAGTGGAATAAGTTTGTGCTAAGTAAGATTTACGGCTTACTTATTTGATTGATTTATCGAGTTTTCTCTTTTAGTCAAATTTGACTTTTGGTTCTTTCCCAGCCCCCTGAACCTTTTCGACTCTCCTACCTCCGAACCTCGCCTCGAGCACATAAAGCTCTTCGGAGATATTTTATTCGACTTTCGCAAGACTCTTGAAGAGGCTAGCGAGTCGGTCAAACTTTCCGACTTGCACAAAATGTCAGCGCAAGAGGTGAGGGACAAGGCTAAGGAGATTCCGAAGCTTATTGAAGACTGGAAGATCTCCTATGCTCGGACTGCTACACAGACTGCTCTTACCATGGTGATGAGCCACCACAGCGAGATGGAAATCTGGCATGTCACCAAGAGTATTGCCGAGGAGGACGATGAAGGTAACCCATAGAACATCAAGGCTATCCAAGATTCCTGTGCAGGTTACGCTTGTCGTGTGGCGGAGATGACCAATTACATGATGTCATTCTTTGAATCCATCAGTGTTCCTCCCTCGCCTCAAGAGCCAGAAGACAGCCTCGTTGAAGCAGCTTTCGAGTCTGAGATCCAGGGCGACAACGTTGTCGACTCTAGCACTCCGCGCTCTTCATCACCACCACCTGATTCTGTAGCATAAACATTTTATAATGCATTATTCTGAACTTTGGGCATGTAATGATGGAAACAATATTTTGATTGTGCTGGTCTGTAAGAACTAATGTTTTTACTATCATAGCACTTTTGTTTTTATATATTTTATGTGTGTGCTTGAAAATTTATGAAGCACTATTTTTATGCGTATACTTGTCATTTTTATCTGGCTCTCAGCCTTGTCCCTTTCATGAGCCGGCCAACCTTTAGCACAAAAACTTTGCCGAGCAACGAAGCTCAATTGCTAAACTAGTTTAAACTCGGAAACAAAGCCGGCTTCTAGTACCAACAATTCATTACTCGAAAGATACCCTCGTCTAAGCAATCAGATAAAAACCAAAGTACAAACAATAAATTGATTTTTTTACCCTAGGGTAACATTTTTTAGATATTCAAAAATCATAACCAGAACGAACATGAGCATAAAGTACTTTCAAGCATTCTAGGATTTTTGAAAACGACATGCTCTTTTTGAAATAAGATGGCAAAAAACTTCTCAAAGATAACATATGAGGAAACCAATAATTTTTTTCACTTTAAAAATGTACATATATGATTACAAGGAAATATAACTAAGAATAGATGGGACATAGCTATGCAATATTCCATGGAAAGACTATCTTATCCGGGTCTGTACTACTGCTAGCTCTCTTTCTCTTCCGAGTATTTGGTCTTTCCTTGCCTGGTCTCATATCGGTTAACTAATACGACCCATTACTCTCTGACTATGATACTTGCATAACTTCTGCTGATAGGTTGTAGATCTCTGCTCAACAACGACACGTACTTCTTCGATTATATCGAGATCATCCTGTCGAGAAACTTCTACATCTTCTTCGATATACGCCTTGACTCGTGGAGACTGATGAATTATATCGCTTGGAAGAACTGCTTCTGTAGTGTAGACCAAGAAGAAAGGAGTGTATCAGGTTGATCTGTTAGGAGTTATACGTAAGCTCCATATCACAGACAGTAATTCTTCCGCCCAAGCCCTCGCAGCACGACGAAGCGGTTCCTCGAGACGAGGTCGAAGTCCTTATAAAATAAGACTATTAGTTCTTTCAACTTGTCCATTAGCTTGTGGATGCGCGACTGATGCAATATTGAGTCGGATCCCTTGTTCTTCGCAGAATTTGGCAAGTTCCCCCATGGAAAAACTGCTTCCATTATCAGTAATTATACTGTGCGGATATCCGAATCGGATGATCACGTCGTCGACGAACTTTCTGGCTATGGTTCCATTGCGACTTGTTTCGGGTTTAGCTTCAATCTATTTTGTAAATTTATCCACCATCACTAGTAGATGAGTAAATCCACATTTTGCCGTGCAAAAGGGCCCTACCATATGAAGCCCTAGACCGCAAATGACCATGTATTAGGGATTGTTCGCAGCTGATCAGCCGAAACATGTGCTTGACGGGCGTATTTTTGGCAGCCTTTGCACGTTTTGACCAGTTTATCGGCATCCGCCTTAGCAGTAAGCCAAAAGAATCCGTGTCTAACAGCTTTTGCCACTAAGGATATGGCTGCATCATGGTGACCACACTCTCCTTCATGGATTTCTCGTAAGATTTCCACCCCTTCTTTCGGAGAAATACATCGCTAAAAAACCCCAGAAACACTCCGCTTATAGAGCTCACATTTTATTATTGTGTAGGCTTTCGCTTGTCGGAGGATCTGTAGGCTCAGGACTTCATCTTTGGGTAATTTTCCGTCTATAAGGATATCCAGATAGGGTTTTGTCTAGCTGGGAATTACAACCAGAACTGCTATTAAAGGTTAGTCGAATTTCGTCGGATAGTCCTCATCAACTCCGGTTATGGAGGGGACTTTTAAATGATCTAGAAAAGCGCCATCTGGTACTTGTTTCCGCGCAGAGCCTATCCTTGATAGCGCTTCTGCTTCCTCATTTTTCGTTCAAGGGATGTGTTGAACCTCAAAACCCTCGAACGATTTAGATAATTCATCCACGACAGCTTTGTAGGCTGTCATGTGTTTGTTTGCATTGTAGATGTCAGTTACTTGGTGAGCAACTAAATCCGAGTCTCTATAACACATGAGTCTTGTGACGCCAATGTTTTTGGCCATGCGTATTCCATGTAACAATGCTTCATACTCTGCAATATTATTAGTCATTGTGAAGTGTATTTGTAACACATAGAACAACTTATCTCCCTGGGGTGATTTAAGCAACATGCCAGCCCCCGAGCCTCCTCATTCTTTTGATCCGTCAAAGTGAAAGGTCCAAAATTCCGAGTCTGGAGGACTTGTGTTTTCTGCCATCTCTGTCCAGTCGACAACAAAATCGGCAAGTACTTGGGACTTGATTGCTATACGCGGCTTGTACTCAATGTCAAAAGCTGCAAGCTCTATTCCCCACTTTGCGACACGTCCTGTGGCATCACGATTACTGATTATTTCTTCCAGGGGAGCAGTAATCACCACTGTAATCTTGTGCTCTTGAAAGTAGTGGCATAGCTTTATGGTTACAAATAACACTCCATAGACTAGCTTTTGATGGTGTGGATACCGTTGTTTCGACTCTGTCAGAACCTCACTCAGGTAATAAGTTGGACGCTGCACCTTATGCTCGTGGCCTTCTTCCTCGCACTCTACTACTGTTATCACACTTATGACCTTGTTGGTCGCTGCAATGTAAAGTAACATAGGCTCCCCTGAGGTTCTGGCGCTGCGAGAACTGGTGGGTTTGAAAGTAGGTCTTTCAAACTTTGTAGGGCAGTCTCAACTTCCTAGGTCCAGACAAATTTGTTGGTTTTCTTCAAGAGTTTGTATAAAGGTGCGGCTCTTTCTCCGAGTCGGCTGACGAACCGACTCACTCCTATGATAGAACCAGTGAGATGTTTCACGTCCTTGAGGCGAGTCAACCTGGTAATGTTAAGTATAGCCTTGATTTTGTCCCAGTTCACCTCTATGCCTCGCTTAGAGACGATGAAACCTAACAATTTTCTAGCTCAAATTCCAAAGAAACACTTCTTCGGATTTAGCATCATGTTGAATTTTCGTAGGCTAGCAAATGTTTCCTCTATGTCGGAAATTAAGGTTTACTTCTTTTTGGACATAACTGCTATGTCATCTACGTATACATGGACGTTGCATCCGATTTTATTGTTGAGCCAACGTTGCATAGTACGTTAATATGTTGCTCCTGCGTTCTTTAAGCCAAAAGTCATAGTTTTGTAGTAGAAGGTTCTAAAAGGAGTGACGAAAGACATCTTAATTTGATCTGATTTTTTCAGCGGTATTTGGTGATATCTGGAATATGCGTTGAGAAATAGAATAATTCCAACCCTATCATTGAGTCGATAACTTGATCTATTCTTGGAAAAGGGAATTGGTATTTTGGGCATGCCTTGTTCAAAGCGATATAATCAACACACATCCTTAAATCAGTAGTGTCCTTTTTAGGAACGAGTACAGGATTTGCCACCCAATCTATATGGATGACCTCTATTATGAATCCGGCTAATTCTAGTCGGGCCAATTCCTTGGCTATTGATTTGTTATTTTCATCACCAAACCGTCGTAAGGACTGTTTGACGGGTTTAGCGTCAGGGCACACATTAAGAGAGTGCTCGGCAAGTTCCCTAGGTACTCCGGTCATGTCAGAAGGCTGCCATCCAAAGATATCACTATTAGCTTTGAGGAACTCGACGAGCGCGCTTTATTATGCGAGGTCTAAGACTATCCCTATGTTCGTCATCTTGGAGGGATCGTCTTCCTTCACCGACGTTTTCTTCATCTCTTCTGACGCCTTGAACTGCATGCTTGGCTTCAGCACCTCGTTCTTTGTAGCGGGCATCTCGGATGGGTCGGTGGTCTTCTTGATCTCATGGTACTCCTGGGCATGTAGCACCGCTTCGGCAAAGGCAGCAGATCCTTCGTCGCACTCTCGCGCTTTCCTCGGATTTCCTCGGATGGTGGTGACGCCCTTTGGACCTGGAAGTTTTATCATGTTGTAAAGGTAACAAGGACGAGCCATGAACACCCAGTAAGCCGGACGCCCAAAGATGGCGTGGTAAGCACTTTTGAATGGTACCACCTCAAAAGAGAGTGGCTCAGTCCGGTAATTGTCTCGGGTTCCGAATGTCACGTCCAGAGTAATCTCACCTAGAGAATCCGCCTGTCTACCTAGTACAATGCCATGGAAAGTGACACTCATGTAACTCAACTGGCTCTCGTGTAGTTTCATGCGGTGAAGCGTTTCAATCTAGAGGATGGTAATGCTGCTTCCACCATCCATGAGAGTTTTAGAGAACTCATAGCCATCAATAAGAGGATTGACGACCGAAGGGTATTTTCCCCGACGATGCGTTTTGCTCGGGTGATCTGAGCAACCAAAGTTGATGGTTACATCCAACCAATCTAGAAATTGTGGAACAGCCGGAACCGTGTCATTGAGCTAACGGAGAACCTCCTTCTTGGCCTTAGCCGGTTGAGATCCAAGGAAGTAGACGTATGTGTCTTTCTTAGTCGGAAAATTCTTCTTTCCATCCGACTTGGGCTCTGCGGCATCCGCTTCTTCCATGTCGGAATCTTCCTTGGGCTCCTTGCCTTTCTTTGAATTTTTCTTTCCTTTTTGTTGCTTGGCTCTATAGCCAGTGGATTCAACTTTTTTGATGTTGTCATTGAAACGACACTCGGCATTTCAGTGGGTAGATCCTCCGTTACTACCCAAGTGGTGGAAACAGGGATTGTTGGCAATGTCGGCCTAGGTATAGGTTCTTCCGGGTTGCTGTTCTCCTATGCCCTGGATTCGGGAAGTTCTGCGGCCTCGACCCCGGCCGCCTCCGTGCCCTCCTCGTCCTCCGGATCCGAACGTTGCATTGAAATTTGCGTTGTCCGGAGCCGGTTTATCTTCCGAGGTGTTCTTGCGCTTCTTAGCTTGTTGTTTTGGCTGTTTGGACGCATTGGGATTGGCCAGAATATTTAGTAGCCCTTCTGAATCATCATCGCCATCAGCATATTTGCTTGTCGTCTCTATCACCTCTCTCAAATTTGTGACGTGGTCACGCTTCAATCTATGACACAAAAGTCCGAATGGGAGTCCTGCAATGAAAGCTTCAATCGCAGTTTGCTCGTTTAATCCTTCAGAGGAATTCTTCGTGTTCAATCCAGCGTCCGAGGTAATCCTGGAAAGTTTCTCCAGGTCTTTGGGTGCAACGTTGCAAGTCTCCGACTATGCAGGGCCTCCTGTATGTTCCCTTGAAGTTTGAAAAGAACGCACTTTGCATATCATACCAGTTATGAATTGAATCCTCTGGCAGTTCATTGAGCCATGATCGAGCCATCTTCCTCAGCATAAGAAGGAGATATCAGACTGTGACTAGGCTGTTTCCTCCTTTGGAGATGTAGCAAGCCTAGAAAAAGTCCTGGAGCAAGGTATTTGGCTGATCCGTGCTGTCGTAGGGCTGGATGTGTTTGGTGATACCGAAGTCAACCAAAAAATTTATCTGACGTATGTGTGGGCCAAATCACTTGGGTCCCATGTACACATCTTCTTCCTCGTACCGCCGCGCCTCTATATTTGACTCAATGCGGTGGTGAGTGTCGTTTGGCGAGAGAGATCCGCGCCTTGGAGGCTCGCGGCTTCTGCGCGGCGAGGTCAGATTTCTGCTTCTCCTCTCACCATTGCCGCCTCTGCCCCTATGGCTTCCATGGCTACGGAGTGATCCTTCATGGTCACTGCCTGGAGGCGATGGTGGCCCTGGTGGATTGTTTCCGGCTGGGTTACGCGGTGGTGGTGGATCCTCATTGTGATGACTCTGATGCTGATTTCTTCGGGCTCCGTCCCTACTTGATGCAGGACAATTCGGATCATCTCTTCGTCCGGCGATACCAACTGGATGGCTTGGTGGTGGCATTCTTAGCCAATCTTTCTCTCGCTAGCAGCGCATTTCCGGGTCTTGTCTATAGCGGTTGTTTTGCCGTGTATGGCCCTGATGGGAGACCATTCCCTGATGGCATCTTCGGACGCAGCAGGAATAACTCTTGCCCAGTCACGTGCCGGCCTGCGAGAGTGGCCGTTTGAGCCGGTCCTTGTATTCTCTTCTTCTCCACGGAGACGATAGTGTTGATCTGTATCCCTACGGGGTCTTTCGTCAGTGCTTTGGTCAGCACCAGTGTGGCAAAATTCCGAATTTGAGGCCAGCTTGCCACTGAATGACGCGGTCATTTTCTGCTG
Organism: Avena insularis; assembly: GCA_023614405.1. Taxonomy (NCBI): domain Eukaryota; kingdom Viridiplantae; phylum Streptophyta; class Magnoliopsida; order Poales; family Poaceae; genus Avena; species Avena insularis. Next base: position 145,241,395 of record CM042697.1, read on the forward strand.
CTTTAATCCTTTGTCTAGCAATGCAACGCATTGTTGGATCTGCTCTCGAGACGGATTATTGGCGAGGATGCCTCAATCCGCTGCAGCGTTTTCCAATGGCGTGTTGTAGACTCGGATCTTCTCTCTAGTTTTTCAGTCGAATAGATCTTTGTTGATATCTGGATTCTTGTTAGAAACAACCAGACCTCCTCTTGTCTTGTTTGGGTGTCGCCTGAAATCTGACTATTATTTGGCCGGATCACTTTCTAATTGCTGCTTAAGCTCGATGATGCGCGCGTCCTCTTCGAGTAAAAACAGACGGTGCTTTTCCAGGTCCTCAGCCCTTTTCTCCAGCGCCTCCGAAGTTAGATCCGAAGCCGTTGGATTGGAATTTTGAGAGCATCTCCCTAAATTTCATGTGCACCCTTGGTGACGATGTGTCCATCCACGGGAGAGTCGATCGCGTGGTATTAATCGGATCTCCGTCCTGATTCTCCATCTCGATCTCTTCATCAACTTTTTCTTTGTTGGTTTCCTTGATGTCCGGCTCTGTCGGTGTCGGATTCTTGTTCTTCTTCTTCTTTGACCGCCCAGTAGCCTTAACGTGCGTACGGGTGGCAAAGACGGCTTTTGGTCCGGTACCGGGGGATAAACTTCCGTCGGTACTTTCCATAGTGGTTGGCTTGTGTACCTCAGAGGAATCTCCGGTGTCCATGACATCCTGCGAGGTGTAGCTTTCATCCATGCTATCATATGGACTAGAGGGATTTTTCGGCTCACCTTGCACTGGCTTGGAGGCGTGTTCTTCTTCGTACTCCTCCATATCCTTTTTGAAGTCCCTGAGTTCCTGCGACGTTATTGACTCTTGAGGGAAGCCAGGTAAGTCAGCGCTTTCTGAGATTGCGTCGAGGACTGAATCGCTGCCGGCTCCAGCATCGACAGAGTCGGTTCCAGAGCTTACGTGGTACACGAAGCAGTGCCTCTTCTTCATCCTGTGTTTCAAAGGTAATTTTTCTGCTACGACGTCGGCAGTGCCGGATCCATAGCGGATATATTCCTCATCCGTGTATCCGATCTCGACAAGGAGATCAGATCCAGATTTTTCCTCCACCGCTTCTTCCACTAAATGAGTGGTTTGGGTGGGTTTGATTTACTCCGGTATCTTGAACTCTTCCGCCTCTGCGGACAAAGAAGATCCGTATTTTTCTTCCGCCATAGTCATCACCTCAAGGGTGGGTTCGGCGGATTCAGTGAAGCCGAGATAATTATCGATCTCGCCGATAGACATGATCGTATAGGTTGTCACGGGTTTGCTAGCCGGAATCCAGGTCTCGTCGAGAAGGACAAGAGGGACATCACTGGCGTAGACCACGCGACCCATGGAGATTGTTTTGCCGATTCCTGCACGCGCAGATTCTGCCTGGAACGAAACTCCAAAGGTCACCTGCCCCACGGTGGGTGCCAACTGTCATCGGATTGTCGACAAGTACACCATAGGGAGTCCTAGCGGAGTTGAGAGGATGGGTTGTGAAACGTCGGATGTTCTAGGAGCGGTGAGCACAAGTTTACCTAGGTTCAGATCCGACTGCGGTGATCGGATCCTACTCCTACTAGCAACCCAATAATATATCGGCGTAAGCCGGATGTTACAGTGGATTACAAGAGAGGTTCGCCTGTGTGAAATGTGATTGTGTTTGTTGGTATTGTATTTCTCTAAAGGCTCCCATAGGGATGGTTTATATAGTCACAAGGACCTAGGGTTACAAGAGAGACCTATCCGGCTACGTTACAAAGTCGGTAACTAGATACAGTTTGGACTACAAGTATTACTATAGGCCTAAGTCGGTAACTCTTCTGGGCCTTGTCGTAGCCGGAACTGGCTCCTCCTATTTCTCTGACTGGGCCTCCCATGAAGAAAAGCTCTAACCCGTTGGTGGGCCACCCTGGTCAGCGAGTCCTATGGGTATATCCGAAAAGTATATCCCCAACACTTTATTCTTAACAAAAACGCTAGTTTTATTTCGCCGTTGTTAAGCCCATCTCATAAAAGTTTTAAACCGCCTATTCACCCCCTCTAGGCGGCATACGTGATCTTTCACTCATGGTAATAAACCCCATCTACTATCTGGATTTTACTATTCGATGGTGATAGAAACAACCATTTCGTTTAGCCATTTTCGTGAACATGTCGGTGCACATTATCCCTGGAGCGCTAGCGATGTTGTTCATTTCACCTATTTGAATACTTGTGAGTAAATATTTCTTCCACTAAATTGCGGTGAGCATTTAGGATTACTATTTGGTCTAAACAATGGAAGCTGCTTTGGTAAATTCATATCGATGTGCTTTAGCCAGACACATACCAAGAAAATAGGAAGGGTGTTCAGTTATCATTTTCCTCTGCTAATAGTAAGCGGCCTCGCACTCCTTGTAGGCCCAGGCCATCTAAACCTATTGGCATTGAAATCCAGACCACTGTTGTATTATATATATGACGATGTAAAGATTGACGAGGCAGTTCCTCCACAACATGACGAGGATGAGATGATGTACCCTGAATTGGTAGATAAATACAGTCAGTGAGCAATGCAAGATGAATACATGGACGAGCCTAGCCGCCCTGCTAGATTTGATAATATTGATGATGAAGACAAGGAAGAGAACACTGGCCGCTTAGTTGAAGGTGAGGACATGCCATTAATGAAATGTGGAAGAGAATATCCTAAACTTACTACAGGCACCGTATTCCAATTGATTGTGGACTATCGGAATGCACTAACTACATGGTGCATTCTCAAAGAAAATATTTTTTATTTATAGCAAAGAGCCAAAAGGCACTATAAAAATACTTTCCATACCCAACGGATTTTTAGGGCGGTATAAGCGAAAAGAACCGGGAAAAGTTGGTTACATGGTGGATGGGCTATCACAACATCATTTTGTCATGGTGGCCACTTATACGCCATGGAACACTCGATAACGGTGGATTATGGTACAGTGGTATGTGACTGGCAATCCCGGCGCCACCGAATACCACAGTAGATTATGGAGGTTGTTATGATTGGGCCATGAATGGTAATCACCATGTTGACTGGTCAAACACAGCACACAAAGTGGTGAGACCCACCACTAACAAGTTGTTGCTTGTTAGACTCGGCGGTTTACATTTTTTATCATAGACCTAGAATGAATGTTTTCCTTTTTCTCTTCCGCAATTTTTATTTTTTGAGGGATTCTCTCTCGCAATTAAAGCAAGACTGTCTGCCTCCTCCAATAGTTATCGTCTTTTTGTTTTTAGATTACTCCAATCCTTCTGGTGTATGGTTATAGGGAGAAGGAAAGTGTTATGCAATTTATTTATGGGACCTTGTAAATGCCGCCCAAAAAGCTGGATCCCTGGACCGCACTTCCTCAAATGGCCCAGACTTGCTACTCCCCATTCTATATAATATAGAGGAACCCTAGAAACTAACCCCATTATTAGTCCCCACCTCACACAGACACCTTCAACTCAAGAACTCCATGCGTACCATCTCAACCGGGTAACACATTATCTAGCTCGGCCATACCGTCCCAAATCTTGCACGGTCATTGGCTCGCCGGATCTTGCGTGGCTCGTCCACGCTGGATCTTGTGTGGGCCCATCGCGCCAGATCTTGCTCAGCCTCGACCTGTCAGATATTGCATAGGCCCGCCATTGGCTTGTCCGATCCGCAGTTTTGATCCTCCTCTTCTGTACACATCTTCATTGGCATGCTCTTTTAGATCTGTTGCTTTGCTGTTTATCCTATTAATCATATTTTTTGTTCTTTTAGTTCCAAGCAAAGTTACCAGCATATGGTGTGTTTTCAAAGTCAGATCCGTTTTGATGATGTTGGTGAGCATATACTCTTTAGCTCCGACATGATGTTGATGTCGATTAGAATAGAGAGGCTCTCAAGAAGTCTAGGATTGGGCAGGTTTTTTCTCCTAATTAGGTGTAGTTTTAGGTTTTATAGGTAGATCTACTGAATAGAGAGGGGCTCAAGACCACTTTGCATCAGATGCTACCTTAATGATTAGAGAGGGTATCAAATCTAGTGTAATTATGATGTAATGAATATTTTATATATGAATAATCTAGAATGTTCGAGTTGCGATGAGATTAGCAACGTAAATCAATTATTGTTAATGTAATTAACTTTCAGTGATGCTGGACGCTGTAACACGGCAAATAATGCGTGGTCACGCGGCACTAAATTTATGTCGTCTTCCGTAATGTAACGTGGCGCATCCTCTTCTGCGCCACAAAAGTGCTAGCTCGGCGGATCACGTTGTGCTGAGACAAAAAACCAGTCTTTGTTTCAGAATCCCCGACGCAGTTATCCCTGGCTGCTTTTTTGCCTTGCCAGCGCGAGCACAGCGACTAAGGTTGTGCTTCTGCGTCTATAAGCGACAGCGCCGGAGCTCCATGTTATAGTGAAGGTTCATTGTTCATTTCCAAAATTAAAGGTGTAGGTGGAGATTGCATGTATCCCGTATGCGGAAGAGCAAATTGGTTCGGGTATTACAATTCATACCCTTCTATTTTTAGATCATTATGTAATGTTTCTTAATTGTACTTGACATAATTTGTTTACTTCTATGATTTTTAGATAAAAATTAACCCACATTTTCACACTTATCCACCTGAAGGGGACGGGGAAAAGAAAAAGAAAACTAGCAAAGACTAGGTGGATGGTAGATATAATCATGGATTGGCTAAGAGCACCACCAACACTTGGACGAACATCAGTCCAAGGGAAGGTTGTTGAGAAATACAATTTAAATTCCTTAAATGAGAGTTTTTTATGCTAAGAAAATGGTTCTTGACCATCATCGAATGAAATTTTTTAGTTGTTTTACACCTACAAAGCTGAATTGGAGATGGCTAGTCCCGGTAGTGTTGTAAAGATTGACCATCATATAGTTGAATACAAGATAAAAAGAAATATAAAGTAGAATGAGTGTTTTAGGAGGGATTTTTTGTTTCAAGTATTCCTAGCAAGGGTTTTTGGATGGTTACAGGACCTATTTGGATGTGGATGCAACTTCCCTAAATGGGAGATTTAGAGGACATCTAGTAGCTTCTACTGTTGTTGATGGACACAACTAGATATTCCTAGTTTCTTATGGTGTGTTGGAGGTAGAATCATAAGAAAATTGGTTTTGGTTTCTGCAGAATTGGCGCAAAAAATTATAGGTTTTCCAAATGGATTGTCTATACACAGAGATGCTTAAAGGGGCTTAGAGAGTGTAGTAGAAATAGTATTTCCAGGAATTGAGCATAGAGAATGTATGCGAGACATCTGGTGAAGAATTTCACAAAGAAATGGAGAGGTAAAGTTTATGATGAGAACTTATGGATAGCATCATACACATGCAGCTTGAGGAAGCATGATCACTATTTAAGAGTGTTGTATGCTGCAATCCTGGAGAGGTAGACTAGTTGTTGGCTGAGCCAAGTAGCAAGTTGAGAGCAAAGAAAAGAGAGGGCCCGGGAAGCTAGCAAGGCTAGTTCACCCTCCCCCAGCAAGTCATAGAGAGAGTTCATCCACTTGTAAATAGCCTCATATCAAAGATCAACTCAGACATGCAAGACATAGGGTTATTAGCATTCGGACAACTTAAACCTGGATAAAAAGCCTCGTGTGTTAGCAGTGATTTGTAGACTATGTTGGTTGTGCTAGTTGTCTCCTGCTCCCTACACAGGAGGGTTCCCATCCCCGGTTTCTATGTTTCGAGACGCGGCAACCTGTCTTAGATACGTTTACACGATGTTCCCATATGCCTTGGGTTACTTTGGTATCTAAGGCATACATTTCTTGTATAGAGAGAGGTCTACCGTAGGGGACTCTCGCTTATTGGGATGAATGCAGTCAGTAGCTTAGGATGTAAACCATGCACTTGAGCTTGGCATTGTTTATGATGTGTGTCACTGATAGTTCACGTAGTCGACGCCTGGACGTGTTATGTTCGGGTGTATGCACATGTGTCTAGTGAGTAGGGTTATGTAAGGATGACCCTGTGTTACCAATGGGGTATCATCTTACATGGTCTGGCCTACTGTGTGTCGATTGGCAAGACGGACAATCGTGTCGCATGTTCTAGCGGTGGGAGTAAAAGAAGATGGAGATTAGCGACAGAGGGTGTCTGTGGGATCGACTTGCTTGCCACAGGTGGATATGTGTATACACGGATCACGCTCCTATGGTTCACCTTGTGACTCAATAAAAGGTGAGGCTAGGTCATCTGTGTACCAATTGATGGGGGCATTTCAGGTGCAGGGCCTCGTTGTAGATGCGTTGTACATGACATCATCGTGTGCAGGGTGGATTCCGTAAATATGGGAGGGGACAAGGGTTGGTTGTCCTCTATCAAGGATTTCTTACTTCTTTTATGCCCAATGTCGCATACATAAGGTCCAACACATGAGTGGTCGGGAAGGTCGTTGACACCTTGAAAATTCAGATGTATGCCCGCCACCCGTGCAGGGTCCCGCGAAGATGTTTCAGTTCTTCCCGTAAGAGGGCATCCTTTGAGGGTATGGTGGATGGTTGTGGATTTGGATGTCCAATTTCTCCGGATACAAAAAGCTAGTGCAGTCCCTCGCTCTCGCTTAGGCTAAGTCGATACCTAACCCGTCTGAAGAAGTCTAACGATTCCTAGGAAGTTTCTAGTGCGACTCGGTCTGGATCCAATGTAGACATTGTCATTATAGCTCCACCTTCATCGTGCAGCCTTGTTGCGTACGTGGTTGACACTAGTAGAAAACAGGCCTTTCGTCCAGGCCATTAGTCCCGGCTCTGGGTGCATCCGGGACTAATGGCCCTCGCCGGACGACCCGAGCCACCTAGAACCATAGGTCTCGGCCCGTTAGACCCCATTAGTCTCGGTCTGAGACACAAACCGGGATTAAAGGGACCTGGCCCAGCCACTCGCTGGGGACACCCCCTTTATTCCCGGTTTGTATCTCCAACCGGAACTAGTGGTCTGGCCCTATATATATGCACACCCCCTCCTCCTCTCAACTGTTTTTTCCTGGTGGGAGAGAGTGTTGTTGTGCTATTTTTTTTCATGTTCATACATATGCACAAGAGGTGTTTGGTGAAATTTCCATTAGAGCGATGCGAGTTTAGGTCCCACAAGACAGACATGATATGTGGTGCCCAAGCCACACCTAAGTTTTCTCATCTTTGTTTCCAAGTGTAATAAAAGGTTACCAGCTATTTTATCGTTTAGACCGTGCGGTACTAATTTTAGCATACTGATTGCGTTTGACATATATTTGTATGATACAGATGAGCCATACATGGATGTACGGTGACCGACGCTCTGCCGCTTTCAGAGAAGGCGTGCGTTCTTTTCGAGTTGTGGCCGAGGAGAACAAGCGGCGGGATGGTTTTATGTGTTGTCCATGTGTTGACTGTAGGAATGAGAAGGCTCACACTTCCACAAGAGTCATTCAGAGCCACCTGCTTCGGTCTGGTTTTATGTCCGGCTATAATGTTTGGACCAAACACGGAGAAAGAGGGGTTGCGATGGAAGACGGCGATGAAGAAGATAACGATGATGAAAACTACCGATCTATGTTCCCTGAATACACTGATACCGCAATGGAAGACAATCAAGAAGAAGGAGGTGAAAAACAGGAACTAGACCGGCCCGCTGATGATCTCGGTCATGTCATTTCTGATGCAAAGCGAGACTGCAACACAGAAAAGGAGAGATTGCAGTTTGAGCAGATGTTACAGGACCACAACAAATTGTTGTACCCAACTTGTGAAGATGGCCAGAAGAAGTTGGGTAGCACACTGGAATTGCTGAAGTGGAAGGAAGAGACCGATGTGACTGACTCGGGATTTGAGAAGTTGCTGGTACTCATGAAGAGGTTGCTTCCAAGAAATAACGAATTGCCCTCCAGTACATACGAAGCAAAGAAGCTCGTCTACCCTCTAGGATTAGATGTGTAGAAGATACATGCGTGCCCTAATGACTGTATCCTCTACCATGATGAGAAGTACGAGAATTTGGATAAATGCCCGGTATGCACTGTATTGCGGTATAAGATCAGAAAAGATGACCCTGGTGATGTTGATGGCGAGCAACCCAGGAAGAGGGTTCCTGCCAAGGTGATGTGGTATGTTCCTATAATACCACGATTGAAACGTTTGTTCAGAAACAAAGAGCATGCCAAGTTGTTGCGATGGCACATGGAAGAACGTAAGAAAGGCGGGATGTTGAGGCACCCTGCTGATGGTCGACTGTGGAGAAAAACCGAGAGAGACTTCCCGGACTTTGTTGGTGAGACAATAAACTTATGGTTTGGTCTAAGTACAGATGGCATGAATCCTTTTAGGGAGAAAAGCTGCAGTCATAGCAACTGGCCCTTCACTCTATGTATCTACAACCTTCCTCCTTGGTTGTGTATGAAGCAGAAGTTCATTATGATGCTAGTGCTCATCCAAGGCCAGAAGCAACCCGGCAACAACATTGATGTGTACCTAAGGCCATTAGTTGATGAACTTTTATATTTGTGGGCCGAACCAGGTTTACGTGTGTGGGATGAGCACAAACAGGAGTCATTCGACCTACGAGCGTTGATATTCGTAACCATCAATGATTGACCTGCTCTTAGTAACATCTCAGGACAGACGACCAAGGGATATAATGCATGCACACACTGTTTAGATGAGACTGAAAGTATATATCTGGATAAATCTAGGAAGAATGTGTACCCGTACAATCGTTGTTTTCTTCCGCCCAGACATCCCTTAAGGAAAAAAGGCAAGCATTTCGATGGCGAGGCAGATCACCGGAAGAAGCCTGCCCCCCATACTAGTGCTGATGTATTTGGTATGGTCAAGGATTTAAATGTAATATTTGGAAAGGGTCCCGGAGGACAACCTGTTCCGAAAGACGCCGACGGACGCGCACCCATGTGGAAGAAGAAATCTATATTTTGGGAGCTACCCTATTGGGAAGTATATGAGGTCCGCTCTGCAATCGACATGATGCACCTGACGAATAATATTTGCGTGAATATTCTAGGCTTCTTGGGCTTGTATGGGAAGTCAAAAGATACACCGGAAGCACGGGAGGACCAGCAACGTCATAAAGGACGAGACGACAAGCATCAAGGGTAGTTTCAAGGGACTGCCAGCTATGCTCTTACAAAGGAAGAGAAGGAAATCTTTTTTAAAGTCCTTTTCAGTATTAAGGTCCCGTCTAGCTTCTCGTCTAACATAAAGGGAATAGTAAATATGAAAGAGAAAAAATTCCAAAACCTAAAGTCCCATGACTGCCACGTGCTTATGACGCAATTGCTTTCGGTTGCATTGAGGGGGATTCTACTGGAAAATGTTCGGCTGGCCATTGTGAAGGTATGTGCATTCCTCAATGCAATTTCTCAGAAGGTAATCGATCCAGAAAGTCTATCAGGGTTATAGATTGATGTGGTCCAATGTGTGGCCAGCTTCGATTTGTTGTATCCTCCATCTTTCTTCAATATTATGACGCACCTCCTAGTTCACCTAGTCAAAGAGATTAGAATTCTCGGTCCTGTGTTTCTACACAATATGTTCCCCTTCGAAAGGTTCATGGGAGTCTTAAAGAAATATGTTCATAACCGTGCTGGCCATAAGGAAGCATCTCCAAGGGCTATGGAACAGAGGAGGTCATTGAATTTTGTGTTGACTTTCTTCCTGACCTTAAGCCGATTGGTGTTCCTGAATCTCGGTATGAGGGGAGGCTGACTGGAAAAGGCACACTAGGAAGGAAAATAATGGTATGTATGGACATGGATTCTTTCAATAAAGCACACTACACAGTTATACACAATTCCACCTTGGTGGCTCCGTATATCGAGAAACACAAGATTATTGTATGATCGGAAAACCCGGGGAAGCCTGACTCCTCAATTAAAGTGGAACACGAGGACACTTTCGGCAGTTGGTTGCAGAAACATCTCATGAATAACAACACTATTGAAGATCACCTGTACTTGTTGGCATAGTTACCATCTTCGACTATATGTACTTTCCAAGGGTACGAGATAAATGGTAATACATTTTACATGATTGCCCAAGATAAAAAGAGCACCAACCAAAACAGTGGTGTCCGCTTTGATGCAACAGATGACAATGGGCAGAAGGACACATATTATGTGTACATAGAGGAGATATGGGAACTTGAGTATGGACCTACTTTTAAGGTCCCTTTGTTTCGGTGCAAATGGGTCAAGATGACAGGAGGAGGGGTACATGTAGACGAAAAGTATGGCATGAAAACAGTGGATCTCAACAATCTTGCGTACATGGACGAACCATTCGTCCTAGCCAACGATGTGGCTCAGGTTTTCTATGTGAAGGACATGTCTATGAAACCGAGAAAAATAAATCAGCAAAATAATACATCATCCGATGAGCCAAAGCGCCACATAGCTCTTTCAGGGAAAAGAAACATTGTTGGAGTTGATAACAAGCCAGATATGTCAGAAGATTATAATAAGTTTCATGAAATCCCGCCCTTCAAAGTGAAAACTGACCCAAGCCTCCTGTTAAATGATGAAGATTCTCCATGGCTACGGCGCAGAAGAAAACAACAACACTAGATAGGGATGTTGTTGTAATATATTAAACTGACCCAAGCCTCCTGTTAAATGATGAAGATTCTCCTTTTATGTAATCATATTGTGAATCATATTGCCATCGAGTCAACTATGAGGATGCGGGATGGGAATCCTAAAGTAGGCGGCAAGGAATGTGTGTATGTGTGGGTGGCCATGACAGCTGCACTACAAATAGAGGGAAAGGGTGGGCGAGGCAGCACTAATAATAGGGGTTGAACCTTCAGTCCCGGTTGGAGAAACCAACCGCTACTGAAGGGATTGCGGCAGGCTGAGCCAGGCAGCACTAATAATAGGGTTTGAACCTTTAGTCCCGGTTGGAGAAACCAACCGCGACTGAAGGGATTGAGGCAGGCTGGGCCAGATAGCACTAATAATAGGGGTTGAACCTTTAGTCCCGGTTGGATGAACCTTTAGTCCCGGTTGGAGACACCAACCGGGACAAAACACAAGTGAGCACTAATAATAGGGGTGAGAGTCGACATTATGTCGTGAGTGTCGACACTATGCCGAGCTACTTGTACTATAAATAGGCCAGTCCTCTAGCCAGTTTGAGGCATCTCCAAGATCGATGGTTTGCGAAATCAGGGACACCACTACGGCCAGTTTCAGGGAGATGCCTTCGGAGCCTAGTCCTCCGGCATCTCCAAGAAACTGGTCACAAAGGCACTTCCTAATATGTGAAATTAGATTAGCTCCCAGGCATATTGATCTAGTTAGAGAAGTTACAAGCTGCAAGATGGTCTTCGAGAGCAGGGACACCACTACGACCAGTTTCAGGGAGATGCCGCCGGAGCCCAGTCCTACGGCATCTCCAAGAAACTGGTCATAGAGGCACTCCCTAATATGTGACCGCACGTGTTTGGAGATCAGATCTTCATGGTAAGTACAAATCGGGACAACATCTTCATAGTTTGGGAAAGTCGTAGTACGAATCGGAACTAAAGGCCCCACTTAAGTCCCGGTCCAACCATAAAATGGGACTAACACTCAAATTTTTTATTAATATTCAAAAACTGAGACTACGGAATCGGGACTAAAGGGCCTTTAGTCCCGGTCCAGCCATAAACCGGGAGTAACACTCAATACATTTATTAATATTAAAAATCGGAACAAACCAGGACTAGCTACTACTCAGGACTAAAGCCGCCCCTTTAGTCATTATCATGCCTAGTCCTATAGTACACAGCTTCATGGTATTCTTCGTCATCGTCATCGTCATTGTCACCTGCCACTCCAGGGATCCTCAGCCCAGCCATGGCATATACCAGGGGCACCTGCCACTCCGGCCTTGGATTCACGGCGGACGGGTGGACTTGTGGGCACCGCAGGCGAGGATGGTCTCCCCCGGCGATGTAGCACATCATGCTGATGATAGTACGGTTCGCCCACCACAGACGGCGTCCGGCTTCGTTGTGGTCCACCGGGGACGGGCCATCACCATCGTACCTGGCGATTTCCCTTTCCCGTCGGTTAGCAAAGAAGGCATTCCAGGTGTCATAGTTGTCGGGATCCCACTGGGATCCATCCGCTGCTCCGACGTGAGCTCGTGGTAGAAGTTATTCGTGATGGCCGCCTGTCGGGCGAAGCCTTGAGGCACAGGAGGGAAAGGAACACCTCCAGCGCTCAGCATCCAGCCGGCAGGCAGCCGGTAGCCTGGTGGGAAAGGGTAGCTTGAGGCGCACAGCGCCTCGGTCTCCTCGAGGGTCAGAATGGCCCAGTAGACGTTGTCCATTTCTGTGAGAGAGGAAGGTGTGGATGTGTGCATAACCATGGCGCGGTTGGCCTATATATAGATGGAAATGGCGTGAAAACATGGCGGGAAGCGGTGGGAAATGGCGGGAAATATCTTTAGTCCCTGCCAGTGGCTACAACCTGGACTAAAAGCTCGGTTTAAAGGAAAGGGCGGAAAAACATGGTAGGAAGCGGTGGGAAATGGAGGGAAATATCTTTAGTCCCTGTTAGTGGATACAACCGGGACTAAAGCTTATTCAGAAAATGGATTTGGATTAATTATTCAAATTCATGAAATTTTCATGTTGAAAGTTTAGTAAGATTCAAAAATATGCAAAAAATAATAGTTAATGCATTTTTAAATTGGTAATGGCAAAATGGTTAATAATTTGACTATTTAAAATAATTATTTGATAAAACAGAAAATGGATTTGGATTAATTATTCAAATTCAATAACTTTTCATGTTGAAAGTTTTGTCAAATTCAAAAATATGCAAAAAATAATAGTTAATCCATTTTTAAATTGATAATGGCAAAATGGTTAATAATTTGACTATTTCAAATAATTATTTGAAACAGAAAATGGATTTGGATTAATTATTCAAATTCAAGAACTTTTAATGTTGAAAGTTTTGTCAAATTCAAAAATATGCAAAAAATAATAGTTAATGCATTTTTAAATTGATAATGGCAAAATGGTTAACAATTTGACTATTTAAAATAATTATTTGATAAAACAGAAAATGGATTTGGATTAATTATTCAAATTCAAGAACTTTTCATGCTGAAAGTTTTGTCAAATTCAAAAATATGCAAAAAATAATAGTTAATGTATTTTTAAATTGATAATGGCAAAATGGTTAATAATTTGACTATTTAAAATAATTATTTGATAAAAGAGAAAATGGATTTGGATTAATTATTTAAATTCAAGAACTTTTCATGTTAAAAGTTTTGTCAAATTCAAAGGTATGCAAAAAAGTAGACTTCTGATTCAATAGGCCCCTCAAGGAAAGAAATACAAATTCAGGCGCGATGGAAGGCTACGATGGGCGGGTATCCCTTCGCGCCTGGGGGTAGAATTGACATACACAAAGGTTGGATCGCGCGCGTAGAGCCTGCCAAAGCCTGTACAGGCCCGAAGCGGATCAGTACGCGCGTATTCTGCGACGCGATGTGGATTCCCGTCGTCCAACTCAGCATTCTGACGTGGAAACACCTCTACGCAAAAAAAACACCTCTACGTGGTTTGCTGGGCCGCATTTCTGTTCCAACCGGTGGGCCGTTTGTGGTGTACACGCGGATAAGAGCGGGGGCTCGTGATACATCGGGAAGGCGCACTCCCGTCACCTCCGACGCGGTGCACGTCTGACACCACCCGCAGGACTGTGTCATCATGACGCGTGCAGAGACGCGTGCACCATTGTATCAGCGCCGAAGTGTCATTGAATTGTCAATCGACTTAATGGAACATCCAATCGGTCGCATCTTTGCAGTTCTCTGCCTGCCACGTGTGCACAAAACTTTTCTGAGAAGGCAGATCGCATAGTAGGGGAGAGGACGGCGGGGTGCATAATTCTGGTCTACCTAGCCTTTTTGACTATCTACCTCCACTCGTCACTAGCGCCCTCCTCCCTTTATTCTTCCTCCTTCTCATCCCGCTCCTGCTCCCTCCCTCTGCGCAGGCATGGCTCCCTCTCAGAAGCATGCCGCAGCGACAATGCGCGAGGAGAGAAAAGAGAGAGCTCGTCGCGCTGCTTTACGCACTGAAGAGTCACAACATATGCTCATGGCTATGCCCGCAGGCGAAGGATCCTCCGGGTAGGTCATGTACTTCTTCTCCTTAATAGTGTTATCCAGCATTCTTCTTCTCCTTAATCATCACCTACTTCAGAGCCATCGGTTCACCGGCAGACATGTTCCCCCAGATCCCCAGATCAGCGAGGTAAAATCTATACACTGGGGTTTTTGCGACTAGGATTTGGGGGTTTTGCTCCTGGATCTTTTCCACACCGCTCATTTCTGCATCAAGCTCGTGTGCTATAATGACACGTTACTGTTGTTCCCGTTCCGTGATAGGACTGAAACCATGTATTCTTTGTCCCAGGAAAAGAAGCCAAAAGTCATCAATAAGGTGGATGTTTGGCTTAATGCACGAATAAGCATCCAGAGGGAGAAAATGCAAACACAAGAACTGGAATTATAATAGCTCAAATTAGCTGTGAATACCCTTACTCAGGAGCGGGACGTGCTGAAAAGGGACAACGCTACCTAGAATAAACTGCATAAGAAGATCCAAGCCTCGAACTGACTGAATACATCCATCAATGAGGGACTCTCGAAGGATAATGCGAGGCTAAAAGATGATAATGTCAACCTCCGTGTCGAGAACATGAACCTGCTTCGGAAGCTCGAGGCTTCGCTCAGTGAGCAGGTCAAGATCAGGAAGGACATGCTCGTACGTTGCCTACGACTTGAAGAGATTGAGGACGAAAACAAGCAGCTCCTTGCCAGGCTACGACTGTAATGTAGCAGACTTTCCACGGTGCTGCTCTGCTGAATTGAACTATGTGTTTCTATTTTGCAACTGTAAACTGAACTATCCGAACAATGAGTTGCAACAGGAGACACCTTTTGCGCAGTCCGAAAACTATCTGCTTTCCAGTTGTTTCTATCTACTGGGTGGGACCATGTTGGACAAGTGTAAATTTTGTTGTAAGAAAACCTTAAACTTAGATATTACACACACTCAACCATGCATTAAAATTCAAATTATGTATTCCAAACTCAACTTCAAATAGTTGCAAAAGGAGGTAGCCACGATCGGAAAAGAGTGGGTGGGCCAATGGCGGGGGTTCGCGGGGGAGAGAGAGAGAGTGAGATTCGTCAAAAAAAGAGAGAGATATTGTTGGCGAATGGGGCCACCGAGCGCGTGAGAACCATGCATGTACCATAGGCATGTCCGAGGCGCACCGTGCGCATGTGAACTGTGTAGTACCGTACTACGCATGTCCGCGGTGCACTGTGCGAGCAGGTGCGCATGCGTATGCTGCTGAACCGTACACATGTGAACTGCAGGAGCACGAAACATCGGCGTCTCACCATATAGAGCCCATCCCTCTGTCTCTCTCCACCTCCCCTCATTCACTCCATCACGCCACCGCTTCCCAACTCCCCTAGGCCCGTACCCACTACCCTTCCCACTACTCTCTCTCTCCGCCGACCAGGAAAAAACCCTCTCCCCTTCCGCTTCCGCTCCACTTCCCATTCCAGAGATGGAGCACCCATCCGACACTGTCTCCGCAGCGAAGGAGAAGGCCGCGATGCTGGCGTTAGCCGTGGAGGAGGCAGCCAGAGCCGTGTAGGAGGCGGCCATAGCTGGCGAGGAGGCACATAATGCCGCAAGGGCGGCAATCACAGCCGCAACGGATGCGAAAGATGAAGCAGAGGCCATTGCTGAAGGCCGGACGATCGGTCCCTCATCGGCTCCCGCCACTATCAGTACTTGTGCGTACAATCTTGGGAAGCAGCCGCAGGATGACGATGAGGAAGTCGAGCTCATCATCATGCCGCCGCCGGCCTTCGACGAGAACATCGTTGACGACGAGGAGGAGGTAAGTTCCGATTAATGGATTATCTGCTTGGGGCCTAGGGTTTTCACTTAGCGTCAGATTCATTTGTTATCTGTTAAGCTTGGGGCCTAGGTTTTTCACTTAGCGTCAGATTCGTTTTTTATCTATTATGATTGATTGTAATTAATGGATATGTGGATTATTGCTAGCTAGGGTTCGATTATGGACAGAATCGATTAATATTTGTGGATCTATGGATTATTGCTAGCTAGAGTTCAATTATGGACATAATCAATTAATATTTGTGGATCTGTGGATTGTTGTTTTCATTTATATGGATTAATGCTAGCTTATTGACTGACGGAAGTGGATTATCTGCTTGATCCCTTGATTACTTTCTATTATCGCTAGATGGAGACTGTTATCTGTTGCTTCCTTTGTTAAGCATTCAATTTTAGTTGCAGTTTCTACATATTTGCTTCACATGTGTATTTTGCATATTTCTGCAGGCTACTGATGATGTTGACAGCGATGTCGACTCGTGTCAAAGGAAGACTAGGGCCACTCTCAACAGCTTAAAGCGGGGAGGTTCGACCGGTTCTGGAGTGAACCCTGGACTGATGGCATGAACAGTTGCCCCTTCTGCAAAAGGAGCGTAAAGATGGACTTCCAAAGCATCCTGCAGCATGCTGAAGGCTGTGGATCTGGCCGTGTCAAAGTTGGGGAAACTTTCAATGTCCATGGCTTCATGGCCAATCAGATGGCCTATGGCATCTTCCTCAGGAACAAACTGAACCAAGCTATCAAGCTCGGTTGTGTGCCTACTCCCAAGCCCAAGCCACCGAAGGTTCCGGGTATGGGCAGCAGGAAGCAGAGGAAGCGGGACCGAGAGGAGCGGGACCGGGAGGAGGCGGCGAGGAGGCAGTGATGTACTGATGTGCCTGTTTGTGTGTGCTGCTAGTGCTGGTTTAAGAAGCATGCTTTTGTTTGAACTGTGTTTGTGTTGGCTTCTTAGCAGCGTTTGTGTTAAACATCTGCCTTATCAAGGTTGTGTTAAACCTTGCTTAATTAGTTGCTTGTTATGTTTCTACATTTTAGATGCTTAATTAGTTTCTTAATTAGTTTGTGTTGAACCTTGCTTAATTAGTTGCTTGTTATGTTTCTACATTTTAGATGCTTAATTAGTTTCTTAATTAGTTTGTGTTGAACCTTGCTTAATTAGTTGCTTGTTATGTTTCTACATTCTAGATGCTTACTATCTACATTCATTTTTGTACATGCTGGTGTGTGGTGGGATTTCCTATTTCTTAAAGGTTCAAGGGAAATAGTTAAGCAATTGAGAAATAGATGCTGGTATAACTTTGCTACCAAATTGGGAAAAAAGGAATGAATGAGGTGAGCCTGGCAGAGATAGACAAAGGAAGAAAGGAGGGAGGGGGAGAGGGAGAGGGAGGGTTCTTTGATTTGTTTCCAAATTGGGATGGCTGGTTGCGTTTCCCTATTGTAGCCTTATTTTTCTCTTGTTTCCTTTTTCATATAGTTTTTGATTTACAAACAAGCCTGTTTTGTCTCACCTGAACCTCTTTTTCCAAAAAATGACAAATCTAAAAATAGCCTGTTTTGTCTCACCTGGCCCTCTTTCCTTCACGGAATAACCTCAATATTTTTTACATATTCTAAAATACGCAGACTTAGCCCAGCCCAGCTCGTGTTCCTGTGCCCGTGTTATCGCTGCAGCGGCTGCTTTCTTATTTGGGCCGGCCCTACCGCGCCCAGCAGACGCGCGCGGGTATGACGGCGTAGACGCATTAGGTATTTACTATTTAGTCACTCCACGGTCGCCTCCTCCCATGACTCGCCTCCTATCCCTCCTCACACGAGCGCCTCCACACGACAACAACCTCAAAAATTCCATCGAGGACCGCCTCCAGTATTCAACGCCTGCGATGACACAGGTTCATGGATCAGAGATTCAAGGATCGGGTATGTTTTCGTAAACTCCTATATGAAAATCTAGAACGAGCCATGTATAGAAATTTCATCAGATCTAGAGGAAATACGATCAAATTTTAAAAACGCATGACGATCATAATTGTGTAGATCAGATCTACATATGAACTAGTACACTAATACTATTATATGTTAGCACTGAAAGCATGTCGTGTCAGATCTATATGTACTATTAAGAAAATTGTACTTCCTCTGTTTCAAAATATAAGATGTTTTAGTTTTGTGAACAAAATGTATTTAGATTTAATTTAGTGTGTAGATTCACTTCAAACGTGAGTGAACCTACATACTAAAAGAAGTCTAGATACATTTGCTTTACAAAACTAAAACATCATATATTTTAAAACGGAGGGAGTATTATCTAATGGACACTAGTCGGTGCTTTGGAATATCATGCGTGTTTATGAACATGCAAACCGTGTTCAAGTATCTAAAATAAGAGGTGATAGAATATAGATTTCTTTATTCTAAAAAGTTTGTGTACATGGCACTTTCTGGTTAGGTCGAGGAGTATGCTCGCACTCGTCATGATCATGCCGCTCTTAAGTTGCATAAACCTTTGCATATAAGAGGTATGTAATGTAAAATAAAAAAATCAATGCATTTATAATATTGCTGCTTATGTATGTATTTGTTACATGCAGGTCCCGGAATAAAGTTCGAGAAAGAATTTGAATGTTTCTGACATTATGGCAGCCGTGTAGCGATGGATGATGCCGAAATTAATGTACTGAAGTATGGAGTTGATAAGAACCTCCCAAAAAGACCATTTTATGTATGCACCATAAATAAATCAAACACCTTGAAAGGCAAAGCAAAAATGGTAAAACTTTTGAACTAGTAATAATTTTTCAAAATGTTACAGTACTACTATTAGGTACTGACATTGTATGTATATATTAGTGTAATCTATATGCAGTACTTTTTGAGAAGCTTCACCCTGGAGCATATTGTTCCTATATTGAACTACCAGCAAACATTCAAGTATTTTGGAACAATATGGAAGTTGCAAAAGTTAAAATGGTGATGACCAAGTCAAACACTAGAGGCAAACTGAAATGTGGTGCCATGATAACATCAAAGTGGATGGAGGTTCTGAAAAAGTTTGATATGAGATCTGGTGACATCTTTGTGTTTTGGTTCCGTGGTAGCTCGGTTGGCCTCAAGCTCCTTTTTAATCGTCTGTGAAATCAATATGCAGACCATGCAATGTTGGCATGTGTCCACAATTGCCACAAAGTGTTTCTAGCCAACTTAGTAATCACTAAGTTGATAAATTCAAAGTCCTTCGAAGGAGTTTCTAGCCAAGGCTATAGGTCTCTATAGGTTGGCTAGAAAGTCCTTCATCAACTTAGTGCTTATGTAATGATAGAATAGAACTGTAATTTATAAGTTAACTCTTATCTCATTTTTATGACTTAATATTATATTAAAAAGTACTAGTGTTAGACTTGAATGATGCATACATTACCCCTCCCTAAATCATAACTAAGAATAGTGAAATATTCATATTGTTTAAATTACAAATTCATAAGCCATGTTTTGATGTATTGATGCTAGCTAAATGGACTCAAATTTGGCACAAGGGTGTATCACCACGTGCCTAATGATGCTAGCATTGTATCTAGCCTAATGATGCTAGCATTGTACCACAAGTGTGCCACAAGTGTGATAGGTCTAGATTTACCACAAGTGTGCTATGACTTTGGATGATGCATACTTGTAGCGCGCATAGCCTCATGCCAACATTGCATGGGTTCTTGACCTATGGGAGTTGTGTATGAACATCTTCATCATATTTGTGGTTGTATGAGTCAACACTTGGTCAACATGATCCCACCTAATTGTTACATGACATTGATTCTAAGTATAAAAGTGGTATGCTCATGGCATGATGCACACTTGTGCCTCAAATATCCAAACATTGCATTGGGCTCTAGACCCATGGCATGATGCATATTCCATATTTCTGGCTAACTTTCTCTCCTTTTATTCTTTCTTATAGTGGGAAAACATGGCCATGATCCTTGTGTTTGTGCCATCCCACGAACGGATCGTCATCCGCGCGTCTCGCTCCAGTTTGTAAAAACAGAACCGGAGCTAGACCTGTGACTAAATCAACCAACTAAAAAGTCTAAGTGCTAACCTGACGAAACTGAAACTCTGACAGACTAACACCTAAACTGAAGCTGAGCGCGTCGAGCGTGGCGTCCAACTTCGCATTCTAGGCTCTAGCCTCTAGGTGCCTGGCGGAGTCCGTAGAGTGGCTTGTGCAGGCGCATCACCTAGCGCCCCTAGCCAGCAGACTTGACGTCCATATGGTGCACAGCCCACCCACGATGCACGACGAGCACCAGCAGGAGCCGCACGGACTCCAGCCATGCAACAGGCGCAAAGGCGTCCGCGACGTTGATGCCCTACTGCTTCACATATCCCTTTTGGCGACGAGGCGAGGCGGGTTTTCGGCTGCACGATGCCGTCCATGGTGCGCGTGGTCATCGGGTGCGCCTCGTGGCGAGGCAGATGTCATGGCGGCGCGGCTTCAGCTTCGAGTGTCGGAGAGGCTAGCTCGGTGTGTGAGGATGACGCTACCAGCGACGTGTGCTCTGCGGGAGCTGGTGTCGATGGAGAGTTGATGCCGGAGAGTCCTGGCCTGCCACCTCAGGTGTAGAGATACGTAGTGGAGTCGAGTCGAGTGCACATAGCAGTCCACCGTGAACGCCGTGATCACAGGGTTCAGTCCTCGTTCCTGCTCCAGTCCATGCCCGCGTCCTCGTCAAAGACTTTGTTCCATGTGCATGCACATGCTTGGCGACGGGATCGTAGACACGGTAGCCCTTGGTGCCTCTCTCGTAGCCGATGAAGACCATTGGCGTGCTCCGGTCGTCCAGCTTCTTCAGGTGAGGACGCGCGCTCTTCACGTACGTGCGCGACGTAGCCGAAGGTCCGCAGATACCAAGCCTCATATGGCATCATTGCTGGTGACGCTGCGCGTGAACGCCCGGTTCAGGTTCAGCATGTAGACCGTTGTCAGCACGGTCTCGCCCCAGAAGTAATTTGGCATGCCCTTCGCCTTCAGCATGCTTCTGGCTGCCGCTACGACCGTCTTGTTGCGCCGAGCGATCATCCCATTCTGCTGGGGTGATTACGGCGTCATGAGGTGGCGCTTGACGCCGGTGTCGGCGCATTGTGCACAGCGAACATGGACGACACGTGAAATCACCGACGCGGTCTGTGCGCAGTACTCGGAGCTTGTGCTCGCTCTCCGTCGCTGCAGCAGCTTGGTCCTCGGTGGCCGACGTGAAGGTGCGGTGCGCACCCCCGTCGATGGTGAACAGAACGGAGTCCAGATCACCAGGGGGAAGCCCTGGTGATCCACATGAAGTGCAGGCTTCGCCACGGCACACGTCCTCGTTGTAGAGAAAGGCTTCACTGGCAAATTCAGAGCGAGTGTGATTGTGAGAGAACGAACAGAGACAAGTATTTTGTGTTGCTGAAACTTCCTAGTCTAGGGTGACATTATAGACCTATATATATCTGAGTTAGTTAGAAACACCTTGATCACCTTCTGGTTAAATGAGTCAACGATTGGTCAACGTGTGATCCCAACTAGTTGTTAGATGTAATTATATCATTGCACTCTTATAGCTAGATCTATCAAGTGGGTGGGATCATGTTGGCCAGGTGTAGTGACTCACACAACCACTAAGTTGATGACGGTGGTTCTAGCCAGCCTAGAGAGGTCTAGACCCCATGCAATTTTGGCATGGCCCCACATTTGCCACATGCTAGTGTGTGTCATGGCTTGGCAGACTCAAAATTATAGCTAGATCTAGCAAGTAGGTAGGATCATGTTGGCCAGGTGTGATGACACATACAATAACAAGTTGGTGAAGGTATTTCTATCCAGCCCAGAGAGGTGTCTAGACCACATGCATGCAATGTTGGCATGGCCCCACATTTTCCACAAGCTAGTGTGTGTCATGCCTTGGCATAACACTCTTATAGCTAGATCTATCAAGTGGGTGGGATCATGTTGCCAGGTATAGTGACTCACACAACCACTAAGTTGATGGTGGTGGTTCTAGCCAGCCCAGAGAGGTCTAGACCCCATGCAGTGATGGCATGGCCCCAAATTTGCCACAAGCTAGTGTGTGTCATGGCTTGGCATAGAAAAGTTATAGATTTATTAGCAAGTAGGTAGGATAATGTTGGCCAGGTGTAGTGAGTCACACAGCCACTAATTTGATGATGGTGTTTCTAGCCAACCCAAAGAGGTCTAGATCCCATGCAATGTTGGCATGGGCCCACATCTTCCACAAGCTAATGTGTGTCATGGCTTGGCATAGCTTATAGCTAGATCTATCAAGTGGGTGGGATCATGTTGGTCAGGTGTAGTGACTCAAACAACCACTAAGTTGATGATGGTGTTTCTAGCCAACCCAGAGAGGTCTAGATCCCATGCAATGTTGGGATGGGCCCACATTTGCCACAAGCTAGTGTGTGTCATGGCTTGGCATAGAAAAATTATAGCTAGATCTAGCAAGTAGGCAGGATCATGTTGGCCAGGTGTGATGACACATGTAGCAACAAGTTGGTGAAGGTGTTTCTATCCAGCCCACAAGTGTGTCTACACCCCATGCAATGTTGAAATGCGCCCACATCTACCACAGTTATGTGTGTCATGGCTTGGCATAGCGAAAGTATAGTTAGATCTATCAAGTAGGTACGGTCATGTTGGTCAGGTGTGATGACTCATACAACAACAAGTTGGTGAAGGTGTTTCTATCTAGCCCAGAGAGGTCTAGACCCCATGCAATGTTGGTATGGCCACATATTTACCACAAGTGTGTGTCATGGCCTGGCATAGCACTCTTATAGCTAGATCTATCAAGTGGATGGGATCATGTTGGCCCGGTGTAGTGACTCACACAGCCACTAACTTAATGATGGTGTTTCTAGCCAACCTAGAGAGGTCTAGATCCCATGCAATGTTGGCATGGGCCCACATCTACCACAGTTGTGTGTGTCATGGCTTGGCATAGCAAATTTATATTTAGATCTATCAAGTAGGTAGGATCATGTTGGCCAACTTCTTAGTCACACAACCACAAGTTAGTGAAGGTGTTTCTAGCCACCCCAGAGAGGTCTAAAGCCCATGCAAAAATTCAAAATTTGACCGGGCCAGCAAAAATTCAAAAAACAATCAAAATTGTGTGAAACCTTGGACACCTTTAAAATTGCTTCTAGGTAGAGGATGCCATGTTTCAGCATGGAGCATGTCTCACATCACAAAGGTCTAACCCCTAGGCATCCTTACTAGACACCTTGATTTTTGGCCTAAATTTGACCGGGCCACAAAAAATTCAAAAACATTCAAATTTGTGTGAAACCTTGTACATGTGTCTTAGTTTGTGTATGTTAGCATGTGTAAAAAAATCCAGGTTGTTTCACGAATGTCGAAAAAAACACATTGCTAGGAAAAGAGGCATAGGTGAGACCAAAAGAGTTGTTCGTAAATTTCTCAATTTTTCGATGTTCATCAAATGAACCCAAAATTTTTGCACATGCTATACCAATGGTTCCTGTCAAGAATATGTAATTTATTTGAAAAAAATCAAAATTGTAAAATAGCTATTTTGTTCAAATTTTTAAATAGAAAATAATAGGATAGAAGAAAAAAGTAAGACTCGGCGTGCAGGTAACAAGCCAGCCCAACTCCTACTCCTGCGCCTGCGTCACGGATGCGTCCGGGCGTCAAGTAGATTGGGGCGGGCCATCTTAATCCCGGGCATCAAATAGTAATTGGGTTCTTTCGGGCCCAACGGAAAACCATAGCGGGAAGGACTGACGCGGGTGGGAGTTTAGTCCCACATCACCGAGCGAGAAATGATGCTACCAGTTTATATACCATGCATTCATGACATTGACATGAGCTTCTCTCAACGATTCAACCTCACACATACTGCTGTCATTTATCTGCCTGTTGGACTACACATTAAAATTTTGCGCTACGCGGGCCTGCATCCTAGTCCAACTATGGTCTTCTAGTATAGGTAGGCATATTTTTTTCATCCCTTTCTGAAATACAATAATATTTTGAATTTTGAATAAGTCTGCACGAATTTAATTACTTACCATCTTATATATACAAGCCTGTTTGTTTGCTGGACAAGCAGTTCAACATATTTACCCTACATAAACATAATCACTATAATGATGATGTACCATACCAACTACCATTCACTCCTCTTCATCCTCCGACTCGCTAAAATCAAACTCATCTGGCTCGAGGACCCTCAGGAGAGCTTCATGCCTACCATGATCACACAGGTCACCCTGAAAGTCTTCACCCAGACGTCCTCGAGTGGCCATCTCACGGACATGCTGGACAAGCCCCACCCTCAGGCCCCTATGTGGCTTGAAGTGGTGGAATGGGCACCTGTAGTACTCTGTGGTGAATGGAAGGTAGGCAGAAATTCCCTGAAGCCTCAGCTTCTTCTCTTCTTTCTTCACAAAGGACTTGTAGGTCCATTGCTCCACATCAACATCTAAACCAGAAAAGTACTACACAATCAAGAAAACAACAAAAAAGTCAGTACTTCCTAGTTAATACACCAACTACTACTTTTGTGAATGTCTAAATGCACTAGAACAGCCTCGAAGAAAAAACCTTCTCATCGGGCCACGGGGAGGGTACATCATAGACAGCACCTGGGTTTTGTGCCTGCTAGAAATATTTTAAACAGTAATTATTAAAAGCATTCAATATAATTAAATGAACAACACTAGCAAAAATTTATAGCATAACAATTAAAGGTTCACAAATCTGATCATTAAACTAACAGTGGTTAAGTAGTACATCAATGCTATTTATGTTGCATGCCATTAAATTACAAGGATTATGCAATTATGTTACATGTACATAATTTCACCATAATTATGCAACCTTTGTTCTATCATACATATAATCAAATTTTCCTATTACTACAACTTGCCAACATAACTGCTGCAATTCCACCATCTCACTATGGCAACATCACTACTAGATGATCCATAAAAGAAAGATTTCACAAAGGGCAACATCATTCAATATGATTAACTAATATATCAAATATATTTATGCTAGATGACAATAAATAACAAGGATTATGCACTTATGTTACATAAAAATAAAATACAACAAATGCAAACTTTCTTCTATCAAATATATGACCCAATCTTCTATTACTTAAACATGGGAACAACACATCAACAATCCCAACATCACACTATGGAAAAATCACTACTACATGATCCATGAAAGAAATATTCCAAAATAGGAGACATCATTTAATAAAGAAACATTTAACTGCTGCCACATGTTGAAGGATTAGAACATTTAAAACTCTACATACCTTTTTAGCATATAGCATGGCCCGCATCAACTAAATCTGATGCCCATACATGTTATTGCCTTAGATAGTCAGGAACCAATGTTTAAAACTTGCAAAATTGAAGAGGCAGCTGACATAAGTCTACAAGTATTGCAGCCACAGAAATAAGGTAACCTAAAAGACTAATATTATTCTATTAATTATCATAGAGTAGAGGTATAAACAACACAAACCACCATGGTGTTCAATAACAAATCATGAAGATGATCTGACTAAACTTTCAGGACAACTCTCCAGTTCAAGTGTCCAAAAAATAGCCGCCAAGGTCTACTCAGTGTGCTAATATAGTTTAGAGCATGCATCCATTTACCATTTGATCACCGTGCAAAAAATCAAGGAAAATGATAAACTGATATTGCACTATACTAACTACTTAAACTACACTGAATATCATATCTTAGGGACATCCCTCACAGCTACGCATTCATTTAACAGAACTAGTCTAAGATATGATCATACAAGTTCAGGAAAAAAACTACAACAAAAATATGCACGCAACATTGTGTAATTGCATAGTTAATCATCCCGAATAATCCGATGCACTCAACTATTTCCTAGGGCTAGATATATGCTGCAAAGAATAACTTTTGTTGAAATATATAAATCCCTAAAAAAATTTACACCAGGGATCTACAGAACCAAGCTTCCATCCAAAGAATCCCTAACAGATGTCAATCCCTAATACTGATATAGCTAAATCTACAGAACCGAGATTCCATCCAAACAATCTAAAGAGGGAAAACGGAAGTTAGCAGAAAAAAAACTTTCTTACCTGCATCGCAGCAACCTCCTGAGGCTGCACCAGCGACAGATCCTCCCTGGTGCCGAGCACCATGTTCAGATCTAGCCGCTGCGCCTCGCCGACCTCGGCATCCAGCATCTCCTCCTCTCCTAGAGCCGCGTAGGCCCAAAAGGCCAAAGCAGCCGTACCACCACCGCCACCGCCATGGCGCTCGACCTCGTCGACTGCATCTGGGCGGTTCACGGCTCCCATCCCTACCCTAGCAGAACCGCCCGCATCAGCTCCGGAGCCCACTCCCACCATCGCCGGAGTCAAAATCGTGCGGAGGAGGACGACACTCAGGCCGGAAGCGGAGGATACGACGACGTGAGGTAGGGTCTCTCACTCCTCACTCCTTTAAGTATCAGGTGAGACAAAAGGGAGGAGGGGGAAAATGGTGGGGATCTGGCGACGTGGAGTGGCCGAGAGGGCTCTTATACGTCACGTCGATTCGTTTTCGCTGACGTCACCGGTGCACGTGACGTCCACCTCATACTACCAACATTGCATGTACTCTAGACCAAGTGTTCACTTTCATCAACTTGTGGTTGTATGTGTGAACACTTTGTCAACATGATCCCACCTATTTGTTACTCTCTCAGTCCCAATTTAGGTTGCATATAAGATTTTATCAAAGTCAAACTGTATAATGTTTGACTAAATAGTTTGATACAACTATAAACTAATACAGTGCCAAAATAATATTATTAGAATTGAATTGAATTATATTTTCATAATATATACATTTTATATCTCACATATTTATATTATTTTGTATATTCTTGGTTAAACTTTGCAAAGCTTGACTTCCACGCAAAATTATGCGCAACATAATATGGGATGGAGGGAGTAGATCAAACTTGATGAAGGTGTTTCCAGACAGCTCAAATAGGTCTATATTGCATAATATGTTGGCATGGGCCCACATCTACCACAAGTGTGTGTCATGGCTTGGCATAGCATTCTCATACTTAGATATATGAACTGGGTGGGATCATGTTGGCCAAGTGTTGATCCACACAATCACAAGTTGATGAAGGAATTTCTAGCCAACCAAGAGAGGTCTATAGCCCATGCAAATTTTGCATGGGTCCACATTTGCCACAAAGTGTCTCATCATTTCTAGGCATAGAATGTTCTACTAAGATATATAAACTGGGAAGGATCATGCTATCCATCTGATGCCTCATGCAACCACACGTTCATAAAGGTGTTTCTAGACAGTTCAAATAGGTCTAGATCCCATGCAATATTGTTATGGACCCACATCTGACACAAGTGTGTGTCATGGCTTGGCATAGCACTCTCATACTTACATGTATC
Source organism: Avena insularis (assembly GCA_023614405.1). Taxonomy (NCBI): domain Eukaryota; kingdom Viridiplantae; phylum Streptophyta; class Magnoliopsida; order Poales; family Poaceae; genus Avena; species Avena insularis. Next base: position 145,268,876 of record CM042697.1, read on the forward strand.
AAACTGGGTGGGATCATATTGGCAGAGTGTTTAGCCACACAACCACAAGTTGATCAAGGAGTTTCTAGCCAACCCAGATAGGTCTATAGCCTATGTAATGTTTGCATGGGCCCACCTTTGCCACAAAGTGTATCATCAAGTCTTGGCATATAAGTGTTATAATAAGATCTTTCAACTAGGAAGGATCATGTTATCCAAGTGATTACTCATGCAACAACAAGTTGATGAAGGTGTTTCTAGACAGCTAAGATAGGCCTAGATCCCATGCAATGTTGGCATGGCCACACATCTGCCACAAGTGTGTGTCATGGCTTGGCATAGCATTTTCATACTTATATGTATCAACTATGTGGGATCATGTTGGCCAAGTGCTGATCCACAGAACCACAAGTTGATGAAGGAGTTTTTAGCCAACCAAGAGAGATCTATAGCCCATGTAATGTTGGCATGGGTCCACATTTGCCACAAAGTGTATCACCATTTCTTGGCATAGTAGTGTTATACTAAGATATATAAACTGGGAAGGATCATGCTATCCAAGTGATGACTCATGCAACCACAAGTTCATGAAGGTGTTTCTAGACAGCTCACATAGATCTATATCCCATGCAATATTGGCATGGGCCCACAACTGCCACAAGTGTGTGTCATGGCTTGGCATAGCACTCTCATACTTAGATGTATCAACTGGGTGGGATCATGTTGGCCAAGTGCTGATCCACACAACCACAAGTTGATGAAGGAGTTTCTAGCCAACCAAGAGATATCTATAGCCCATGCAATGTTGGCATGGGCCCACATTTGCCACAAAGTGTATTATCATGTCTTGGCATAATAATATTGTACTTAGATCTTTCAACTAGGTAAGATCATGCTATCCAAGTGACGACTCATACAACCACAAGTTGATGAAGGTGTCTCTAGACATATTAGATTGGACTACATCCCACGCAATGTTGGCATGTGCCCACATCTGCCACAAGTGTGTGTCATGGCTTGGCATAGCACTCTCATACTTACATGTATCAACTAGGAGGCCAAGTGCTGAGCCACACAACCACAAGCTGATGACAATTTTCAAGCCAACCCAGAGAGGTCTATAGCCCATGCAATATTGTCATGGGACCACATTTTCCACAAAGTGTCTCATCATGTCTTTGCATAGCACTCTTATACTTATATGTGTCAACTGGGTAGGATCATGCTGTCCAAGTGATGAGTCATGCAACCTCAAGTTGATAAAGGTGTTTATAGACAAATTAGAGAGGTCTACATCCCATGCAATGTTGCCATGGGCCCACATATGCCACAAGTTTTTGTCAGGGCTTGGCACATCACTCTCATACTTACATGTATCAACTTGGAGGGATAATGTTGGCCAAGTGCTGAGCTACACAATCACAAGTTGATTAAGGAGTTTCTAGCCAACCAAGAGAGTTTTATAACCCATGTAATGTTTGCATGGGCCCACCTTTTCCACAAAATATCTCATCATGTCTTGGCATATAAGTGTTATAATAAGATCTTTCAACTAGGAAGGATCCTGTTATCCAAGTGATGACTCATGCAACCACAAGTTGATGAAGGAGTTTCTAGACAACTTATATAGGTCTACATCCCATGCAATGTTGGCATGTCCCCACACCTTCCACAAGTGTGTGTGATGGTTTGTCATAGCACTCTCATACCTAGATGTATCAACTAGGTGGCCAAGTGCTGAGCCACACAACTACAAGTTGATGAAGTACATTCAACCCAACCCAGAGAGGTCTATAGCCCATGCAATATTTCCATGGGACCACATTTGCCACAAAGTGTCTGATCGTGTCTTGGTATAGCACTCTTATAGTTATATGTATCAACTGGGTAGGATCATGCTGTCCAAGTGATGAGTCATGCAACCACAAGTTGATGAAGGTGTTTCTAGACATATTAGATAGGTCTACATCCCATGAAATGTTGCCATGGGACCACATATGCCATAAAGTTTTGTTAGGGCTTGACATAGTACTCTCATACTAACATGTATCAACTGGGTGGGATCATGTTGGTCAAGTGCTGAGCTACACAATAAAAGTTGATTAAGGAGTTTCTAGCCAACCAAGAGAGTTCTATAGCCCATGCAATGTTTGCATGGGCCCACCTTTGCCACAAAGTGTCTCATCATGTCTTAGCATATAAGTATTATAATAAGATCTTTCAACTAGGAAGGATCATGTTATATAATTGATGACTCATGCAACCACAAGTTGATGAAGGAGTTTCTAGACAGCTTAGATAGGTCTACATCCCATGCAATGTTGGCATGTGCCCACATATGCCACAAGTGTGTGTCATGGTTTGGTATAGCACTCTCATACCTAGATGTATCAACTAGGTGGCCAAGTGCTGAGCCACACAACCACAAGTTGATGAAGTACATTCAATCCAACCCAGAGAGGTCTATAACCCATGCAATATTGGCATGGGACCACATTTGACGCAAAGTCTCTCATCATGTCTTGGCATAACAGTCTTTTACTTAGATATATCAACTAGGTAGGATCATGTTGTCCAAGTGATTACTCAAACAACCATAAGTTGATGAAGGTGTTTTTAGACAGCTCAGATAGGTCTATATCCCATGTAATGTTGTCATGGGGCCATATTTGCCACAAGTATGTGCCATGGCTTGGAATACCATTCAGATACTTAGATGTATCAACTTGGTGGGATCATTTTGGCCAAGTGTTGAGCCACACAACCACAAGTTGATGAAGGAGCCAACCAAGAGAGGTCTATATCCCATGCAACTTTTGCATGGGTCCACATTTGCCACAAAGTGTCTCATCATTTCTAAGATATATCAAATGGGAAGGATCATGCTATCCAAGTGATGTCCCATACAACCACAAGTTCATGAAGGTGTTTCTAGATAGCTCACATAGGTTTAGATCCCATGCAATGTTGGCATGGGCACACATATGCCACAAGTGTGTGTCATGGCTTGGCATAGTACTCTCATACTTAGATGTATCAACTGTGTGGGATCATGTTGGGAAAGTTCTGAGCAACACAACCACAAGTTGATGGAGTTTCTAGCCAACCAGATGGGTCTATAGCCATGCAATGTTTGTATGTGCCCATATTTGCCACAAAGTGTCTCATCATGTCTTGGCATAATAGTGTTGTACTTAAATCTATCAAATAGGTAGGATCATGATATCCAAGTGATGACTTATACAACCACAAGTTGATGAAGGTGTTTCTAGACAGCCTAGGTAGGTATAGATCCCATGCAATGTTGGCATGGGCCCACATCTGCCAGAAGTGTGTGTCATGGATTGGAATAACACTCTCATACTTAGATGTATCAACTGGGTGGGATCATGTTGCCCAACTGCTGAGTCACACAACCACAAGTTGATGCTGGTGTTTCTAGCTAACCCAGAGAGGTCTATAGCCAATGCAATGTTGGCATGGGCCCACATCTGCCACAAAGTGGCTCATCATGTCTTGGCATAGTAGTGTTATATTTATATCTATCAACTAGGTAGGATCATGTTGTAAAAAGTGATGACTCATACAACCACAAGTTGATGAAGGTATTTCTAGACAGCTGAGATAGGTCTAGATCTGCCACAAGTGTTCTATGCCTTTGGATGATGCACACTTGTAGCACGTATAGCACCATGCCAACATTGCATGGGTTCTTGACCTATGGGAGTTGTCTATGAACACCTTTATCATCTTTGTGGTTGCATGAGTCAACACTTGGTCAACATGATCCCACCTAGTTGTTACATCAAACTATACAACTACTATGCCAAATCATGACATTGATTCTAAGTATAAAAGTGGTATGCCCATGACATGATGCACACTTGTGCCTCATATAGGCTCAGATATCCCAACATTGCATTGGGCTCTAGACCCATGTGAGTTGACTAGAAATACCATCATTAACTTGTTGTAGTATGAGTAAAAACTTTCTATGCCATGGTATGATGCACACTTGATGCTACACTTATATATATGTGTATGCCTATGCATAGTTGTTCATGTGTTTTCAGTGCTCAATTTTAATTTCATTAATTTACAATGTAAGATGCATCGATAATTGGAAGTATCAAAAACCCGTGATGCATATTCCATATGACACTCCTATTGTTTGAATTTGAATTAAAGCAAACGAGACCTAAATGGTCAACTTATTGTAGTAAACTAATATGCTTCTGCTGAAGATTTCAGGTAATTTATATTTGAAGTATGTTCAATCCCATACATGAAAAATTGTGTGATAGAAATTGGAAGAGGGCGCTAGATAACGGGCTGTCCTAGTAACCCTGCTGCTCTGGTCATGCTGTTTCACGCACCGTATGCGTACGCGACGTTTACGGCATACATGGTGGTGGAGGAGTGACGTGGGAAAAACCAAAACGGCACCACGTATAAAAGGGTTCGTCGGCTGATTCGTCTCCTTTTCCCCACCCAATTACCCCCAAATCGGGCAGAAGAAAACCCTCGTCTCACTCCATCGACTCCAGCCCCTCCCACTCGATTCTTCTCCCTCTCCCCGCACATTCGTCGACTCCGCCAATGATGAAGGCGGGGAGCAGCGTAGCCGATGCGGCCGCTGCTACTGTGGACAAGAAGCGCGACGTCACCGGCATAGATGCGGTGAAGGAGGTTGGCGGTTCCCACGGAAGTGCGGTTGGTGGTGCGGCCAAGTTGGCCGGTTTCGTCACGGCGGCGCTGGATCAGGATGAGAAGGAGAATGTGGCGGTCGTTCTGGCGGACATGCTGGATCTGGGCGCGAAGCACGACTCCGACGAGAATCTGGTGGTGAAGGCCCAATAGCTTGCGGTGGTGCATCTATGTGTTTTCTTTAACCTCCACTTCTCATTTTTTTGTACTTATAACTAGGGTTGTATTTTTAGGGTTGATTCTTAGGATTTGAATGTTAGTACGAGGCAGTGTAGTACTTCATTCAGTGGTCAACACCTTTTGGGGGCATTGAAGAGTAGATGGACACACTATGTGCATCGTTGATAGGACTTTGTAGAGACGATCATAGATATTGAATGTTTATAGTTTCAAGAATTATGTGTATGGTAAAATTTCTCTTGATTGAATCCGGCAACTAATAAGTTATAATATTATGTGCGGTATAAAAAATATAATTTATGATATCTAATCATTCAGATAAAATGTACACACGTTAATAAATTATTCATCTATGGACATTACTAAAGATGTATATAAATACATAGTGTTTACACAGTCTAAGTGCACCACACAAAATTATATATGCTAGGAGCTTTAAATTTGCTCCTTTTACCCAGAGCTTAAACGTTTGATTTTGCATGAAATGATACTACAAATTTATGTGTCTAAAAGTAAGTATGTGTGTTCTTTGATAACTTTTATATGTATGGAATTATTATTTTCAGTCTTGTACTATTTACCGAGGAAGCATGTGCTTCAGGGTGTAGTTTTGTTCATGCATTGTTTATATTCTAGTTGCTGATCTACTATATAATTATTACTTGTGATCACCAACAAATAGACTGTAAGAGACCCTGACCATAAACAAATAGACTTATTTTTTATAATCTTGTGGCTGATCAACTATATAATGATTCTTGCCAACAATTATACATGCCAAGCTTTTATTTGTCATTTATTGAAACACTGGTATCTGTTGTGAACTATGCACTGGAATTTATCAAATTGCTCCCATTATTTATAGTATTGAGTTTGAACTTTGGCATCATGGAATAGGTTGGCAGTTGCATCTTATATGTTGTCATATATCTTTTTCTCTCTTGGTCATTTGCCAAGTGGACCATAGTGAGTTCTTTTTAAGTTTTTGTCTACCTTAAACTGTGCATGAATACTAATTGAATGGTTATGTACCATCTAAGTGTGTCTCATTTAGATGGAAAGTTGGTGTTGCATTTGCAGAAGGATAGGGCCCTTTTTTGCTTGTTTTTGCAATAGACATGTGCAAATCTAAGACACCTTGTAATCAGTGCATAGACGTGACAGTAGTATGTAATCTATGAAGATTGCTCCCCTCTTTTGGGGTTCTTTATGTTCCTGAAAGTGCTTTACAACCTTTTTGTAATCTGTCTGACGTGTTAAAATTACAATACTGCGTTTTATTTGAATTAGAAGGTTCTGTAGGTTTAAACTTGATAATCATACGGAGACAATTAGAAAACTTAATTTTGTTTTACAATACCCTATTATCCTGTAGAATCCTAATGATAACATCAGAACCTATTATCATGTGCTATGGAATCTGAAGTCAAATTCCAATACTTTCAAAACAGGGCTTTAAATTGAATTGTTGCTGGTCTAGTGGAACCTGACAATGCATTGAGAGATGAGGATTTCATTTCCCTCCATTGCCTTAATCCATAATTTCAGATAGTATTTGAACTTAGTAGTTTTTTTTCTCATTATTCTTTATATTATAACCTGCCAATTATTTTGCTTTCCATAATTACCTCGTTTCAAATTAGATCATGTGAGCTGAAGTGTTGTTTATTTATTCAAACAGGAAGGAGGGCCAGCAGAAGATGCACAGAAGAGGAAGTTGCACCTTGGGTACTCCTCCGGCAGAGACGAGTCGGTGAGTGTTATGACAGATGTATAGACTGAAAGAGGCCTTGATCAAAGTATAATCTTGCCAGCAATTATACATGCCAAGCTTTTATTTTTCAATTATTGCCCAGCTTTACATAGTCATTTATTCAAACACTGGCATCTTTTGTGAAGAAGGCACTGGATTTTATCAAATTAATTGAATAGTTATCTACTAGGTGTGTCTCATTTAGATGGAAAGCTGGTGTTCCATTTGCAATGGGATAGGCCCTTTGTTTTGCTTGTTTTTGCAATAGACAATATGCAAATAAAATACACCTTGTCATCAGTACATAGTTATGAAAGTAATAATATGTGAAGATTGCTCCCCTCTTTTGTGGTTCTTTATGTTCTTGAAAGTGTTTTACAACCTTTTATAATATGTCTGATGTGTTAACATTACAAAACTCGGTTTTATTTGAATTACAATATTGTGTAGGTCGAAAATTGATAAGAATATAGAGATGAGTAGTGCTTAGATATACATGACAGTTCTAAATTTGACATTTAATTTTCATCATAGACGATTTCATTTCCTTCCATTGCCTTAATCCATAATCAGTTATTTCTGGATGGAGGGAGTACCTCTTTTCAAACTTATTATACTCTTGCTCGTGTGAGCTAAAGAGTTGTTTATTTATTCAAACAGGAAGGGGAGCCAGCAGAAGGTGGGTACAAGAGAAAGGTGCACTTCGGGTACTCCTCTGACAAAGACGAGTCGGTAAGTTTTCTGACAGATGTATAGATTGAAGGAGGCCCTGATCTAAGTAGATTCTTGCCAGCAATTATACATGTCAAGCTTTTATTTTTCATTTATTGCCCAGCTTTTATTTGTCATTTATTCAAACACTGGAATCTTTTCTGAAGAACACACTGCAATTTATCAAATATTAAATTGAATGGTTATGTACCATCTAAGTGTGTCTCATTTAGATGGAAAGTTAGTGTTCCATTTGTTGGAGGATAGGGCCCTTTGTTTTGCTTGTTTTTGCAATAGACAATATGGAAATCAAATACACCTTTTCATCAATACATAGATGTGACAGTAGTATATAATCTGTGAAGATTGCTCCCCTATTTTGGGGTTCTTTATGTTCATGAAAGTGTTTTACAACCTTTGGTAATCTGTGTAATGTGTTAAAATTACAAAAGTGAGTTCTATTTGAATTACAAGGTTGTGTAGGTTTAAACTAGATAAGCATACAAAGACAATTAAAAAACTTAATTTTGTTTTACAATATGCTATTATCTGGTAGAATCTTAATCATAACATCATAACATATTGCCATGTGCTATGAAATCTGTGAAATACTTTCAGATCAGAGATTTAAATTGAATTGTTGCTGGACTAGTGGAACCTGACAATGTATTCAGAGATGAGTAGTGTTTAGATATCCATCATAAAGGATTTCATTTCCTTCCACTACCCTAATCCATAATTTCAGAAAGTATTTGAACTTAGAAGTTTTACTTCCCATTAATATTCTATTATAACCTGCCAATTTTTTTTATTTTCATAATTACCTCTTTTCAAACTTGATCATGTCAGCTGAAGTGTTGTTTATTTATTCAAACAGGAAGGGGAGCCAGCAGAAGGTGGGAAAAAGAGGAAGGTGCACCTTGGGTACTCCTCTGACAGAGACGAGTTGGTAAGTTTTCTAACAGATGTATAGACTGAAAGAGGCCCTGCTCTAAGTAGAATCTTGCAGCAATTATACATGTCAACCTTTTATTTTCCATTTATTTCCCAGCTTTTATTTGTAATTTATTCAAATATTGGTATTTGTTGTGAATAAGGCACTAGAATTTATCAAATATTAATTGAATGTGAATGTACCAGCTAGGTGGGTCTCATTTAGACGGAAAGTTGGTGTTGCAATTGCAAGAGGATAGGGCCCTTTGTTTTGCCTTTTTTTGCAATAGAGAATATGCAAATCAAAGATACCTTATCATCAGTATATAGATGTGACAGTAGTATGTAATATCTATGATGATTGCTCCCCTCTTTGGGGTTCATTATCTTCTCGAAAGTGTTTTACAACCGTTTGTATTATGTCTAATGTGTTAATATTAGAAGAACTGAATTTTATTTTAATTACATGATTGTGTAGAATGAAACTTGATAAACATATAGGGATAATTGAACTTGTTTTCATTATGATATAACTGCATTGCCAGCCATATTTTTTTACTAATATGTAGTACACTTGTTGGTTTTCTATTGATGAATTTGTTCTCCTCTTTTCAATGCATCTGGGTTGATTTTGTTAATGTATTATCCACCAGGGGGTGAAGGAAACGGGGTACATCTCCCAGCATAGGAAGCCACAGGTCACTCAGCATGTTCTGGCCCGTCTCGGAGAAAGGACAGGTCCAGTCAATGGCTTATTCCTTTTTAGGTTATTGGGCAGTACGGGCATAGAAGGAATTTTCACAGTTCTGCATATAGCAAAGACTCTTCTCAGAAGAGAGTTTGAGTTTGTGTTGAACGATGCCTATGAAGCACAAGTGTTTGTGAGGGCCACTTCCACTGCTGATAATGATGTTCTTGAGAGTGCGTCTACAAAGGAGAAAGCATTTAGTTTAGCTCACGCGGTTGTCAAGATTTACAAGATTGTTGAGCACAATCTTGTGCCAAGGAAGGAGGACAAGCTATTGAACATGCCGTTGTGTACATATCCACAGGAATATGACCACCTATCAGTTGATCTCATGCGTCAACTAAGTTACCCTACTGTATTTTCATGCCAGGGAGACCCAATTGAGAAATGGAAGAATCCTCATCTTTCAGAAAGAACCATGAACATTGTTGGTGTGTCTGAGGGTACTCCAGCAGGCGTAACTAGAGTTGTTGTGAAGTACATGTTCCGTACTGGTAATATTTGCTATCTACTCAGGGTTGTTCCATAAGACTTTAGGTTCAAACATGTTGTTGATCAAGATGGGAGCCTGTACATGAAATTTGTCGACCCTGTCAACGCTGAAGCAATGGCACGGAGGAATTACTTTGTTGATCAAGTTTTATCTTGTCAACAGTGTTACGAAGTGTAGCAAGTACTTTGACAAGGCAAAGACAAACAAGGTGCATTACAGGAATCATCCTGATGACTCTTTCGAACGCATCCATACCTCGAACTGAAGAACAAGGATCATTTTCATGTTATCAAGATGTTTTAGTTTAAGAACTTATCCATTATGTTTTTTATGGCCGCAGAAGATTTCAAACCTCTATTATTATGTTCCAGCACCCTTGATCTGTACAATATAATTTCCGGTCTCACCAGCTCTATAGAATATTTGTGTGTTCATTTGTGTTGGTCCTGGGAGAATACCTTTGGCATATGTGAGGCAATATGTGCTTAGCAGAATGTTATGTGCTGAAATTGTGTACTCCCTCTGGTCCATATTAAAGGACTCAACTTTATCTAAATTCGTATGTATCTAGTTAAGTATTTAGACTAGATGCAATCGTATCTAGGCAAAGTTAAGGCCATTAATATAAACTAGAGGGAGTATGTTTTTTGTCAGTCCTACAAGGTGATGATGGGAGGTGCTCTGCCCAGCCGATGATTAATTCGCATTCTATGTCCAAGATCACAGTTGGTTGCACGAAATCATGCACTGTTCTTGGTTGTACAGATTCGTATCCCTGGTTTTCGTGTGGGCATCACATATGAGGCTACAACATGGTGTTATTAGATGGAATTAGATGCATCTCTGGTTTCTGGTTGCACCAGCTCATGATGAATCACAATACATGCTAATGGTAAAACTGATGCGATTGGAACCTGATGGTATATTCTCTATGTTCCAGCACTGTCACTAGTTTGCACACACGCACAGCAAGTTAACATAACAGGTTCCAACAGGTTCTACAACAAGTACTTTCAACAGGGTCTTCAGTTGTTGTCAGCCCCACCATGATCAGATGCAATCCACCATCACTATCTGGATTAAAGTCGAAGAGGATGATGTCTCCCTCTTCTATCTTGTACTCCCAAGGCAGCAAAAATAATGTATATTTTGGTCAAATTACCAGAATAAATTTAACAAAAATCGTATAAATTCCACAAAAATCATATAAATTCAGCAAAAATCATAGAGATTTAGGTAAGGTCATAACATTTCCCTTAGAAGGTTTCCGCACTGTATGCAACATTACATTAACATAAGAAAATGACATTCAGTAGTTGCCACTACAAGTGAAATCAGAGTATATGGGAACGCGATATGATGGAACTTTTTCCCCCTTTTGTGTAACACCCCAAAAATATTAAACTTAAATCATCAAACTATAATCTTCAAATTTAGGGTTAACAAAAACTTTTCCAATTGAAATATGAAAGCATTCATATGATTGTGCATTAAAATTTGGATTCTTTTGAATTGCCATGATTATGTGTTTCTTTGCTTGCAAAATGATTCTTAGGTGAAATAAACATCATCTAAACAATCCCCAAACTTTTCCCAAAGACAAACAAATCAAAACAAACAAATTAAGTGAATGGTCACTTTGGCCAATTTAACTCCCATGCCTACTTTGGCTATCTCTAACTTTCAGAACTTAACAGAAACATGTATGGATCTTTGCACCCCTTGATAGTACACATAACAAGGAACCAAGGCCCACTTTGTGATCATCCAGAAACATTCAAATGATAAGTTTAAATGACAGTTTAAAATTGAATCTATTTCATATGGGAAGATCCCACTATTTCAAAAACCACTCAAACCAACTCAATTTTCAAAACCCAAGCATCCACAGACTCCCCAGTACATGCCTAGCACACCCACCAAAAATCTTTTCAAAATTCAAAACTTAAGTTCATGCGGCTATTTCATCAAACAGGTTGCAGATGCAAATCAAACAAAATCAAAACACTATGTTGAGCAATGTTTTTGGCCTAACTTGTTCCCACTCTGGACACCACTAGCCTTAGTAGATCATCTAACAACCTTAACTAATCACTAGCACCACTGTAAGCTGGCCATTGTCATCAATGGTGAGCAGGCCGAGAGCACCATTGCCACCCCATAGTCGACAGCAAGCTACGAGCAACACTAGCCTCACCAACCTTGTCTGGAAGCAAGCTAGCAGCCCACCGCCACTCCCTGTCCCAGCCGCGAGCAATGCCAACCACTGGACCACAGGCCCAGGCCATGCCAACCTTCTCTGTAACCATGCCAAGAGCGCGCCAGAGCGTCACCCGTGACACATGCCCACAGACCACGCGCCGCCCTTGCCACGTGCACACGTGATCACCAACACCCCAACAACCCCGCAGACACGCCCGTTCGCCGCCGCGCGGACCACACGCGTTATGCGCCATCAAAACTTCCGTCGGACCTACGCAGAGCACCGCAGCGTTCCGACCGATCAGCACCGCCCCACGCCTCGCCACCACGCCGTTGAGCTTCACCAGGGAGCACAGCACCGCCCCCTACCGTCGCCCACGCCGATAGCCCTCTGTGGCATCGGACACGACGAGCTCAGCCCGCATCCCCCGCTCAAATTCTTCACACCATTCTACTCCCCTCTCACCCAGAACCACCCCACCTCATCCCCGGAGGAAGGCGAGCAGCGCATCGCCGGAATTTCACCGGAGTCCGCCGCTGCTGGAGAAGAAGGAAGCCATCGATTGGAGACGCCCCAGGAGGAGCTGCCGGTACCAGGAGAATTGTTGTCGTCGACTTCGTCATTCGCCCGCATCGCCGACCCTCGCCTGAGCCCCGGTGAGCCTCCCACGATCCCCACTCAGCCGCTAGGGTTCGAGCTCGTCGGTGACCTGTTCATCGTCAACGACGACCCTCAGTCGTCGATCTTCATTCTAATCCAACGCACCACATCGCCTGCATCAAGATTTAAAGAGCCACCACCAGTAGACCCCCTGGCGCTACCAATGTGGAGTGACACTGGGCCGGCCCATTACCCCTTCCCGTGCAGCCCAATCGTTTGAATTTATATTTTTCTATTTATATTCAAACTCAGTTCTGTACCTAGTTTCAAAAATCAACCCAGCTCGATTCAGTAAACCAAATTGAATGAAACCAATTTTGTTAGAAAGATATTAAAATGCTTAATCCAAGACCATTGGATTCAAATCATTTGGATCTATAGATCACCCTTGGTAAAAATAACAAGTCAGAAGCTTTTCTGCATTCAAACCCAGCTCTCAAAAATCACATTTGATCATACCTTTCAGAATATATAAAAACATATGGGTTTACTTACAGAAATAATGTTCAAGTAATAAAAGAATGCCACATAGGCATTTCTAGTCACTTTATTTAATTGAAATAAAAGGTTAAACCTCATTAAATTGTGACAACACTGTAAATCACATTCCCATGTACTGAAATATGTGGTGATGACATGTGTCAACATGATCCCATGTTTGGTTTGGAGAATATTAAATCTTAAGTAGTTTTTCAACGAGTAGAAATTACTTTTCTAAATAAATGAATAACTAGACAAATGCTTTATTCTTGTGATATTAGTGATGATGCTAGATCATCTATAGAAAACCTTTGTGTGATGATTGAAAGTAGTTAAGTATTATTTGGTGATTGTGTATCTCGTATTTATTCATAGACGCTAGTACCAACCAAGGATACGAGGAGGAAGGAGGATACTACGAAGAAGAAGCCGAGGAGAACTTCAACCACTGCTCTGCACAAGGCAATCCTAATACTACTAGTTGAATGTGCAAGCTAACACTTGCAAGATATTCTACTTATGCAAGCCTAATACTACTAGTTGAATGTGTAAGCAAACACTTGCAAGATATTCTACTTGTGCAAGCCTAATACTACTGGTTGACTGTGCAATCTAACACTTGCAAGATATTCTACTTATGCAAGCCTAATACTACTAGTTGATTGAGCAAGCTAACACTTGCAAGATACTCGGCTTTAGCAAGCTTATACTGATAGTGATGCAAGCCTTACTAATCAAGTTGACCTATGCAAGCTAATACTTTCTTGTTACCATGCTAACTATATGCCTTAAGCATATGTGATCATACCCACATGATACCCCCTCCTAGTTTTACTTGCAAGCTTTATACTTTATTTCTTTATCAAAGCTCTTACTCAGAGTTTACTTGAGTAAATTGTAGATACTAGAAAGATAATTGAAGATTGCATAAAGAGCATTAAATTTGGCCTAAGCTAGATAATCTTGATGTCATCCTAAGGCATGAGATTGAACTTAGTTAAACTCCACTTGTTTACCACCCCTCATTACTATTCACTCCCATTTGTGGATGCTAGTGCTAAGCATAAAACTTGATCAACTTTAGATGGGAATACTTGGTGAAAATGGTTATGAAAACCTTGGAATAATGGATCATTCTACTGAGATGTTTTGCCATGTGTTTCCGAACATCAGATGATTTTGGTGATGAAAATGTTGAGGCATGAGCCTTAGCCCTTTATAAAACTGATGGTTGTGTGGATGCGATACCATTCCAATTTTACCGTACAACCACAATACCCGAGAATTGGGTAGGGCTTGACTGGAAACTTATATACCCTAGTATGTGTTCCCTCACGGCCAAGGTTTCAGCTGAGGCTACCTTGTGAAGATTGTCCACCTGTGCAGTACCCAAAATGACAGTTGGTCATGGTTGGGAGGCCAAACTCACAGTAGAGGTGCCTATACTAGGGCGTGTAATTGAAAGGTTAGGATTGATTATCCGCATACTGAGTATGGTGAATTGTCACATCCCATGATTTTCCAAATCAAGGTGAAAAGAAACTTTTGCTTCTAAATGAAAACTTAAAATCCCATCTTGAACAAACTTTGGTAAAAGTTTGAATCCAACAAAAATCCAAATCAAGTGAATTGCATTCCTCAATGAATGTATCTGGATATTTAAACACTTGGAAATAAATCCAAATCCTAAAACCCTAATGGAATAAAATCATTTCCAAGTTATCTCCAAGCCTATGGATTAGATCCATATAAAAATTGATCAACAAACATTCACAAAGGATCAAGAAAGACAGACAGAAATATTATAAAACCATATAAATTGGTTTCACTTAATTGGAACCATAAATAAAATCTTATGAATTTAATAAGATAAGAAATTGAATTCCCAAAGTTAATAAAGCATCTATCAAGAAACCCATACCAAATGGTGAGCAAATAATCAAAAAGAGATTTAAAAGGATAAACAAATAATAAACAAGATTTCACAAATTGGAATTACCAAGTTTGGATCTCTAAATAAAAAGATATGGATTTTATAAGAAAAGAAAGAAATATTAAATAAAGAATATTTAAAGACCAAACCAATCCTTGGCCAAATCCTGAAACAAGTGGAATGAATTTAATCCAAATCCAAATAAAATCAAATGGCTTAAAAAAATTCCCAAAACCAATTTTAAATGATTAATAAATCTTATTAAAAGCTTTTACAAATAATTCAAGATGAATTATTTGACACCCTTTTAAGTAAACAAAACCTACTGAAAAGTTTTGGAAGGTTTAAAAAGATTTTAAATGGTGTTTAGAAATATTATTAAAACCCATTTGATTTAAAACAAGGGCCCTTTTTATTAATTAAAAAGACCCCAAAAATAATAAAATAAATTCCAAAAATTAACATCAGAATGTTTATTTAATCAGTACTTAAACTTACAAAAACTTTGACAAAGGTTTGAAATCAAATGAGGGTTTGAATTGCTTATTCAAAATCAAAACGGAAAAATCAAAAGAGAAAAAGAAAAACGAACAGAACGGAATAAAATAAGAAAAGGACCCAACCCAACTAGCCTAGCCCAACCTCGCCCACTGCTCCTCTCCCGCAGAAAACCGCTTCACACTCAGAAACTCACCCGCAGAGGCACTGACAGATGGACCCCCACCTCCCCTCTCTCTCACTCACTGACGCCACGACCCCGCGCCCACGTCACCTTCTTCCCCACCCGCGGACTACGCCCCTCACCTCGCCGGCCGTTGCAGGCGATTAACACCCGGCTTAATTTGCATTACTGGTGCAATGAATCCTTACCCTGACGACGCCCTCTTAACCGCCTGCGTTTCCCCTCTGTTTCCCCTCTGTCGCCCCACCTTAGCGTGCCCCCAGGCCGCCCAATTCTTCTCCGCACCATCCTCTGTCCGACGACGCTCCGACGATGATTCCGGCAGCCCCTCACTGCCCCTCGCCTCCTCGACCACCCTCACCTGATCCCCACATCCTGGCGAACCTCCCAGAGGCATTAGCTCGCTCGCGCGCGCCCCTGAACCTCGACAAAGACAACCACTGACCGCCACCACCGTCTGCCATTGCTCCGTCGAGCTTCCCAAGTGAACTCCGTTCTCCCCTCTCCTTCCTGATGATACTCCTGCACTCGCCACACTCTCCCGCGTCTAACCGTGTCCTTGTTTTTCCTCAGGGTGAACCGCAGCGTCGCCCTCGACGACCTCCAGAGCCGCCCGACGCCGACGCCACCGACTCGGCGAGAATCCCGACCGATCCCGCGGCGCCTTGACATACTGCAAGCAAGTTGAGCTTCAGCATCACTCCACAACACGGTGAGCATCTCCCTTCCTTCCTCGCTTCACCAGCATCGACTCGCCAGTAGCTAGACACGCCGCCGCCACTCCGCCGCCATTACCGTCTCGCAAGTGTCTTTGTCGCCAGGCGATTAGGATCCAGCGGCTAGGATAGAAAGAGAGCGAAGGGGTAAGTAGCGTCTCTGCACCGTGCGATATGACTTAAATCTAACGGCTGCCATCGCTGATCCGCGAAAACGTTTTCGACCAATAGAAATAAGACGCGTGGCCAGACTCTGGTTTTAAAAACAGATTTGAATCTATTAGATATGTGATTTTGTAAATTCCATAACTTTAAATCTACACGTCCAAATTTTGCAAACTTTATATCAATGGATTCAGAAAAACAAACCCTAGCCAACCATGCACTTTGTTTAGTAAAAAGCTTCTGTTAAAATGTTTGTTTTTGCAGAAACTTGTGTATGCATGTTTAGGATATAAAAATTGTTTTGAAATGATTTTGAGGATAAAATCTTTTGCAAATGGTGTGTTTTGAACCTACTGACCATAGGAAACAAATTGTGGTTTCAAAAATATATTTGGTGAAACAAAAGAATGAATCTTTGATTTAAACCATTTCTAGTCAAATAAAAATATGGTTTGATTAATAAAAATGATTTTGGAAGGAAACCTTTAAGAAATGTTTTGGAATAAACACTCTAACCCTAAACACTAGGTTATATGGTTTGAAAACATATTTTGTGAAACCTATAGAATTTTGCCTTAATAAAAGCATTTCTACACCACATAAAATAATGACTTAGTCTAAAAATGGTTTATGGAGTGAAATCTTTTGCAAATGATTTTTCCACTTTATAAAATGACCATTAGGTGTTTTCAAATGTTTAAGAACCATTAGAAACCACTTCTCCAAATTAAACAATCCTTAGCATGCTTGTATGCATTGTTTTGTTATTATTATTTTATGTGTTGAATTGCTTGAATGGTAGTTTGAAATATTGTTTGCTTGATTGAATTGTAGTGACTTGAAGTGTGTGAACATTGCAAAGATCAAAGAAGTGAACTTATACCCTCTACCAAAAAGGCAAGTGATGCTTCATACTTTGTCCCATTATTTTCACTATGCATTAGTGATATTTCTAAGCAAGACTTGCATGGAATTTTTGCTAAGTATAAACTATGCTATGGGAAATCCTAGTAGATGAAACCTTAGTAAACCTTTCCTAAGTTAAGATTCCTACTACTATCATGCTTAGCTTAGCTAGTAGAAAACAAGGGTGGAATATATATTCATGCTATGGAAAAATTTCTAAGTCTGAGGACTTGAGTTTTGTTTAATAAAACAACTAAGTGAATGAATCACCTGGGTGGAATGGAAGGAATGGTTTGTGTTGAGTGGTTCACAAGGCGCATTTCTATGGTTTACCTTGTGTATCTCACTTGTGGATGGCCACCCAGGAACAAAGAGATTTGAGATGTCAAATGTTGAGAAGCTTCAAGTGCAACCACATGGCATTATGGGCTCTGCCTGGATCATATAGGTTGCAAGAACTTAGCCAAATGGACAGTTGGTGGTAGGGGAATGATAGGTTGGAACGCGTCCATTCTGGTCTAAGGAAAGGCTTCTGAAAGATCTTGTCTTGGTGAAACCAAGTCTTGTGGGGAAAGTGCACAACCTCTGCAGAGTGTAAAATCTAATTACTTAGCCATGTCCCTGGTAAAGGAAAATTTGAGCATCAAGACATGGAAGCTATCAAGAATCTCATCATCCAAATTTCTAAGTTAAAAACTTGTGGTTGAACAAGGGTTTAAGGTTCACCAATTTCTATTGGTGGTTCCTTGGGTGATATTTTATCAAACAAAAATTTAGTGTTTTCAAAGGATAAGGAAAATCTATTTTGAGCAATGCAAGCCTAAAGCTCCACTTAGCCAAAAGCATATAGATGATAGACTCCACTATACTACCATAGTATCACTTGCCAATACAATTCAAATGTATTGACCCTTGTGGCTGTAACTTGTGATGTTGCAGGTTTTGTTTGATATTAGTGAAGTTTAATGAATAGGATAACAAGTCTACAACCAACATGTCTGCCTGTGGCACTTTGAAGATGAAGGACCCCATGCTTATAGATATTCTGCAGCAAAGTAATGTAATAGCCAAATGAGCTATGTAAGATGTAATAAATTATGTTATTCCTGGTTATAAAGTTGTATTATGACCTTTGTTTCTTGATATTACATCTTAACTGTGGATGCTAGCTATTGATCCTGGGACTAGCATTGTAAACACAGGGATCTCTACCTTATTAAAGGTTGGGAACCTTACATGAATTCAGGATTTGTTCCTGATGGATGTATCAAATGTTGTGGTGAAAGTGTACAATCTCTGCAGAGTGTCAAACTATTTGAATAGCCGCGTCCACGATTATAGACAGTTGGAGTGGCCATATTGTTCCCCTGTCAGATGTCTTCAAAATGACTTGTGAAGTGGCTTGAGAATTTGACTTGACCACAATAGAGTTGTGATATGAAATACAAGTTCCCACTTAGGTGTTATAAAATTTCAACTAGCTTTTATTGTTTCTGAACTTAGTTGAGGTAAATCTGGCTTTTTGCAAAACAAACCTAGAGCTTAGTGTCCTGTTATAAAAACCCCCTTCACTTGTTAGTATTAGTTTGCGAGTACTTAAAGAGTACTCATGGCTTTGTCCCTGGCTATTCCCGTGGCCAGACTATGAAGAGGAGTACTAGGACGAAGGACCCCATGCAGGTTACAACAACTAGGATCATCTCCCATCGTCAACATTGCCTGTGACCCCGAAGATGGAGCTTTGCCTTCGCTACCGTTATTATTACATATTTCTGCTTCTTGAGTTGTATTAAGAACTGGATCATGAGATCCTTATTTGTCTAAGACCTTATGTATGGTTTGTAATGGATGATGTACTGTGGTATCCAATTCTGTTATGTCTCGCAAATATGGTAATCCTGGGATTGCGATGTATGGCATAACAGGCATCTGGGATTAAAAATCCGGGTGTTGACAAGTTGGTATCAGAGCCATCCTGACCATAGGAGACCCTAGTTAGACTGGACGTTTGAATCAAAAACTTAGTTTCAAAACCAAAGGAAGCAAATATTTACAAAAACTTATTCCCATTCTTACCACCTTGATTCTTTCATAAAAATTCATGTTCCTCAAAAACTATTGCAAAATACATAAAATTTGACACACTTGATCACTCTACTAACTTACTCATCCTATATTCTTATAGATGGACGTGAAGTACAGCAAGTTTTATCAGTTGGGGAAGGGAGGAGACCTTATCTTTGAGCGGGATTTGGACCAGCTTTCGGAACTTCTGGAGCGTCCTCACCCCGAGTTCTTCGGAGCTTAGCTCAATGATCAAGGAGGAGAAGATCTGAAGTGGCTAATTGTTGCAAGTCTCCGAGGAAAGATTGAACCTCCCACTGCCGAGGGAATTCAGTTCACCTTAAGAGAGAACAACTGGCTCGATGGAGTTGCCAGGGCCATGCAGGAAGCTCTTGCCCGTCTATGTGGGAAGAGTATCAACCGGATCAAGGGTACCCGCTTTGAGTTTTGTCCAAGGCGTGATGCTATGGGACAGCCACTGGAAGCCCCATACCACCACGAGCTGAAGACTCAGTTGGACCACCTTAGCTTCATGATCTACAATCGTCAGCAGGAATTGGACAATTGTCGTGACTACTCCAACCACAAGTCTACCATCATCAAGACGAAGGATTAGACCATCGCCATGCTAGCGAAGGATCACAAGTCTCGTCGCTGTCAGCTCGACAAGAAGGAGCGCATCATTTCCCGTCTTCGCCATCGTATTTCGGATTTGGAGGAGACCATCCACGAGAGAGACATGCAGTTAGATGAAAGGGAGAATGCCGGAGAGGATCTTCGTGGAGACCCCTACTCCTGTCTCAGCGATGATGATGATTTTCTGGAGGATCAGGCTATGGATTTCTTCACCGATGAGGATGATGAGGATGACGACTACACCGACTTCGAGGAGTAGTAGCACTTGAGCACTAGCGTAGTGAGTTGTATTCGGTCCCACTGTATCGTAGTTTCTAGAATGGTTCTTAAAACCATCTGTTTACCTTTGTTGTGGTGTGTGTTTGTATCGTGTGCTATGAATGAATGAATGAATGAAAAGCAAGTTGCTAGAAAATATGAGTCAAACTATAAAAACTTTCCAAAGTCCCTGAACCTTAGAAATTTCCCTCTTTTCTCATGATCTATCTCAATCTTCAGATGCCACGCGGAGGAAGTGGTTCATCCCCGGAACCGGACCCATAGCCCAGAGACCATATAGTATGAACCCGTCTGAACTAGCAGAACTGAAGAAGCAATTGGATTCCATGTTGGAAATTGGATTGATTCAACCAAGTGCGTCACCATGGAGATCCCCTGTCTTGTTTGTGGACAAGAAGGATGGAGGTTACCGTTTGTGTACAGATTATCGAAAGTTGAATGATGTCACTATCGATAACAAGTACCCATTGCCCAAGATAGAAGATTTGTTTGATCAGTTGACCGGTGCCAAAGTGTTTTCTAAGATTGATCTTAGAACAGGCTATTATCAACTCAAGATACGCGAAGAGGATATTCCCAAGACTGCCTTTACCACCAGATATGGATTATACGAGTATAGTGTCATGTCTTTTGGATTAACCAATGCCCCCGCTTATTTCATGAATCTCATGAATAAGATTTTTATGGACTTCCTGAATAAGTTTGTCGTTGTGTTAATCGATGACATTCTGATTTATTCCAAATCAGAAGAAGAACATGAGCTACACCTAAGGACCATTCTTGGAACCCTTAGAGAGCATCAATTGTATGCCAAGTTTAGCAAATGTGAATTCTGGTTACAGGAGGTAGGATTCCTCGGCCACATTGTATCAGCCAGAGGAATTGCCGTTGACCCTGCAAAGGTGAAAAGATGTCGAAGATTGGCAAGCCCCAACCACTCAAACCCAAGTTCGTGCATTTCTCGGATTGGCGGGATATTACCGCAAGTTCGTAGAAGGATTCTCGAGTATCGCCAGACCCATGACCCAATTGCTGAAGAATGACAAGAAGTTTGAATGGACCGACAAATATGAAGCGAGTTTTCAAGAACTCAATAGAAGATTGATGTCAGCCCCAATCTTAATCATGTCGGATATCACGAAACCCTTCAATGTGTATTGTGACGCATCCAAGATCGGTCTCTGATGTGTGCTAATGCAAGAAGGCAAAGTTATATCTTATCTATCTCGACAACTGAAACAACATGAGCAAAATTACCCAACCCATGACCTCGAACTCGCAGCCGTAGTTCTAGCCCTGAAGACATGGAGGCACTACCTGATGGGAAACCGTTGTGAGATTTATTCGGATCACAAGAGCCTGAAGTATATATTCACTCAGAAGGAGCTGAATATGAGACAGAGAAGATGGATTGAGCTAATCAAGGATTATGATCTGGACATTCACTATAACCCTGGTAAAGCCAATGTGGTAGCAGATTGCCGTGCCGCTTGAACTCCATGATTTTGAAGGAGCAACCAAGCTTGCACAAAGAGATGGAAGATTTTCGAATGGAATTAGTGAGTGAATGATTTTTCGCTAGCATAGAACTTCAACCCACTTTGATCAGCCAGATCAAAGAGGCGCAGAAAGTAAATGCTAGTATCGACGGAATCAAGCGTCGTATCGGTACAGGCAAAGTACCCGGATTTACCGAAGATGAAGAAGGAGTTCTGTGGTACAAAGGATGCCTTTGTGTACCAGCAGATTCGGAATTGAAAGCAGTTATTCTGAAGGAAGCTCATGATACTCTTTATTCTATCCACCCCGGAGGAACAAAGATGTATCAAGATTTGAAAGAGCAATTTTGGTGGCATAAGATTAAGAGAGAAATCGGAAGCTATATCGCCAAGTGTGATATATGTCAGCGAGTCAAGGGGGGACATCAAAGACACGCAGGATTGTTGCAACCGTTGCAGATTCCGAAATGGAAATGGGATTCCGTTGGAATGGACTTTATCATCAGATAGCCTACTTCTAGTAGGGGAAATGACTCTATCTGGGTCATAGTTGACAGGTTGTCCAAAGTCGCCCATTTCTTACCCGTCAAGACCACATATCAGAGTTCGAAGTTAGCGGAGTTATACATCGCTAGAATCGTCAGTTTGCATGGAGTCCCCAAGAACATCGTATCGGATCGAGGAACTCAGTTTACCTCGAGATTCTGGA
The DNA here is from genome assembly GCA_023614405.1 of Avena insularis. Classification (NCBI taxonomy): domain Eukaryota; kingdom Viridiplantae; phylum Streptophyta; class Magnoliopsida; order Poales; family Poaceae; genus Avena; species Avena insularis. The sequence continues at coordinate 145,291,312 of CM042697.1, forward strand.
AGAAATTCCAAGAAGGTTTAGGAGCCCGACTAGATTTCAGCACAGCTTATCACCCTCAGACCGATGGACAAACGGAGCGAGTAAATCAAATACTTGAAGATATGCTGAGAGCCTGTGCGTTAGAATATGGATCTAAGTGGGAAGACTATCTGTCGTTTGTAGAATTTTCGTACAACAACAGTTATCAAGCTAGTTTGCAAATGGCCATATTTGAATTCATGTACGGAAGAAAGTGTCGCACCCCTTTGAACTGGTTGGAAGTAGGAGAGAGTCAGATTTTCGGACCCTATATCCTACGAGAAGCCGAAGAGAGGGTTCACAAGATTCGTGAGCACCTCAAGACCGCCCAGTCCAGACATAAGAGTTACGCCGACAAGAGACGTAGAGACATCGCCTTCAACATAGGAGATTTTGTTTATCTGAAAGTGTCGCCATTGAAGGGAATGCAGTGTTTCCAACTCAAAGGAAAGTTAGCCCCCAGATATATCGGACCTTTCAAGATTCTGAACCGTCGAGGAGAAGTGTCGTATCAATTGGAACTACCCTAAGAGATGTCATCTGTGCACAATGTGTTCCATATCTCATTACTTCGCAAGTGCCTCGAAGTCCCCGAGAAGACCGAAGTGTTCAAAAATATCGATCACCAGACCATAGAGATCAACGATGACCTGACCTATCCTGAAGTACCCATCCGTATTTTGGAAGAAGCTTTTGGAACTACCCGAACCCGAAGAATCAAGTTTCTCAAGATTCAGTGGAGCAACCACACAGAAGAGGAAGCTACCTGGGAGAGCGAACATCACATCAGGACGGAGTTTCCTGATCTCTTCAAATCCTAGGTAATATTTTTCGTCCTTTTTCAAATCTCGGGACGAGATTTTGTTTAAGGGGGAAGGTTTGTAACATCCCAAAAATATTAAACATAAATCATCAAACTCTAATCTTCAAATTTAGGGTTAACAAAAACTTTTCCAATTAAAATATGAAAGCATTCATATGAGTGCATTAAAATTTGGATTCTTTTGAATTGCCATGATTATGTGTTTATTTGCTTGTAAAATGATTCTTAGGTGAGATAAACATCATCTAAACAATCCCCAAACTTTTCCCAAAGACAAACAAATCAAAACAAACAAATTAAGTGAATGGTCACTTTGGCCAATTTAACTCCCATGCCTACTTTGGCTATCTCTAACTTTCAGAACTTAACAGAAACATGTATGGATATTTGCACCCCTTGATAGTACATATAACAAGGAACCAAGGCCCACTTTGTGATCATCCAAAAACATTCAAATGCTTAGTTTAAATGATAGTTTAAAATTGAATCTATTTCATATCAGAAGATCCCACTATTTCAAAAACCACTCAAACCAACTCAATTTTGAAAACCCAAGCATCCACAGACTCCCCAGTACATGCCTAGCACACCCACCAAAAATCTTTTCAAAATTCAAAACTTAAGTTCATGCGGCTATTTCATCAAACAGGTTGCAGATGCAAATCAAACAAAATCAAAACACTATGTTGAGCAGTGTTTTGGGCCTAACTTGTTCCCTCTCTGGACACCACTAGCCTTAGTAGATCATCTAACAACCTTAACTAATCACTAGCACCACTGTAAGCTGGCCATTGTCATCAATGGTGAGCGGGCCGAGAGCACCATTGCCACCCCATAGTCGATAGCAAGCTACGAGCAACACTAGCCTCGCCAACCTTGTCTGGAAGCAAGCTAGCACCCCACCGCCACTCTCTGTCCCAGCCGCGAGCAATGCCAGCCACTGGACGACACGCCCAGGCCATACCAACCTTCTCTACAACCATGCCGAGAGCGCGCCAGAGCGTCACCCGCGACACACGCCCACAGACCGCGCGCCGTCCTCGCCGCGTGCATGCGTGATCACCAACACCCCAACAACCCTGCAGACACGCCCGTTCGCCGCCGCGCGGACCACGCGTGCTGTGCGCCATCAAAACTTCCGTCGGACCAGCACAGAGCACCGCAGCATTCCGACCGATCAGCACCGCCCCACGCCTCTCCACCACGCCATTGAGCTTCGCCAGGGAGCACAACACCGCCCCCTACCGTCGCCCACGCCGATAGCCCTTTGTGTCGTCGACCACGACGAGCTCAGCCCGCACCCGTCGGTCCCCTCTTGCCACTATAAATAGAGGCATCCCTCGCTCGAATTCTTCACACGATTCTACTCCCCTCTCACCCAGAACCACCCCACCTCATTCCCGGAGCAAGGCGAGCAGTGTATCACTGGAATTTCACCGGAGTCCGCCGCTGCTGGAGAAGAAGGAAGCCATCGATTGGAGCCGCCCCAGGAGGAGCTGCCGGTACCAGGAGGATCGCCGTCGTCGACTTCGTCGTTCACCCGCATCGACGACCCTCGCCTAAGCCCCGGTGAGTCTCCCATGACCCCCACTGAGCCGCTAGGGTTCGAGCTCGCCGGTGACCTGTTCATCGTCGACGACGACCCTCAGCCGTCGATCTTCATTCTAATCCAACGCACCACATTGCCCCGTACCGCTTCACATTTAAAGAGCCACTGACCAGTAGACCCCCCTGTCAGTTGTGCCCCGCGCTGCGGAGTGACACTGGGCCAGCCCATTACCCCTTCCCGTGCAGCCCAATCATTTGAATTTATCTTTTTCTATTTATATTCAAACTCAGTTCTGTACCTAGTTTCAAAAATCAACCCAGCTCGATTCAGTAAACCAAATGGAATGAAACCAATTTTTTTAGAGAGATATAGATATGCTTAATCCAAGCCCGTTGGATTCAAATCATTTGGATCTATAGATCACCCTTGGTAAAAATAACAAGTCAGAAGCTTTTCTGCATTCAAACATTTTTCAAATTTCAACCATAATAGCTTTTGAGTTGATTCCAACTCTCAAAAATCACATTTGATCATACCTTTCAGAATATATAAAAACATATGGTTTTACTTACAGAAATAGTGTTCAAGTAATAAAAGAATGCCATATAGGCATTTCTAGTCACTTTATTTAATTGAAATAAAAGGTTAAACCTTATTAAATTGTGACACCACTGTAAATCACATTCCCATGTACTAAAATATGTGGTGATGACATGTGTTAACATGATCCCATGTTTGGTTTGGAGAATATTAAATCTTAAGTAGTTTTTCAACGAGTAGAAATTACTTTTCTAAATAAATGAATAACTAGACAAATGCTTTATTCTTGTGATATTAGTGATGATGCTAGATCATCTATAGAAAACCTTTGTGTGATGATTGAGAGTAGTTAAGTATTGTTTGGTGATTGTGTACCTCGTATTTATTCATAGACGCTAGTACCGACCAAGGATACGAGGAGGAAGGAGGATACTACGAAGAAGAAGCCGAGGAGAACTTCAACCACTGCTCTGCACAAGGCAAGCCTAATACTACTAGTTGAATGTGCAAGCTAACACTTGCAAGATATTCTACTTATGAAAGCGTAATACTACTAGTTGAATGTGCAAGCTAACACTTGCAAGATATTCTACTTGTGCAAGCCTAATACTACTGGTTGAATGTGCAAGCTAACACTTGCAAGATATTCTACTTATGCAAGCCTAATACTACTAGTTGATTGAGCAAGCTAACACTTGCAAGATACTCGGCTTTAGAAAGATTATACTGATACTGATGCAAGCCTTACTAATCAAGTTGACCTGTGCAAGCTAATACTTGCTTGTTACCATGCCAACTATATGCCTTAAGCATATGTGATCATACCCACATGATACCCCCTACTAGTTTTACTTGCAAGCTTTATACTTTATTTCTTTATCTCTTATTTAGAGTTTACTTGAGTAAATTGTAGATACTAGAAAGATAATTGAAGGTTGCATAAAGAGCATTAAATTTGGCCTAAGCTAGATAATCTTGATGTCATCCTAAGGCATGAGATTGAACTTAGTTAAACTCCACTAGTTTACCACCCCTCATTAGTATTCACTACCATTTGTTGATGCTAGTGCTAAGCATAAAACTTGATCAACTTTAGATGGGAATACTTGGTGAAAATGGTTATGAAAACCTTGGAATAATGGATCATTCTACTGAGATGTTTTGCCATGTGTTTCCGAACATCAGATGATTTTGGTGATGAAAATGTTGAGGCATGAGCCTTAGCCCCTTATAAAACTGATGGTTGTCTGGATGCGATACCTTTCCAATTTTACCGTACAACCACAATACCCGAGAATTGGGTAGGGCTTGACTGGAAACTTATATACCCTAGTATGTGTTCCCTCACTGCCAAGGTTTGAGCTGAGGCTACCTTGTGAAGATTGTCCACCTGTGCAGTACCCAAGATGACAGTTGGTCATGGTTGGGAGGCCAAACTCACAGGAGAGGTGCCTATACTAGGGCATGTAATTGAAAGGTTAGGATTTATTATCCGCATACTGAGTATGGTGAATTCAGGATTTGTTCCTGATGGATGTATCGAATGTTGTGGTGAAAGTGTACAATCCCTGCAGAGTGTCAAACTATTCGAATAGCCGCGTCCGCGGTTATGGACAGTTGGAGTGGCCATACTATTCCACCGTCAGATCTTTTTTAAAATGACTTGTGAAGTGGATTGAGAATTTGACTTGACCACAACAGAGTTGTGATATGAAATACAAGTTCCCACTTAGGTGTTATAAAATTTCAACTAGCTTTTCTTGTTTCTAAACTTAGTAGAGGTAAATCTGGCTTTTTGCAAAACAAACCTAGAGCTTAGTGTCCTATTACAAAACACCCTTCACTTGTTAGTATTAGTTTGCGAGTACTTAAAGAGTACTCATGGCTTTGTCCCTGGCTATTCCCGTGGCCAGACTATGAAGAGGAGTACCAGGACGAAGGACCCCAGGAAGGTTACGAGAACTAGGATCATCTCCCATTGTCAGCATTGCCTGTGACCCCAAAGATGGAGCTTCGCCTACGCTACCGTTATTATTACGTATTTCCGTTGCTTGAGTTGTATTAAGAACTGGATCATGAGATCCTTATTTGTGTAAGACCTTGTGTATGGTTTGTAATGGATGATGTACTATGGTATCCAATTCTGTTATGTCTCGCAAAAATGGTAATCCTAGGATTGCGATGTATGGCATAACAGGCATCTGGGATTAAAAATTCGGGTGTTGACATTTTGGCTCTTCCTGATCGTCTTCCTCTGCTACCAGATGCTCCCCCAGGAGTAGCTAGAGATCTTGCACCTGTAGGAGCTGCAGTTCTTGCAGCTGGTTGAGACCTTGCAGTAGAGGGGGCAGCTGTAGTTCCATGTGACGCAGGGGCAGATGGAGGGGTAGTGGCAGTTGCATCTATACCAATCTATCTCTTGGAGTCTGTCATACATATATTAAACTTTATACCTTGCCTTCTTATCTCCACAACCTCTGAATCTTCCCCTTTGTTGTTATTATGTGCAACGTATTCCACGTCACTCTCTGAATCTGATAGTATAATATATTTCGCTTAACCGTCTTGTCCTGGAGTTGCTGGATTTGGTTGCTGGTCATGGCCCAAAGCTGCTGGCATGGGATGATGACCTTGACCTAAAGATGAAAAAGCTTCACCTTGTGTACGATTCACCACTTGAGATAATACTGGTTCTGTCATTATCACATCATCTCCATCACTTTCTATTTGCACTGGTCTTTTATTGAATGATTTCTTCTACCTCAGTGGGCAACATCTGGTTTCATACTCAGCAGGTTTAACTGCAGTTATGACAACAACATCTGGTTCTTCCTCTCCATCACTCAATTCCCACACTTCATCCTTGAAAGCACACCTGATGCTACTATTCTTACTGTCTTCCTCACTATGGTACTCAACATACACATCATCCACTCTCCCAGGGCGAACATAATGAGCCATCTCGACACAGCCTCTGTCATCATAGAGCAACACCAACCCATCCACAAGATCTTTCCCTGGAATAAGAAAATATAATTTTATCGTTTCCTTTGATGCCATGTGATATTTAACAAATCCTTTGACTTCCTGCAGCGAAAGTTTTTTCCTCTCTATCTCTGAAAGCACATCATCTCCTCCAACGTAGTCCAGATTTGGCCCCACTTTGAAGAACTCCCCTCCAAAATGAAATATCAACAACAAAATTTCCCTAGGATCCATGAATTAGCTTAAATAAAAGTATAATGCGATAGAATTTAGGAGATCATAGTTAAATTCAACACAAAAATCAGAAAAAAAATCCACCCCTTTCCGTTACCAAAACCACTCCCAACAATAGTAGCGGAAAACCCTATCAGTACTTGCGCAACTATGTTGTGTAGAAGAGGAGGGGGGTCAAGAACGTAACCTTCGTTTACCTCGAGTCATCGTGTCATGTTGATCGTCGTAGCCTCCACGATGAACCGCCCATCGTCTTTGTCATCGCCAAAGAAGGAACCAACGAATCAGGGGTCACGGAGTATATAACGTGAAGGTCAACCCAATAGTGGCCCAATACCTGACCTACACCGTAATTTGTGCATATAAAATCGTTCACACGGGGTATATCACAGATGCGCGATCTCGGGCATAAAACCATAGGCTATCATCGCTCATACCACTATGATGTGCTAGCGTCGGTGTACTTACTCAAACATCATCATTATATAATAGTATAATAAGTAATAAACATGGGTAAGGTACGATTTTCATGCCCTAAAGGTTTCCACACCATGCTCAGGTTTATTCGAAGTGCAATTTTTGGGGAATCACCATGAATGCTGCAAAGGCATCGACTACCCGAGGCAGTGGTGTAATAGCAAAGTGGAGAAAACCAGAACCTAGAAAATTGAAGTTAAATGTTGACGCGTCATTCCATGCTGACTCCATGGCAGGCTCTATTGGTGCTTTGATCTGTGACTATAAAGGTACATTTGTTGCGGCATTAACTAAATTTTTGCCTCATGTTTCATCTTCAACGATGGCAGAACCTATGGCAATGCAAGCTGGCCTGGCGCTTGCTAACTCGCTGGGATGCAACCATATCATTGCGGAGTCGGATTCTACTGATGTTATCCATGCATGTACGGGCGACCAATCCTGGTGGGATGAAGTGGTGGCAATTTATGCTGAGTGCATTGACTTGGCAACAAGTATCGACAATGTGAGATTTATGCACTGTCCAAGGGAAGCAAATGGTCCTGCTCACGAGCTAGCTAGGGATAGTTTTCTTAATAAGAGCTCTTGTAATTGTGTCAATGAACCCCCTAGTTTTATCCCGCAATCCCTTGTAAACGATGCAACGTTGATTTGATGGGCTGCAAGTTTCAGACGCACTCTTTTTCCTTACCAGGGTACCTAAGGAGCCTGGAAGGTTTTAATGAGTCGGCTTGCATGCTTAATATATGATTTTCAAAAAAGTGCAATTTTTTAATGAATTCATTTCACACCTTCCACCTTTACTCATAGCACTTTTAGAATGATGTATGGTAGCTTTCAGATTTATGCAAAGAATGCGAACATTGTGTGGGCTCTAGACCTATCTGAGTTGTCTAGAAACACCATCAACATGTGGTTGTATGAGTTTATAGCCAACCAAGAGAGGTCTATAGCCCATACAATGTTTACATGGGCCCACATCTCCCACAAGTGTCTCATCATGTCTTGGCATAGAACTCTCATAATTAGATGTACCAACTAGGTAGGATCATGTTGGACAAGTGGTGAGTCACACAACCAAAGGTTGATAAAGGAGTTTCTAGCCAACCTAGAGAGATCTATAACCCATGCAATGTTGACATGCGACCACATTTGCCATAAAGTGTCTCATCATGTCTTGGCATAGCAGTGTTATACTTAGATCTATCAACTAGGTAGGATCATGCTATCCAAGTGATGTCTCATACAACCACAAGTTGATGAAGGAGTTTCTAGCCAACCTAGAGAGGTCTATATCCCATGCAATATTAGCTAGGGCCCACACCTACCACATGTGTTTGTCATGGCTTGACATAGCACTCTCATACTTAGCTGTATCAACTGGGTGGGATCAAGTTGGCCAAGTTTCGAGGCACACAACCACAAGTTGATGAAGGAGTTTGTACGAACCCAGATAGGTCTATAGCACATGAAATGTTGGCATGGGCCCACATTTGCCGCAAAGTGTCTCATCATGTCTTGGCATAGCAATGTTATATACTAAGATATATCAACTAGGAAAGATCATATTATCCAAGTGATGACACATGCAACCACAATTTGATGAAGGTGTTTCTAGAAATATTAGATAGTTCTACATCCCATGCAATGTTGGCATGAGCCCACATCCGCCACAAGTGTGTCATGTCTTGACATAACATTCTCATTCTTAGATCTATCAAGTAGGTAGGATCATGTTGGCCTAGTGTTGAGCCACACAACCACAAGTTGATGACGGAGTTTCTAGCCGACCAATAGAGGTCTATAGCCAATGCAAACCACATTTTCCACAAAGTGTCTCATCATGTCTTGGCATAGAAGTGTTATACTTAGATCTATCAACTAGGTAGGATAATGCTATCCAAGTGATGACTCATACAACCACAAGTTGATGAAGGTGTTTCTAGACAGCCCAGATAGGTATAGATCCCATGCAATATTGGCATGGGCCCACATCTGCCACAAGCTTGTTGTCAACAGCCGGATTTTTTATCACAGATGCCTGTTATGCCATACATCGCAATCCCAGGATTACCATTTTTGCGAGACATAACAGAATTGGATACCACAGTACATCATCCATTACAAACCGTACATAAGTTCTTACACAAATAGGGATCTCATGATCCAGTTCTTAATACAACTTCAAACAGCGGAATAGGTAATAATAACGGTAGCGTAGGCGAAGCTCCATCTTCGGGGTCACAGGCAATGCTGACGATGGGAGATGATCCTAGTTGTCGTAACCTTCATGGGGTCCATCTTCCAGGTACTCCTCTTCATAGTCTGGCCATGGGAATAGCCAGGGACAAAGCCATGAGTACTCTTTAAGTACTCGCAAACTAATACTAACAAGTAAAAGGGTTTTTGGATAATAGGACACTGGGCTCTAGGGTTGTTTCGCAAAAGCCATATTTATCTCTACTAAGTTTGGAAGCAATGAATGCTAGTTAAGGTTTTATAACACCTAAGTGGGAACTTGGATCTCATGCCACAACCCTGTTGTGGTCAAGACAAAGTCTCAATTCATTTCACAAGTCTTTTGAAAAGTCTGACGGGGGAACAATATGGCCACTCCAACTGTCCATAACCGCGGATGCGGCTATTCGAATAGTTTGACACTCTACAGAGATTGTACACATTCACCACAACATTCGATACATCCGTCAGGAACAAATCCTGAATTCACCATACTCAGTATGCGGATAATCAATTCTAACCTTTCAATTACACGCCCTAGTATAAGCACCTCTCCTGTGAGTTTGGCCTCCCAACCATGACCAACTGTCATCTTGGGTACTGCACAGGTGGACAATCTTCACAAGGTAGCCTCAGCTCAGACCTTGGCCATGAGGGAACTAATACTAAGGTATATAAGTTTCCAGTCAAGCCCTACCCAATTCTCGGGTATTGTGGTTGTACGGTAAAAATTGGAATGGTATCGCATCTAGACAACCATCAGTTTTATAAAGGGCTAAGGCTCATGCCTCAACATTTTCATCACCAAAATCATCAGGTGTTCGGAAACACATGTCAAAACATCTCAGTAGAATGATCCATCATTCTAAGGTTTTCATAACCATTTTCACCAGGTATTCTCATCTAAAGTTGATCAAGTTTTATGCTTAGCTCTAGCATCTACAAGTGGGGGTGAGTACTAATGAGGGGTGGTAAACTATTGGAGTTTAACTGAGTTTAATCTCATGCCTTAGGATGACATCAAGATTATCTAGCTTAGGCCAAATTTTATGCTCTTTATGCAACCTTAAATTATCATTCTAGTATCTACCATTTATTCCAGTACTCTCTAAGTAAGAGCTTTGATAAAAAAATAAAGTAATAAACTTGCAAATAAAACTAGGATTGGTTTATCAAGGGGTTATGATCATATATGCTTTAAGGCATATAGTGGCATGGTAGCAAGCAAGTAGTAGCTTGCATAGGTCAACTTGATTAGTAAGGCTTGCAAGTATTGGCTTGCACAATATCAATATAAGCTTGCCTTGTGTAGAGCAGTGGTTGAAGTTCTCCTCGGCTTCTTCTTCGTAGTATCCTCCTCGTATCCTTGGTCGGTACTAGCGTCTAATACTAGATACGATGTACACAATCACCAAACAATACTTAACTACTTGCAATCATCACACAAAAGGGTCCTATAGATGATCTAACACCATCACTAACATTACAAGATTAAAGCTTGGTTTAATTCCTTTTTATTTTTAGAAAAGTAATTTCTACTCATTGAAAAACTAATTAAGATTTAATATTTTCCAAACCAAATATGGGATCATGTTGACACATGTCATCACCAGACATTTTAGTCCAAGGGAATGTTATTTAAAGTGGTGTCACAATTTAATAAGGTTTTACCCTTTTATTTTAATTAATTAAAGTGGTTAGAAATGCCTATGGGGCATTCTTTTATTACTTGAACATTATTTCTGTAAGTAAACCTATATATTTTTATATATTATAAAAGGTATGGCTAAATGTGATTTTTGAGAGTTGGAATCAACTCAAAAGCTATTATGGTTTTAATTTGAAAAATGTTTGAATAAAGAAAAGATTCTGCCTTGTTATTTTTACCAAGGGTGATCTACAGATCCAAATGACTTGAATCCAACGGGCTTGCATTCAGCATTACCATACCTTTCTAACAAAATTAGTTTCATTCAATTTGGTGCACTGAATCGATCTGGGTTGATTTTTGAAACTGGATACAGAAGTGTGTTTGAAATAAAAAGGAAAAGGTTTAATTCAAATAACTGGGCTGCACGGGAAAGGTTAACGGGCCGGCCTGCTAAGCACAGCGCTTCCGCGGGCTGCGTAAGTGGCTGTCCCCACGCCGCTGAGACAGGTGCGCGGTATGGGACGATGTGGTCCGTTCGATCTGGTTCTAATCCAACGGCTGAGAGTCATCGTCGACGTTGGGCAACGCCGGCGAGACAGAAACCTAGCGCGGCTAGTGGGGGTCGTTGGGGTCTCACCGGGGTTCTGGCGAGGGTTGGCGAGGCGGGCGAACAACGAAGTCGACGACGGCGAACCTCCTGGTACCGACAGCTTCTCCTGGGGCGGCTCCAATCGCTGGCTCCCTTCTTCTCCAGTAGCGGCGGGCTCCGGTGAAATTCCGGCGATGCGCTGCTCGCCTTGCTCCGGGAATGGGGTGGCACAATCAGAGATGAGAGGGGAGTGAGATGGTGTGTTCAATTCGGTTGGGGGTGGCCTCTATTTATAGTAGAGAGAGGGGACCGACGGGCGCTGACGAGAGCTCGCCGTGGTCGGCATGACGGCTATCGGCGTGGGAGACGGTAGGGGGCGGTGCGGTGCTCCCTGGCGATGCTCAACGACACGGTGGCGAGACGTGGGGCAGTGCGGCTTGGTCGGAACGCGACGGTGCTCTGCGCCTGCCCGACGGAGAATTTAATGGCGCACAGCGCGCGTGGTCCACGCGGCGGCAAACGAGCGTGTCTGCGGGGTTGCTGGGATGGTGGTGATCACGTATGCACGCGGCGAGGGCGGCGCGCTGTCTATGGGCGTCGGTCGAGCGTGCCGCACGGGGCGTGCTCTCGGCATGGTTGCTGGCGAGGTTGGCATGGTTCGTGCGTGTGGTCTAGTGGCTGGCAACGTTCGAGCGCTGGATAGGGAGTGGCGGTGGGGTGTTGGCTTGCTCCCACACATGCTGGCTAGGCTTGTTTCTCCTCCTAGCTTGCTATCGACATGGGGGTGATAAGGGTGCATTCAGCCTGCTCACCGTTGATGGAAATGCCCAGCTTACAGTGATGCTAAGGGTGTGCAATTGATCTAGATGATCTACTAAAACCTAGTTGTATCCAGAGAGGGAAGAAGTTAGGCTTCAATCACTGCTCACAATAGAGTGTGGTGTGCTAGGTTAGTGTTGGTGAGTCTGCAGATGCTTGGGTTTTGAAAGTTGAGCTTGTTTGGGTGGTTTTTGAAAAAGTGGGATCTTCCCATATGATAAAGATTCAATTTTGAATTGTCATTTAAACTATGTATTTGAAAGTTTCTGGATGATCACAAAGTGGGTCTTGATACTTTGTTATGAGTAAAATCAAGGGGTGCAAAGATCCAGAAAAGTTTTTGTTGGGTTCTTAAAGTTTGAGACAGCCAAAGTAGGCATGGGAGTTAAATTGGTCAAAATGACCATTCACTCATTTAGCTTTGTTTTGATTTATTTGTCTTTGAGAAAAGTTTGGGAATTGTTTAGATGATGTTTATTTGACCTAAGTATCCATTTACAAACAAAGTAACACACAAACAAGTTGGTTCAAAAGAATTCCAAATGAAGTGCATACACACATGCATGCTTTCATAATTTTATTTAGCAAAGTTTTTGTTAACCCTAAATTTGAGGATTAGAGTTTGATGATCCAAGTTTAGTATTTTTGTGATGTTACAAACCTTCCCCCCTTAAACAAAATCTCGTCCCGAGATTTGAAAAAGGACGAAAAAGATTACCTAGGATTTGAAGAGATCAGGAAACCTTGTCCTGATGTGATCTTCGCGCTCCCAGGTAGCTTCCTCTTCTGTGTGGTTGCTCCACTGAATCTTGAGAAACTTGATTCTTAGGGTTCGGGTAGTTCGAAAAGCTTCTTCCAAAATACGGATGGGTACTTCGGGATAGGTCAGGTCATCGTTGATCTCTATGGTCCGGTGATCAATATTTTTGAACACTTCGGTCTTCTCGGGGACTTCGAGGCACTTGCGAAGTAATGAGATATGGAACACATTATGCACAAATGACATCTCTTCGGGTAGTTACAATTGATACGACACTTCTCCTCGATGGTTCAGAATCTTGAAAGGTCCGATATATCTGGGGGCTAACTTTCCTTTGAGTTGGAAACGCTGCATTCCCTTCAATGGCGACACTTTCAGATAAACAAAATCTCCTATGTTGAAGGCGAGGTCTCTACGTCTCTTGTCGGCGTAACTCTTCTGTCTGGACTGGGTGGTCTTGAGGTGCTCACGAATCTTGTGAACCTTCTCTTCGGCTTCTCGTAGGAAGTCAGGTCCAAAAATCCAACTCTCTCCTACTTTCGACCAGTTCAATGGGGTGCGACACTTTATTCCGTACATGAATTCAAATGGGGCCATTTGCAGACTGGCTTGATAACTGTTATTGTATGAGAAGTCTGCAAACGGCAGACAGTCTTCCCACTTGGATCCATATTCTAACACACATGCTCTCAGCATATCTTCGAGTATTTGGTTTACTCGGTCTGTTTGTCCATCGGTCTGAGGGTGATACGCGGTACTGAAATCTAGGCGGGTTCCTAAACCTTCTTGGATTTTCTTCCAGAATCTCGAGGTAAACTTAGTTCCTCGATCCGATACGATGTTCTTGGAGACTCCGTGCAAACTAACTATCCTAGCGATGTACAACTCTGCTAGCTTCGAACTCTGATATTTGGTCTTGACGGGCAAGAAATGGGCGACTTTGGACAATCTGTCCACTATGACCCAGATAGAGTCATTTCCCCTACTAGAAGTAGGCAGTCCGGTGATAAAGTCCATTCCAACAGAATCCCATTTCCATTCCGGAATCTGCAAGGGTTGCAACAATCCAGCGGGTCTTTGATGTCCTACCTTGACTCGCTGACATATATCACACTTGGCTATATAGCTTACGATTTCTCTCTTCATCTTATGCCACCAAAATTGCTCTTTTAAATCTTGATACATCTTAGTTCCTCCGGGATGGATAGAATAAAGAGTATCATGAGCCTCCTTCAGAATCACTTCTTTCAACTCAGAATCTGCTGGTACACAAAGGCGTCCTTTGTACCAGAGAACTCCTTCTTCGTCTTCGGTGAATCCGGGTACTTTGCCTGTACCGATACGATGCTTGATTCCGTCAATACTAACATTTCCCTTCTGCGCCTATTTAATCTGACTGATCAAAGTGGGCTGAAGTTCTATGCTAGCCAAAAATCCTTCACTCACTAATTCCATTCGAAAATCTTCCATCTCTTTGTGCAAGCTTGGTTGCTCCTTCAAGATCATGGAGTTCAAGCGGCACGGCAATATTCTAAGGGCATCGGCTACCACATTGGCTTTACCAGGATGATAGTGAATGTCCAGGTCGTAATCCTTGATTATCTCAATCCATCTCCTCTGTCTCATATTCAGCTCCTTCCGAGTGAATATATACTTCAGACTCTTGTGATCTGTATAGATCTCACAACGGTTTCCCATCAGGTAACGTCTCCATGTCTTCAAGGCTAGAACTACGGCTGCGAGTTCGAGGTCATGGGTTGGGTAATTTTGCTCATGTTGCTTCAGTTGTCGAGATAGATAAGATATAACTTTGCCTTCTTGCATTAGCACACATCCGAGAACGATCTTGGATGCATCACAATACACATCGAAGGGCTTAGTGATATCCGGCATGATCAAGATTGGGGCTGAAATCAATCTTCTCTTGAGTTCTTGAAAACTTGCTTCACATTTGTCGGTCCATTCAAACTTCTTGTCCTTTAGCAATTGGGTCATGGGTCTGGCGATACTCGAGAATCCTTCTACGAATTTGCGGTAGTATCCTGCCAATCCGAGAAATGCACGAACTTGGGTTTGAGTGGTTGGGGCTTGCCAATCTTCTACATCTTTCACTTTGGCAGGGTCAACGGCAATTCCTCCGGCTGATACAATGTGACCGAGAAATCCTACTTCCTGTAACCAAAATTCACATTTGCTAAACTTTGCATACAGCTGATGCTCTCTAAGGGTTCCAAGAATGGTCCTTAGGTGTAGTTCATGTTCTTCTTATGATTTGTAATAAATCAGAATGTCATCGATGAAAACAACGACAAACTTATCCAGGAAGTCCATAAAAATCTTATTCTTGAGATTCATGAAATAAGCGGGGGCATTGGTTAATCCAAAAGACATGACTGTATACTCGTACAATCCATATCTGGTGGTAAAGGCAGTCTTTGGAATATCCTCTGCACGAATCTTGAGTTGATGATAGCATGTTCTAAGATCAATCTTAGAAAACACCTTGGCTCCGGTCAACTGATCAAGCAAATCTTCTATCTTGGGCAAGGGGTACTTGTTCTTGATGGTGACATCATTCAACTTCCGGTAATCTGTATACAAACGGTTACCTCCATCTTTCTTGTCCACAAACAAGACAGGTGATCTCCATGGTGACGCACTTGGTTGAATCAATCCAATTTCTAGTATGACATCCAGTTGCTTCTTCAGTTCTGCTAGCTCCGACGGGTTCATACTATAGGGTCTCTGGGCTATGGTTCCTATTCCATTGATTAGTTCGATGATAAACTCGATATACCGATCAGGGGGCATACCGGGCAAAACATCTGGAAATACATCGGGGTATTCACAGACTATCCGGACTTGGTCAATGGTAGGTTGGGCTATACTCTTGTTGCACTTGAATTGACGAGGTAAGGTTTCAGATATATGCTCGATATTCGGTGTCTGGTCATGGTGATGGCTTTCTTGGCACAGTCAATCAATCCTTTATGTTTGGACATCCAATCCATTCCTAGTACTACTTCCAAACCTTTAGTTCCGAGTACTATCAGATTAGCATAAAAATATATGCCATGGATTCGGATAGGGATGGCTTTGCAAATTTGCCTAGCCTTGGTGGTTGATCCGGGAATTTGAACAATCATGGCATGCTTCAGTTTGGTTGGTTGATATTTACTAGTGCATGCAAATTCTTCGGTTACAAATGAATGTGATGCACCAGAATCAAACAACACTCTTGCAAGTACTGAATTAACAGAAAACATACCCAACACGACGTCTGGCGCTTCCTGAGCTTCTTCAGCATGCATGAGAAAAAGACGGCCGTTGCGGTTGAGCGAATTCCCTGGGGCATATCTCCTTCCCGGCTGAACATGACGCTGCTGCTGAGCTGGGGCATTGGCATTGGGTGTTGCGGCATTCTTCTTGTTGGTGCACTCGTTGGATTAGTGACCCTTATTTCCACAAATAACAGTCACTTCATGCACTTGTCCTTTGTCACAGCACCGCATTGCTTCCAAATTTAGCGTGTTGGTGTTGGTGGCGCATTGTTGGTGTTGAACTTTGGTGGTGCACGTTGAAATTGCTAGAGTTGCCGGGGTTGTTGTGATTTCCTCCGGGTCTAGGGTTTCCACGGTTGGGACAGGTCGGACGGTTCATCGGGGGTCTGTTTGTTCTTGGGGCAAATCCTGGACATGGGTTAGGGCGATACTTTGGGGTCTGATGGGTTCCTGGCTGATGCATTATGCGACGCTTGCGGTTCTCGTTGGCTTGGTTGATCTTTCCTTCCATCTGGATGGCAGAGTCTACAAGGGCTTCAATATTGGCAAAGGGGTTATTGACTAACACCGTCTGCATCTCATCATGCAGACCATTCAGGAATCGTTCTTTCTTCTTGGCTTCAGTGTCAATCTCATCCAGGTCATACCTAGCTAATGACAAGAATTTGTCACGGTATTCCACTACAGTCATCCTTCCTTGCTTCAGTTCCCTGAAGTCGTCTCTCATCCTCTTGATCAAACCCGGTGGCACATGGTTTCTGCTAAACTTGACCTTGAATTCCTCTCAGGTCATCATCTGGCCTCCGGTCATTGCGCGAACACTGTTCCACCATGCCCTGGCATCTCCGGCTAGATAGTGGGTGGCGAACAGAACTTTCTCGTTGGCTTCCACTCTGGCGACTTCTAGGTTATTTTCCATGGTCTGCAGCCAATCGTCGGCGTCTAGGGGTTCTTCTGACTTAGTGAAAATAGGTGGGTTGGTATTCTGGAAATTCTTGAGCTGAGATCCATGGTTGTCCTGATTTCCGTGGCCTTGGTTGTTGTGGGCTAGCTGGGCTATCTGCTGCAGGGTGGCTAGGTTGGCTTGACGTTCCGCTCTTTCAGCTTCGCGGTCAGAAGTCAACATTTGCAGAATCTGCAACATCGGGTCCAGGGATGAACGACTTCCTCCGCGTGGCATCTGAAGATTGAGATAGATCATGAGAAAAGAGGGAAATTTCTAAGGTTTTGGGTCTTTGAAAAGTTTTTAAAGTTTGACTCAGATTTTTCTAGCAACTTGCTTTTTCATTCATTCATTCAATCATTCATTCATAACACACGATACAACACACACCACAACAAAGAAAAGCAGATGGTTTTAAGAACCATTCTAAAAACTACGATACAGTGGGACCGAATACTACTCACTACGCTAGTGTTCAAGTGGTACTACTCCTCGGAATCCGTGGCCTCATCATCCTCATCATCATCAATGAAGGCGAAATCATCCTCATCGGTGAAGAAATCCATAGCCTGATCCTCCAGAAAATCATCGTCATCGCTGAGATAGGAGTAGGGGTCTCCACGAAGGTCCTCTCCTGTATTCTCCCTTTCCTCCAACTGCATGTCTCTCTCGTGGATGGTCTCCTCGAAAGATGAGATACGGTGGCGAAGACGGGCAATGATGCGCTCCTTCTTGTCGAGCTGACGGCGGCGAGACTTGCGATCCTTTGACAGCATGGCGATGGTCTGATCCTTCGTCTTGATGATGGCAGACTTGTGGTTGGAGTAGTCATGGCAGTTATCCAACTCCTGCTGTCGATCGTACATCATGAAGCTAAGGTGGTCCAATTGAGTCTTCATCTCAGGATGGTATGGGGCTTCCAGTGGTTGTCCATTTGCATCACGCCTCGGGCAAAACTCAAAGTGAGTACCCTTGATATGGTTGATGCTTTGCCCACACAGACGGGAAAGAGCTTCCTGCATGGCCCTAGCAAGTCCATCGAGCCAGTTGTTCTCTCTTAAGGTAAACTGAATTCTCTCAGCAGTGGGAGGTTCAATCTTTCCTCGGAGACTTGCAACAATTAGCCACTGCAGATCTTCTCCTCCTTGATCATTGAGATGAGCTCCGAAGAACTCAAAAGTGCGGACGCCCAAGTTCAAAGCTGGTCCAAATCCCTCTCAAAGATAAGGTCTCCTCCATTCCCCAACTGATAAAACTTGCTGTACTTCACGTCCATCTATAAGAATATAGGATGAGTAAGTTAGTAGAGTGATCAAGTGTGTCAAATTTTATGTATTTTGCAAGAATTTTTGGAGTAACATGAATTTTCATGAAAGAATAAAAGGGATAAGATGAGAATAAGTTTTTGTAAATATTTGTTTTCTTTGGTTTTGAAACTAAGTTTTTGATTCAAACGTCCAGTCTAACTAGGGTCTCCTATGGTCAGGATGGCTCTGATACCAACTTGTCAACACCCGAATTTTTAATCCCAGATGCCTGTTATGCCATACATCGCAATCCCAGGATTACCATTTTTGCGAGACATAACAGAATTGGATACCACAGTACATCATCCATTCCAAACCGTACATAAGTTCTTACACAAATAGGGATCTCATGATCCAGTTCTTAATACAACTTCAAACAGCGAAATACGTAATAATAACGGTAGCGTAGGCGAAGCTCCATCTTCGGGGTCACAGGCAATGCTGACGATGGGAGATGATCCTAGTTGTCGTAACCTTCATGGGGTCCATCTTCCAGGTACTCCTCTTCATATTCTGGCCATGGGAATAGCCAGGGACAAAGCCATGAGTACTATTTAAGTACTCGCAAACTAATACTAACAAGTAAAAGGGTTTTTGGATAATAGGACACTGGGCTCTAGGGTTGTTTTGCAAAAGCCAGATTTATCTCTACTAAGTTTGGAAGAAACGAATGCTAGTGAAGGTTTTATAACACCTAAGTGGGAACTTGTATCTCATGCCACAACCCTGTTGTGGTCAAGACAAAGTCTCAAATTCATTTCACAAGTATTTTTAAAATTCTGACGGGGGAACAGTATGGCCACTCCAACTGTCCATAACCGCGGACACGGCTATTCGAATAGTTTGACACTCTGCAGAGATTGTACACTTTCACCACAACATTCGATACATCCGTCAAGAACAAATCCTGAATTCACCATACTCAGTATGCGGATAATCGATCCTAACCTTTCAATTACACGCCCTAGTATAAGCACCTCTCCTGTGAGTTTGGCCTCCCAACCATGACCAACTGTCATCTTGGGTACTGCACAGGTGGACAATCTTCAAAAGGTAGCCTCAGCTCAGACCTTGGCCGTGAGGGAACTAATACTAAGGTATATAAGTTTCCAGTCAAGCCCTACCCAATTCTCGGGTATTGTGGTTGTACGGTAAAAATTGGAATGGTATCGCATCCAGACAACCATCAGTTTTATAAAGGGCTAAGGCTCATGCCTCAACATTTTCATCACCAAAATCATCAGGTGTTCGGAAACACATGTCAAAACATCTCAGTAGAATGATCCATCATTCTAAGGTTTTCATAACCATTTTCACCAAGTATTCCCATCTAAAGTTGATCAAGTTTTATGCTTTGCACTAGCATCTACAAGTGGGGGTGAGTACTAATGAGGGGTGGTAAACTATTGGAGTTTAACTGAGTTTAATCTCATGCCTTAGGATGACATCAAGATTATCTAGCTTAGGCCAAATTTTATGCTCTTTATGCAACCTTCCATTCTCCTTCTAGTATCTACCATTTATTCCAGTACTCTCTAAGTAAGAGCTTTGATAAAGAAATAAAGTAATAAACTTGCAAATAAAACTAGGATTGGTTTATCAAGGGGTTATGATCATATATGCTTTAAGGCATATAGTGGCATGGTAGCAAGCAAGTAGTAGCTTGCATAGGTCAACTTGATTAGTAAGGCTTGCACGTATTGGCTTGCATAATATCAGTATAAGCTTGCCTTGTGCAGAGCAGTGGTTGAAGTTCTCCTCGGCTTCTTCTTCGTAGTATCCTCCTTCCTCCTCGTATCCTTGGTCGGTACTAGTGTCTATAAATAGATACGATGTACACAATCAACGAACAATACTTAATTACTTGCAATCATCACACAAAAGGGTCCTATAGATGATCTAACATCATCACTAACAATACAAGATTAAAGCTTGGTTTAATTCCTTTTTATTTTTAGAAAAGTAATTTCTACTCATTGAAAAACTACTTAAGATTTAATATTTTCCAAACCAAATATGGGATCATGTTGACACATGTCATCACCGCACATTTTAGTCCAAGGGAATGTGATTTAAAGTGGTGTCACAATTTAATAAGGTTTTACCCTTTTATTTTAATTAATTAAAGTGGTTAGAAATGCCTATGGGGCATTCTTTTATTACTTGAACATTATTTCTGTAAGTAAACCTATATATTTTTATATATTCTGAAAGGTATGGTTAAATGTGATTTTTGAGAGTTGGAATCAACTCAAAAGCTATTATGGTTTCAATTTGAAAAATGTTTGAATGCAGAAAAGATTCTGCCTTGTTATTTTTACCAAGGGTGATCTACAGATCCAAATGACTTGAGTCCAATGGGCTTGGATTCAGCATTCCAAGACCTTTCTAACAAAATTAGTTTCATTCAATTTGGTGCACTAAATCGATCTGGGTTGATTTTTGAAACTGGGTACAGAAGTGTGTTTGAAATAAAAAGGAAAAGGTTTAATTCAAATAACTAGGCTGCGCGGGAAAGGTTAACGGGCCGGCCTGCTAACCACAGCGCTTCCGCGGGCTGCGTAAGTGGCTGTCCCCACGCGTCAGTGAGACAGGGGGTGCGAAGCGGTATGGGGTGATGTGGTGTGTTCGATCTGGTTCTAATCCAACGGCTGAGAGTCATCGTCGACGTTGGGCAACGCCGGTGAGACAGAAACCTAGCACGGCCAGTGGGGGTCGTTGGGGGCTCACCGAGGTTCAAGCGAGGGTCGACGAGGCGGGCGAACGACAAAGTCGATGACGGCGAACCTCCTGGTACCGGCATCTTCTCCTGGGGTGGCTCCAATCGCTGGCTCCCTTCTTCTCCAGTAGGGCGGGCTCCGGTGAAATTCCGGCGATGCGCTGCTCGCCTTGCTCCGGGAACGGGGTGGCACGATCAGTGATGAGAGGAGAGTGAGATGGTGTGTTCAATTCGGCTGGGCGTGGCCTCTATTTATAGTGGCGAGAGGGGACTGACGTGCGACGTGCGGTGCGGTGGTCGGCGATGCAGCGGCGGTGCTCTGCGCGTGCCCGACGGAGAATTTAATGGTGCACAACGTGCATGGTCCGTGTGGCAGCGAACGAGCGTGTATGCGGGGTTGCTGGGATGGTGGTGATCACGTATGCACGCGGCAAGGTCGGCACGCGGTCTGTGGGCGTCGGTCGAGCGTGGCGCACGGGGCGTTCTCTCAGCATGGTTGCTGGCGAGGTTGGCATGGTTCGTGCGTGTGGTCCGATGGTAGCAACGTTCGAGCGGGATAGGAGTGGCGGTGGGGTGTTGGTTTGCTCCCGGACATGGCTAGGCTTGTTTCTCCTCCTAGCTTACTGTCGACATGGGGGTGACAAGGGTGCATTCATCCTGCTCACCATTGATGGCAATGCCCAGCTTACAGTGATGCTAAGGGTGTGCAATTGATCTAGAGGATCTACTAAAACCTAGTTGTATCCAGAGAGGGAAGAAGTTAGGCTTCAATCACTGCTCACAATAGAGTGTGGTGTGCTAGGTTGGTGTTGGTGAGTCTGCAGATGCTTGGGTTTTGAAAGTTGAGCTTGTTTGAGTGGTTTTTGAAAAAGTGGGATCTTCCCATATGATAAAGATTCAATTTTGAATTGTCATTTAAACTATGTATTTGCAAGTTTCTGAATGATCACAAAGTGGGCCTTGATACTTTGTTATGATTACAATCAAGGGGTGCAAAGAGCCAGAAAAGTTTCTGTTGGGTTCTGAAAGTTTGAGACAGCCAAAGTAGGCATGGGAGTTAAATTGGTCAAAATGACCATTCACTCATTTAGCTTTGTTTTGATTTATTTGTCTTTGAGAAAAGTTTGGGAATTGTTTAGATGATGTTTATTTCACCTAAGTATCCATTTACAAACAAAGTAACACACAAACAAGTTGGTTCAAAAGAATTCCAAATGAAGTGCATACACACATGCATGCTTTCATAATTTTATTTAGCAAAGTTTTTGTTAACCCTAAATTTGAGGATTAGAGTTTGATGATCCAAGTTTAGTATTTTTGGGATGTTACACTTGTCTCATGGCTTGTCATAGCACTCTCATACTTAGATGTATCAACTGGGTGGGATCATGTTGGCCAACTGCTAAGCCAGACAAACACAAGTTGATGGTATTGTTTCTAGTTAACCCAGAGAGGTCTATAGCCAATGCAATGTTGGCATGGTCCCACATTTGCCACAAATTGTCTCATCATATCTTAGCATATAAGTGTTATAGTAAGATCTATCAACTGGGTAGGATCATGTTGGCCAACTGCTGAGTCACACAACCACAAGTTAGTGAATGTGTTTCTAGACTTCTTAGATAGGTCTACATCCCATGCAATGTTGGCATGGGCCCACATCTACCACAAGTGTGTGTCATGTCTTGGCATAGCATTCTCATTCTTAGATGTATCAGCTGGATGGGATCATGCTGGCCAAGTGCCGAGCCACACAACCACAAGTTGATGAAGGAGTTTCTAGCCAACCAAGAGATGTCTATAGCCCATGCGAACCACATTTTCCACAAAGTGTCTCATCATGTTTTGGCATAGCAGTGCTATACTTAGATCTATCAACTAGGTAGAATCTATCCATCCCATATAGGTGTCTAGACCGCATGCAATGTTGGCATGGGCCCATATCTACCACAGTTGTGTGTGTCATGGCTTGGCATAGCAAAAGTATAGTTAGATCTATGAAGTAGGTAGGATAATGTTGGTCAGGTGTGATGACTCATACAACAAGTTGGTGAAGGTATTTCTATCCAGCCCAGAGAGGTCTACACCCCATGTAATGTTGGCATGGCCGCACATTTGCCACGAGTGTGTGTCATGGCCTGGAATAGCAGTCTTATAGCTAGATCTATCAAGTGGGTGGGATCATGTTGGTCAGGTGTAGTGACTCACACAGCCACTAAGTTGATGATGGTGTTTCTAGCTAACCCATAGAGGTCTAGATCCCATGCAATGTTGGCATGGGCCCACATCAACCATAGTTGTGTGTGCCATGACTTGGCATAGCAAATTTATAGCTAGATCTAGCAAGTAGGTAGGATGATGTTGGTCAGGTGTGATGACTCATACAACAACAAGTTGGTGAAGGTGTTTCTATCCAGCCCAGAGAGGTCTAGACCCCATGTAATGTTGGCCAACTGCTGAGTCACACAACCACAAGTTAGTGAATGTGTTTCTAGACTTCTTAGATAGGTCTACATCCCATGCAATGTTGGCATGGGCCCACATCTACCACAAGTGTGTGTCATGTCTTGGCATAGCATTCTCATTCTTAGATGTATCAGCTGGATGGGATCATGCTGGCCAAGTGCCGAGCCACACAACCACAAGTTGATGACCGCGTGGCAGCGAACGAGCGTGTATGCGGGGTTGCTGGGACGGTGGTGATCACGTATGCACGCGGCAAGGTCGGCACCCGGTCTGTGGGCGTCGGTCGAGCGTGGCGCACGGGGCGTTCTCTCAGCATGGTTGCTGGCGAGGTTGGCATGGTTCGTGCGTGTGGTCCAGTGGCTGGCAACGTTCGAGCGCTGGATAGGGAGTGGCGGTGGGGTGTTGGTTTGCTCCCAGACATGCTGGCTAGGCTTGTTTCTCCTCCTAGCTTACTGTCGACATGGGGGTGACAAGGGTGCATTCATCCTGCTCACCATTGATGGCAATGCCCAGCTTACAGTGATGCTAAGGGTGTGCAATTGATCTAGAGGATCTACTAAAACCTAGTTGTATCCAGAGAGGGAAGAAGTTAGGCTTCAATCACTGCTCACAATAGAGTGTGGTGTGCTAGGTTGGTGTTGGTGAGTCTGCAGATGCTTGGGTTTTGAAAGTTGAGCTTGTTTGAGTGGTTTTTGAAAAAGTGGGATCTTCCCATATGATAAAGATTCAATTTTGAATTGTCATTTAAACTATGTATTTGCAAGTTTCTGAATGATCACAAAGTGGGCCTTGATACTTTGTTATGATTACAATCAAGGGGTGCAAAGAGCCAGAAAAGTTTCTGTTGGGTTCTGAAAGTTTGAGACAGCCAAAGTAGGCATGGGAGTTAAATTGGTCAAAATGACCATTCACTCATTTAGCTTTGTTTTGATTTATTTGTCTTTGAGAAAAGTTTGGGAATTGTTTAGATGATGTTTATTTCACCTAAGTATCCATTTACAAACAAAGTAACACACAAACAAGTTGGTTCAAAAGAATTCCAAATGAAGTGCATACACACATGCATGCTTTCATAATTTTATTTAGCAAAGTTTTTGTTAACCCTAAATTTGAGGATTAGAGTTTGATGATCCAAGTTTAGTATTTTTGGGATGTTACACTTGTCTCATGGCTTGTCATAGCACTCTCATACTTAGATGTATCAACTGGGTGGGATCATGTTGGCCAACTGCTAAGCCAGACAAACACAAGTTGATGGTATTGTTTCTAGTTAACCCAGAGAGGTCTATAGCCAATGCAATGTTGGCATGGTCCCACATTTGCCACAAATTGTCTCATCATATCTTAGCATATAAGTGTTATAGTAAGATCTATCAACTGGTAGGATCATGTTGGCCAATCACGAGTCACACAACCACAAGTTAGTGAATGTGTTTCTAGACTTCTTAGATAGGTCTACATCCCATGCAATGTTGGCATGGGCCCACATCTACCACAAGTGTGTGTCATGTCTTGGCATAGCATTCTCATTCTTAGATGTATCAGCTGGATGGGATCATGCTGGCCAAGTGCCGAGCCACACAACCACAAGTTGATGAAGGAGTTTCTAGCCAACCAAGAGATGTCTATAGCCCATGCGAACCACATTTTCCACAAAGTGTCTCATCATGTTTTGGCATAGCAGTGCTATACTTAGATCTATCAACTAG
Source organism: Avena insularis (assembly GCA_023614405.1). Taxonomy (NCBI): domain Eukaryota; kingdom Viridiplantae; phylum Streptophyta; class Magnoliopsida; order Poales; family Poaceae; genus Avena; species Avena insularis. Next base: position 145,316,420 of record CM042697.1, read on the forward strand.
GTAGAATCTATCCATCCCAGATAGGTGTCTAGACCGCATGCAATGTTGGCATGGGCCCATATCTACCACAGTTGTGTGTGTCATGGCTTGGCATAGCAAAAGTATAGTTAGATCTATGAAGTAGGTAGGATAATGTTGGTCAGGTGTGATGACTCATACAACAAGTTGGTGAAGGTATTTCTATCCAGCCCAGAGAGGTCTACACCCCATGTAATGTTGGCATGGCCGCACATTTGCCACGAGTGTGTGTCATGGCCTGGAATAGCAGTCTTATAGCTAGATCTATCAAGTGGGTGGGATCATGTTGGTCAGGTGTAGTGACTCACACAGCCACTAAGTTGATGATGGTGTTTCTAGCTAACCCATAGAGGTCTAGATCCCATGCAATGTTGGCATGGGCCCACATCAACCATAGTTGTGTGTGCCATGACTTGGCATAGCAAATTTATAGCTAGATCTAGCAAGTAGGTAGGATGATGTTGGTCAGGTGTGATGACTCATACAACAACAAGTTGGTGAAGGTGTTTCTATCCAGCCCAGAGAGGTCTAGACCCCATGTAATGTTGGCATGGCCGCACATTTTCCACAAGTGTTTCATGGCCTGGCATAGCACTCTTATAGCTAGATCTATCAAGTGGGTGGGATCATGTTGGTCAGGTGTAGTGACTCACATAGCCACTAAGTTGATGATGGTGTTTCTAGCCAACCTAGAGAGGTCTAGATCCCGTGCAATGTTTGCATGGTCACACATCTACCGCAGTTGTGTGTGTCATGGCTTGGCATAGCAAAATTATAGCTAGATCTTGCAAGTAGGTAGGATCATGTTGGTCAGGTGTGATGACTCATACGACAAGTTGGAGAAGGTGTTTCTTTCCAGTCCATAGAGGTCTAGAGATGCCATGCAATGTTGGCATGGCCCCACATCTGCCACAAGCTAGTGTGTCATGGCTTGGCATAGCACTCTTATAGCTAGATCTATCAAGTGGGTGGGATAATGTTGGTTAGGTGTAGTGACTCAGACAGCCACTAAGTTGATGACGGCGGTTTCTAGCCAACCCAGAGAGGTCTAGATCCCATGCAATGTTGGCATGGGCCCACATCTACCACAGTTGTGTGTGTCATGGCTTGGCATAGCAAAATTATAGTTAGATCTATCAGGTGTGATGGCTCATACAACAACAAGTTGGTGAAGGTGTTTCTATAAGTGTTATAATAAGATCTATCAACTGAGAAGGATCATGTTATCCAAGTGATGACTCATGCAACCACAAGTTCATGAAGGTGTTTATAGGCAAATAATTACCCACAACAACATTGCATGGGATCTAAAATTAACCAATCTGAGGTGTCTAGAAACAACTGACCAACTTGTAGTAGTATGAGGCAACACTTGCTCAAACATGATCCTACCTAGTTGTTAATTCTAATTAACTAAATAACTGATATGATGCACACTTGTACCTCACATAGCCTGATCCCAACATTGCATGGGCTCTAGACTAATCTGAGTTGGCTAGAAACCCTTCCGCATTTTGCCTTTGTAATTGGTGTCCTATTTGCCATAAAAATGTAACATTTAGAATATTGAACAATAAGGTATACCATAGTTTTTCTCTCCATTGCTATTTGTAGAAAATAGTTGGATCAGACCAATCTATCTAACACTCCAAGAATTTTGGTGTGCATGAATAAACAACCATCTAAACAATCCGGTGTGCATGAACACGAACCAAAACTACATCTCACGAAGTAGCAGATACTTGTAAGGCACATATATAGATTAAACGAGGTTCCATCACAAACAACAAAATAACATCAGTTTCTGCAACAAATAGTTTCAACGATAACAACTAAAATTTATAGGGGACCAAACATTGGTATCACAATCAAATCCTGGCCTTAGGATCGGCGTTGAGGGGCACCGTATCAGTGTTGACATACTTGATCTTCTTATGTATGTGCATGCTTTTGTTGTCCCTAGCCTCCTTGTCATCTCCCATGTTGTCATACTCCTATATTTATTAAATACGAAGAAGTGAGAAAATTAATTTAATTGAAATATAAATTCAAGCTTTCAAAAATTATTATCGTCATGAATAAAATCATATGTAAGAATTTGAATTATAAGATAAAACGGGCATTCATCTCATCTTGGAAATACATCAATTGGTATGTAACATGTGTAACACCCCTGTTTTAGTAAATAGTAATTAGGGTTGTTTGTGCATTGCATGAGCATCATATTGTAAATTGTGCACTAAAGAAAATAATGCAAACCCTAAACCTTATCCCCTTCCTCTATTTGAAAAGCAATTCAAATGTTTTGAATTTTGAAAACTATCAAAACATTGGAGCCCAAATGGACTAAAAGGGCCCCTCCAATATTTTATACATTTTATAAAAGTTCCTGGTATTTTGAAATATTCAAAACAGAATTTGAAATGAAAATATAAACAGAAAACTAAATGGAAAATGTTCTAGAAATAAAAAAAACAAGTCAGACTAGCTAACCAGGCCGCAGCCTAGCTATCCCACCTTCTCCCTCTCTCTTCCTGACGCCCACGCGAGCAGCCTGCAGCCGGCCCATCACGGCCCAAGCCCACTTACCTGTTCGTCGTCTCCTAGAGTCTTCGTCGACCTCTCGATCTGCCGAAGCAGCTCGCTGTCTGCACGTCGCCGGCCGCCCGGCGTGGAGATCCTCGCCGCTGCTCCGGAGAAGGATAAGGACCAGCCCTGGACGCTTCCCCCTCATCCTATCCTCTTCTTTCGGTTTCCCTCGCTCCCCATCGCCAGCTCCCGAACCCTAGTGCCATGGCGACCTTGCAGCCCCACCGTTTTGAGCTCTCCCTCTCCTCTCTAGGCACGCCTTCGCCTTCTGCTGGACGTCTTCTTCCATCCAGCCAACTCAATCAAGTAGGGGAGCTCTTCATCGCTGCAATTGGAATCTCCTTCCCGAGCTCCGACCGTCGCCTCCATCATCTATTCCGACCACCCCGTCGCTCGCCGACCCTTCATTCAGCTTCGTGGTGAGCTCCTGGTTGTCATGGACCCCTCCCCCTCCTCTCTTTATCTTTGCTTCACCCTCGCGCCGTGCTCCGTCGTCCGCTGCTGCACGTGCTTGTCGCCGGCGTGGTTTCCGACCACCACAGAGCCCCGCGTCGCCCTTGTCTGGTAGCCCACGCAAAGGCGCTTCCCATAGGTGTAATATCGTGTCCGCGCGCGTGCCGTAGCGCCACCGCAAGATGGTCGCCGGCGTGGGCCACCGTCCACCGCGTGAATCCACCTGAGGCGGGCCCCTCCTTGTCGATGTGGCCGCTGACATGTCCTAGGCCCACCCGTCAGCCTCAGAGGCTAGATGCCTCAGCGGTGCAAAAGGTTAGGGTTAGGGTCTGACCCAGTCAACCCCGACCCAGGTCCCACCTACCCGTGTGGATGCTGAGGTGGCCCTGGGGCCCCTCTGTCAGCCACTGCGGCTAGGTGATGTTTAGGTATAAAAAGGTTAACCAATTGTTTTATTAATTTCAGAAATTGTTTTAAATATTGTAAAATCAATAAATAATTCATTTTAAGTCAGAAAATTATGTATAATATATCAAAATGTTCAGAAAAATGAGCTCTATCTAATTAAGCTATAATCATGCATTGATCAACAACTAAAATGACAAGTTTAATTAGAAGAACAAATGCACCCGTCTCATATGTTTCGGAGTTTTCCAGAATTAGGGCTTTCGCCCCTCGGAACCCCGATTAAGTTGTCGAGCATACCTTAGGGATTACATTTCAATGCAATTTACCTTGTCATATCATCATCCTTGCTTGAGCTTTTCATCGATGCCATGTGTTGATTGTTTCCCCTCTCTTTCCGGTGTTTGGCTCTTCCCGGTAGAATACGATATCGAGATCGGGATCGAAGCCCGAGGACAACACCATCGAAGATCGATGAACAATACTTGAGCAACTGTAATCAAGTCAAGTACAAGGCTCCTAAAGATCTGCTTATCGGTTATCAACTAGCAAAGGCAAGCATAGCCCCACCGTGATACAATCCTACGATTTTGAAAGCATTTCAATTCCTACCATGATGCATACGATTCTACTGTGGTCTTTTATCGATAGATAGAGTATCCTATCTGTTGCATACTCCCTTTGAGATTATATTACCTTATCCACTGCTCCTAGCATAATTAGGTTTGGCTTGTGTGCAATGCTAGAGCATTTATCTGTGTCCTCTTAGCCATGCTTAGCTATTGAGTCTGGTTCATCCAGATGATGTATCAGATGCAGATAATCTAGTATGACAGGAGAAAATGATGAGATGAGATCAGTAATATGAGATTAAACTTGCTAAGGCTTGTATTTGAGGCCACGGTGGGATGTGGTTTTTCTAGTCCCATGCTCGCCACCACTAGGACCTGAGTTCTTGCCTTTGGAACCAAGACGAGCCTGCAACCACACGGGGCCTGGACAACCTCATGACTGACTAACTTGCCTAGTAGATTCCATGAGTCACATAGTTCGGGCGTTCCATTCGACATATGCATAGAAAATCTTTTGGAAGATTTGTCGGGTGAAGTTGGTGCATTTATAACAGGTAGGTAAGCGTGGCCGGGGTTTCTTGGGGTAGATGGCGCCCCTGTTAACCAACCTCGCCTCACATCTTTAAGTACCGGCTTCGGGATTTGACCCGTTACGGCGGAACCATACTTATTGCGTGACTAATGGTCTCGGCGAAAGCAAGGTAAATGTCGTGTCTAACCACCCTCTGTCGGCCTTCCAAGGAAAAGGTCTAATCATGTGGCATTAAGAGAAGGTTAGTACGTGTGGGTAAAGTTGTACACCCCTGCAGGGTAATAATCTTTTCGAAAAGCCGTGTTCACGGTTATGAACACTTGGCGACCAGATTCTAAGATCATAGAGAACTTGAACCTAATCTTAAAACTTAGTAGATCAACGTGTGCTTAAGGATGCTCCCTCATTGGTATGAGGGGTTGATCCTAGTTAGTAGATGATGATGATTGGTGGATATCAAAATATGATGATCAATATTTCAGAGATGTCGCTGTCTTATCCCCTTTTTAAATACTCTGATTAGACGAGCTTCTTCTCCCTCTTGTTTCCTAAACAAAAGATGGCTTTATGCAAAACAACTCCACCAGCCATAAGTCTTGAGGAGTACACCCTATACTCACCCTTGCTTTGTTAATACTTTTGGCAGAGTAAGTGTTCACCTGAAGACGAGTTCTGTACTACATCGACAGCGACGAGTAGCTTGGGGTTCCCAGCCGGCAGCCTGGAATCTATGGGCTGGGACGCCATCGTTATGCTTCAGGCCTCTTAGGCCATTTGTTAAGTTTGCTATACTTAATAGCATAATTTTCCTTCCGTTTTTTGATGTTTGTGGTCAGTGACCTCTGCTTGTAATAATTTGGTTCTCTGCTCAGTTATGAGCTTGCTGTAATAATTTTTGTGTCGTAGTGTCACTTCCATGTTACCGATTCCTCACTGGATATTCTCGAGCTCAAGGTTAAGCTTATTTCACACGGAGGTCTGGGATTTTTTTAGCCCTGATCCCGGGGGTGTCACAGGTCTTGGTATCAGAGCAGTACCGACCATAGGAAAACCTTGCTATTGATCGATGTTGAGTCTAGTGTTTGTGAAAACTACTTTAAAAATGAAAAATAATTGCGAAAACTCTAGTATGCTTCTTTTACTCCTTATCCAGTTTCGCTCTAACTCTAGGTTATCTTATCTTGTGTTGGCTTTGAAAAGTTTTGATATCTCTTCTAGTCTTTCAAAGCTTAGGTGCCGTCTTGGCATGACGTTTCTAAGACAGTTGACCTAGTGTTGAGTTCTCTAGAGTTGTGTGTGTTGTGAACTCCTTGTTTCCCTTTGCTCTTGTTTACCTGAGAGATTCCCTCCTATCATGATCTCTCTCTATCTTATCAAACAATATTATATTGTTGGAGCTGCAGTGTTCTGTTCTAGGCTTCGAGGTTTCCTTTCGCCTCGTTTTCCTCCTTTTCCATTGGTTTGGGTACTTTAGAAGTCATTTCTTCTCTTGGAAGTTACCTCGTGAACGCTATCTTGCAGTGTACGCTATGTCACTCAAGTAGTGGTTATTTTTTATTTTCTCGGGTTTTAACCTTTGGACTTGAACCTAAGATCCCTGATTGTGTTGGATTCTCGTGTTGTGAATCTTGTACATGAAGCTGATCTTTATTCCAAGATCCATCCCTTTGACCCCTGTTGTTAATGTTCACATGTTACCTCAGGGTGGCTGGTATTACAATTCTAGCCTCCAATCTTGTGGTTATTGTCGCGATTGAATTGTGATGATAAAGGACTTCCCCAACCACATGCTATGGCAGATGTTCTTTAATGGAACCAAAAAGATCACGACAAGAGTACTCCTCGTAAGTCTCGCATCTATGCTCGTGACTCTACCACACCTTACCCTTCTTATGCATTGGTTTTCGGAAGATTGTTAATCTATGCGTCCACATCTCAGGATTCTATCCTGAGCATGTTCTTTTCCCTTGTTGCTTTCCGACCTCTGTCTACCAGTTGGTAGCCAAGTAGTAGATGTGCATCGGTGTCCTCCGATGTAAGATACTCTTGTGGTCCATCAAGACAAACCATTTCGGAATGTCTAGGAGAAACAAACTCCAGTACATCGTCATATCTAGGACCAGGTCAAAGTGTTGTAATCGGCAGATCAAGAGGCATTGATTGTCTTCCATCTGTTATACCTTAAAGTATCACATTCTTTTATACTAAGAGGTCGTGCCGAGTTTCATGACCCCTTAATGAAGTGATGCTCTTACACATCTTTACCCACCCTTCCTCGAGCTTTTGCGCTCGTGAGTGATGCACGTGTGTAATAACGTGGCTATCTGAGATTCTAAGCAATTATTTTTGTTTTGAACTCCAAGGACATTTGAGTAATTCTTAGCATGAGTGGTTAACCTTATCACCAACCGAAGTTTGACTGTGCTACCAAGTCCGCTACTCTGGTGCACTCTCCACAGTCAAAGAGTTAGGCTTGTGCCGAAGCTCTAAGACTATGTCTTCTTGCCTTACAAAGCAAGTTTTCTCTTGAACTAAGTGACATATCGATGGTTCGTGATATTCTAGATGGCTACTAGAAGCACCTCCATGTTGCCACATGACCGCGTTGTCAAGTTCTTGAGCAAGCAAGTTCTCTGAACTGCTCTATTCTCCAAGAATCCGTACTGGATACCCCTGAACTAGTTGGTTGAGCTTCAACAATAACTTGGAGAGTTCTAAGACAAAAGTTCTACTCGACTCTATTCGTTCGTAAAGGGTTGTCTAGTTTTGTTCGTTTTGAAGAAAGATAGCATTTACTTTGTGGATATGTTATCTTCCCCCACCTTTGATTTGATTTGGGTTATCGTCAAATCAAACTCAGTTCCAAGGACTATGTTGATGATGTTTCTTCTCGTGATGTTTCACTTGAGTACATCTTCATGTCCCTTGATCTGACCAATACTTTTGTTTTGTTCAAGCAACATGTGAGTCCATATTTTTGGAGTGTCTTGGTAAGTTTGCTGTTGAGCCCATCGATGACATCCTCATCTTCTCCATAATAGATTTGATTCATATGGAACATTTGGCATTAATGTTGGAGAATTTCGAGAACCATCTTTGATTCATCTCGAAGTATGTGTTCTGGATGTTAGAAGTAACCTTCTCTGGTTCATGTACAAATGATGAAAGATGTCACCGTGGATTCGAGTAGAGTTAACTCTGTTCTTTAAGGATACATGTGTGTTTATTGCTAGTACCTTGTGTATGTGCAGTTGACTCTCGACAAGTTGCCAAGTACATGAGTCTAGCAAACTAGCTCAGTCTTTTGGAGCTTGACACTATAGTCCATATCTTGAGACTCTAGTAACTTTACCTTTGTGGTAAATGTTGCAAACTTTCTATTCGGACATGATGAGTCTGAAGTATCATTCCACCAAACCAAAGCTGAATCTCAAGCAGCAATGATGGTTGATGTTCCCCAAGGTTTTGACATAGTTCTCATTGTAATTCTAGCAAGATTGACGTAATGGTTGACACACTTAGCCAGAAAGACCTTTTGCCATATTCACTTGAAGTCAGCAATAACAACCACTCATCATAAGGCTTCTTCTATAATTCATTATAGGAGTTGTGCTTATGGTTTCCTTTGTCTCCGAAGTCTGACCTTTACTTGATATTTGCTTTCTCGCATATTAAGGAGAACATTTAAAGTAGTGTTGCTAAATCTTTCTCGGTTGATCCTCTAGACCCTTTTATGATGGCAAGCATTTTGTTGTGCCAAGTAATTGAAGTCTGAGAATGAAGTTTCTTTCTTCTCGTATCATCAGGAATCTTCTTAACTATTCATCTCATAGGTGAAAAGTGATATCATGATCTTTGGCAAAGATTTTGATAAGACCTATATGAATAAAGAGTTTCCTTCCTCTTATCAACCATGTTTTAAGAGCGACTATGATTTTCATAATCACTAGTTTCTCTTGCTACATGCTCCTTGTGACTCCTAAGAGTCCTCTCCACCAAAACACCTTTCTGTCTTGGCCTTCTGTTGAATGAAAGAGTGAACCTTCTGTGTCAAAAATAGTTCAACAGCTTGGTTTTGTTGATCCATATCTCTGCACCCTGGAATCTCTACTTAAGCCGTTTAGTAGAGGTTCATATCGAAGTTTGTGGTCATGTTCTTTCCGTTGAAACCTTCCTCTTCAGAAGCTTAAACCCTTCTGAGCTCCATGGTCTCAATCCTTATGAAGACCATCTGTTTAACAACTTGAAACCTTCTCCTCTTGTTTCCTCCGTTACCTTGATGTGTTTCATGTTCATCATCTTAGAGTTGTTTCTGAACACTCCATCCATGAGTTGACCATGAGATACTCTGTGTGTTATTTAGTGTGCTTCCCTCTTACCTTTAGAGTGACCATGTTTCTTTCTCTCTCTGTCTCTTTTCCTACCTTTGGAATCTCGGGTCGAGATTCTCGTAAGGGGGATAGAGCTATAACACCCCTATTTTAGTAAATAGTAATTAGGGTTGTTTGTGCATTGCATGAGCATCATATTTTAAATTGTGCACTAAAGAAAATAATGCCAACCCTAAAACCTATCCCCTTCCTCTATTTGAAAAGCAATTCAAATGTTTTGAATTTTGAAAACTATCAAAACATGGGAGCCCAAATGAACTAAAAGGGCCCCTGCAATATTTATAGTGCGGCCGTCGTGGTATTTTGAAATATTCAAAACAGAATTGGAAATGAAAATATAAACAGAAAACTAAATGGAAAATGTTCTAGGAATAAAAAAACAAGTCAAACTAGCTAAGCAGGCCGCAGACCAGCTAGCCCACCTTCTCCCTCTCTCTTCCTGACGCCCACGTGAGTAGCCTGCAGCCGGCCCATCATGGCCCAAGCCCACTTACTTGTTCGTCGTCTCCCTGGAGTCTTCGTCGACCTCTTGATCTGCCGAAGTAGCTCGTTGTATGCACGTCGCCGGCCGCCCTGCGTGGAGATCCTCGCCGCCGCTCCGGAGAAGGATAAGGACCAGCCCTGGACGCTTCCCCCTCATCCTATCCTCTTCTTTCGGTTTCCCTCGCTCCCCATCGCCAGCTCCCGAACCCTAGTGCCATGGCAACCTTGTAGCCCCGCCGTTCCGAGCCCTCCCTCTCCTCTCTGGGCACGCCTTCGCCTTCTGCTGGACGTCTTCTTTCATCCAGCCAACTCAATCAAGCAGGGGAGCTCTTCATCGCTGCAATTGGAAGCTCCTTCCCGAGCTCCGACCGTCGCCTCCACCATCAATTCCGACCACCCCGTTGCTCGCCGACCCTTCATTTAGCTTCGTGGTGAGCTCCTGGTTGTCATGGACCCCTCCCCCTCCTCTCTTTCGCTTTGCTTACCTTCCTCCGAGGCTCGCTTGTCGCCGACGTGGTTCAAACCACCATAGAGCCCCAAGGCCGCCCTTGTCACAAGCATAGCGCTTCCCATAGGCATAATATCGGGTTCGCGAGCGTCTCGTAGCGCCGCCGCTAGATGGTCGCCGGCATCAGCCACCGTCCACCGCGTGAATCCACCTGAGGCAGGCCCCTCCTTGTCGACGTGGCCGCTGACGTGTCCTAGGCCCACCCATCAGCCTCAAAGGCTAGATGCCTCAGCGGTGCAAAAGGTTAGGGTTAGGGTCTGACCCAGTCAACCCCGACCCAGGTCTCGCCTGCCCGCGTGGACGCTGAGGTGGCCCCGGGGCCCCTCTGTTAGCCACTGCGGCTAGGTGATGTCTGGGTATAAAAAGTTTAACCAATTGTTTTATTAATTTCAGAAATTGTTTTAAATATTGTAAAATCAATAACTAATTCATTTTAAGTCAGAAAATTATGTATAATATATCAAAATGTTCAGAAAAATGAGATCTATCTAATTAAGCTATAATCATGCATTGATCAACAACTAAAATGACAAGTTTAATTAGAAGAACAAATGCACCCCTCTCATATGTTTCGGAGTTTTCCAGAATTAGGGCTTTCGCCCCTCGGAACCCCGATTAAGTTGTCGAGCATACCTTAGGGATTACATTTCAATGCAATTTACCTTGTCACATCATCATCATTGCTTGATCATTGCATCGATGCCATTGTTTATTGTTTCCCCTCTCTTTTCGGTGTTTGGTTCTTCCCGGTAGAATACGATATCGAGATCGAGATCGAAGCCCGAGGACAATACCATCGAAGATTGACGAACAATACTTGACCAACTGTAATCAAGTCAAGTACAAGGATCCCGAAGATCTGCTTATCGGTTATCAACTGGCAAAGGCAAGCATAGCCCCACCATGATACAATCCTACGATTTTGAAAGCATTTCAATTCCTGCCATGATGCATACGATTCTACTGTGGTCTTTTATCGATAGATAGAGTATCCTATCTGTTGCATACTCCCTTTGAGCTTATATTACCTGATCCACTGCTCCTAGCATAATTATGTTTGGCTTGTGTGCAATGCTAGAGCATTTATCTGTGTCCTGCTTAGCCATGCTTAGCTATTGAGTCTGGTTCATCCAGATGATGTATCAGATGCAGATAATCTAGTATGACAGGAGAACATGATGAGATGAGATCAGTAATATGAGATTAGACTTGCTCAGGCTTATATGGGAGGTCACGGTGGGATGTTGTTTTTCTAGTCCCATGCTCGCCACCACTAGGACCTGAGTTCTTGCCTTTGGAACCAAGACGAGCGTGCAAACACACGGGGCCTGGACAACCTCATGACTGACTAACATTCCTAGTAGATTCCATGAGTCACATAGTTCGGACGTTCCATTCGACATATGCATAGAAAATCTTTTGAAATATTTGTCGGGTGAAGTTGGTGCATTCATAACAGGTAGGTAAGCATGGCCGGGGTTGCTTGGGGTAGATGGCGCCCCTGTTAACCAACCTCGCCTCACATCTTTAAGTACCGGCTTCGGGATTTGACCCGTTATAGCGGAACCATACTTATTGCGTGACTAATGGTCTCGGCGAAAGCAAGGTAAAGGTCGTGTCTAACCACCCTCTGTCGGCCTTCCAAGGAAAAGGGCTAATCATGTGGCATTAAGAGAAGGTTAGTACGTGTGGGTAAAGTTGTACACCCCTGCAGGGTAATAATCTTTTCGAAAAGCCGTGTTCATGGTTATGAACGCTTGGCGACCAGATTCTAAGATCATAGATAACATGAACCTAATCTTAAAACATGGTAGATCAACGTGTGCTTAAGGATGCTTCCTCATTGGTACGAGGGGGTGATCCTAGTTAGTAGATTATGATGATTGGTGGATATCAAAATATGATGATCAATATTTCAGAGATGTCGCTCTCTTATCCCCTTTTCAAATACTCTGATTAGACGAGCTTCTTCTCCCTCTTGTTTCATAAACAAAAGATGGCTTTATGCAAAACAACTCCAGCAACCATAAGTCTTACGGAGTACACCCTATGCTCACCCTTGCTTTGTTGATACTTTTGGCAGAGTAAGTGTTCACCTGAAGACGAGTTCTGTACTACATCGACAGTGACGAGTAGCTTGGGGTTCCCAGCCGACAGCCTCGAATCTATCGGCTGGGACACCATCGTTATGCTTCAGGCCTCTTAGGCCATTTGTTAAGTTTGCTATACTTAATAGCATAATTTGCCTTCCGTTGTTTGATGTTTGTGGTCAGTGACCTCTGCTTGTAATAATTTGGTTCTCTGCTCAGTTATGAGCTTGTTGTAATAATTTTTGTGTCGTAGTGTCACTTCCGTGTTACCGATTCCTCACTAGATATTCTCGAGCTCAAGGTTAAGCTTATTTCAGACGGAGGTCAGGATTTTTAGCCTAGCCCGATCTCGGGGTGTCACAGTCTTCGTGTCGCAAGATCGACCATTGGAAAACCTTGCTATTGATCGATGTTGAGTCTAGTGTTTGTGAAAACTACTTTAAAAATGAAAAATAATTGCGAAAACTCTAGTATGCTTCTTTTACTCCTTATCCAGTTTCGCTCTAACTCTGGGTAATCTTATCTTGTGTTGGCTTTGAAAAGTTTTGATATCTCTTCTAGTCTTTCAAAGCTTAGGTGCCTTCTTGGCATGCCGTTTCTAAGACAGTTGACCTAGTGTTGAGTTCTCTAGAGTTGTGTGTGTTGTGAACTCCTTGTTTCCCTTTGCTCTTGTTTACCTGAGAGATTCCCTCCTATCATGATCTCTCTATCTTCCGTACCCACAATATTATATTGTTGGAGCTGCAGTGTTCTGTTCTAGGCTTCGAGGTTTCCTTTCGCCTCGTGTGCCTCCTTTTCCATTGGTTTGGGTACTTCAGAAGTCATTTCTTCTCTTGGAAGTTACCTCGTGAACGCTATCTTGCAGTGTACGCTATGTCACTCAAGTAGTGGTTATTTTTTATTTTCTCGGGTTTTAACCCTCGGACTTGAACCTAAGATCCCTGATTTTGTTGGATTCTGGTGTTGTGAATCTTGTACATGAAGCTGATCTTTATTCCAAGATCCATCCCTTTGACCCCTGTTGTTAATGTTCACACGTTACCTTAGGGTGGTTGGTATTACAATTCTAGCTTCCAATCTTGTGGTTATTGTCGCAATTGAATTGTGACGATAAAGGACTTCCCCAACCACATGCTATGGCAGATGTTCTTTAATGGAACCAAAAAGATCACGACAAGAGTACTCCTCATAAGTCTCGCATCTATGCTCGTGACTCTGCCACACCTTACCCTTCTTATGCATTGGTTTTCGGAAGATTGTTAATCTATGCGTCCACATCTCGGGATTCTATCCTGAGCATGTTCTTTTCCCTTGTTGCTTTCCGACCTCTGTCTACCAGTTGGTAGCCAAGTAGTAGATGTGCATCGGTGTCCTCCGATGTAAGATACTCTTGTGGTCCATCAAGACAAACCATTTCCGAATGTCTAGGAGAAACAAACTCCAGTACCTCGTCATATCTAGGACCAGGTCAAAGTGTTGTAATCGGCAGATCAAGAGGCATTGATTGTCTTCCATCTGTTCTACCTTAAAGTATCACATTCTTTTATACTAAGAGGTTGTGTCGAGTTTCATGACCCCTTAATGAAGTGATGCTCTTACACATCTTTACCCACCCTTCCTCGAGCTTTCGCGCTCGTGAGTGATGCGCGTGTGTAATAACGTGGCTATCTGAGATTCTTAGCAATTATTATTGTGTTGAACTCCAAGTTCTTAGCGTGAGTGGTTAACCTTATCACCAAGCGAAGTTTGACTGTGCTACCAAGTCCGCTACTCTGGTGCACTCTCCACAGTCAAAGAGGTAGGCTTGTGCCGAAGCTCTGAGACTATGTCTTCTTGCCTTACAAAGCAAGTTTTCTCTTGAACTAAGTGACATATCGATGGTTCGTGATATGCTAGATGGCAACTAGAAGCATCTCCATGTTGCCACATGACCGCGTTGTCAAGTTCTTGAGCAAGCAAGTTCTCTGAACTGCTCTATCCTCCAAGAATCCGTACTGGATACCCCTGAACTATTTGGTTGAGCTTCAACAATAACTTGGAGAGTTGTAAGACAAAAGTTCTACTAGACTCTGTTCGTTCGTAAAGGGTTGTCTAGTTTTGTTCGTTTTGAAGAAAGATAGCATTTCCTTTGTGGATATGTTATCTTCCCCCACCTTTGATTTGATTTGGGTTATCGTCAAATCAAACTCAGTTCCAAGGACTATCTTGATGATGTTTCTTCTCGTGATGTTTCACTTGAGTACATCTTCATGTCCCTTGATCCGACCAATACTTTTGTTTTGTTCAAGCAACATGTGAGTCCATATTTTTGGAGTGTCTTGGTAAGTTTGCTGTTGAGCCCATCGATGACATCCTCATCTTCTCCATAATATATTTGATTCATATGGAACATTTGGCATTAATGTTGGAAAATTTCGAGAACCATCTTTGATTCATCTCGAAGTATGTGTTCTGGATGTTAGAAGTAACCTTCTCTGGTTCACGTACAACTGATGAAAGATGTCACCGTGGATTCGAGTAGAGTTAACTCTGTTCTTTAAGCATACATGTGTGTTTATTGCTAGTACCTTGTGTATGTGTAGTTGACTCTCGACAAGTTGCCAATTACATGAGTCTAGCAAACTAGCTCATTCTTTTGGAGCTTGACACTATAGTCCATATCTTGAGACTCTAGTAACTTTACCTTTGTGGTAAATGTTGCAAACTTTCTATTCGGACATGCTGAGTCTGAAGTATCATTCCACCAAACCAAAGCTGAATCTCAAGCAGCAATGATGGTTGATGTTCCCCAAGGTTTTGACATAGTTCTCATTGTAATTCTAGCAAGATTGACGTAATGGTTGACACACTTAGCCGGAAAGACCTTTTGCCATATTCACTTGAAGTCAGCAATAACAACCACTCATCATAAGGCTTCTTCTATAATTCATTATAGGAGTTGTGCTTATAGTTTCCTTTGTCTCCGAAGTCTGACCTTTACTTGATATTTTCTTTCTCGCATATTAAGGAGAACATTTAAAGTAGTGTTGCTAAATGTTTCTCGATTGATCCTCCAGACCCTTTTATGATGGCAAGCATTTTGTTGTCCCAAGTAATTGAAGTCTGATAATGAAGTTTCTTTCTTCTCGTATCATCAGGAATCTTCTTAACTATTCATCTCAGAGGTGAAAAGTGATATCATGATCTTTGGCAAAGATTTTGATAAGACCTAGATGAATAAAGAGTCTCCTTCCTCTTATCAACCATGTTTTAAGAGCGACTATGATTTTCGTGATCACTAGTTTCTCTTGCTACATGCTCCTTGTGACTCCTAAGAGTCCTCTCCACCAAAACACCTTTCTGTCTTGGCCTTCTGTTGAATGAAAGAGTGAACCTTCTGTGTCAAAAATAGTTCAACACCTTGGTTTTGTTGATCCATATCTCTGCACCCTGGAATCTCTACTTAAGCCGTTTAGTAGAGGTTCATATCGAAGTTTGTGGTCATGTTCTTTCTGTTGAAACCTTCCTCTTCAGAAGCTTAAACCCTTCTGAGCTCCATGGTCTCAATCCTTATGAAGACCATCTGTTTAACAACTTGAAACCTTCTCCTCTTGTTTCCTCCGTTACCTTGATGTGTTTCATGTTCATCATCTCAGAGTTGTTTCTAAACACTCCATCCATGAGTTGACCATGAGATACTCTGTGTGTTGTTTAGTGTGCTTCCCTCTTACCTTTAGAGTGACCATGTTTCTTTCTCTCTCTGTCTCTTTTCCTACCTTTGGAATCTCGGGTCGAGATTCTCGTAAGGGGGATAGAGCTATAACACCCCTATTTTAGTAAATAGTAATTAGGGTTGTTTGTGCATTGCATGAGCATCATATTTTAAATTGTGCACTAAAGAAAATAATGCAAACCCTAAACCCTATCACCTTCCTCTATTTGAAAAGCAATTCAAATGTTTTGAATTTTGAAAACTATCAAAACATTGGATCCCAAATGGACTAAAAGGGCCCCTTTAATATTTTATACATTTTATTAAAGTTCCTGGTATTTTGAAATATTCAAAACAGAATTGGAAATGAAAATATAAACAGAAAACTAAATGGAAAATGTTCTAGGAAAAAAAAACAAGTCAGACTAGCTAACCAGGCCGCAGACCAGCTAGCCCACCTTCTCCCTCTCTCTTCCTGACGCCCACGCGAGCAGCCTGTAGCCAGCCCATCATGGCCCAAGCCCACTTACTTGTTCGTCGTCTCCCTAGAGTTGTCGTCGACCTCTCGATCTGCCGAAGCGATTGCTGTCACCTGCGTCACGCCTGCGTGGAGATCCTCGCCGCTGCTCCGGAGAAGGATAAGTACCAGCCCCGGACGCTTCCCCCTCATCCTATCCTCTTCTTTCGGTTTCCCTCGCTCCCCATCTCTAGCTCCCGAACCCTAGTGCCATGGAGACCTTGTAGCCCCGCCGTTCCGAGCCCTCCCTCTCCTCTCTGGGCACGCCTTCACCTTCTGCTGGACATCTTCTTCCATCCAGCCAACTCAATCAAGCAGGGGAGCTCTTGAATGCTGCAATTGGAAGCTCCTTCCCGAGCTCCGACCGTCGCCTCCACCATCAATTCTGACCACCCCGTTGCTCGCCGACCCTTCATTCAGCTTCGTGGTGAGCTCCTGGTTGTCATGGACCCCTCCCCCTCCTCTCTTTCGCTTTGCTTCGCCCTCGCGCCGAGCTCCGCTGTCTGCTGATGCGCGTGCTTGTCGCCGACGTGGTTTCCGACCACCATAGAGCCCCGCGCCGCCCTTGTCTGGTAGCCCGCGCAAAGGCGCTTCCCATAGGCGTAATATCGGGTCCGTGAGCGTGCCGTAGTGCTGCCGCCAGATGGTCGCCGGCGTCGGCCACCGTCCACCGCGTGAATCCACCTCAGGCGGGCCCATCCTTGTCGACGTGTCCGCTGACGTGTCCTAGGCCCACCCATCAGCCTCAGAGGCTAGATGCCTCAGCGGTGCAAAAGGTTAGGGTTAGGGTCTGACCCAGTCAACCCCGACCCAGGTGTCACCTGCCTGCGTGGACGCTGAGGTGGCCCTGGGGCCCCTCTGTTAGCCACTGCGGCTATGTGTTGTCTGGGTATAAAAAGTTTAACCAATTGTTTTATTAATTTCAAAAATTGTTTTAAATATTGTAAAATCAATAACTAATTCATTTTAAGTCAGAAAATTATGTATAATATATCAAAATGTTCAGAAAAATGAGATCTATCTAATTAAGCTATAATCATGCATTGATCAACAACTAAAATGACAAGTTTAATTAGAAGAACAAATGCACCCCTCTCATATGTTCCGGAGTTTTCTCAAATTAGGTTTTTCGCCCCTCGGAACCCCGATTAAGTTGTCGAGCATACCTTAGGGATTACATTTCAATGCAATTTACCTTGTCATATCATCATCATTGCTTGAGCATTGCATCGATGCCATGTGTTTATTGTTTCCCCTCTCTTTCCGGTGTTTGGTTCTTCTCGGTAGAATACGACATCGAGATCGAGATCGAAGCTCGAGGACAATACCATCGAAGATCGACGAACAATACTTGACCAACTGTAATCAAGTCAAGTACAAGGATCCCGAAGATCTGCTTATCGGTTATCAACTGGCAAAGGCAAGCATAGCCCCACCATGATACAATCCTACGATTTTGAAAGCATTTCAATTCCTGCCATGATGCATACGATTCTACTGTGGTCTTTTATCGATAGATAGAGTATCCTATTTGTTTCATACTCCCTTTGAGCTTATATTACCTGATCCACTACTCCTAGCATAATTAGGTTTGGCTTGTGTGCAATGCTAGTGCATTTATCTATGTCCTTCTTACCCATGCTTAGCTATTGAGTCTGGTTCATCTAGATGATGTATCAAATGCAGATAATCTAGTATGACAGGAGAACATGATGAGATGAGATCAGTAATATGAGATTAAACTTGCTAAGTCTTATATGGGAGGCCATGGTGGGATGTTGTTTTTCTAGTCCCATGCTCGCCACCACTAGGACCTGAGTTCTTGCCTTTGGAACCAAGACGAGCGTGCAACCACACAGGGCCTGGACAACCTCATGACTGACTAAATTGCCTAGTAGATTCCATGAGTCACATAGTTCGGGCGTTCCATTCGACATATGCATAGAAAATCTTTTGAAAGATTTGTCGGGTGAAGTTGGTGCATTCATAACAGGTAGGTAAGCGTGGCCGGGGTTGCTTGGGGTAGTTGGCGCCCCTGTTAACCAACCTCGCCTCACATTTTAAAGTACCGGCTTCGGGATTTGACCCGTTATAGCGAAACCATACTTATTGCGTGACTCATGGTCTCGACGAAAGCAACGTAAAGGTCGTGTCTAACCACCCTCTGCCGGCCTTCCAAGGAAGAGGGATAATCATGTGCATTAAGAGGGCTACGTGTGGGTAAAGTTGTACACCCCTGCAGGGTAATAATCTTTTCGAAAAGCCGTGTTCACGGTTATAAACGCTTGGCAACCAGATTCTAAGATCATAGAGAACTTGAACCTAATCTTAAAACTTGGTAGATCAACGTGTGCTTAAGGATGCTTCCTCATGGGTACGAGGGGGTGATCCTAGTTAGTAGATGATGATGATTGGTGGATATCAAAAGATGATGATCAATATTTCAGAGATGTCACTCTCTTATCCCCTTTTAAAATACTCTAATTAGACGAGCTTCTTCTCCCTCTTGTTTCATAAACAAAAGATGGCTTTATGCAAAACAACTCCACCAGCCATAAGTCTTGCGGAGTACACCCTGTACTCACCCTTGCTTTGTTGATACTTTTGGCAGAGTAAGTGTTCACCTGAAGACGAGTTCTGTACTACATCGACATCGAAGAGTAGCTTGGGGTTCCTGGCCGGCAGCCTAGAATCTATGGCTGGGACGTCATCATTATGCATCAGGCCTCTTAGGCCATTTGTTAAGTTTGCTATACTTAATAGCATAATTTGCCTTCCGTTGTTTGATGTTTTTGGTTAGTGACCTCTGTATGTAATAATTTGGTTCTCTACTCAGTTATGAGCTGCTGTAATAATTTTTGTGTCGTAGGGTCACTGTCGTGTTACCGATTCCTCACTGGATATTCTCGAGCTCAAGGTTAAGCTTATTTCAGACGGAGGTCTGGGATTTGTTTAGACCTGATCCCGGGGGTGTCACAACATGCATCCGAGAATTTTGAAAATATAAGGTAAAGGGTATGCATAAAATATGGAATCATCATATTGGTACTAATCTACATTAAGAAAAGTGTGCATCTAATCAACTTGCATGCATCTGATATGGCTACTACCAAGTGCATTACATAGGCTGGTCCTAGTGGGAGTATCATAGCTAGTATCATGCATTCTATGTTGGCAAAAATCTGATGTGGCACAACAATTAAGAAAGAGATGGTTAGAGTATCATAGGTAGATACCGTATCATAGCACGTAAAACTAGAAAATCCTCATATAAATAATTCTTGTACACAATTTTGTATTGAGATTCTATAAATCATTAAATATAGTACTAGTATGATACTACGGTATGATACCATGCATGGTACTAGTAGTATGATACTACCACTACGACCAGCCTTAGGTAGTACACAATAAAGATATGCCTTCATGAAAACAAGTGCAATAACTTTGATTACAAATTCATGGTTACGACCTACAAAAATCAGTTGGTACTTAATCACGTTAATTATAAAATTAATATTCTATCATTATTAATAATTAAGTAATCTGATTATATATGAATAAAATTACTAACTCGCAGATCGAATCAATATATAATACAATGAAACCACCAACCCTATGCCTAGATCGCAGGCGCCTGATGTCATCCTAATATTTCTACTAAAATTTCAGTTGCAACCTAGTTGCAACTCATAATATTCGTACTAATTCTTAGTTGCAACATAGTTGCAACTCATTAAATTCTCAGTTACACCCTAGTGGAAACTCATGTGTAACTTTCACTTTGCATGAATCACGAGGTAAATCGAACGGTGAAAGAGGCGACTGAGACCTAAGAAGTTCTCAGGCGCCTGAGAACTAGCAAAACCGAAAATAAAATATGGCTAAATCAACTTGGTGGCAGATCAAATCAATCTACAGCGAGAGCAACACATACGAACAGTAATCAACTAACACTCTAACAGAGAAACAGCTTGTACTCGTCAGTGACATTAACCTCGAACTCGTAGCATTCTCTGGGACCTCGAAGTTGGGCGACATTTGCATCTGGTTACACCTCGTAGTCCTCCTCGACGTTTGCATCCGGGTACACCTTGTAGTCCTCCTCAACGTTTGCATCCGGGTCGTAGTCCTCCTCCTTGAAATCGAAGATTTCGATGCGCTTCGCCTGCTTATCGTCCCGATCTGCAGAGGGAGCCACGACATCGTCCTTCACCTAATCCTCGTGGTCACCGACGACCGCTGTGTCGGAAGCCGGAGCAATTACGGCGGGGCCAGGAGAGTCCAGACTGCCCGGAGGAGCAGCGCCGACTCCTACAGCCACGACCGCCGCATGGGCATCCTCTGATCCTCCACTTGGTTGCAGCCCCGGCTCATCACCATAGACTCGCTTCATGGCGTACGAAGGGAAGAGGGTGGTATCATGGTCTGCAGTCTTGCGGCCTGAGGAATTAGGGTTTTATATCGACGAATGTGAGCGCTGGGCTGGGCGAACCGTGCGCCCTACCGTTGGGACCTAGTAGCACCTCAGGGCTTCTCCACTGGGCCGACGCATCGCGTCCTAGCAAACTTGTCCACCAGGCAGACGCATCCCGTCTGTGCATCTCCACCGGGCCGACGCATCTCCCACCGGACGCGCGCGGACAGCTCCTCCTGCCCATTGGTGCCGCTGGCACACCCGTGAGCAACCGCGGTGTTGATTCAGATGCGTGCAGAGGCACCGATTTAGACGCAACCGCTGACCAGCGGCAACCTGCGCCATCAATGGCGACGAGACTGCACACTGACTGCCTAGACACTTCAATGTTGTATCCTCGGCCTCCGCGCCGGCATCCGATGCCGGCCCATTTTAACTGGCCGTGCGGCCATTTTCTCCCCATAGAACCACATCCTCTCGTCCTTCTCCTTTTCGTTCTCCACTACCTGTAGCTCGCCATGGCCGGCGGCGCTGGATCGAGGGGAGGGCGCGGCGGCCATGGACATCGAGGGAGGCATGGAGGACGCGGCCAAATAACCGCGCCACCATGCTCTCCCTCACCGCCGTCGTCGCCCGAAGATTTCGACCCAGGCGCCCATTTCGCCGTGGCCATCCACCTTGGCATGCCGCGTGACAGGCTGCTCCTGCCCCGCGGGTTCGTGTCGCTGATCGAAGACGAGCCGCCCCCGCTCGCTGTAACATCCCTAAAATCATATTTCAAAACTCATTCATATCATCCTTGCATCCTTCATTCATTTAGGGTTTTTCTCAAAATCATTTAGAGACAGAAGATTGAGCTATGATTTCATGTGTGCAAATTCAACTCAATTGGCCATCACACTTTGAGATTGGATTGTTTAGGAACTTGTTTGCTTGCCTCCATTGTTGAAAGATTTAAGTGTAATGGTTTGACCCCAAGTTTTCATTTTAGAAATAGTTTCAAAACCCTATTTCAAACATTTGCAAACTAGAGGCATAGTCTCTGTTTGTATTAAGCCCAAGCTTGACCAAGCCCTTGCAAGGTAACCACATGGTTAAATAACTGGTTTTTGAAACCACAGAACCCTGCAAAGATCCCCAGATTTGTTTGAATTCAAAACCTTTTGAATTCATATCAAAATCATTCCAAAAAATAGAATTGGAAAAAGAAAAGACTTAAACAAAGGAAAAAGGCCGAGCGCCAGGTTTCTGGCCCAGCAGCGAATCGAGCCTAGCAAGCCCACCCGGGAACCTTTCTTTACTTCTCTCACGCCTTGCCGCGTTGATCGATGACAGACCCCACTTCCACCTCGCGCCGACGACGGGCCTTTTCCACGTCGGCGTCGTCTCCACCAGTTCATCCCCAAATCAACGCGGCCGTTTTCTGTGTTTAATTCGCGGCGTCAATTCGAATCAATGCCCGAGTGATTCTCGCTCGTGACCGGGCTATATAAACCCCCTCTGCCCCCTCTCCCTTCTCCCTCAAACCCCGAACCCAGAGCGCCACCAGGCTGCTTGTATTGCTCTCTGTAGCCCCGCCGTCTCCGACGACTGCGCCGGCAAATTCCGGTGAGTTCCGAGCTCTCCTCTGCCTCTCGTTCTTGCTATCTGATTCAGTGAGTCTCTGCGCTTCTTCTAACACATTCCGTTTACCTTCGCATGACCCGTAGCTCCGGCAACGTCGACGACTGGCCGCCATCATCTTCTGCACGAACTCCGGCGAGCTCTAGTGGTAAGTCCAGACCGCCCCAAACCTTGTCATTCACGCACACAAGTTCTCCGTGATCTTCTGCATCTAACCACACCTCCCGTTTGCATCCTAGTGATCTACAACGTCGCCTCCGACCTCGAACAGAACCACCGTTGCCAGATCCAACTCCGGCGAGAAATCTACCGCAACTCTGTGCGCCCCTTGACAAACCAAAGCCACCTTGAGCTTCAGCAGCCTCTTGCGAACCTGGTATGACCCTTCTCCCTCTCGCGGACGACCTGGGACGCAAGCGCCGCCGTACATCGAGCGCTCCGCCGCTCGCTGACACCGCGTGCCGCCAGGACATGGTCGTTTGAACAAGCACTGTTAGATCCAGATCCGAGCGCTAGGATAGATTCACTTAACCCCGAAGCGGTACGCGATCTAGAGCGTACAATCTGTTTAGATCCTGCGGCTGCGGAGCTCGATCCAGTGCGAAACGGTACGCGCCAATCACGACATGACGCGTGGCTAGGAGCTGATCTGAAAACAGAATTTAAAACATATTTTGATCCAATTTTCAAATGCTTGTAACTTTTGAATGCCACGTTAGAATTTTGCAAACTTTATACCGTTGGATTCAGTGAGACAAGACCTTTCTGATTATCCAATGTGTTTAGCAAATAGTAACCAATAGAATGACTTTATTTGTAGAAACTTGTTTAAGGCTAATTTGAGATTGGTTTTAGTTTAGTAATTTGTTTTAGGGTTAAATATGTTTAGTGGGAAAACTTGTGACTTGTTAAGTTTCTGTAAACTTGCACTTGCTTGCTAGAGTTTTCAAAAATCACCACTTAGTAGATTCATGCATGCATGCATTCATATTATTTTTGTTTGTATATATTTGTGTGTAATTGTGTGCTACAACTTTGTGTGTAGATTTTGCTAGTGATTGTGATTGTGACGAATGCTACTCTCCACATTACCAAGGCAAGTGATATCTTCATGAATATTCCATTCCTATATTTTATACTTGCATTAGATATTTTGCTAAGATTTGCATGCTACTTTTGTCAAATGATGTTGGGAAATCCTATGTAGATTAGAATGGTAGAGTTGCTAGGAAAATTCCCTAAGGATAAGTTGCCATGCCATGCTTAGCCTAGCTACTAGAAAACAAGGGTGGTTTATATATTCACACTATGGAAAAATATTCTATGTCTGAGGACTTGTGTTTTATTTAACAAAACAACTAAGTTAATGAATCTCCTGGGTGGAATGGGACTTGCTTGGTGGTTTTTGGTTGAGTGGTTCACAAGGCCCATGTTTATGGTTTACCTTAGTGTATCTCACTTGTGGATGGCCACCCAGGAAACAAAGAGATTTGAGATGTCAAATGTTGAGAAGCTTCAAGTGCAACCACTTGGCAATATGGGCTCTGCCATGATCTTAGGTTGCTAGAACTTAGTCTCTTGGACAGTTGGTGGTAGAGGGAATGATAGGTTGGAACGCGTCCATTTGGCTAAGGAAAGGCTTCTGAAGGATCTTGTCTTGGGAAACCAAGTCTTGTGGGGAAAGTGCACCACCTCTGCAGAGTGTAAAACCTAAGTACTTAGCCATGTCCCTGGTAAAGGACAATTTGAGCATCAAGACATGGAAGCTTCAAGAATCTCATCACTCCAATTTCTAAATAAAACTTGTGGGTGAACAAGGGTTAAAGGATCTTCAGTCTTTGATTGGTAGATGCCTCGAGAAGGATCTTCAGTCTTTGATTGGTAGATGCCTTGGGAAGGTTTTTGTCAAGCAAAAACTTAGTGTTTTCAAATGTTAGGGAAAAATCTATTTTGAGCAATGCAAGCCTAAGCTCCACCTAGCCAAATGCATATAGTATTTAGACCACTTAAAATATATATATATAGGTATCACTTGCCAATACTATTCCAAAGTATTGACCCTCTGTGGCTGTAACTTGTAATGTTGCAGGTTACTCCGATGATGAATAGGAGTCATGAGTCTACACTCAACATGCTTGCCTGTGGCATATGAAGATGAAGACTTATGTTTATTTACTTATTCCATGAACTCTTGTATTAGGCCTTTGGCCCTGAGTTGTAAAAGACTATGTTTTATCTCTGGAATGACTGTAATAAACGACCTTTGTATCTGTGTACTTCATCTTAAACTGTGGATGCTAGCATTGATCCAGGGACTAGCATTGCAATCATAGGGATCTTTTCCTTTAATAAGGAGGGATCTTACACTCGCCATGCTATGGTAAAATGGCTTCAGGACAAGGAGGTACCCAGTTGACCTGCAGTCCGATCACCTCGGCCAGATTTACCTCGACAACGGCTGGGAGCGCTTCGCCCGCTCGCACCAGATCGAAGCGGGCAACATCCTCATCTTCAGGTATGACGGTGAAGGAAAGTTTGGCGTCGGCGTCTTCGACCACTCCATGTGTCGTCGCTGCTACCACTCTGACTCCTCCTCCGACTCTGATGAGTAGGCTAGGTTGTATGATGATGTTTCTTTTGGTTTACTAATGTTAGTATTGATGTTGAAACAGCTGTTGGGTGGTCGGGAGACTTCTTTTCTTCCTCTTTGAACCCTCATGTTCCCCTCGTCCACCTCCAAGTCTTGGGCCGTCAGGCCCCTCCCCGCTCCTCTCCAGAGATGGCTGGCGTCGAGTCGGGTGAGGGTCCCTCCCCTGTACAGTAGTAGAGTAGGCTTTTCTGGTTTTCCCCTTGTGGGGTTTTCCACTACGGCATCTGAGGGTAGGACACCGATCTCCGGTAGCCAGATCCACCGCGTCCTGTGCTTCTTCTACTTCGCTAAGCTCTGTTAGTGGCAGGCGGTGTGGGTGGCGAGCTGGAGAGGCCCTTGCATCCCTCTCAATAAGGCTTGTTTGCCGCTTCTTCGTCAACCTCCAGTGGAGGCCCTCTTGCGTCTCAGCCATGGCAAGATTCGACGTGCCTACGTCAAGTGGTTTCATCCCCGACGCAAGCGCTATTGGCCACGGCGTCGAGATTGCCATTGTTTCTGGTGGAGAAGGACCTGGTGGATCCGATTGCTATTTATTCTTTTTGTGCTAGGTATTTTTTGTAAAAGTCCAAGGCATGGCTGTATTTTTGTTTATATCTAAGGCCCTGCTTGTAATTGTACCCACCTATTAATTACATATTCTTGACCGGCACCATTGGTATAGCATGTGCAAAAAATTTGGGATCATTTGATGAACATCGAAAAATTGAGAAATTTACGAACTACCCTTTTGGTCTCACCTAGGCTTTTCCTAGCAATTGGTTTTTATCAACTTACTAGTTGTGTGTCACTACACCTGATCATCATGATCCCACCAACTTGGTAGATCTAAAAGTGCTATGCCAATCCATGACATACACGTGTGGCAGATGTGGGGCCATGCCAACATTGCATGGGATCTAGACATGTCTGGGCTAGATAGAAACATGATCCTACCTACTTGATAGATCTAAATATAAATTTTCTATGCCAAGCCATGACACACACTTGTGGACGATGTAGGCACATGCCAACATTGTATGGACTATAGAGCTCTCTGGGTTGGCTAGAAACACCATCATCAACCTAGTGTTTGTGTGCCTCAGCCAACATGATGCCACACTGTTGATAGATCTTATTATAACACTGCTATGCCAAGCCATGACACACACAACTATGGTAGATGTGGGGCCATGCCAACATTGCATTGGCTATAGACCTCTCTGGGTTGTCTAGAAACACCATCATCAATCTAGTGGTTGTGTGAGTTGCTACACTTGACCAACATGATCCCACCCACTTGATATATCTAAGTATAAGAGTGTTATGCCAAGCCATGACACACACCTATGGCAGATGTGGAGCCATGCCAACATTGCATGGGATGTAGACCTCTCTGGGCTAGATAGAAACACCTTCACCCTTCAATTAAATATGAATCTCTAGTTGGTATTGTCATCCTTTCTAATTATTCTACATAGCTGATCATATGTGCAAATTAGGTAGTTCCTTAATCTTGTTTTGAGTTCCAATTTGCTCCTAGCGATCTTGTTGTTTTGAATTATTGAGACAATGTGGAGTGTCCAAAATGTACACAATTTGGCTAGAAAATTTAAGCAAAATATTTGTAAAATATAGTCTATTAAAAAATATTAGAGAATTGTTTCTAAAAATTAGTTGAATTGTTAATTTAAAATAAAAAAATATTGGAAAAATTTGAATTCCCTTTGTTTGCTTAATTCTAGAATCTTCTATGATGTATTCGAGTTTTAACTAGCTAATATCGTTTGCTTAACTAAATATAGACTCAATGATTCTTGGATTTAATTACCTTTTTGTGCTTAACCAATCTTAATACAACATAATGATGACATGTTACACTCAGTGGTTTGTCAATGTCTCAAGTGCACAACTAAATATAGTAAAACAAAAGCACAAGACACGCAATTGGGCCTGCCGTTTAGGGCGGATGCACGTCAACCGTTTAACAGGCCGGAACAACAGTGGCCCAGCCATGCGTGTAGGGTTTTGCCAAATACCTAGTCTCCGTTCCTCCGCGAACAAACGATCCCATCTTTGTGACACGGCGCCGCGCAGCGCCGTCATCGCTCTACTGTCACAGACACCGTCTGTGCCTCCATAGAAAGATAACTGCTCTCTCGCAGTAGATTTACCGGCCACACTCGTCGTCAACAAGGATGGCTGACACCAAAGAGGTACCATACATGTTTGGTCTCTTCCTACCACTAAATTTCTCCCGATTAGTATTACTGATCAGATCTCTATTCTATCGTAGTGTCCCACTTGTTTTGACACAAATGGTTTGTGCGGCCGTGGGGATATCTACGTGACCAACTTTGATTTGACGTTTCAAGAGGGATTTGTGGACACCATGGTATTCAACTACCAACGATTATATCATGTTGTTTATTTCTTTCTTATTATGTGTTTGGCATATTTTGTTGTTTATTTGAGTCATTAATGCATGACCTGCATGTAATTCTTGAAGTTTTATGTGCATGTTTGATATTAAGAGTAATTGCACTTTTTAGTCGTGTTAGTGTCTTGAACCTCAATATAAATTTGATGAAGTCTAGTATTATGAAAAGTTCGAAGACAATAAATTATATGATTATGGTTTTCACTGCATGGCTCTTAGCTCTTACTGCTAAAAAACATCAAGATAAGGCATATATATAATTTCATCACTCTTAGACCTTCTTTGACGTGGTAATCTAATTTTAATCACATATTTGTTGTTAGGTCATCCCGTGCTACGTGAGAGCATGTTTCCTTATGCCATATTTTGTGCGCAAGGACGACACAGCGAGTTTCACTGCTGTTCTAAGGACCAAGGAGGACTTCGAATTTGATGTTGATGTCACAAACCAACCAGGTCTAACCTACATTAGTGGCAGAGCATGAAAGGAAGTTGCAATAATCTACAATATTCAAGTTGGCCAGAAAATATACTTCACTGTGAACACCAAAGATCCTTAGAATCGTGTCACAACTGGAAACCTCCCAGTCACCCATCCAAGTAGTGTTCCAACATAATTCATCTTGTACCAATAATATCATATTTTAGTGTAATCATTTTTACATTTAATTTTCTCAAATCATAAATTGCAGAATATTTCCGACTCTCGCCTGAAAGACGTGGCATTGTTGACTCTATCAAGGCTACCAACGGAACCAAGATAAACTGGAGGATGATGAAGAAAATCATAAAAACTGTAGAGACTTTGCGCTGCAGGCTATCATGTTATTATGTTAGAGATTATGTACTGTAGCAATGGTCCATACCCTAAACTGGACTAACTGTCGCAGCCAAACCAAACACCTGGTAATGATTAGCAACATGTTTCTTTCTTTTTAAGTTTATTGTGAATGTCAAACTGGTCTTATTTGGTACTCCCTCCGTTCACTAATATAAGATACTCCACCGTTCAGAAATATAAAACATTTTAGCTTTGTGAAAAGAATCTATCTAGATGTATTTTAGTGTATAGGTTTACTTTGAATCTATATACTCCCTCTGTCCTAAAATAGATGTCTCAAATTTGTCAAAATGTGGATGAATCTAGACACTATTTAGTATATGGATTCATTCAATATTTGAAATACCTAATACATCTATTCTTGGACGGAGGGAGTTCAAAAGTTGTCTAGACAAATTTGTTTCATAAAGCTTGCTCTAACACGTCTTATATTTCTAAATGGAGGGAGGATTAGTGAATATAAAGGCTTATATTTAGTGAATGCATATAGGAAGTATCATTTCTGTTCCATTTCAAGTTTAACTAACAATTATTTTTGGTGTCGTGTTACTTTATTTTTAAATCAGAAAATCCAAAAACGTCTTGTCCCAAATACGATGGACAAAGAAGGTGGCATGACCATTGTGTGTTATCCTCACACAATGGTGCAGGGGTCATACACCATTTCAAAAAAGGATGGCCGTCTCTGTTTGAGTAGCTGGAAGAATTTCATGGACAAGGAGCCTACACTTGGATTGGGTGTCAAGATGTTGTTCTTGCTGTACCAAGCCCATAAAGAAGCTTACTTGTTTGTTACCCGTTTTCCTGATGATGTCCTGTAGTTATTTTTCGTATCGGATGTTGCACTTGCTCTATTAGTGGACACCCGAATTATGTTATCCTATTTTCGTACCTGTTTTAATTTTTTAAGCCTACATGACATGTGTTCATACATCTACGTGAATGCTCGATTATTAAGTTCAAAATGCCATGTATACAAATAATTCTCCATGCCAACATACTCCGTTCCAAAATTTAAGACGTTTTAGTTTTATGAAATGAATGTAAACAGAACAGAGGGACTATGAAGTACAGAAGTAAGAAAATAAGGATAAATAAAAGAAAAAGAAAAGGAAAATAATAAAATCGTATCTGGGCCTGTTGTACAGCGCTAGCGGATGAGCGGAGTGGAGAGGAGATGGGCCAACTAGTCAGCTGCCTACAAGGCGGACCATGAGTGCCGATGGAAGCGTCACCCGGCGGCCTTTCTGGCTCAACATTAGTTTCCTATAAAATGCATAAATAGGTTTACTCGTCCCACCGCCGCGCCTATCCTCTCCTCTCGCCGCCGCCCCACGTCCATCTTCCCTCGACGTCTCTGCTCTCGTTCGTGACGTCGATCCGCCATCGTCTGTGAGCCCTAGACTCGCTATTGCTCGTACGTTTACATTAAATTTGTAGGCTAGCTCTGATTTCATTGTCTAGATGAACTACGTAGTATACAATGTATTAATTGTGTAGCTGATTTATGTAGATCTTTCACTGTACATTATTTGTATTTGTTGAACATGTGCATGACTGATGTTTTTGACGTGTGTACTAGTGTATGATGCGTTTAATGGATTTATATGATTATGTTATTGTTTTAGGAGACATGGAGTTGTGCGGAAAATGCAAGAGTGTGTGTGACTCCTTGACCTCGGGGTTATTATTTAGTGTCTTTATGCATGAAGAGTTTGAAGATTCATTGGTACGAAACACACTATTTTTCCTTGCACTATTGCTATCTTGTAACCTTTGTTGGCGGCTTTCTACCTTTTTTTAAACGTGTGTATATTCGGTTAATTGTGCGTAGATTAATCCGTGCAATGCAAGGTTCATGTTCAATGAATATGTAGAAGAGAAGACTAGTGTGCGCTTTCTAGCACTTGGGCGTGCATATGACGTTGATATGGTGAAAGATAAGGCTTTGACCCATATGGGTGGTGATGGATGGAAAGAATTCGTTAGACAGAATCATGTGTTTGGGGGAGATTAAATGATTGTGTTTTTGTTGGGAGGAAAAACACCGAGTATCAGTATTGTCTATTTCAGCGATGGCGAGAAAGACCCGTATGACTCTACCATCATATCCCAAGTATGCGAACTGAGCGAAGATGAGCATGGGCACCTCTTAAATATTATACATGCAGGAAGTACTATTGTTGGGTTCCCATTAGTAACCCTTTTAACACGCACCAATCTTGCGAAACACAACATGGTATGTTATCCTCGTACTCCCTCCGTCTCAAAATAGATGTCTCAATTTTGTCAAAATTTGGACGAATCTAGACACAATTTATTATATAGATTCATCCATATTTAAACCTAAGACATCTATTTTGAGACGGAGGGGGTAGTTATAATTATGTTGTTCTTCCTTATATGTGCATAACTTGTGGCAATCGTCTCACATCGTTACTCTTTTGATTTCATCATCCACGACGGCATCACAGAAACTACCTAAAAAATTTGTTGCATGCCTTAACATTCCCGAGGAAGGCTTGGTTGGGCTGCGGCTTGGAGATTTCGAAGCCAGCAATATTGCCTACAAGGTTGACAACGATGGCCGGCTGATATTCAACAAAAAGGCATGGAGGGATTTCCATATGAAAGAAAATGATCTACAAGTTGTACAAGCCTTGCTCATTACTCCTAGGACCACAAAATAAGTTGTCCTGAACATTATGTTTATCATCGACATCATCTAGCTACTTGTTTCTTAAGATCGATGTTTATTCGTTTGTAGCTGTCCTGAAACAATTATTTATCTATTTCGCTGCCGAACATTATTATTCCGATGAGTTAACATTATTGGCCTAGCGATGTATACATCTTTAATATTATCCCTTCGAACCTAGCAATGTATATATTTTTAATATTTTCTTCAAATATTCCTAATTTGTTACTATGAAATATTGTAATTCCAAATTTATTCACATCACAAACCTTGTCGTGATTATGTAAGTCACTCCTGACACCGGAAGGCCATGAGCGAAACCCAGCTGTCGTGTCGACCGTAGGCGCTAGGGTCATCCGGCGAACCTGGAGATAAACTTCGGTGTAGTCTCTGCTGCTTCTTCCTTCACGTAGCCACCAAAGAAATAATACACGACACCGTGTTGCCCAGTTTTGTGTAATCACGTTTAAAAAAACAGGTAATAGTCGTTTTGGCCAAAACGCAGTTTTCTGGCTTTGTGGAAACAGATTTTACTTATTCCCGTTTAGGGGCCGAAGCCAAACAGAGTTTTAGTCTGTTACACAGTTACGCGAGGATAAGGGAAACGAGTTCTCTCAAACGCCGTATCCAAACAAGGCCTACTAGTTAGAAGCATACATAGACACGATTGCCTGATTGCACAATTGGCCCGAGACATGCCGACCGGCATACGGGCTGGCCTAAACCCTAAACCCCACAGCCCCCACCCACCCACCACGCACACACATCACGTTGTACGTGCGCACAAAGAGAAATCCATCTTATCAGTGGGGACGTAAATCGTATCTCGTGATTTTCTTATTTGATCGCCTCGACTCCACCCATCGCCGCCAACGACGAGATTTGAATTATTTTTGTCCTGTCCTACGTGAGAGCTACATCGAGGACACGTCGTTTCTTTTTGAGGAGCTGCATAATCGCAACACACACTACCGTTGCAGGTATTTTTGTACGCACTGTGGATTTATCATAAAGTATTACTAGTTCTAAGTTCAGCAGATCTTCCATAAGAGCTCGATCTATATGGATCCGTTTGTTTAGTCGTTAGATTTTCCACCCAAGGGTAGTCGTCATTATGTCGAAGAATTGTTAGTGGATCTTCGTTAGGAATTCCAGTTGTTGGGCTCTGTTTGAGGGCGGGAAATCGTTTGGCAGCACGTTGCCTGATAATTCTGCTGTAATTTTCTTGTGTTAATTGGTTCTGCATTAGACATCGCATCTCAGGCCTACATGCGGTGTTGAGATGCAATTTAGCTGGTTTGGTGTTTAAAAATGAATGATGTAGAAGTCCCTTTTGATAAAAAACAAGACGTTTGATTCTCCTGTTGTTATTCAATTTAGCTGGTTATGTGTAATATTGTTCATATATATTTGCAACAAAAGGTCTATAATCACATGCACTACAGAAAAACTATGTGTGTAAACTCTTTATTTGTAATTGTATATATGTGTATACATTTTTAAAATGAAGTATATGTGTAAACATTTTTATACGCAATTGCGCATGCAGAGATTTGTAATTATATTTGTATGTGTAAGTATATTTGTAATTGCATATATGTGTAAACAAGTTTAAAATCCCGCTCTCGATTTATTGATAGTTAGGCACGTCCAGAGATTTACCTGACATGGTGTAGTATAACGTACTCTTAGTGTTATCCATCTTAGTATATGTGTGTTATGCATAGTATTATTTCTTCTGATGCCAACAAAACACCTAAATAAATCGGAGAAATGTGTTGTCCGTTGAGAAGTGGTGTCATTTCGTGAAAAATATGATACCGGCACAACGTGCCAAAATTGGAGAAACTGACTTGCAGTGCATGCTTGAGATTCCCCCAGTGAAGTCAATATGTCTGGTGATCAAATTTATGACAAAAAAATTTAATGTACGCAAGAATAATGGTGAAATAGCCCTTGTGGAAGTGGACGTTGAGTGCATCTATGGTTTAAAAAATCATGGATTAAATATACCGGACATTCTTTATGAGGAAGTTGATGTCGCAAAGAACCGTATACCTGATAGCTTTGTAAGCAAAAAAGACAGGTAATCTTGTAATTGATGACCTAATCGCCGACGTCATCAAGGATAAAGTCGCGGATGACGATTTTATCCGCAAGGTAGTTCTGGTTCTGATTGGGACAGTCATTGTCCCACAGAACCAGAAGATCGTTCCAAAACAATACTATGCACTAGTAGAAGATGTGGGACGCATTAAAAAGCTAAATTTCAATGAGTATGTACGGACATACCTCATTGCTAGCCTAAAACAAGTAGGCAACGCATATGAAGCAAAGCAATGGCCGACAGGCAGCACCATCTTGTTACAGGTACATTCCATTCTCAACTTACATACTTCCTCCGATTCAAACTAA
This sequence comes from Avena insularis, assembly GCA_023614405.1. Classification (NCBI taxonomy): domain Eukaryota; kingdom Viridiplantae; phylum Streptophyta; class Magnoliopsida; order Poales; family Poaceae; genus Avena; species Avena insularis. The sequence goes on from CM042697.1 coordinate 145,349,729, forward strand.
TTGACTTGGTTTTGTCTAGATTCGGATATATCTAGCACTAAAACATGTCTAGATACATCTAAATCTAGACAAATCTGAGTTAAATAATTTGAATCGGAGGGAGTATATAATTATCTACAATATATTTTTCTTTGTTTTAATCTAATTTATTGTAATATTTGAAGTATCTGTACTATGAGAAGATACTCCCAGATGGCGCCGAGTATACGTCCAGAAGGCCATTGATGAGGAACTGGACGGAAGATGCGGCTTCGGCGAGAGACGCCTTAGAATTAAAGGGTCATGCTTTGGGGAAGGTACGTAAATACAAGTGATATCGTGGCTTATTTTTTGTTCTGCTAACGGTTCTAGGTTGTGAATATTAATTGGTTTATATACACATATCTTGAAGATTGACGATGACATAACTCAAAAGCATCAAGAAGAGGTTCTTGATACACCCGAAATTGCATCTGGTAAGAAGCGTAGTAGAGGGTCCTACAAGAAGAAGGATGGAGGTTCTACATCAAGCAGGGCTAAAGGAATGAGAGAAGTCGTGTTGGAACAGGTGACGAAGAAACTAACAGAGCATATTGATAGAACAATTGAAGAAACCTTTCATAGAAAGATGGAGGTCTTCCCAGAAGCTTGTGCTAAGGTGATACACCCTATGTGTCATCTGCTCTGAGTTAAATAAATGTTTTTTTAACATGACATGATGATTCATTTATTTTCAATCTTGCAGAAACTTCTTATTATGATGAACTCTGCAGGAGTCGCATACAGACCTTCTAAAGAAAAAATGTCTGATAATGACAATAAAGAGGAGGAGGTAGATAAGGAGGTAGAGTGGGAGGTAGAGAAGGGTGAAGGAATCGCCTCTACTGACACCAAATATACGCCAAAAGATTTCATGGACCGTCCAGACACCTCAAAAAGTAACTCCTTTGACATTGCATAGGACTCTAATTTAAAGAAGGATTCAAATAGTAAGGAGAAAGAGGTTGAAGGTGACATATTCATGTTACCCACAGTCAAGAAGGAAAGGAATTCTACTGATGCTTGCCACACCGCACCATCGAAACTCGGTAGTACCCAGGCGTCACCAATACTAATTGATGGTAGGGGTCCTTCACCGACGCGACCGGACCCAGAGCCGATTCCATTAGAAGCATTCACAGCTGCATTGAAAAAGGGGCAGGGAGGAAAAACTGTGAGGTAGGAGACATTCTGTCGAATGGATCATCTGACTCGTTTAATAGCCTACATACCATTTGCCGGAAAGCTATTAATGGTGAGAAGAGAGAAGCCATTGGCGAGAAGCACAAGCTCAGGTCGGCGGACAAAAAGGGTAAAAAACCAAAAAATGATGTTAGAAAAGGTAGTGCAACATCATTGAATTGCATGGTTGTGCATGTATTAAATGAAAACAGTTACATGCACGTATTAAATATTTGTTTCTGTGTATGCAGGTCTTTTCAAAGACCCAGAAGCCCTAGATGGTTTGACACTGCAACAAATATATGCTGCAGTGTTGTACGTTGAAACAACAAAAAATAAAGATTTTAGGAATCAACGTGTCTATGATAACAAGGGCGACACTCGGGTCCCTGCCAACCATATTAGTGAGATCCTTGATAAAGTATGGCCGGGTGGCAATGTAAGTCCAAGTACCACGGTTTTGTTATTTTATGCAACCAAGAATGATCGTTTGTCACACGTTATTAAATTTTTCTGTAGGTTATAGGTGCTTACATGGCAGAATTGTCTCTTCGACTGGGGATGACCGAAAATTGTGCCCTGCGTATAGGGCAAATGATCTAATACGTACTCCACTAAGAAGAAAAACTAGATCCCAGCATAAGAAAGAGGCCTTGGACAAAAATTTAGAAATGGTTTATGATATATCAGGATGCTTTGAAAGATGCATGGAAGAATACTTTCGTGCTGATAAGGTAAGTACTGTTTGTACAAGAAAATGCAGGGTATAAACCAGATTATGTAATGTGATAACACTTGTCTCTTTTTGCTAGGCATATTTCGCGTTGAATATAAATGATTGCCACTGGTGTTGTGTTGTCCTGAATAGTCCAAAGAAGATATTTCAAGTGCTCGACTCGCTGTTTGAATTTAAAAGGGTCCAGAAAAATGTCAAAGCTCTGTATGTTTTCTCTCTATATATTTAGCGACGATATGGTTACTCCAAGAATTAGAGTAAACATCTATGTTTCATAGAGAGAGCAAATTTCGAAAGACATACAAGTGGCTAACAAATATACGGATTATAAGTTTGATGATGTTTTCAATTGGGAGATCGTAAGCTGCGAAACACCATGGCAAAATGATGCGTGAGTTTCTGGTTGAACTAATGTCATTTCTTTTGATGTGTTAGTACTGTTATTCAAATTTAGATTCGTTTTGATCAGAAACTCGTGTGGAATGTTTGTGCTACGCTGTATGGAGCACTCTGACGGAGATAAATTCACAAATGTAGTCTCGCAGGTATTCAAAATTTCTATTTAGCATTTGCATATTTATATACACTAGCATGTGACCTTATTAACCCTGCTAAAATTTTATTACAGTAAAGGATAAATGATTCTAGGAGACGTACTATTGTAGAAATTATTCTGTCGAAGACAAACAAACTCGAAAAGGTCAAAAGCAGAGTTCTTGAGATCGCGGAGCTGCTGGCAGATTCTTGAAAACTCAAGAAACAAAAATTCCTACTACCGATTCCCTGGCGAATGTTGGTATACCATTAAACAATTTACGCAAAGTTGGGTTGTTTGATTGCTAAAGAGTTCGCGCATGGCGGTGTGTTTTTGTCAGAAGAATGTTTCATGACTGTGGTTTTGTCGTTTTTCTTAATTTACGATTGTAATGTAAAGTTTGGGTTATCTATGTTCGCCAATTTGTGGATTTGATAAGAAATGTTCATAGTCCTAGTTGTAGTGCGTATGCTTAAAATACAACGCTCGCCAAAATAGTAACAGACCAGACATATAAATGAATGGGAATTACATTATACAGTTTCAAAATATAAGAGTTTTTAGCTTTGTGAAGCAAATGTATCTAGACTTGTTTTAGGATGTAGGTTCCCTCAACTTTGGGGTGAATCTAGATTCATTTTCTTTAGAAACCTGAAACATCTTATATTTTGTAGTGTAAGTGCATACCAAACTTTGTTAGCATGTATAGTGTTTGATGCGTATGCCGCGCTCATCTGGCATCCCGTCCTGATGCAGCCACGGGCCCTAAACAGGAACCCGAGCCGCCATTGCCTTCCATTTCTTTCTCTTTCTTCTTCGGGTGGCTTTCTTCAATCCCGCAATGCCAGCGATAGATGCCGAACTCCAGAACAACCTCCGCCCCCTCATGGTCGCGGTATGGGGTAGTGCAGATGATGAGGTGCCCTGACTGCCCACTCATCGCGCCACTGAAACGATTGGTCACTAAGAACGAGGAAAATGGCAACTGTGGGCGCGAATTTGTCAAATGCGAGAGCAAGCCAGAGGAGGGGAAGGTTAGATATGAGTTCTTCAAGTCAATTTGTTGATTTCGTTTGCCAATTTTGGTTCTTCTCCGGATTTGGGATTTGAATCAAGGTTCATCTACCCATCCGATTTCAGTATCTGAAGAATTGTAGGCATTTTGAGTGGATGGATGAGTACATTGAGAGGATTAAACTAGAGGGTGCAGTTTATCGGAAGGGGGGCGCATGGATTGAGCTCAATTACCCTCATACAGTCGAGAGCTTGGGCTCTGAAATCGTTGCTACGATGGGTGATGCAGAAGTTAAGGGAGAACTGAAGAAACTCAACAAGCAGTTAAGGTAGATTATCGATCTGAACAAGCAGGCGAACATGATGAATGCTGTATTTTATTTTTGTGCAGTTGCTCTTGGTTTGGTCTATCTGCTGATCATTAAGCAATAGACACTGTAATAAGTGTATCAGTTAGCTTCCTCATGCTTTGCAATCCCTGAATAAAAAGCATCACGAATTTTCCCAAGTTTTCTCCATTTGCTTCTCTTTATGCACATGTTCATGTAACAAAATACTCCCTCTGTCACAAAATAGATGTCTTAGGTTTTTCAAAATTTGGATGAATCTATATACTAAATAATGTCTAGATTCATTCAATTTTTGACATATTTGAGACATCTATTTTGAAACAGAAGTAGTAGATAAAAACATTTTGTATGATGGTTCTTGCTTTTCATACATGGCTTGGAAATATCACTCTTATACTTAGATGTATCAACTGGGTGGGATCATGTTGGCCAAGGGTCGAGTCATAAAACCACAAATTGATTATGGTGTTTCTAGCCAACCGAGAGAGGTCTATAGCCCATGCAATGGTGGCATGGGCCCACATTTGCCACAAAGTGTCTCATCATGTCTTGGCATAGAAGTCTTATACTTAGATCTATCAGGTAGGTAGGATCATATTGGCCAAGTGTTGACTCATATACAACCACAAGTTGATGAAGTATATAGCCCATGCAATGATGCATGGGCCTACATTTGCCACAAAATGTCTCATCATAATTTCTTGGCATATAGTGTTATACTAAGATCTATTAACTAGGTAGGTATTTCTCAAAAAAAATAACTAGGTAGGATTATGTTGGCCAAGTGTTGACTCATATACAACAACAAGTTGATGCAGGAGTTTCTAGCCAGCCCATGAAATGTTGGCATGCGCACCCACATTTGGCGCAAAGTGTCTCATCATGTCTAGGCATAGCAGTCTTATACTTAGATCTGTAAAGTAGGTAGGACCATGTTGGCCAAGTGTTGACTCGTATGCTTCAAGTGTGTGTCATAGCACTCTTATACTTAGATATCAACTCGTTAGGATCATGTTGGCCAAGTGTTGAGTCACACAACCACAAGTTGATGAAGGAGTCTCTAGCCAACCCAAACAAGCCTATAGCATTGGAGTGAATCTACGTGATGAACTGACCCCACCTGTCAGCGCGGTTATCCTACATCCTTATACATTACACGAAAATAAAATCGCCAGTTCCTCGACCGCATAGTGGCCTAGTGGCAGTTCCTGTTGTCTCCCCGCCTCCTTGTTCTGGCGCAGTGCTTCCCTCTTCGACTCCTCCTATCCTTGTGCTTCTCCTCGTCATCTCCTGGTCTTCTTTATTCCTTGATAGGAAGGCATGGCGAGCAGCTGACTGAACGTGAAATGGTCCGATATCCCGGCCGACAGACCACTTGCCAAGATTGGTGAATCCATCCTGGAGAACGAGGAGTACGTCGATGCTTACACTGCTTGTCGCAGAGTCTGCGGCGATTGGTGCCACGCGTTAAAAGAACCCGAGTTCCATCTCAACAACTGAATGCTGGTATATCACACACTTCTAGACGTCGGCGACTTCACGTTCCTCAACCTTGCCACAGGTCGTTGCTTCACGACGAATCTAATGGAAGTTCAGTGTAGGTTCACAATTCATCTGATCTAACATTCATTTCTTATTTGGATACAAAGTTATTCTTAAACATGCATGTTTAATTGTGTAGGTTCTTAAACATGCATGTTTTTGAACATTCTTAAGAAAAGTTTAATTGTATAGGTTCACTCATTTTAGGATATATATATATAGTACATTTTGAAATATCTAGAAGCTTTGTCTTATATTAGTGAATAAAGAGAGTATTTCCCACTGTACATATATCTTAGGGCTAACTATTCTTTTCATCAAAAGGTTCTACTTCATCGGTGTTTATCGTGGCGTCATCGTTATTGCTCAGAGGGAAGAGCCGCACAAGATTCTCCTTCTCAACCCACTCACCCGTAAGTCCAACACTGAGTTTCAGGTACAGATACCATCAGATATTATGGCATCTGTAGCCGTCACGAAGTCCCCCATGATGGTGTTTGTTTTTGCATATTATGAGTATTCTATTTCTTGGGCCGATGAGGCCACCCCGACAGGGGATTTCAATGGAGTATTTGGAGAAGGAATTTATCCGTCGTCCGATGTGCATGTGCGATGCATGACCCCGTTCCGTGGTGAAGTGTATGCAGTACAGGATGGTGGAGACATCGTGTTGACCAACATCCAGGTGGAGCAGCGCGCGAGCACCGTCAAGATGGCCAGAATAATTTCAGGTCCAGTCTTTGAAGAGATACACGGAGTCTACAAGTTCTACCTTGTGGAGTCAGAAGGTGATCCGCTTCTTGTGTTGGGCTGGGTTTTCGCCGAAGGTCAACCGGTTCTTTACCGGGTGGACACGGAGAAACGCTGTCTCGAGGCTGTAGGTGACATCGGTAGTCGTGCCTTATTTGTTCATTTTAACTGGTCGATCTCCGTCGACACTAGAGTACACCCTAGTACAGTCCAAGCCGGTTGCATCTACTACGCGGATTTTTCTTATATCAAAGCGTACAATCATGATCTTAAGGCCTGGGATAGGGTATGTTGGGGATATGCTATATGGGTATCCTCATAGCATGTCACTTATCCGGATAACCCGGGTGGCCCATAGTTGGTAGCATGGCCTCTGGCCTGCTGGGCGGCCCAGTTAGATGGATCCAGAAGGGAGGCCCATGCCGGATAAAGGAAGGCTACGGTTGGGGTCACCGACGTACCCGGATCCTTGGAGTGCAAGATACACAAGACTAGTAATAGACGGTGTAGGACTTTGTAACCTGTCCGGCTAGGACTTTTCCCTGTAACCCTAGACCTGGCGACTATATAAGTCGGGCCTATGGGAGCCTTTAGGGCACAACTTCAGACAATCCTAGTATCGATTCATACAACCTCGCACATCGAACCTATCTCTATAACTCGGCGTATTGCCCTTATAGTGATTTATAGCAGGAGTAGGATTCTGCCACCGTCGTGGGATCTGAACCTAGGTAAGCTATGTTACCTCGTACCCGTCAACTGTCCGCCTTCCCCCACGTCTCTAAACACGCACTGTAAGGAACCCTCCATGGCGTACTCATCGGCAATACCACGACAGTTGGTGCCCACCGTGGGGCAAGAGACGCTTCAGGCTCTTCAGCGGGCGAGGACCAAGATCTTTGCGGGAATCAGTGAAACCGTAGCCATCAGTCGTGTTCTCTTCTCCGGCAACGTTCCGATCGTCCCTCCGGACGAGTTCTGGATCCCGGCGAAGACGAAACCTACGCGGTGTTCGATCGTTCCTATCGGAGACATCCACCTCTTCATCGGCGAAACCGACTCGGGAACTAGTTCCCAAGGAGTCGGAGGAGCATCAAGGCCCGCACGGACTGCCTACAGGCAGGATACATTCGCAGAAGGATCGATGTCTGATCTCTCTTTGGAGTTTGTCGGCAAAGATCAGAAAAATTCAAGGCCCACCCAAACCGCCTGTGTGCAGGATATAAAGGTGGAAGATCACTGCAAATCAGCCGGCTTCGCCCGCGCGTCTAGACAGCAGAGATCCAAGTTCGTCGGCGTGGTTACCATCTTTGATATAGCATGCTGCATTCAGAGAGAAGGCGAAAACCCCCACGATTACCTGGCCAGGTGGCTCCATATACGAGCCGATCTGGCCCACTACCCCGATGATAACACTTTGTATCACTTCGTGGAAGGACTGGACCGTGGCACGCTTCTCCGACATTCTTTAAGACAGCAGCAGGCAACAGGATGCCTTACCCTTGAACATATGGTGAGCACCATCAACAACTACGCGGAGGCTGACGAAGAAGCCCAGAAAGCACTTGCGCTCGTCGATGGAGAACCTCCGATTCAGCCACCACCACCATCGCCTCCGGCAGCCATCGTCGTAGCTGCACCACCACCTCCAGTCATCGTCGCCACCATTGCACCTCCACCGCCCGTCATCGAGGAAGTCCTGGCACCCTCCGACTCTGTCATTGACGCGCTTTATGCTGACTTCAGTGCAGATTCAGAGGAGATAGATTTCAGTCCAGAAGAGCTAGACTCCGCTATGCAGGAGATGGAGGAGGAGTATTCGCGCGACGAGCAAGCCAACAACACCGTCACATCTCGAGGGGTGTTCATCACCATTGGGACGGCGATGGACGAAGATCAACCCGGACGAGCTCCGCCTACAGCGCTGGAAAAGGGGAAGGGGCCACTTATTGCTGCTGATGATGATCGCGCAAAGGTCATGCCTCCTCCGCCTAATCCAGTGCAGCAGCCGCAGGAACTCGGCACCGGCCCGAGCAACAACAACACCGCAAACTTGGCGCCTCCAGCATCTATGTCTGCAGCAGCCCAAGTTACTCCAGCTGATAGAGTGATGTACGACAATCTCCTCGTCGAGCCACTGACCGTTTCTCATATCCAGAACGTGACCCATCTTAACGAGAAGCGCCAGCAGCTGCTGGAGGAGGCGCAGGCCATCGCCGAGCAAGGCGCTAAGCTAGATCGAGATCTGGTCAACGCGCAGAAGTCCATAGAGAAAGCTAGACCAATGGAGGCCGAGTACAAGACTTTGCTGCAGCAGCAAAAGGCCAAGAAAGCTCCGACTCGCGTCATCAACGATCCTGGTGTACGGCGCAACCTAGGATGGGATCCCTCGAAGCCAGCACAAGCCAAGCCTTACATTGACAGTGAAGGCAATCAGGTGATGCCCACCCCACTCCTTAACCTCGCCGTCGCCAAGACCCTTCTGGAGCAGGATAGATCGCCTGAGGCAGTGGAACAGGTCTATGACCTAGTGGCCAAGGCGGTGAAGCAGAAGGAAAAGGCCACCTCTCAGAGGCTTGAGTCTGACCCAGCGCTTTGCCAGTCTAGCCAATATAAGCCGCCAAGGATCAAATCTCCTCTTGATGTCGGGTCCCAGACGAGTTCATCAGAACAAAGACGGAGAGATGCACGCAATAGGAAGGATGCCATCCCCATATCCTCCGACCACAAAGAAAAGGCCCGACCTCGTAACCCATCGCCACCGCCCCGATCCCCCGACATCGTGAAGATTACAAGGCTCACCATCATACGGACATGCCCCTACCAAAGTAGTGTGGCATCGTCATCCGCGACAACACGGAGTGGACCCGTCATGATGGAGAGCGCAACCAAGGACACAGGAGCAGGTCACACCATGACCCTCCGCATCCGACAAGCAACCGTGACAGGCATGAGGCGTCGCAGGAGGGTAACAGCAAGAAGGCTAACCCACCGCCACCTCCGCCTTCGTCATCATCAAGCAGTCACCATGGCGGAGGAGGCCCGCATCGTTCACGTAGCCCATCCCTTGTTGACAAGAAGAAGAAGAACCCGGAGCCGTACGATGCACGTTCACGGATCGATAAGATCCACGAGGCCCGGGAAGGACCATACCTGGGACCACGTTGCTTTGGACCTGCAATACGGTCCGCAACTTACCCCAAAGGTTTCCGGATTGACAAAACCATCAAGCCCTATGACGGCACCGCCAAGCCAACCACATGGTTGCAGGACTACGGCAACGCGGTGGAGATTACCGGAGGCAACCCCAACGTCGCCGTCAAGTACCTCCCATTAATGTTGGCGGGCACGGCTCGTCAATGGATCGACGACTTGCCAGAGAAATCTATCTACAACTGGTTGGACATGTAAGAAGCGTTCACCAAGAACTTTGAGGGTACATATAAGCGTCCCTGCACTATGGGCAATCTACAGCGGTGCGTGCAAGAGAAAGACGAGACATCTCGCGCCTACCTCTCCCGCTGGCTAGACATGAAGAATTCCTATGCAGGAGTGCACGCTCAGACCGCCATGTCTGCCTTCATCGACGGGTTGGAAAGGGGCACGTTGCTCTGACATAAGCTGAAGCGCTTGCAGGACAATCACCAGCTTGACTTGAATCAAATGATCTAGTTGGCCAGTGAGTTCGCAGCTGCCGACGACGATGCTCGTGGCTCCTTGCCGGCAACAGCCGTTCCAACTCAAGCTCGGAGGAACAACAGTACAAAGCGGAAAACCGCTCCATAAGAAAAGCAATCTACCGACATGGTCGCTATGACTTTTGCAGGACAAGGTGATGGCGGACAACGTTTCCGCGGAAGGGGAGCTGGTCGTGGGCAGCAACGAGGAAGTGAAACCACCTCGGCGCCGCTCCGCGTTCCCCAAACCTACAAGGAGTACCGATATATATCGTGCCTCGTACACCTCGACGTTAACGGCAAAGCCACCCATACCAATTGACACTGCAAGTTCGTCAATGACGTCAAGGAAAACCCGGAATCCGGCTACAAGCAAAGTCGGAAGAACAGACCGCGAGGCAAGGGCAAGGGGAAGAAGGAGGAGGAGGAGTCCAAGGATTCAAGTGACATGGACGAAGACGTTGACCCCAAGCACGTCGCCAAGAGCGACGACAAGGGCAAGAAACCCTTCGCGAAGAAGGCTCCAGTCTACCACACTTTCCTTGGCACCCCCGCCGTCCGACAACAGAAGACCTCTCTAAGGATCCTGATGGCTACTCTCCCCCCTAGTTCCCTAGTACCAGCGCTGGTCGGAGGTTACAATCACTTGGAACAGGACGGACCACCCAGACCTTATACCTACGGAGAACCAGTACGCCATGGTCATCAACCCCTTGATTGACGGCGTGGAGTTCACCAAGTGTGGTGGATAGTGGAAGCAGCATCAACATCATGTACCTGGATACACTGCAGAAGATGAACTTGATGGAGGAAAACCTAAGGCGGACCAACACCATCTTCCTTGGCGTAGTTCTTGGTCAGGAGGCTCGGTCCGTTGGGTGCGTTACACTTCAGGTTGCCTTTGGCGATGTTAACAATTACCGCCAAGAGCGCATGACCTTTGAGGTGGTCCCCTTCAAGAGCGTGTGCCACGTCATATTCGTCTGCGACATATTCCACACGTTCATGGCCAAGCCATGCTTCATCTACAACAAACTCAAGATACCTGGACCAAACAGTGTCATCACCGTATCCGGAAGCTTTACCAAGGCAAGGGACTGCGGATCAATGAAGCAGCCGTTGCAGAAGCTGTCCTCTATAGCGAAGAATTCAAAGAGATCCAGAGCAAGGTCGATGACTCAGAGATGCCCGCGTCGAAGAAGCAGATCTCTGACTCTTCTCCTGCGTTCAAGGCTGAAGGAAATATGCCCTAGAGGCAGTCATAGAGATGATGATATTTCATATGTATCCATGAGTTATTGTAATGTTCCTTGAATATCCATATCAGGCAACTTGTATTGATTGGCAATTACGTGAATTGTTTGTGAAACTCTATACTTGTATGGTTATTTAAGAGTTGTCCCTAGTCGGAGTTCACATGAGGACACACGTGAATATTAGACTAGCACATCGATTGGTTGATGACTATGTTTCGCAAGTCATAGACATGGAGATGTCAAACCAATGACATGGACACATGTTACGAACATGGGGTTGGACTGACCCAACCTGAGACTAGCAATTAGTTGCAGCTCTCTCTCTACACATCGTGTACCTTTTGTCCTTAGACCTGAGATTGTCGCATGTACTTGAGATGTGGATCGACCTACTTTGGGGCTATCAAACGCTGCACCGTAACTGGGTAGTTATAAAGGTAGCTTTCGGGTTTGCCTTAAGCATGCTGCAAGGCATGGTCAATCAAGATGGGATTTGCCCCTCTCTACTTGAGAGAGATATCTCTGGGCCCCTCGAGTGATCGGATCCAGAAATGCATGGCCGTGCTACATATGGTTAAGAGTTAACCTAGTAAAGGGATTCCGAATCACGGTATCGAGAAAGGGAGGTCAGCTTGGAGCTAGACCAAATATCGTGAGGCAAAGGGAAAGACATGTACTAAACCTTGTGATGGTTCGTCCGATATGATCTTTGTATGCGTTTAGGAGTTGGCACGTCTTGCTAGAGGCCGCTACCAACTATTGACAGAATAAGTGTATTTGTGTCATGTCTATACGCATATGAACCTATAGGGTCACACACTTAAGGGGCTGGAAGCCTAATGAGGATTGGATCCGAATTAGACCAGGCTTAGGGTACTAATGGGCTGCTAATGTAGAAGCCCACTAGGGACGCCTATATAAGAGAGGGTGGGGCGAGCTGACCAGGGTTAGACCTTAGACCTCAGATCATTCCCATCCGCCACTTCTCACGCCTATGTCGCGCGCGCGGACCTAGCAGTCCGACGTCTGACGCTTCCACCCTGTACGTGTGGATACCTCGGAGGCGCTGCATCTGTAGCCCTTGGACAAGCAGCGCAAGGGATGCTGCTCGTGGGACAAGGACAAGGAGGAGACGTGGAACGTCTGCACTGCCTCGACGCGCTTCATCGATTACGCAACTGCGCGTCTAGTGGTAATCCCGTGATCTGTGACAACAGTAATCCTGGTATACGCGGTAGAAAATTTTGATTTGCGCTAGTGTAGCCTACCCGTATCCCTTCAGTGGTATCAGAGCCATTGCTGTTCAGTTATATGTTCGGGATAGTTGTATATGGTGATATGCAGATTGATATGAATGATGTGATCGTTTATATGGCGGTGGTTTAGGATTGATCTATGATCTTGCTTTCCGTGATCGTGATCTGAGGTTGTCGAACGACTTACCCCTACCGGTCGGCTTCCGCCATCGTGGTAGATTGTGACACATAAATCCTGTTGAATCACGCGAAGATCAATATGATTAATCGAATCAGAACCTAGATCTAAAATTGATGTACCGTGATCAAAGGAGTTTGATTGAATCGGGACAGGAGTCGGTTTATGGTAAATTTGATTTGCCGATCAAAATTCTTAAAGAAAATTGTGAAGATACCGCGAGGGGCGCAGCCCCTTCGAACCTGCAGGGGGAGACCCCCTAGACCCCCCTTAATCGTATCCCCTTTTGTATCTCGCTAAGATAACTAGGTGCTGCGATGTCACATGATCCGGTAGAATGCGATTCTATGCATAACTTGTTTTTGTAGGATGTATTTGATCAGTATGGCCCATATATGTATGTGATGCATGTATGAATATTAGCATGACCTGCGTGTCGTGAGTAGGGCAACACGGCTGGAGCCATGTGTGTTGTCATTTATTGTAATGGCCTGCGTGCCAACTTGTGATGATCCCAATACTATGTAATTTTTATTACTAGCTATTAGGAGAATAGCTTGTATTAGTTCTTGGAGGACTCATCACTTGGAGGATGGCTCACATGGAACATGAAGATGGAGATCATCATGGTGGACAGGTTCTATGGCGATGGAGATCACCACGAGAAAATGGACCATACTGTGTCACATCTATGTGAATGTTATTCTTATGCGTTTTACTAATATGCATGCTTAGATGATAGAAGTAGAACGATCCCTCACAAAGTTTAAGTTAAACTATGCCCTCCCAACTAAACCTTGCACCATGCTATGCCCTGTACAATCGTTGGTGGGCCTATGAAATAAGGGTGCCGCGGTTTTCCTTGGCTGGATGGGTTTGTATCGGATACCTACACGCATAAGGGTTGGTGAACTTGACAAGGTCATCTTAACAGTTAAGGACCTTGGGGCATAAAGGTTGGGCGCCTAGTTTTAACATAGAGATGTCACCCAACAACAAGAGTCATATGTGATATGATTAGCAAGTGTTGCTTACCGATTTACCTTGTCTTCTAGCAGTGATGCTAAAGCTCACTAGTCGACTTGTTAATTGTGGATCTTGAATCACTTAGTATCAATAGAGGGATATTGATTTAAGTGGGAGTATATGCTATTAAATTGTTTAATATTTTTTACTCTTTCATGGTTACATGGCTTAGTATTTTGCATGTTTTCTGTTGTAGATCAATGGCACCGAACACTACATCACCTTTCTCTTTGCGTTCGATTCTTGACGAAGATAAATTAAATGGAACAAACTATTCGGACTGGGTCCGTAACCTGAGAATTGTTCTTAGGTCTGATAAAAAGGAAACGGTTCTGGATACCCCAATCCCCAATGAACCTGCTGATAATGCATCTGCTGCCCTAAAGAATGCCTACAAGAGAGCATGTGATGATTCTCTTGAGGTTAGCTGTCTTATGCTTGCATGCATGGAACCTGAACTTCAAAAGAAGTTTGAGGATCAGGATGCGTACGATATGATCGTTGCGCTTAAGGACATGTTCCAAGACCAGGCAAGGACTGAGAGGTACAATGTTGCCAACTCCTTTGTCGAATGCAAGCTGGCAGAGGGAGCAGCTGTAGGCCCCCATGTCATCAAAATGGTTGGTTACAGTCAGACTTTGGAAAAGCTTGGTTTTCCACTAGGCCAAGTTGTGTGACTTCATTTTGGCGTCTCTTCCATCCAGCTATGGGCAGTTCATTTGAACTACCATATGCATGGGGTGGATAAGGGCCTTAATGAATTATGTGGGATGCTTAAAACAGCGTAAACCGACATGAAGAAGTGTGCAGGCATAGCCATGTGATGGCTGTGCACAAGCCTAGCTTCAAGAAAAGGGTACTTCTTGGAAGAAGAAGGGCAAGGCTAAGGATACGATCCCTAAGTCGCACCAAGCAAAAGGCTGGACCTGTAGAAGACATCGAGTGCTTCTTTTGTCATGAAAATGGCCATGGAAGAGAAACCGCAGCAAGTACTGTGCTTCTTTGAAGAAGAGTGGAAGTAAGAGTACTTCCAACTCAGGTACGCTTGTTGTAAATGTTGTGGACATTCTTCTCGCTGATTCCTATGTTAACTCTTGGGTATTTGATACCAGATCAGTTGCTCATATTTGCAATTTGATGCAGGGGCTAATAAGGACTAGAGAAGTGCAGAAAGGCGAAGTGGATTTTCGCGTCGGAAATAAAGCAAGGGTAGCTGCATTGTTCGTCGGCGTCATGCAACTTCACCTTCCTTTAGGATTTATTATGGAGTTGAATAATTGTTATTACATTCCAAGTATGGGTCAAAACATTTTATCACCTTCATGTTTGATGAGGGATGGTTATTCATTCGCGAGTGCAAACGATGGTTGTGTAATCTCTAAGAATGATATTTTTATGGCTAATGCTCCCATTGTGAATGGGTTATTTATTTTAAATCTTGATGATGCATCTGTTTACAATATTAGTGCTAAAAGGCTTCGTCCTAATGATTTGAGTCCTACCTATTTATGGCATTGTCATTTGGGGCATATAAGTGAAAAGCGCATGAAGAATCTCCATGGTGATGGTCTTCTAACTTCGTTTGATTTTGAATCATACGAGACATGTCAGGCTTGTTTACTTGGAAAGATGACCAAGTCACCTTTTTTGGGTTTACCCGAGAGAGCGACAGACTTGTTGGAACTCATACATACTGATGTGTGTGGACCAATGAGCACGACAGCCAGAGGAGGATATCACTACTTCATTACTTTCACTGATGATTTCAGTAGATATGGTTATGTCTACTTGATGAGGCATCAGTCTAAAACTTTTGAAAAGTTCAAAGAGTTTCAGAGTGAAGTAGAGAATCAACGTGGCAAGAAAATAAAGGCCTTGCGATCTGATCATGGAGGTGAATATTTGAGTCACGAATTTAGCGATCATCTTAAGAGTTGCGGAATTGTTCCACAACTTACGCCGCCCGGAACGCCTCAAAGAAACGGGGTCTCCGAACGGCGTAATCGAACTTTGTTGGACATGGTTCGATCTATGATGAGCCAGTCGGATTTACCATTATCATTTTGGGATTACGCTCTAGAAACGGCAGCTTTCACACTTAATAGGGTACCATCTAAATCCATAGTTAAGACACCATATGAGATGTGGACTGGAAAGAATCCCAGTTTGTCTTTTCTAAAGATTTGGGGTTGTGATGAATTTGTCAAGCGACTTCAGTCGGACAAGCTAACACCCAAATCGGATAAGTGCATTTTCGTGGGATATCCGAGGGAAACCTTAGGGTATTACTTCTACAACCGAGAGGAGGGCAAAGGTGTTTGTCGTCAGAAGTGTTTTCCTAGAGAAAGAGTTTCTCACAAAGGGAACAAGTGGAAGGTCGGTGCGACTTGAAGAAGTTCAAGATGAGCCAGTTGGGGATGCTTCTACGAGTGATGCTATTGTAGCAGAACAAGTTGATGAACCCGTGGCAACAGAAGCACCACAACCACGAAGGTCGGCGAGGCTCCGCGAAGCGCAGGAATTATTATTGTTAGACAATGATGAGCCTGCGACCTATGCAGAAGCGATGGTGGACCTAGACTCTGAGAAATGGCTGATCGCCATGAGATCTGAGATAGAGTCCATGGGAGACAATCAAGTTTGGAACTTGGTTGACCTGCCTGATGGTTTTAAAGCCATCGAGTGCAAATGGATCTATAAGAAGAAGATTGATATGGATGGAAATGTTCACATCCATAAAGCTCGACTTGTTGCAAAAGGTTTTCGACAAGTTCAAGGAGTTGACTACGACGAGACTTTCTCGCCCGTAGCGATGCTTAAATCTATACGGATAATTCTAGCTATTGTTGCACATTTCGACTATGAAATATGGCAGATGGATGTCAAGACGGCTTTCCTAAATGGAATCCTAACTGAGGACGTGTAAATGATGCAGCCCGAAGGTTTTGTCGATCCAAAGAATGCTGGAAAGGTATGCAAACTTCTGAAGTCCATTTATGGGCTGAAGCAAGCATCTCGGAGTTGGAACTTCGATTTGATGAAGTTTTAAAGGAGTTTGGCTTGATCAAAAATGAACAAGAACCTTGTGTTTACAAGAAGGAAAGTGGGAGAGCGCTGGTATTTCTAATCTTATATGTAGATGACATATTGCTGATTGGAAATGACATTCCTATGCTCGAGTCTGTTAAGACCTCATTGAAAAATAGTTTTTCGATGAAGGACTTGGGAGAAGCGGCATATATTCTGGTAATCAAGATCTATAGAGATAGATCAAGGAGGCTAATTGGATTAAGCCAGAGTACATACATTGACAAAGTGTTGAAACGGTTCAGCATGGAAGAGGCTAAGAAGGGGTTCTTGCCCATGTCTCACGGCATAAAACTCAGCAAGACTTAGTGTCCTTCGACTACTGGTGAGCGTGAGCGCATGAGTAGGGTTCCATATGCTTCGGCTATTGGATCCATCATGTATGCAATGATATGTACTCGCCCAGATGTTTCCTATGCTCCAAGTGTTACGAGCAGATACAGTGCTGATCTGTGAAGGTCACTGGATAGCGGTAAAGAACATCCTTAAGTACTTGAAAAGGACTAAGGATGTGTTCCTAGTTTATGGAGGTGAGGATGAACTCAGTGTAAGGGGTTACACAGATGCGAGTTACCTTAACGACTCAGATGATTCGAAATCGCAATCAGGTTATGTGTTTCTCATGAATGGTGGTGCTGTGAGCTGGAAAAGTTCCAAGCAAGATACGGTGACCTCCTCTTCAAAAGAAGCTGAATATATTGCTGCCTCAGAGGCTGTAAAGGAAGTTCTTTGGATTAGGAATTTCCTGATCGCTCTCGGTGTGGTTCAGGGCGCGTCCAATCCCTTGGATGTTTATTGTGACAACAATGGTGCTATTGCACAAGCCAAGGAACTTAGACAGCACCAGAAGAACAAACATATTCGCATGCGTTACCATCAGATTCCATAGTTCGTTGAGGATGGTAGTGTCATGATATGCAAAATACATACGGACTCAAATGTTGCTGATCCCTTGACTAAGCCTCTCCATGGCAAAGATGAAGCGCATTACACAAGAGCAATTGGTATTAGATACATTTTAGATTGACTCTAGTGCAAGTGGGAGACTGAAGGAAATATGCCCTAGAGGCAATCATAGAGATGATGATATTTCATATGTATCCATGAGTTATTGTAATGTTCCTTGAATATCCATATCAGGCAACTTGTATTGATTGGCAATTACGTGAATTGTTTGTGAAACTCTATACTTGTATGGTTATTTAAGAGTTGTCCCTAGTCGGAGTTCATGTGAGGACACACGTGAATATTAGACTAGCACATCGATTGGTTGATGACTATGTTTCGCAAGTCATAGACATGGAGATGTCAAACCAATGACGTGGACACATGTTACGAACATGGGGTTGGACTGACCCAACCTGAGACTAGCAATTAGTTGCAGCTCTCTCTCTACACATCGTGTACGTTTTTTCCTTAGACCTGAGATTATCGCATGTACTTGAGATGTGGATCGACCTACTTTGGGGCTATCAAACGCTGCACCGTAACTGGGTAGTTATAAAGGTAGCTTTCGTGTTTGTTCTGAAGCATGCTGCAAGGCATGGTCAATCAAGATGGGATTTGCCCCTCTCTACTTGAGAGAGATATCTCTGGGCCCCTCGAGTGATCAGATCCAGAAATGCATGGCCGTGCTACATATGGTTAAGAGATAACCTAGTAAAGGGATTCCGAATCACGGTATCGAGAAAGGGAGGTCAGCTTGGAGCTAGACCAAATATCGTGAGGCAAAGGGAAAGACATGTACTAAACCTTGTGATGGTTCGTCCGATATGATCTTTGTATGCGTTTAGGAGTTGGCACGTCTTGCTAGAGGCCGCTACCAACTATTGACAGAATAAGTGTATTTGTGTCATGTCTATACGCATATGAACCTATAGGGTCACACACTTAAGGGGCTGGAAGCCTAATGAGGATTGGATCCGAATTAGACCAGGCTTAGGGTACTAATGGGCTGCTAATGTAGAATCCCACTAGGGACGCCTATATAAGAGAGGGTGGGGCGAGCTGACCAGGGTTAGACCTTAGACCTCAGATCATTCCCAGCCGCCACTTCTCACGCATGTCGCTGAGACCTAGCAAGTACGACGTTCGACGCTTCCACCCTGTATGTGTGGATATCTCGGAGGCGCTGCATCTGTAGCGCTTGGACAAGCCGCACAAGGGGTGATGCTCGTGGGACGAGGACAAGGAGGAGACGTGGAACGTCTGCGCTGCCTCGACGCGCTTCATCAATTCCGCAATTGCGCGTCTAGTGGTAATCCCGTGATCTATGACAACAGTAATCCTGGTATATGCGGTAGAAAATTTTGATTTGCGCTAGTGTAGCCTACCCGTATCCCTTCAAAGGCCACCATCGAGACCAAGCTGGTGGAACTTGTGGTAGGCGATGCCTCCAAGGTCACCACCATTGAGGCGAACCTGGATCCCAAATAGGAAAGCGCGCTAGTCGAGTTCCTCTGTGAGAATAAGGACATCTTTGCCTGGCAACCTGCCGACATGAAAGGTGTACCTAGGGAACTTGCCGAGCACAGCTTAAACATTGATCCAAAATCCAAACCAGTGAAACAACCTCTGCAACGCTTTGGAGATGAGAAGATACGCGCCATTGGCAAAGAGATAGATAGATTACTTAAGGCTAGATTTATCCGAGAAGTCCTTCACACCAGATGGGTGGCAAATCCTATACTTGTCCCCAAAAAGGGAACCAATGAATTAAGAATGTGTGATGATTACACCGGCTTGAACAAAGCATGTCCCAAAGATCTGTTTGCTTTGCCTCGCATTGACCAAGTCATTGACTCGACGGCTGGCTTGGAGCTTTTGTGTTTTCTTGATGCATACTCAGGATACCACCAGATCAAGATGAGGAAGTCGGACCAATTGGCCACTTCGTTCACTACCCCATATGGCACGTTTTGCTATGTTACAATACCCTTTGGGCTGAAAAACGCAGGTGCTACGTACCAGCAGACAATGCATCATTGCCTCCACGACCAAATTGGTCGGAACGTTCATGCCTATGTTGACGATATCGCGGTGATGTCTAAAAAGTCAAACGACTTAATCTCTGACTTAAAAGAAACCTTTGATAATCTCCGGAAATACAACATGATGCTTAACCCTAAGAAGTGCGTCTTTGGGGTTCCAGCCGGCAAATTGTTGGGTTTCATCGTTTCCCAATGCGGAATCGAGGTCAACCCGGAGAAAATCAAGACCATCTTAAACATAAACCGTCCGACATGCCTAAAGGACATTCAACGACTAACAGGTTGTGTTACAGCAGTTAGTCGGTTTGTCAGCCGACTTGGAGAGAAGGCTCTGTCGCTGTACAAGTTGCTGAAGAAGGCGGACAAATTCACGTGGACAGACGAAGCAGACGCAGCATTGAAGAAGCTCAAGGAGATTCTTTCCTCAGCGCCCATCCTTGCAGCGCCCGAGCCTGGAGAGCCCCTGTTAATCTACATGGCGGAAACTAACCGGGTAATCAGCATCGCCGTCGTGGTAGAGCGGAAGGAACCAGGCTATGAGCACGGAGTTTAACGACCATTTTACTATGTGACGGAGGTCTTGACGGAGTCCAAGCAGCGTTATCCGCACTACCAGAAGATAGCTTATGGAGTATTCCTTGCTTCTCGAAAGCTGAGGCATTACTTTCAGGAGCACCCAATCACAGTGGTGAGCAAGACTCCACTGTCCGACATAATCAAAAACAGCGACGCTACAGGAAGGGTCGTGAAGTGGGGCATTGAACTTGCCGCCTTTGAGACCACTTACAAGAGACGCGACGCTATCAAGTCACAAGCCTTGGCGGATTTTCTTGCAGATTGGACAGAGATGTTAGATGCTACTCCGTTGCCAGAACCAGAGTACTGGGTGATGCACTTTGACGGATCAAAACTGCTCAATGGCTCGGGGGCTGGTGTGTTGCTACAGTTACCAATAGACAAGCTACACTAAGTTATGCAAATCCACTTCGAGGCTACAAACAACATGGCGGAGTATGAATCACTCATTCATGGACTTCGTGTAGCCAAGGATATTGGCATCAAGCGCATAGTTTGCTGTGGAGATTCCGACTTGGTTGCCCAGCAGGTGGCTGGAACCTGGAATGCGCGGAACCCTATGATGGCGGCATATCGAGACGAAGTGGACAAGATAGCCAAGAGCTTCTTGGGATATGAAGTCAAGTATGTACCTAGGGACCAAAACGAGGCGGCTGATCTACTATCTAAGCTTGGATCAGGGTGCAAGCAAATTCCGCTAGGAGTTTTCCTAGAGCATCTGCGCACACCATCTGTGAAGGGAGCCGACATCGACAACCCGGATAGAGCTGACTCGTTCGTCAACATGGTGACTAAGGTCCCTCCGACTTGGACAAAACCGTTCATGGAATATCTCGAACACGGAACTTTGCCCGACGACGAAGTCGAAATACGGCAAATAGTACGACGAGCAAAGGGTTACACCATCATCAATGGGCAACTCTACAAAAGAAGCACTACAGGTGTATACCTTAAGTGTGTTTCCCAACTAGAAGGTATGGAAATCCTACGTGAAATCCATCTCGGAGACTGCGGGCATGACGCCGCTCCTCGATCGTTGGTCACGAAAGCCTTTCGGCAAGGATTCTACTGGCTAAACGCGAAGGCGTACGCCGACAAGCTGGTTGAGACATGCATGGGATGCCAGTATTATGCCAGACAACCGCATGTTCTTGCTGAAGAATTGCGAACAATACCAATAACTTGGCCGTTTGCAGTCTGGGGGCTAGACATGGTGGGACCGTTACAGACGGCACCTTGTGGGTTTACGCATCTGCTTGTAGCAGTTGATAAATTCACTAAATGGATAGAAGCTAAACCCATTAGAAAGCTTGATGGGGCAACTGCCCTCAGGTTTGTCCGGGATCTAGTGGTGAGATTTGGTCTCCCACACAGCATTATCACCGACAACGGCAGCAATTTGTCACTCGGAGAAGTGGAGGCTTATTGTTGGGAGAAAGGCATCCTACTTGACCTTGCATATGTGGCACACCCATAGTCCAACGGTCAGGTTGAGCGAGCCAATGGATTAATTCTGCAGGGAATCAAGCCACGTCTTGAGGCACCGCTACATAGAGCAGCTGGAGCCTGGGCGGAAGAATTGCCATCTGTGCTATGGAGTTTACGAACTACACCCAACCGATCCACCGGATACACCCCTTATTTCATGGTATATGGAGCAGAAGCCATCTTGCCTTCCGACATCCTCCACGATGCACCAAGAGTTGACGCCTACGACGAGGATGACGCTGAAGAATCCAGACGCCTAGATGTGGTCCTTCTCAAGGAGGAGCGCATTTTGGCATGCCAAAGATCCGCCATCTACCAGCAGAAGCTACGCAGCTACCATAGTCGCCGTGTTCGGCATCGCTCGTTTAAAGAGGGGGATTTGGTGCTTCGACTTAAGTAGAAGAAGTCACACAAATTATCCCCGCCATGGGAAGGACCGTTCATCATAAGCAAGGCGCTACTCAATGGGTCTTACTACCTTGTTAACAATCGTGAACTGAAGGATAGACCCAACGAGGATCATAAGCATAAGCGACGTGACCCGAATGATGACTACCCGGAGCTTGATTGGCCATGGAACATAGCACAGCTACGTCCTTTTTACACTTAGCATTTTTTCTCTAATTGTGTACCTCTTATATGATCAATGAAATAAAGCTCTCTGGTTCACTCATATTTATGAGTCTTTTACCTCCTTTAGTGTTCATTTTTTGATCATGTAAAACCTTTATGCACAAGCTTTGCGATTGCACTTGTGAAAATTCCGCCTACGGGAGCTAGCTTAAGTTTTCTGGTCTTCACGTTCTTTGTCATTTTTATGTGGATTCTGGAGTAGTGACTTTCGGCACTTATTGTCGGCGATTTTGTGCTCAGGTTATTGACGGTGCCATTGGGAATCATCACCTAAGCGCATGGTTCCGACAAGGAGTCTTCCGACTCATGAAAAGTCAAGCATAAGAACCAAAGTAATGGATAAGCCAGCACTTGCTTAAAACAATATATACATGTTGGAAACTTGTTCTTGAGCAGCAGGAAGTAACAACCATTGTTTTCCGCCTTAAGTTACATAAACAAGTTTTTTCCGCATATGCACCAAAGGTGAAAAAATATTACAAAGTTGTTCTTCACTCATTTGGCGCAAGTGACTTGGAAGCAGCATCATCACTAGCCGAAGAACCACCCTCGAAGTCCGCGCTGTGGTGGCACTCAGAGGAACCTTGGTTGTCGCTGTCGATGATGTTCATGGGCACGAAGACGTAGACGTCCACCAACTCGACAACTCTGGTGTCATAGCCCGCGAGTGACGACAAGATGGCTTCATGGTTAATCTCTTTGCCATCATCATCGACGTCGGGAATGCCAGAGGTCACCGTGTCGATGTCGGCATCTTCATAGTGTGCCTTCACCATTGACAGCGCCATCCTTGCTCCAGCCCGTGGACATGAAGCTTTCCAGCTTGTGATGCGCTCGGGGGCTCGGCGCAGAATCTCCGAGTACTTCACCATGGAGTCCGATGCCTTGATGTTTATCTGGAGGGGCTTGGCGATCTCCTTGGCTTGTGTGATGGCGGTGTTGATGAAGTTGCCGGCAAGAACCATGCATTCCTTGGCTGGAGGAGCTGATCGGGTTAAACCCATAGGAGCTGCAAAATTCCGAGAAGGAGCGCATGAGTTCAACAATTCAAAGTATCCAGACTACAGAAATCCAAGACGGAGAAAACTTACTGAAAATGCTGGCCTCAGCTTGCCAGAGGGTGTCCGCCAAGGATTCTTTCTCTTGTTGGAGGAGCTTATACGCCTCGCTATGGCGTTGATTTTGCTCATCGGCAGCTTGCTTCTAATCTTTTAAGATCGCAATCTCCTCCTTCAAGCGATTGATTTCCTCGGTGGTGGAGTCCTGCAGGACCTTCATCGACTCCTCATGCATTTTCAGCATGTCCTTCCTCTCCTGCTTAAGAATCCAGCTCTTGAATGTGCTTGGATTGCTCGACAATATTCTTGGCCTTGGCGATGGTTTCTGCAAGTCGGAGAAAGCAAAGTACACAGTGATTACTCAGAGAATATGGGCACAATACCAAGTCAGAAAGCGAAAAAGAAAACAGACGCTTGCTCTTGGTGATATGTTCCTTCAAGAAGGCAGTTTTACCCTTTTCAGCTTCCAGATCTGCGCGCATCTTATGATACTTGTCATTGGCCATGCCCCTCCGAGCACTCTTGTTCTGTGGAGAAAATTTCAAAGTTAAAATGTTGTTTGGTCTGCTTAGAGCATCTAGCCGGAAATTTTCCACCTAGACGCTCGGGGGCTACAGCGAGAATTTTTGACTTAGTAATATGCTTAGATTTTCTTTAAGCATCTAGTAGGAACTAATTTAGTTCTCGATTAGACGCTTGGGGTGCTACGGTATAAAGTTTTTTAACTCGGATATATGCTTAGCTTTTCTTTAAGCATCTAGTCGGAACTAATTCAGTTACAACTAGAGGATTGGGGGCTACAGTATGGAAATTTATAAACACTACGTATGCTACTCTTAAAGCATCTAGTCGAACATTTCATTCCATCTACATGCTTGGGGGCTACAGTGAGAGTTTTTCTAACTTAGTCACTCTTAGAGCATATAGATGCAAAAACCTATGGTTTTTCTGTCTACATCCTTGGGGGCTACAGTGGGATACTCATATGAAATGCAAAAGGCAAAGAAAACTTACAAGTGCGATGATCTTGAGGTTCATAGCACTCTCGTCCAGCATCTTGGCAAAGGATTCGTTGTTTCCTTGCAAGATTTCTACTTGCCGACGGAGCTCCTCTAGACCGCACGTCGGAGATGTCGGCGCCGCACCAGGGACCAAAGCAGTGCTACCCGGTGTAAGTACCGGATAGACTATCTTTGGATAGGCTATGGTTTTCTTGGGTGCGGGGGCGCCGCCAACGGCAGAGGTACCTGCTTCCACCACCGCCTTACCGCCACCGATGGCATCCTTAGCCGGAGCTTCAGCCATTTGGTGGGCGGCACTCTCCTGCGTCGCCTGCTCGCCGACGACTGCAACCTCGGTAGAAGCACCTGAGTCCACTTCCATGGCGGCGGAGGGAGTAGTAGGGGCGTTGGCGGGAGATGCGTCGCGATGCAACATATCCTTGATAGTTCTAGAAGCCCCCAATTTGGAGGTCTTCTTGAGGCTGGTCGTGGCTTTTTTCCTGAAACGTGCAAAATGCATAAGCACAGGAGCAGGACAGATAAATAGACAATGTCGGAGGAAGAGAATCTTACACAAGTGGGGGTGCTTTGGCAAAGGGGATCCCAGTAAATTTTCTCTTTTCCGCCTCTAGGGCGGCGATAGTCTTCTTGGAGGCTCCACCCTCCGTCTTCTTCTTCTTGCCTCCGTCGGCAGCGTCAGAGGTGGAGCTCTTCCGCTTTCGCGCCAACGGAACCTCGTCGTCGGACACGACCATGACTTCCTTCATCTTTGGATCGTAGATTTGGGCAGCCAGGTTGCCCTCCTCTAGATTGCTAAGCTGTTAAGTGAGAAGTCACCGTGTTAGATAAGATGACACTTGCAAGACGGAAGAACTGGAGTATATGTCATACACGGAAAAAAATACCTACCTTTGGTCACTTGCTATCTACGAACATGTCGTAGGTGATGGTGAATCCACGCTTCTTATCCTTCACCTTGACGATGTCCTTAAGGCGGAGCTTGACGGAGTCACTCGAGAAGTTGTCCACGGAGATGCGGAGGCTATCCCTTCTGTCGCTGGTATACTCGTGCATGAACTTCGCGCGGTGCTGCAGAGGTTGGATTCACATGATGAACCAGCACATGGCTAGGTCCAAGCCGGTCAAACCCGTCTCTATGAACCATTCTATCCGCCTTATGGCACGGGAAGCATCGAGGTCGGAGGAAGGAAGGCCTGGGATCTCCATGATGAGGCTTCAGCGGCGGCTCCGTCAACGAAGTCCGGGTACGTTACTTGTCGGCCAGCCAGAGGGATGTCTGGGCCATAAAAGTACGCCTGTTGCCAATTTTTGCAGGACTCGTGGCCGACGATGTCGGGGAACCGCCGGCCAGGTCGAATCTTGAAGCTTATGGTGCCGCAGTTCCTGAGTTCTTCCTTGCTATGTCCGGCTTCACGTTTGATGGTGAAGAAGTAAACAAAGAGGTCTAACCTAGGTCTTATCCCTAAGTATCCCTCGCAGAGTGCCGCGTAGTTGCTAAGGACTAAGATACTATGGGGGCAAAGATTTTGGGGCTGGACTCTATAGTGATTCAAGACGGAGAGGAAGAAGTTGGAGATGGGAAGGGAGACGCCGCGTACTAGTTGGGATTTGAGGTACACCTTTTCTCCGGCTTGGGGAGAAGGTGTAACCTCACCGGCCAGCGCTGCCCGCCAGGCGAGCCCCTCCGTCGCGGGAAGGTAGCCTTCGGCGATCATCTCTTGGATATCACGGTCTGTGATATCTGAGTCGCGCCAGTCGCCCTTGTGCGAGTCTGGCTCCTCCTCCAACGGCTCCAGCGCCACCAGATTAAGGTCACCGCCGGTGGATTCGATCACTGCTGATGCGGGGATGACTAGGCCCTCTGGAGGCACGACGATGGAGCTCGCCGGCTTTGCCGCGGCTTCGTTTGACGCCGCCATGGAGGGAGAAGTGCTGCTGCTAGCCATGGAGTGAGGTTGGGTGTGACTGGTGCGGATTGGAGGCTAGGGTTTTTTCGCGAGTTAGGCACGGAGAGCTCGAGGGGGCGCGCGCTGGAGGAAGAAGACGATGCAAGGAGAATGAGGTAAAAAGTGGAAATTCCACCGCGGTTACTATTTATCATCTCCAGCGTCAAGATTCGTGTAGCTTGATCGGACGGTTGCCGCGTAGACGACGTGTTCATGAACGTGCACGGAAATTTCTCCACGTCTCTAACCGTCGCTTCCAACGGTTCGTATCGTTCGTGCGGGAAAATCGGACATGATTGCATTCTCTGCATGTGTGAGTTACGAGGCGTCGCTGACCTAAGCCTACGTCGTCCTAGCTGGCATAAGCAGATGAGCCGTCATATCGGAAGATTCCGGCATGGATGGATCTAGTTCGGCTACGGAAGAGTACGATGGAAGATTCAGCATTTCTCCGAATTACATATTGAAGACGGATAAAGCCTTGCAGGGTTCTTTGGGAGGACTACAAGATATTGCTTGACGATTTGCCGACATCCATCTAGACGGAGCGTTCCACACGAAGAGGCAAGACGGCGCAAGATCTCGGAGTTCTCCGGGGGCTACTATTGGGGATATGCTATATGGGTATCCTCATAGCATGTCACTTATCCGAAAAACCCGGGTGGCCCACAGTTGGTAGCATGGCCTATGGCCTACTGGGCGGCCCAGTTAGATGGATCCAGAAGGGAGGCCCATGCCGAATAAAGGAAGGCTACGGTTGGGGTCACCGACGTACCCAGAGCCTTGGAGTGCAAGATACACAAGACTAGTAATATACGGTGTAGGACTCTGTAACCTATCCGGCTAGGACTTTTCTCTGTAACCCTAGGACCTGGCGACTATATAAGTCGGGCCTATGGGAGACTTTAGGGCACAACTTCAGACAACCTAGTATCGATTCATACAACCTCGCATAACCTATCTGTAACTGCCAGATTGCCCTTATAGTGATTTATAGCAGTAGGATTACGCGCCACCGTCAGGATCTGAACTCAGGTAAGCTGTGTTACCTCGTACCCGTCAACCGTCCGCCTTCCCCCACGTCTCTAAACATGCACTGTGAGGACCCCTCCATGGCGTAC
The DNA here is from genome assembly GCA_023614405.1 of Avena insularis. Classification (NCBI taxonomy): domain Eukaryota; kingdom Viridiplantae; phylum Streptophyta; class Magnoliopsida; order Poales; family Poaceae; genus Avena; species Avena insularis. The sequence continues at coordinate 145,377,170 of CM042697.1, forward strand.
TCGTCGGTAATACCACAATAGGGTACCAACACCTATACATGGCTTTGGTCGACATGATCTGTAACGTTCACCGAGGCCTTACCATCTCGACCAGATACTGGCAGCATATTGCAGACGGGGGAGTTCAATGAATTTGTCCTGCAGCACACGGGAGCGGACGCCGATGAAATATATAGGGCTGAATAGCCTAGGTTATTTGCTCAATCGCTAGCGTGTTCAGATCTTTTCGAAGTAAAAAATTGCAATGTATTTATTTTAGTACTTTTAGAATTCAGTGTGATAGCTTTCAGAATTCTATGTGGTGGCTTTCATAATTATGTGTAAGTACTATCTTTCAGCTTTACTCATAGAACTCAAGTTGTGATTACTGATTTAGAGTCTCACATGTCACAGTTTTTTTCTTAGTTTGAAAGAAGCACCAGAAATTAAAAAAAATCAAGAAATAGTGGAACCCTACACGCCACCGTTGGTCCATCCATGCGTGCATAGAAAGATTCTAGAATTAAGCAGAAAGAGGGAATTCACATTTTGCCACTTAAAAAATGGAAAATGTGTGTTTTGTACAAACAAACCCATCAGTCTTGTGTGCCAAATATGGCCTCATTCAGACAAAATAGGGTTTTGGGAAGGGTATTGAGTCGATAGCCATGCATTTTCATAGCTACTAGCTTATGTTGAGAAGTGGTTTTGGGAAAAACTACATTACCCACGCGTGTTTCTTGTTTTTCCTTGGTGGTAGGATACATAACAAGACTCCATGTCAAGATGCCACTATTTTTTTTTCAAAAACTAGTAATTAGTTGTGCCTAATATGACTATCCAATAACCGTAGTTTTGCAACTAGTAATATCAAGGTTTTGTTAGAAAAAATTGACATGTCATCATGACCTACTATATCAACTAATCGATCGAACCTCTTTAGGTTGGCTAGAATGTGGGCCGATATGTTGAGACATGTTGAGACACTTTATGGGAAATGTGGGCCGATGCCAACATTGCATGGGATCTAGACCTCTTTAGGTTGGCTAGAATCTCCCTCGTCAACTTGTGGTTGTGTGACTCATCACCTGGCCAAAATGATCAACCCAGTTGATACATCTGAGTAAGCCATGACGCACACTCGTGGCAGATGTGGGCCCATGCCAACATTGCATGGGATCTAGACCTCTCTAGGCTGGCTAGAAACATCTTCACCAACATTTCTCCTCTCGCTCAAAACGGTGTGTATTTCTTTGGTATAGTCCTCGTCACAAAGGAGTAAAATTCCTTGATAGTACTACTGGCCGTGTCTATGTGTCAAGGGATGTAGTTTTTGATGAAAATGTTTTTCCCTTTGCTAAACTTCATCAAAATTGCGGGTCGTCGTCTCCATGATGAAATTATTTTGCTTCCTTCAGACAATCCCTCCTCGGTAGAAACAACTAGGGGTGTGCATACTAATGACCAATATATATGTGCTGATTGTCGTTCCTGTCGTTGATCCTATGCAGACCATAGCTGACACCCTGCCCACAAGCTGTACCAAACTAGTCACGTAAAATTATGCCGAAAATACTGATGACAACACATCAGATAATGAGGCTGAAGAAAACACTGCTACAAGCCAAGAAAACACGTACTCTGAGCATGATACGGGGGCAAAGTCTGCCTCGGATCCGCCCCCGAGACTCTGACGTGCCGTCACCTGGGCGTATCGATCCGCGCCAGTCCCCTCACGCCACGTCCCCAAGGTCCGGGCCCTCCCTTGCATCGCGTTTTGCGCATAACTATGGCGGCCATGGGGAGCCCGACACGTCTTCCGCGTGGTCCCCACCAACGCGGGTACGCGCGGATCTCCCGCCCAGCTCTTCCCCGTGGTTCTTCTGATGGCTTCGGGAGTGACGCCTCGCCAGGAGATCGAATCGGCACGTCGTCGAGCGTTGGTGCCTAGAAATATTCTGCACCTATACAATCTTTAGCACCAGGATCTTCTGCAGCACCTGCTGCTGACGTATATACTGCTGCTGAACCCCGCACTCGACTACAAAAAAGGTACTACTACATCCGTTCCAAAATGTAAGGCTTTTTAGCAAACTAAAACAGCTTGCTAAAAAGGTTTATATTGTGAAACAAAGGAAGTATAAAGGACCCAAAAATTCGTACTGAGGGCACAATTCGGTTGGCACTGTTAACATCTGCAGGAGAACCATAAAACTTGCATGAAGCTAAAACAGATACAAACTAAAGTGTGGTATGCAAGATCCCACCAAGCTCTAACAAAAATATTATTGATTGCACCTTGTCCCACCAAGCTCTAACATGATCCCACCCAGTTGATACATCTAAGCATAAGAGTGCTATGCCAAGCCATGACATACACTTGTGGCAGATGTGGACCCATGCCAACATTGCATGAGATCTAAACCTCTCTTAGCTGGCTAGAAACACTTTAACCAACTTGTGGTTGTATGCCATGTTACAACATCGACCTAGTTTCACATCATAAAAATTCACTTATAGGTAGAGGATGCCATGTTACAACATGGACCTAGTTTCACATCCTTACCAAGCACCTAGAGTTTTGGCCTAAATTTGACCGGGCCACCAAAAATTCAAAAAAAAAAATCAAAGTTTTGTGAAACCTTGGACACATTTAAAAATTACTTCTAGGTAGAGGATGCCATGTTTCAGCATGGAGCAACTCTCACATCACAAAGGTCTAACCCCTAGGCATCCTTACTAGACACCTTGATTTTTGGCCTAAATTTGATCTAGCCATGATGCTTGTGGCAATTATGGACCCACAAAAACATTGCATGGGATCTAAAATTAACCAATCTGAGTTGTCTAGAAACAACTAACCAACTTGTAGTAGTATGAGCCAACACTTGCTCAAACATGATCCCACCTAGTTATACTTAGATCTATCAAGTAGGTAGGATCATGTTGGCCAAGTGATGACACATACAAAAAAAAGTTGGTGAAGGTGTTTCTATCTAGCCCAGAGAGGTCTAGACCCCATGCAATGTTGGCATGGACCCACATTTACCACAAGCTAGTGTGTGTCATGGCTTAGCAGACTCAAAATTATAGCTACATCTAGCAAGCAGGTAGGATCATGTTGGCCACCAAGAAGAAACTTGTGCCATGCATGGAGGGCAAATGCTCTAATACGTACTCCACCAAGAAACTTGTGCCCTGCAAATGTGGGCCGATGCCAACATTGCATGGGATCTAGAAATCTTTAGTTTGGCTAGAATCTCCCTCATCCACTTGTATTTGTGTGACTCATCACCTGGCCAAAATGATCAAGTGGGTGGGATCATGTTGGTCAGGTGCAGTGACTCACACAGCCACTAAGTTGATGATGGTGTTTCTAGACAACCTAGAGAGGTCTAGATCCCATACAATGTTGGCATGGCCCCACATCTACCAGAGTTGTGTGTGTCATGGCTTGGCATAGAAAAATTATAGTTAGATCTATCAATTAGGTAGGATCATGTTGGCCAACTGCTGAGTCACACAACAAGTTGGTGAAGGTGTTTCTAGCCACCCCAGAGAGGTCTAAAGCCCATGCAAAAATTCAAAATTTGACCTAGCTGTTCGTAAATTTGACCTAGCCATGATGCTTGTGGCAATTATGGACACATAACAACATTGCATGGGATCTAAAATTAACCAATCTGAGTTGTCTAGAAACAACTGACCAACTTGTAGAAGTATGAGCCAACACTTGCTCAAACATGATCCCACCTAGTTATACTTAGATCTATCAAGTAGGTAGGATCATGTTTCTCAAACAAAAGAAGGAAACAAATCCCTCTCAAATTTGGCTAAAGTTTATGTTTTTTGATGTTTTATATGAAAGGAACTTGCACGTTTTATGGTTAAAAAATATATATGACAACTAATTTTTGTTTTGTGTACATCCATTTGAAGAAACAAGAAGCATAATTAAGTCAATGGAAAAAAATACATTGGCATATAACTTTGAGATGGTCCTGATGGGATTCCTATTGAATTCTATCAACATTGTTGGGAAGTTATAAAAACAGATGTTATGGCTGTGTTTGATGATTTTTTTGCTCATAAGATTGATTTGAGGAGCATTAATTATGGTGTGATTACTCTGCTGCCGAAAGGTGATGATGCTGATAGGATACAGAAGTATAGACCTATTTATGCACTCCAGGTGTTGTTTAAGATTTTTACTAAAACTCTGACAGTTAGAACTGAGCCTGTGATGGGGAAACTAATTGATACTTGTCAGACTGCTTTTATTAAGGGGAGGTTTATTGCAGATGGGGTGACTTTATTACATGAGATTTTGAAAGAGTCGAAAAGTCAGAAGCAGCAGGGTGTGGTTTTAAAAATTGACTTTGAGAAAGCTTATGACAAGGTTAACTGGGACTTTCTGTTTTACTGTTGTAGGCAGAAAGGTTTTAGTGAAGATTGGATGATTTGGTTAAAAAGTGCTGTGACTCAGGGTACTCTCAGTGTTAAGGTCAATGGGGAAACTGGTCCTTACTTTGGCAGCTTTAAGGGGGTTAGGCAAGGGGACCCCTTTTCTCCTTTTCTGTTCAATTTGGCAGGGGAATGTTTGGCTAAGATGGTGCTTAATGCACAGGCTGGTGGGTTGTTTACAGGTTTGGTTGATAATATGTTTGATAAAGGGATTGCCATTTTACAATATGCTGATGATACCATTCTGTTTATTAAGGATGATCCTGAGGGGGCTAGAAACTTGAAATTGTTGTTGTATTTGTTTGAATCCATGTCTGGTCTCAAGATTAACTTTGAGAAGAGTGAGGTGATGACGGTGTTACAGGATGAGGAGAAACTGTCCAATTATGCTGAGATGTTCAACTGTCAGAAGGGTAGTTGGCCTATTAAATATTTGGGTTTGCCGGTTTGTAGCAGGAGATGTACAGTGGCTGAAATGAGCTTTATTGGTGATAGGTTGAAGAAAAAGTTAGATGGCTGGATGGGGGGAGCTTTGTCCCTGGGAGGGCTGTCGTGGGAATGGTCACGGCAGATGCTGCAATCGGCAGCGAGTAGTAGAACGAGGGGCAAGGGCGGCCAGCCATCTGTGGAGTAAGATGAGGGCGGAGACACAGGGTTTTACCCAGGTTCGGCCCCCCGGAGGGTAAAGACCTACTCCTGCTAGATTGTATTATGAAGGTGGTACAATGGGCGAGCTCGGCGGTTAAGCGGTGAGCCGTGTGGGGGTATGATGGAACGTCCCTCTACACGTCCCGCAGGGAGGTTTATATAGACTCACCTCCCCTAGGGTTTACATATCTCAACCGATTCAGTTAAAGCTTCGATACTCGTTTAACCTAATCCGACTGGGCCTATCTACTACTTTGGGCCTTCAGCTTCCGCTTGGTTCCTCGGCTTCAATCCAGTCATCGCCTTGCAGCCCACTCGCTGTCTTGGGCCGGAAGTCTTGGGCGGTCGTCCTGCTGGGTATACCCCGGTAGGCATATCCCCATCAATAGTCCCCGAGGCCGTCGTCGATTCGGCGTAGGTGGCTGCTGGCAGTCGGAGCATACGGCTGCTGAGTAGACATCCAGTCGAATCAACAGCGGGCTCCTGTATAAAGGAAAAACTAATCACACTACTCGCAGCTTTGGCGAGTCGAGTCGGCGAAACACTATCATAGTGGTTGGGTCGGCGAGCCGAGTGGCTGAAATTGGACCGTTAAACATGGTCAAACTAGCCGTTGGAGTTAATCCAACGGTAACTTTTGGCGTAATCATCGCGCGGTAACAGTTCCCTGATTTGACGGGTAGCAACCACTATATAAGAGGAATGGCTAGCGATCAGAGGACCACCGTCTCACCATTTCCTCCGACTGCGCGCACCTTTCGCCTCCCTCCGCACTGCGACCCAGCCAACCGGAAATCCTCCGAGCCCCCACAAATCTTTCCGCCATGGCCGTCTCCACCGAACCTTGGGGCAGATCGAAATGCACCAGGGCGCAACTGGATTCCTTTGAGGAGGCCGGGATTCTGCAAGCCGCTCTTTGGCGCATCCCAGCGGCGGAGGTGACTCCAAACCCGTGAGAGAGGGAGTTCATCTGCTTCACCAGTCATCTCGAACGGGGGCTAGGGTTCCCCACGTCCCTATTCTTCCGGCGCTTCTGCTCCTACTACGGGATCCAGCCATCGGATCTGGGCCCCCATAGCATCGAGCAACTCGCCATCTTTGTGGCGTTCTACGAGTGCTACTTGGGCTGCCGGCCCTACTTCCCTCTTTGGCAAGATCTGTTTCATGGACGGATCAGCCGCGAGGAGGCGGGCGGCCCAATGCTCGCTGCGGGTGGCCTAACCTTCCAGCTGAAGTCGAAGGCCTCATTCTTCGACCTGATGCTGCCCGCCAAGGCAGCGAGTGACTGGAAAAAGTCGTGGTTGTACGTTGCCGAGGCGACTCCGGAAGGCGAGACGGCGATTCCGCGGTACTCCGCCGATCGATCCGAGCTGCGCCGCCTTCAAATCGGCCAGCTTCCCGGCGACCAGCGGATGGTCGTCGACGAGATGCTTCAGACCATCCGCAGTCTAAAGAAGAAGGGCCTCCAGACGATAAACCTGTACAATTGCTGGCTCGGGCGGCGACTCGTCCCGCTGGCCCGGCGCAAGCACTACATGTACCAGTACACCGGCCGGGACGACCCGACAAAGGCTAGCCTGGCCGAGTGGAGGCTCGACGACTACACCGCGGCGCTGAAGAAAATCACCCAAGCGGTGTACTTGGACGCTCAAGCTGGGGTCGCCCCCTATACATGGCGCTCAGCTAACGGTAATCACTTTGTGTCATTCGCAGTCACAGTCCTTTTGCAGTTGCGGTCATACTAACTTCAACTTGCCTTTGTTGCAGCTGTTCCAAGTGGTGGAAGGGTGGCTCCCGCCCTCGGATGACGAGAATTCGAGCTCGTCCGTCCAAGACATGGGCGGGTCGCCCGCTAGGAGCGACGAAAGCGACATCGACGACAAATCCGAAGAGGAAGCCGCCCCGCTGGCTCGCAAGACCCGCGGGCAACGTCAGCACGAGCTCGAGGCGAGAAAGAGCCTCGAGCGCCATGATGATGAGGAAGAACTTCCGGAGACGACCTCGCGCCGCCAAGCTACTCCGTCAAAGAAGAAGAGGAAGGAGAAGGAGGCGAAGGCCCCTCCAAGAAGGAAGACGAAACCGACGAGGCCGGCCTCGCCACCACACTCGACAAGCAGTTCCGATGCCCCCAGCCCGGCCAAGGATGAGGCGCCGCCGCCGACGGCCGCGCTAGACACGGCCACCATCGAGGTGCCCCTGGCGTCGATGCCTCCGCCATTCGCCTCGGTCTCGGGGCTGGGGCGCTCGGCCAGCGACCGCCTCGCAGGAAGCCCTGTCGAAGAAGTTACAGAGGCTCCGGTCGCAGCTTCGACGACGAAGAAGCCGTCCGTGTCTTGGGCACGTGACGTCCTGGACATGGGGCTCAGCCGCCGACTGGGCCTTGAGCTGGAGAAGCCAGCCGGCCTCCGTACGGGGCTGCGCTTCATTTCGGTCGCCAAGTGAGTGCACTCGCCTTCCTTTGTCTCCCATAATTATTGAATTATCTTGCTTATATGGTCGGCGTGCAGGACCGGAGTGAAGAAGATGGGCCACCCAACCGTGGCTAAGGTGTCGTCCGTCGTCAGCGAGGAGGATTCTTCCCACAAGAGGAAGGCGGACGAAGTCGTCGTCCCTACGGATGGTGGCAAGAAGGCCAAGGGTGACGCCGTCGTCACGATTTCTGACGACACGGGCGCGTCCGCGCTGGTCCTACATGCTGCCTAGAACGGCCAAGCCGACCTCCTTTGGGGCTGGTGCCTCTATCGCCACCTTCCCGCGCTTCATGACCAAGGCAGCCGCGGCGAGTGGAACTTCGCCTTCGAGTCGCGCTCCAGGAGCCGCCGACGCTGAAGTCGACCAGCGCCGTGGGCATACGACAGCTCTCCTCGCGTCCGTGGACGCGATACAACTCTACGGCATGCTTGGCGCGGCCATCCAGGTACATCCAGTCCCCGAGGATCAGGTCGGTGCTTTGCAGCGGCCTGATTCTTTTAATGTCTTATATTCACTTTTCGCATCCAGTCCCGATGCGCCGCGCTGAATTTCAGCGGTGGGCACTTAGGAAATTCTTTTAGTACCGGTCCCGATGCGCTTTTCGCTGAATTTCAGCGGGTGGGCACTTTAGGAGTTTCTTTTGATTGCGGTCCCGAGCGCTTTTCGCTGAATTTCAGCGGTGGGCACTTTAGAGTTTCTTTGATTGCGGTCCCGAGTGCACACTCGCTGAATTTCAGCGGGTGGGCACTTTAGGAGTTTCTTTGATTGACCTTTTGGTGATGTGCAGGGTCTGCAGCTTGAATCGGCCGAGCGATTGGCGGCGAAGCAGCGCGTGGAAAAGGAATTGGCCATCGTCCAGGAGGCGAACGAAGGGCTTCGGGCTGTTGCCACGAAGGCAGAGGAAGCTCGCCAGGGGCTTGTCCCCGCTAGTGAATTGGCGGCGGCGCAGTCGGCTTTGAGTTCGGCCGAACAACGGATCGCCGACCTCGAGCGCCAGCTGCAGGAGGCGAAGGAAGAAGCAAGCTCAGCCGATGGGCGAGCCAAGGCCGCCGTTGTAGCCGCCGAAGAGGATCGCAGAGTGTCGGAAGTCCTTATTGCTGGGCTTCAGGACGACCATACGTCGCTTCAATGCTTCATCACGACCCTCGCCCGCCCGTGATTGGTAAGTGCGTCTGCCTCTTTCAGTAGCTGTGCCATTTGTGGTGTCCGTCGTATTCATTATTGTCTTCTACTCGCAGGTCGCATCATCGACAGCACGGAAGAAGCAAACACGTTCACGCGCGGCAGTGTGTGAGCACGCTTGTCGATTCGGCCATGTTGTCGGCGACGTGCATCCGTGCCTACCTCCAGGAGATATCGCCCACGGAAGTGATTCCCAGCGACCTCGTTGAGGTGTGGAAGTATTTGGAGAAAGGCGCCCATGCGTGGAGTTCATGACGCGGTCGGTGTTTTATGTGAAGGCGGCGCGGGCGGCGGGCGCGGCGTAACCTTGGTCTTGCCCACTTCCCCGAGGACTTCGACATCGACGATGTGACAAGTGGCTACCCATCGTCAACTGGCGCGGTGGAGCTTTCCGAGGTCCTCAATTGCAAGATCGCGCCGCCAAGTACTCGGAGCGTGTCTTGGCGATGGGCGACTTCCTCCCGTACCAGGAGACGGTCGTTGTGTCTGGCGACCCCGAGCCGCCGCATCGTGATCTCAAGGTTGAGCAACCCTTCCGCACGGCGATGGCGGGTGAACTGACGACGTATCCGTCAAACCCGTACACACCGTTCATCCGCAATCGCCGGGGAGTTGGCGAGTCATCGTCTAAGCCTGCAGAATAGGATAGTTTGCCATGTGGCGTTAGCAGCAGTTCTGCCATGCGGGCATATGTTGTAATGCGAGACAATGCAACATACTATCGAATGAGATGTCATGTCTATTTTGGTATTTGTCAAGTGTTTGTGATTGTTGTTTGAACGAGTCCCCGAGCGCGTCCGCCCTTTTGTGGGGTTTACCTCGTATGTGATGTGTTTGTTGTCTTTGTGTGTTTTATTATTGTGGTCGACTCGCCCGGACTCGAAGAGCCAATCGCTAGGCGATTCCCTTGAACGCGCTGTACTTCACCGTTTTCCCGTGCGCGAACGAGGTCGGGTGGACGAGTCCCCGAGCGTGGTACTTGGCTATTCCAGGCACGACTCGAGGGTGAGTGAGGACTTGGCGCGTTGGTTTGTGCGCGTCACTCCTGCCTGGCCCGTGGGGTCAGTCGCGTGGCGAGTCCTGGGCATGCTCTCCTACTTGGCGTTTTCCCGGACCACTCGAGGTGAACTGGTCCGCAGTCCCCGAGCGTGGTACTTAGCCGTTCGAGTCGCTATGTCGAGGATGCAGAGGACCGTGGTCGCTGTAAGAAGCGTAGGCAGTAGTCTTGGTTCGTAGAACCAGTCGAGCTAGGCGACTCCAATGGGGCTCCGGGTAGGCGTTTTTCGTGGACGCTGCAAGACCTGAGGTGACTCGGTGCTCTTGCACCGCACTACTTAGCCGTGCCGATCGCTGTACCAAAGGTTGACTTCTGCGGTTAGCGTGTTGCTGTTATTACGAGTGCGAGTGGCACAAGACACGGAGAGTAGGCGCAATTTGCGGTAACCGTTTTCTTTTTATTTCGTAGCGACTGGATAGTACATATGTGGGGTTCTAGGCGTAGAACTTCCGTAGGAGGTTTACATTCCATGGTCGCTTGACGTCGAGTTCGCCGTCCCCGCGGACGTCGGTGAGGTAGTAGGCGTCGTTGCCGAGTACACGGCTGATGGCGAATGGTCCCTCCCATGGAGGGTAAGCTTGTGCATGCCCTTCTTGTCCTGGATGAGACGCAGCACCAGGTCGCCTTCTTGGAAGGTGCGAGTTTCCATCCGCCAGCTGTGATAGCGGCGGAGTCCTTGTTGGTAGATGGCGGTGCGAGCGGCGAAAGGGTCGCGTGCCTCGTCGAGTTGATCGACTCCATCTTGTCGTCGCGAGTTCGTTCGCAGCTTCCGTGTAGTGGGCGACCCTTGGCGAGTCGTGCTCAAGGTCGGTGGGCATGACCTCGGCGTACACCATGAAGAAGGGGGTGAATCCTGTCGACCTGTTGACCGAGGTGCGGATTCCCCAGATGACGGAGGGTAGCTCCTCGACCCAGCACCCGGCGGTGCGCTCGAGTGGTACTTGGAGTCGCGGCTTCAGGCCGTGGAGGATGCTTTGGTTGGCCCGTTCCGCCTGGCCATTGGATTCCGGGTGGGCGACTGACGCGAGGTCGAGCCGAATGTGGTGCTCTTCGCAGAATTCGGCCATGGCTCCTTTGGCGAAGTTGGTGCCGTTGTCCGTGATGATGCTGTGGGGGAACCCGTAGCGATATATGAGTTCGCGTAGGAATTTCGTGGCGGTCTTCCCGTCGCATTTCCATCGCTTGGCCTCCACCCACTTTGTGAATTTGTCGACTGCGACTAGGAGGTGGGTGTAACCGGAGGGAGCCTTCTTGAAGGGGCCCACCATGTCCATGCCCCATACGGCGAATGGCCAGGTGATGGGGATTGTTTGAGCACTGAGCTCGGCACGTGCGTCTGGTTGGCGTACCTCTGGCACCGGCCTGGACGGCGATGTCGGCATGTCGCGGTGGGCCAGTAGAATCCATGTCGCATAGCCTTGGCGACGAGAGAGCGGGCGCCGGCGTGGTGGCCGCAGTCACCGGAGTGGATGTCGTGGAGGATCTTGCGTCCGTCGGCGGGTTGGACGCAGCGTTGGAACACGCCGGTGACACTGCGCTTGTGGAGCTCGCCGTCGATGATGGCGTAGGACTTGCATCGACGGGCGATCATTCGAGCTTCCGTCTCGTCTGCCGGCAAGGTGCCGGCTTCCAGGTAGGCGATGTAGGGCTTGGTCCAATCGTCTGGCTCGTGGACGAGTGCGACCAGGGCTGCTTCTGGTTGGAGCGGGACTCCGATGTCGATCTCCCTTGGGGGAGAGACTGATGGCTTGGTGATCGTGTCGAGGAAGACGCCGGCGGGTGGTGTGAGTCGAGCCGACCCGATGCGAGAGAGGGCGTCGGCCTCCTCGTTCTTTCGCCTATCGATCCACTCGACGGAGTAGCCTATGAAGTGTCCGCCCAAATTGTCCACTGCTTGGCGGTACGCCGTCATGGTGGGGGAGACGGCGTCGCAGGTGCCAGCGACTTGTCCTGCGACGAGGTCGGAGTCGCCATAGCAGCGTAGGCAGTTGACATTCATCTTCCTGGCGTCCCTCATGCCGTGTAGTAAGGCCTCGTACTCGGCCGTGTTGTTTGTGCAGGGTGTAAAGTCCAGGCAGAGGACATAGCGGAGCTTGTCGCCCTTCGGAGAGGTTAGCACGATCCCTGCGCCTGCGCCGTCCGCATTCTTGGAGCCATCGAAGTGCAGGCTCCAGTAGTGGAGGTATGGCAGCTTCTCTGGCTGCTGGGCCTCTTCCCAGTCGGCGATGAAGTCCGCTAGGGCTTGCGATTTGATCACTCTTCGTGGCTCGTATTTGATGTTGTGGATGCCGATCTTGACGGCCCACTTGGCGACTCGCCCGGTCGCCTCGCGGTTGCGGATGATGTCCTGCAACGGTGCGGAGGAGACGACCGTGATCGGGTGCTCCTGGAAGTAGTGCGGCAGGCGTCGCTGTGCCCTGAAGACCGCGTATACCAGCTTCGATCGTGGGTACCGCTGGTGCGACTTCGGTGAGGACCTCGCTGATGTAGTAGACGGTCGCTGTCTTTGGCGCTCCTTTCCTTCCTCCGGTCGCTCGGCGACCATGACCATGACGACGACGCGCTCGGAAGCCGACGTGAACTAGCATGGGTTCTTTGTCGACCGGGCGGCGAGTAGCGGTGCGGTAGCACCTTCTTGAGGTCACGAGGCGTCGTCGCCTCCTTGTCCCACTGGAATGTGGGGTTCTTGCGCATCGAGCGATATAAGCGGCATTGCCTTTTACCGTAGCGGGATGAAGCGGCGAGAGCTACTCGCCCAGCCAACTTCGAGCGTCGCGCGCACTCGGGTTTGCCGAGTCGGGCGATCGTGTCGATCTTGGTGGGGTTCGCCTCGATCCGCTTGGAGCGACATAGCCCGATGGCTGTCTGCGGGTACACCGAAGGTGCATTTGCCTGGGTTGAGCTTTATCTTGTATTTTCGCAAGTTGGCGAACGTTTCCGCCAGGTCGGTGAGTAGGTCGCCCTGGCGACCGGACTTTACGACCACGTCGTCGATGTCGACGTGGATGTTGCGGCCAATTTGGCTCGCAAGGCATTCTTGCATGCACCGCTGGTAGGTCGCCCCGGCGTTCTTGAGGCTGAAGGTCATGGCAGTGTAGCAAAAAGCTCCGAATGGCGTGATGAACGCCGTCTTCTCCTCGTCCTTGATAGCCATTTTGATCTGGTTGTAACCAGAATAGGCGTCGAGGAAACACAGCGATTCTGAGCCCGCGGTGGAATCGATTATCTGGTCGATCCGCGGGAGGACGAACTGCTCCTTTGGGCAGGCGCTGTTCAGGTTTGTGTAGTCGATACACATCCTCCAGGTCCCATTTTTATTCTCGACCAGGACTGGGTTTTCCAGCCACTTGGAGTATTTGATTGGCCGGATGAAGCCTGCAGCGAGTAGACGCTGCACCTCTTCGGCGATTGCTCGGCGGCGCTCTTCATTGAAGAGTTGATGCGACTGCTTGACATGTCGCACTTTGGGGTCGGCGTTTAGCTTGTGCTCAGCGAGCTCCCTGGGGACACCGGGCATGTCAGAGGGATTCCATGCGAAGATGTCCCTGTTCTCACGGAGGAACTCGATGAGCACGCCTTCCTATGCCGGGCTCATGCCCGTCCCGATCGTCACCGTCTGGCTGGAGTCGCCTGGGACCAGCTCGGCGATGCAGGTGTCGCGTGGTGGCCTCGAAGGTTGAGGTGTTTGCGCCCTCCGAGTTGGGATTCTTGAGTATGGTGGGGTCGTCGTTGTTGACCCAGCTCGCGTATTTGGCGAGTTCATCCGCGTGGTTGGTCTCCGCCGCGATGACGGCGTCAGCCAGCTCGGCGCCTTTGGCCTCGCACTCGGCGGCCATGTCGGGGTCGCCGTTGATGGTGATGACGCCGCACGGCCCGGGGAGCTTCATTGCGTTATGCAGCGTAGTGGGCGCTGCCATGAACTTGGCGAACGCCTGGCGCCCCAGGACGCAATGGTAGGGGCTGTCGAATGGCACGAGCTCGAAGACGATCCGCTCGGTGCAGAAGTTTGCTGGTGTGCCGAAGGTGACTGGCAGCGTGACCTTGCCGATCGGGTACGCCTTCCGACCGGGGACGATGCCGTGGAACGTGGTGTGGGTCGTCTCGATCATCGACTGCGGGAGCCGCAGCCGCCTGAAGGTGTCCAGGTACAGGATGTTGATGGAGCTTCCACCGTCCATCAATGTCTTGGGGAGCCAGTAGTCGCCGACCTTGGGCTTGACCACCAGGGCGACTCGACCTAGGTACTCGATGCGTGGCGAGTGGTCTTGTCGGCTCCAGGTGATGGGCTGCTCCGACCAGTTGAGGCGGGGGCGTCCACTGGGCCACCGCGTTGACGGCGGCTGGCGATGACCTTCTTCGCGTGTTGAAGCCCGTGAAGGTGTGGAGCGAGCCGGCCACTTTGCCGAATTTTCCGCCGTTTGGCAGGTCATTGTCGGGGTCCTCCCGTGCTCGCCGTGCCTTCTCGATCTCCCTGAGTGTATGGCAGTCGGTGGTGGTGTGCGTGGCGGGCTTTCCTTCCCTGCTATGAAACGCACATGGTTGGTTAAGGAGGGCCGCGGGGTCGAACCTTGGCTTGGCCTTGTAGTTGCCGCCGTCGCGGCGTTGTCCTCCGTCGCGGAAGCTCTTGGGCTCGCGTTGTGCGTGCCCGGTGTTGGCGACGAAGTCGACTCGCCCATCACTGCGGCGCTTGCCGGTGAGGCGAGTGTTGCTGTAGCGCAGGTCGGACCGTCGTCCGCTGTCGTTGCCGCTCGTGCGGCGTTGACCTCCTGACTCGTCGTCAGTTTCCTGGTTTGGATCTTCCTCCGCGTATCATTTGGCGATCTCGAGGAGGTCGGGGATGTTGTCGAGTGTGCGAGAGTGTCGCTTGAGCTTGGCGACCAGGGGCTCGTATCGGCACGAGGTCTTGAAGCAATGGATCGCGGTGTCCGGGTGGATGCCGACCGCGTTGTACCACAGTTCTTGCCACCGTTGGACCCAGTTGCGGGTCGACTCGCGGGGTCCCTGGACGCATCGCTCCAGGTCCTCGATAGTGGTGGCGCGGGTGTAGGAGCACTCGAAGTGCCTGACGAAAGCGTCGCGCATCTCCTCCCAGGAATCTATATTGTCCTAAGGGAGGGTGTTGATCCACTGCCTGCACGTCCCCTCCATCATCAGGGGGAGGTAACGGGCGGCTAGCAGGTCGGTGTGGCCTGCGATCCCCATCGCCATGAGGTATGTATCGAGCCAAACGGCGGGGTCATACGAGGGGTCATACGAGGGGTCGTACTTTTCTATCTCCTTTGGCGCCTTGAAGTTTGGTGGGTACTTCTCGCCTCGGATCATTGGTCCGAAGCACTTGGAGCCGAGTCGACTGAGCGACCCCATGGGCTCGCCGTCGCGGCGATTGGTTAGGGTGTGCCGCAGGTCGTCGAGCTGGCGTGCGCGCCAGCTTTGGTTGTTGATTATGTGGGTGCGGGCGTCGATGGGCTGACCGTTGGCGGCGAAGAAGTTGGTCGCCGGCCTGGGGTCGTTGGTGGAGAGTGCCGCGTTCGCGGGTCGGTGTTGGAGCTGCAGTGGCTCCGGTGGTGGGCAGTTGAGTGTGTTTGCCGTCATTGGGCGGCCGCTCGAGGCCGCCCTGCTTCCCGAAGAACGCGAGTATACTCGACCTTGCGAGTCGGCGCCCGCTCTTTGCTGCTCGACGGCCTTTGCGAGCAGGGCCCTGACATATTGGATCTGTAGGGTGCCGTCGCCGGTGGCCGTGATGCTGTCGGCTGCTGCTCGGCCTGCCACGAGGTTGTCCATAGGGGTGGAGAACAGTGGGAGGCCGTTTGCGTCTTGCTCCCGTGAGGAGACTACTATCCGCGGCTGGTCCCTGGGGGTGTGCGGTTGGGTGGAGGCGGGGCACCCATCGCCGTCGACCCTGGCGGGGGTCGGGCGCTTCCTCCTGGTGGCGCGTTCTCGCAGATCACGCGCTCGGCCGCGCGGGCCGGGTCATTTTTGTTGTCGAAGTTCAGGGCGCGCCTGAACGGTGGGGTTCAGCGCCCTGATCCGCTGTTGGTGGTAGCGCGATAGCTCTGCGCGTCACCTTTCGGCGAAATTTCTCGCGCTCAGCTTGCTCCTTGCGCACTGCCTCCGCCAGTTTCAGGCGGAGTTCCTCGACCTCCGTCGCGGTGGCGTTAGGAGGGATTGGGGTGGAGAATGGATCCTCTGGCGGATCGGTACCGATCTCCATGTAGGTCGCAGCATGGCGGCTGGTTCCGTCACGGAGGTCGGCGGAGTTCTCCGATCCGGAGTCGAATTCGAAGATCCCGAGGATTGAGGGGTCCTTGAAGTCTCCCATGTTGGAGACCTGAGTAATGGAGCCCGCGAGCGAAGCCGCGGTAATGGACCTGGCAAGTGACGCCGGGGTCGCCGAGTCGGCGTCGTCGTTGAGGGATGCGTCTTCCGCGGCTGCTGAGTTTTCGGCCACGCCGCGTGGGCGATTGTACTTTCGCTGGCGATGGATTGTCGGATCTGGCTTTCGGAGAGCCGATCGCGTGGCGGCGACTTCGCGGATGCGAGCCGAGTCCTCCGAGGCGATAGCGTCGGTGAGGCCCGAAGAGGCTGATCGTGCCGATCGGCGGGATCACGCCAGTGTCGTGATCGCGCTCTTGGGGCGTAACTGCTCGGCAAGATTTGGAGCATCTCGCCGATCGCTATCATGCGGCCGGTGGTGACCGTCTCGTTGATGGGCAGATTGGATCTCGCCGCAGAACACCGGCCAGACCGGCCAGGCCCCACGGTGGGCGCCACTGTCGTGGGAATGGTCACGGCAGATGCTGCAATCGGCAGCGAGTAGTAGAACGAGGGGCAAGGGCGGCCAGCCATCTACGGAGCGAGATGAGGGCGGAGACACATGGTTTTACCCAGGTTCGGCCCCCCGGAGGGTAAAGACCTACTCCTGCTAGATTGTATTATGAAGGTGGTACAATGGGCGAGCTCGGCGGTTAAGCGGCGAGTCGTGTGGGGGTATGATGGAACGTCCCTCTACACGTCTCGCAGGGAGGTTTATATAGACTCACCTCCCCTAGGGTTTACATATCTCAACCGATTTAGTTAAAGCTTCGATACTCGTTTAACCTAATCCGACTGGGCCTATCTACTTGCCTGGGCCTTCAGCTTCCAGTCGCTTGGTTCCTCGCTAGGCTTCAATCCAGTCGCCGTCTTGCAGGCCCACTCGCCAAGTCTTGGGCCAGTCGGAAACGTCCTGCTGGGTATACCCCGGTAGGCATATCCCCATCAAGGGCGACATGTTAAAATCACTGCTTGTGTATCCAGTGTGGCTATTTACCCTATGACTATGTTTCTTCTTCATAGGTCAAATGTGGAAGAAATTGAGAAACAGACTAGAGCTTTCTTTTGGTATGGGAAGGTGGGGAAGAAGAAATATCATCTGGTTAAATGGAAGTATGTGTGTAGGCCCAGGAAAAAAGGTGGACTGGGGATTAAAAACATTAGGCTTTTTAACATTTGCTTGTTGTGTAAGTGGTGGTGGCGCCTCGAAGCTGAGGAAGGTCCATGGCAAGTTTTTGTGAGGAAAAAATATTTGAAGAAAGGTGGGATCAGTAATGTGAAACACAGGCAGAGTGATTCTCCATGTTGGCATGATTTGATTAAGATTAGGGATCTCTATTTGGCTGGTAGGATAATGAGGATTGGTAATGGGGAGTTGACTGATTTCTGGCATGATGCTTGGTGCTTGGACTCACCCCTGAAAGATAGGTTCCCTGATTTATTTGATATTTGTCAGAACCAAAGAATCACGGTGGCAGACATGGCAAAAAAAGGGTGGAGTCTCTGTTTTAGGAGATGCCTGGATACTTATGGGTTGAATCATCAGGAACAAATGAGAAAGTTGCTGTCTGGGGTGAGTTTGAATCAGGAAAAGGACAGGCCAGTGTGGATGTGGAATAAATCTGGCAAGTTCTCTGTTAAGTCAATGTACACACGCCTGTCGAATGTTGGGATTGATAGAAGTTTTAAACATCTGTGGAAAGCAAAAATTCCCCTGAAGATTAAGATTTGGCTGTGGCTTATCTGGCACAATGCTATTCTCACCAAAGACAACATGATAAGGAAGAATTGGGTTGGAGATTTTACTTGCAGGTTTTGTAATGAGGATGAGAGCACTGGACACTTGTTCTTTTCGTGTGTGGCTGCTAAATATGTTTGGGGGGTGGTTGCCAGAGCTGTTGGTGTCGCGAATAGACCTGGATCATTTTCCCAATATTTTTGGTGGGCTTCTCAGTATGTGGGGGTTAGTAGGAATGTGCAGATTACGGTGGTAGCGGCAATATGCTGGGATATTTGGAAGCTCATGAATAGGGCTTGTTTTGAAAAAAAACTCATTAACTCGCCTGTTGATTTGGTCATATATGCTTGTGTGTTCATTCGTTATTGGGCAGGGTTGCATGGGGAGAATGATCGGGCGGTGCTGCAAGCTGGAGCGGATACTCTTCAACAGAATGTGTTGGCCGATGCAGCAGCTATGGATGTGGCCCCTGTTCCTT
The DNA here is from genome assembly GCA_023614405.1 of Avena insularis. NCBI lineage: Eukaryota > Viridiplantae > Streptophyta > Magnoliopsida > Poales > Poaceae > Avena > Avena insularis. Next base: position 145,395,500 of record CM042697.1, read on the forward strand.
CCCTGGGACTGCCTGCAATTCCTGGAGATCGTGTTCATGAAGCTCCGGAGCTGGAAAGGGGGAGGGAGAAAAGAAGAAGAACTTGAGAAAAAAGGGACTGGGCTGCGAGAAGATGGTGTTGGCATCCAGTATTTTAGTTCCTTGGTTATGTTTTGATATGGACGGTTCCCCACTAGCCTGAGGGCGGTGTTCTTGCGTCTCCAGCCTCCTTCTTTATTTCTGTTTAGTTTGTTTAGTGTGTAATTTGAACCTCTTGCTTTTCCTTTTTGACCCCCTAGGTGGGTCAGTACTACGTCGATATGTGTGGTTATTGTTCCGTTGTCTGATGATAATGGAACCCGATCCCTCTTCCTGGGGATTGTATGGAAAAAAAATATAACTTTGAGCTTAAATAACCTCATTTTCCTAGTAGTTATTCACGGGCAAGCACTCTTTTTTTAAAATTGTTATTCTTGTGTTAAATAAAATGAGTTGTCTCAATCATTGCATCAACTAGCTAAGTTAGTTTGCATGAAATATAACCACATAGATAAAAATAATTTTATAGTAGAATTACATAAAACCATCCACTGATGGGCACACGATACAAACGCACACAACTTATATAATAAAAACTAACTTACAACTGGAAAAACAGAAAAACAACGAGGCATCTTCCCGGGCGCCGCATCTTCCCTCCTTGGCTCCTCCTTGCGGGGTAGGGGCTCGCCCCTCACTCGTCGTCGTCCTCCGGCATGCGGTAGGGGAGGGTGTGCATGTTGCCCGGGGAGGGGAAGATGGCACAGAAGTCGGTGAAGATGTTATAGGTTATGAATGCGATGGTTTTCACATCCACACTAGAAAACCCGCCCAAGGAGCGCGAACGCGTCGAATGGGTTGGTGAAGTGCACGTACAGGCCGATCTCCAATTTGGTGGCGTCGTCGTAGTACCTCTCCAGCCTGAACATATGTGGCGAGCCCCTAGGAAGGTGGCGGTAGCCGGCAGAGAGGAAGAAATGCGCTAGTTCCGTCGGCCCCCTCCACCTCGAGATCGCCCACACACGCAGTTCATTCTCAACGATGACACCGCCGTACTGCCGCTCGGGCATGGTGGATAGGCGACGGAAGGTGGGGCCGTTGAATTGCATGGTTGCGGCTAGCGGGTGACGGCTGAAGAAGATGCGGTGGCGGGCTGGCGGCTGAAGAGAGAGGAGGGATGAGAGAGGTGTGCGGAGATTGGGAAGAAATGGTGCCATTATATAGGGGCGGCCGTTGCAAACCCTAGTGTGAAGAGAGAGGAGGGTGAGAGGTGTGCGGTGGCGTTTGGTCTCCGTCGAGCAGTCAAAGCCATCGCAGAGCATTCAAAACAGCGGGACGGGTTATCCAAGCGGCGCGTGCATCGGTGTGCATCGACGGGTTATCGGCGCGTGCCCTGCATGCTGCGATGCTGCGTGCAATAGCCAGGCTGCGACGCTGCGCGCAATAGCCAGGCTGCGACGCTGGGTTCAATAGCCAGGCTGCGACGGGCATGCTGCATGGCGCATGCATGGCAAAGGCGCTGGGAAAGAGGGCAGCGACGGGCGGCGGGCACAGAGGCGTGGATGCCATGAGTAGAGGCATAAACAGGCCCGTTGGACGATGCGTCGATGGCCCAGCGGAACCAGATGCGACTCGATGGAAGAAAAAACGCCAGCCAATCACATTGAAGAAACTGGGCTCTTGCGGATCGCTCATCATTCCTCCTAGAAGACCATATCGCACGGCGGGAGTTTAGCGCACAGCGTCAGATGAACGGTCGAGGTTGGTTGTTAGGGTTAGCTGCCGTCACACAGAATCCTTCTAGAAGAACAGATCGAACGGATCGGGTAGCGCGCTAGGGTTAGATCGACGCTCCCGGTTGGTCGTCAGGGTTAGCCTGGTCAACGAATGTGGTTTTGAGGGTTTTGAGCTCAGTCAACAGGGTTTTGACAACTTTGACGGTGCATAACTAATTCCCAAAAATTGAAAAAATACAAAACCTTCGCACATATTCATGTTATGTTACCTAGTTAGGTGGAAAAATCATAAACATGGTAAAAATAAATTCGCATGAAAAATCCTACACAAATTGAGCAACCTCGTCTGAGGTTGTAGAGAGTTCAAAGGGGAGAGTAGAGAGTTTGGGGTTTTGAAAATGCAAAATATCAAAAACCCTATGCTAGATTCATCTTGGAGTGATTAAGAAGGATTAGAATTTTGTTTTGCAATATCATAAAGTTGTTTTATTAATCATTTCATATAATAGCATATACTTTCAAAAATAATTTAATAATATGAAGATTAATTCAAAAAATAGTGAGATTGCGTACTAATACTGTATAGGTAGAATAGATGCTAAGGACATTTATTTGGATGATTTGGACAAGGTGGAAAAATAAGATGCTTAGCAATGGGGTCGTTTCCCCTTGCTTTGGAGGCCATTTCTAGCACATTTTCGGTGGCAATGAGATGTACTTCACAAAAGGACTAGGATTGATGAACTAACATGCATAATAGTACATAAAGCATTAAAACATCATATAACAAACCAATAAACTCTAAAAATATAGAATGTTCGTTCAAATTAGAATGTCAATTTAAATTCAAATTTGAATTCTGGTTCAAATTCAAATTCACATCACATAAGTTATCACATGAAAGTACACAAACCAATACAACAATCAAGATTACATCAATGAAATATAGGTTTTCACATCAAAGTACAACAAACATAATGTTTCAATGGTTCCCACTCTATTTTGCTTGCCTCTTGCCGCTCGATCTCTTGTTATTTTTTTCACTGCTTGGTTCAACATGACATAATTTGTTGATGCTCCTGGTTTTCTTACCAGGACCAGTTGGCCCCCACAAATTTTGCAGCAAAACCTCCTGAACTAGTTTTGGTGGCAATTCAATAGCCAAATCAGCGATGTCGTTCGGCACAACCTCCAGAACATGTTCAGGTGGCACCTCAATAGACACTTTTGTTGCCTCTTCGGTTTGCACATCATCCAGAACAGGTGGCAACTCAATAGATTGCATCACAATATGATCAAGGACATCATCTGCTTCCATTGCAACATCCACAATAGGTGGCAACTCAATAGCCTCATTTTGCCTTGTTTGATCATCAGTAAACATGATCTGCACATTTCTATTTTTTCTGAATCCACCAAGTCTTGCCTTTTTGGTTGGCCAGCATTTTTCAACAACAAGGGGCTGAACTAGACATTTTCTCCTGAAAAACATAACAGGTCATTTTGCAACAAAACAAATTGAAGAAACAACAGTAACAGTAACAGTAACAAAAAGATATTGCATACTTCTTTGGCTTTTCAGGAGTGTAACGGCATTTGGAAGACCTAGCTAGGTGCCCAAGTTCCTGGCAAAGCTTGCATCTATTTTTGTTACCTTTTTGAGGTCTTTTTGGCTTATCATCCTTTTTCCCTTTCTAACTACTCCCACCTTTCTCAAACCATGCCTTGAATCTACTTTGCTTAGGCCGGCCAGCTTTTCTTTTGGTCAGTGGATGACACATAGAAAATTCAAATTCTACTTCAGGCCATTGAGACTGGTCGGTAAGTGCTAGAATTGGAGTTGCATCTGCAGCTTTGAATTTTTCTACTGAATAATATTCATGCAAATATAGATGCATATTTAACTTTGGTTTGGAGGCCAAGAAGAGTAGGGCATGCTCACATGGCTTTCCAGTGTGTTGCCACTCCAGGCAAGTGCATTCATGCACTTCAGTGTCAACAACATGTCTCCTTCCAGTTTTGGTGTCTCTAACTTCAGCACCCCACAAAGAAGATTTCTCAACTTTCAAATGTGCAAGATTTCTACTCCTGTTGACAACCTGTTGTACCACTACTGGAAGCTTGTCCCCTTGCAGAACATCACCAATTCTTCTTCTCAATTCCCACAAGCGCATGATCATGATCTCGATTGGGTCAACCATGTCATGTATAGGCAAGTCCTTTAAATCCTTCACCTTGTTGTTAAAACTCTCTGCCAAGTTGTTGTTGACATGATCACATTTGATGGCAGTATTAAATCCTGACCGATACCATAAGAGAGAGTGATAGGTTTGCAGCCATGTACCAAATTCATTCTCAGTACATGCTGCCATTATCTTACCAAGATTATATGAATGTGTCTGGGTAGTGTAAGATCTCGCTGCAAACCACATGCGCCCAAATTCTTCTCCTCTGAACTTTTTGATCAAATTCAACCACATATGTCCAAAGCACTCTCTTTGCTCAGAATGGGGAAACATAGTCTTTACTGCATTTTCTAGGCCTTTGCATGCATCTGTATGAATTGCCAAAGGTGAGACTGGCCCTAAGCATCTTTTCAACTGCATCATAAACCATGTCCATGAGGCCTCAGTCTCTGATTGAAACAACCCAATGGCAACGGGGAACATCCAACTATGTCCATCCAGAGCATTGCATGCTGCTAGCTGACCATTCCACTTTCCAGTTAAAAATGAAGAGTCTATGCTTAAATATGGACAACATCCTTCTTTGAAGCCATCGATGCAAGGCTTTAAAGCCATAAAAAACTTAGAGAAGAACACCTTGCCATCATCACTGACCTCAGTATCTATCTCCACAACACTGCCAGGTGACCTTTTCTCAACCTCTGCTTTGAAGTTATACAACATCCTAAAAGTATTTGCCCAATCACCATACAATTCTTTCATTGCCCTTTGTTTTTCCTTCCACACAGTGCTATAATTCACCTTAATTGGGTAGTCCTTTTCCAAGTCTATTTTTAGCCTCTTTGCAGTAGTGTTTGGTGTCTTGGCTAAAATAGGAGTGATTTTTTCAGCAACCCAAATTTGTGATGTCATTGTTGATACTCTCTATGAACTAGTAATGCAAGTGTGTTCAAAAGGGATTTGATTAACTCTAATGGTGCTTCCATCTGGTTGGCGTCTAGTAGAAATGTACCAATTGCAAGGATTGGCGCCCCCATCAAAACCTCTACATCTAGCATAAAACTTATTTTTATCAGTCCACTGAGTCTTGGCATCAAACTCCTTCTTGATTGCATAAGTTTTGAAACACATCCTAAACTCACCCATGCTTGGAAACAGTTTCCCTACTGCAATAACAGGGTTTTCCTTGTCATAGACAGTAACCAGCTCATCATAATGTGCATCATATACATCATCTGCGGCATTCTCCATCAGCTCTCTATCTACATCTTCATAAAATGTTCTGTTACCACCATCATCATCAGCCAAATTAGTTTCATTAGTCTTTTCCTTATCTCTGTTATCTACTGGAATGCCAAATATTTTGGCCATTTCTATGTCAGCCATTGGTGCTATGACTAAATCAGTAGTTTCATCTAACTCCACTGAATTCCAATCAACATACATACTAGCCCCTACATCAACACCCTGTCCTACATCAACATCATTTATGTCTGATAATACTGTGACTTCAATTCGTATGGTCACCATCTGCCTCTGTGAGTCCCAATCATCATCTACATTTGCGAAGCAAAATTTGAAGCCACATGTCCAACCTTGGAACCTGCTTCCAGATCGATGAGCTCAGCATGAAAAGTAACCTGTTTGTTTGTCCAGCCATCTTGCCGATCAATTTCATCTACTAAATCTTCTCCATCCTCAATTCTCAAATATTCTCCGTTCCAATTTTCAAACCGTAACAATGCAACTTCCTGTTGTGGACCCCAAGGAACACTTTGCCCGATTTTCTCCACCAAATTCTTCACGGCCAATTCTTCCATTTCCTACAGTTGCTGGGGATCAATATCTGCAAACTCAACCTCCCAACCCTCGATGTACCTCTCTCGATGTACCTCTCTCGATGTTACGTACACTACCATCACCTAGTTTCACTTTAGATGGGAAGAACTTGAAAATGAATTGGAATTTTCTCCGCCGCTCATAATCACCCCTGTTTTGTTTGAGTAGAGGCGGGCAGAGTGAGCTAGAGGAATTGGGGATTATCCAAATGCAATCAAATCAAATAAAAATAGTGAGATTGACCTATTGGAAGTGCTCTCTTGGCTCTCCATCTCGATGCCCCCGATTCAGCCAACCCGCCCACAACAATCTAGCTCAGAAATCAGAAATCAGAGGGAAAGCAATTGGGTCAGATCCAAATCCAAGCGCAGGGAATGAGCTAGGGTTTCGAGATTAAGCAACACTGATGGGCTGCCCCTGAGATCACACAGGCCGCCGCTGCCGAGCACACGAAGTTGAAGGCGCCGCCGCCGGATTATAGCTAATCTATCAAGTGGGTGGGATCATGTTGGTCAGGTGCAATGACTCACACAGCCACTAAGTTTATGATGGTGTTTCTAGCCAACCCAGAGAGGTCGAGATCCCATACAATATTGGCATGGCCCCACATCTACCACATTTGTGTGTGTCATGGCTTAGCATAGCAAAATTATAGCTAGATCTATCCAAACATGGGGTAGTTAGGTCAACGATCATGTCCGACTACTCGAAAGAGCCACTTGTGTACCATGTTTTCATCTACATTTATTCAAATGGACTCAAATTTGGCTCGAGGGTTTATCACCATGTGCCTAATGATGCTACCATTGTATCTATCCATTTTGGTTTAAAATTTTCAAAAATTTAACCAACAAACTCAAAAACAGGCTTTCATTTGTGAAGCAAGTACCAAAACTACAATTTGAAACCTTCTAGTTGCATGCATGTGCGGTTTTACATCACATTGGAACCACATAAGAGAAGTTGTACTTTTAACCGCATAAGCCACACTTCAAACACGGATATTTAACCGCAGCCGTTACAAAATATCTTGTACATTGACTACAATGTTGCATACAAATAACAGGACATAACGTAATAAAAATACTAAAAGCCACCCTTGAAATAAACTTTTGGAGGCCATTCCTCCGACAATGAGTAGATCCTACCCACCTGACTTTCATTGCTTGACATCTGAATTTCAGTCACAGTTTTCATATCCATGTCGACTTCAAACAATCCAGGATCAAACCCAGTTGATAACAATACAAATTGTCCATTGCTTGATGCCTTCCCCATCTGAATTTTGTAGTAATAATTTGCGAACCCTGACTTACCCTCATTATTGAAAACTTCTTCCCAGCAGTCATCCGATATCCTAGATCCAATTTTTTGAACCAAATCAACCTTAGAGTCCAAAGACCACACAGTGTGGTTGCCCTCATGGTGCAGAACCCATCTTTCAAGATCTCCATTGGAAAACTTAATGAACACCACCCCTCCTCCACATTTAGGAGCTATCGTGTAATCATTCCAAGAGTTAACATTGAATCCCATTTCATCTGAAAATTCTATTATGCAAGTCTGTGATGTTAAAATGTCCAAACAAAATTTATACCCAACTACATACATCATGTAGAGCTTGCCTCTAGATAAAACACCATACGGATTATGGTGAAAGACAGGAACCACAGGTGATTGTATTGGCGAACTTACTGTTCTTGACCACCCCCCATATTTATGAATACACACGTGAACAAACACCAGATCAGTACTGTTAAAGCTTACCCTGTTGTAGTCAGAATTAAAGAACGTATCTGCATATTTCTCGAAGAAAGGCAACCCTAACCACCCCCTTCCAAGTATCAACCCAAACTGCCCAAATGTGTTATTAGTGTGCTGACCCCCATTTCTTGGAATTTGCACTATATGCTCCATTTCCAAAGAACTGAAACTATTTTTTCTAGCAGAGGGGCAAAACATGTAGTAAACATCTGAATCCCCACACATTCTTCCAGCTTTAAGACCAAGGACAACACCATCTGCTGAACTCAAAATATCCGCACCTTCCCACAGTTCACTATTTAATAATAGGCGTAAAGCATTAGATGAAACGTCTGTCTGATTTTCCCATGCATAAATTAACCTAAATACGCATGTTCTTGTTCCTGGTTTCCTGAACTGCACCAAAAAACCTAGATGTGCTGGTGTTTTTGTCCAACTAAACCAGCGTTGCACAATTAGAGACCTACTAGTTGACAACTAGGCATTATTGAAAATGCTGCAACGGATCAATCCTATAGAAGTTGCAATTTCAGACTTTGTAATAATTTTTGAAACCAAATCTGAGTTGCTCATCACTGAATCCACATAAGTTTTCAATTCGACAGATATGATGGATCCAAATCCATCTGCCACAGAAGAAACCATATGTCATATGTTTGATACAATGCCATGAATTTTTTATACCAAGGAATAGAAGCATGTCAACAAGCTTCCATCATCTACAGAATAACAAATCAAACAACAGAACAAAAATAAAATCCCTACAAACTACAGCACACTACTAAATTCCACCACCCCCACCCCCCAATTTGCGAAGGAAGCTGTTATTGAAGCTTCCCTTCCTAAAAGTAGTCACTTCTAAAGAACAAAAAGTATTTTATTTTTCAATTGCTCCTTTGTATAAGAAACAATTAAAGTCAAATCCTTCAGCATATCCCAAACTATAGCACGGATCTTAAATACCCTAACAAACAGATATACTCTGAAGACCACTTTAGATCTACACAGAACAGACCCGTACCATACACACAATAGGAAAGCATACAAAATTTTACATATGCAGTCGGATAAAAGCAATCAACATTACCAGAAGCTTCTTTTCGAAATCCATCGCCTGAAGTGTTGAACTCTCTAAATCCCAGAGAATCTTCCATGGCGACAACCCAGCCAGACCTTGGAACCTTAGGCGAAAGCACACCCTCATCCCTCTCGTTCATAACGGCATGATGTATGAGAGTTTTAGTGCAAGGATATAAGAATCAATTTGAATCTTCGAAGAGCGGATGGTTAGGGGCACCTTAGGGTAGGGTTCCAAAGGACACAGCCGTTCATCTGTAGCTATCGAAATTCCTTTTGTACCCCCCAGGACCAACTTTATTGTATTACTCCCCAAGTTTTATGAAATACTAGAAAAACACAAGGGGGATTTGCAAAATAACTATGATGTGCTCTGAACTGAAGCCATGTATGAAGCTAGTCCTGACCGGCCGCTACGCTGATTACTACCAAACCCAAAAAATTATACGTACGCGGAAAATCGATCTATAAAAATTACTGATCAATCCAAAAAAACATCCTTCCTGGTATATCTTAAGGCAAACAAACTCAATCCCGAAGAGAAACAAATTTAACCGTGAAACACGGAAACTTAGATTCATAGTGGATTAACTGAAGATTATTTATATTTCCCATCTATCCTAGATAGTTCACCTTTTCCCTTTTCATATGACACCCATTTTTTAAGCACCAAATATTAGCCGAAGATATCCCATGTTGTACAATTTATCATTTTTAAAAAACTAGGATTAGCCGAAGATATATCATTTTTATGACTTAATATTACATTAAAAAGTACTAGTGTTAGACCTAAATGATGCACACATTAACCCTCCCTAAATCATAACTAAGAATAGTGAAATATTCATATTGTTTAAATTACAAATTCATAAGCCATGTTTTGATGTATTGATGCTAGCTAAATGGACTCAAATTTGGCACAAGGGTGTATCACCACGTCCTAATGATGCTAGCTTTGTATCTAGCCTAATGATGCTAGCATTGTACCTAGAGAGGTCTATAGCCAATGCAATGTTGGCATGGGCCCACATCTACCACAAAGTGGCTCATCATGTTTTGGCATAGCAATGTTATATTTAGATCAATCAACTATAGGTAGGATCATGTTGTCCATAGTGATGACGCATGCAACCACAAGTTGATGAAGGTATTTCTAGATAGCTGAGATAGGTCTAGATCTAGCACAAGTGTGTTATGCCTTTGGATGATGCACACTTGTAGCACGTTTAGCCTCATGCCAACGTTGCATTGGTTCTTGACCTATGGGATTTGTCTATGAAGACCTTCATCATATTTGTGGTTGTATGAGTCAACACTTGGTCAACATGATCCCACCTAGTGTGTGTCATGGCTTGGCATAGCAAAATTTTAGCTCGATCTATCAAGTAGGTAGGATCATGTTGGTCAGGTGTGATGACTTATACAACAACAAGTTGGTGAACGTGTTTCAATCTAGCCTAGTGAGGTCTAGAGACCCCATGCAACGTTGGCATGGCCCCACATCTGCCACAATATAGTGTGTGTCATGGCTTGGCATAGCACTATTATAGCTAGATATATCAAGTGGGTGGCATCATGTTGGTTAGGTGTAGTGACTCACACAACCACTAAGTTGATGATGGTGTTTCTAGCCAACCCTGAGAGGTCAATAGCCCATGCAATGTTGGCATGGACCCACATGTACCACAGTTGTGTGTGTCATGGCTTGGCATAGCGAAAGTATAGTTAGATCTATCAAGATGGTAGGATCATGTTGTCCAAGTGATGACTCATACAACAACAAGTTGGTGAAGGTATTTGTATCCAACCCAGAGAGGTCTCGATCCCATGCAATGTTGGCATGGCCCCACATTTGCCACAAGCGTGTCTCATGTCTTGGCATAGCACTCTTACATCTAGATCTATCAAGTGGGTGGGATCATGTTGGTCAGATGTAGTGACTCACATAGCCACTAAGTTGATGATGGTGTTTCTAGCCAACCTAGAGAGGTATATATCCCATGTAATGTTGGCATGGGCCCACATCTACCACAGTTGTGTGTGTCATGGCTTAGCATAGCAAAAGTATAGTTAGATCTATCAAGTAGGTAGGATCATGTTGGTCAGGTGTGATGACTCATACAACAACAAGTTGGTGAAGGTTTTTCTATCTAGCCTAGAGAGGTCTAGACCCCATGCAATGTTGGCATGGCCACACATCTGCCACAAGTGTGTGTCATGGCTTATAGCACTCTTATAGCTAGATCTATCAAGTGGGTGGGATCATGTTGGTCAGATGCAGTGACTCACACAGCCACTAAGTTGATGATGGTGTTTCTAGCCAACCCAGAGAGGTCTAGATCCCATGCAATGTTGGCATGGGCCCACATCTACCACAGTTGTGTGTGTCATGGCTTGGCATAGCAAATTTATAGTTAGATCTATCAAGTAGGTAGGATAATGTTGGAAAACTGCTGAGTCACACAACCACAAGTTGGTGAAGGTGTTTCTAGCCACCCCAGGGAGGTCTAAGGCCCATGCAAAAAATTCAAATTTTCACCGGGCCACCAAAAATTCCAAAAAAACTCAAAGTTGTGTGAAACCTTGGACACATTTAAATATTGATTCTAGGTAGAGGATGCCATGTTTCAACATGGAGCATGTCTCACATCACAAAGGCCTAACCCCTAGGCATCCTTACTAGACACCTTGATTTTTGGCCTAAATTTGATCGGGCCACCAAAAATTCAAAAACATTCAAATTTGTGTGAAACCTTGTAAATGTGTCTTAGTTTGTGTACGTTAGCATGTGTAAAAAAATCCAGGTTGTTTCAGGAAAGTCGAAAAAAAACACATTGCTAGGAAAAGAGGCCTAGGTGAGACCAAAAGGGTTGTTCGTAAATTTCTCAAATTTTCGATGTTCATCAAATGATCCCAAAAAATTTCCACATGCTATACCAGCGGTGCCTGTCAAGAATATGTAAATTATTTTAAAAAATTCAAAGTTGTAAAATAGCTATTTTGTTCAAATATTTAAATAGAAAATAAAAAGGAATATAGTAAAGAAGAAAAAGTAAGACTCGGCGTGCAGGCAACAAGCCAGCCCAACTCCTACTCCCGCGCCTGCGTGACGGCTGCTTCCGGGCGTGAAGTAGTTTGGGGCGGCCCATCTTAATCCCGGGCATCAAATAGTAATGGCCTCTTTCGGGCCCAACGGAAAACCGTAGCGGGAAGGACTGACACGGGTTGGAGTTTAGTCTCACGTCGCCAAGCGAGAAATGATTAGACCAGCTTATATACCCTGCATTCATATCTTGCATGAGCTTCTCTCAACAAATCAACTATGACACATACTGCTAACACTTATCTGCCCGTTGTACTACACATGAAAAATTTGGGCTACACGGGCCTGTATCCTGGGCCAACAATGGTCTCTCTAGTCGTATGCAGTCCGTTGAGGTCAAAATGCGTATTAGGCATTTTTTTCATTCCCTTTACAAGCTTGTTGTTTTTTGCTAAACATCTTTTCCAATATGTTTTACATGAAAAAACTTACTAATTAATTGTGTAGTAGTTTTTTGTTTTAGATTCAAAATTCAACTAATTTTTAGAAACAATTCAAAATTCATCATCTCGGCATAGTAGTGTTATACTTAGATCTATTAAGTGGGTGGGATCATGTTATCCCAACATTGCATTAGGCTCTAGACCCATATGAGTTGACTAGAAACACCATCATCAAGTTTGTCTTGGCTTGACATATCACTCTTATAGCTAGATCTATCAAGTGGGAGGGATCATGTTTGTCAAGTGTAGTGACTCAAACAACCACTAAGTTGATGATGGTGTTTCTAGCCAGCCCAGAGAGGTCTAGACCCCATGCAATGTTAGCATGGCCCCACATCTACCACAAGTGTGTCATGGCTTGGCATAGCACTCTTACAGCTAGATGTATCAAGTGGGTGGGATCATGTTGACCAGGTGTAGTGACTCACACAGCCACTAAGTTGATGATGGTGTTTCTAGCCAACCTAGAGAGGTATAGATCCCATGCAATGTTAGCAAAAGTATAGTTAGATCTATCAAGTAGCTAGGTTCATGTTGGTCAGGTGTGATGACTCATACAACAAGTTGGTGAAGGTGTTTCTATCCATCCCATAGAGGTCTAGACCCCATGCAATGTTGGCATGGCCCCACATCTACCACAATTTTGTGTCATGGCTTGGCATAGCACTCTTATAGCTAGATCTATCAAGTGGGTGGGATCATGTTGGTCAGGTGTAGTGACTCACACATCTACTAAGTTGATGATGGTGTTTCTATCCAACCTAGAGAGATCTAGATCCCAAGCAATGTTGGCATGGACCAACATCTACCACAGTTGTGTGTGTCATGGCTTGGCATAGCAAAACTATAGTTAGATCTATCAAGAGTGTAGGATCATGTTGTCCAAGTGATGACTCATACAACAACAAGTTGGTGAAGGTGTTTCTATCCAGCCCAGAGAGGTCTAGATCCCATGCAATATTGGAATGGCTCCACATTTGCCACAAGTGTGTCTCATGTCTTGGCATAGTAATCTTACATCTATATCTATCAAGTGGGTGGGATCATGTTGGTCAGGTGTAGTGACTCACATAGCCACTAAGTTGATGATGGTGTTTCTAGCCAACTCGGAGAGGTGTAGATCACATGCAATATTGGCATGGGCCCACATCTACCACAGTTGTGTGTGTCATGGCTTGGCATAGCAAAATTATAGTTAGATCTATCAAGTAGGTAAGATCATGTTGGCCAACTGCTGAGTCACACAACCAAAAGTGGGTGAAGGTGTTTCTAGCCACCCAGAGAGGTCTGAAGCCCATGCAAAAATTCAAAATTTGACCGGGCCACCTAAAATTCAAAAAATATATCAAGATTGTGTGAAAGCTTGGACACGTTTAAAATTGCTTGTACGTAGAGGATGCCATGTTTCAGCATGGAGCATGTCTCACATCACAAAGGCCTAACCCCTAGGCATCCTTACTAGACACCTTGATTTTTGGCCTAAATTTGACCGTGCCACCAAAAATTCAAAAATATTAAAATTTGTGTGAAACCTTGTACATGTGTCTTAGTTTGTGTATGCTAGCATGTGTAGGTTGTTTCACGAAAGTCGAAAAAACACATTGCTAGGAAAAGAGGTCTAGGTGAGACCAAAAGGGTTGTTCGTAAATTTCTCAAATTTTCGATGTTCATCAAATGATCCCAAAATTTTTGCACATGCTATACCAATGGTGCCTGTCTAGAATATGTAATTTATTTTAAAAAATTCAAAATTTAAAATAGAAAATATTTAAATAGAAAATAAAAAGTAATATAGGATAGATGAAAAAAGTAAGACTTGGTATGCAGGCAACAAGCCAGCCCAACTCCTACTCCCGCGTCCGCATCACGGCTGCGTCTGGGCGTGAAGTAGTTTGGGACGGTCCATCTTAATCCCGGGCATCAAAAAGTAATGGGCTCTTTCAGGCCCAACGGAAAACCATAGCTGGAAGGACTGACACGGGTTGGAGTTTAGTCCCACATCGCCGAGCGAGAAACGATTAGACCTGCTTATATACCCTCATTCATATGTGGCACGAGCTTCTCTCAACAAATCAACGATGACACGTACTGCTGTCAGTTGTCTTCCTTTTGGACTACACATCAAATATTTGAGCTACGCGGGCCTGCATCCTGGGCCAAAAATGGTCTTCTAGTCTTATGTTGGCCGTTGAGCACGAAATGTGTATGTAGGCATATTTTTTCATTCCCTTCTGTACTACAATAATATTTGGCATTTTGAATAAGTCTGCACGAATTTAATTACTTACCATCTCATATATACAAGCTTGTTGTTTGTTTGCTGAACATCTTTTCCAATATGTTTTACATGAAAAAAACTTTCTTGTGTATCATGGTTTGGCATAACAAAATTGTAGTTAGATCTATCAATATCGTAGGATCACATATACAGCAACAAGATGATCAATATTTTACTAGACAGCTAAGATAGGTCAAGATCGCACGCACTGTTGGCATGGATTTTTACAAAGCGAGTACGTATCAGAATTACTACATGTACATAGAAAACAGCGAAATTGAAATAGGTACAACACATGATCTTTTTGAAACATAGACCATCCATTGTATTACATGCACACCATACAACTTGCAGTTGCATATAATTCACAGACGACAGAGAATACAACAGGACTAGACCAAGATGATCCATCTATCTAATCTGACGAGTAGCCGTCGTAGTAATCATAGTGGGTGGTACCATATTCGCTATAAGGCGGCACCATCTGCAGTTCAGAATGCTTGACGATTCTGCAATACTCCGCCAGCAATCGATCGAGTTCGAAAGGACGGTCATTGATCCATAATACTCCTACTCCATACCCATGGTCAACCCTTGGCTACTCTTCCCATGCAAGAGCCTCAAAGTTGTAAGATCTAATCTGGGATAGGTCCGGATAGTAGATGTTGTCGGCCTGCACCTGGGTACCCTGGCGCTGTCGATGCAAATGCACCGATTGTCAGCAACGAAGAGAGCACGGATGCCGATGCCTCTGTCCGGCTAAAGGACACGGTTCTGTGTATCAACCCGGTAAACAACGGGCCTGCCACCGTAGATAGGTCCACTCAAAATGAACAACAGCTCCCCGTCAGTATCGACGAGGTAAAAATGATTCTCCGGGTACCGGCAGCCCGGAACAGGGCCTTTGACAGTGGAAGCATCTTTGGGGTCCGTGCGGAGCACTGCATCTAGACATCTCCATGGGCAGCATCAGCCATAGTTGAGAAGACAGACTCGTATCTCTTTGCGACGAAAACATCACCGACATAAGAAGTCATGCTCCAGAGTTACCCGAAGTTATTCGGCGTGTACCACCCTTCACCAAAGTTTGGGCGAATGCCTTCCTCCGTGCCCTCATCTTCCCACTGAATGATGGTGTTCCCAAGGTTTTATGTAAACACCATCAACAACGGGAACATCATCATAGTGACAGAAGCCACCTGCTCGGTCGGTATCTCCACCCTCAGGCGCTTGATAGCGTCCGAGAAGGGGTTGTACAACCGTGTCTTGTACGGCTGCACCCTCTGTCCAAGCACAAGGAGCCCGCCAATTGTGCTACCGACGTAAAAGTACCTTCCAGAGACACAGAGAGGGACAGAGAGAGATGAGAAGCAGAGATTCAGTCAAGGTAACCAGATAGAGATTCAATCAAGGTAAAAAAAAGTAGATGGAGAAACAAAACTAGAAAAACATATTGTATAGGAGGTGAACGCAAAAAAAGGATCGCACATATACAGATGAATATCAAGAAAGCACATGCGAATAACCCGACTAATCTTCTTCTCAAGGTGGCGGCCGATTCTCACGTTCAGCAACGTGATGGCTGCGTCGTCTACCCCATACTCCGGCAACAACTGGTGCTCTAGAACAATCCAGTTGGATGGTATAAAGCACTCCTCCATGAAGTCGCGCCAGGCGCTACAGACTGCCCGGAAGGCGGCGTAGTAGTCGAAGTCGTCCGTCGACAGGAAGATGTCACCTATCTTCTGCACGACTCCCTCAGGGAGATCAGCCCACGGCGAATCCTGCATCTTGTTGCCGGCTATGGATCATGGTGTTCGTGTGGTCTCGGTCCCGTCGAATGTCAGAGGTAGCGGTTCCAGAGACAGACTGCCGATTATTTATTGAAGAAGGCCTGGGAATGCCAAGGGAAGCGTCTGAAAACGAAACGACCGCATGCACACAGCAACCGCCGATTTGGCGCACGCGGGAGCCCACACAAACCTCCAGCGGACGCGCAAAAACTTTTTGCCACGTGCGCGCTTTTGCGCCATCCTGCGCGCCAAACTTGTCGCGTCGACTGCCGTGCGCGCACACCCAACTGTCTGAAAGTTTCACATCCCCTGCATGTCGTTTCGCCGCCGCTCGACCTCCGGCTACCGAGGCGTCCGCGCACGCCTGAGCGGCACTTTCTACGCCGAGATCCGCAGCGGCGCCGAGCACATCGGGCTCGGCACGTTCGAGACAGCGCACGAGGCGGCGCGCGCCTACGACGTGGTCGCCTGGCGCCTCGGCCGTTCCCGCCGGACGATGAACTTCCACAACGTGTGGACGCAGGAACAGGCAGAATCGCTCGCGTCGCCGCCTTTGGCCATCACGCGCGAGCAGCAACAGCGCCAGTGTGAGCTCGAGCAGCGGCTCGTCAAGGCAGAGCTCGACGAGCGGTTCCGCCTTGAGTGCGTGCGGCAGTTCCCGGAGGACGTTGTCGTGATGGAGGCATTCTACGAGAAGAAGGCGGCGGCGAAGAAGGCGGATTGCGAGGAGCGGAGGGCAAAGTCGGCAATGAGGAAGAAGGAGAGGGAGGAGAAGGCCGCGAGGAAGGCGAAGGAGAAGAAAAACTGCGCCGGCCCATCGACGATCGTCCTCTCCCCCTCCTCCTCCTCCTTCGAGTGGAGATCCACTCCGGTGTCGTCGACGAGTCTGGGCTCGTCGGATTTCGACTGGCATTCCGAGTAGTTTAGGGTTGTTTCGAAATAAGTGGTTGTAGGGTCGAAATTTTTAATATATTTCGTATTTTCAGTTAATTTTCCATGTGTTTTTTTGATCTATTACGTACGCAAAATATGATCTATCAACTCTGTAGGATCATGATATCAAGTGATGACTCATGCAACCACATCTAGAACTATGTCATCAAGTTTCCTCTTCTTCTTCTGTGTTGTCGCTTGACTTCCTTCTGTAACAGATTCCAGCATTTTTGAATATTCTGGTATACTTGTGAGTACATCACAGTAAGATGAACCAAGATGCAATACATTCAACATTCAAGATACACATATGCAATACATACATGATGATCAACATGTTTGACTTAAATTCAGTAACACATTATAGTAGAAACAACATCCTAAACATAGTGAATAAATTCAGTAACACATTACACTAGATACAATATGTTCAACTCACTAAACAACACGACTAAATTAGACTTCAGCACTAGATGAAACAAGAAAAGATTACTATCTGAACAAGCTTCTTCCAAGGTGAAACACTACATGGTAATCTCAACAAAGTTGAGACCAAGGTGCTCCTGCATATGCTCTACTTTCAGCAGAAGTAGAGACGTCCATCCAACATCAGCAGCAAATGTGAAGTCATTTCACCCTGTGGTGAAGCTGACATGTCCATGGTCCCTCTGTACAGTATAAGCACATGCAATGAAATTATCTTCTTCTCCTTCAAGATCATGTCCTTGCCTGTACAGATGTTATGCCCTGAAATGGGTACCTGAAGCCATCTACAGCCTCAATTGGCATGAACTGCAATTAAGTTTAAACTTAGTATTCGAACAAGCATTCTAAACTAACAAATGCATTCAATTCTATGTGGAAACTAAAAATAACATATAATGAATCATGTGCAAACTAACCAGAGCATTATGTTCATAGTTTTCCATATCCATCTTGTATACCCGGAAATGCTTTTCATCTTTACTTTCAAAAAACTCATGTTCAGTGACATAAACATCTTTGTAAATGGCAAATAAGATGAAAGCCATTTCCGCTCGGATCAGATTCATGTCTGAGAAGATGGTCCTGTGCAGAATGCTTCTGATGGAACTAGGCACATCTCCAACCTCTGATCAATGAGGGGAAATACATGTTAATAATTAAAAAAATGTTATTATGATGATTTAGTAGTAGGACAAGGAGAAATTATAAGTGCAAATTATTTACAGAAAATAAGGGAAATACCAGTTTCTTCATGAACATGTTTCTCTTCACCATTAGAGTAAACAGTGACATGAAATAAGTTGGTCAAGTTGAAACCAACATGATCAAGGGGTCGTCGTCATCATATTCAAATCGCACTACATCTCCAAGTCCTATATCATAAACCATCATCAAGGACTTCCAGTATGGACCACAGATGATTGTCCTAACATTAGACTTCTTCAGGAACAAATAAAAATTCCTTAATGCTTCACTGTTCGCAACCATCCAATTATTTGAAGTGAAATCATTCAGTCTTTCCCTAAATGAGCATGGCACTACCTGAAGGTAAAAACAGCACAGTTCAGTTCATGGGAAAACAACACAGTAAAAGAAACAGTACATAAAATGAAAAGATGTAAAAACTTACCACACCATTGATGGGAAAACCATTAACAATGTTAACTTGGAACTTGGCTGCTCTCCTCTGTGTCCTACCACAATTGTCGGGCACAGTACATTCCAAGAAACACCTGAAAAAAGTAACACTGCACTAAAAGAATGAACTGTGCATTAAAACTAGAGGGCAATATATGAATTTAACAGTATAGAACCCTAATCTAGAAAGTGAAAAATAGATCAATTATCAGGCATAAACTATAGCACACTATGCATTCAGTTATCAAGCATGCACAATCTTAAAAATTAAAAACCCTAATCCATAATCAGTAAATCATATATAATGTCCAGTCGTGTGTTATAAAATCATAATGTTTTGTAAACAATTCATTTACGATAATAAATAACTCTAATCTGAGTAGTACAAGACCCTAATCCAGAACTAGTAAATCGATGGAACTCTAATCAAATCGATCCATAATCACAATAAATCTTGAGGGGAGAAGATGATAGGAAGAACACAGGAAGGATTATAGGGAAACCAAGAAAGAGAATGGAAGGGAGATGCAAAACTCACCGTCGAGCTATAGAAAGAGATTGGAAGGGAGATGCAAAAAAAAGAACAGATCTTCTTCAAATGAAGAAATAAAGAAGGATTAGAACTGAAACCAAGAAATAAAAGGGAAGGCAGAGTGGATTAGAGGAGAAATCTCAATCGGAGGGGACGAACTGCTCTGAGGAACTGCTCTGCTCTGAGGAACTGTTCTCGGGAACTGCTCTGGATGTGCACAGTGGGAGAGGGGGTGGGGGGGTCGGTGGAAGAACTGAACCGAGTCCCTTCGGTTTCCCTCCATTTATAAAGTCCAATGATGGCAGAGCTTCCATGAGATTTTTTCTTCTTAACATCAAGCTAATGCTGAGTGGATGTAAGTATTATGGATGTGGATGCACTAAGTAAGTATAGGACTGCTAAGTGACTAAATCAACCAACTAAAATGGCTAAATGCTAACCTGACGAAACTGAAACTCTGACATACTAACACCTAAACTGAAGTCGAGCGCATCGAGCGTGGCGTCCAACTTCGTGTTCCAGGCTCTAGCCTCTAGGTGTCTGACGGAGTCCGTAGAGTGGCTTGTGTAGGCGCATCACCTAGCGCCCCTGGCCAGCAGACTTGACATCCATATGGTGCACAGCCCACCCGCGGTGCACGGCGAGCGCCAGCAAGAGCCGCACGGACTCCAGCCGTGCAACAGGCGCAAAGGCGTCCGCGATGTCGATGCCCTGCTGCTTCACATATCCCTTTTGGCGACGAGGTGAGGCGGGTGTTCGGCTGCACGATGTCGTCCATTATGCGCGTGGTCATCGGGTGCGCCTCGCGGCAAGGCAGATGTGATGGCGGCTCGGCTTCAGCTTCGGGTGTCGAAGAGGCTAGCTCGGTGCGCGAGGATGACGCTGCCGGCGATGTGTGCTCTACGAGAGCTGGTGTCTATGGATAGCTGATGCCGGTAAGTCTTGGCCTGCCACCTCAGGTGTAGCGGTACGCAGTGGAGTCGAGTCGAGTGCACGTAGAAGTCCACCGTGAACATCGTGCTCATAGGGTTGTCCTCGTGCAAGCTCCAATCCAAGCTCGCGTCCTCGTCAAAGACTACGTTCCGTGTGCGTGCACACATTTGGCGACGGGATCGTAGACACGGAAGCCCTTGGTGCCGCTCTCGTAGCCGCTGAAGACCATTGGCGTGCTCCGGTCGTCCAGCTTCTTCAGGTGAGGATGCGCGCTCTTCATGTACGTGCGCGACATAGCCGAAGGTCCGCGGATACCAAGCCTCATATGGCGTCATGCCGGTGACGCTGCGCGTGAATACCTGTTCAGGTTCAGCACGTAGACCATTGTCAGCATGGTCTCGCCCCAGAAGTAATTTGGCATGCCCTTTTCCTTCAGCATGCTTCTGTCCGCCGCTACGATCGTCTGGTTGAGCCGCACGATCACCCCGTTCTGCTGGGGTGATTACGGCGCTGTGAGGTGGCGCTTGACGCTGGTGTCGGCACACTATGCACAGCGAACGTGGCCGACACGTGAACTCGCCGACGCGGTCCGTGCGCAGTACTCGGAGCTTGCGCCCGCTCTCCGCTCGCCGATGCCGGTGTCGGTGCACTGTGCACAACTACTATACCAAATCATGACATTGATTTTAAGTATAAAAGTGGTATGCCCATGGCATGATGCACACTTGTGCCTCATATATCAAAATATTCCATTGGGATCTAGACCCATGGCATGATGGATATTCCATATTTCTAGCTAACTTTCTCTCCTTTTATTCTTTCTTACAGGGGGAAAACATGGCCATGATCCTTGTGTTCGTGTCATTCCATGAACGGATCGTTACCCGCGCGACTCGCTCCAGTTTGTAACAATAGAACCGGAGCTAGAACTGTGACTAAATCAACCAACTAAAACGGCTAAGTGCTAACCTGATGAAACTGAAACTCTGACAGACTAATACCTTAACTGAAGCCGGGTGCGTCAAGCGTGGCGTCCACCTTCGCGTTCCAGGCTCTAGCCTCTAGGTGCCTGACAGAGTCCGTAGAGGGGCTAGTAAATTCTCAAGGTACACTGTTATTAATTACTGATCTTACTTTCCTTTTCATAGCCTCTAGCTTGTTTCTTCTACACATAAGAATCGTTGCAACGGTAGGTCCTCTTGATTCTTCAATTGTTGTCTGCAGTACCATATAGAAGAGTTTATAAATTGAATTATAATCATATTGATTTTTGCGACTATACAAAGGAATAGTGTACATACCTGATCAATGTTCTTAGTCATATGATCTCCGTCCCACATCTCTAGACATTGCAATACCCATAATCTGCATGAGTTCTGTCGTACGATGAAACATAATTCATTTACCACATCAGTAGTGAGAAAGTTATATGAATCACAAGTACTTACCCATCATCTTGCTTTCCAATTTCATATTTTTTAATAGTCCAAGTCTCGACGTCAGGAATTTGTTTGTGTGTAGTTTTGTTTGTCCAATATATGTCTAGTGCAATTTGTCCTTTCTCCAAAAGATTTAGAATTACTGAAACGCCAAAATATAACAAGGTTTTGATGGGAAAGTAGATAATACCAAGTCATCCACAACTGCATGCGAATAGTTTAAACTGTACTTAGAATCAAGGACTTGGAACTCCTGCTTGACGTTATGCATTACAACTGTCACATAATGTTCTCCGCGTATATTCAGAGGGAAATATGCCTACAAAATAAGATCACTATCATGTACTATGTAGGATTCCAAATAGTTAACAACAACATCAACTTTATAAAAAACACTCTTTACCTTGTCATGCGCAAAATATTCATTCATAACCCTTCCTACGGCTCCTAGTCTTGGCACTTCTTCTACGTCAAAAGTTTTTAAGTTTTTTTTGTTTTGTACATTTTAATGGATTTTTTGATAAGATAGGTTGACCTCAATGGTCCACATATGTGCCGATCATAGTCAAGACGGGGAGCTAGCTCTAGAATGTAGGCATCAAGTATCTGAAAATAATAATCATACAATGATTGCATGTTCATACTTCTTTGTTGTAAAATAACAATAATAGGTTAGCGAATTACTTATAGAAGTACTAAGCCATTCTTTTATAAGAACATCGTTAAGATCTTTCGAAGACAAGATGGCCTCATCTGAGTTTTTGTACGCCCTTTTTACAACTTCTTTGGGGATCTTCGCCAAAGTTGAAACATATTTGACAGCAGCTTCTATTTCATCTGGTGTTAACATAGTGTAACATTCCCCAATACATGATGTTCAAATAATATCACTACATATCATTAATGAAAACACACAAGTTACCACTGTACCACAATGAAAACGGCTCCTGGTCTTGGCACTTCTTCTACGTCAAAAGTTTTCAAGTTTTTTTTGTTTTGTACATTTTAATGGATTTTTTGATAAGATAGGTTGACCTCAATGGTCCACATATGTGCCGATCATAGTCAAGACGGGGAACCAGCTCTAGAATGTAGGCATCAAGTATCTGAAAATAATAATCATACAATGATTGCATGTTCATACTTCTTTGTTGTAAAATAACAATAATAGGTTAGCGAATTACTTATAGCAGTACTAAGCCATTCTTTTATAAGAACATCGTTAAGATCTTTCGAAGACAAGATGGCCTCATCTGAGTTTTTGTACGCCCTTTTTACAGCTTCTTTGGGGATCTTCGCCAAAGTTGAAACATATTTGACAGCAGCTTCTATTTCATCTGGTGTTAACATAGTGTAACATTCCCCAATATCATGATGTTCAAATAATACCACTGCATATCATTAATGAAAACACACAAGTTACCACACTGAACCATTTTGTTTGCTCAATAAAAGTAAGTAATGAAATCTATAAAACATTATAACTTTCGTATTTTTTGATTTATGTTTCAGTTGTTTCTGTCGCTCAAATAATGGGGAACCATACTTACTATTACCCGCGGTAGAAGTCATATCATTGCGTGCATCGTTCTCCACGACACCACAAAATATCTCCCCATCTAAAGCGTCCATGCTGCATGAATCATTTAGAGAATGTGTTAATGCTTCGCCATCTAAATCTACACAAGTTCCCGAAAAACCTATATGAGCATCTTGTATGCACAACAAACAATCGATGATACAAGGAATGAGTACCTGGACGACAGATGAGAAGAGTCGGCGAAGGGTGGCACAACTGAGAGACGGTGAAAGGGAGTCCTGCGAGGATGAAGTGGTGAGAGGCGGCGTCGATCCCTGGAGGACACACGAGAGGAGGTGGAGAAGGGAGGCGGCAATGTGGGACGGCGAGGGCGGCTCGTAATGGAGGCACCGGTGATTGGCAGCCTACCTAGGTTGAGTCATGGGTTGTGGGACGATCGACGTGCCGATACGCCCTCCGTGATTAACTGTTGGCGTTGGGCCTCGTTGTGGGTAGTTAATTGGTCCTATAGGGTTATTACTTTTTAATGTCTTGTTTTTCCTATTTTTTATGCATCTTTACGTATTTTTATATGTTTTATTGTACTGTTGAATGTCTTACCATATTTATGGTTTTTCCAAATCTGATATGCACAACACGAACTTTAATTAAATTTACACATTATCAACTTCATACGATGGGAGTGTTTCCCCTGTCTTTGGAGAACTTTTAGTACGTACAACACAAAGGATGTGTATGGCACACACGAATCCACCGAAGGATCACCAATATAAAGAAAGGTTTTGGATAAACCCAGATGCAAAATCAAAACATGTGTTCACGGCGAGAAACACAAATTCCGGATACGCACCCACTTGACCTATGGGAGTTGTCTATGAACACCTTCATCATCTTTGTAGTTGTATGAGTCAACACTTGATCAACGTGATCCCACCTATTTGTTACATCAAACTATACAACCACTATGCCAAATCATGACCTTGATTCTAAGTATAAAAGTGGTATGCCCATGGCATGATGCACACTTGTGCCTCATATATCCAAACATTGCATTGGGCTCTAGACCCATGGCATAATGCATATTCCATATTTTTGGCTAACTTTCTCTCCTTTTATTCTTTCTTACAGTGGGAAAACGTGGCCATGATCCTTGTGTTTGTGCCATCCCACGAACGGATCGTCATCCGCGTGACTCGCTCCAGTTTGTAAAAACAGAACCGGAGCTAGACCTGTGACTAAATCAACCAACTAAAATGGCTAAGTGCTAACCTGACGAAACTGAAACTCTGACAGACTAACACCTAAAATGAAGCCGAGCACGTCGAGCGTGGTGTCCAACTTCGCGTGCCAGGCTCTAGCCTCTAGGTGCCTGATGGAGTCCGTAGAGTGGCTTGTGCGGATGCAACACCTAGCGCCCCTGGCCAGCAGACTTGACGTCCATATGGTGCACAGCCCACCCGCTGTTGGGGATATGCTATATGGGTATCCTCATAGCATGTCCTCTATCCGGATAACCCGGGTGGCCCACAGTTGGTAGCATGGTCCATGGCCTGTTGGGCGGCCCAGTTAGATGGATCCAGAAGGGAGGCCCATGCTGGATAAAGGAAGGCTACGAAGGAGTCACCGACGTACCTGGAGCCTTGGAGTGCAAGACGCGCTAGACTAGTTGTAAGCGGTGTAGGACTCTGTAACCTGTCCGGCTAGGACTTTTCCTTATAACCCTAGGACCTGGCGACTATATAAGTCAGGCCTATGGGAGCCTTTAGGGCATCGATTAACTCATACCTCGCACAGCGAACCAATCCCTCTAACTCGGCGTATTGCCCTTATAGTGATTTATAGCAGGAGTAGGATTCTACCACCGTTGTGG
This sequence comes from Avena insularis, assembly GCA_023614405.1. Taxonomy (NCBI): domain Eukaryota; kingdom Viridiplantae; phylum Streptophyta; class Magnoliopsida; order Poales; family Poaceae; genus Avena; species Avena insularis. The sequence goes on from CM042697.1 coordinate 145,420,607, forward strand.
GATCTGAACCTGGGTAAGTTGTGTTACCTCCTATCCGTCAACCGTTCGCCTTCCCCCACGTCTCTAAACATGCACTGTGAGGACCCCTCCATGGCGTACTCATCGGCAATACGACGACAGTTGGCGCCCACCGTGGGGCAAGAGGCTCTTCAGCGGGCGAGGTCCAAGATCTTCGCGGGAATCGGCGACAACCGTAGCCATCGATCGTGTTCTCTTCTCCGGCAATGTTCTGATCATCCCTCCTAACGAATTCTGGATCCCGGCAAAGACGAACCCTACGCGGTGCTCGATCGTTCCCATCGGAGATATCCATCTCTTCATTGGCGAAACCGAGTCGGGCACTAGTTCCCTGGGAGTCGGAGGAGTATCAAGACCCGCACGGACCGCCTACGGGCAGGATACGTTCGCGGAAGGATAGATGTCGGATCTCTCTTTGGAGTTTGCCAGCAAAGATCGAAAAAATTCAAGGCCCACCCAAAACGCCCCTACGCAGGATATAACGGTGGAAGATCCTTGCCGACTTCGCCCGCTGGTTCGAAAGCAGATCCAAGTTCAAGGCATGGTTACCATCTTCGATCTGGCGCGTTGCATTCAGAGAGAGGGCGAAAACCCCCATGATTACCTTGCCAGGTGGCTCCGTATACGAGCCGATCTAGCACATTATCCCAATGATGATGCTATGTATCACTTTGTGGAAGGACTGGACCAGGGTACGCTTATCCGGCATTCTCTAAGACGGCAGCAGGCTTCGGGACGTCTCACCTTCCGAAGCATGGTGAACACCATCAACAACTACACAGAGGCCGAAGAGGCAGCTCAGACAGCTCTTGCGCTCATTGACGGAGCCCCGCCGATTCAGCCACCGCCACCATCGCCGCAGCTGTGCCACCACCTCTAGTCATCGTCGCTGCTATTGCACCTCCACCCCCCGTCATCGAGGAAGCCCCGGAACCCTCCGACTCTGTGATTGACGCGCTACGCCGACTTCAGTGCAGATTCGAAGGAGATAGATTTCAGCCTGGAGGAGCTAGACTCTGCCATGCAGGAGATGGAGGAAGATTACGAGCGCGACGAGAAGGCCAACAACGCCATCGCATCCCGAGAAGTGTTCGTCACCATTGGGACGGTGATGGATGAAGATCAACCCGAAAGAGATCCGCCTACAACACTTGACAAGGGGAAGGGACCACCTGTTGCTGTCGACAATGATCGCGCAAAGGACATGCCCCCTCCACCTAACCCTGTGCAACAGCCGCAGGAACTCGTCACCGGCCCAAGAAACAACACCGCAAACCCGCCGCCTCCGACATCTACGTCTGATGCTGCCCAAGTTACTCCAGCTGATAGAGTGATGTACGGCAATCTCCTCATCGAGCCTATGACCGTGGCTCATATTCGTAGTGTAGTCCAGCTCGATGAGAAGTGCCAGCAGCTGCTAGAGGAAGCGCAGGCCATCGTGGAGCAAGGCGCAAAGCTAGATTGAGATCTGGCCAATGCACAGAGGTCCATACAGAAAGCTAGAGCAATGGAGGCCGACTACAAGACTCTGCTGCAGCAGCAGAAGGCCAAGAAAGCTCCAGCTCGCGTCATCAACGATCCTGGTGTGCGGAGAAACCTAGGATGGGCTCCCCCGAAGCCGGCACAAGCCAAGCCATACATTGACAGTGAAGGCAGATAGGTGATGCCCACTCCTCTCCTCAACCTCGCTGTTGCCAAGGCCCTTCTGGAGCAGGATAGATCGCCTGAAGCAGTGGACCAGGTCTATGACCTAGTGGCCAAGGCGGTAAAACAGCAAGAAAAGGCCACCTCTCAGAGGCTTGAGTCTGACCCAGTGTTTTGCCAGTCTAGCCAACATAAGCCGCCAAGGGACAGATCTCCTATTGATGTCGGGTCTCAGACGGGTTCGTCAGAACGAAGACGGAGGGATGCACGCAACACGAAGGATGATATCCCCATATCTTCCGACCACAGAGGTAAGGCCCAACCTCGTATCCCATCGCCACCGCCCCGCTCACCCCGACATCGTGAAGAAACCAAGGCTCAACGTCGTATGGATATGCCTCCGCCAAGGCAGAGCGGCATTGTCATCCGCGACAACACGGGGCAGACCCATCATGACGGAGAGCGCAACCAAGGACACAAGAGCATGTCGCACCATGACCCTCCGCGTCCGCCAAGCAACCGCGACAAGCGTGAGGCATCGCAGGAGGGTAACAGCAAGAAGGCTAACCCACCGCCACATCCGCCTCCATCGCCACATAGCAGCCACCATGGCGGAGGAGGCCCGCGTCGTTCATGCAGCCCATCCCCTGATGGCAAGAAGAAAAGAATCTCGGATCCATACGACACACGTTCGCGTATAGACAAGATCCATGAGGCCCGGGAAGGACCATACCTGGGACCACATTGCTTTGTACCTGTGATACGGTCCGCAACTTACCCCAAAGGTTTCCGGATTGACAAGACCATCAAGCCCTATGACGGCACCGCCAAGCCAGCCACATGGTTGCAGGACTACGGCAACGTGGTGGAAATCGCCAGGGGTAGCCCCAACGTTGTCGTCAAGTACCTCCCATTGATGTTGGCAGGCACGGCCCGTCAATGGATTGATGACTTGCCGGAGAAATCCATCTGCAATTGGTTGGACATGCAAGAGGCGTTCACCAAGAACTTCGAGGGTACGTACAAGCGTCCCTGTACTGTTGGCGATCTATAGTGGTGTGTGCAAGAGAAAGACGAGACATCTCGCGCCTACCTCTCCCGCTGGCTGGATATTAAGAATTCCTACATAGGAGTGCACGCTCAGACCGCCATGGCTGCCTTCATCGATGGGTTGTAAAGAGGTACGTTGCTCCGACATAAGCTGAAGCGCTTGCAGGAAAATCACCAGCTAGACTTGAATCAGATGATTGAGTTGGCCAGTGAGTTTGTAGCTGCCGATGACGATGCTCGTGGCTCTTTGCCGGCAACGGCCATTCCAACTCAAGCTCGGAGGAATAGCAGCACAGAGCGGAAAACCACACCAGAAGAAAAGCAAACTCCCGACATGGTCGCTATGTCTTTCGCAGGACGAGGTGATGGCGGACAACGTGGCCGAGGACGGGGAGCTGGTCGTGGGCAGTAGCGAGGAAGTGAAACTACCTCGGCAGCGCTTCGCATTCCCCAAACCTACGAGGAGTACCGCGATATGTCATGCCTCGTACACCTCAATGCCAACGGCAAGGCCACCCACACCAATCGCCACTGCAAGTTCGTCAACAACCTCAAGGAGGACCCGGAGTTCGGCTACAAGCAAAGTCTGAAGAATAGACCGTGAGTCAAGGCCAAGGGGAAGAAGAAGGAGGAGGATTCCAAATATTCAAGTGACATGGACGAGGATGTTGACCCCAAGCACGCCGCCAAGAATGACGGCAAAGGCAAGAACCGCTTCGAGAAGAAGGCGAAAGTTTTCCATACTTTCCTTGGTACCCCCACCGTCCGACAACAGAAGACCTCCACGAGGATACTGATGGCTACTCTCCCCCCAGTTCCCCAGTTCCTGCGTTGGTCGGAGATTCCAATTACTTGGGACAGGAAGGATCACCCAGACCTTATCCCTACGGAGAACCAATATGCCATGGTCATCAACCCCTTGATTGACGGCAATGAGTTCACCAAATGTATGGTGGATAGTGGAAGCAGCATCAACATCATGTACATGGATACACTGCAGAAGATAAACTTGACGGAGGCAAACCTAAGGTGGACTAACACCATCTTCCATTACATAGTTCCTGGTCGGGAGGCTCGGTCCCTTGGATGCATCACACTTCAGGTAGCCTTTGGTGATGTTAATAATTACCGCCAAGAGCTCATGACCTTCGAGGTGGTCCCCTTCAAGAGTGTGTACCGCGTCATATTCGGCCGCGACATATTCCACACCTTCATGGCCAAGCCATGCTTCGTCTACAACAAACTCAAGATACCCGGACCAAACGGTGTCATCACCGTATCCGCAAGCTTTGCCAAAGCTAGGGACCGCGAGATTGGAGAAGCAGCCTACGTGGAAGATGTCCTCTACAGCGAAGAATTCAAGGAGATCCAGAGAAAGTTCGATGCCTCGGAGATGCCCGTGTCGAAGAAACAGATTTCCGACTCCGCTCCAGCATTCAAGGTCGCCATCGAGACCAAGCTGGTGGAACTGGTGGTAGGCGATGCCTCCAAGACCACCACCATTGGGACGAACCTGGATCCCAGATAGGAAAGCGTGCTCGTCGAGTTCCTCCGTGAGAATAGGGACATCTTTGCCTGGCAACCTGCCGACATGAAAGGTGTACCTAGGGAACTTGCCGAGCACATCTTGAACATTGACTCAAAATGTAAACCAGTGAAGCAACCTCTATGACGCTTTGGAGATGAGAAGAGATGCGCCATAGGCAAAGAGATAGCTAGGTTACTTAAGGCTAGTTTTATCCAAGAAGTCCTTCACACCCAATGGGTTGCCAATCCTGTACTTGTTCCCAAAAAGGGAACCAAAGAATTAAGAATGTGCGTTTATTACACTGGCTTGAACAAAGCATGTCCCAAAGATCCGTTTGCTTTGCCTTGCATTGACCAAGTCATTGAATTGACGGCTGGCTCGGAACTTTTGTGTTTTATTGATGCATACTGAGGATACCACCAGATCAAGATGAGGAAGTCAGACCAATTGGCCACTTCGTTCACTACACCTTACGGCACGTTTTGCTATGTCACGATGCCCTTTGGGCTGAAAAACGCAGGTGCTACATACCAGCGGACAATGCAACGTTGCTTGCACGATCAAATTGGTCGGAACATTCACGCCTATGTGGACGATATAGCGGTGATGTCTAAAAAGTCAAATGACTTAATCTCCGACTTAAAAGAAACCTTTGATAATCTCCAGAAATACAACATGATGCTTAACCCTAAGAAGTGCGTCTTCGGGGTTCCAGCCGGCAAATTGTTGGGCTTCATCGTTTCCCAATGTGGAATCGAGGTCAAACCGAAGAAAATCAAGGCCATCCTAAACATAAATTTCCTAAAGGACATACAACGACTAACAGGTTGTGTTGCAGCAGTTAGTCGGTTCGTCAGCCAACTTGGAGAGAAGGCTCTAGCGCTGTAGAAGTTGTTGAAGAAGGCGGACAAATTCACATGGACGGACGAAGCAGATGTAGCATTGAAGCAGCTCAAGGAGATTCTTTCCTCAGCGCATATCCTTACAGCACCCGAGCCTGGAGAGCCCATGTTAATTTACATGGCGGCCACCAACCGGGTAATCAGCATCGTCGTCGTGCTAAAGCGGAAGGAACTAGGCTATGAGCACAGAGTTCAACGACCAGTTTACTATGTAAGTGAGGTCTTGATGGAGTCCAAGCAGCGTTACCCGCACTACCAAAAGATAGCTTATGGAGTATTCCTTGCTTCTCGGAAGTTGAGGCACTATTTCCAGGAGCACCCCATCACAGTGGTGAGCAAGAATCCACTGTCCGACATTATCAACAACAAAGACGCTACAGGAAGGGTCGTGAAGTGGGGCATTGAACTTGCCGCCTTTGAGATCACCTACAAGAGACGCGACACTATCAAATCACAAGCCTTGGCGGATTTTATCGTAGATTGGATGGAGATGCCAGATGCTACCCCCATTGCCGGATCCAGAATACTGGGTGATGCACTTTGACGGATCAAAGCTACTCAACGGCTCGGGGGCTGGTGTACTACTACAGTCACCAACTGGGGACAATTACACTACATTCTGCAGATCCACTTAGAGGCTACGAACAACATGGCGGAGTATGAAGCACTCATTCACGGATTATGCGTAGCCAAATATATTGGCATCAAGCGCATAGTTTGCTATGGAGATTCCGACTTGGTTGCCCAGCAGGTGGCTGGCACCTGGAATGCGCGGAACCCTATGATGGCGGCATATCGAGACGAAGTGGACGAGATATCCAAGAGCTTCTTGGGCTTTGAGGTCAAGTATGTACCTAGGGAGCAAAAATGAGGCGGCTGATCTGCTGTCTATGCTTGGATCAGGGCGCAAACGAATTCCGCCTGGAGTTTTGCTGGAGCATATACGGATACCATCCGTGAAGGGAGCAGACATCGACAACCCGGAAATAGTTCACTCTTTCGTTCACATGGTGATAAAGGTCCCTCCGGCTTGGACAAAACCGTTCATGCAGTATCTAGAACACGGAACTTTGCCTGACGACGAAGTCGAAAGACAGAAAATAGTACGTCGAGCAAAGGGCTATACCATAATCAATGGATAGCTCTACAAAAGAAGCACTACAGGTGTATACCTTAAGTGTGTTTCCCAGCAAGAAGGTATTGAAATCCTATGCAAAATCCATATCGGAGATTGCGGGCATCACGCTGCTCCCCGATCTTTCGTCTCTAAAGCCTTCCGGCAAGGATTCTACTGGCTGACCGCGAAGACGGACGCCGACAAGCTGGTTGAGACATGCATGGGATGCCAGTACTATGCCCGACAACCACATGTTCCTGCTGAAGAATTGCAAACAATACCAATAACTTTGTCGTTTGCAGTCTGGGGGCTAGACATGGTTGGTCCATTGCAGATGGCACCATGTGTGTTTACGCATCTTCTAGTAGCAGTTGATAAATTCACCAAATGGATAGAAGCTAAACCCATTAGAAAGCTCAATTGGGGAAATTTCCCTTAGGTTTGTCCGGGATCTAGTGGTGAGATTTGGTCTCCCACATAGCATAATCACCGACAACGGCAGCAACTTGTCACTCGGAGAAGTGGAAGCTTATTGTTGGGAGAAGGGCATCCGATGTGACCTTGCATCTGTGGCACACCCACAATCCAATGGTCAAGTTGAGCGAGCCAATGGATTAATTCTGCAGGGAAGCAAGCCACGTCTTGAGGCACCGCTTCATAGAGCAGCTGGAGCCTGGGCGGAAGAATTGCCATCTGTATTGTGGAGTTTACGAACTACACCCAACAGATCCACCGGCTACACCCCTTACTTCATGGTATATGGAGCAGAAGCCATCCTGCCTTTCGACATCCTTCACGATGCACCAAGAGTTGCCACCTACGACGAAGATGACGCTAAAGAATCCAGATGCCTAGATGTGGACCTTCTCGAGGAGGAGCGCATTTTGGCATGCCAAAGATCCGCCATCTACCACCAGAAGCTACGCAGCTACCATAGTCTCCGCGTCCGGCATCGCTCGTTTAAAGAGGGGGATTTGGTGCTCCGACTTAAGCATAAGAAGTCACACAAACTATCCCTGCCATGGGAAGGACCGTTCATCATAAGCAAGGCGCTACTCAATGGGTCTTACTACCTCGTTGACAATCGTGAACTGAAGGATAGACCCAACAAGGATCATAAGCGTAAGCGACGTGACCCGGATGATGACTACCCGGAGCTTGATTGTCCATGGAACATAGCACAACTATGTCCTTTCTACACTTAGAATTTTTTATCTATTGTGTACCTCTTATATGATCAATGAAATAAAGCTCTCTGGTTCACTCATATTTCTGAGTCTTTTACCTCCTTTAGTGTTTATTTTTGGATCGTATAAAACCGTTATGCATATGTTTTGCGATTGCACTTGTGAAAATTCCGCCTATGGGCGTTACCTTAAGTTTTCTAGTCTACACGTTCTTTGTTGTTTTTATGTGGATTCTGGAGTAGTGACTTTTGGCACTTATTGTCGGCGATTTTGTGCTTAGGTTATTGACGGTGCCATTGGGCATCATCACCTGAGAGCATGGTTTCGACAAAGAGTCTTCCGACTCACAAAAAGTCAAGCATAAAACCAGAGTAATGGATAAGCCAGCACTTGCTTAAAAATATATACATGCTGGAACTAGTTCTTGATTAGCAGGAAATAACAACCATTGTTTTCCGCCTTAAGTTAATAAGTAGTTTTTCCGCATACACATTACAGAGGAAACAAATATTACATAAATGTTTTTCATTCCTCTTGTGCAGGCGACTTGGACGCAACATCATCAGCAGCAGGAGAGTCACCTTCCTCGAAGTCGGCAGTGTTGAGGGACTCGGAGGAGATTTGGCTGCCACCATCAATGGTTTTCATGGGCACAAAGACGTTAGGGTCGACCAACTCGGCGACTCTAGTGTCAAAACCCGTGAGTGACGCCAAGATAGCTTAATGATCTATCTTTTGGCCTTCGTCGTCGACATCGGGGATACCAGAGGTCACCGTGTTGATATCGGCATTTTCGTAGTGTGCCTTGACCATTGACAGCGCCATCCTTGCGGTGGCCCGTGCACACGAAGCTCAAGGGCTCGGCGCAGGATATCCGAGAACTTCGTCACAGAATCCGCCACCTTGATGTTAATCTGGAGAGGCTTGGATATCTCCTTGGTCTGCTGGATGGCGGTGTTGATAAATTTGCCGGCAAGGACCATGCATTCCTTTGGCAGAGAAGGCAACTGGGTTAAACCAATAGGAGCTGCAAATTTCCGACAAAGGAGCACATGAGTTCAATAACACAAAAAGTTTAGATTATCTAGCTTACAGAAGTCCAAGATGGAGAATCACTTACTGAAGATGCTAATATCAGCCTGCTGGAGAGTCTCCGCCATGGAGTCTTGTTCTTGTCGGAGGATCCTGTACGCTTCAAGATGGCGCTGATTTTGCTCATCGGCAGCTTTTTTCTGATCTTTCAGGATCGTGATTTCCTCCTTCAAGTGGTTCATCTTCTCACTGGCGGAGTCTTGCAGGGCTTTCATTCAGTATTCGTGCATCTTCAACATATCTTTTCTCTCCTGCTTAAGGATCTTGTTTTCGCTATCCAGCTGCTGAATGTGCTTGGATTGCTCAACAATATATTTATCCTTGGAAATGGTTTCTGCAAGTCGGAGAAATTAAAGTACACAGTGAGTACTCGGAGAATGTTGGCACAAGACCAAGTCGGAATACGAAAAAGAAAGGAAAAACAGACGCTTGCTCTTGATGATTTGTTCCTTCAAGAAGGTAGTTTTACCCTTTTCGGCTTCCAAGTCCGCGCGCATCTTCTAGTACTTGTCGTAGGCCACGCCCCTCCGAGCATTCTCATTCCGTGGAAGTAGAAAATTAAACGTTGTTCTATCTACTTGGAGCATCTAGCAGGAAAATTTCCACCTAGAAGCTGGGGGCTACAGCGAAAGTTTTTAACTTAACAATATGCTTGGTATTTCTTTAAGCATCTAGTCGGAACTGATTCAGTTTTCAACTAGAAGCTTGGGGGCTACAGTATAAAGTTTTAACTCAGTCATATGCTTAGTCTTTCTTTAAGCATCTAGTCGGAACTAATTCAGTTACAACTAGAAGCTTGGGGCTCTGAGATTGAAATTTATAAACACTGCGTATGCTACTCTGAAAGCATCTAGTCGGAATAATTCATTCAAACTATATGCTTGGGGGCTACAGTGAGAAGTTTTCTAGCTTAGTCACTCTTAGAGCATTCAGATGCAAAGACCTATGGTTTTCCGTCTAAATCCTCGGGGGCTACAGTGCGATACTCATATGAAATGCAAAAGGCAGATAAAACTTACAAGTGCGAGATGATCTTGAGGTTTGTAGCACTCTCAGCAAGCAACTTTCAAAAGGACAAATTGTTTCCTTGCAAGATTTCTGCTTGCCGGAGAAGCTCCTCAAGACCGCATGTTGGAGATGTCGGCACTGCACCAGGAACTAGAGCGGTGCTACCTGGCGTAAGTACCGGGTAGACTATCTTCGGAAACTCTATGGTCTTCTTGGGTGCGAAGGCGCCGCCTTCGACAGACCTACCACCTTCCACCACCGCATTACCGCTACCGATGGCATCCTTAGCCGGAGCTTCAGCCATTTGGTTTGCGGCACTTTCCTGTGTCACCTGTTCACCGACAATAGCAAGCTCTATGGAGTCACCTGAGTCCACTTCCATGGCGGAAGGGCCAGATGCTTCCTTGGCTTGAGAGCTTGTCGGAGCGGACGAAGGTTGGACGCTAGGAGTGACAGGGGCAATGGTGGGAGATGCGTGGGGAGAAACGTCACGATGCAACATATCCTTAATGTTTCTAGAAGCCCCCAAAGTTTTGGAGGTCTTCTGCAAACTGGTAGTGGATTTCTTCCTGAAACGTACAAAAAGTATAAGTACAGGAATGTCGGAGAGAAATAATCTTACACAAGACGGGGTGCTTTGGCAAAATGGATCCTAGTAACCTTTCTTTTCTCCGCCTCCAGGGCAGCGGTAGTCTTCTTGGAGGCTCCACCCTTCGTCTTCTTCTTCTTGCCTCCGTCGGCAGCGTCAGAGGTGGAGCTCTTCCGCTTTCGCGCCAACGGGACCTCGTCGTCGGACACGACCGTGACTTCCTTCATCTTTGGATCGTAGATTTGGACATCCATGCTATCCTCCTCTAGATCGCTGAGCTGTTAAGTGAAAACCCACAGTGTTAGATGAGATGCTAATGGCTAGACGGAAGAACTGGAGTATATGTCATACACGGAAAATAAACAGGTGCCTTTGGGCACTTGCTCTCTACGAACATGTCGTATGTGATGGTGAAGCCATGCTTCTTATCCTTCTCCTTGACGATGTCCTTGAGGCGGAGCTTGATGGAGTCGCTCGAGAAGTTGTCCTCGGAGATGCGGAGGCTATCCTTCCTCTCGTTTGTATACTCGTGCATCAACTTCAAGCGGTGCTGCAGAGGCTGGATCCGCCTGACGAACCAGTACATGGCTAGGTCCAATCCGGTCAGACCCGTCTCTATGAACCACTCTATCCGCCTTATAGCGCGGGAAGCGTCGATGTCGGAGGGAACGGAGGCCTGGGATCTCCATGTCGAGGCTTCGGCGGCTGCTCCACCGACGAAGTCCGGATACGTCACTTCTCGGCTAGCCAGAGGGATATCTGGGCCGTAGAAGTACTTATGCTGCTAGTTCTTGTAGGACTCATGGCCGACGATGTCGGGGAAGCGCCGGCCAGGCCGGATCTTAAAACTAATGGTGCCACAATTCCTAAGATCGTCCTTGCCGGCTCCGGCTTCGCACTTGACGGTGAAAAAGTATATAAAGAGATCTAGCCTAGGCCTAATCCCTAAGTAACCCTCACAAAGCGCCGCGTAGTTGCTAAGCGCGAGGATGCTATTGGGGAGAGGTTCTGAGGCTGTACTCGGTAATGATTGAGGACAGCTAGGAAGAAATTGGAGATGGGCAGGGAGACGTCGCATACCAGTTGGGATTTGAGGTACACCTTTTCTCCGGCTTGGGGAGAAGGAGTGACCTCGCCGGCCGGCGCAGCCCGCCAGGCGAGCCCCTCCGTCGCAGGGAGGTAGCCCTCGATAATTATCTCCTTGATGTCGTGGTCTGTGATATCCGATCCGCGCTAGTCGCCCTTGTGGGTATCGTACTCCTCCTCTAGCAGCTCCAGCGCCACTGAGTTATGGTCACCGCCGGTGGTTTCGACCACCGCGTATTTGGGAATAACTAGGCCCTCAGGGGCCACGATGGCGTTGCTCGCCGGCTTCGCCGCGGCATCGCCTGATGCTGCAATGGAATGGGTGGAACTGCTGCTGGCCATTGGAGGGATTACGGTGGTGACTGGGAAGGTCGAGGATTTAGGGTTTTTCGCACAGTGCGCGGAGAGCTCGAGGAGGCGCTCGCTAGAGGACGATGCATAGGAGAATGAGGTGAAAAGTTAAATTTCCACCGCTGTTATAATTTATAACCTCCGGCATCAAGATTCATGCGGAATGATTGAATGGTTGATGCGTGGGCAACGTGTGCGGGCGCGTGCGCAGAAATTTTGCCACGTTACCAACCGTCGCCGACAACAGTTCGTATCGCTCGCGCGGGAAAATCGGACATGATTACGTTCTCTACATGTGTGAGTTACGAGGCGTTGCTGACCTTACAAATTGAATACGGAGATAACCTTGCAGGGTTCTTTGGAAGGACTACAAGATGTTGCTTGACGATTTGCCGACATCCATCTAGACGGAGCATTAAACGTGAAAAGGCAAGGCGGCGCAAGAACTCGGAGTTCTCCGGGGGCTACTATTGGGGATATGCTATATGGGTATCCTCATAGCATCTCCTCTATCCGGATAACCCGGGTGGACCACAGTTGGTAGCATGGCCCATGGCCTGCTGGATGACCCAGTTAGATGGATCCAGAAGGGAGGCCCATGTCGGATAAAGGAAGGCTACGAAGGAGTCACTGACGTACCCGGAGCCTTGGAGTGCAAGACGCACTAGACTAGTTGTAAGCGGTGTAGGACTCAGTAACCTGTCCGGCTAGGACTTTTCCCTGTAACCCTAGGACATGGCGACTATATAAGTCGGGCCTATGGGATCCTTTAGGGTATCAATTAACTCATACCTTGCACAGTGAACCAATCCCTTTAACTTAGTGTATTACCCTTATAGTGATTTATAGCAGGAGTAGGATTCCGCCACCGTTGTGGGATCTGAACCTGGGTAAGCTGTGTTACCTCGTACCCGTCAACCGTCTGCCTTCCCCCACGTCTCTAAACACGCACTGTGAGGACCCCTCCATGGCGTACTCGTCGGCAATACCACGACACCCGCGGTGCGCGGCGAGCGCTAGCAGGAGATGCACGGACTCCAGCCGTGCAACAGGCGCAAAGGCGTCCACGACGTCGATGCCCTGCTTCTTCACATATCCCTTTTGGCGACGAGGCGAGGCGGTTGTTCGGCTGCACGATGTCGTCCATGGTGCGCGTGGTCATCGGGTGCGCCTCGCGGTGCGGCAGATGTGATGGCGCTGCGGCTTCAGCTTCGGGTGTCGGAGAGGCTAGCTCGATGCGCAAGGATGACGCTGTCAGCGACGTGTGCTCTGCGGGAGCTAGTGTCGATGGAGAGCTGATGCCGGCGAGTCCTGGCTTGCCACGTCAGGTGTAGAGGTATGCAGTGGAGTCGAGTCGAGTGCACGTAGCAGTCCAGCAAGAACGCCGTGCTCACAGGGTTGTCCTGGCCTACACAAATTTCTTTGTGTTGTGTGTGTGGTGCACTCTGTCTTTGGTATGAGCAAAGTTTATGAATTAAGGGCAACGTCTATTTTTCTGCTACCTCCACATACTTGCATGCATAACAGTTAGGCGCAGTTAGCTATTGACAATTTCAAAGAAAGTTTTGATAAAGCTTTTTAGTTGTACTCAAGGAATGACTTACTGCGGATGTAGTTTGCATAATTTAGCGTTTCGTCTGTTATAACTAGCAGTATTGCATGCGCTGCACGGGTGGTTCCCCTTCTTCTTGTTCTTTTTTTGTTCATCGTATGATAGTGGTCTGCCATTTTTACTCATGCGTGGATTAGCACCATCAACTCCAACTCGTTTGTTTTTCTTAGGCGCGCATTTGGATTTAACTTTTAGTGGATCACCAACTTGAGGTGTTTTTCCCTTGCTGCTTTGTGCATCTGCATCGAAGTAGCTTGTTTGAATATTGCTGATCCCCTTTGTCCTTTGCATTATTCGATCCAGGAGTTCCTCGTATTCATGACGAGACTGTTCATCATGGCATAACACTACGATAACTTCTTGAGATCGTACATTCAAGTCGGAAAAAATTGTCCTCTCGGTTGCACTTGATCATCCATATCCGAACATATCGCTCTCGCACTTTGCAGACAATCCAAATCTTGCATTCTTTGAGAAGCGCCGAAGTACACAACAAGTTGGTATTTTTGTCTAGTTGCAGGTGATCCATTATATGGAGGATGTGCTTACAAGGTAGCCCCTTCCTAGCCATTCTTCTGCAGGAGCACTTTATAGTTTCCTCACTGTTAGGCGTGTAGGTCACGTCAAACTACCTAGTAGCTTTATTTGCCCATATCAGAGTGTACTTATTATCACTGGAATCACCTTGCGCACATTCAGCAATCTTGAGTCCATCAATTCCTTTCAGCTCCGATTGCAAGATATAGAAGTTTGCTGGAGTGAATACTTTCGCAGCAGCAGACTCAATATCTTTGTATTTAGTAACCGGCAAAGTTAATGTATGTGAGTCCTCGCAGTCCTGTCGCGCATCTTCCTGACGGATACGGTCAATGGTGTTCTCGTAGTGCACGATCAAATCCACCAGTGTCATTTTAGATTCAAGGTGAAGGTGTAGGCACGAGTTCAAACTCTCTCTCCTCTGATTGGTTTTCATTCTGAGAAAAAAGCCATTGGCTAGATACGCGGCAGCCCACCATATACAGTCTACTCACCCACCCTTTGGTTAGCTTCGTCTGCCATTTCTTAATATAGGCGCTCCATCTCTGCTCAAAGACCTCTTCTGAGGTGCTGTAGTATATCAATGACCTGAATTCATTCAGAGAATCGTGATTGAGGTGTTTTTTCATATTCTTTTCAACGTGCCACGTACATACACGGTGCCACACATCCTTGAAGACAATGACAATGTCTTTCATCATTGAACCGTATGCATCAGTGATAACCCCTTTTGGCTTCTTTTGACACATAGCTTTCAAAAATGTTTGAAGCAGCCATACATATGTTTCTGTTTTCTCGTTGGAGACAATTGCGCATGCGAAAACAGTAGTTCTGCGGTGATGGTTCAACCCCACGAAAGGAATGAATGGAATTCCATACCGATTCATTTTGTACATACTGTCGAACACTAGCACATCACTGAAATCCCCATAGTCCTGACGTGACTTAGAGTCACACCAAAACATGCTTTTCAAATTACCTCCATCATCTAGTTGGTAATCGAAAATGAATTCAGGATCACGGTCCTTCCTGTTCTGCATAATTCGGATGGTTGTGTTAGCGTCACCTGATGCAATGAGCTTCCTCTTCTCCCGGGAACACATGTTGTAAAGATCCTTCGAGACGAACCCAACCTTGCTCCACCTTCCACTTTTGCTGATAAAGGTTTTCATTATCTCGAACTTTCGCATCCTAGTTGCTGTCAGTGACATGATTTCAGCTTTTTGATAAGACTTGATCTTCCGATGGGACCGAAGAAACGGGACTTCATCGGGTCTAGCTAGCACATGGTTGTGCTCGTCCTTCAATTGTAGAACTTTCCAATTCCCCATGGATTTGTTATACGACACGCTGAGATAGGCTCGACAGTCGCATCGAGACAGAGCTTGTGGCCTATTCTTACGATTCTCCATGTGCACATACTTTTCCTCGCGTTCCCCTTCCCTGGAATAGAGAAACCGCCTGTATATAATAACTCCTTCCGGATTTTGCTTCACCCTCTGTTTCCTTATGCTGAAACCACGTTCTCTGGCGTATGCGTTGTAGTAAGCGAATGCTGCCGCTTCATTAGTGAAGGTCATCTCCTTTACAATCCGATGCCTGTCACGCTTATCATGAGCATGCTGAAAATCCTTCTCTGGCATCACTGGATGTTGTTTGTGCTCATGCTGTGAACTGTCTGTAATCTTCACAATTAGAAGCAAAGAAATGTAAGTGGTGGTCATATGGTTGATCCTATATATGCCTTGTCATACAACAATAAGCAACTTAGATCACTCTTGAATTCAGATTTTGATCCTTCAGGTTCTTGTGATTCTTCTGTCGTCTCTTCATCCCAGGTTTCTAAGTCCGAATCCCCCGAAATAAT
Source organism: Avena insularis (assembly GCA_023614405.1). NCBI lineage: Eukaryota > Viridiplantae > Streptophyta > Magnoliopsida > Poales > Poaceae > Avena > Avena insularis. The sequence continues at coordinate 145,436,195 of CM042697.1, forward strand.
CATGGTCACTATCAGAGAATAGTACAACCTGCAGCATTGTAGCACAAAAATCATATAACATGGCTATTCAATTCTTATAAAAATAATGTAGCACTAGACATACATCACTAATGCTTTCCAAGATTGATTCTTTCCGATGGCGATCCTTGTTTCCACAACTGATGTCCATCTGCACAATTTAAAAAGTATGTGTATAAATTTGCATGCTCTAGGTGTGCAAATTAAAAAATAAAAAATAAACTTCACTTGACCTTATCATCCTCGGATTCTTTTTCTTCAAAGAGGTCATTCTCAGTAAGCTCATCTTCAAATAAAAACATATCTCCATCATCCGAACTTGAATCACCGTTGTGCGTAGGGATGCTCTCATTGTCACTCCCAGTTGGCATAGAGTCCTCCATCTGTTCAAGCAAAGAAAACCAAAAACTCTAATCTAATCAGTGATGTATATGTGGAGGACTCGTAGATGCAAAGATGAACCCTAAGCCGCTATGCTAAAGGTGATGGAAAGAATGTGGGTTAGAGAGGAAGCTACTCACATCTTCCGGTCACCGGTGGCCAGATGGGACACGGGACTGGTTGATGTGGCCTGAGGATGAGAAATCTGGCTGGCCTTTGATCTAGAGATGTAGGATTGGAACGGTTATCGTCGGCGTGGACGGACACGTTGCCACCGGAGCCGGGCAGATTCGCAGGTGGAGGATTAGATCTTGGTCGACGGCCGGAGCCGGAAGGCTCGTGTGGTTGGAGGATTAGAAGGCTGGCCACCGAATTCACGTCGCCAATCCGGATCCTTTGCCGGCGCATGTCGCCGCTGGAGCTAGGCAGGATGATCGAAAATTTAGGGTTAGAGCGGTGTCTGTGGAAATGGTAGCCGCGATACTTTTTGTGATCAAACCTAGAGACCTAATAATGTTGTGGTGACGTGGCAATGGTTGACAACATGGCAATGAATGGTCAAATCTAATAGTGTGGCCATGTGGAAATGGTTGAGATCGTGGCAGTCAATAGTATGTATGCGGATACGTGGGAATACGGGCCTAGACTTGGGCTTCGGGGGCTACCCTCGCGCGCCCTGCTCTGAAAACGCACAGGGATAATTCTACCCTTACGAACTTTGCAACTTTCCAGAGCGAGGGGGCCTATGGGATCAAGCCTCAAAAAGTATAATTTATATGTTTTAAATGATATATTCAAAAATTTGAAAAAAAATGCACAACACGCGGGGGGTTTTGGCCCAGCGCGCGCAAATTTGGGCCTTTAGTCCCGGCCCAGGTTACCAACCGGGACTAAAGGTCTAGCCCTAGCGTGCGAAATGAAACGCCTCCCCCTCTAGTCTTGGTGTGTGGCACTAGCCGGGACTAGAGACCCCCCTTAAGTCCCGGCTGGTGCCACGCACCGGGACTAGAGGGGTATAAATGGGGGCTTCTCCCCCGGTGCGTTCCACGCACCGGGAGAAGTTGGAGGCTAGAACGACGACAGCACCGCTAGGATGCCCGCCAATTTCTCCAACGAAGCCCGCCCCTCCCTCTCCCGTCCCGCCGAGCCTCCCTCTATAGCGTCGATAGCCACCGCCTGCCAGGCCCTCTCGCCGCCGTGCACCGCCATGCCAAAGGCCGCCAACTCCGGTGAGGGTTATAGGGTTAGGATTTTAATTATTTGTTAATTAGTTTAGGATTTTGTTAATTATATTAGTGTATATATTTAGTTTAGGATTTTTTATATTGGTGTATATATTTAGTTTAAGATTTTTTTTAGTTTAGGATTTTGTTAGTTTACGATTTTGTTAGGATTAATTAGGATTTGTTACTTTAGAATTTTTTAGTTTAGGATTTAGTTATAATAGTGTATATATTTAGTTTAGGATTTTGTTATATTAGTGTATATATTTAGGATTAATTAGGATTTGTTAGTTTAGAATTTTTTAGTTTAGGATTTTGTTATATTAGTGTATATATTTAGTTTAGGATTTTGTTATATCGACGCATGGAATTTGTTAGTCTAGGATTTTTTTAGTTTAGATTTTTTTAGTTTAGGATTTTGTTATATTAGTGTATAATTTAGGATTAATTAGGATTTGTTAGGGTATGAGATTTATAATATTGTAAGTTATGTTTATAATAGGGTTTAGGGTGGTGGTTCTCGCGGGAAGCCGCTTAGTGTTAGGGTTTAGAGTGGTGGTTTTCGCGGGTTTAGGGTGGTGACCGGAGTTAGGGTTAGGGTGGTGGTTCTCTCGAGAAGCCGCTTAGTCGCCCGCGGCCACCATCACCGGCCACCGCCACCGCACCTCTGGGTTTAAGGTTTAGGTTTTATTTGTTAAGTTCAAATAAATATTGTGTGCATTTTTCAGGAACTATGGATCCACCTAGTCCAATCCGCAGAGACCTAGATTCGGAACACTTCCTCGAGGATATGATTCACGATGCCGATGAGGGATCTCCCTCGAGGTATCTGAACTCATCCGGTGAGGGAGAGGAGACCAACAGACAAGAGGAACAACCCCATGCACGCGTAACACAGACCGACGAGGTATATATATGATGTCCGATGATCGTCACTAGATGTACCTAGTTGTATATATATTATGTTGACGAATGTTTCTTCTCTTAGGCCTCTACATTGAGCAAGAAAACCAAGCGCGGCCCAGCCAAAAATTTGCCCTAGGGTACTGTTTAAGAAATTACAGAGGTTTCAGGAGACGGCAAACCATTGGAACCAAAGAAAACAAAACAAAGATTTGTACAACAATGCGGAGTTGTTGCCAGAGATCGCACCCCGATCATTGTTCAAGAGTGGAATAAGCCCAAAGAGGCGTAATGAACTGATGTGTATATCGATGATAGGTTCAAAGAGGAACTTTTTAATGACCTCATGGCACATTTCAACCTACCAGAATGTGACACTAAGGACGAGACGACTGAATGAGAAAGAAAGTCAAGCAGTTTGCACTGAAGAATATGGCCGAACTATTCAAGAACTAGAAGAAGTCGTTATGGCAACAGTATCAGAAGGACAAGAAAACTCTATTATTCGAAGGCTATCTAGCAAAGCAGCAGCCTTACTGGGATGCATTTGTGCAGTATAGGGGGTCAGGAGTTGCGGAGGAAAAGTCTAAAAAAACAAGATAAATGCTGCGAAGAAGAAATATCACCATAACATGGGGCCAGGGGCTACGCGGCTTCCATGCCTAAGTGGGATGCAAAAGAGAAAGAGATTCATGATAAAGGGATCATTCTAGAACCAATTCGCGAAGAATGGGATTTGAGGGCAAGAAATTGGTTCCTTGGGCATGGGAGTACATATGACAAACTTACAGGGGACCTTGTTTGCAATGACGGGATAAAGGTACCCAGGAGTACATGGATAAAAGTGGTGAAAGATATTAAAGATGGAATAAAACATTTTCATCCCGATAGAGAGAAAGACTTGCTGACCTTGGTCCTCGGGAATCGCGAACATACAGGACGAGTTCGAGGCCTTGACGGGAGTTTTACGTGGGAGACTAGGTTTCCTAAGGACCAAGGTACCTATAGAAGCCGAGCAAGAGCAAAGCAGCAACAGGAGGAGGAGGCAGACAAGTTCAACTAGCTGCTGGCAAGACTTGACAAGCAGCAGCATCAGATCGACAAACTTAGAGGAATAGCGTGCTTGCAAGATCCTCCACTCGATATTACCGCCAACCCATCTCAGCGGAGAAGCAGTGTCACTGAATCGGATATCCCGTCTAATGATGCATTCTATACAGATGGCAGTCTCGGCTACCCCGTGGATGGAATTAAGGAGCAGATACCTTGTGAGCTCCATAATAAATTGAAGAACGTATCTGTGAAGGTGGTGGTCGGATCGGCTTTGCCTTGTCTGCCTGACGCATGTTGGCATGGCAGTGAGATTCCACCTGGCTATGCTAAAGTCGGGGTGGATCAAATTGTGAAGGAGTGGGAGTCAATGGAGCTTGACATCCCTGGACCTGGAGGTGAGATCACACTCCGAGAAGTACTTGGTGGGATCATTCTCTGGGACAAGAACAACATACGGTTTCCAGGCTCGGCCCCAAGGATAACACTACCGCCTCCGAGTCATCGCAGGTCTCCTTCACCTCCACCTCCATCACCTTCAAGAAGCCCACCCCATGATGACTACGACCACCACATCCCGAGTCCTTCTCGATATCCGCCGCAGGCTCAACAGTCTTTGCCGCCCGCTAAGGACAATAAGCGGAAGCGTGCTCCGTCAGTGAGTACTAAAGGACGTGGCAGCCCAAAACGGAAAATGTCGCCCTCCCAACAGTGCCTCATCAGAATATTCCCATCAGACCTTACGATCGTACTGATGTGGAAACTGCAGCGATAGCAAAGGCCGAAGTGGCGGCGCATTTTGAGAAGAAGAACCCTGAGCCCGCTCCGGTATACACCGAGAAGCAAAAGGCATATGCAATTGATTTTCTGAACACAAAATCGCAATATGAGTTGCACCATAAGCCAAATGACTATCTATGCACACTTCAGAAAGAAGTGGCGAAGAGAAAATCAAGCAAATCAAGTGCAAGCGGGACCAAAACTGCAATCAGTAAAAAATCAGACGTTCCCCTTCTAGGACAGCAGGCCAAACAAACGATCGCACCCCTCAAGTTGTTTTCAGATAACGTTCCCCTTCTCGCACAACAGCCACTAGATATTGTTGGAGATATGCCCTGGAGGCAATAATAAATGTAGTTATTATTATATCTTTGTGTTTATGATAAATGTTTACTTTCATACTATAATAGTATTAACAAGGAAACATTAATACTTGTGTGATTTGTAAACTAAAATAGAGTCCCTAGTAAAGCCTCTTTATAATACTAGCTTGTTGGTTAATAAATGATTGTGGTTTCCCTATCATGAACATTGAGATGTTATTAACAACAAGATCATATCGTTAGGAGAATGATATGGTGGACATACTCCTATAGATAAGCGTAGCATAAAGATCAAGTCATTTTAATAGTTCAATTGCTATATGCTTTCTGATACATAGTAACCTAATTCCTTCGACCATGAGATCATGCATATCACCTTCACCGGAAGGATGCTTTGATGACATCAAACACCACACTGTAACTGGGTGGCTATAAAGGTGGCATTGAGTGTTCGGAAAGTGTTGGTTGAGACACATGGATCAAGAGTGGGATTTCTCCATCCATATGACGGATAGATATACTCTGGGCCCTCTCAGTGGAATGTCATCCAATTAGCTTGCAAGCATGTGACTGGCTCACAAGGGATCACATATCACGGGAACGAGAAAAGAGTACTTATCAGTAATGAGGTTGAACTAGGTATGCAGAGATACCGACGATCATGACCTTGGATAAGTAAACTATCGTGAGACGAAGGGAAATTGGTATCGTATGTAAGTGGTTCATTCGATCGAAAATTAATTGTAGAAATATGTGGGAGCCATATGAATTTCTAGATTCCTCTATTGGTTATTGTTCGGAGAAGTGTCTCGATCATGTCCGCATAATTCACGAACCATAGGGAGACACACTTAAGGATTCGACGTTGTTTGAGTAGTTATGGAATGATGAGTAAGAGACCGAATGTTGTTCGGAGTCTCGGATGGGATCCGGGATATCACGAGGAGATCCAGAATGGTCCGGAGAATAAGATTCATATAAGGAAAGTCCTATTTCGGGGTTGGAGAATGGTTCCGGTGTTTTCATCGGGAATGTTCTAGAAGGTTCCGGAATGTCCAGCACTCCGGAGGGGAAGGGTACATTAATGTGTCATATCAAGTTGGAATGATTGCATCATGTACTAGGTGTCATCGCTGAACAAAATAAAGGGTTTAATCAAATCCTAGTTTGAAAAGTCAAACGCCAATTTGAAAAGTCAAACGTCTATTTTGGAAGGTGGAGGGGAAGTAGGAAACCTACTTGGGGAGGAGTTCCTCCCCTCCACCGCCGGCCCACTTGGGAAACCGAGTTGGGGAGGGACTCCCCTCCCCTGGCGCGCCCCCTCCACCTATATAAGGAGGGGCAGGGCTGCCCCTCCAAGTACACAACACCTCCACCCGCAAACCCTAGCCCCCGCGCCGCCACCTCCTGCTGCCGCCGCCTAGGGCAAGCGGCCGCCGCCTAGATAAACCCTAGCCGCCAGCCTTGCTCCTACTTGGTGCGTCTAAACCCTAGATCGCCGAGGATCTCTCTCATAGTCCACCATACTCGCTCCGGCTTAAGGCGAAGCCCTGCGAGATCTCCCCTCTACTTCCGGTACCACGCCAGGCCGTTGTCTTTGCGCGAGGAGAGTGCTACAACCTCCGCCTCTTGGAACAAGGGAGAGGAAGGTCTTCGTCAGTCGAACTTGTGACCATTGCAGGGCTGCCGAACGCAGCGCCGGAAGGATCGTCACGTGATCTTGAGATCGGCAAAATGCGACTACATCACCCACGAGAATCCGCTCTCGTTAAACACTTTGGAATCTTCGAGGGTGAGTTATTCCATCGACTCGTTGCTACAATCTAGTAGATAGATCTTGGCTTGTTTGTTTGTATGCGATAGAAAATTTTTGTTTTCCATGCTACGAATCCCTACAGTGGTATCAGAGCCGTGTCTATATGTAGATCTGTTGCACGAGTAGAACACAATGGTCATTGTGAGCGTTGATGCTTTTGTTGTCGATTGCTTCTTGTGTACTTTGCATCTTGCGGGATGGTGGGATGAAGCGGCTCGGGCTAACCTTACATGACATCGTTCATGAGACTTGCTCCACGCTCGACATGCAACTTGTATTGCATAAGTGGCTTTGCCGGTGCCTGTTTCTCCCAACATAGTTAAGATTCAATTTACAACGGGTGATTGACAATACTAGTATCAATGTTGTGGTTCTTGTTCGTAAGTTAGAATGACACTTATTGAAAGCCCCAAACCACGTAAAACATGCAAAGAAAGTAGAGGCGTCTAACTTTGTTTTGCGGTGTCTTTGATGTGATATGGCCATGATTGTGATTATATTTGATGTATGCAATGTTCCTTATTGTAAGTTGGCAACCGGCAGGAGCCATATGGTTGTCTTTAAATTCTGTTAAGACCCACGTGTCTATTCAAAGTAGTTGTAATAGTTGAAGCCGGTGGACGACAACCATGGAGCAGCGTCATTGACCTTGATGCAATGCCAGTGATGATGGAGATCATGTTCGTTCTTGAAGATGGAGATCGGAAGCACAAAGAAGAAAGGCCATATCATATCACATATTATGAATTGCATGTGATGTTAATCCTTTATGCATCTTGTATTCTTAGTTAACGACGGTAGAATTATAAGATGATCCCTCATGCACATGAATTTCAAGTTCTAAAGTGTTCATCCTTAGTAAGCACCATTGCTAAAGCTTGTTGTTTCGAAGCACCACGTGATGATCGGGTGTGTTAGATTCCGCAAGTGTATACAACGTGAGCAAGCCAGATTTGCTCATGCGGAAGCTAAGGTTTGATCTTGACGAGCCTAGCATGTACAGACATGGTCTCGGAACACGGATCACCGAAAGGTAAAGCATGAATCATATAGTAGATATGATGAACATGTCGATTGTTCGCCATTGAAGCTACATCAACTCTCGTGATGATCGGTGTTGATGTGGTGGATTTGGTTCGTGTGATCACTAAAACAATGTGAGGGATATTGTTTTGAGTGGGAGTTCACCTAGATTAATTTAACTATTAATTAGAACTCAATTTGTCATAAACTTAGTCTAAACTATTGCAAATATGTTGTAGATCAATGGCGGCCACTACCATCAATTTTAATGTGTTCCTAGAGAAAGAAAAGTTGAAAAACAATGGAAGCAACCTCGCGGATTGGTTCCGCAATTTGAGGATTGTCCTCACAGCTGGTAATTTGACCTATGTGCTAGATGCACCGCTAGGTGACCCACCTGCAGCTACTGCTACCGATGAAGTAAAGAATGTTTACCTCGCTCGGAAGACTCAGTACTCCACAGTTCAGTGTGCTATCTTGTATGGTTTAGAATCGGAGCTTCAGAAAAGGTTTGAGAATTCAGACCCACATGATATTGT